>JASDDO010000024.1:815148411-816541371 GCA_030015575.1 Agapanthus africanus
TGATGGTAGGAGCACAAGTGGTGACCACACCCAAAACATCATCATAACCATCTCACATCAAACTCTAATCACTTCTAATCAACAAAAAGCAAGTGATGATGATAGAAAAGAATGGTATCAAAAGATGCTTTCATAATTAATACATTTGCAAGAAAAAACCTCCACAATGTGTTATTTGCAAACTTGCAAATAACACCCTCCATCGAAAAAGTCCGGCCGGGAAAGAACAAAGGAAAACCGGCCGGAACGGAATGCAAACTGGCAACTCCAGAAAACTGGCCCCCGTAATAAATTACAGGAAAACCCCAATACTGTGCATACACACCCGCATCTGTATTCCGACCGGATACAAATGCAATGAGACAAAATCTACACTGTACTATACTAGGATCCGGCTTAAACCAAAGCCGGCTAGTAATATCCGTTCGATCCTGATCCGTGCAATACCGCACGTATCTGATCGAACCCTGCCATATCACCATACGGCCACTAGTACAAACTGTCCGATCCTGATCCGTGCAATACCGCACGTATCTGATCGGATCCTGCCATATCTCCATACGGCCTCTACAGCGTTTCGCCCGAAAGCTTGAGTAACTGAAAGTGTGGTGGACTCTAAAGACTCGTCAATACTATGGCTGAGGATTTAACCACTAGCACGTCAGAGGTATAAGCCAATACGTGACGGGCCACCAGCTATTGACCAAAAGGGACGTCGATGAGCGAACTCATCCTGACACCCTACTGAGCCTGTCAGTGACAATATCCGTACAGTCCGGTCCGTTCGTCTATGAGCATCGCATGTCGGGCCTAGGGGGTTGGTAAAAGTCAGACCCCCAAAAGCGGTACAAGTCGTGTCGGAGTGTAACCCAGAACACCCTGAGATACTACTGGAATACCTACCAGTAAATCTCCTGCCTTGGCCAAGGACTTCGTGTAATGGCTCTCCTAGACACAGCGCGACCTCACCCCCAATACCGGGAGAGACGAACCCCTGAAGATCCGCTCACTGCCTCCATGTGGCTCGGGACTGTACCCAACTAAAACCTGTTTGCACGACTCCTTTGAGCCGTGGTAGGGTAGTAATCAAAGCACAGTGGGAACTCACACGAGACAAATGACGATCCCCAGGTCGATGAACTAACCTGTACACATGTCACCTGGGAACTGCTATCTGACGTCAGGTATAAGACCAACTAGCAGGTTCCCGGCGAGTCCTGTCCGGTGTACTCATAACCCAATGAGCACCTGTATACATCTTAGGTGAACCAACTGACACCAGTGGCTTGTGAGACCGGCCACCGCCCCTCGTCGGGGTCTCGACTGTATACACTAGTCTACTCTGGAGAATCGATGCCCTGTCTCGAAACTCCCACGACTAGGGACCTTTTAAGGATGTGCTTATAGACTCCAACTCTCACTTATATGATCGCCCTCATACTGCTGGCAGTCAAGCAAGAATCTTAGGGGCTCTATCAACGTGCAATAGCGACATGTCAGGTCACCTAAAACAGTACACGATGATAAAGGTAAACCAGATAGCAAACTATCATCTCGAGTAAGACTGTCCTACCGGGATAGGTCCTCCCTCAATCATTGCAATCACGTGCCTGTGATCCAATAATTGACTCTGAGGGCACTATCTCCAACAATCTCCCACTTGCACTCAAGGCTAATTATTGCGAAATCGCATACTCACAGCCCGTATGATACCGAACACCCAACTCCTCTACTAGTCAGTCTCACAAAGCCTGTTTGCGAAACTCTTGCGTTCGAGGAATAGCCTCAGCGAGTGGATCCGCTCTGAAGTTTCTTTCTATGTCTCTCTCTATATCTCAAGTTCGCGGAGAAAGCCATCTCCCGAAATGAGCAATACCTGTCTTAGACTGTCTGGATGTCTGATGGGACCTAGCTCATAAATGAACTCCAAATCCAAACTTCTCAGACTGTATCGTCAACTGAATCTAGTCAGTATCCTGCGCCATGCCACCCTCAGTATAGCCTTGGATTACCTGTCCAAAACACTGCCCCTCGTCAGAAGGAAAACTATAACTCTGACAACCTCCTTGTCGTCCATGTCACCTTGGAAGCCTGGAGTGATAACCGTCTCCTAAAGGAGGCAGCTGTTATCATATCCCTAGAACATTCACTTATGTTCTAAAACTGCTTCCGACTGTTTCTCCAGGATTGGATCAATATCAACTTATTGCATCTAGTGCAAGAACAACATCTGGTGTGGTACTTGACATCTCATGATTGACTCAATTGCCTAAGCAAGTGATCTGCCAATCATGCACATCCCTCTCTACTTTAGTCTATAAGACACCTTTAGAGAGGGTGACTCCATTACCTGCAGGTACACTACCATGACAGGAGTCGTCCATTCTAATTACTCTTAGAATGCTGTCAAAGTACCCTGATTGGGAAACCACCCAAATCTAGATCTAAAACCATAGATCTAGTAACCAGTATGTCTGATATTGTGTCCAAGTCCCTTGTGGAGAAACCACTGTGTGACAACCAAAGTATAACCGATCGTAGTATAGGAGTTTCTTTTCCTACTCTATGTATGTCATCCAAATACCAGGATATCACACCCTACTACCTTTTCAACAGATCCATCCCCTATTCTGATGACGTCAAACCAATGACTGTCACATCAGAAATAGATGATCTATCTCCGCTATATCTGCTTTAGTCTATAAATAGACATAAGCCTGATGTCCACCAATGCTTCCGCTGCTCCCACTGACTACGACAACCCTCTGGCAGAGTCATGTAGATGTGCACTTCTAAAGCTAGTTTAGAACGACGCTACACTCATCCTCCTGCCGGGTCTCGCAGCCTGGAACAACAACAATGGCAAGTGTGGGTAAACAAGAACTTTCCTGTCACCGTCCTTGAGGCTACCGGAGTACCTCTCGGGTGCCTGAAGTTACCCACCGTATCTGCGGAGTGGCTAATGGAATGTCAGATCAGATTGAATCTTTAGGTTCCTTATCAAATCTTCAGTAATCGTTTGCGGTTCTGGAATCGCTTCCAGTTCTACCATACTCCCACTACTGTTTTCTGAAAAATAACCATTTCTTTTAAAATGTGGCGAGTTAAGAACAATATTACTATTGATCTCCCAGATGGTAGAAAGTCAACCCTCGTCATAGCCTGGGTCAACCCACAAACAGCCATTACAGAAACGTGCCTTGAGTTATCCAGAGTCTGGTTTTAATCATAAGCCGGACAACTCCCCGTACCTTAACAATATTAAGATATGAACTGTACTATATCCAATATAGAACCAGAGGCACTGATTTAATTTAACCAGATTCAAATCATGCAGCTATCTCCAGTGCATGTAAACAAAATGGAGAGAGGCCGATCAGCGTTACTCAACTTAGGAATGCTTCCAATTATGAGTAACCTGAAAAGAGAAGCAATTTCTCTTTATCTTTACCATCGACTGAATACCATACACAAGTATCTACATCTTCGATCACTTTGAAGAATCCCGATACTTGCTACACTTGGTTCTCTACTCTATTCAAATACCTATAACTCCTCAAAACTTAGACCCTGTGTTTCTACGAAACACATGTCTAAGAACTAGAGAAGTTAAAAGTAAACAGAATATAGTATGAGGACCAACCCCTCTGTCCTAATGGACACTGGACAACATACAATACTCTGTATAAGTCCGCCGAGTCTAACAACTCTTTCACTATGTGTCGTAGGTTGAATACTGTACTTATGGTTAAGAAGAATTACACCGCTGTTTAATGCTCCTTACCTAACCATCCACTGATATAGGTAAATGTCATCGACATAATATCAAAAGGTATATCTCACTCTATGAAAATAGACGTACAGATATATCAATTTGAAATTGGTGCATAAAAGCGGATATTCAAAACCAAATATTTGCCGACCGGCAAACAGCCCAGGTGATTTCCTCAATTATCACCGATTACAACGAATCCCGATATAATGAGGATGATCACCCAATTCCCAATAACCTACTCCCACTCATCATCTGTAAAACCATACAGATGTGAGAATCATACCTGGTAAATACATACCCTGGAGCAAGTGTCTAATTGGGAAATCAGTTTTCTTTTAACAGTATACAGTGAAACTGAAACATTGAAATGTTTCGATGTGGTATCCTGGTATTCCTAGTAATGCCTCTTCCATTATCCAGATTCACAACTATAACCGTATAATTCTTTGCCACCTCTCCAAATCCCTTTATATGTCTTTAGTCATTACCTTCTGCACACCCCTTAGGCCAAATGGTTTTCTTCCTTCCCTACCGTTCGGCACCAGCCTATGGTTTGGAAGAAGACTATCCAATAAGCATAATGGGTGTACTGTCCTAGTCCTAGGAGCACTCGCAATGCGAGAGAAGGTGAAGATAAAAGACAACCGAATAAACCTTATTCCTATTTCTCCTGGACCAGAATCCATCCCCGAACTGGAACAAGTTCCTTTCGAGTTCGTATATAACCATACGATGGAGTATCCAATAAACTGTGGATCTTCGTAGTGATACGAAGTGTCCTGGAGAAATACAAAGGTGATTTAGGATCGGCAAAGAAATATTTGGTTTGGTCGTGAATATCAGTCGCAATTTACTTTGCCCTCTTACTAATCCCTTGCTTTGTCTTAATCTTAATACCTTCTGCACACCGTTTAGGCTAATTGGTTTTCTTCATTCCCTACCGGTCGGCACCAGCCTAAGGTTTGGAAGAAGACTTTCCAATTTGCATAATAGGTGTACTATCTCCTAATCCAAGGAGTACTCACAACTTGAGAGAAGGTAAAAGGAAAAAGACAACTGAATAATCCTATCCGTTTTCTCCAGAACCGGAAACCATCCTCGAATTCCTTCTAGTTCGTATCTAACCATACGATGGTTTTGTCCAATGGAAGTGGACGTTCGTAGTAATACGGGGTGTCCTGGAGAAAAGGGTAAAAGTAGGAGTGGCAATGAGGTCTGCAACTCTGATAATCCAAAAGCCAGTGTTAAGAAGGTTCGGTCAACTTGGTCACTGAGTCATAGTCTTAGGGTCGGGTCAATGGTCGCTGCCAGAGAGAGAGAGAAAAGAAACACTCAGCGTGCACTCTATCCTAGATCAGAATGGTTACCAATTTATCTAATCTGGAAACCTCCCACTGTACCTCAAATTCTCCTCCAAACCTGAAAGAAGAATTAGTCGGGGTCACCCGAGGAGTAAACTAACTCATCAGTGGGAATCGGGATCCAACTCTCATCGCATGATAACGTGACGGAATCCGCTCACGGTATCACACTCCAGAAGGTATGCGCATACCTGGCAAGTTTCAGTTCTTTTGAAACTCCCGATGTGATTTTTACCCCATGCTCTTATGACCTTGACTAAGGCCAACAAATCATAAGTCACATGTCAAGTTCTACCCGTCATTGTCCAGGTTGATTTGAACCCACCCGTACAAGCCCTTGACTAGGGCCAACAAGGCTATACGACTGTCCCAAACCATCGCATCTATCTATGCAGCATATGAACACCCAATAGCTACCAAACACTGTGCCTTGACTATGGCCAACAAACACAGCTTGAATACTATTGACTATCCATATGAAATGACGGAGGGCTACGAATGGTTTCTGGCGAAAACCTTTAACGTAATGAACTTGATATCGTTGAAGGAACGGATAGCTTTTTAGAAAATATAGTGACGAAAACCTTTACTAAAGAGGTCACTCCCGGTGAAGGGATCTCGGCTCTTTCCCCGTAGAATGGGGTGCTGGATATTCATAACCGAATATCACTGTGCAAAGCAAAAGTAATCGGCTATAGTGAAGTTAATGCCCTGACGCAAACTTCTGTCCAAGGGGTCACTCCCGGTGAAGGGATCTCGGCCCTTGCCTCGTCGACTGAGGAGCAGGATATTCCAAATGAATACCACGATGCAAAACAAAAGTGAACGTCCTTGCAATAACAGCTTTTTGAAAAGTGTTCCAACAACATCAGAATAGGTTTGTTTATCTTGCATTGATCCGAATCAATGCAGTCCCATCAATTGATCACACCACAAAGAACGAAAATATACTGACGTACGTATATGCCATCCGCATTCGCCACTGGGTCCCGTCATCACCCGTTAGGTTAGCTAACTAACGGCAGAGCGGGGACTGGACTAGCGCGGATGAAAAACATATACAACATCTACTAATATATATATCAATATATAGTATTTCGCTCAAGGCGTGAATAAAATGCAACATCACAGAAGCATCACAGAACAATACAGATATCTGGGATCCCCGGGTTTCACAGAGCCACTACTGAAACCCGACGTTCCCCTGGTCGTGTGGATAGCCTGTGCAATGAAATCCTATACCCCCTACGAGTGCGGCGAATAGCCAGCCAATCCTGGAGTGAAGCCCCTCCGTCCCAATGCCATGAGATGCGGGCTTGTTGCCTTCTAGAACCCGGCTATCCGTGCACCCCTCCGCGGGGTAACCCTAGTACAGAAAGTAAAATATACATACAACGGGTACATCGACCGCAACCAAGTCGTGCCCCAAAAGAATAATACAATCAGGCAGTGACGGCAGTCCACATGTCGGACGCTCGCCCCGCAATATCAAATGTACATAATACAACAAAACTGTACTAGCATTGCATCCAGGCTATCCCCACCGACCGATCCGCAACATCACAGCAAAACACAGAACATCAACGTGAAAGTCACGTTCGCAAATCCGTCTAACCGGGCTATAGCAGTTAGACTGGATTTACCGATCAAGTGACATTCACGGTCGCAGATATAATGTAAATACTGTGAAAAATGTGTTTAAAAAATCCGATCGATCAAAATATAACAAGTGGACCCCAAAGCAATACTGTAGCACTCACAGAAATTCTGGGCCCAAATTTAATATTCCAAAACCCCTAAAATTAACCCAGAAGCCCATTGGAAAAACCTGGCCCATTGATCCTTTCATGCTGCGGCGGAACCGCGGCCCAAAGTGGGTATTGGCCGCGGTTCCGCGCTCTTGATGAAAGATCAATGACTCGGATTTCTGCAGTAGTCTTAGGTTTTCAAGTACATCACATTTTTGCAACCTGAAAAATTTTTGGGCGTAAAAAATTTTCAACAGAAAACTGATGTTAACACAAAGGTAGATTTTGGAATTTTTGTCGATCGGAAATGCAAAACATATCAAACGAAGCTAGACGAAGTTAATGGCCTGGCACTGATACCACTGTATGTGCACGGCAGCGCCCCGGCCGTCAATCCGACGGCCAAATGCGGAAACGGTGATAAACTTTAATTTTGCGAACTTTGCAAACCGGCACCACCGCGCACTAAACCCCGGATCGGGCCATTAAACTTTTTCTAGCTAACTAACAGATAAGGAAAGAGATATACCGAATGATCCGAGTCCTTCGGTCTTCGTCTCCACTCCGATCTCCCGCGGATGCTTCGTCCGTCATCTCCTCGTTGTCGCCTCTTCGCCGGAAGGGCACCACATCGCCTGCATCTTTTACGGGCTCCCACCTCAATACCGAGGCAACTCGAGCGCGAAGCTGGCGAGTCGACGCGTCCAAGAATTGCTGTAGAAAGTGTAGTGTAGAGCTTATGTCTCATTTGGGGTTTGTTGCCTTTGAAGATGATGGAGGAATCAAGATAAGAAAAATGGTGCTTGCATTTTTCTAGCTTGAAAAGAGATGAGCAAATTTTCCCTCTTGAAAATGATCCTCTCTTCTTCTTCTCTCAAGTATGAAAAACTTATCATCTTAAAAAATGGTGGAGGAAAGAATATGAAGCATGAAGGGAGGTGATGGTAGGAGCACAAGTGGTGACCACACCCAAAACATCATCATAACCATCTCACATCAAACTCTAATCACTTCTAATCAACAAAAAGCAAGTGATGATGATAGAAAAGAATGGTATCAAAAGATGCTTTCATAATTAATACATTTGCAAGAAAAAACCTCCACAATGTGTTATTTGCAAACTTGCAAATAACACCCTTCATCGAAAAAGTCCGGCCGGGAAAGAACAAAGGAAAACCGGCCGGAACGGAATGCAAACTGGCAACTCCAGAAAACTGGCCCCCGTAATAAATTACAGGAAAACCCCAATACTGTGCATACACACCCGCATCTGTATTCCGACCGGATACAAATGCAATGAGACAAAATCTACACTGTACTATACTAGGATCCGGCTTAAACCAAAGCCGGCTAGTAATATCCGTTCGATCCTGATCCGTGCAATACCGCACGTATCTGATCGAACCCTGCCATATCACCATACGGCCACTAGTACAAACTGTCCGATCCTGATCCGTGCAATACCGCACGTATCTGATCGGATCCTGCCATATCTCCATACGGCCTCTACAGCGTTTCGCCCGAAAGCTTGAGTAACTGAAAGTGTGGTGGACTCTAAAGACTCGTCAATACTATGGCTGTGGATTTAACCACTAGCACGTCAGAGGTATAAGCCAATACGTGACGGGCCACCAGCTATTGACCAAAAGGGACGTCGATGAGCGAACTCATCCTGACACCCTACTGAGCCTGTCAGTGACAATATCCGTACAGTCCGGTCCGTTCGTCTATGAGCATCGCATGTCGGGCCTAGGGGGTTGGTAAAAGTCAGACCCCCAAAAGCGGTACAAGTCGTGTCGGAGTGTAGCCCAGAACACCCTGAGATACTACTAGAATACCTACCAGTAAATCTCCTGCCTTGGCCAAGGACTTCGTGTAATGGCTCTCCTAGACACAGCGCGACCTCACCCCCAATACCGGGAGAGACGAACCCCTGAAGATCCGCTCACTGCCTCCATGTGGCTCGGGACTGTACCCAACTAAAACCTGTTTGCACGACTCCTTTGAGCCGTGGTAGGGTAGTAATCAAAGCACAGTGGGAACTCACACGAGACAAATGACGATCCCCAGGTCGATGAACTAACCTGTACACATGTCACCTGGGAACTGCTATCTGACGTCAGGTATAAGACCAACTAGCAGGTTCCCGGCGAGTCCTGTCCGGTGTACTCATAACCCAATGAGCACCTGTATACATCTTAGGTGAACCAACTGACACCAGTGGCTTGTGAGACCGGCCACCGTCCCTCGTCGGGGTCTCGACTGTATACACTAGTCTACTCTGGAGAATCGATGCCCTGTCTCGAAACTCCCACGACTAGGGACCTTTTAAGGATGTGCTTATAGACTCCAGCTCTCACTTATATGATCGCCCTCATACTGCTGGCAGTCAAGCAAGAATCCTAGGGGCTCTATCAACGTGCAATAGCGACATGTCAGGTCACCTAAAACAGTACACGATGATAAAGGTAAACCAGATAGCAAACTATCATCTCGAGTAAGACTGTCCTACTGGGATAGGTCCTCCCTCAATCATTGCAATCACGTGCCTGTGATCCAATAATTGACTCTGAGGGCACTATCTCCAACATAAAGAAGGAAAAGCGTCAGTCAAAACACGATAATAGAAGTACGATGCAATGGCGAAAAATAAAGCTAATGATTACCTGATCGCGCGAGGATAGCTAAACCCTCTTCGCGGCTTGCCAATTGCTCAGAAGCTGCAATGGCAGCCGCCAGATCAGTATCATCTGGCGGCATGAATAAGCCCTCATTTGTCCCATACTCGCTCAAGCCCTCACTATAAGGAGCATGAGGCTCCTGACCAAATACGACATCGGCAGAAAAGAGCGACTTCTTCTTCCTCTTCTGCGAGCGAGCTCCAGTTGCCGCTAACACCAGTTTACGCTTGGTGGGCACCTTAGGGCGACGAGTCCCGATATCTGAGCCCACGCCAGACTCAGGGGAAGCTATGTTTACCATCTCTACAGGAGCATGGGGCACCGATGGTACATCCACCGTCTCCACGGGAGCACGGGGCACCGGTAACTTAGGCCTGTCGTGGGGGACTTCAATCACGGCAGCCTCTCTTAAGGGGGGACGGACAATGGCCCGTCGCTTCAAAGGGACGTTTTGGATCACCGGCAGGGGGTGCACCCTTGCGATCGAGCAGCAATCGCTTCTCCTCCTTGATGACGGCGCCCATTGAATGCTGATACCACGTCGCGTACACATTAAGGGCCTTCGGGATACAGCTCGGTTCGCTGATAAAGAAGTTAGACCCCGTGTTCAAACGCATAAAATGATGTAGCGCGTTTTGCATTCCCTCTTTGGTGGCAGCAGCTTCTAGCAGGAAAGCCTCCAGCGGGACTCCCTGATTGTAACTCAACTGCTGGGCGAAACGGTGTGGGTTGTATCTCATAAATAGCGCCACATCATTTTGCCTAAACACTAGAAAGTCCGGTCTGATTGAATACAAATGAAGGATCTCACGAGCTTTCAAAATAGAGGTTCCATCCTTGAAAATGTCCCGCAATGGCTGCACCGCGGTTGCGGACTCTTTGCCGATGGTCAAGATCTTATCAGTAAAAGTCATGCCATCTCCAACCATACGAGGGCGAAGGAGCAAACCTCTAGCTTCCCGTGATGATGGGTTTACAATAGATGCGCCGACTAATCGCATAATCCGGGAGAAGCCGCACCTGTCATAAAATGAAAGCCTTTTATGGATACCAAAAACGCCAAGTGTATGTAGCTCGAGCCACGACATGAAGTAATGCATCGAGAAGTTCATATGCTTCACTCCGGGTTCAGTAGTATCCGCCGCTTGACCGAGGCCGTAGTACAAGTGAGCTAAACCGGCGACCCCGACAGCCACATTCACCCCAATCATCATTCGGTGAGCTGGGTAGAAAACAAATGGCCTCATACAACGAGGGTACATCGGGAGTGCAAACCAGCTCAGCCATAACCCAAGAACCCCAGAAAGAATGTTTCCTCATCAATCTCAGGGATTGCAACCTCCGTGAAAGAAGCAGCTGGAATGTTGGGAAGGAAGAAACTCTTCTAATCTACCTCCATCGTTGGAAGGTTGTCCAAACCTAAGCCGAAAGGGTCGTCATGCGTAGCGAATTTAACGGCCTCCTTCGAGAAGACTTTTGGGTGAAGGAAGCGAGCGATGAAATCCTCGAAACTAACCCCGCGGCTCCCAGATTCGAGAAAAAGGCCCCCGTAGATATTCAACAGTTTGATCAAACTAGGAAATTGGCGTTGAACGGCATTCACCGGAGTAAGGCCCGTCATCACTGGCTTGGCACCAAAAACATATTCGTCCGTGGGAAGCAGCTCTTCATAATGCTCTCCTATGACCGGTAAACCAGAAACTTCTGCAAATTCCTCTAAGGAGATTGATACTTCTCGATCCAGCGAGAGGAAGGTGTGGGTAGGAATGTTCCACTGCTCCAGAAATGCCTTAACCCACCAGGTGGGAAGCGTAGGATACTGGAAGAGAGAAGCATAAACGGCGGGATACAACCCAAGCCTCAGCAACTACGACTTCTTCGCTGACAAAATGTAGCGGGCCCATTGCAGATAACCGGTAGGATGACGAGGAATCAGACCTATATTATATGGTTGCCCCCACGGCCGCGCCTCGCCTTGACAAATACATCGTCCCAAGGTATCCAAAGCCATGGGAGGCTGAACGGGTATCGAAGCCATAGCAGGCTGGAGAAGACCACCCGAAGTCCATTTCGCTTCTTCTACGGTATAGTTCACCAGGGGCGGGGTGGCGTAACGGATCGCCATGATGGGCTCCGAGGGTACCGCGCACGAAAAACTTTGCCGACCCTTAATAATATGGTTATACCATGTCCCCCAAAGATGAAGATTCTTATATTCTGGATCATGATCTTTGATCAGAGCTGGGACTTCCCGGTCTACAGGTGCTCCACGGAATCCTCCTTCTGAACGAACGAATGGGGAAAAGGGATCGAAAGACACGTCGCCTGTGCAAAAAGGGACAAAAGTCAACTGTCAGTGATATAATTTAATTTAAATTCTGACACTCGGTACTTTAAAATTTGTATCACACTGCAATGCAGTGGAAAGGGGACCAAAGGGGGACCCACAAAATCTATATGACAATGCATCAATTAATAAAACAGCCTCATCATTGGATGAGACTGTTAATTAATGAGAAAATCCTCAAGAAAATTCTTATTGAATGAGAGATCCCTCGGGAAAAGGAGAAAATCTCCATTTGAGAGCAAAGCTCTATGACAGAGTAACACTTGTCAAACTCTGATCATGAAGGAATAAAATTCCTTAAGAGCCTGGCTCTATAATGATGATGGAAAAATCCATCAAGGAAATTAAAATCAATTAATTTTTTATGAACTAAAAAAAAATTCTGGGATCCTCAAGATCCATGAACAAACTCTTAAGAATTCTTCATCAAAGATTAATAAATCTAAAGAGCAAGGCTCTGTTCATGGGCTAAGAAACTCAAGAAAAGATCTCTTTAGATCTATGGATTCATGAGAGCAAAGCTCTGTTAATGAAACCCTAAATAGGTTTTCTGTAGATCAAAGATCTATAAAGAGCAAGGCTCTGTTAATTGGTAAAACCCTAACTTATTAAAATTTTTAAAACTTTACCTAAATTTGGAAAGAGTTTTACTCTTGAGAAGTTCTTAAACAGAAGAGTTGTGCTCTGAACAAAAGTTCTCAAAGAAAGAAGATGATGATCATCTAAGGGACCAAAGGTCCTATTTATAGGCATTGAACCACCTCTCCAACTTCTGAGATGATCCAAGGACTCAGATGCTGCCACCGCTGCACTCACGTGTGGGCCGCGTGAGTGCAGCGGTGGGGGGGCATTTGTTTCCCCCAATCAGAGAAAAGCTCTGTTTTAAAATTCAAAATTTAAAAGTTGAAGCAACGCTTCAGATCCAGCGCTCTGCGCTGCACGCCATGTGTCAAACACAGATGGGCTAGCGCCAGGTGCGCTGCGCCCTAGGCAGCGCACCCCAAATCAGAGCAAAGCTCTGTTTTAAAATTCAAAATTTAAAAGTTGAAGCAACGCTTCAGATTCAGCGCTCTGCACTGTGCGCCACGTGTCAAACACAGATGGGCTAGCGCCAGGTGCGCTACGCCCTAAGCAGTGCACACCAAATCAGAGAAAAGCTCTGTTTTAAAATTCAAAATTTAAAAGTTGAAGCAACGGTTCAAATCCAGCGCTCTGCGCTGCGCGCCACGTGTCATACACAGGCGCGCTAGCGCAGGCTGCGCTGCGCTCTGCACTGCGTGCCACGTGTCAAACACAGGCGCGCTAGCGTGCGCTCTGCGCTACACGCCACGTGTCAAACACAGGCGCGCTAGCGCAGGCTGCGCTGCGCGCCACGTGTCAAACACAGGCGCGCTAGCGCAGGCTGCGCTGCGCGCCGCGCTGCACGCCACGTATCAAACATAGGTGCGCCAGTGCTGGAATTAAGAATTCCCCACCATTATATCAAAAGATATAATAATAAATTATTAATTAATCAGAATTAAAATTCTGTTATGGAAAGATCTTTCCAATCTTGTTAGAAACAAGAAGATTATCTTGTGCAAAACAGAAGCCTTAGGATCAAAGATCCAACGGTGGGAAATATTCCCAAATCAATCAGAGAAAGATCTCTTTAACTGATTTATCAAATCAATTTGCCCTATATAAAAGCCCCAAGACTTCAAGTCTGATATAGAAAAAAAAACCTACAAACTTTGAGAAAAATTAAAGAAAGAAAAGCAAGCTTTTAGCAAAAGAAGATCACTTCTTCAAGATAAAGAACATGATTCTTGAACACAGAGATGAAATCATCTCATAAAAAGAAGAACTATCTTCTAAAAAAGATCATAGATCTACAAAAGACCAAGGTCTTTGATAAAAAAGAGATCAACAGATCTCATCATAAAAAACAACAACAAAAAGAAGTATTTACTTCATTCACAGATCATTGATCTACAAAGGCAGCGCCTTTTATAAGCAAGAACTTTTGTTCTTGAATCTTGAGGCAAAGCCTCCTTTAAAAAGAACATAAACTCATTCTCTGATCATAAATTTGATCAAATGCGCTTTGCGCTACTGAAAAGTGCCTTGCACTCATGAACTGCGCCTTTGCGCTCCTTGGACTGGCGCTCAGTGCCAAAGCATGCCACGTGTCAACCATGGACACAGCTTGCACTTTGCGCTTCTGAAATAGCGCATCGCGCCCGTGGACCGGCGCTCAGCGCCAAGTACGCCACATGTCACTCACTGGTGCGCTATTAAACCAGCGCAAAGCGCTCATAAATTAAAAGCGCAATGTGCCAATAAATTGACGCTTAGCACTAAGCGCGACACGTGTCATTTTCGTGTGCGCTATTTGGCAGGAGCGCAATGCGCTCTTTAATTGGCGCAAAGAGCCTGGCGCGCCACGTGGCGCACTGCCAGAACACACATTGTTCTGATGAATGCTATGCATTCAATACAAGACAAAAAGATGTCAGAACCCAATGCCTAGCATTATTAAAAGGGCCGAGCCCAAGCAAAGGCTCAATAACCAGAATAAAAAAAATGTTAAACATTTTAATTGGACTTAGCCCAATTCTGGCCATAAGTCCTCAACCTATATTGAACTGAGCCCATCTGCTCACAAATATTCAACAGATCTAAGTCCCAAACTAGGTTACAGATCTTCCAATCAATTCATACCGGTTCGAGGGTACATCTCTTTACTCCTCTGATATCTGTCGTTGTAATCGTTCAACGTCTTCAGAGAGGTGACGGGTCCCGACAACCACACATTTCACGTACTACGATGTCCTTAAATATTATAGACTACGATGTCTCTAAACCGAACTGTGGGGTCCTTAAACTCATGGACTACGATGTCCTTAAACCTTATAGACTACGATGTCTCTAAACCGGACTGTGGGGGCCTTAAACTCATGGACTACGATGTCCTTAAACCTTATAGACTACGATGTCTCTAAACCAGACTGTGGGGTCCTTAAACTCATGGACTACGATGTCCTTAAACCATATAGACTATGATGTCCTTAACCTAGACGGTGGGGTCCTTAAGCCCATGGACTACGATGTCCTTAACAATGGACTGAGACGTCCTTAAACTAACATTAGACCGAAATGTCCTTAAACTAACGATGGATCGTAATGTCCTTAAACTAACCGACCGCAATGTCCCTAAACTAACAATAGAGTTCAAATGCTCTTTTGTTGGATCTAAACGATCCCGTTAAGTTGATCTTAGTCTAAAAATTAGGCTAACGTATCCTTAACATACGTTTAAGTTGATCTTAGTCCCAAATGAGGCTAACGTATCCTTAAATCCAACCCCCAAACCCAAATCTAAGAAGATACGGATTTGGACTAATCCACGCCCTACGAGCGATAACATAAATTAGTCTCCATATACAATCCACGGGCAACAAAAAACAAAACAAATACCCATGACACGAAGTGACCATCTGGAGAAGGAGAAAGTTGTTACCGTGATGCCGTAGCATAATTAACTGCAGGGGCTTGCGCCTGCAGGGAAGAGTGTCCCCACAATCAAAAACCCCTCAAACGAGGGGGAATCTGACGAAGTCTGCTACATAGGACGCATCCGTTTAAACCTTCGATACATGGTGCCATAAATCAACTTGGCATTTTCGGAGAGGTGGACGGATAGCACCAATTAGCATCTGCCCCGAAATTCAGGCGAGACGTTTACCGCGTCTTCCGCGCATCTTTCGGCAGGAAACAATGCCAATCATGCACATTCCTCTCCCTTTTAGTCTGTAAGACACCTTTAGAGAGGGTGACTCCATCACCTGCAAGTCCACCACCATGCCAGGAGTCGTCCATTCTAAAACACGTTTAGAATAGTGTCAAAGTACCCAGATTGGGAAACTACCCAAATCTAGATCTAAAACCATAGATCTAGTTACCAGAATACCTGATATATTATCCATATCCAATATGGAGAAACCACTGTATGACAACCACAGTATAACCGATCGTAGTATAAGAATTTCACTTCCTATAAAGTGCATGTCATCCAAATACCAGGACATAACAGATCCATCTCCTATTCTGATGAAGTCAAAGCCTATGACTGTCACATCAAAAATAGTTGATCTATCTCCACTATACCTGGTTTAGTCTATAAATAGACACACGTTACTTGTCCACTATGCTTCCGCTACTCCCACTGACTATAACAACCCTCTGGCGGAGTCATATACACGTGCACTTCTAAAGCTATTTTAGAACGACGCTATACTCATCCTCCTGCCGGATCTCATAGTCTATAACAGCAGTAATGGCAAGTCTGAGTAAACAAGAACCTCCCTGTCACCGTCTTTGAGGATACCGAAGTACCTCTCGGACGCCTGAGGTTACCCACCATATCTGCGGAGTGGCTAATAGAATGCCAAACCTGATTGAATCTTTAGGTTCTATTAAATTTTCAGTAATCGTTTGTGGTTCTGGAATCACTTTCAGTTCTACCATACTCCCACTACTGTTTTCTGAAAAAGTCCATTTACTAAGACTGTGGCGAGTCAAGAACAATATCACTATTGATCTTCCAGATGGTAGAAAGTTAGCCTTCGACATAGCTCGGGATAACCCACAAACAGCCATTACTGAAACGTACCTTGAGTTTATCCAGAGTCTGGTTTCAAGCATAAGCCGGACAACTCCATTTACCTTAACATCGTTAAGATATGAACCATTCTATATACAATATAGAAACAAAGGCACTAATTTAATTGGAACCAAATTCAAATCATGCAGCTGTCTCCAGTGCATGTCAACTAAATGGAGAGAGGCCGATCAGCATTACTCAACTAGGAGTGGATCCAGATATGAGTAACCTGAAAGAGAAGAAAGTTCTCAAAACCATTACTATCAATGGAACACCTAGCACAAGTATCTACATCTTCGATCACGTTGAAGAATCCTGATACTTGCAACATGTGGTTCTCCACTTTATACATATACCTATAAGTTCTCAAAATTTGAACATTGTATTTTAGTAAAACACATATCTAAAAACTAGAGAAGTCACAAGTAAACAGAATATAGTACTAGTACCAACCCCCTTGTCCTAATGGACACTGGACAACATAAAATACATTGTATAAGTCCCCTGAGTTAAATAACTCATACCCTGTGTGTCGTAGGTTAAAAATTGTACTATGGTTAAGAAGAATTACACCATTGTTGAATGCTCCTTACCTAACCATCAACTGATATAGGTAAATGCCATAGACAAAATTTCAAAAAGTTATATCTCACTTTATAAAATAAACATGTGGATATATCAGTTTGAAACTGGTGTATAACTACGGATATTCAAAACCAAATATTTGTCGTCCGGCAAAAACCCAGGTGATTTCCTCAACTATCACCAATTACAACGAATTCCGATATAATAAGGATATAATCACCTAATTCCCAATATCTTGCTCCCACTCATCATCTGTAATACCATACAAATGTGAGAATCAGATCTGCTAAATACATACCCTAGAGTAAGAGTCTAATTGGGAAATCGGTTTTCAATTAACAACTCACAGTGAATCTGAAACATGAAAATGTTTCGAAGGGGTATCCGGGTATTCCTAGTAATTCCTCTTCCACTATCCAGATTCATGACTATAACCGTATATTTTATTGTCGTCTCTCCAATCTCATTATTTGTCTTTACTTATTACCTTCTGTACACCGTACTTAGGCTAAATGGTTTTCTTCCTTCCCTACCTTTTGGCACCAGCCTAAGGTTTGGAAGAAGACTATCCAATAAGCGTAATAGGTGTACTCTCTTAATCCTAGGAGCCCTCGCAACCTGAGAGAAGGAAAAGGGAAAAGACAACTGAATAATCCTTATTCTATTTCTCCTGAACCAGAAACTATCCTCGAACCGGAACAAGTTGATTTGAGTTCGTGTGTAACTATACGCTGGCGTATCCAATAAATGTGGATCTTCGTAGTTATACGGAATGTTCCGGAGAAATGCAAAGGTGAAGTAGGAGTGGCGATGATATACGTGGTTTCGTCATGAATGATAGCAGTCGCATTTTACTTTGTCCTCTTTCTAATCCCTTTATTTGTCTTTACTTATTACCTTCTGTACACCACACTTAGGCTAATTAGTTTTCTTCCTTCCTCATCCTTCGGCACCAGTCTAAGGTTCGGAAGGAGACTATCCAATAATCGCAATAGGTGTACCCTCTCCTAATCCTAGGAGCCCTCACAACCTGAATAGTCCTATTCAATTTCTCCAGAACCGGAAACCATTCTCGAAACTGAAACAAGTTTCTTCGAGTTCGTATGTAACTATATGATGGTCATATCCAATAACTGTGGATCTTCATAATGATATGGAATGTTCCGGAGAAAAGAAAAGGGTAAAAGTAGGAGTGGCAATGAAGTATACAACTCTAACAATCCAAAAGCCAGTGTGTTTTAAGAAGGTTCGGTTAACTTGGTTCATGAGTTCTAGTCTAGGGTCGGGCCATGGTCACTGCCAATGAGAGAGAGAAAAGAAACACTCAGCATGCACTCTAACCTAAATCAGAATGGTTAATCACTTTATCTAATCCGGATGGCTCCCACTATTTCCTCGAATCCTTCCCCAAACCCAAAGGAGAATTAGTCGGGATCATCTAAAATCACCCGAGGAGTAAACCAACTCATCAGTAGGAATCGAGATCCAACTATCATCGCATGATAACTTGATGTAATCCACTCAAGTTATCACATTACAGAAGGTATACGCATGCCTGGCAAGTTTCAGTTTCTTTAGAAACTCCCAATGTGATTTTACCCCATGCTCTTATGACCTTGACTAAGGACAACAAATCATAAGTTACATGTCAAGTTCTACCTATAATTGTCCAGGTTAATTTGAACCCACCCGTACTCGCCCTTGACTAAGGCCAACAAGGCTGTACGACTGTCCTAAACCAACGCATCTATCTATGCAACAGAAAAGTAACAAATAGCTACCATACACTATGCCTTGACTAAGGCCAACAAACATAGCATGAATACTAAGTGCTACCCGTCTGAAATAACGGAGGGCTACGAATGGTTTTTGGCGAAAAACCTTTAACATAATGAACTTGATATCGTTGAAGGAACCGGATAGCTTTACAAATATATAATGGCGAAAACTTTGGCTAAAGAGGTCACTCCTGGTGAAGGGATCTCAGCTCTTTCCTCGTCGAATGAGGTGCAGGATATTCCTACTTGAATATCTCGATGCAAAGAAAAAAAGTAATCGACTATAGTGAAGTTATTACCCTGACGCAAACTTCTGCCCAATAGGTCACTCCCGGTGAAGGGATCGCGGCTCTTGCCTCGTCGAATGAGGTGTTGGATATTCATAACTGAATACCGCTATACAAAACAAAAGAAAACGTTCTTATAATAACAGCTTTTGAAAATTGTTCCAACAACATCATATATAGGTTTGTTTTCCTAGCATTGATCAGAATCAACGCAGTCCCATCAATTAATCACACCAGAAAAGAACGAAAATATGATGTACATATATGCCATCCGCATTCGCCACTGGGCCCCATCATCACCCGTTAGGTTACTTAACTAACGAAAGAGCGGGGGATGGACTATCGCGGGTACAAAACATATACAATATCCACTAGTATATATATAAATATATATAACAATCGTCCCAGGCATGATATAAAGCAACATCTCAGAATCATAGCCAAGCATCACAGAGTGGTGGATAATCCTGGAGCCCCAGGTTTCACTTGAGCCGCAAGTGAAACTGGACGTTCCCCTGGTCGTGTGGATAGCCTATGCAATGAAAACCTAGACCCCTACGAGTGCGGCAAGTTACCCGCCAAAAGCATAAGTGAGGTAACCCCAATCAACAACGTGAATGGGCCACCCAGTACTTCACGGGATCCGGTAACTTGAGCACTCCTCTGTGGGTCAACCTATACCCCCTACGAGTGCGGCAAATAGCCTGCCAATTCTAGAGTGAGGCCCCCTCCGTCTCACCGTCATGAGATGCGGGCCCGTTGCCCTCTAGAACCCAGTTATTCGTGCACTCCACCACGGGATAATCCTAGTACAGAAAAGAAAATAAGTATAAGGGTAACATCGACCTCAACCCGGTCGTGCCTCAAACAAATAATATACAAACTGGTAGTGACGGCAGTCTAAATGTCGGACGCTCACCCCGCAATATCAAATGTACAAATAAATCCAAACTGTACTACCATTGCACCCAAGCTATCCACCTCGACGATCCCGCCACAACCACAGCACAACACAGAACATCAACGTAAATGTCACGTTCGCAAATCCGTCTAAAAGAGCATATAGCAGTTAGACGAGTTGTACCGCTCTAATGACATTCACGGTCGCAGATAGTAATGTATGTACTGAAAACTACGACATTATAATTCTGCACGCAATTAGCAAACTAAACCAATTTCCAAAACCAGGAAAAAAAAACAGTGAGCTAAAGTTCCAAAAACCGACCGTTTAAAGCCAATTCGGAAGTCCGAATCAAAATGAAACGCGCCCGAACCTTCGTGGGGAGTTAGAGCATGAAATTAACTTCGAGTCGGGGGCCTAGAGGGGGTACCCTACCCTCGAGGCCACCATGAGGTGGCCAGGGGGTGAGGCAAACCCGAAACTGCCCAAGGTGGGGCAGTTTCGGGTCCCCACTGCCAAGACCGTCTTGTGGTGGTCTTGGAGAGTGGGTCCAGCCATTCGGTCCCACCCGGGGGTTCCTCGAGGTGCTCATGCACCCTCCCGCGGCTTCTACAACGCAAAGCCCACTAGTATTATCCGTCCGAATATCATCCGTGCATAAGTACACGTATGTGATCGAACCCTGCCGTAAAACCATACGGCCTCTACAACGTTTCGCCCGAAGCAGGGAAACCCTCTGTGTAGGACTCTAATGACTCATCAATACGTTGGCAATGGGTTTAATCACAAGCACATCAGCGGCACTAGATGTATGTAATGGCTACCCAGGTATTGAGCGAAAGGGAGGCCGACGAGCAAACTCATCCTGAAACCCCTACTGAGGCTGACAGTGACAATATCCGTACAGTCTGGTCCATTCGTCTATGACTATCGCACATCGAGTCTAGGGGGTGGATAAAGTCAGACCCCTAATAACACGAAATTTAGTGTCGGTATGATGCCCATCACCACCTGAGAAACTACCGATCCTAGATCAGTAATTCTCGACTACCTTGGCCAAGGATTTTTGGTGATGGCCACCCGTGTATGACCGCGACATCAACTCCCAATACCGGGAGAGACGAATCCCCTGACGATCCGCTCACTACTGCCTCCATGTGGCTCGGGACTATACCCAACTAAAATATGTTTGCACGACTCCTTTGAGCCGTGGTAGGGTAGTAATCAAAGTATAGTGAGAACTCACACGAGACAAATGACGATCTCAGGTCGATAGACTAACCTGTACACATGTCACAGGGAACTGCTATCTGACAATATGTATAATACCAACTAGCATGTTCCCGGCGAGTCTGTCCGGTGTACTCATAACCCAATAAGCACCTGTATACATCTTAGGTGAACAAACTAACACCAATGGCTTGTGAGACCGGCCACCGCCCCTCGTCGGGGTCTCGATCGGTATACACTAGTCTACTCTGGAGTATCGATGCCCAGTCTCGAAACTCCCTCGACTAGGGACATTTGAGGATATGCTTATAGACCACCCAGCTCCCACGTATATGATCGCCATCATACTGCTGGTAGTCAAGCAAGAATCCTATGGGCTCTATCAACATGTAATAGTGATCTGTAATGCCACCTAATGCTGTACATGATGATAAAGACAAACCAGATAGCATACTATCATCTCGAGTAAGATTGTTTTACCGGTATAGGTTCTCCCTCAATCATCATAATCACCTCCCTGCGACTATGATAATTGCCTTGAGGGCACTATAGCCAACATTAAATTCCCAAAATGATTTATTTTTATTTGGATTTAAACTCCAAAACGATTTTTTTTTGTTTGGAGTTAAACTCCCGAAAGACTTTTGAGGAAAAAAACCCAAAGAAAGAGATCTTTTGAAACTTCAAGATCTAAATCTTGGATCTTGGATGATGAAAGGAGACTCATTTCTTCTCTTTTGAGCCTTGAATCCTCCCAAAAATGAAACTTTTGGAAATGGGTCTCCTTCTTTCTCTTCTCTTTTTCTTGGATCTTGGAAAAAAGGGTGGTGAAATTTAAAATCTCTCATTTTAGAGATTTAATGGGAGATTTGAACTACCCTTCAAAGGTTTTATGTTGAAAAACTATTTCTTTTTTAGGAAAAGAAGACTTAAACTTTTAATTTAATTCAAATAGAGAAAAAAGAAGGTTTAAAACCTTGAAGAAGGAGGCACAGAACCCTAAATTGATATGGGAAGAATCTTGTCTATTATCATTCATCATGATGGCTTATATAACTTTTACATTTTACATATGTCTCCTTAGGCTTTTCAAATTGGTACATATGCCTTTCCCATGCCATGTACTTTCTTTCTTTTGCACATAAGCCATGGGCTTCTACATAATTTGGCTTTTTTGCCCATTTTTTATTACATTTATTCATAGAAATTACATTAAGCCTATTTATTTCTTTAACAATTATTCCTTTGGCATGGGAGGTCGGCCTTTTTATTCTTAGGCTCGACTCGGGCATGGGCCCACTTGACCCGGGCTCGGGTCCGCTTGCTTGGACTTGGGTTCGGACTTTGGCCCACTTGATTTAGATTCGGATTTGGGCCCAGACCCACTTTACGGGCCTTAACTTTGACTTGTTGAATTCGACTGTGGGGTGTAATTTTTTACCACAACAGTAAGTAGAATTTTAATTTTAATGCGGTAATGGATAGTTAAAGGTATCAATTAAACATGATCATGGTAATATATCTAAGCATGACAATGTAGCATGAGAATGACAATACAGTATAGCATGTAATAATTGTGTAGTAATGTACATGAAGTGAAGGCCAAGTGTCCTAAAAGGTCTCTATAAGGGTAAACTAATTTAACATCAGCTCAACATATAAGTATCAACCAAATCTCAAGAGTGTTCTCGAACCCAACAGGCTGTAATCCAGGGGTAAGAAACTATGGACCCTCATGATTGTTAGTAACGGGACTTCGACCGTTGAAGTATTCCAAACCCAACAGGCTATAATGCAGGGAAAGGAAACACGGGCCCTTATGTTTGTTAGTATTCATGATTGTTAGTATTCATGACTTTTAGCATGTGACACTTGAGATTTCATTGGGCTCATAACTTAAACTATCCCAACACCCCGTGTATCTAAATTTATAGTTAAGGTTACAAGTTTTGCCCGAAACCATGAATACATATGAGAGAGCATAAGTTGAGTTCATGTCCGTTGCATATATTCGTGTTAAGTTCATGTAATATTCAAGGATTCATGTCAAATTGTATTCATGGTTCGAATCAAAGCAGGTTAAGCATGAAGGTTTAATACAAGTCATGTCAAGTGTTCATGTATTCATGTCAAGCATCATGTGTTGGGTTATGTTTGATTTGATATTCATGTAACATGATTTTCGTAAAGATGTGATATTATATATATATATATATATATATATATATATATATATATAGAGAGAGAGAGAGAGAGAGAGAGAGATAAGCAGGTGATAACATTAATTGTCTCCGGCTCCCCGAGACTCAAGAGAGATTAGGTCACTTAAACCCATCTGCTACCTGTATACTAGCTAACTGCTAGTTGTATAGTTCTAGGTATTTTGATGGAAATATATCATTTGGCAATTTAAGGTATTTATGTAAACTAGTCCATTAAAAGTTCGAGGGGGTGTATGTAAAATACTTTATTTCAAAATCTCGAGAGAAATATATAACTTGAGGGTATTTTAATGCAAATCGAATTTTTTAGAAAAACGTGACAAACATGTGATGGTGCTATGATTCAAAAATATGCGTGTGTGGGATAGGTCATTACCTGTGAGTTAACAATTAAAATGGTTAACATTTCTAAAAGAATTTCATTTTTAGGGACATAGTGTAAAAGTGATTATAGCATGGATAATAATACATTATATGTCTGTAACTAAGAATATAAATATAATTGGTATACTTGAACATAATTGTATTGATACTTAAAAACATATGATACATGCTACTATAATAATATAAAACTCAAAATGAAATCATACCAATGGTTGTACATGTTATCATTAGTTTTATAATTAGTAATCATGATGTTATATGTTAGTTACGGATTGTTAAACTCTAGTCGTAGATAACGCACAGGGTAATGACCTACCCCACACTCACTCTTGAATTATAATCCACTAAAATTTTCATGGCAAATTTCTACAAACTGGACTTGCATTAACAGTTAAGATTTTTATTAAAATACCCTTGAGTTTTAATAGAAATAGGTAATATCTTTTCCTTTGCGAAAATTGCCTCTACAACCATCTTTAGGGAAACCCAGTTTTAGATGGTGCTAGTTAAAGCATGTCTTGGAGTTTAGTAGAGTAAGACGCAGAGCTCTTCATGGAGCGCAGTCTTGAAAGGAAAGAAAAATCGAACATTAAAACAATTTCTATAAAATTAAAATAAAATAAAAGATAATAACTTTAAATAATATCATTGCTAATAATTTTTCTAATTAGCTAAAAGAAAAAAAATTCAAAATTAGATTTTCAATAAAATGTCCTTAACTTTTCAAATGCTAGGTTTTACTAAAATACCCTAATGTTATGTTTTTCACTAAAATAACTTAAGTTACCAAAAACATATTTTATTAAAACACCTTGACATTATAAATAATATTTCTATCAAAACATTCTCAAGATTTTAAAATTTAATATTTTACATAAAACTCTTAAGAATTTAATGGTTTATTTTACATAAATACCATGAAGTTTCAAAATGTCATCTTTTCACATAAATGCCTTAGAATTTCTAAAACTAGTATTTAGGAAACAGATGGATTTAAATGACCTATTTTCTCTTGAGCCTCAGAGAGCCGGAGAAAATGTGTGACACTTGCCTATCTTCTTAACTTAAACAAAGTCAATACAGACCGTCTCAAAAGGTAAGAAATTGGTTTTAATACTTGACTTATAATCTAAATCACTTTTACTATCGTACTAGTCCTATGTCATGAACCACATACTTGAATCACTTGATTAACCTTATTACTCTCTTTGTATTCATGGATTTCGGGCAAAACTTGTAACTAAATCTATAAATTAACATACGTGGGGATAAGGGATAGTTTGGTAAAGAATGTATGTCGTGGCACGAGAGTTCACTAAAAATCACCTAACTTGAATATCGTGTGCCGTTGTCCCGTAGGGTTTGACAGAGCCTTGTATTTTTATGTTCTGTGGGTTCGTGGGGTTTGACGAACCACTCTTGTATATACGCATACCTTCATTATTTAAACTACAAACAACCACGTTAGAATAGAATAATCATACTTATAAATAGACATGCTCAGTTTTAATAGATACCTTTACCTGACTGCTATTACATTAGAATTCATATTCCGTTCACATGCATATCCGTTATCACTATTCTATTCATATCACTTTTGGGGACTTACCGAGCGCAAGTTCGCTGTCGGGCATTCCACTCTGTTTCATTTTCTATCCTTATAATGTTCGTCAGGTGGTGTAGGGACGGAGGAGATCAAGCCGAGTCAAGAAGATTACTCCCAGCTGTCATCATAGGCCGACTACTAGTTTTTTCCACCATTTTTACTTTTCCAGTATGCCTATTGCTTAAGGCATCTTGTTATTGTAATTTTTTTAAGCTATCTTGTATCCGTTCAAAACTCTGTGGAATATTAAATGTAATATATAATGTTGGAATTTATTTCACTTGTTATTCTTGTTATTTATGTTGCGTATAAACGCTTAGCATATTTGTAGCGAGAAATGAAGTTCTCAAAATAAATACGTCGTGGGTCTCGTCACGTGCCTGCTCCTATCTTTCAGAAAGCGGGACGTGACACTTTCAACCAAGGAATCGCAAGAAATCAATCTTTTTCTGGACGATGATTGCAAAAGGAGGTTTCACTCTTTCATCTCTAAACCCATTCATACTGGTTCGATTGTCTTGTTTAGAGATTAAAGTGCATTTGGTTTTCAAGACCTTTTCAAAGATAAGGTTGGATGATTTTCTTGACATTAGATTGTCCAACTTACAACAAGGCCGTCAAATTATTCTATGCTCATCTCACCGGTACCAATGATGATCCCACCAACCTAAAAACCAAAATTTATGTCCCCACCATCAATTTTACTCCGGGAACCCTTCCTATGGCTTTAGATATTCAAAATGAAGGTGCCGATATTTACTTTAACACCTTAAGCAATTATAAATTTTCTGAAAGTATTAATAAGGAAAAGGTGTCAATGGTTTTGCATGGTCAAGATAACCCCACCTTTTTTACAATCAACAAGCCAAACCAATCATATCAGAGTTCTTGCAAATATCCTTAGCAACGATGTTTTTCCCATGTCCGGAAGTAGAGAGACACTGTATGGATGCCACAAACTCATGACTTATTGTATTCTTGCGGGCATTCAAGTCAATTTTCCTCTCTTTCTCATTCATAGCATGTGAGATTTTTCGAGTGGACTCGGGAATTTATATTATGTATGGGCTATTATTAAACTATTAGAATATCGCAAAGTCGTTTTGCCTGATTTAAAGGATATAGTAAATCCCAATACCGATTTTGGAGCGAGGAATATAAACTTGATGAAGTTGGATTCCTTGACTCCACAACGACCAAGCTTCTCCCGTACTTCCCAAATTCCCACTGAAACTCCTACTCAAGCAAGCCTTCAAGTCTTCGACTGTCAAGGAATGGAAAATCGGATTGTAGATCGAATTACGGGGCATCTAGATCGTATTTCAGGGAATTTTTATTATCGCATGGCCTATCTATACCCCAAACTTAACATTACCTATCCGTCACTATATGGAAGTATTCAAGCCTTACAAAATCTGGAAGAACAGTCTTGAGTTATCAGTTTGCTTTTGTATTTGTTTTTTTTTAATTTTCTATTATTATGTCGTTTTTAACCCTGTGCTATTTTAAAAGTTATTATTATGAATTGGTTCATTATGCTTAATATCATGCTTGAATTATTCATTTGTTATGCTCTATTCATGTCTATTCTTATGTTCAAATGAAATTTCAAGAACAAAATAATCTAATCATATATATTTCTTTACCCCTTGCTGATTTTCTTTTTTGATATTTTTCAAAAAGGGGAAGAAAATATTCATGAATATCATATTTTATACCATACATTGGTGATAAAATTTGAGTTATCACACTCGTCTTCATGAGTGCTACTTGAAAAATAGCATTAGTGGTATAGGACATTAATATCAATTCAATTTTTTTCCCATTTGAACATGAATTAAGTGGGAGCATTTAACTCTAATTTATATTTTTGTATATATCATGAATGCTTTAAAAAGTTTTGCTAAATATAAAAAATGGGAAAATTGTTGACTCTTGTGTCATACGATCTTCAGTTTTGATTATTTAGAACAAAAATATATTTAAAGAATTCATATAATACTAATGATATTTCCAAGTTCTTAATCTTGAGTATAGCTAGCACAATATCTCAACATCAAGCGGTGATTGTCTTCAATAAGATCCGCGCTCAAAACGTTGATATGGCATGAAAACTTGACGTAAGCAAACAACGTGATGCAAACTTTATCAAGAAACAAAGACGTCTCAGAGTAACAAATTATGGATATGAAAACCGAAGAAGAACTGAGTCAAAGAATATAGTCTTAAGTTTTTTATTGAGTCTAGTGTTGATCTTATAAGATTAGAAATCATTTTCCAATACATTTCTATTCTTCATACGCCTACTATTTGATCAATAGACGTCTAACATATTCGTTGATTTAAACTCTTCAATTTTCTAAACCGATTTCAAATCTAGTCAGACTGCAGACGTCTATACTAGACGTCTGCTTAAGAATTTTTGAAACCAGACGTCCGGCACAGACGTCTGTAGAAAGAAATTTCTATTTTTCAATTCTCTGTTTTTATTTCAGAGACGACTCAGCAGACATCTCCTTAAGACGTTTTTGAACTAAAGACGTCTGGTACAGACATCTACTTAATTTTTTTTTATATATTAGTTTCTGTTTTCAAAAGAAAACGTCTGGGGCAGACGTCTCTAGAAAATTTTTGAACTGCAGATGTCTGGCCCTAGACGTCTGACATAGCAGTTCCTGACAGTTACTTTTCAGTTTGAATTTTCAAATAAACCGGTGTTTACGCCATTTCGATTCCAAACCGTTTCTAACAGTCATTAACTGTTTTTGGCAGTTATGATTCTGTACAAATGGCAACCTCTACCATTCTTATAAATACCTCATAAGATCAAACACTTTTCTCATCAATTCTTGATCATTCATTAAAATTTAATTGTTCTTCTTGTGTTTTAAAGTTCATACTCTTTCGCATTTCCAGAAGAGCCATAAACTTTCAATAATCTCTCAAAACAATTCTCAGACTTTATTGGTATTAATCTTTGAGATCATAGAATTGTGAGTGAGTATCGAGATCCATAAACTTTCAATAATCTTCCAAAATAATCCTCAAGCCTTATTGGTATTCATCTTTTGAGATCATGAGATTGTGAGTGAGGATCAAGTTTAATCATTGTCAACTATTCTAAATTCTTGAAGAATGTTCGATATTCTTCCCTATGAGTGAAGGTGTCTCTCATTATTTGAATTGCGGATTTAAGTGGAAAAAGGTGTTTTCCTCGGGAATCTCAGATTCAAGTGGAAAAAAGAGATTTTCTTAGGAAATCGCAGATTCGAGTGGGAAAAAAGAGTTTTTCCGTGGAAGATCCTAGTGAAGAAGAATTGTGTTCTTTACATTGGTAAATAGTGAAAATCCTGAAAAAGTGGTCTCGGGCGGGGACTAATCGATCATTGGGAGTGTTGAACCCTAATCAACAATTCTCTTGCGTTTGAATTGCTATTTACTCTATAAAAAAATTCTGTTTTGTGTTGATTATTACAACAAGTTTTATTATTTAACTTAAATTATTCCGCAGAACTTGTTAGTCTAAACACGATTAAATAATTAAGTTTTTAAATT
This sequence comes from Agapanthus africanus, assembly GCA_030015575.1. Lineage (NCBI taxonomy): Eukaryota > Viridiplantae > Streptophyta > Magnoliopsida > Asparagales > Amaryllidaceae > Agapanthus > Agapanthus africanus. The sequence continues at coordinate 815,177,517 of JASDDO010000024.1, forward strand.
TACTGTAGAACATCTACATCTTCAACTTGTGTGTGTGAGAGAGAGACAGGTGGGGCCTGGGGTTTGTACATTGCACATGAGACAAAGCAAAGCAAACCCCACAACATGCATATATGTGAGCACTGTGTCTCTCTGCTCAATGAGAATGGGAACAAGATGTGTGTGTGTGTGAGAGAGAGAGAGAGAGAGATGTGAGGCCAAATGTTTCAGGGGGCAACTGAGGAAGGCATATATATTGTTTTTTTTCCCCAAAAGGCATATATACTGTTAATTTATATAAGGCAGTGAGCAAAGAATATTCATGTGTTTCTTATTTAATTACTCGATCACACCTACAATTGTTAGTTAAGTTTGGGCTAACTGTGTCAACCGCCGCCAATATATATTAAATATATTTTTGGTTTGCCTTATTTTGTATCAATAATTGTGTATTTGCATAAGATTTTACATCCATTCACGTAATATTTGATTGAAGATTTAACTGTTAATTTTCCAGATATAAAAAGGGTGAATGTTGGAGCGTGAATGATGTTTAAACTGTATAGGAGCCTATTAATGCTTGAACCATTGATTAAACACGTCAACTATTATCTGGGTTGGGTTTCATGTTTTGACGTTGTAATTTGTTGGGCCCCTTTAATGTAGAGTTTTAGATTTGCTTTAGAGTAAAAAGGTACATTTAGATAAACAATATTGCATAGAGTCAATATTAGAGACCGTATGGAACGGTCTTCAAAAAATAATAAACGGTCGCTAATGAATATTAACGACCGTTAAAATTTTAAACGGTCGCTAATACACGATCGCTGATATATATATAAGCGACCGTTCATGAAAGATCTCTAATATGAACGATCGCTAATATAATATCAGGGACCGTTTATTCCGGTCGCTAATAAGGCGACGCGTGGACACCCCAACGAATATAACCGATTCATAATATCAGTGAACGGTCGCTGATAATGAATTAGCAACCGTTTCTGTAGCTAATACGGTCGCTAATACTTATTTTTCCTGAAAAAAATTACAAAAAAATCATATATTCAATATAATAATATACAAAGTCACAATATATTACGCCATAATAACATTTCGCATACAAATCAATATATATACACAATCCACAATATATACAACAAGATCAACTCAAACGAACACATACGCATACAACAACATATAAACACCATCCATGATATATTCACCAATATCAACAACTCAATCAAACACATATGAACTAAAATCTTAATAAATAAGCATACATAAATTAAATTGTTTTGAATACAAACAATACATACACTATATATATATATATCCAACGATACGGAAAATGTTCCAAATCTTGCGCAATCGCAGCTCCCTCAACTCTATGAATCGAAACAAATAAATAAATATATGAGCTCAAATCATAATTTTCGAAACAACGTTAGGTATACTAATACATATATATGCATACCTCACTAACTCCAGTCACTCTCATCGCCAAAATATAATCCTTTCGACGTCAACTTATAAAAATCTTACGATTATACAACATGAATTTTAAATATCAAAACCCAACACAGTTTAATTGTATGTTCAAGTTTCTGTAAATAATAACTATACATACATCGCTAACTCCCCCCACTACCATCGTCACGAGAATCTTGTCTTGAATAGTATCGATTCACATCGTCGAAATTCTCCTGCGAAAAAAATTACCTAAAAACGCTCCCTGTGGGGTCGGCTAATCAGGGTTATATCGTTCCCTGTGGCGGAGGGTGAGCGTAATAAGGATCGTGTGGCGGAGGCGGAGGCCAAGGGTAGTACCTGTTGGGTTATGCCAGTGTCCTGACCATCTCCCGTGATCGAATGCGGAACAAAAATTTTCAAAAACCGGCGCTAGAAAAACCCATAATACGAATCTACTGTTAACCCTAATCTAGCAAACATAAAGAATAGTTAAGAATGGTTATATCGAATGATCCATGTCCTTCGGTCTTTAATCATCTTCCCTAGCTCATAGAGGCCACCATGATCAAGTTTGGCCTCCTGTCTCCCTCCATCGAAGATAATCCACCTGAGGATATATAGTTCGAGCTCCAACCTCATAGCCGAGGTAACTAGGGTATCTAGTTTGCTAAACTAGATAACCTAGAAGATGTAGAATCTAATGATAGATTAATTTATCTCCAAACATCCTAGGTTTCTCAACACATGAGACATTTAGGGTGGAGGTAGAAGAAGAAACTTGAGGATAAGAGTGTGAAATAACCATGAAAATGGATAAGTGTTGTATAGCAAAGAAATGAATCAAGCCTCACAAAAAATCTCACAACACAAACAAATATCAAGCATGCCACAATAGTAACTCATGAGTCACCCCATGAGTCACCAAGTGAGCCATGCTTCATATAAAGCCAATCAATATCTCATCCTCCACCTCATTAACCATTTATCATAAATGGTTAAAACCTAAATGAGGTATCTTCTTCTAGAAGCACATTGTAATAAATTACAAGAATACCCCTCATCGGTATAAACATACCGTATCCGTATTCCGAAAAATACGAATACAAAGAGACAAAAATAATCCAACAATATAATACTAGAATCCGGCTTAAACCAAAGCCCACTAGTATTATCCGTCTGAATCATGATACGTGCATAAGTGCATGTATATAATCGAACCCTGCCGTAAAACCATGCGGCCATTACATCGTTTCGACCAAAGCAGGAAAACCCTCTGTATGGGACTCTAAAGACTTGTCAATACGCTGGCAGTGGGTTTAACCACAAGCACGTCAGCGGAACTAGCTGTACGCAACGGCTACCTAGGTATTGAGCGAAAGAAAGGCCGACGAGTAAACTCATCCGAACCCCTACTGAGCCTGTCCATGACAATCTTTGTACAGTCCAGTCCGTTCGTCTAAGAGTATCACATATCGAGTCTAGGGGGTGGATAAAGTCAGACCCTTAATAACGCGACATTTCGTGTCGGTATGAAGCCCATCACCAACTGAGAAACGACTTATCCAAATCAGTAATTCTCTTCTATCTTGGCTAAGGATTTCTGGTGATGGCCACCCGTGCACTACGCGACATCAACCCCCAATACCGGGAGAAATGAATCCCCGACGATCCGCTCACTGCCTCCATGTGGCTCGGGACTGTACCCAGCTAAAACCTGTTTGCACGTCTCCTTTGAGCCGTGGTAGGGTAGTAATCAAAGCACAGTGGGAACTCACACGAGAAAAATAACGATCTCAGGTCGACAGACTGACCTATACACATGTCACCTGGGAACTGCTATCTGACAATAGGTATAATACCAACTAGTATATTCCCGGGGAGTCTGTCCAGTGTACTCATAACCCAATGAGCACCTGTATACTATCTTAGGTGACTAACAGACACCAATGGCTTGTGAGAACGGCCACCACCCCTCGTCGGGGTCTCGATAAGTATACACTAGTCTATTCAGGAGTATCAATGCCCAGTCTTGATACTCCCTCGACTAGGGACATTTAAGGATGTGCTTATAGACCACCCAGCTCCCACGTATATGATCGCCATCATAATGCTGGTAATCAAGCAAGAATCATATGGGCTCTATCAACATGTAATAGTGATCTGTAATACCACATAATGCATGTACATGATGATAAAGACAAACCAGATAGTATACTATTATTTTGAGTAAGACTGTTCTATCCGTATAGGCCATCCCTCAATCATCATAATCACCTGCCTGTGATTACAATAATTGCCTTGAGGGCACTATAGCCAACAATCTCCCACTTGCACTTAAGGCTAATAATTGCGGTGTCGCATACCCATAGCCCGTGTGATACCGAACACCCGACTTCTCTACTAATCAGTCTCGCAAAGCTCGTTTGTGAAACTATTGCATTCGAGAAATAGCCTCAGTGAGTGGATCCGCTCCAATGTTTCTATCTTTATCTCTCTCTATATCCCAACTTCGCGGAGAAAGACTATCTCCCGAAATGATCAATACCTGTCTTAGAATTTGTCTGGATAACTGATAGGACCCAGTTCACAAATGAACTCCAAATCCAACAAACTTCTTAGACTGTATCATCCACTGAATTTAATCAGTATTATGCGCCATACTTTCTCAATATCCGCTTGGACCACATGTCTAACATACCGCCCTTCAAAAGAGGGAAAACAATAACTCTGACAGCCACTCTGTCATCTAGGTCACTTTGAAAGCCTGAAATGATAACAGTCTCCCGAAGGAGGCTGCCGTTACCATATACCAAGATTATCAACTTATGTTCATAACTGCTTCCCAACGTTTTTCCAGGATTGGATTAATATATACTTATTGCAGCCTGTGCAAAATCAATATGTGTTGCACCTGACATCTCATGATTGACTCAATTGCCTAAGCAAGTGATATGCCAATCATGAAAATATCTCTCCTCATCAGTCTAAAAGACATCTCTTTAGAGAGGGTGACTCCATCACCTGCGGGTACACAACCACGCCAGGAGTCATCCATTCTAAAACACTTTAGAATAGTGTCAAGTACCTGAATTGGGACACTTCCCAAATCTAGATCTAAAACTATAGATCTAGTCACCAGAATCCCTGATATTTTATCCAGATTTTATGTGGAGAAACCATGTGACAATCACAGTATAACCGATCGTAGTATAGGAAGATCTCTTCCTATTAAGTGCATGTCATCCAAATACCAGGACATCACTCTCTACTACCTTCTTATCAGATCCATCTCTTATTCTGATGAAGTCAAACTCTATGACTGTCACATCAAAAATAGATGATCTATCTCTTCTATAGTTGCTTTAGTCTATAAATATACATAAGCTACTTGCCCACTATGCTTCCGCTGCTCCACTGACTACAACAACCCTCTGACAGAGTCATATACACGTGCACTTCTAAAGCAAGTTTAGAACGACGTTATACTCATCCTCCTGTCAGAACTCATAGTCTAGAACAGCAGTAGTGTCAAGATTGGGTAATCAAAAACCTCCATGTCACCGTCTCTGAGGAGACCGTAGTACCTCTCGGGTGCCTGAGGTTACCCACAAAATCCGCGGAGTGGCAAATGGATTGTCGAGTCCAATTGAATCTTTAGGCTTTTCTAAATTTTCAGTAATCGTTTGTGGTTCCGGAATCACTTCCAGTTCTACCATACTCCAACTAATATTTTTCTAAAAAGAATCCATTTTACTAAAACTCTGGCGAGTCGAGAACAATATAACTATTGATCTTCTAGATGGTAGAATGTTAACCCTCGTCGAAACCCGGGATAACCCACAAACTGCCATTACTGAAATATGTCTTGAGTTTGTCCATATTCTGGTTTTAAGCATCAGCCAGACTACTCCATATACCTTAATATCGTTAAGATATGAATCCATTTTATATCCAGTATATAAAAACATAGGCACTAATTTAAGTTGAACCAGATGCAAAAATCATGCAGCTATTTCCAGTGCATATCAACCAAATGGAAGAAGGCCATACAACATTACTCATCAAGGAATACATCCACTTATGAGTAACCTGAAAGAGAAGCAAGTTCTCAAAACTATTACTTACAACGGAATACCAAACACAAGTATCTACATTTTTGATCATCTTGAAGAATCCTAATACTTGCAACATATGGTTCTCTACCTTATTCTTATACTTATAACTTCTCAAAATTTGGACCTTGTATTTCAACAAAATACTTGTCTAAAACTAGAGAAGTCATTAGGAAACAGAATATAGTACGAGTACCAACCCCTTTGTCCTAACGGACATTGGACAACATACAATACTTTGTAGAAGTCCACTAAGTTTAACAACTCAAACCATGTGCGTCATAAGTTGAAAACTGTACTATGGTTAAGAAGAATTACAACGTCGTTGAATGCACCTTACCTAACTATCAACTAATACAGGTAAATATCATAGACATAATTTCAAAAAGTTATATCTCACTTTATAAAATAAATGTACAAATATATCAGTTTGAAATTGATGCATAACAACGGATATTCAAAACCAAATATTTGCCATCAGGCAAAACCCAGGTGATTTTATCAAATATCACCAATTACAAAGAATTCTGATATATATTGAGGATCTAATCACTCAATTCCCAAAATCTTACTCCCACTCATCATCTGTAACTCCATACAGATGTGAGAATCAAATCTGGTAAATACATACCTTGGAGTTAAAATCTAATTGGGAAAACAGTTTTCAATTAACACCGCACAGTAAAACTGAAACATGAAAATGTTTCGAAGGGGTAACCTGGTATTCGTAGTAATGTCTCTTCCACTATCCAGATTCATGACAGTAACCGTATACTTCCTTTCCCTCTCTCCAATCCCTTTATTTGTCTTTACTTATTACCTTCTGTACACCATACTTAGGCTAATTGATTTTCTTCCTTCCCTACCCTTCGGCACCATCCTAAGGTTTGGAAGAAGACCATCCAATAAGCGTAATAGGTGTACTCTTCTAATACCAGGAGCCCTCAGAACCTGAGAGAAAGTAAAGAGAAAAGACAACTGAATAATCCTATTCTATTTCTCCAAAACCAGAATCCATCCTCGAACTAGAACAAGTTCCTTCGAGTTCGTATGTAACTATGTGATTGCATATCTAAGCAATATGGATTTTCGTAGTGATACGAAGTGTTCTGGAGAAATGCAAAGGTGAAGTAGGAGTGGCAGGGGTATATGCGGTTTTGTCGTGAATGATAGCAACCACAATCTTCCTTTGCCCTTACTCTAATCCATTTATATATCTTTACTTATTATCTTCTGTACACCACACTTAGGCTAATTGGTTTTCTTGTTTCCCCACCTTTCGGCACCTGCCTATGGTTTGGAAGATGACTATCCAATAAGCGCAATAAGTGTTCTCTCCTAATCCTAGGAGCTTTCGCAACCTGAGAGAAGGTAAAGGGAAAAGACAACCGAATAATCTTATTCAATTTCTCCAGAACTAGAATCCATCCTCGAACTTGAACAAGTTCCTTCGAGTTCGTATGTAACTATACGATGGAATATCCAAGCTATATGGATTTTCATAGTGATACGAAGTGTTCTGGAGAAATGCAAAGGGGATGCAGGATTGGCAATAATATATGCGACTCCGTGACAATTCAAAAGCCAAAGTGTTTTAAGAAGGTTTAGTTAACTTGGTTCATGAGTTTTTAAGGTCAGGCCATGGTCGCTGCCAAAGAGAGAAAGAAAAGAAACACTCAGCGTACATTCTAATCTAGATTAGATTGGTTAATCACTTTATCTAATCAGGATGGCTCCCACTATTTCCTCGAATTCTCCTTCAAATCCAAAAAGGAGAATTAGTCGGGATCATCTAAAAATCACTCCGAGGAGTAACACTACTCATCAGTGGTAATCGGGATCCAACTATCATCGCATGATAACTTGATGGAATCCACTCAAGTCACCACACTCCAGAAGGTATGCGCATACCTGGCAAGTTTCTTGTATGTTTGAAACTCCCGATGTGGTTTTTACCCCAAGCGTCTTATGACCTTGATGAATGCCAACAAATCATAAAGCGCAAGTCAAGTTCTACCCGTCATTGTCCTGATTAATTTAGACCTACCCATACTCGCCCTCGACGGATGCCAACAAGGCTGTATGACTGTCCTAGATTAATGCATATCCATGCTACAGAAAAGCAATACATAGCTACCGCACACTATACCTTGACGGAAGCCAACAAACATAGCATGAATACTAGGCGCTACTTTTCTGAAATGACGGAGGGCTACGACTTGTTTTTGGCGAAGAACTTTTAACGTAATGAACTTGATATCGTTGAAGGAACCGAGTGGTTTTACAAATATATAATGTCGCAAACTTTTGCTAAAGAGGCAACTCCCTATGAAGGGATCTCGGCTCTTTCCTCGTCGAATGAGGTGCAGAATATTCCAAACTAAATACCACGATGCAAAGCAAAAGAATCGACTATAGTGAAGTTATTACGATGACGTAAATTTTTGCTCAAGAGGTCACTCCCGATGAAGGGATCTCAGATCTTGCCTCGTCGGATGAGGTGCTGGATATTCGTAACCGAATATCGCTGTGCAAAGCAAGAGGAAACGTCTGTAATGTCAGTTTTTAAAAACTTGGTTCCTAAAACATCATATAGGTTTGTTTTTCTTTGCATTAATCGGAATTAATGCAGTCCCATCAATTAAACCATATCACACCAGAAAAGAACGAAAATACAATGTACGTATATGCCATCCACATTCGCCATGGGGTCTCGTCATGCACCGTTAGGTTACTTAACTAACGGCAGAGCGGAGGCTGTACTAGCACGGATGCAAAACATATACAACATCTACTAGTTTCATTTGAGCCGCAAATGAGACCTGACGTTCCCTGTCGTGTGGATAGCCTGTGCAATGAAAACCTGGACCTCTACGAGCGCGGCAAGTTACCCACCAATCCCAGAAGTGAGGCAACCCCAATCATCAAAGTGAATGGGCCACCCAACACTTCACGGAATCCGGTAACTTGGGTACTCCTCCGTGGGTCAACCTGTACCCCCTACGAATGCGTCGAATAGGCCGCCAATTTTAGAGTGAGGTCCCCTCTGTCTCAACGCCATGAGATGCGGGCCCATTGCCCTATAGAATCCGGCTATTCGAGCACTCCACCATGGGGTAATCCTAGTACATAAAAGAAAATATATGTACAAGGGTGATATCGACCTCAACCTGGTCGTGCCCCAAACAAATAATATACAAACTGGCAGAGACGGCAGTCCACATGTCGGACGCTCATCCCGCAATATCAAATGTACAAATGAAACTGAACTGTACAACTATCATTGCACCACTGGCTATCCACCATGACAATCCAACCACAAGCTCAGCACAACACAGAACATCAACGTGAATGACATGTTCGCAAAACCGTCTAAAAGAACATATAGCAGTACCGCTCTAATGACATTCACGGTCGTAGATAGTAATGTATGCACTGAAAACTTTTAAACAGTGTTAAAATAACGACTTCAAAATACTCCGTAATGCCCCAATACCAAAGATAACAAAAAATGCAATCTGGGCAAAAACAAACAATACCCAAAAACCAATATTCAAGAGACTAGAACACCCTAAAAAATTGAAGTCCCAAAACCCAAGTGGGACTGGCCAGGCTGGGAATTCAGGAAATCTCGCCGGCAAAATTTTGGCATTTGGGGCTCGTGTTTTGAGGGTGTTCTAGTTACAAGATGAGTAGCCTTATGCAATTGTTTAAAAAAAAATTAGAAGACTATGAAAATTCGACAGCAACTTGAATATTTTCCGTATTGTTTCGGAGTTATTTCGGTTTCGTTAGTTTATACATCGTTTAAACTGCTAGCTAAGGGTTTATGGGTTGGCTCTGATACCATGTTGGGTTATGCCAGCGCCCTAGCCATCTACCGTGAATGAATGCGGAAAAAAAATTTTCAAAATCTGCCGCTAGAACAACCCAATGATACGGATCTACTATTAACCCTAATCTAGCAAATATAAGAGGAGTTAAGAATGGTTATACCGAATGATCCGTGTCCTTCGGTCTTTAACCATCTTCCCTAGCTCCTAGAGGCCACCATGATCAAGTTTGGTCTCCGGTCTCCCTCCATCGAAGATGATCCACCTGAGGATATGTAGTTCGAGCTCCAACCTCATAGCCGAGATAACTAGGGTACCTAGTTCGCTAAACTAAATAGCCTAGAGGATGCAGAATCTAATGATGGATTAATTTGTCTCCAAACACCCTGGGTTTCTCAACACATGAGACATTTAGGGTGGAGGTAGAAGAAGAAGCTTGAGGATGAGAGTGTGACGCAACCATGAAAATGGCTAAGTGTTGTGTAGCAAAGAAATGAATTAAGCCTCACAAAAAATCTCACAACACAAACAAATATCAAACATGCCATAATAGTAACTCATCAGTCACCCCATGAGTCACCAAGTGAGCTATGCTTCATATAAAGCCAATCAATATCACATCCTCCACCTCATTAACCATTTATCCTAAATGGTTAAAAACTAAAGGTGGTGTCTTCTTCTAGAAACACCGTATAATAAATTACAAGAATACCCCTTATCCGTATATACATACACATATCCGTATTCCGAAAAATACGAATACAAAGAGACGAAAATAATCCAACAATATAATACTAGAATCTGGCTTAAACCAAAGCCCTATAGTATTATATGTCTGAATCATGATACGTACACAAGTGCGCGTATATGATCGAACCATGCCGTAAAACCATGCGGCCTCTACATCGTTTCCTCCGAAGCAGGGAAACCCTCTGTATGGGACTCTAAAGACTCGTCAATACGCTGGCAGTGGGTTTAACCACAATCACGTCGGTAGCATTAGCTGTACGTAACGGCTATCCAGATATTGAGCGAAAGGAAGGCCGACGAGCAAACTCATCCGAACCCCTACTGAGCCTGTCCGTGATAATATCCATCCAGTTCGATCTGTTTGTCTAAGAGTATCGCATACGAGTCTTGGGGGGTGGATAAAATCAGACCCCTAATAATGCGATATTTCGTGTCAGTATGAAGCCCATCACCAACTGAGAAACTACTGATCCAAATCAGTAATTCTCGTCTATCTTGGCCAAGGATTTTTTGTGATGGCCACCCGTGCACTATGCGGCATCAACCCCCAATACCGGGAGAGACAAATCCCCGACGATCCGCTCACTGCCTCCATGTGGCTCGGGACTGTACCCAACTAAAATCTGTTTGCACGACTCCTTTGAGCCGTGGTAGGGTAGTAATCAAAGCACGGTGGGAACTCACATGAGACAAATGACGATCTCAGGTCGACAGACTGACCTGTACACATGTCACCTGGGAACTGCTATCTGACAATATGTATAATACCAACTAGCATGTTTCCGGCGAGTCCGTCCAGTGTACTCATAACCCAATGAGCACCTGTATACTATCTTAAGTGACTAACAGACACCAATAGCTTATGAGACCGGCCACCACCCCTCGTCGGGGTCTCGATAAGTATACACTAGTCTAGTCTGGAGTATCAATGCCCAATCTCGATACTCCCTCGACTATAGACATTTAAGGATGTGCTTATAGACTACCCAGCTCTAATATATATGATCGCCATCATAATGCTGGTAGTCAAGCAAGAATCCTATGGGTTCTATCAACATGTAATAGTAATCTGCAATACCACATAATGCGTGTATATGATGATAAAGACAAACCAGATAATATACTATCATTTTGAGTAAGATTGTTCTATCCGTATTGGTCCTCCCTCAAGCATCATAATCACCTGCCTGTGATTACAATAATTTCCTTGAGGGCACTATAGCCAACAGTACCCTCCTTATGATTGCGGAGGCATAGGATAAGGGTAGTATGACGTTCCCTGTGATGGAGGGTAATACGGTCACTGCGTTAGAGGAGGGTAATATGCCGGCTGCGACGGTAATGGACCATGTGCTGGCCACGGTTGCGGAATCGGAACGTATTGTTATGAGAATTATTCCCATCGCGCCTCTATTTGAGCTATCCAAACCGCTTCATCTTCCACCTTCTTCTTATCTGCTTCATCCCTCCTCCTGAGCTGCTCCTCTAACTCATTGATCCGTTGTGTCTCAGCTGATTGTTGGTTGGAACGAGTGGTCGACGAACATGAAGTAGTTCTTCTGGAACCAGACCGTGAAAGGCTAACGGGACAACTGTATAAGGGAATACAACTATGTCCCCTCGACTGAAAGAAAAACTGCTCTATAATAGATATCCCGGCCTCCGTATAAAGAGAATCATTGGCCGGATATTCGGGATTTGATTCCTAATAGCTCCTCTCCACCTCTTCGAAATTCTCCTTCGATAAATAAAACAATAGTTAATTTTCTTTACGAAGTTAACAGGTGTAATTAAGTTACTTAAAAGAATTGAAAAATACAAGCATACCATATATTGAGTGGCTATATCCATCCTTTCTTCTGACATGCTCTCTCTCATGTGTAATGCCTCCCAAGTCTTATGGAGGCTCGGCTTTTTCATAGCCTTCTCCTATAACGGATATTTGATGTATTTATATATGAAAATATGTAACGATGAAATTGAAAAATTGAACATTTATGTAATTAAAAATAAGCCAACCAAACTAGCTCTATAGTGATCAGCAGGAACCGATCCACCATAATAGTCATTTGTAACTTTCCCTCGGTTCTGCTTATTCCTTTCTGATACTTCCTGCTTATTCAGAAAATAATATATATAAATGTAATTTAATCTAAATTCGATATTCAAATCATTTAAGTATATTTTTAATTAGCTTTACTTCGGGTGTATCCCAATGCAATAGTAGAAATGCAAATCGATTCCTAAGGATGATGGAGGGAAGAGCGGTAAAAAGTTCCCAATTATCCGTAAATTTCTCTGACTATTTAAACTTTTTCTTCAATTTTTGACGCCATCTCTTGAATATTTGTGACATCGCATATAAGACAAGCGTCCAATATCCGTCTATATCGTATTCTAAGACGAAATATTTCTGTAACACAGATTAATAAATATATTATTTAATAAATTTATAATATATAACAGGTATGCATGTAATGTTGAAATATAGTTGAATTATATATTACCAAGAGTGACCGCCATGTCTATACGTATGCTTCCCAGGAGTTTTCTGCAAACATGAAGCCCACGTTTCAGAAGTCGGTGTTGCGAACGAGAATACTGATATAACTGTGAAAATGTGTGGCCCACATACCCGGACCTACGGGCTTCCCACCTACCCATTGCAGAATTGCCCTATTTCCACGCATATCTTATTTCGTAATTTCATTTGCAACACCTCTTCCATGGTGTTCAAACTGGGCTAGATTATCCCCCGCAGCCCGTGCTTCTCAATACTCATGTTTGCTATCTCTATCATCATATCGATTTGAGGTCGAGCAGCAAGCCACCGCGCCAGTGCCTTCGCATTGTCCCTATCCCGATACGGTTTTTCTTTTTGTGAATCATGAGAAAGAGGCAATGCATGAATCTACTCATCGGTGACGAGATCCGAGAATATCTTAGGTTCTCTACTCAAGTCCATGCATTGCTCGTCTAAGTGTGCATACGAATCATGCTGCACTGATAGACATGTATCCTCCTGATCAAATTTAGCTACACATTTTAATTTATTGTAACCAATGCAATAGTTATTGAATACAATAATTTGAACACAATTATTTAAAACTCGTAATATATACCTCTACTCTCAGGATCAGACTGTGTCGAGGAGGAAGTATCTCGATCTCTTTTCTTTGAAGAAAATGTTTTGGAAATTTTTCTGAATATGCCTTTTTGTCCCATCTATTTTATGTAAGAGTAATGAAGATACATAATATATAATATGAATTAATCATTAAACTAACAAATCGATACATTACAAGTGATTAGAACTGCAGAGTTTTTCATATATCATTTACATGCAAGTGATTAGAAGTTTTTACAACTACAAAGTTTATAACATATATCAATTAATTACAATAGCAAAGTTTATACCATATATCAATTGATTGCAAGTGTGTACAAAACACACACACACACACACACACACACACACATATAACACGCGCGTGCGCGCGCACGCACACACACACACACACATATATATATATAATTATTACAACCGCAAAAATTTTCATATGTCAACCGGATCTGCTTCATCGAGGTCAATCTCGTTGGTAGAATTTTCGAATAAGGAATTAAGAGGTGATAACAATGCAGTCCAAACTTATTCAAGGTTAGAATTTTTCACATAGAAACACTGCTCAGCTTATGAAATTAACATAAACTTATCATCTCAATAAATTTCTTTATTAAGATCGACAAGATGAAAACCGTACTCATCTATCTGGATGAAAGCGTACCAACGAACTTTGAACATAACAAATGTTTCTTACTCATTACTCCCGTAAAATAGCTCTATTATGTCTTCAGCTGACCGTAGTATTCTTTTTTTCCTCACTACTGTCATTGATCACAGGAACTTGAGAAACACGTTTATTCAGACGGACAATAAATCCCATTATTTTAGGTAGTCAATTTCTCGGTTGTAAGAAATTTTAGCTTATTAATGCAATATGAACCGTATAGATTCACTTTTGCACTAGGACCTTTACATAGTCATACGATTATATCCGGAAATTGCATCCCTTTTACTATGTCACCTTCAATGTACAATGCATTTACACGTAAAGCATCAAGCCACCGCGCCAGTGCCTTCGCATTGTCCCTATCCCGATATGGTTTTTCTTTTTGTAAATCATGAGAAAGAGGCAATGCATGAATCTACTCATCGGTGACGAGATCCGACAATATCTTAGGTTCTATATCCAAGTCCATGCACTGCTCGTCTAAGTGTGCATACGAATCATGCTGCATTGATAGACATGTATCCTCCGGATCAAATGTAGCTACACATTTTAATTTATTATAACTAATGCAATAGTTATTGAATACAATAATTTGAACACGATTATTTAAAACTCGTAATATATACCTCTACTCTCAGGATCAGACTGTGTCGAGAAGGAAGTATCTCGATCTCTTTTCTTTGAAGAAAATGTTTTGGAAAATTTTCCGAATATGCCTTTTTGTCCCATCTATTTTATGTAAGAGTAATGAAGATACAAAATATATAATATGAATTAATCATTAAACTAACAAATCGATACATTACAAGTGATTAGAACTGCAGAGTTTTTCATATATCATTTACATGCAAGTGATTAGAAGTTCTTACAACTGCAAAGTTTATAACATATATCAATTGATTACTATAGCAAAGTTTATACCATATATCAATTGATTGCAAGTGTTTACAACACACACACACACACACAGATATATATATATTACAACCGCAAAAAATTTCATATGTCAACCGGATCTGCTTCATCGAGGTCAATCTCGTTGGTAGAATTTTCGAATAAGGAATTAGGAGGTGACAACAATGCAATCCAAACTTATTCAAGATTAAAATCTTTGACATAGAAACACTGCTCAGCTTATGAAGCTAAGATAAACTTATCATCTCGATAAATTTCTTTATTAAGATTGACAAGATGAAAACCGTACTCATCTATCTGGATGCAAGCGTACCAACGAACTTTGAACATAACAAATGTTTCTTGCTCATTACTCCCGTAAAATAGCTCTATTACGTGTTCAGCTGACCGTGGTATTCTTTTTTTCCTCACTACTGTCTTTGATCACGGGAACTTGAGAAACACGTTTCTTCAAACGGACAATAAATCCCATTATTTTAGATAGTCAATTTCTCGGTTATAAGAAATTTTAGCTTATTAATGCAATATGAACCGTATAGATTCACTTTTGCAATAGGACCTTTACATAGTCATACGATTATATCCGGAAATTGCATCCCTTTTACTATGTCACCTTCAATGTACAATGCATTTACACGTAAAATTTATAAGCTATATGTGATGTATGCATGTGAAACGTAAAATATACAAGATATACGTACGTGTTTACGGAACCACTGTAGAAAGTGTTTCTTATGTTCTTAATTAATTTTCCAATTAGCATCATTTCCAAAAATCGCATTCATAAGTTCTTCAATATATCGGCTAAAAGAATACAATATTAATTATTTAGGCATATCTAGATATAGACATTCAAAATATTGACGCGAATAAAATTTTTAATTTATATAACTTCTGTGATCGGCAGTAATTTCAAGATTATTAAAAATATACAAATGCGATTGATCGAGCCACTCCTTCCGGTAGAATTGATCCTCTTCTTATGGATGCGATAGCTGGCCATCGTTAATTCGAGAAGGAAAATTTAATTTTGTTTCAACTTCATGCAAGTAACGAGAAGTGAAGTTGATGCATTCGTTGGCACAATAACTCTCGGCTATTGACCCTTCCGGTCGAGCTTGATTGCACACTTTTCGTTTCAAGAATCTCAAGTATCTAAAATGTTAATGAATACTTTAGACAAATGTGAATATTATAATGAATTAAATAACTCAATTGACTGAAAAAATATATTACTTTTCTATTAGATACATCCATCTATATAAGAAAGGTCCAGCAATCATTGCCTCTGTAGCTAGATGCACAAAAAGATGAACCATGACGGTGAAGAAAGATGGTGGAAATATCAATTTATAGAGTGTTTCAACAATACTCTTTTGCAATTCCTCAAATTTGGCTACATCTATCAATTTAGAACACAGTCTATTAAAAAAGTCGCGATACTCTATCAATACCTTGGTGACATTGGATGACAAATTATGTTGAAGAAGCACTGGAAGCAATTGATGCAGACGGATATGACAATCGTGAGTTTTAAGATTCAAGAGCTTTGGTGGCTCGACCTGTACATTCTTTGCTATGTTAGAGGAGTAGCCATCTGGGATTTTGACGCACTTTAGCACCTCACAAAATCTTTTTAAAACCAATTTCGACATTGTGTGGCTCGAAAAATGGTAATTCATAACACCATCATCACGAAGTACCAGATACAATTCCTATCGGATTCCAAACCCCTCCAAGCACTCGCGAGTACTCAATTTATCCTTAGACTTAGAATCGTCCTGTAACAATATGCCAGCAATATTATCAAACACATTCTTCTTTACATACATGACATCAATATTGTGTCGAATCAACAGATGTTTCCAGTAAGGAAGATTCCATAATATACTTTTCTTCTACCACACACTCAACAATTCATTATTTTCGAGTCGCTTCTGTTTTTTGTTTATTGAAGGAACCATCTGAGTTAAAACGATTAGAACCTTACTGGAATTGACACGATAAAATCTGCTCAAAAATCTCTATCCCTGACAATTGTTTTGGTGCTTTACCCTTTTTCAATATTCCATCAAACTTATTTGCCATCTTTCTGTGCGGATGATTCGCTGATAGCCACCTACGATGAAACCAATAGCAAAACTTACCATGTGCTTTAAGTTGTAGGGCACTATAATCAAGACTACATGATGAACATGCATGTTTTGCGTAGATAGACCATCTAAATAACATGTCGTATGTTGAAAAATCGTTGATTATCCAAATAACAGCCGCTCGGATTCTAAACTTCTCCTCGGCGTACGTATCATATGTCTCTACTCTATGTTCTCAGAATTCTATCAGCTCTTCAATTAAAGGTACGTCGATGTTTTGGCGAGATGAATATTTTCCAGGAATTAATAAGGAAAGAATTATATACGGTTGCTTCATATATATCTTGGAAGGTAGATTGTAAGGCATAAGAAATACCGGCCATGTGGATCAACTAGAGCTCATGAGTCCGTAAGGCATAAAACCGTCCGTTACTAAACCTAGGCGTACATTTCTCGTCTCGTCCCCAAAATTATCAACACTGCCTAATTGCTTTCATGCTTCTGCATCAGCCAGATGCCTCAGCTTCCTGTCTTTGATTCGACGACCAGAATGCCATTGCATGCTCTTCGCCATATCCTTTGAAATATATAAATTTTATAATCTCTTAGCCAGGGGGAAATAACGAAGAACTTTGGTTGAAGTTTTCATGCTCTTTTTGCTGACATCGGACATTTCTACGATTGAATCTCACTTAATATTTTTCCACCTAGACAAATTGCAAGTGGGACACTCGTAGAGAAACGCGTAATCCTTGCGATACAGCACACAGTCGTTGGGACATGCATCGATCTTCTCATACGAGAAATCAAGTGTTAACAGTCTTTTTTGCCTGCTAATGATTCTATGGAATGCTTTCCTTTCCTTTAGGAATTACCTTGCGTAGGAGATCAAGAAGCACGTCAATGTGCTCGTTAGTCATTCCGCTAATCATCTTCAGATGGAGGAGCCTTATTACAAATGACAGCCTACTAAATTCCGTACAGCTTTCGTACAGATCTTAATCGTTTTTCTCCAGAAGTTTCTGCAATTCTTTTAATTCACTCGTGCCTTCAGACGGTTTAACACCATTCATTTCCTCTCCAGCAAATAAATCTTCCAACATCTCATGCGTATCATCTATCATGTCACCCGTCGGCAATTCAGCTTGCGAAGCTACAGTCACATTATCCATCCTCGTTTTCTCGTCACGTATTCCACCGCCATGGTAATTCCAATGTATGTAGTTCGGTTCAAACCCCTCAAAAAATACATGTTCTTCTATCACTTCACGTCGAAACTGGGCTCTATTCTTACATTTCTTATAAGGACAGAACAAGAGCCCGTCTCGGCTATACTTTGGGTTCTTATCTACGTAATCTAAAAAGGGTACCCATCTTTAAATCGGGTGTTTCTCAAACTATATCTATCTTTTTTCCCATGTGCATAAACGATTTATCCGAAAGAATTCTCATCTGTTGTCACACAGATAATAATATGAGTTCAACATATCTTATGAGTTTATTACCAGCTCATCATTAAACAAATTTTCAAATCTTAAATAAAATTTTATGATGTTGACGCATCAAAATAGATGAAGTCATTTAAAATCGGTGTAAGTACTCAGGGCAAAAGGTCAGGACGAAAAATTAGTTTCACAGCTGTCAGGGATAAAGGTCCTAATTCCCATTACGAATACAACACTTGCATCTCACTTCCTCCCGTTTTTCGTCCATTTCGAGAAAATTTCGGCAGCACTTTCCCCCTATTCTCCGTGTTCGTACATAAATGTGTACACGGGGAACAAATGGAAAGCACCGTCGAAACTTTTCGAAATGGACGAAAATACAGGAGAATGTGAGATGTGAGTCTTATTGAATTCTTAACATGTCCAAACTGGACAAATCCGATAATTACTGTATGTCAAATCCCCTCGTCGGATATTATATATACGTTTGAGAAAATTGAATATGACGCTCAACTCTCATAAACATATAATGTGGTCCTATCAATTCGACAGGAAAAAAATTGGTATACACCAATTGTCAAACGGAAAACTATAAGTCGATCCTAAATAAATTTAAGATCTTTCGATTTTAAACTTACTAATTAAATGAAAACATAAAATCCTAGTTAAGTTTCGAATCAAAATTTTAGAGTATCTCTTAATTTTCTATTTAATCGTTTTTTAATTAGTGTCTCAGTTCACTATTATTTGGTCTTAATTAAGGTTTCTTAATTAGTGTAATTAATTTTATAAATTAACTAGTGTTATTTTTTTCTTAATCAGTTTGATTTTATTTTTAATTTATGCATCTACTATAATTTAATTAATATTAAAAGATTTGATTTATTAAGGACGGTTTAATACATACGGTTGCTAATAATTTAATAGGGACTGTATATATTTACACGGTCCCCAATAAACGGTCTCTAATGCGCACAATTTTTACTGGTGAGTTAATATTATATATTAATTAGTTAATTTGTTAATTAGGGTTTATAAGTTGTCTTTAGGTTTTAGGGTTTATAGATTTGTTATTAGGGTTTATAATTTGTAATTAAGGTTTAAAATTAGTTATTAGGGTTAATAAGTAGTTATTAGGTTAGGTCTTTTTTTGGGTTTATAGATTATTCAATTTTTACAACCCAATTATCTCAAAAACAATAAAATTGTATATCCTAACATCACAATTTTATATTTAATTGAAAAAATTCATAACCTAACAACCATATCACAATTTCATAACCTAATATCAAAAGTACATAACAATTAATAACCTCACATCACAATTCATAAGTTTAACAACACAATTCATAACTTAAATGAAAAAAATTATAATTTAAGGAAGAAAACCCCTAACCTTTTCGTCGGATTTTAAACGAGAAAGGCAAATTCGAGCACCGACAGCAGCAATAGCAGCAGCAATACCTGAAAAACAAAAATAGATAAGAAATTTTTAATTTTTTGGCAGAATTGTAGGGGGGATGGGGTGGGGGGGGTGGGGGGAATGAGATGAAAATCATCTTTGGGGTGAAAACTCACAGGCTTGGGAAAAAATTAGGGATGAATGGGAGAAAAAAAGCTCTCTCACAGGCTTATTGTGCAGAGAATATTAGCGACCGCTGTAAACGGTCGCTGATAATAAATAAACGGTCGTTAATATATTAGCGAACGTTCATTTGCGACCGTATATTATATACGGTCGCTGATATAATATTAGAGACCGTTTAGAATTAAACGGTCTCTAATTTACCATTCCTGATACTCACAGTTTCTACGAGTGAAAAGTCGACATGACCAAACATATTACACAAAATATCATATTTATTCTCTCTTTCCCTCTCCCCTCTCCCCGTAGAACATTGCATATGTATATCAAATATTCTCGAATTGAACAAAAAAATTTGGAACCATGGGGGTCAAAAGATCCTTTGTGAAATATTTATTGACAAACTGGCTCAAAAGTCAACCTTTGGCCAATGGATGCGATGAAGGAATCTAAGCTATACACAAGAGTCTCTTTTGACAAAAGGCTCTAACAAAGTGTTTGTCGGTCTCAATGCATTTCATCCTATCGTGCTATACGGGATCGATCATTACCATTGTTATCATAGTCGAGAGCTTCATATGATTATCCATGTGCCAATATTTTTATTTTTACATAAAATTCTACATATCCATACAAAGTGTATCTAACATCTTATTTTTATCCTAACAAACATGCATCAATTAAAATGTAGGCATAAAAATCATCAAATTGATTTAACTCGACACTGCAACTTTTTGTAAGTCAAGAATTTCTTTTATTTGAAGGATAAAAACATAATTAGGGGTTTGTACTTATTCATAAAAATCATATGGTTTTTATATATTCAACTAATGATGAGGAAATTCATTTTCTTGTGTTTGAAACAGTTAATCTAAGAGCTCCACGCATATATTTGATAAAATGCCTAGCTTGTGGGACCACATGCACATTGCAAATTACCTTGAAATGGATCAAAGAATCCGCTAGTAGATGAACAACATCATGGTCGGTTGTTATTTTTTTTTTTTTTGCCCATAAACTCTGACCTATGCACACACCACACCCATGCAAACCGCACACGCACGCGGGTATCCATGAATTTGCCGTGAAAGCATTAATTTGTGGCCACTTCCACTCTTAGGATTCCTGCGGTTCGAACCCCCGTACTCTCCCCAAGAAGAGAAGTACCATACCAAATGAGTTATTGCTCATAAGTATTGTCTTGTTAATTAACTACTGCAATTAAGCCCCTCATGAAACCAACACTTGATATTGCACATATATTTGTTCTCTTAAAAATAAAAATAAAAGATTTTAGCCGAAACCATGAGTTTTGTGTTTCACTAAAACTAGAGGAAACATGATCCCAATATTCCGAATGTCTATGAAATATACGTTAAGTAGTAGCCTCGAGAATGCTTCTCCTCGTTTGCTGGTGCTCCTCAACTAAATTAACGAAAATATTTTCTAACATTGTTTGTATTCATTTATGCTTATCTACTCTATTCAGTAATGCTCTAGCTACAGCTATTAGTTTATCTTATTCATCACATATTCATCCAATTCTGTTGTACATGTCTGGTATGTCTCTAGTTGTTTCTTTCTCCTGTTGTTTTTTTGAATCTAGCTAATGCATCCATTTTTTTCTTAAATTTTGTAAGCATTGCTTCTTAATTATTTTATCCGGCCCTTAGAAAAAAAAATGCTAATGATAGACATATTAATAATTCACATTAAAAAAATATACACATTATTGCATCAAGCCATCAACTGTATTGATATTGTTGAGAACAAATGAATGATGATTTGGGGCCGGGTTGCATACCATGTCATCGTGTCTGCTTGGCCAGGGGAACCAGGAGCCCGTCGGGCCAGACAGTCTTCAGGTCAGGCTGGGCGTGGCCCGGGTTGACCGGGCTTCAGGTCGGGCTTAGGCCCGGCCTGAAGCCCCAAAACCCGAACCAGGCTCAGCACGTGGCCCGGCTTGGGTTGGGCCGGGCTCAGGCCGTCGGTCCGGCCCTTCAAAAAAATTGATTTTTACAAAAAATAATTAATACTTTTAAAGTAAATTTTTAATTTTATGAAAAAAAGTTTGGAAATTTTTTTAATCCGAAATTCATGTAGATCCCTGAACAGACCTAGATATTTTATTGATTAAAAAATATTTTGAGAGGGGGACATAAGTTGGTAAAGCTTACCTGTTACGACCCACCCCCAAAACACGGAGGGTATTGTCCGCTCTGGCCGAAACCGCACGATTTTGTCCCTTTGAATGAACCAGACTCAAGAAAGGGGCTATTTCCCAGTAGGTCACCCATCCCACAATTTCTCTAGCTCAAGCACGCTTAACTACGGAGTTCTTCAAACTCCGGAATTCCGATTCATCCAAAAAGGCGCATCTGTGTTATAAGAGTGGTACCATCCCATTTATAACTCTGATCGTGCCCTCTTTCGGAATGGAATTCGATACTCTCAATTGTTCTACAATAGATCCCCGTGTATATCTGTATTGGTTACATCCCCACCTCGATACCGGATAACATCTCACTTCTCACGGGATAGGTGGTATTCATCCCCAACTCCACTTGGGGGTATTACATTCCCCCCATAGAACACTGGTTCGTCATCGAACCACAGACCTACTTTTGAGGGACCGGCTCTGATACCATATTTGTCACGACCCACCCCGAAACACAGATGGTATTGTCCGCTCTGACCGAAACCGCACGGTTTTGTCCCTTTGAATGAACTCAAGAAAGGGGTTACTTCCTAGTAGGCCAACCATCCCGGAATTTCTCTTGCTCAAGCATGCTTAACTACGGAGTTCTTCAAACTCCGGAGTTCCGATTCATCGAAAAGGCACCTCTGTATTATAAGAGTGGTATCATTCCATTTATAGTTCTGATCGTGCTCTCTTTCGGAATGGAATTCGATACTTTCCATTGTTCTACAGTGGGTCCCCGTGTGTATCCATATCGGTTACATCCCCACCTCGATACCGGATAACATCTCACTTCTCACGGGGTAGGTGGTATTCATCCCCAACTCCACCTGAGGTATTACATTACCCCTCATACAATTGGCAAAAAAGTTAAAAATACAATTCAATAAAAAAAACTAACTGGTTAGCTCTTCATCGGTGTCGGAGTTTTCAATGCTTTTAACGTGTTGTTATCTAATTTCTGCATCGAACCAGTATTTTTGGCACACTGCGACAGCCTCGCTCTTTTATTGCTCAGAACCCTGTTATCTGGACAAAAAGCAGTCTCCGAAATTACTGTGAAAACCGGAGTTGTTAATAATGTTAGTGATATATGACCTAGAGGCCATTATTGTATAGTACCGGTTTGTATATTACATTTTGGAAGTTTGGGATATACACAGATATAATAATAGTCTTGGTCAAAATGGTAGATGCTACTTGGTTTGATTCTACCTCAATATGTGTATATATTTCTGTTAGCATATCGCTAATAAATATTGGTAGAGCCCTTAGGATGTTTGCTTGACTACCATCATTGTAATGACGGTCACACTAGTGGTGGCTGGGTAGTCTATAAACACATCCTTATATAGGTCCATAGTCATAGGATTATCGAGATGAGACATCGATACTCCAGAGTAAACTAGTGTATACGCTTCTCATCCCAGCTGGGGAGATGGTCTGTCCCATAGCCATTGGTATGTCGTACCGGAGATAGTATACATATGCTCATTGGATTATGAGTTACACTGGACGGACTCGTTGGGAATTGCTGGTTAGTATTATACTTATCTGTAGGGTGTTTTTCATCACTCCATTGAGATGGGAATACGCGCCGCTTGTCATACGTACTACAGATTCCCCCCGCCTAGGGTAGGCTAGAGTTTATTGATTGAGGGAACCGAATCTCCGGCAGCCGCGGACTAAGCTGTCGTTAATTACCCCTCGCCTTTAGAACGAAAGAACCTCCGATTGACGGGTCAAACTGGTCATGCGAACTCAATGTGCAGTGTGCGTGTGTTGTGTTTTGAGGAGTCTTGGGTATATCGGGGGCCTCGCAGAGTTTACGGGGGTCCCGCGCCTTACGTGCCTAGCACGCGGGCGCCGGGCGCCAACGCCACACGTGCCCGGCACGCGGGCGCTGGGCGCTCGATGCCAGCGCCACACGCGCCCGGCATATGGGTGTTGGGCGCCTGCGAAAAAAGGGGCTTGACGTCCGTACTGGGAGTTATACTCCCAATTGACTTTTGGAGTTAAACTCCTAAAAGAAAGACAAAAGGGGTTTAGCCCCTGCATTAGGAGTTGTACTTCCAATTGACTTTTGGAGTTAAACTCCTTAAAAAAAGATTTATTATTTTATATTTTTTTGTGGAGTTAAACTCCTGAGAGATTTTCGGAGATGGTGAAAGGGGACCCTTTCTTCTCCCTTCAGCCCTGGGTTTTCCCTTGAGCCTTGGATCTTCTCAAAGTGAGATTTTTGGAGATGGGTCTCCTTCTTCCTCCTTTCTGTTGCTGGATTTTGGAGAAAAAGGGGCAAGACTTAAAAATCTCCTCTTTTAGAGATATGATGGGAGATCTAGGTTTCCCTTCAAGAAGTTTATGGTGAAAAACTGTTTCTTTTTTAAAAAAGAAGAGTTGAACTCTTGATTTAATTCAAAAAAACGGAAGAAGGTTTAGAACCTTGAGGAAGGAGAAGGAAACACAGAAACTCTAGATTTTGAGGGGAATGAATTCTTTCTCTTCATTTCATCATCATGTTGCCTTATATAGGCTTACAAGTTTACACATAGTCCCTTGTGCTTTGCAAAATGGAATTTTCCCCATCCCATGCCTAATGTGCTCATTTGTTTGGCACATGAGCTATGAGCTTTACAAAAATTTGGCTTTATGCCCATTTTTCTTACATTTATTCATAAAAATTACATCAAAATTATTTATTACATAATTTTCATATTGGCATGGGGGAGGCTGGCCGCGGGGCTCGATCTGGGCATGGGCTCACTTGACCTGGGTTTGGGCCCGTTTACTTGGGGTTGACTTTGACTTGGTCAACCGGGGTGTAATTTTTGACCCCAACACTATCATCAAGTAGCAGTTCCCGGGTGGTATGAGTACATGTTAGTCCGTTGACTTGACATCACTATTCGTCTCGAGTGTGTTCCCACTGTACTTAGATTACTATCCTACCACGGCTTAAAAGAGTTGTGCAAACAGAAAGTAGTTGGGTGCAGTCCCGAAGCACTTGGAGGCAGTAGCGGTTAGATAGGATTCGTCTCTCCCGGTATTGGGGGTTCATATCGCACTGTGTTCGGAAAGCCATTTCGCAAAGTCCCTGGCCAGGGCAAGCAAGATTTACTGGTAGGTACTCCAGTAGTTTCTCAGGGTGTATTGGGCTTTACCCCGGCACGACTTATTGCGCTATTGGGGGTCTGATGATTACCATCCCCCTAGGCCCGACATGCGTGTATCTTAGACGAAAAGACCGGACTGTACGGAGATTGTCACAGATAGGCTCAGTAGAAGTTCGGATGAGTTTGCTCATCGGCCTTCTTATCGACAGATACATGGATAGCCGTTACGCACGGCTAGTGCTGCTGACGGACTTGTGGTTAAACCCACTGCCTGCGTACTGTCGAGTCTTTAGAGTCCCACACAGAGGGTTTTCCTGCTTCGGGCAAAATGATGTAGAGGCCGTATGGTTTTACGGCAAGGTTCCGATCACATACGTGTACTGGCTACACGGATGTTTTTCGGACGGACAATACTAGTGGGCTTTGGTTTAAGCCGGATCCTAGTATTATATTATTGGATTATTATTATCACATTATAATCGGAATACGAATATAGGTATGTATATAATGTTGGCTATAGTGCCCTCAAGTCAATTATTGTAATCGCAGCCACACGATTGTGATGATTGAGGGAGGACCTATACGGGTAGAACAGTCTTACTCAAAATGATAGTATGCTAACTGGTTTGCCTTTATCATCATGTACTTGATTTATGTGGTATTACAGATCACTATTACAGGTTGATAGAGCCCATAAGATTCTTGCTTGACTACCAGCATTATGATGGTGATCATATACGTGGGAGCTGGGTGGTCTATAAGCACATCCTTAAATGTCCATAGTCGAGAGAGTATCGAGACTGTGCATTGATACTCCGGAGTAGACTAGTGTATACTTATCAAGACCCCGACGAGGGGCGGTGGCCGGTCTCACAAGCCATTGGTGTTAGTCAGTCACTTAAGATAGTATACAGGTACTCATTGGGTTATGAGTACACTGGACGGACTCGCCGGGAACATGCTAGTTGGTATTATACCTATTGTCAGATAGCAATTCATAGGTGACATGGGTACAGGTTAGTACGTCGACCTGAGATCGTCATTTATCTCATGTGAGTTCCCACTGTGCTTTGATTATTTCCCTACCACGGCTCAAAGGAGTCATGCAAACATGTTTTAGTTGGGTACAGTCCCGAGCCACATGAAGACAGTGAGCGGATCGTCGGGGATTCGTCTCTCTCGGTATTGGGAGTTGATGTCGCGAGGTGTGTTAGTGTATATGCCCTAGAGGCCATTACTGTATCATACTAGTTTGTATATTACTTAATGGAAGTTTGGGATATTCACCTTGTATAGACAATCTTGCTCAATATAGTAGTATGCTACTTGGTTTGTTTCTACTTCAATGTGTACATGTGTTTATTTTAGTATATCACCTATACACATTAGTGGAGCCCTTAGGATCTTTGCTTGATTACCAGCGTTGTGATGGCAGTCACACTAGTGGGGGCTGGGTAATCTATAAGCACGTCCTTATGCAGGTCTCTAGTCGCAGGATTATCGAGACATGGCATCGATACTCCGGAGTAAACTAGCGTATGCGCTTCTCATCCCAGTGTGGGAGATGGTATGTCCCACAGCCATCAGTACGTCGTACTGGAGATAGTATGCGGGTGCTCGTTGGGTTACGAGTACACTGGACAGGACTCGTCGGGAACTGTTGGTTGGTACTATACCTATCATCAGTTATCAGTTCCCAGGTGACATGAGTACAGCTTAGTCCGCTGACTTGACACTGTCGCTTCACCTCGAGTGTGTTCCTACTGCACTTAGATTACTACCCTACCACGGCTCAAAAGAGTCGTGCAAACAGGTAGTAGTTGGGTGCAGTCCCGAAGCACTTGGAGGCAGTGACGGTTAGACATGATTCGTCTCTCCCGGTATTGGGGGTTGACATCGCGCTGTGTCTAGGAGAGCCATTACATGAGTAGTCCCTGGCCAGGGCAAGCGAGATATACTGATAGGTTTCCAGTGTTATCTCAGGGTGTTCTGGGCTTCACTCCGACACGACTTGTACCGCTATTAGGGGACTGACGTTTACCGCCCCCTAGGCCCGCCATGCGATGCATCAGACGAACAGACTGGACTGTACAGAGAGATTGTCACATTCAGACTCAGTAGGAGTTCAGATGGGTTTCACCTCGTCAGTCTTCTTGTCGGCATCTACCTAGGGACCGTTACGCACAGCTAGTGCCGCTTGCGGTCTGTGGTTAAATCCACTGCCAGCGTAGTGTCGAGTCTTTAGAGTCCCACACAGAAAGCTATTCACCTTTAGGCAAAAGAGTAGGGGTTGCATGGTTTTGCGACAGGGTTCGGTCACATCCGTGCACTTGTGCACGTACAGTGTCCGGACAGTTAACACTAGCGGGCTTTGGTTTAAGCCAGATCCTAGTGTACGTTTTGGGATTGGTTTTATCTCGTTTGTATTCGTGTTCCTTGGAACGCGGATGCGGGTGTGTATGCACAGTTGACAGAGGCAGAGGATTCTCATTGGGGTTATTGACTGTTAACCGTTGACCATTGACTTTTGCTTAACCCTAATGAGAATAAGAAATATTATTAACATTAATATTAATTAAGTATTATAGTGACATGGTTGTTGAGGGGTTGACTTTGTTGACTTGTTGACTTTGTTGACCGGTTGACTAGGTTGGACTAGTTGACCATCATCATGACAATGGCTATCATTCCATGGCAAAGACTTTTGCTTGCTTGTTTATTTATGAAAAATGAGTGCATGAAATGATATAGCCATTTTGACTTAAACTATCACACAATACTTGATTATTATTTTTGTTATGATGGCTTTTGGATTATAAGAGGTTGGATGAGAAAAGAGAGGCTCATTCTTTCATTTGCTTTCTCTCTCTTAAGCTCTCTCATTCTCAAGCTCTCCCTCTTCCTCTTGCTTTCTCTAGCTCAAAGCAAACCATTCTCATGTGTTGAGACTCATTGCCTTAGAGATAAAAAGACACCAAAACATTCCTCTACTCATTCTATTTCACAAGGCCTAGCAAGCCAAGTGATCTAGTTTCTTCAAAGTTCGAAGAAGAAGCCAAAGGTAGAAGCTTTCGGGTGGATCCATCTTCGGCGCAAGGAAACAACAAGGTGAGGCCGATCCGTACACCGGGAGGAGTTGAAGACGAAAGAGTTCAAGAAAGGTATAGCCCCCTAACCGAGTAGGTAAACTCTTGTTAGGTTGTCAGTTAGTCGTTTAACAAAGATCCGTATTAGTAGTCCATGTTACCACCCTCTTGAAAATCGTTTTCACCACTTCCGCAACCCTGTAAGAACCGGGGAAGGATAGCATGGACTTACAAGGTGCACGGGTGTCCATCACGAGAAATCCTTGGCTAAGATAGACGAGAATTACTGATTTGGATCAGTAGTTTTTCAGTGGGTGATGGGCTTCATACCGACACGAAATATCACGTTATTAGGGATCTGACTTTATCCACCCCCTTAGACTTGATATGCAATACTCTTAGACAAACAGGCCGGGCTGTAAGGAGATTGTCACGGACAGGCAGTAGGGTTTCTGATGAGTTTGCTCACCGGCCTTCTATTCGCTCAATACCTGGGTAGCCGTTACGTACAGCTAGTGCCGCTGACATGCTTGTGGTTAAACCCACTGCCAGCGTATAGACGAGTCTTTAGAGTCCCACACAGAAGGTTTCCCTGGTTCTGGAGAAACGATGTAGTAGCCGTATTGTATACGTGCAGGGTTCCGATCGATTGATTGTACTATGTACCAGGACTTTCGATCGGACAGTTGATAATGCTAGCCGGCTCGGATTTGAGCCGGATTATTAAAGCAGGTATTGATTTAATAATTTACGTATATATATTTCGATATGTATATTCTAGTATTATGTTCTTTGTGTTATTCTATCTCTTCGGGTATTCGTATTTCGGTATGAATACATGAATGTATATACAGTAGAATGTAATCCGTATTTTGTACAGATAACATTCTAGAAGGTGGACACCTCATTTAGTTTTTATCCATTTATTCATAAATGGAAATGAGGTGGAAAAGGAATGAGCGGAGTATGGTGAGAACCATACTTGCATAGTGTGCACAAATGAATTATTAATTCATTTGTGCAAACTATTCAAGAATGGGCTTGATTTATATTGGAGAAATATGTTTTTACAAAACCTTGCACCTTCATTTTCTCTCTCTATGGATGGTTCATTTTTCTTTGAGTTGGCTTTCTCACCATCATGATTCGCTCTTCTCTCTTGAGTTCCTTGAGTTCCTCCACCTTCATGCTCAACCTCCTCTCTACAATCTCATGAGTTGAGAATCAAGAGAGGAGGTGAGATGGATAAACACTTAAAACACTCACTACATTCTAGGCATTTTAGATTAGCAACCTAGAATCCGTAGTTGCTTCACTTGCTTTTGATGTGGAGCTAGAGCCATGAGCTACATCTCTTGGGTGGATCTTCTTCGAGGAAGGAAGACCGGCGGCCAAGTTCAATCGAGCACGCCTCAAGGAGCTAAGGAAGATGATGGAAGACCGAAGGACTTGGTTCGTTCGGTATAACCTTCTATCTCAGTAGCCAGTGCTTCTTTTTATTAGCTAGTATAGGTTTATGGTTCGATTCTATCGGGTTTCATTAGCGCCAAGTTTTTAAACGCCGGTTTTTGTTCCGCACCGGCCAAGGCTGATGGCCAGGGTACTATCATAACCCAACATGGTATCAGAGCCACCCCATAAACCATTACTAGGTAATTTGCACGAGGTTAAAATGTCGATCGACCGAAAAGTCCGAATCGTAATTCCATTTTCATGTGCTTGCTTTCGATTTTAAAACCTGTTCAAAAAATGTTTCTGAGTGTCTTAAAAATACATGCAGGCATTTGTAGAGCACCATAAGAAATTTGGGCACGTGAGCCCACAAAGTTGCTGCGGAACCATGTTTGATGCCTATTGGCAGCGGTTCTACGGCTCTTTTGAGGCCACAATGCGCCAAATTTCTTCTGGCACTCTACAAGTTGGAAATATGATTTTTGGTATGTATGGTTTTGGCCCAGATTTTTTTGAGTGCTAGATTGCATTTGGAGGCCAATTTGGAAAATTTTAGTCGATCAAAATTTTAGGTTCGTGTTTATCACTGCATGATAATATATCTGCGACCGTGAATATCATTGAGCGGTACAACCCGACTAGTTTCTATATGTTCGACTAGACGGGTTTGCGATCGTGATATTCACGTTGATATTTGAGTTGTGCTGATATTGTGGTTGGATTGTCGCGATGGATAGCCAGTGGTGCAATGATAAATGTACAATTCAGATTCATTTGTATATTTGTTATTGCGGGGCAAGCGTCCGACATGTGGATAGCCGTCTCTGCTAGATTGTATATTCTTTTATTGGGACACGACCGGGTTGAGGTCGGTGTCGCCATTGTATATATACTTTTCTTTTCTGTACTAGGTTTACCCTGCGGTGGAGTGCACGAATAGCCGGGTTCTAGAGGGTAATGGGCCTGCATCTCATGACGTTGAGACGGAGGGGGCTTTAAATCTAGGATTGGAGGGCTATTCGCCGCACTCGTAGGGGGTATAGGATGACCCACGGTGGGGTGCTCAAGTTACTGGATCCCGTGAAGTGCTAGGTAACCCATTCACTTTGTTGATTGGTGTTGCCTCGCTTCTGAGATTGGCGGGTAACTTGCCGCGCTCGTAGGAGTCCAGGTTTTCATTGCACGGGCTGTCCACACGACCAGGAACGTCGGGTCTAATTTGCGGCTCAAATGAAACCTGATGCTCCAAGATTATCTACCATTCTGTGTTTCTTGTTGATGTTCTGTGATGTTGATTATATCATGCCTGGGACGAATGTTATATATATTTATATATACTAGTAGATGTTGTATATGTTTTGCATCCGCGCTAGTCCAGCCCCCGCTCTGCCGTTTGTTAAGTAACCTAACAGTGTATGATGGGGCCCTGTGGCGAATGCGGATGGCATATTCGTACATTGTATCTTCGTTCCTTTTTCTGGTGTGATATGGATTAATTAATAAGACTGCGTTAACTTTGATTAATGCAAGAAAAAACAAACCAATATGATGTTGTTGGAACCAACTTTTGAAAACTGTTATTACAGACATTTCATTTTTCTTTGCATAGCGGTATTCGGTTATGAATATCCAGTACCTCATTCGACAAGGCAAGAGCCGAGATCCCTTCACACGGGGTGACCTCTTGAGCTAAAGTTTACGTTATTGTAATAGCTTTATTATGGTAGATTATTTTGCTTTGCATCATGATATTCAATTTGGACTATCCTGCACCTCATTTGATGAGGAAAGAGCCGAGATCCCTTCACAGGGAGTGACCACTTTAGCAAAAGTTTACGCCACTATATATTTGTAAAACTGCTCGTGTTCTTTCAACGATATCAAGTTCATTACGTTAAAGTTTTTTCGCCAAAAATCAGCCGTAGCCCTCCATCATTTCAGATAAGTAGCAGTTAGTATTCGTGCTATGTACGTTGGTCTTTATCAAGGCATAGTGAACGGTAGCTAAATGTTACTTATCTGTTGCATTTTAGGATGCGATTAATTAGGACAGTCGCATAGCCATGTTGGTCTCTATCAAGGGCTTATGTGGATGGGTCTATGTTAATACAGGACAATGACGGGTTGAACTTGACTTGCGACTTATGATACGTTGGTCTCTATCAAGACCATATGACGCTTGGGGCAAAAATCACATCGGGGGTTTCAAACATACAGGAAACTTGTCAGACATGCGCATAACTTCTGGAGTGTGCTGACTTGAGTAGCTTCCATCAAGTTATCATGCGATGATAGTTGGATCCTGATTCCCATTGATGAGTAGATGTTACTCCTCAGATGATTTTCAGATGATCCCGACTAATTCTTCTTTTAGGGTTTGAAGGAGATTTCGAGGAAATAGTGGGAGCCATCCTGATTAAATGAAGTGATTAACTAATCTAATCTAGGTCAGAGTGCATGCAGAGTGTTTCTTTTCTCTCTCTCTTTGGCAGCGACATGGCCTGACCTTAAAAAACTCATGAATCAAGTTAACCGAACCTTCTTAAAATACTTTGGTTATTGGATTGTCATTTAGTCGTATATATCATTGCCACTCCTACATCCTCTTAGCATTTCTCCAGAACACTATGAAAATCCATATTGATTGGATATGACATAGTATAGTTACATACGAATTCGAAGGAACTTGTTCCAGTTCGAGGATGGATTCTGGTTCTGGAGAAATTGAATAGGATTATTCAGTAGTCTTTTATCTTTACCTTCTCTCAGGTTGCGAGGGCTCCTAATACTAGGAAAGTATATCCATTGCGCTTATTGGATAGTCTTCTTCCAAACCATAGGCAGGTGCCGAAAAGTAGGGAAGGAAGAAAACCAATTTGTCTAAGTGTGGTGTACAGAAGATAATAAGTAAAGACATATAAAGAGATTGGAGTAAGGGCAAGGAAATATACGGTTACTTTCATGAATCTGAATAGTGGAAGAGGCATTACCAGGAGTACCCGGCCACCCCTTCGAAACATTTTCATGTTTCAGTTTTTCTGTGCGGTGTTAAGTGAAAACTATTTTCTCAATTAGATTTTAAATCCAAAGTATGTATTTACCAAATTTGATTCTTACATCTATATGGCATTACGGATGGTGAGTGGGAGTAAGATATTGGGAATTAAGTGATTTGATTCTCTATATATCGGAATTCTTTGTAATTGGTGATATTTGAGGAAATCACCTGGGTTTTGCCTGACGGCAAATATTTGGTTTTGAATATCCGTCGTTATGCACCAATTTCAAACTGATATATCTGTACGTTTATTTTATAAAGTGAGATATAACTTTTTGAAATTATGTTTATGACATTTACCTATATCGGTTGATGGTTGGGTAAGGAGCATTCAACATCGATGTAATTTTTCTTAACCATAGTACAGTTTTCAGCCTACGATGCATAGGGTTTGAGTTATTAAACTCAGTGGACTT
Source organism: Agapanthus africanus (assembly GCA_030015575.1). Taxonomy (NCBI): domain Eukaryota; kingdom Viridiplantae; phylum Streptophyta; class Magnoliopsida; order Asparagales; family Amaryllidaceae; genus Agapanthus; species Agapanthus africanus. The sequence continues at coordinate 815,210,815 of JASDDO010000024.1, forward strand.
ATACAGAGTAATGTATGTTGTCCGATGTCCGTGAGGATAAAAGGGTTGGTACTCGTACTATATTCTGTTTACTCATAACTTCTCTAGTGTTAGACAAGTATTTCGTTGAAATATAATATCCAGATTTTGAGAAAATATATGTATAAGAATAAAGTAAAGAACCATTTGTTGCAAGTATCAGGATTCTTCAAGGTGATCGAAGATTTAGATACTTGTGTTTGGTATTCCATTGTAAGTAATAGTTTTGGGAACTTGCTTCTCTTTCAGGTTACTCATGCGTGGGTGCATTCCTTGATGAGTAATGCTGCTTGGCCTTCTTCCATTTAGTTGATATGCACTAAGATTGGCTGCATGTATTTTAAATATTATTCCAATTAAATTAGTGCATTTGTTTCTATATTGGATATATAGAATGGATTCATATCTTAATCATGTTAAGGTATATGGAGTTATCCGGCTTATGTTTAAAACCAAAATCTGGATAAACTCTAGGCACGTTTCAGTAATGGCAGTTTGTGGATTATCCCGGGCTTTGACAAAGGTTAACATTCTACCATCTGGAAGATGAATAATTATATTGTTCTTGACTCGCCACAGTTTTAGTAAAATGGACTCTTTTTAGAAAATATTAGTGGGAGTATGGTAGAACTGGAATTGATTCCAGAACCACAAATGATTACTGAAAATTTAGTAGAACCTAGAGATTCAATTGGATTCGACATTCCATTAGCCACTCTACAGATTTGGTGGGTAACCTCATGCACCCGAGAGGTACTTCGGTCTCCTCAAAGACGGTGACAGGAAGGTTTTTAATTACCCAAACTTGCCACTACTGCTGTTCTAGACTATGAGATCTGGCAGGAGGATGAGTATAATGTCGTTCTAAATTAGTTTTAGAAGTGCACGTGTATATGACTCTGCCAGAGGGTTGTTGTAATCAGTGGGAGCAGTGGAAGCATAGTGGGTAAGTAGCTTATGTCTATTTATAGACTAAAGCAGGTATAGTGGAGATAGATCGTCTAGTTTTGATGTGACATTCATAGAGTTTGACTTCATCAGAACAACAGATGGACCTAGTAAGAAGGTAGTAGGGAGTGATGTCCTGGTACTTAGATGACATGCTCTTTATAGGAAGTGATATTTCTATACTACGATCGGTTATACTGTGGTTGTCACAAGGTGTTTCTTCACAAAGGATCTGGATAAAATATCAGGGATTCTGGTAACTAGATCTATGGTTTTAGATCTAAATTTGAGAAGTGTCCCAATTTGGGTACTTGACACTATTCTAAAGTGTTTTAGAATGGACGACTCCTGGCGTGGTGGTGTACCCGCAGGTGATGGAGTCACCCTCTCTAAAGAGATGTCTTCTAGATTGACGAGGAGAGGGATTTGCATGATTGGCATATTTCTTTCTTAGGCAATTGGGTCAATCATGAGATGTCAAGTACCACACCAGATATTGCTTTTGCACTAGCTACAATAAACATATATTAATCCAATCCTGGAGAAACATTGGGAAGCAGTTATGAACATAAGTTGGTGTTCTTAGTAGATGGTAACGACAACATTCTTCAGGAGGCGGTTATCATTTCAGGCTTCTACGGCGACCTGGATGACAGAGTGGCTGTCAGAGTTATAGTTTTCCCTCTATTAAGGGGAAGTATGTTGGACAGGTGGTCCAAGCGGATACCGAGGAAGGAATGACGCAGGATACTGATTAAATTCAGTAGATGATACAATATAAGAAGTTTGATGAATTTGGAGTTCATTTGTGAACTGAGTCCCATAAAAAATACAGACAAATTCTAAGACAGGTATTGCTCATTTCGGAAGATAGTCTTTCTCCGCGAAGTTGAGATTATAAAGAGATAAAGATAGAAACCTTGGAGTGGATCCACTCACTGAGGCTATTTCTAGAACACAATAGTTTCGCAAACGGGTTTTGTGAGACTGATTAGTAGAGAAGTTGGGTGTTCGGTATCATACGAGCTGTGAGTATGCGACACCGCAATAATTAGCCTTAAGTGCAAGTGGGAGATTGTTGGCTATAGTACCCTCAAGTCAATTATTATAATCGCATGCATGCGATTGTGATGATTTAGGGAGAACTTATACGGGTAGAACATTCTTACTCAATATAATAATATGCTATCTGGTTTGCCTTTATCATCATGTGCATGTTTTATGTGGTATTACAGATCACTATTACATATTGATAGAGCCTATAGGATTCTTGCTTGACTACCAGTATTATGATGGCGATCATATACGTGGGAGCTGGATGGTCTATAAGCACATCCTTAAATGTCCCTAGTCGAGAGAGTATCGAGACCGGGCATTGATACTCCAGAGTAGACTAGTGTATACTTATCGAGACCCCGAAGAGGGGCGGTGGCCGGTCTCACAAGCCATTGGTGTTAGTCAGTCACCTAAGATAGTATACAGGTGCTCATTGGGTTTTGAGTACACTGGACGGACTCGCTAAGAACATACTAGTTGGTATTATACCTATTGTCACATAGCAGTTTCCAAGTGATATGGGTACAGGTTAGTCTGTCAACTTGAGATCGTCATTTGTCTCGTGTGAGTTCCCACTGTGGTTTGATTACTACCCTATCACGTCTAAAAAGATTCGTGCAAAAAATTTTTAGTTGGGTACAGTCCTGAACCATATGGAGACAGTGAGCGGATTGTCGGGGATTCGTCTCTCTCGGTATTGGGGGTTGATGTCGCGAGGTGCACGGGTGGCCATCACTAGAAATCCTTGGCCAAGGTAGACGAGAATTACTGATTTGGATCAGTAGTTTTTCTGTGGGTGATGGGCTTCATACCGACACAAAATATCGCGTTATTAGGGGGTCTGACTTTATCCACCCCCCCTAAACTCGATATGCGATACTCTCAGACGAACAGACCAGACTGTATGGAGATTGTCAAGAAAAGGTTTAGTAGAGGTTCTGATAAGTTTATTTGTCGGTCTTCCTTTCGCTCAATACCTGGGTAGCCATTACGTACAGTCAGTGCCGCTGACGTGCTTGTGGTTAAACCCACTGCCAGCATATTGACGAGTCTTTAGAGTCCCACACAGAGAGTTTCCCTGGTTTTAGCGAAACGATGTAGTAGTCGTATTGTATACGTGCAGGGTTCCGATTGATTGATTGTACTATGTACCAGGACTTTCGATCGGACAGTTGATAATACTAGTCGGCTCGGCTTTGAGCCGGATTATTAAATCAGGTATTGATTTAATAATTTACGTATATATATTTCGATATGTATATTCTAGTATTATGTTCTTTGTGTTATTCTATCTCTTCGGGTATTCGTATTTCGGTACGAATACATGTATGTATATACAGTAGAATGTAATCCGTATTTTGTACAGATAACATTCTAGAAGGTGGACACCTCATTTAGTTTTTATCCATTTATTCATAAATGAAAATGAGGTGGAAAAGGAATGAGGGGAGTATGGTGAGAACAATGCTTGCATAGTGTGCACAAATGAATTATTAATTCATTGTTGCAAACTATTTAAGAATGGGCTTGATTTATATTGGAGAAATATGTTTTTACAAAACCTTGCACCTTCATTTTCTCTCTCTATGGATGGTTCATTTTTCTTTGAGTTGGCTTTCTCACCATCATGACTCGCTCTCCTTTCTTGAGTTCTTGAGTTCCTCCACTTTCATGCTCAACCTCCTCTCTACAATCTCATGAGTTGAGAATCAAGAGAGGAGGTGAGATAGATAAATACTTAGATCACTCACTACATCCTAGGCATTCTAGATTAGCAACCTAGAATCCGTAGTTGCTTCACTTGCTTTTGATGTGGAGCTAGAGCCATGAGCTACATCTCTCGGGTGGATCATTTTCGACGAAGGAAGACCGGCGGCCAAGTTCAATCGAGCACGCCTCAAGGAGCTAAGGAAGATGATGGAAGACCGTAGGACTTGGTTCGTTCGGTATAACCTTCTATCTCAGTAGCTAGTGCTTCTTGTTGTTAGCTAGTATAGGTTTATGGTTCGATTCTATCGGGTTTCGTTAGCGCCAAGTTTTTAAACGCCAGTTTTTATTCCGCACCGGCCACGGCTGATGGCCAGGGCGCTATCGTAACCCAACATATACGGTGAGGGCATTCTTGTAATTTCACAAGAGATACTTCTAGAAAAGGACACCTCATTATTTGGATTTATCTATTTTGCAAATAGATTAATAAGATGGAAAATGGAGATATTTGTGGCATGGTGAAGTATGGTTCATTTGTGTTATTTTATTGGTTTGGACTCATTATTCAAGCATGGTTGATATTTTCACTTGTAAAATATTGCATGCTTGAGTGAGATAAGTGTAGAAGCCATTCTTCACTTGCCTTTACACTAGCTCATTTGCATTTTCACTTTCTCTCTCCATTTTTCTCTCCTTCTTCCTCAAGACCTAAAACCTTCACATGTGTTGTGATCCATTAGGTCTATTGAGATTAAATACTCCATTAGACACTTTACATCTTTTAAGTTACCTAGCTTAGCAAACTAGATACCTTAGTTATCTCGGTTTAGAGGTTGGAGCTTGAAGTACATACTCTCGGGTAGATCGTCTTCGACACGAGGAGGCCGACGTTTCAAGTACGATCCGCTCTTCGAAGAGCTCAAGAAGAAGAGGAGAAGAAAAAGACCCGAAGGACTTGTAAATAAGGAGGTATAAATCCTAATATAATAGTTAGAACCTTCTAGTAGATATATCTAGTTAAGGTTTCCGTAAATATCCTGGAGTTCAAGTCGATGTTACGAAGTAAGAAAAATCGTTTTTTGTAAATTCTGCCTCTCCATGAACCCGTGAGGTGCACGACATCGACTTACAACTAAATTACGAGCCATGGCAGAAAACACAGAATACATGTGTTCATATGTTTGTCACCAATCCAAAATATCAAGATTATCTATTTGATCCGTGGTGAGAAGATTACGAAAATTGGTTTGTAAATACATTGTAAGCTCATTATAACTAGAAAAAATAGAAACGATTGTTCTTTATTTTTTCTGCTGCAAAAGCTGTAATATTCCTTTTTTGGAAGTTTGTTGTGAAGAGAAAGATAAAGAAGTTCTATTTTGACTGTATTGTGCATCATATATGACATACAATTCATGAAAATAAGAATCTAAAATATTTTTATAATCTTCTATACCAGTACATAAGTTTTCATGGTATCCATCTAATAAAATAAATAAATTATCTTTGTTAAGTCTAGGATAAAAAAAACAGAAACTAAACAAAACAATGTAGGAACTTTTCGCCAATATTTATTCAATTTCGTAAGCATGCTATGTAATATTCCGGCAAATACACTTTCATGGTCAATTACATACTCATTAATAATCTTACTAATATAAAATAGCCGTTCTACTGCTAAACATGTAGTAGAATAATAAACACCAGATAAACATTTAGTTGCATTGTAAAATATTTCTAAAAATTTCACAACATATTCACAAACAAACCAATCATAATTCTTTAAATTATTATTGGGCATTTGTTCTTCAAAAATTAAAGTAAAGTGCTCATGATATTTTAAAACACATTTCAAATTCTCATAAGTGCAATTCCAACTGGTTGGAATGTTGAATTTGAAAGATCTAAATTTTAAATTTAACTGGGTGCAAATTTGCTTAAAATTTTATTTTCGGGGTCTAGAGCTTTCAATAAATATCATTACATCTTTAAATTTCGATAAATGAGAATCAATTATAGTAAGATCATCATGCACAATTAAATTTAAAACATGACATGCACATCTTTGATAAAATAATTCTCCATTCAAAACAGAATTTAAATTATTTTTTAAAATTGCGATAGCAGAATTATTATTAGTAGAATTATCAAAACTAATAAAAAAATATTTTGTTTTGAATATTATATTCATGTACAGTAGTCAAAATACAATTACTTATATTATTCTACTATGTGGATGCTCCATTTTTAAAAAACCAATAATTCTTTTATGTAAAAACCAATCATTATCAATGAAATGTGCAGTAACACAAATATAACTCATACCTCATTTTGTAATCCAAACATCAGAAATTAATACAATTTTACTCTTAAAATTTGCAAAAATATCAATCTAATTGGTTTTACCATCTTGAAAATTTTTAAAAACATCACTTCTAAGTGTTGTTCTGAGTACGCTTTGAAATGCTGGATTATATGCATTTTTTTACCAATATATCAAATTTTTCGTTTTCTGGAAAACAAAATAGTTGTTCCGCGTGTATGACATATCTTACAAGTTCTCTTCTATTAGTATCTTGCGAATAATAAAAACCACTTAAAGAGTTAGACGACATACTTAGAGCCGTCAGCCGAGAATATATTTTTTCGTGTTTGATTAAATGTCATTTTAGATGGGTAGTTCCATCTAAAATGGTATAAGTAAAATCTGCTTGGCAATGAATGCAAACTACCCGCTCGCCTTTACCTGCAACTATTTGTATTACAAAATATTTCCAAATATCAGATGTTTTAGCTCTTTTATCTTTAGGGGTGGAAACTCTTGTTTCAGGAACGGTAGGAGCAAGAACTTCATCGGGGATATTATTTTGTGACGTAGCAGTAATCTCATAATTAGAAAATTCATACTTAGGAGAATAAGAATCAAAATTAGTTTGCAGCATATTGATTAATCTCTGTCTCTCTTGTGAATTCATATCGATTTGATATGAATGTCTCTGTGAAGATGAAACACCCCTGTTATCTTGTGAAAATGAACCTAACATTCTTAATTAGAAATATTGGTAACAGAGAATGGGAGATGATAAAATATATACGAGAAAAATATATAATCAATACAAAAAAAAAATGTGATTTCAAATAGCAGAATCAAATTTGTGAAACTGAAGTGAAGATTGAAACAACGGAAATGAAGATTGTGTGATTTCAATTTTAACAGTAAACTTCTCGGAAATTAAAGAGAGTGATTAAGAGATTAAAAATTTTGTTGTTCTGAATTGTGAGAAAAATGAGAAGTGTGAATAGGTATTTATAAAGTTTTGGTTTAGGAATGTAGAAATGTATAATTTTGAGTAAGGGATTTTAGATCATTCAAATCCCTCCAACCCATTAAAAAACCCAACTCCATTAAAAAAACTCATCCCAATAACTTGACCGACCCTCACCCCAACCCTCCAGGCCAAATTCAAATTGAATTTGGCCGTGCCGGGCTGCCAACGGCTGGCCCGAGCCCGCCACATGGCGGTCGGGAAGGACCATTTTTCGGGCCGCGGCCCTACCCGTTAGACACCTTGAATACCATGTGGTTTTCTTCACTCGTGGCATGCTAAACTTTGGCTCATTCTTCATTAATGATTGGTGATTGTGTGCAACATTGGCAAAAAAAAATTCATATGCAGCTAGATATTAAGTAATCAACCCCCACCAACAACCCTTTCTCAACAGGAAAAACCGCCCAACTGCCAAGCTAGCCCCCGCAAGGGCTCTTGTTTTATTTGTATAAATTAAAGTAAAAAATTTATGTATAGGGTCAAATGCTTTAAAAATTGAGAGAAAACAAATGAGCATGCACATAGAGAGCTTGTTGTCTTGGGATTTCATGAAATTAGTTGAGGGAAGCAGGATCACCTTCATGATTATATGTTTTTCCTATCAAAGAAACTCATTTTGTTTTTGCAATATGATAGCTATATTTATATTTAAATTCAGCTATGGTAGATTGCGAAAAGTTAATGGCATGCAACATACCTATTAAATCAAACAAAAGACAAGAAAAGAATGAGAACTCGGCATGTCACTAGTAAAATAGGGGGTTGCCCCTACGGATATTGAAATCCGCAGGGGCAGATTTAACTAGGCCCTACGGATTAATCCGTATGGCTAAAAGGTTGTCCCTACGGGCCCAGACGTCCAAGAATAAAAATATTAATTCTTAATTTGGTGTTTGCCCCTACGGAGCCGCAAACCAAGGACCTATGGGCAAATCCGTAGGGCAACTAAATATCGATTTAATAAAGGCATAGATCGATCGCCTACGCTCACTTTCTTCCTCTCTCTCTCGATCGCGCGCGAAAAAAATCCCCAAATCGCCACGCCGTTCTCGTCATCGCCACCGCCGTTCTCGTCGCCACCGCCGTTCTCGTCGTCGCCACCGCCGTTCAGGTGAGTAAATCTTCAGGTAAATTAAAGAATTTTTTGATTATTTTGGGCTTAGGGTTCATGGCTGGGTCTGGGGTTGCGCGCGCGAGTTGGGGTTCGGCAGGGGTCGCGGTCGGGGTCGGGGTCGGGGTTGGGGTTAGGGTTAGGGTTGGGGTTCGGCTGCTGCTGGGGCTGGGGCTAGGGTTTGCCTTAGGGTTGGTGTTGGGGTTTAGCTGGCCGCGCTGGGGTTAGGGTTAGGTTGGGGCGGGGCTGGGCTGGCGCTGGGGCTGGGGCTGGGGCTGGGGTTAGGTTGGGGTTAGGTGGATTGATGACAACAAAATACCATAATTTATAACTATATTACTCATCTAATATGTATGGCATGTGAAAGTTAGATGAAGGTCGAGGCAAGCACAACAAATTTGTTGGAAGGGACAACGTCAATAGGAGCTCAATGCTATTTGGAAAAATAATAATTCAAAGACATAGTGGAGTTTCCGATTGGTGGCATGGACTAGTTTGATGTATGTAGTTGGTTTGATTTATGAAAAAATGGGGAGACAACATGCATGTATGCATATAGGTAACATCTGCCAATATGCCATATCCAGACCGCAATCTATTTTTGCCTATTGGCTAATATGAAAATATCGGCCCGCGTATATGACATAATCAAAGTTGTTAAATCTTGATACGGTTTGTGTTTCGTTTTTTTATTTATCAGTTCTATCAATGTTGCGTATAACGCTTTATGATATCAGTATCCTACATTTGTAGTTTTAATTGTTGATTGTTATAGATGAATACCATTGCAATAATAGTTTTTGGTTGATGAATACTATTGCAATGTAGGATGATCAGTTCTATCAATCTTGATCTCAATGGTTTAAAATCATGTTACACATACAACACGAATGCACAACAAACGCATAATTAGAGAGCGATTCGAGATATTCAGGTTAAAACCAATATATGATACTCGATGATAATATGAAACCTTCATATTCCCTTCGATACTCATATATGAAACTAAAAGCGCCACTTAGTCCCCGTCTATCGGTTAACATACGTGTGATGCTCGTCGTGACCTAGAACTATACGAAAGATGTTAAATATCGGACAGTATAGCTCGATACTAACAACCGTCGTATAGTCTACGCAACGAGAAAATTCAATCGTATGGTAACCCATAGATTTGTCCCGTGTGGACAAGTTAAGAATGTATAAAGCAAACGCCTTCATTCACTTGTGTTTTCATCCGTTTCGAGATATTTCGTCGGTACCTTTCCGCTGGTTCTCCGTGTACAAAGATAGATTAGATGTTCATTTCAACGTTGTTTCACAGCTTTGAAATGATTATCTATTCTATTACAGTGTACTCGGAGAACAGCGGGGAGGTGCTGCCGAAATTTACTCGAAACAGTTGAAAGCACAAGTGATGGCCGTTCGCTCTATACATTCTTAATGGGATAGAAGCCTATCCCCGACAGCCGGAACACACACATAAAACAAGAATACACAACAAACGCATAATTAGAGAGCGATTCGAGATGTTCGGGTTAAAACCAATATATGATACTCGATGATAATATGAAACCTTCATATTCCCATCGATACTCATATATGAAACTAAAAGCGCCACTTAGTCCCCGTCTATCGGTTAACATACGTGCGATGCTCGTCGTGACCTAGAACTATACGAAGGTTGTTAAATATCGGACAGTATAGCTCGATACTAACAACCGTCGTATAGTCTACGCGACGAGAAAATTCAATCATATGGTAACCCATAGATTTATCCCGTGTGGACAAGTTAAGAATGTATAAAGCAAACGCCTTCATTCACTTGTGTTTTCATCCGTTTCGAGATATTTCGTCGGTACCTTTCCGCTGGTTCTCCGTGTACAAAGATAGATTAGATGTTCATTTCAACGTTGTTTCACAGCTTTGAAATGATTATCTATTCTATTACAGTGTACTCGGAGAACAGCGGGGAGGTGCTGCCGAAATTTACTCGAAACGGTTGAAAGCACAAGTGATGGGCATTCGCTCTATACATTCTTAATGGGATAGAAGCCTACCCCCGACAGCCGGAACACACACATACAAACGCATAATTAGAGAGCGATTCGAGATGTTCGGGTTAAAACCAATATATGATAATATGAAACCTTCATATTCCCATCGATACTTATATATGAAACTAAAAGCGCCACTTAGTCCCCGTCTATCGGTTAACATACGTGCGATAATTTATTCTTTTCAACGACAAACGCACACACAAAGCATATACACGGATTTTCTCCTTTGTCAGTAACTATCCCGTTCTTATATTTCTCAATATAGTCAGTATAACCTACAATTTATATGTTATTCAGTCTAACATGGCCCATGAGTACGTCAGAGTTAAGGACTGGATGTATGTGGATTGGAAACAACGTATGCAACCTAAGTTTGTCGCAGGAGTTGCTGCTTTCCTTGAATTTGCACGCGCACATAATAAGATCATAATAGAGAAGATTCTCTGTCTGTGCGATAGATGTGGCAATAAGTACTGGCAGAAGGTAGAATTGGCAGAGCTTCATATTGTAAAACATGGGTTTACTAGACTTTATTCAACTTGGAAATATCACGGGGAAGGAGAAGAATGCAGTACTGCGGTAGAAGAAGAAGGAGAACACGATAATGTGGCAGGAGAAGAAGAAGAATTCGGTAATACGGCAGGAGACGGAAATTTATTTCCATCAGAAGAAATGGAGGATATGGTAGAGGCTGCCCTAGGTGAATCTATTCGTACCGAAGATGACATTCCTTCCGGTCAAGGACCGCGTGCGGATAAATATGAAAATTTCATGAATGATGCTAGGAAACCAATTTATGAGAATGCGAAGTATTCCACCCTCTCATGGTTCGTCCAACTTTTCCAGATTAAGTGCCTAAATGGATGGAGCAACAAGTCATTCACAATGCTTCTTTCGTTCTTGAAAGATTCTATGCCTCCGGGAAATAATGTGCCCGAAAGCTGGTACGAAGCCCAGAAGATGATGTCTGACTTGGGTCTAAAGTGCGAGAAGATTCAAGCATGTCCTAAAAATTGCGTGTTGTACCGAAAAGAGAATTCAGATTTGAAAGAGTGTCCAACATGCGGAGAGGCCAGGTATAAGCCGAAAGATTCTGATAAGAAGCCTGATATACCTGTGAAGATAGCACGATACTTTCCCATAACACAGAGGCTACAGAGGCTATTCAGGTGCAAGAAAACAACCGAGGCAATGATTTGGCATCACCGTGCTCCTCCAAGCGAAAATGGAAAAATGAGCCATCCAAGAGATTCACCGGCATGGAAGGATTTCGATAGGAGGCACGCAATATTCAGTAGCGATCCTCGCAATGTCCAGTTCGGACTAGCTACCGATGGCTTCTTCCCATTCAACTATATGGCTGGAAGTCACAGTACATGGCCCGTTGTAATGATAATTTATAATCTGTCGCCTTGGTTGGCTATGGACCAATCATACTTTATAATGCCTCTTCTTATCGACGGACCAAACTCACCAGGGAATAATATCGACGTCTATCTCCGACCTCTGATCGAGGAGCTGAAAACTTTGTTCATTGATGGTGTAGAGACATATGATTCAAACACAAATATAACCTTCATACTGCGTACGGCTTTAATGTGGACAATTAATGACTTTCCTGCGTATGGAATGCTATCAGGTTGGTCCGTACATGGTCGCAAAGCATGTCCTCATTGCCATGAACACACAACATCAAAATTTTTGAATTTTAGCAGGAAGGTTTGTTATTGCGACCATCGACGTTTTCTGCCTCCAGACCACCCCTATAGGTTAGACACGGTTCACTTTGATGGTCATCAGGAGCTTCTTGGACCTCCATCCCCATTGTCCGGAGAGGACGTGACTGCTAATTGGGATGGTTACAATAACGTGACCTTCGGGATGGATCCGACGAAACAGGTCAAACCACAATATTGGAACAAGTTAAGCATTTTCTTCGAGCTTCCGTACTGGTCTACAAATTCAGTGCGTCATTGTCTGGACGTCATGCATATAGAGAAGGGAGTATCAGAGCACATAGTTAACTTGCTTCTGTGTAAAGACGGGAAATCGAAAGACAACATGAATGCTCGGATGGATCTACAAGAGTGGGGAATAAGAAGTGAACTGCACCCTAAACCGGTAGCGGGTAAACCGGGCAAGTTTGTACTTCCCAATGCCGCTTATCATATGTCACAACCGGAGAAGAAAAGATTCCTGCAGGTGTTGCATGATTTGAAAGTCCCCACAGGTTTCTCAGGATCATTCAGCAAGAAAATAAAAATTGTGAAGGGCAAGATCGATGGGCTGAAAAGTCATGATCACCATGTTATCGTGGAGCACCTTCTTCCATTAGCCCTCAGGACTTCTCTCCACGACTCGGTTGGTCTAGTAATCAACGACCTATGTTGTTTTTTCAGGGAGTTGTGTGCTAAAACACTGGAGGTTGCGACGCTGGATAAACTAGAAAATTCTATTGCGTTGATACTTTACAAGTTTGAGCGTATTTTCCCACCGTCATTCTTCGATATCATAATACACTTGACGGTTCATCTTGCAACTGAGGCGAAGTTAGCCGGACCGGTACAATATCGATGGATGTATCCCGTCGAGAGGTACGTATAATTTTTCGTTTCGCGCAATTTATAAATTTATTGTTGTCCTGTATGCCCGTATTTATTTATTCAACATATTCTCATTAGGTACCTTTACACTCTTAAGAAGTATATACGCAATAAAAATCGACCAGAGGGTTCTATCATACAAGGTTATCTTCTTGATGAAGCAACCACATTTTGTTCCCGCTATCTGGACGAGAACATTGAGACAAGGCTTAACCGACCACGAAGAATTCAAGACGGGCCATATGGTAAAGCCGAGTATAAGAGAGTAGACACTATGTTTATCAACAAGATATACCGGTTTATCTTGCTTAATTGCGCATGTCTTGAATAAATTAGAGAGTAAATTCTTTTGGATTAATTGTTATATCTGTGTTTGTGTGTGTATGAAATAACATAATATTAATGTTACAATTATTTGTCGAAAACAAAACTCATTTTAACGAGGTATGTGAGGGGCATCCTGATTGGAACGAAGAACGTTTGGAAAAATACCATCAGGATAATTTTTGTGATTGGGTCACAGAGCATGTAAGTTATTCGAATTACATTTTATTGCTATCAGTTTTAATCTAAACTTATATCATTATGTATTTGTCGTAAAATTTGTTTTGTTAGATCCACGATCCGAACTTGTCTGCATCATTTGAGTGTGATTCAATATGTTTAGCTTAATTTCCTAGTATGGAGGTTGCATATTACAAAGGATTTGGTGTCCTTGGATACAAATTCGAAGTTAAGGACATAGAAACATCTAGAACCACTCAGAATAGTGGGATTGCGACGGTAGGATTGGACGGTGTGATTTACTATGGGTACTTAAATTGTACACCCGGCATCCACTATCCCGGACGATCAGAACCCTTTTATATATTCCAGTGTACTTGGTACGATCCGCGAACCAATACGGACATGTGGAGAAGCAGTCTTGGGACTTGGAAAGATGAATATGGATTGACCAGTGTGAACACACTTCGATTTTACGGTCAGGATGATCCGTTTATCTTTCCGCACCAAGCGTTCCAAGTATACTACGCACAGTGTTTGAAGCATCCGGGGTGGAGTGTTGTATGCCAATGGAAACCCAGAGATGTCTACGATGTCCCAGAATACGAGGACAGCGATGAGGACGAAGAAGAGAGAAGGCTTAAAGTGCTCCGACCGTCTGTTTCGAAGGACGGGTTGTCTTCGACCGATCATGAAGTTACGTGGGTTAGAAATGACATCGACGATGAAATCCAAGTAGATATGTATGATGCGCCCACGAAACGAAAAAGGTTATCAGTAATGTTATATTATTACTTCACATTTTACGCTTTATACATATATAGTCAATACTTTTAATGATTGTCTAATGCGTCCACGAACCGTTTATCTAGATTTGATGACGATGTCAGGAGCAGCGAGGGGCGGCAGGAGCTCCAGCCGAGGCAGAGGCAGAGGCAGAGCGGTTCTGCCGCCCGGAGAGCTCCGTAGGGAGCTTCAGAGGGCCGGTCTTGCACCTAGATCGGAGACCCCTTCGGATGCCTCCTTCCGTGTGGATTTTGCCACACCTCCAGGTATACTGCATGCATATCCATTTTGAATGTAATATTACAGATATTCATGCCTGTTTATGTCAAAATTACTTATACTGTCAATATTTGATTGTCTAGTTGTTGGTGATGCGTCCACATCTGGGACAGAGGCCACCCCCTCTCCTCCAGGTATGTTTATATATGATATAGTGTATGTATATTGATTTAGAATGCTATATCATAAATACACACATTCCTTTTGCTCTTACTTAGCAATTTTTATTATTGTCTAGCTGTAGGTGGTGACACCACCGCATCTGCGGGTATGTTTATATATCCTATAGTGCATGCATATTGATTTAGAACGTTATATTATTGATCTACACATTCTTTTTGCAATTACTTATATAATCTATTTTTAATTGTCTAATTATAGGTGGTGCGTCCACATCTTCCGCAGGGGCCACTCCTGCCGCTTCCATACCCTCCGCATCGTCTGCAGGTTAGTATGAATAATTTAAAATATTTATTCATTTTACATATGCTCTATAGAATAAATATGAACTTCATGGAAATTTAGCGTCGATATTTATTTTCTAGTTGAAGGGGATGCGTCCGCATCCGGGACCCCGGTTGTTCCTCACCGGAGGAACTATCGTCCCACTCGTGCTGCTGCCCAGGCTCAGGCTCGTGCGATAGTCACCGGAAGCATATATCACACTTGAATTTTCGTTTAACCTTGATTTCTTAATACAACTTTGTCTTATTATTGATTGTCTTGATATTTCGTGCAGACGCAGGGCCTCCCCATCCCCAGAAGGGGACTCGAGGCCCGAATCAGTCCCATAGGCTGAGGCCTGACAGAACTAGGGGGGAGGCAGCATTCCCCCTTTTTTTTACCCTTGACTATCGCTATACCGGTCCTCATGCCGAGAGCTTCGGCCGGTATTTGGGGGACGAGAGCCGGCTCGTGAAGAACTATCCACTTCACGTTGAGTGGGGCGAGCAGCACCAGCGCTCATTCGCCCTCTTCTTTGATCAGGCTCGGGTATGTATTAATATATATTTTCATTTGATCTATACAATATATTTATTATTAACACTTGCAATCAAATAACAATGTTTTTTTGTATTTTCAGTTGGATTACGATTTTCAGCCTGTAGCCGACCCTGATCACCCGGGGAGGGTGATCGACCTTCATGCTCTGTACAATGGCCTGATGAAGAACATGCAGGCCAAGGTCCGATACAACAAGAATGAGCTGAAGGCCGACTGCTACTCCCTATGGATGGCGACCCCCGAGGCAGAGAGAGCGGCCCTCCTATCTACTCCGGCGTTTGCGAGAGTCGACGTAGAGACATGGCCTCTATTGTGCGCTTATTTCGACTCCCAACGCAAACAGGTATGTATTTTAAATGTAATTCATTATTTATGATATAATTTATTTCTTTGTGTTTCTTAATTAGAAAACTAAATGTTAATGCGTTGTGCAGAAACAGACCGTTCAGAATACAGAGAACAGGAAGTCGGCGAAGAGGGGTCGCCCCAATTACACAGGTGGCTCGAGGAACATTACTCGAGCCATGGAGTTATCGGTAAATTACAATAGACCGATCTTTGTGATATTCTGCAATATTAAGAGTTATTTTCTAATATTTCTAATATTAAGAGTTACTTTCTAATATTGCAGACATCTCGGACCGTGGCGTCAGGTGGTACACCGAGCGTGCTGTCCGCATATCTTGCCGTCCACGGCACCTCGACAGATCCCGCCACAGGCGAGCTTCGATATCCCGACGTCGCTACCCAGGAGTACTGCGTAAGTGTTAATATTTTTTCTACCCAAATTTGAAATTTTATTTTTGGAAGGTTCAAGTTTAAATCTTATACTTATACTTTACTGATTAATGTGGGTGTAGGAGCGGGTGGTTGAGTAGGCCCAGGCCTCGGGAATCGATTTTACCGGACAGAGCGATCCGAGGCTGCTGACCCCAGTTCTGGACGCCGTACACGGAGGGCACCACGGAGGTTGGGAGAGAGGCCGGGGACTGGACCCTAGCAGGGCCCATATGAGGTTGGACTCCACCCCGGCGGTTACTTCCTCCGTCTCCAGTGACCGACGTGTCCATCAGGAACTGGAGAGCTTGAGGGCCACCGTTCAAGAGTTGAAGGAGATGCTGGTATGTATACTGCTTTATAGTAAAATATCATGTCATATTATATAGATATCAACATATCCATAATTAGTACGTAGCTTTAGCTTATTTGGTTTTAGACTTAAGTTTGATTAATCATACATACAGATGTAATTATAATAAACAACAAATTAGATATCCAAACGGGATTTCGAAATAACTTAATAATGATACGAATTTGAATAATACACAGTTCTTACACGCTTATTACACACGTTAGGTCCAGACGCGACAGGGTACATCGGCCGAGCCTCCACATGCATCTCCTTCGGCTGCGGCTCCGCAAGCCATTACATCGGCTGCGGTTCCGCAGATAGCTCCTGTAGCTCCACCACCCACTCAGACTCCTGCAGCCGCGGCTCCGCAAGCGACTACCTCAACGGCGGCTGTGCAGACCACATCGCCAGCTCCACATGCCGCTCAGACTCCCGCTCGCGACGAATTGCAGAGTTTATTGACCGAGGAGCAGGCGCGCGTTATTCTATCGTTATTCAGAAGTGGAGCTGGACCGAACTAGGGTAGTTTTTTGGTTCTTATTTTTTGAAACATGTATTTATTTATATTATACACATTATACTACATTTTGAAACGATATTGATATTGGTTTGTATTTATATCATATTCAGTTTTTGGGTTTCTTTTGTATATTATATATATGCGTGAGATGTGATTATGAATATTGCAATATATGATTTGATTGATGTATATATTATTGTGCACAGGGCGGGAAAAAATCAAGCAGCCCATTTTTAAAAAAAAATACAGACAATGTGTACCTACGGATTAATCCGTAGGTACACAAGTTGCCCCTACGGTTATAGCCGTAGGGGCAAAATATCAGCAGTAACTGATATTTCCCTCCTGATCTCAGTGCCAGGGGGTTGGGAGTGCCCCTACGGACATATCCGTAAGGGCCACTGCCTCTCCCCTACAGAGTTATCCGTAGGGGCTAAATATCAGGAATCCTGATATTTTGCCCCTACGGAAAAGTACCTACGGATATATCCGTAGGGGGTAATACATGGACCTACGGTTATATCCGTAGGTACATGTAATTTATTAAAAAAAAACCATAAATAATATAAAATCTTATACCCTACGGATTTATCCGTAGGGGCAACAGGACTTACACATAACTCTGTAGGGGCAAGAATTTGCCCGTAGGAGTAAGTTCAGGGCCTCAACTTGCACCTGCGGCCTTTGCATCTACGGGGTATTTTTTCGCCCCTACGGATATAATCGTAGGGGCAGTGGGCAAGAATTTGCCCGTAGGGGCAAGTTCAGGGCCTCAACTTACACCTGCGGCCTTTGTATCTACGGGGTATTTTTTCGCCCCTACGGATATAATCGTAGGGGCAGTGGGTTGCCCCTACGGATAAATCCGTAGGGGCAACCCTTATTTGTAATAGTGTGTATGCATGGGCTGAAGTCTCATTATAAATTTAGACTTTTGGTGTCCTAGTAAATTTGAATATCATGTCCAGATTAAGATTAAATTATATTTGAATCTTAATTAAATCTAAGAATCGATGTCAAGTTAGTTGATTAAGTTCGAAAGGTATATTCCCAAGTTAATTACTACATATGTAAATAGAGAAAAGCTAGCTAGCTAGGCTCCTCATTTCTAAGTTGGAGTGTATCTAACGTTGGCCCTTGTCCTTGTTGGGAAATTCCCTTCGCATGGATCCGATTGGGTTATGTTGGATCTCTCACTAGATGTTAAGTTGATTTCAAGCTAGAGGATAAAATTAACTATAGGAAAAATAGTATTAAGTCAAGCTCTAATTAGTCGATCATTTATTGATGGTAGCTTGAGACGCAACATTCATGCCAATATTAATTATCTTTTAGATTTATTATTGTATATATATAGTACAACCATGTTCATACCTGTATGATTTGGAAACAAAATAATATACCAACTTTGAACCATTGAATTTAATTTGGGATGTATCAAAAAATTGTGAAGAAAAATTCTCATTTATTCAAACATTGGCATAATTCATTGGACACATCCCAACATTGTTCCAAAGGCTAAAAAGTTGATGAGATTTGTTTCTAAATCCTATTCGTGAAATCCTAGTCTATATATATATATATATATATATATATATATATATATATATAAGGTTAGTGGAGGAATTGTGCCGTAGGAGAGAATTTCCTTCTAAGGCGTCGGAAAAATGTATCCTTCATTAATTTTTTCGACGATCGGCATACATCACCTCCATCTTTATCATCTAAAATGTGGATATACCAAATTTCATGTGATTATACCATTTTTTCACCGTTGATTTAGTTGGTGCAAAATTAATGATTTATCGACAATAGAACTTTTTACATTGCTAATTCAACGGTGAAAAAGTGGTAGAATCATATGAAATTTGGTGTATGCACTTCTTAGATGATAACGATGATGATGATGGATGCCGATCGTCGAAAAAAATGGTAAAGATTGTATTTTTTCAAACTTTTTCCTCCATATATATATATATATATATATATATATATATATATGAGAATAATGGAGGAAATAGGCCATAGGAGGGAATTTTCTCCCATGGCGTCGAAAAAATACACCCTCCCTTATTTTTTTCGACGATCGGCACCCCCCATCTTCATCGTTATCATCTTAAGATGTGGGTACACCAAATTTCATGTGATTATACAACTTTTTCACCGTTGATTTAGTGGGTTCAAAATTAACGGTTTACCGACAATAGAACTTTTTACATTGCTAAATCAACTGTAAAAAGTTGTAGAATCACATAAAATTTGGTGTACCCACATCTTAGATGATAACGATGAAGATGGGAGGGTGCCGATCGTCTTAAAAAATGTGGGAGCGGGTAATTTTTCGATGCCATAGGAGGAAATTCCCTCCGCATATTTCCTCCATTATTATTATTATATATATATATATATATGGAAGTGGTCTATTGGAAACCGGTTGGCGTTTTTTAAAATGGGAAGTCCCGGTCTACGGCATATTTTAATGATCTGATCCATTCAAGTTGATTACTCCACTTTCAAATATATGTGTATGAAAAATCAAAAGATTTGATGACCTCTAACTTATACGATGGGTGCAAAATGGACGTCTTTTGATAATGCAACATAAACGTCATCTGATATATAGGCCAGAGCTCTTCAAATCTTTTGATTTTTCATACACATATATTTGAGGGTATGCTGATCAATTTGAACGGATCAGATCGTTAAAATATGTTGTAAACCGAGAGTTTTCGTTTTTAAAAAATGCGGATCGGATCATTAAAATATGTCGTAGACCGAAAGTTTTCGTTTTTAAAAAATGCAGATCGGATTGTAATAGATCACTCCCCTTATATATATATATATATATATATAGAGAGAGAGAGAGAGAGAGAGAGAGAGGTCCCAGGAGTCTTTTCTCGTTAGGTGGCGGCAAAAAATACACCCTCCACCATTTTATTTGACGATCGACACCGCTCATCTTAATTTTCATCGTCTAATATGTCGATACACCAAATTTCATGTGATTTTAACACCTTTTTACTGTTGATTTAGTGAGTGCAAAATTAACGGTTTACCGGTAATAAAACTTTTAAATTGCTAAATTAACGGTGAAAATGTGTTAGAATCACATAAAATTTGGTGTATCGACAAATTACACGATAAAGATCAAGATGGTCGGTGCCGATCGTCAAATAAAATGGTGGAGGGTGTATATTTTGCCACCACCTAATGAAAAAAGCATCGTAGAGCCTCTTTCCTCTATTATTCTCTCTCTCTCTCACACACACACACATGAGAATAATGTGTGTATGTGTATATGAGAATAATGGAGGAAAAGTGTCGTAGGAGGTAATTTTCTCCTATGGCGTCAAAAAAATACACCCTTCAGGATTTTATCCGACAATCAGCAACCATCATCTTTATCCTTATCATTTAAGATGTCGATCCATAAAATTTCATGTGATTCTATCTCTTTTTTACCGTTGAATCAACAATGTAAAAAGATTTATTATCGGTAAACCATTAATTTTGCATCCACTAAGCCAATGATGAAAAAGTTTTAGAATCACATGAAATTTGGTGTATTTTAGATGATAAAGAAGATGATAGGTGCCAATCATCGAATAAAATGGTGGAGGGTGTAGTTTTTTGATGGCACCTGACGAAAAAGAGTCTCATATGGCCAATTATATATATATATATATATATATATATTGGATATATGTATGCCCTAGAGTCCATTATATGATAGTGGATGTATCGGTATGTGTGTGTGTATTCAGAGGACATTCTTGCTCGACATGATAGTATGCTATCTGGTTGTACTTTATCATGACATGTTCATTTGATCTTGCATCTTACTTATTTGGTACATATTGATAAAGCCCTTAGGATATTTGCTTGACTACTGCGACTATGATGCAGATCATACTAGTGGGACACGTGTAGTTTATAAGCATATCCTTGAACTGTTCCTAGTCGTGGGTATATCGAGACGGGGCATCGATATTCCAGAGTAAACTAGCGTATACCATTCTTGTCCCATATGATGGGCGATGGATGATCCCATATCCATTTGGTGTGGTGACATCAAAGATTGTATACGGGTGCTCAGTGGAGACTGGGTACACTGAACGGACTCGCCAAGAACTCCTATGTGTTATTATATCTATCGTCGGATAGCAGTTCTCAGGAGACACTGGTACAGGTTAGTCTGTAGACCCGAGATCGTCATAGAGTCTTGTGTGTCCTCCCACTGTACTTTGATCTCCACCCTACCACGGTTCTACTGAGTCATGGAAACAGGTGGATTTTGGGTACAGTCCCGAGGCACATGGAGGCAATAAGCGATAGGAGGGGTTTCGTCTCTCCCAGTATTGGGGGTTGATATTGCGCTATGCTCGATTAGCTATAACAGGAAGTCCCTGGCCAGGGCTGCTGAGATTTACTGATAAGTGTTATCAGTAGTTTCTCGATATGTTATGAGCCATACACCGGCATGACTTATTGAGTTATTGGGATCGACGATACCATCCCTAGACTCGATATGCAGCATACGACGACAATTGGGATACGCATACTTGCTTACGTTGATGATATGTGATATCATGTGTTGTTGAGATATGATGTACATGATCGTCGTGAATGAATAGCCGGGGGTTTTATGTGAGATGAGAGTTTTTATTTTCATTCATGTAAAATTAATTGTATGTAATATTCTTTTATTTGTGGCACTTCCGGGTTGAGAATGATGTGACCATTGTTGTATATTATTTACTTTTCCGCATTAGGATAGACCCAAGGAGGGGAGCACAAGTGACCGGGTTCTAAGGTTCAGTGGGAGGCCATCTCGAGAAGTCGAGACCTGGTCTCCTAAACTCTAGAATTGGTAGGGTCACTTGCCACTGTTATAGGGGTCTAGGGGTGTGGGATTGGCTATTCATCGCGACCGTGGAATCCGTATTTTCTATTGCTGGCTAAATAGAAAATACGGACCTCCTAGAATATCCTATATTTTCATATGTCCTTATGCTGTTGATATTCTGTGATGTGATCACTTTATATTCTGAGACGAATGGTATTATATATATGATATATAATAAATATTGCTTATGTTTTACATCCGCGCTAGTCCCGCCCCGCTATGCCGTTAGTTAAGTAATCTAACGGTACATAACGGAACATTGTGGCGAATGCGGATGTAATAAGCGTATGTTCTATTTTCGTTTCTTTTCTGTAATGGCTTAAGGACTTAAATGATAGGACTAAATTAATGAGATTAATGTAAAGAAAAATGAACCTAAAACATATTGTAGAATCGAATTTGAAACCTACTCGGCTTTTTATGAAAAAGCAAGTTTTTAAAGTGCGGAGCTTAAGCCGCTCCTTTTAAACCCATTTGATTCTGCAACGATATCAAGTTTAAAGCATTAAAAGTTTTCTTAAAAACTATTCGCAACCCTCCATCATTTTAGGAAGTAGAGTACTTAGTATTCGTGCTACCTATGTTGACTATAGCCAAGGAGTAGTGTACAATAGCTAAGTAATGTCTTCCTACACAGCATATGATGCAATTAATTAGGACAGTCACATGATTATGTTGACCATAGCCAAGGGTCATGTGGGTGGGTCTAATTAATCATGAAATGACGGGTAGAACTTGACTAGTGCTTATGATATGTTGACCATAGCAAAGGCCATGAGTGCTATGGGTAAAAACCATATCGGGAGTTTCAAGAGTTGAAATTTGCAATGAGATTGCATACCTTCTATGAGATAGTAGGATCCCGATCCCACTGTGAGCAAGAGTTGCTCCTGGAAGAGTTTTTCACTTTACAATTAGCTAACCTATTAGGTGTCTAGAAAGGTGTCAACGAGGCTACGCCTCTGGGAAAACGAGGTTTATTCTAATTAGGTCTGTGCGACAGCGCGGGGAACCTCCCTCAAAGTACCGGCACTGGCCTGACTGAACGGTTAGCAAAGTTGTAGAATATAATTAATCCCGGCTGATTTTCTTTTTAAAGGTTTTAAGGAAAATTTGATAAAAGCAGTGGGAGACATCGATTAGATAAGATAAAATCTGATCTTTGCAAGAGTTTTCGCTGAGTGTATTCTTTTCTCTCTCCTAATGGCAGATTACCATGACTGGACTTAAGCTTCTGTTAGAGAAAAATAAGCTAAGGGACCGAACTATAAAGATTGGCTGAGGAACATTAACATTGCTCTCACATATGATAAAGTATCATATGTCCTCATTGCCTTATCCCCGCCTACCCTAGGCTCTGAATCTTCAGTTGCGGATAAGGAGATCCGCAAAACGTGGGATATTGACTGTGCTACTGCCAAATGCCTCGCGCTTGCATCGATGGACAATACACATCAAAAGCAGCACAAGCAGATGGATGTTCAATCCATCTTTCTCCATACAAAAGAGTTGTATGGGGAGCAATCTCGGACCCTGAGATATGAAGCATCTCGAAAGTTGTTTCAGATACGGATGGCTCCTGGCACATCAGTAGGCGATTGTTAGTGTATATGCCCTAGAGGCCATTACTGTATCATATTAGTTTGTATATTACTTAATGGAAGCTTGGGATATTCACCATTGTAGTGACAATCTTGCTCAAAATAGTAGTATGCTACTTGGTTTGTTTATACTTCAATGTGTGTACATGTGTTTCTTTTAACATGTCGCCTATACACATTAGTAGAGCCCTTAGGATCTTTCCTTGATTACCAGCGTTGTGATGGCAGTCACACTCGTGGGGGCTGGGTAATCCACAAGCACATTCTTATGCAGGTCCCTAGTCGTAGGACTATCGAGACAGGGCATCGATACTCCGGTGTAGACTAGCGTATGCGCTTCTCATCCCAGCACGGGAGGCGGTCTGTCCCACAGCCGTCAGTACGTCGTACTTGAGATAGTATGCGGGTGCTCGTTAGGTTACGAGTACACTGGACAGGACTCGTCGGGAACTGTTGGTTGGTACTATACCTATCGTCAGTTATCAGTTCCCAGGTGACATGAGTACAGCTTAGTCCGCTGACTTGACACTGTCACTTCGCCTCGAGTGTGTTCCGACTGTACTTTGATTACTACCCTACCACGGCTCAAAGGAGTCGTGCAAACAGGTAGTAGTTGGATGCAGTCCCGAAGCACTTGGAGGCAGTGACGGTTATATAGGATTCATCTCTCCCGGTATTGGGAGTTGATATCGCGTTGTGTCTAGGAGAGCCATTACACATTGTCGTCCCTGGCCGGGGCAAGCGAGATATACTGGTAGGTTTCCAGTGTTATCTCAGGGTGTTCTGGGCTACACTCCGACATGACTTGTACCGCTATTAGGGGACTGACGTTTACCACCCCCTAGGCCCGCCATGCGATATTCTCAGACGAACAGACCGGACTGTACGGAGATTGTCACATACAGGCTCAGTAGGAGTTCGGATGGGTTCGCCTCATCAGTCTTCTTATCGGCATCTACCTGGGGGCCGTTACGTACAGGTAGTTCCGCTTGCGGTCTGTGGTTAAACCCACTGCCAGCGTATTGTCGAGTCTTTAGAGTCCCACACAGAGGGTTATTCGCCTATGGGCAAAACAGAGTAGAGGTCGCATGGTTTTGCGACGGGGTTCGTTCACATCCGCGCACTTGTGCACGTTTGGTGTCCGGACAGTCATTACTAGCGAGCTCTGGTTTCAGCCAGATCCTAGTATATGCTTTGGGGTTAGTTTTATCTCATTGTATTCGTGTTCCTCGGAACACGAATGCGGGTGTGTATGCACAATTGACTGAGGCAGAGGAAGAGGATTTTCATTAGGGTTTTGGAACGGGTGTGTATGCACAGTTGACAGTTATCTTTTTCCAAACCCTAATGAATATGTGAAATATCAATTAATAATATTAATTAAATGAAATTGAGTTATGGTTAGGGTTGTTGACTTGTTGACCAAGGTTGAAAGGTTGACCATCATCATTTCAAGCAAAGATGCTCATTGATCTTTGCAAAACTCATTTATTGTGAAATGATAATGGTCATTTCAACATATCATCACCTTTTTCATTTTGATTAATATTGTTAATTAGTTAATTCACATATATTTTGGTTATGGTTGTAAAACTCTCTCATTCTCATATTCTCATTCTCTCTCATCCTCTTTTCTTCCTCATCCTCTAGCTCAAAAGAAAATCATTCTCATGAGTTGAGAACCATTTCCTTTGAGATAAAACACCCAAAACCACTCTCTACTCATCCTAAGGTTGAAGGTCTAGCAAGCCGGACACTTTAGTTTCCTCAAATTCGAGGAAGGAGCTCAAGGTAAAGACCCTCAGGTGGATCCATCTTCGGCAAGAGAAGGCGACGAGGAGAGAACCATCCAACCACCACAAGGAGTCCAAGAGAAGGAGTTCAAGTTGAGGTATAACCCCTAACCGAGTAGGTAAAGCTCTAGTTAGTTGCTAGTGTGTAGTTTAGCAAAGATCCGTGTTTTATAGTCCATGTTACCTAAACCCTAAAAATCGTTTTTCACCGTTTCCGCAAGCCCGAAAGAACCGGGAGAGGTAACGTGGACTTACAGTGGTATCAGAGCCTAACTAAACACACCCTAGCATGTTAGCAAAGTATCTAGAATTTCGATCGAACAAAAAACCGCAAAACATCCCGAAAAATTCAAGTTTCTGCCGATTTTTATTTCTGCTCAAAAAATAATAAATCATGTACTAAAAATCGGCTTAGGCTTTTTAAAAACAGGCAAGAAAAACGATCCAGTAAGTCGACCAACTCACCGCGGATCCGCGGCACGAGCTTGCTCCTGCCGCGAATCAGCGGCCAAGTTGACTCGGCCGTGGATCGTTTCTCCTGCAGTGTTCTTGTGTTGGTGTTTTGTGATTTTTAGGATGGTTTGTTTCTGCCCAGAATTTCCAGAGAACAAATTTGTTTTTCGGGTGGTTACAAATCCGTATTTTGATCGATTTTCTGTAGATTTTGGCTAATGGGTTGTATCTGTAATGTTATATATGTATTGAACGTCTGCTAATCGCTATACGTCGATTAGTGGGGGTTATACATATCTGTGATCTGTAATGTTGATGGTATGTGTATATGAATTCGTTGGATTGTCGCGGATGAATAGCCGGGGGTTGTGAGATGAGAGTTTTTTCTTTATCTTTCAATTCATGTAATATGTAAATTTGATATAATATTATTTATATGGCCGCACATCCGGGATGAGGTTGTAGCTGACATTGTATAATTTC
This sequence comes from Agapanthus africanus, assembly GCA_030015575.1. NCBI lineage: Eukaryota > Viridiplantae > Streptophyta > Magnoliopsida > Asparagales > Amaryllidaceae > Agapanthus > Agapanthus africanus. Next base: position 815,237,109 of record JASDDO010000024.1, read on the forward strand.
TTTTTACTTTTTTTGCTCCTAGGATAGACCCAAGGTGGGGTGCACAAACTACCGGGTATCTCGAAGTGCTGAGTGGCCTACTCACGTCGTTGAGGGAGGTTGCTTCGCTTCGGGTACTTGGCGGGTAGTTTGCCGCACCCGTAGGGGTCTAGGGTGGGGTATTGGCTATTCATCGCGACCGTGTAATCCGCTTTTCGTTACAGGCTCGAACGGAATGTGGATTCCTAGTATATCCAATGTATTCATCTGTGATCTGGAATGGCTATCATTGCTATATATCTATATATGATATCTATTTAGGCGTTGCTTATGTTTTGCATCCGCACTAGTCCAGCCCCCGCTCTGTCGTTAGTTAAGTAACTGTTGGAGATAGTGCCCTCAGAGTCAATTATTAGGTCACAGGTATGTGATTGTAATGATTGATGGAGGACCTATCCCGGTAGGACAGTCTTACTCGAGATGATAGTATGCTATCTGGTTTACCTTTATCATCGTGTACTGCTTTAGGTGACCTGACACGTCGCTATTACACGTTGATAGAGCCCCTAGGATTCTTGCTTGACCACCAGCAATATGAGGGCGATCATATAAGTGGGAGCTGGGGGTCTATAAGCATATCCTTAAAAGGTCCCTAGTCGTGAGAGTTTCGAGACAGGGCATCGATTCTCCTTAGTAGACTAGTGTATACAGTCGAGACCCCGACGAGGGGCGGTGGCCGGTCTCACAAGCCACTGGTGTCAGTTGGATCACCTAAGATGTATACAGGTGCTCATTGGGTTATGAGTACACCGGACAGGACTCGCCGGGAACATGCTAGTTGGTGATATACCAGACGTCAGATGGCAGTTCCCTGGTGACATATGTGCAGGTTAGTTCATCGACCTGGGGATCGTCATTTGTCTCGTGTGAGTTCCTACTGTACTTTGATTACTACCCTACCACGGCTCAAAGGAGTCGTGCAAACAGGTTTTAGTTGGGTACAGTCCCGAGCCACATGGAGGCAGTGAGCGTATCTTCAGGGGTTCGTCTCTCCCGGTATTGGGGGTGAGGTCGTGCTGTGTCTAGGAGAGCCATTACACAAAGTCCTTGGCCAAGGCAAGGAGATTTACTGGTAGGTATTCCAGTAGTATCTCAGGGTGTTCTGGGCTACACTCCGACACGACTTGTACCGCTTTTGGGGGTCTGACTTTTACCAACCCCCTAGGCCCGCCATGCGATACTCATAGACGAACGGACCGGACTGTACGGATATTGTCACTGACAGGCTCGGTAGGGTTGTCAGGCTGAGCTCGCTCACAGACATCCCTTTTAGTCAGTACCTGGTAGCCCGTTACGTATTGGCTTATACCTCTGACGTGCTAGTGGTTAAATCCACAACCAAGGTGTTGATGAGTCTTTAGAGTCCCCCACATTTCAGTTACTCAGCTTTCGGGCGAAAGGTTGTAGAGGCCGTATGGAGATATGGCAAGGTCCGACCAGATACGTGCGGTATTGCACGGATCGGGATCGGACAGTTTGTACTATAGGCCGTATGGATATATGGCAGGGTTCGATCAGATACGTGCGGTATTGCACGGATCAGGATCGAACGGATATTACTGGCCGGCTTTGGTATAAGCCGGATCCTAGTATAGTACAGTGTAGAGTTTGTCTCATTGCATTTGTATTTCGGTCGGAATACAAATGCGGGTGTGTATGCACAGTATCGGGGTTTTTCCTGTAATTTATTACGGGACCAGTTTTCCGGAGTTGCCAGTTTGCTTTCCGTTTCGGCCAATTTCTTTTGTATCGTTCATTGGCCGATGTTTGGTGGAGGAGGGCTTATTTGCATTGTTGCAAATAAGTGTTTGTGGAGGGGGTCTTTGCTTATTGTTGTATCATGATATTCTCTCATTGACCTTGACTTCTAGCTTCATGATGGCTTGACTTTGTAAGCATCATGGTTGTTGATGATTAGTTGGTAGTGTATTGGTTTTGGGAGTGATCATTGCCTCTCATCATCACTTGCTTTTTCCATGACACTCCACCTTGCATTATTGATTTGATTCCACCCTCTTGAGTTTGTCCCTCTCTCTCTTTCTCATATGGTGATGGCCGGCCACTCAATTGGGGGGGGGGCTGTCCAAATATTTTGAGGTGGGATTTTGCTTCATTTCATGTTGCAAAAATCCCACAAGCTCCATCTAAAAAAGCTCCAAGTTCAATCCCTCCTCCAATGGCAATTCCACAACCCCAAGTGAGACATGGTTCTTCACACATTCTACAGCAAATCTTGGGCACGTTGACTAGCCAGCATCGTGCCCGAGTTGCCTCGGCATTGAGGTGGGAGCCCGTAAACGATGTAGGCGATGTGGTGCACTTCCGGCGACGAGGAGGAGACGGGACTTTTCCGCAGGAGATCGGGACCATGGCGAGAAGACCGGAGGACTTGGATCGTCGGTATATCTCTAACCCTTCATCTTCTAGTTAGCTTAGACTAGTTAATGGTTACGATCCGGGTGTTTAGTGCGCGGTGGTGCCGGTTTGCTAAGTCCGCAAAAATTAAAGTTTTTCACCGCTTCCGCATTCCGGCGTCGGATTGACGGCCGGGGCGCCTCCGTGCACTTACAGTGGTATCAGAGCCTCCCCATTAACTTAGTCTAGCTTTGTGTAATGTGTTTTTCAGTTCCGATCGATCGAAATGTTCAAAAACCCGTATTTGCCCACATCAGTTTTCTGTTGAAATTTTTTGGTCCCCAAAAATTTTTCAGGTTGTAAAATATTGATGTACTGGAAAATCTAAGAGTTCTGTAAAAATTCGACGAAGTAACTCCACAGTGGGAGCGCGGAACCGCCGCGAAAACCCCCTTCCCGCCGCCCTTCCGCCGCACACTGTGGAGATCACTTCACCAATTTTTTTCAGAGGCCTTCTGGGCTTAAAATATGGGTTTTGGAATATTAAAATTGGGCCCAGGATTTCTGTGAGTGCTACAGTTTTGATTGGGGGCCCACTTGTTAATTTTTGATCGATCGGATATTTTAAACACATTTTTCACAGTATTTACATTATATCTGCGACCGTGAATGTCACTCGATCGGTAAATCCGGTCTAACTGCTATAACCCGGTTAGACGGATTTGCAAACGTGACTTTCACGTTGATGTTTTGTTTTTGTTGTGATGTTGCGGATCGGTCGTGGGGGATAGCCTGGTTGCAATGCTAGTACAGTTGTGGTTGTATTATGTACATTTGATATTGCGGGGCGAGCGTCCGACATGTGGACTGCCGTCACTGCCTGTTTGTATTATTATTTTGGGGCACGACCTGGTTGCGGTCGATGTACCCGGTGTATGTATATTTTACTTTCTGTACTAGGATTGCCCCGCGGAGGGGTGCACGGATAGCCGGGTTCTGGAGGGCAACAAGCCCGCATCTCATGGCATTGAGACGGAGGGGGCTTCACTCTAGGATTGGCGGGCTATTCGCCGCACTCGTAGGGGGTACAGGTTGACCCAGGAGGGGTGCCCAAGTTACCGGATTCCGTGAAGTGCTGGGTGGTCCATTCACGTTGCTGAAGGGGGCTGCCTCGCTTCAGGTTTTGGCGGGTAACTTGCCGCGCCCGTAGGGGTCTAGGATTTCATTGCACAGGCTATCCACACGACCAGGGGAACGTCGGGTTTCAGCGGCTCTGTGAAACCCGGGGATCCCAGATATCTGTATTGTTTCTGTGATGCTGTACATTCTCTGTGATGTTGCATTTCTTTCACGCCTTGAGCGAAATATAATATATTGGTATATATATTAGTAGATGTTGTATATGTTTTTCATCCGCGCTAGTCCAGTCCCCGCTCTGTCGTTAGTTAGCTAACCTAACGGGTAATGACAGGACCCAGTGGTGAATGCGGATGGCATATACGTACATCAGTATATTTTCGTTCTCTTTGGTGTGATCAATTGATGGGACTGCATTGATTCGGATCAATGCAAGTTTTAAAAACAAACCTAATCTGATGTTGTTGGAACACTTTTCAAAAAGCTGTTATTGCAAGGACGTTCACTTTTGTTTTGCATCGTGGTATTCAGTTGGAATATCCTGCTCCTCAGTCGACGAGGCAAGGGCCGAGATCCCTTCACCGGGAGTGACCCCTTGGACAAAAAGTTTGTGTCAGGGCAATGACTTCACTATAGCCGATTACTTTTGCTTTGCACCGTGGTATTCATTTGGAATATCCTGCACCCCATTCTACGGGGAAAGAGCCGAGATCCCTTCACCGGGAGTGACCTCTTTAGCAACGGTTTTCGTCACTATATTTTTCAAAAAGCTATCCGTTCCTTCGACGATATCAAGTTCTTTACGTTAAAGGTTTTCGCCAGAAACCATTCGTAGCCCTCCGTCGTTTCATATGGATAGTCAATAGTATTCAAGATGTGTTTGTTGGCCAAAGTCAAGGCACAGTGTTTGGTAGCTGTTGGTTATTCATATGCAGCATAGATAGATGCGTTGGTTTGGAACAGTCGTACTGCCTTGTTGGCCAAAGTCAAGGGTATGTACGGGTGGATTCAAAACAACCTGGAGAATGACGGGTAGAACTTGACATGTGACTTATGATTTGTTGGCCAAAGTCAAGGTCATAAGAGCATGGGGCAGAAATCACATCGGGAGTTTCAAAAGAACTGAAACTTGCCAGATATGCGCATACCTTCTGGAGTGTGATACCGTGAGCGGATTCCGTCACGTTGTCATGCGATGATAGTTGGATCCCGATTCCCACTGATGAGTTAGTTTACTCCTCGGGTAACCCCGACTAATTCTTCTTTCAGGTTTGGAGGAGAATTTGAGGTACAGTGGGAGGTTTCCAGATTAGATAAATTGGTGACTATTCTGATCTAGGTTAGAGTGCACGCTGAGTGTTTCTTTTCTCTCTCTCTTTGGCAGCGACCATTGACCCGACCCTAAGACTTTGACTTAGTGACCAAGTTGACCGAACCTTCTTAACACCGGCTTTTGGATTATCAGAGTTGCAGACCTCATTGCCACTCCTACTTTTACCCTTTTCTCCAGGACACCCCGTATTACTACGAACGTCCACTTCCATTGGACAAAACCATCGTATGGTTAGATACGAACTCGAAGGAATTCGAGGATGGTTTCTGGTTCTGGAGAAAACGGATAGGATTATTCAGTTGTCTTCTCCTTTTTCCTTCTCTCAGGTTGCGAGTACTCCTTGGTTTAGGAGATAGTACACCTATTACGCAAATTGGATAGTCTTCTTCCAAACCTTAGGCTGGTGCCGACCGGTAGGGAATGAAGAAAACCAATTAGCCTAACGATGGTGTACAGAAGGTATTAAGTTCAGACAAAGCAAGGGATTAGTAAGAGGGCAAAGTAAATTGCAACAGATATTCACGACCAAACCAGGTATTTCATTACCACTCCCAAATCACCTTTGTATTTCTCCAGAACACTCCGTATCACTACGAAGATCCACAGTTTATTGGATACTCCATCGTATGGTTATATACGAACTCGAAAGGAACTTGTTCCAGTTCGGGGATGGATTCTGGTCCAGGAGAAATAGGAATTGAGTTTATTCGGTTGTCTTTTATCTTCACCCTCTCTCATTGCGAGTGTTCCTAGGATTGGGACAGTACACCCATTATGCTTTTTGGATAGTCTTCTTCCAAACCATAGGCTGGTGCCGAACGGTAGGGAAGGAAGAAAACCATTTGGCCTAAAGAGGTGTGCAGAAGGTAATGACTAAAGACATATGAAGGGATTTGGAGAGGTGGCAAAGAACTATACGGTTACAGTTGTGAATCTGGAAGAGGCATTACTAGGAATACCGGGATACCCCATCGAAACATTTCAATATTTCAGTTTCACTGTGTAATGTTAAAAGAAAACTGATTTCCCGATTAGATACTTACTCCAGGGTATGTATTTACCAGGTACGATTCTCACATCTGTATGGTTTTACAGATGATGAGTGGGAGTAAGTTATTGGGAATTGGGTGATCATCCTCATTATATCGGGATTCGTTGTAATCGGTGATATTTGAGGAAGTCACCTGGGTAGTTTGCCGGTCGGCAAATATTTGGTTTTGAATATCCGCTGTTATGCACCAATTTCAAATTGATATATCTGTACGTCTATTTTCATAGAGTGAGATATACCTTTTTGAAATTATGTCGATGACATTTACCTATATCAGTGGATGGTTAGGTAAGGAGCATTAAACAGCGGTGTAATTCTTCTTAACCATAAGTACAGTTTTCAACCTACGACACACAGTGAATGAGTTATCAGACTCAAGGGACTTATACAAAGGATTGTATGTTGTCCAGGGTCCATCAGGACAGAGGGGTTGGTCCTCGTACTATATTCGGTTTACTTATGACTTCTCTAGTTTTTAGACAGGTGTTTCGCGGAAACACAGGGTCCAAATTTTGAGAAGTTATAGGTATTTGAATAGAGTAGAGAACCAGGTATAGCAAGTATCGGGATTCTTCAAAGAGATCGAAGATGTAGATACTTGTGTATGGTATTCAGTTGATAGTAATGATAAAGAGATCTCGCTTCTCTTTCAGGTTACTCATAATTGGAAGTATTCCTAAGTTGAGTAACGCTGATCGGCCTCCTTCCATTTAGTTGACATGCGCTGGGGACAGCTGCATGATTTGAATCTGGTTCAATTAAATCAGTGCCTCTGTTTCTATATTGGATATAGAACAGTTCATATCTTAACGATGTTAAGGTACGGGGAGTAGTCCGGTTTATGATTAAAACCAGACACTGGACAACTCAAGGCACGTTTCTGTAATGGCTGTTTGTGGGTTGACCCAGGCTATGACGAGGGTTGACTTTCTACCATCTGGATGAACAATAGCAATATTGTTCTAGACTCGCCACAGTTTTATTAAAGATGGATTTTTTCAGAAAACAGTAGTGGGAGTATGGTAGAACTGGAAGTGATTCCAGAACCACAAACGATTACTGAAGATTTGATAAGGAACCTAAAGATTCAATCTGGATTGACATTCCATTGGCCACTCCGCAGATAAGGTGGGTAACTTCAGGCACCCGAGAGGCACTACGGTAGCCTCAAGGACGGTGACAGGGAAGTTCTTGTTTACCCACAATTGCCATTGCTGCTGTTCCAGGTTACGAGACCCGGCGGGAGGATGAGTATAGCGTCGTTCTAAACCAGTTTTAGAAGTGTACGTCTATATGACTCTGCCAGAGGGTTGTCGTAGTCAGTGGGAGCAGCGGAAGCATTGGTGGACAGGTTGCTTATGTCTATTTATAGACTAGAGCAGATGTAGCGGAGATAGATCATCTATTTCTGACGTGACAGTCATGGGTTTGACTTCATCAGAATAGGGGATGGATCTGTTGAGAAGGTAGTAGGGTGTGATATCCTAGTATTTGGATGATATACACAGAATAGGAAAAGAAACTCCTACACTACGATCGGTTATACTTTGGTCGTCACACAGTTGTTTCTCCACAATGGAAATGGATTTTATATCAGACATACTGGTTACTAGATCTATGTTCTTAGATCTAGATTTGGGTGGTTTCCCAATCAGGGTACTTGACAGCATTCTAAGAGTATTTAGGATGGACGACTCCTGGCACGGTAGTGTACCTGCAGGTAATGGAGTCACCCTCTCCAAAGGTGTCTTACAGACTAAAGGGGAGAGGGACGGGCATGATTGGCAGATCACTTGCTCAGGCAATTGAGTCAATCGTGAGATGTCAAGTACCACACCAGATGTTGTTCTTGCACTAGATGCAATAAGTTGACATTAATCCAATCCTGGAGAAACAGTCGGAAGCAGTTTTAGAACATAAGTGGATGTTCTAGGGAGATGATAACGACAGCCTCATTCAGGAGACAGTTATCATTCCAGGCTTCCAAGGTGACATGGACGACAAGGAGGTTGTCAGAGTTATAGTTTTCCTTCTGATGAGGGGCAGTATTTTGGACAGGTGGTCCAAGGCAATACTGAGGGAGGCATGGCGCGCAGGATACTGATTAAGTTCAGTTGACGATACAGTCTAAGAAGTTTGGATTTGGAGTTCATTTATGAGCTAAGTCCCATCAGACATCCAAACATATTCTAAGACAGGTATTGCTCATTTCGGGAGATGGGTTTCTCCGCGAACTTGAGATATAGAGAGACATAGAAAGAAACAACAAAGCGGATCCACTCACTGAGGCTATTCCTCAAACGCAATAGTTTCGCAAACGAGCTTTGTGAGACTGACTAGTAGAGGAGTTGGGTGTTCGGTATCACACGGGCTGTGAGTATGCGACATCGCAATAATTAGCCTTGAGTGCAAATGGGAGATTGTTGGAGATAGTGCCCTCAGAGTCAATTATTAGGTCACAGGTACGTGATTGTAATGATTGATGGAGGACCTATCCCGGTAGGACAGTCTTACTCGAGATGATAGTATGCTATCTGGTTTACCTTTATCATCGTGTACTGCTTTAGGTGACCTGACACGTCGCTATTACACGTTGATAGAGCCCCTAGGATTCTTGCTTGACCACCAGCAATATGAGGGCGATCATATAAGTGGGAGCTGGGGGTCTATAAGCATATCCTTAAAAGGTCCCTAGTCGTGAGAGTTTCGAGACAGGGCATCGATTCTCCTTAGTAGACTAGTGTATACAGTCGAGACCCCGACGAGGGGCGGTGGCCGGTCTCACAAGCCACTGGTGTCAGTTGGATCACCTAAGATGTATACAGGTGCTCATTGGGTTATGAGTACACCGGACATGACTCGCCGGGAACATGCTAGTTGGTGATATACCAGACGTTAGATGGCAGTTCCCTGGTGACATATGTGCAGGTTAGTTCATCGACCTGGGGATCGTCATTTGTCTCGTGTGAGTTCCCACTGTACTTTGATTACTACCCTACCACGGCTCAAAGGAGTCGTGCAAACAGGTTTTAGTTGGGTACAGTCCCGAGCCACATGGAGGCAGTGAGCGTATCTTCAGGGGTTCGTCTCTCCCGGTATTGGGGGTGAGGTCGTGCTGTGTCTAGGAGAGCCATTACACAAAGTCCTTGGCCAAGGCAAGGAGATTTACTGGTAGGTATTCCAGTAGTATCTCAGGGTGTTCTGGGCTACACTCCGACACGACTTGTACCGCTTTTGGGGGTCTGACTTTTACCAACCCCCTAGGCCCGCCATGCGATACTCATAGACGAACGGACCGGACTGTACGGATATTGTCACTGACAGGCTCGGTAGGGTTGTCAGGCTGAGCTCGCTCACAGACATCCCTTTTAGTCAGTACCTGGTAGCCCGTTACGTATTGGCTTATACCTCTGACGTGCTAGTGGTTAAATCCACAACCAAGGTGTTGATGAGTCTTTAGAGTCCCCCACATTTCAGTTACTCAGCTTTCGGGCGAAAGGTTGTAGAGGCCGTATGGAGATATGGCAAGGTCCGACCAGATACGTGCAGTATTGCACGGATCAGGATCGGACAGTTTGTACTATAGGCCGTATGGATATATGGCAGGGTTCGATCAGATACGTGCGGTATTGCACGGATCAGGATCGAACGGATATTACTGGCCGGCTTTGGTATAAGCCGGATCCTAGTATAGTACAGTGTAGAGTTTGTCTCATTGCATTTGTATTTCGGTCGGAATACAAATGCGGGTGTGTATGCACAGTATCGGGGTTTTTCCTGTAATTTATTACGGGACCAGTTTTCCGGAGTTGCCAGTTTGCTTTCCGTTTCGGCCAATTTCTTTTGTATCGTTCATTGGCCGATGTTTGGTGGAGGAGGGCTTATTTGCATTGTTGCAAATAAGTGTTTGTGGAGGGGGTCTTTGCTTATTGTTGTATCATGATATTCTCTCATTGACCTTGACTTCTAGCTTCATGATGGCTTGACTTTGTAAGCATCATGGTTGTTGATGATTAGTTGGTAGTGTATTGGTTTTGGGAGTGATCATTGCCTCTCATCATCACTTGCTTTTTCCATGACACTCCACCTTGCATTATTGATTTGATTCCACCCTCTTGAGTTTGTCCCTCTCTCTCTTTCTCATATGGTGATGGCCGGCCACTCAATTGGGGGTGGGGCTGTCCAAATATTTTGAGGTGGGATTTTGCTTCATTTCATGTTGCAAAAATCCCACAAGCTCCATCTAAAAAAGCTCCAAGTTCAATCCCTCCTCCAATGGCAATTCCACAACCCCAAGTGAGACATGGTTCTTCACACATTCTACAGCAAATCTTGGGCACGTTGACTAGCCAGCATCGTGCCCGAGTTGCCTCGGCATTGAGGTGGAAGCCCGTAAACGATGTAGGCGATGTGGTGCACTTCCGGCGACGAGGAGGAGACGGGACTTTTCCGCAGGAGATCGGGACCATGGCGAGAAGACCGGAGGACTTGGATCGTCGGTATATCTCTAACCCTTCATCTTCTAGTTAGCTTAGACTAGTTAATGGTTACGATCCGGGTGTTTAGTGCGCGGTGGTGCCGGTTTGCTAAGTCCGCAAAAATTAAAGTTTTTCACCGCTTCCGCATTCCGGCGTCGGATTGACGGCCGGGGCGCCGCCGTGCACTTACAGTAACCTAACGGGTGATGACGGGGCCCCGTGGCGAATGCGGATGGCATAAGCGTACGTCATATTTTCGTTGTTTTCTGGAATGGTAGGATTAATTGATGGGACGCATTAAAATTAATGCAAGAAAATAAATCAAGTAAAAGTCGTTGGAACACTTTCAAAACCACTCGGTTCTTTTCAAAAACCAACTTTTAATTGCGGAGCTTAAACCACTCCTTTTAAAAGCTATCCCGTTCCATCGATTATATCAAGTTCACTACGTTCACGGTTTCGCCAAAACCATTCGTAGCCCTCCATCATTTCAGTTAAATATTCGGTAGTATTCAAGCTATGTATTTTGACCTCACGCTAAGGTATAGTGATTGGTAGCTGCCGGATATTTATTTGTTGCATAGATAGAATGCGTTGGTTTGAGACAGTCGTACTGCCATTTTGGCCTACGTCAAGGGTAGGTATGGGTGGGTTCAAATTAACCTGGATAATGATGGATAGAACTTGACATGTGACTTATGACATTTTGACCTCACGCCAAGGTCATAAGAGCATGGGGCAAAATCCACATCGAGAGTTTCAAAAGAAACTGAAACTTGCTAGCGCTGCATACCATTTGGAGTGTGATGATTCTGGTAGGATTCCTTCAGTTTTGTCACGCGATGATATTTGGATCCCGATCCTACTGTGAGTATATGCTATTCCTCGGGAAATTTCTCACTTAACGATCAATACTATAAACCTAGTAGGTGTCTAGAAAGGTGTTAGCGGGGCTACGCCCCCAAAGAAAAGAGGTTATTTAATTAAGGACTTCGCGAAAGCGTTGGAAAACCTCCCTCGAAGTACCGACACTGGCCTGACTGAACGGTTAAGCAAGTATTGTACGGTGAGATTGATCCCGACTAATTCTTCCTTTATGGTTTGAGGAGGGATTCGAGAGACAGTGGGAGCCATCCTATTTCGACAAACTAAAAACCACTCTAAACTTGCAAGAGCATCATGCTAAAGTGTTTCTTCTCTCTCTCCTAATTGCAGCGACCAATCGACATGACTGGACTTAAGTTATTACTAGATAAAAATATACTGACAGGGCCAAACTATAAAGATTGGCTCAGGAATGTCAAAATGGCAATCACTTACGACAAGTTAGGGTATCTCCTTACCACCAAAGCTCCCCCTGTCCTAGGTCCCACCTCCAGCGTCGCGGATATAGAAATCCGTAAGACATGGGAGATCGATTGCGCGAAGGCCAAGTGCCTCGTTCTTGCCTCTATGGACAATGAACATCAGAGGAGGCACGAGAATATGGACTTGGAATCCATATTTCTTCATACAAAAGAACTGTACGGAGAGCAATCCCATATCGCCAGATACGAAGTCTCGAAAAAGTTGTTTTCGACGAGATTGGACGTCGGATCATCGGTAGCGGAACACATGCTTAAGATGATTGGCTTCATTGAAGAGCTCGCGGACCTTGGAACCACGTTAGAAAATGAGCTCTATACGGACTTGATTCTCCAGTCCGTTCCTTCCACTTACGCCCAGTTTATCCTGAACTTCAACTTGCAAGGAAAAGAGGTTGAACTTCCGGAGCTCCTCAACATGTTGAGGAGTGCAGAGGGCACCCTACAGAAAAGTAGGGAAACATCCACTTTGTTTGTAGGAGGATCTTCCTCTTCTAAGTCCAAGGCGAAAGCCAAGGGAAAGAAGAAGAAAGTCCCCGCCAAACCAAGGGGCGGTGTTAGTAAAGTGGATACGAAGAGAAAGGCAAAGGCAATAAAGGTAGCGGGAAAGCTTGTGGGAAAGGAAGAATGCTTTTACTGTCATAAGAGTGGACACTGGAAAAAGGATTGCAGGGCTTGGAAGGCCAGAAACTAGGATCTGAAGCAAGTTGCGGCTTCGGCTTCAGGTGTGTATGTTATTGAAAACTGTCTTTCAATAAACTCTACTTCCTGGGTATTGGATACCGGATCAGGATCTCATATCTGTAATTCTTTGCAGGCATTGAGAAGGCGTAGGGTTTTGAAGACAGGTGATATGACCTTCAGAGTTGCAAACGGAGCTGGCATGGATGCTGAGTCCGTGGGGGACTATCACCTGGGAATGTCAGATGGACATGTTTTGGTTTTGCGTGATTGTTATTTTGTACCCAATGCAACCTGTAATATCATATTTGTATCTTTATTATCTAAAGAATGTTATAAATTTGCATTTGTAAGTAATGTTGTGAACATTCACCTTAATCATGTTTTGATTGGGTCGGGTACATTAAACAATGGTATATACGTATTAAACCAATCACAGATTTTCAATGTCCAGAATACACACAAAAGAAAGTCTCCAGAAATCAATCATGCTTTCTTATGGTATTGTAGACTGGGTTACATCAATGAGAGAAGGTTGACGAAGTTACATACAGAAGGATATTTGGATCCGTTCGAATATCATTCATATGCAACTTGTCAATCCTGTCTCGAAGGAAAGATGACAAAGACTCCGTTCACTGGACACGGAGAAAGAGCGAGCGAGCTCTTGGGGCTCGTACACAGTGACATGTGCGGTCCGATGTCTACACATACGCGAAGTGGTTATTCTTACTTCATTACTTTTATGGATGATTTTTCAAGGTTCGGACATGTCTTCTTAATGAAGCATAAAACTGAAGCCTTTGAAAAGTTCCAGGAATACAAGAATGAAGTAGAAAAACTAACAGGCAAAAGTATCAAGACACTATGATCTGATCGTGGTGGTGAATACTTAAGTGCCGAGTTCCTGGATTACTTAAAAGAGAATGGAATTCTCTCTCAGCTTACTCCTCCATACACTCCGCAACATAACGGTGTATCGGAGAGACGGAACCGAACCCTATTGGATATGGTACGTTCCATGATGAGTAACGCTGAGTTACCGCGATCATTCTGGGGATATGCGCTAGAATCAGCTGCATACCGTTTCAACCGAGTTCCAACTAAGACTGTGCCTACCACACCATATGAGATATGGAGTGGGAAGAAACCCTATTTTCAATATCTGAAGATCTGGGGATGTCCAGCTTTTATCAAAAAGCAGCATGCGGACAAACTCGAGGCACGCTCAGTACTGTGCAAGTTTGTGGGATACCCAAAGAACTCCAGGGGGTATCTTTTCTATCACACAGAGGAACAAAAGGTCTTTGTTTCTCGTAATGCCCACTTTCTGGAACACCAGTTCTTAGAAAAGGAAATTAGTGGGAGCGCAATAGAATTGGAAGAAATTCTAGAACCACAGACTATTACTGAAAGCTTAGTAGAACCAGAAGGTTCGAAAGAACAGGACATTCCGACGCTGCTCCGCAGGAGTAGTAGGCAATCTCATCCGCCCAAGAGATACTATGGTTTTCTCATAGACGGGGATAGAGAAGATTGCATCATTGATTATGATGAGCCCACTAGCTTCCAGCAGGCCATTCAGAGCATTGACTCGGTAAAATGGCTGGATGCAATGCGGGCCGAAATGGAGTCCATGTACACCAACAAAGTATGGACTTTGGACGTTGCACCAGATGGGGTAAAACCCGTAGGATGCAAGTGGATCTTCAAGAGGAAGATTGGTGTAGATGGACAGGTTGAGACCTATAAGGCTAGACTTGTTGCAAAGGGTTTTCGTCAAAGACCTGGTTTGGACTATGACGAAACCTTTTCTCCAGTGGCTATACTGAAATCCATTCGGATCCTTCTTGCCATTGCTGCCTTCCACGATTATGAAATTTGGCAGATGGACGTAAAGACCGCCTTTCTAAATGGAAATTTAGATGAGTGCGTCTATATGGACCAGCCAGAGGGTTTCATTCAGAGTGGGAGCATCGGAAAGGTGTGCAAGTTGCTTAAGTCCATTTATGGAATACAGCAGGCATCGCGGAGTTGGAACATCTGTTTTGATGAGACGGTCAAAGAATTTGGCTTTATCAAAAATCCAGATGAACCATGCATCTATAGTAGATTTGTAGCACGAACTGTCGTATTCCTCATTTTATACGTGGATGACATTCTCTTGATAGGAAATGACATTCCTATGCTACAATCTGTCAAAGGGTTCTTGTCACATAGGTTCACCATGAAAGACCTGGGTGATGCCTCTTACATTCTGGGGATCCGGATCCATCGTGATAGATCCAAGAGGATATTAGGACTTTCACAGTCCAGGTACATCGACGCTATACTGAAAAGATTCAGTATGGAAGATTCCAAGCGCGGTAATCTACCGGCTTGTCACGCGATCACCCTCTCCAAAGTGATGTCTCCCAAGACTGATTTGGAAAGGGATCGCATGTCTATTATACCCTACGCTTCTGCGGTAGGCTCTATAATGTATGCAATGTTGTGTACCAGACCAGATGTAGCTTATGCACTAAGTGTGGTAAGCCGGTATCAGTCAAACCCTGGGAGAAGCACTGGATAGCGGTAAAGAACATTCTCAAGTACCTGAGAAGGACTAAGGAGATGTTCTTGGTGTATGGCGGAAAAGACCTCCAGATTGAGGCCTTTGCTGACTCCAGCTTCCAGAGTGACAAGGATGATTCTAAGTCCATGTCAGGTTTTGTCTTTACCCTCAATGGAGGGGCGGTGTGTTGGAAGAGTTCCAAACAGGAAACCGTTGCTGATTCGACAATGGAAGCGGAATATATCGCTGCATCTGATGCCGCAAAAGAAGCCGTCTGGATGAGGAAGTTCTTGAAAGGACTTCAGGTGGTTCCGTCCATTGTTGATCCAATACCTCTATATTGCAACAACAACGGGGCTATAGCTTTAGCGAAGGAACCCAGGTCCCATCAGAAATCCAGACACATCTTAAAGCGGTATCACCTGATCAGGGAGATCATGGATCGCCGGGAGATCGTGGATCGCCAGGAGATCGAGGTTCGGAGGGTTGCTTCAGAAGATAACACTGCAGATTCATTCACGAAGGCCTTTCCCTAGACTCAGTTCAAGCGGCTGATCGAGATGATAGGTCTTCGATACGCCAGTACATGGCCTTAGTGCAAGTGGGAGATTGTTAGTGTATATGCCCTAGAGGCCATTACTGTATCATACTAGTTTGTATATTACTTAATGGAAGCTTGGGATATTCACCATTGTATTGACAATCTTGCTCAAAATAGTAGTACACTACTTGGTTTGTTTCTACTTCAATGTGTGTACATGTGTTTCTTTTAACATATCGCCTATACACATTAGTAGAGCCCTTAGGATCTTTGCTTGATTACCAGCGTTGTGATGACAGTCATACTCGTGGGGGCTGGGTAATCCACAAGCACATCCTTATGCAGGTCCCTAGTCGTAGGACTATCGAGACAGGGCATCGATACTCCGGAGTAGACTAGCGTATGCGCTTCTCATCCCAGCACGGGAGGCGGTCTGTCCCACAGCCGTCAGTACGTCGTACTTGAGATAGTATGCGGGTACTCGTTAGGTTACGAGTACACTGGACAGGACTCGTCGGGAACTGTTGGTTGGTACTATACCTATCGTCAGTTATCAGTTCCCAGGTGACATGAGTACAGCTTAGTCCGCTGACTTGACACTGTCATTTCGCCTCGAGTGTGTTCCCACTGTACTTTGATTACTACCCTACCACGGCTCAAAGGAATCGTACAAACAGGTAGTAGTTGGGTGCAGTCCCGAACCACTTGGAGGCAGTGACGGTTAGATAGGATTCGTCTCTCCCGGTATTGGGAGTTGATATCGCGCTGTGTCTAGGAGAGCCATTACACATTGTCGTCCCTGGCCAGGGCAAGCGAGATATACTGGTAGGTTTCCAGTGTTATCTCAGGGTGTTCTGGGCTACACTCCGACACGACTTGTACCGCTATTAGGGGACTGTCGTTTATCACCCCCCTAGGCCCACCATGCGATATTCTCAGACGAACAGACCGGACTGTACAAAGATTGTCACATACAGGCTCAGTAGGAGTTCGGATGGGTTCGCCTCATCAGTCTTCTTATCGGCATCTACCTGGGGGCCGTTACGTACAGCTAGTGCCGCTTGCGGTCTATGGTTAAACCCATTGCCAGCGTAGTGTCGAGTCTTTAGAGTCCCACACAAAGGGTTATTCGCCTATGGCAAAACAGAGTAGAGGTCGCATGGTTTTGCGACGGGGTTCGTTCACATCCGCGCACTTGTGCACGTTTGGTGTCCGGACAGTCATTACTAGCGAGCTCTGATTTGAGCCAGATCCTAGTATATGCTTTGGGGTTAGTTTTATCTCATTATATTCGTGTTCCTCGGAACACGAATGCGGGTGTGTATGCACAGTTGACTGAGGCAGAGGAAGAGGATTTTCATTAGGGTTTTGGAACGGGTGTGTATGCACAGTTGACAGTTATCTTTTTCCAAACCCTAATGAATATGTGAAATATCAATTAATAATATTAATTAAATGAAATTGAGTTATGGTTAGGTTTGTTGACTTGTTGACCAAGGTTGACTTGTTGACCAACGTTGAAAGGTTGACCATCATCATTTCAAGCAAAGATGCTCATTGATCTTTGCAAAACTCATTTATTGTGAAATGATAATGGTCATTTCAACATACCATCACCTTTTTCATTTTGATTAATATTGTTAATTAGTTAATTCACATATATTTTGGTTATGGTTGTAAAACCCCCTCATTCTCACATTCTCATTCTCTCTCATCCTCTCTTCTTCCTCATCCTCTAGCTCAAAGGAAAATCATTCTCATGAATTGAGAATCATTTCCTTTGAGATAAAACACCCAAAGCCACTCTCTACTCATCCTAAGGTTGAAGGTCTAGCAAGCCGGACACTTTAGTATCCTCAAGTTCGAGGAAGGAGCTCAAGGTAGAGACCCTCAGGTGCATCCATCTTCGGCAAGAGAAGGCGACGAGGAGAGAACCATCCGACCACCATAAGGAGTCCAAAAGAAGGAGTTCAAGTTGAGGTATAACCCCTAACCGAGTAGGTAAAGCTCTAGTTAGTTGCTTGTGTGTAGTTTAGCAAAGATCCGTGTTTTATAGTCCATGTTACCTAAACCCTAAAAATCGTTTTTCACCGTTTCCGCAAGCCCGAAAGAACCGGAAGAGGTAACGTGTACTTACAGCGATCACGTTTTGAAGATGATAGCTCTTGTTGAAGAGCTTGAGGACCTCGGATGGACAATAGATAACAAACAGTATACTGATATTGTTCTTCAGTCTCTTCCTTCTGCCTTTGCTCAATTCATAGTAAACTTCAACATGCATAACATGGAGAAGTCACTACCCGAACTTCTCAATATGTTGAGAAGTGCGGAGAGCACGCTTAAGGCGAAGTCCCCCTCTCCGATTGTTGGGATTGTTGGATAATCTTCCTCTTCCGTCCCAAAAGTCAAGGCCAAGGGAAGGAATAAGAAGAAATCCACCAAACCGAGAGGTGGAATCAAGAAGGCACCAGGAAGAGACAAATCCAAGGTTGAGAAGCCAGGAAAAGGAGAATGTTTTCACTGCAAGAAGACGAGGCACTGGAAGCGGAACTGTACCGAGTACCTTGATCTCAAGAAAAAGAAGCATGATGATGCTTCAGCTTCAGGTGTGTTCGTAACTGAAAACTGTTTTTCTATAAACTCTGCTTCCTGGGTATTGGATATCGGTTCGGGTTCTCATATCTGCTATTCTGTACAGGCATTGAGAAATAGCAGAGTTTTGAATACCGGTGATCATACTCTCCGAGTTGGAAATGGTTCCAATGTACATGCAGTTTCAGTGGGAGAGTATCACCTAGGGTTGCCATCGGGTTGTATATTGGTTTTGAACCTATATTATTTTGCACCAAGCAAGCTTTGTAATATAATATATGATTCTTTGTTAGACAATGAAGGATATCATTTTATATTGCAACACAATTTTATGAACATTAAACTAAATCAAGAGTTGATTGGTTGTGGTACACTTAATAACGGGATATACGTCCTTAATCAACACACAGTTTTCAACATACAACACACAAATAAAAGAAAATTTTCAGATATAAATGAAGCTTTTCTTTGGCAATGTAGACTTGGTCATATTAATGAAACAAGACTAAACAAGCTTCATAAAGATGGATATTTAAATCTTTTTGAGTATAAATCTTATGTGACTTGTCAGTCTTGTATCAAAGTGAAAATGACCAAAACTCCGTTTACTAGACACGGAGAAAGAGCTACAGAGCTCTTAGGCCTCATACATAGTGATGTATGTGGGCCAATGTCTACACATGCGAGAGGCGGTTTTTCTTACTTCATAACTTTTACTGATGATTTCTCAAGTTTCATCATAGTTCACTCCTGGTCTTTGACGAAAACCTTTTGCAACAGGTCTAGCCTTATAGGTTTCCACCTGCTCATCTACACCAAACTTATTCTTGTAGATCTATTTGCATCCAATGGGTTTTACCCCAGGTGGAGCAACTTCTAAGGTCCACACTTTATTGGTGTACATGGACTCCATTTCAGATTGCATAGCATCCAACCACTTATCAGAGTCCCTACTGATAATGGCCTGTCTAAAACTAGTAGGATCATCTTCTTCCAAGATACAATCCTCTCGATCCTCATCTATGAGAAAACCGTAGTATCTCTCAGGCGGATGAGAAATCCTACTTGATCTGCTGAGTGGCTGAGGTTCGTCTGGGATTACTGAATCTGACGGTTCCTCCAAATCCTCAGTTACATTTTTTAGTTCATGGATTTCTCCCAGGTCTACCGTACCCCCACTAGTTTCTTTTGCAAGAAACTCCCTTTCTACGAAGGTAGCGTGGCGAGATACAAACACCTTCTGTTCCTCAGTGTGGTAGAACAAATATCCTAGTGAATCCTTAGGATATCCTACAAATTTACATAGAACTGACCGTGCCTCAAGCTTGTCCGGTGTTTGTGTTTTCACATAGGCCAGACAACCCCATATTTTAAATCGTTTAAGATATGGATTTCGTCCATTCCATATTTCATATGGAGTCTTAGGCACAGATTTGGATGGAACATAGTTCAGTAAGTATGCAGCTGTTTGAAGCACATATCCCCAAAATGAAAGAGGCAACTCAGTATCACTCATCATGGAGTGAACCATATCCAGTAGGATACGATTCCTCCACTTCGATACACCGTTGTGCTATAGTGTATAAGGAGGAGTAAGCTGAGAGAGAATTCCATTCTCTTTTAAATAATCTAGGAATTCCGTGCTTAAGTACTCCCCTCCTCTATCGGACCGGAAGATCTTGATACTTTTGGTAGTCTGGTTCTCTACTTCATTTCTGAATTCTTTGAATTTCTCAAAAGCTTCAGATTTGTGTTTCATAAGATACACATACCCGAATCTAGAGAGATCGTCAGTGAATGTGATGAAGTACGAGAACCAACCCTTTGCATGTATAGACATCGGACCATATACATCACTGTGTATGAGTCCCAAGAGTTCTGTTGCTCTTTTTCCATGTCCGGTGAACGGAAATTTGGTCATCTTTCCTTTGAGACAAGACTGACAAGTTTCATAAGATAAAAATTCGAACGTATTCAAAAATCTATCTTTATGCAACTTACTTAGTCTTTTCTCTCGATATGACCAAGTCTACAATGCCACTGTTCCCCTTCGAACGGCGGCCAAGACAACGTGAAGACGTCTTGCCTGAGATTCGGGGCAGATGCTATTTGGTTTTATCCGTCCACCTCTCCGAAGATGCCAAGTTGATTTATGGCACCGTGTATCGGAGGTTTGAACGGATGCGGCCGATTTAGCAGATTTCGTCAGATTCCCCCTCGCTTGAGGGGTTTTTGATTGTGGGGACGCTCTTCCCTGCAGGCACAAGCCCCTGCAGTTAATTACGCTACCGCGTCGCGGTAATAACTTTCTCCTTCTCCAGAATTTCTCTTCGTGTCGTGGGTGTTTGTTTTGTTTGTGGTTGCCCGTGGATTGTATACGAAGACTAAGTTATATCGTCGCCCGTAGGACGTGGATTAGTCCAAATCCGTATTTACTTAGATATGGGTTTGGTGTTTTCGTTTAAGGATACGTTAGCCGTATTGAGGCTACGATCAACTTAAACGTTCGTTAAGGATACGTTAGTCCTGTTTGAGACTAAGATCGACTTAACGAAAAGAGCATTTGGGGGTTCTATTGTGCCAGTTTAGGGACGTAGTGGTCCGTTTAATATATGGCCGTCGGGACCCGTCACCTCTCTGACGACGTTGAAGGATTACAACGACAGATGTCAGAGGAGTTCGGAGATGTACCCTTGAACCAAAGTTGATTAGGGAATATGTAATCCGATTGAATGTTTATGGATACGTTAGCCAGATTTGAGGCTAAGATCGACTTAAACGAGATCGTTTAGATCCGACAAAAGAGCGTTTGGAGGCTCTATTGTTCCAGTTTAGGGACGTAGTGGTCCATGTTCCAGTTTAGGGACATCGTGGTCCATTGCCAGTTTAGGGACATGGTGGTCCATGTTCCAGTTTAGGGACGTGGGGGTCCATTGCCAGTTTAGGGACATGGTGGTCCATGTTCTAGTTTAGGGACGTGGGGGTCCAGTTTAGGGACATGGTGGTCTATGTTCCAATTTAGGGACGTGGGGGTCCATTGCCAGTTTAGGGACATGGTGGTCCATTTAATACATGGTCGTCGGGACCCATCATCTCTCTAACGACGTTGAAGGATTACAACGACAGATGTTAGAGGAGTTCAGAGATGTACCCTTGAACCAGGTGTAAATTGATTTAAGAGAGCAGCCGTGCTCAATCAATTTAATTTGAGGACTTACGGCCATAATTGGGCTAAGTCCAGTTGAAGATGTTCAACGTTTTTATTTGTGGTTGGCATGTTAGGCCTTGGCTTGGGCTTTGCCCTTTGTTTAATAATGCAGTGCATTTTGTCTGGCCTATTAGGCCCCCTTTTAATTGGGCTCTTCCCTTTTTAAATGATGCACAACATCTATTTTGAGCCTGACAGACCTTTGTTTGGGTTTTATCCCTTTTAATAGTGCATAGCACTTTGTTTGGTCTGATAGACCTTTCTTTATTGGGCTCTTCCCTTGATAATGCATTGCATTAATTAGTCTGACAGAGTGCCACATGGCTTGTCAGGCGCTTTGCGCTGATTGAGGAGCGCAAGGCGCAAGTCCATGTGGAGGTGACACGTGTCACGCTCTGGTGAGCGCAAGCGCAAACAGCGCAGTGCGCTGCGCTGTTGCGCTGCTGACACGTGGCGCGCTCTGATGAGTTGCGCCAATTTCAGATAGCAATGCTCTATCTTAAAAGCGCAGAGCGCAAGTGGTTCTGGTGCTGACACGTGGCGTTCTCTGGTGGTTTGCACCAACCCAGGAGTGCAACAGTGCTGTTTTAGCAAGTGCAAGGCACTGTTTCAACAACTTGATCCAATTTTGGATTCAAGAGAGGAATTTTTCTGAAATTCCAGAACCAATGGTTCATAAACAAGTGCAAGGCACTGTTATTATTTATTTTTTTTATTGAAGATCATTGATCTTGTTCTTAGATCAATGATTTATTCAGAAGAAATTCTTCTATTTTATAAAGGTTTTTACCTTTTTCTTGAATTTTCTTCAGAGTTCTCTTTGTTTTGAAGTTCTTGATCTCTCACGATGTTAATCATCTTTTGAGTTGGGGTCTAGGGGTCTTTATATAGTGCCCATAGATTTGTTAAGTTTGTTAAAGAGATCATTCTCTGAGTGATTTGGGGAATTTTCCCCACCATTGGATCTTTGATCCAAGGGCTCCTGTTTTACAGGAGAGGATCTTATTGTTTTAATAAGATCAGAGAGATCTTTCAGAATTTTTCTGTTTGGTGTAAGCGCACCTGTGCTTGACACCGCGCTAGCGCGACTGCGTTGCCACGTGTCGCGCAGCGCAGAGCGCAGCGCGACTGCGCTGCCACGTGTCGCGCAGCGCAGAGCGCAGCGCGACTGCGCTAGCGCAACTGCGCTGCCACGGAGCGCGCAGCGCAGAGCGCAAGCCAGCTGAAGCGTTACTTCTTTAATTTTTTAGTTTTCATTTTAATTTTCAGAACAGGGCCTTGCTTCGATTCGGGAAAACAGAAGCGTCGCTTCGTTTCCCGCCTTAGAATTTGAACAGAGCTTTGCTCTGATTGGGGTAAACAAATGCCCCCCCACCGTTGCGCTTACGTGGTCCCCAAACATGAGCGCAGCGGTGACAGAATTCCAACCGTTGCGGCAACTTTTGGAAGTTGAAAGGGCATTTGATGCCTATAAATAGGACCTTTGGTCCTCAATAGATGATTATCATCTTCAAAATTTTTACTTTCAAAACTTCAGAGCCTTGCTCTTGCCTTTAAGAACTCCAAGAGTTAGAATTTCTTAAAACTTTTTAGGTAAAATTTTTAATTTAAATTGAATTAAATTAAATTAATTTTAATTAACAGAGCCTTGCTCTCAATAGATCCCTGATCTAAAGAAAACCCATTTAGGGTTTTACTTAGCAGAGCTTTGCTCTATAGGCCTAAAAGGATCTAAAGAGAACTAAAGGGAGCCCTATTAGGGTTCCATTAATAGAGTTCTGCTCTCTAAAATATTTTCCTTGGATTTTCTTAATTAATGGAGCTTTGCTCCTTCCAAATCATATAGAAGAACTCTCAAGAGTTCTTCATGGATCTTGGAAGTTAAAGATGGCATTTTATATTATTATTATTATATCATCTTTTCAGAGTAAAGCTCTCAATGTTCTTAAGCGATTTTCTTCAAACTCTCCTCATAACTAATTTTGACAGGTGTACTCCTGTCTGCAGAGCATTGCTCTCGAGGAGTTTAACTTCCTGTGTCCCCCTTTTTTTTTATCGCTAATCTTCCATTGATGTTTCCTTCAGGCATTATGGCTGTTTATCTATACAGTCTGCACGAATTCATCACCTACGAGGATATCCGCGTACAGGGTCGTCATCAAGACCAGGAGTTTACAGATGCCCAGTGTGCGGAGTTCATGGGTCGCTTGAATGCACGTGTTGGTTGGCTGCTCCCTCGCCGCTCTGCTCTCTTAAAAGTCGTGTTGGGAGCAATCTGGAGGGCACTCCCGGGGTTCCACGAGGCCATGCTGCTTAATGTGCTGGATGATACCGAAGACAAGGTGCATTCAGTGTACCTATCGGGGCTGATCTCAAAGAAACGGCGGGATAGCCTCATCGACATTCTGCATCAAGTTTTCCAGCAGACGACGATAATCGCTGCTTATCAAAGGATAGGGGGCCTTGCCGAAGACCTTGACACCCGTGAGCGCGAGAGGCTGCGCACGAGAATAATCAGAAAGGCCAGAAGAACTCTAGATGGCCTTACTTTTGAATTCCTTAATCCGTACCCTGGATCTGCGGTTATACCGTTGTAATAATTTGAATAATGTTTTTGTTTATTTCTTTATGATTGTAAGAACTCTTTGTAATGGAAAATTTCTCATTTCGGCTTGTCTTATTTCTCGTTCTGAGTCTTTTGCACATGCATGAATGAGTGTGTCTCGAGTGCTTGATTAAACGATGTTCTTTTTGTCGCTTTCTTCTTTCTTTTATTATCCGCATGTTAGCTTAGTGAACATGGTTGACAGATAATAGAGTAAGCATCTTGGTTTCTTCAAGAGATAGCGATGGCTTAGGCCGCAGGTTCGGATCTGCTGCCTAAGACTTTTCAACTCTATGAGCCGTGAGGGTCTCATAGAGACTTTTCTCCCTACGGATCGAGAGGATCTCGTAGGTGGATTTTCTCTTTAGGAATCGTGAGGATTCCTAAGTGTGTTTTCTCTTATAAGTCGTAAGGATCTTATAAGAGAATTTTTCCCTCTTACGAGTCGAGAGGACCCGTAAGCGGTTGTTTCCCTCCCTGTCGAGATTCGAGTTTGGAGAGTGAGACCCGTGGATAGTATGCAAGAGACCGTTTTGGGCCAACTTGCAGGGTCCCAATGCTTAGGGAACAAGTTTTTTAATCCTTACTGCCTAAGACTTTATCTTACGAGTCGAGCCGCATTGAGAAGTTCTCGCAAAGACATCAATTTCTTCACAAGTCGAGACGAATCGAGCATTTCTCGCAAGAACATCCTAACGTCACAGTTAACCTCTGCTCTTTACGACAGAAGTCCGTTAGGGTCTGTGGTACTTAGGGTTTTGGCCGTCGTACCGTCGCATCGGCTGATATATTTCTCGATAGGCAATCGTGCTGTTCGAGTAGCCCTGTGACTGCCGTGTCTTTGATCCCTTCGGGGGCTGGACAAGACATCTTCAAGCAATCTTCCTAGGCAGTTTGACCGTCGGAAGAGTAAGCGTTAGGGATTTGCCATGCCGCTTTTTACTTGAGGTTAGGCTCATTTTGGAAAGCCCCGATGAGTCATAACCATTCCGCGCTGGTGTGGGATGATCTCCGATAGTCCTTCAGGTTTTATGTGAGTTGCCGTCAAGACCCTGAAGCTAGGAATTTGGCCTTTGCTTCGTTTGCTGGCATCGCGTCTGCTGTATCGAGACGAATGTCGCGGTTGTCTCTAGGTTGTTGGTGAACCGTCGAGGTTTGGAACTAGGGATTTTGCCGTGGCTCCGTTAGTTTGATTATCGCGTGTGATCCCTGCTAGAGGAAGAACGCTGGGGTGACATCTCGTCTGCTGTATCGAGACGAATGTCGCGGTTGTCTCTAGGTTGTTAGTGAACCGTCGAGGTTTGGAACTAGGGATTTTGCCGTGGCTCCGTTTGTTTGATTGTCGCGTCTGCAGTATAAAGACGAACGTCGAGGCGGTGACCATTCCGCACTGGTGTGAAACGATCTCCGGTTGTCTTTCAGGCTTTATATGACTTGCCGTTAAGACCTTGAAGCTAGGAATTTGGCCTTCGCTTCGTTTGCTTTGTCACGTCCGAATCCTGTTGGAGGAAGAACGCTGTCGTGACATCTCGTCTGCTGCATCGAGACGAATGTCGACGTGGAGCTGGGATTTTGCCGTTACTCTGCTTGTTTGACCATAGGGTCTTTCGTTGGCGTTGTATCTGCATCTTGATGGACTGCGAAGGAACGCCGTTGCTAACATCTCATCTGCTGTATCAAGACGATTGTTGAGATGAAGCTGGGATTTTTCCGTCGCTTCATTTTGTTTTGACCGCGAGGTCTTTTGTTGGCGTTGTATCTGCATCTTGATGGACTGTGAAAGAACGCCTTTCTTAACATCTCGTCTGCTGTATCGAGACGATTGTTGAGATGAAGCTGGGATTTTGCCGTCGCTTCATTTTTTTTTGACCGCGAGGTCTTTTGTTGGCGTTGTATGTGCATCTTGATGGACTGCGAAGGAACGCCTTTGTTAACATCTCGTCTGCTGTATCGAGACGATTGTTGAGATGAAGCTGGGATTTTGTCGTCGCTTCGTTTTGTTTTGACCGCGAGGTCTTTTGTTGGCGTTGTATTTGCATCTTGATGTACTGCGAAGGAACGCCTTTGTTAACATCTCGTCTGCTGTATCGAGACGATTGTTGAAATGAAGCTGGGATTTTGCCGTCGCTTCGCTTTGTTTCGACCGCGAGGTCTTTTGTTAGCGTTGTATCCGCATCTTGATGGACTTCGAAGGAACGCCTTTGTTAACATCTCGTCTGCTGTATCGAGACGATTGTTGAAATGAAGCTGGGATTTTGCCGTCGCTTCGTTTTGTTTTGACCGCGAGGTCTTTTGTTGGCGTTGTATTTGCATCTTGATGGACTGCGAAGGAACGCCTTTGTTAACATCTCGTCTGCTGTATCGAGACGATTGTTGAAATGAAGCTGGGATTTTGCCGTCGCTTCGCTTTGTTTCGACCGCGAGGTCTTTTGTTGGCGTTGTATCCGCATCTTGATGGACTGTGAAGGAACGCCTTTGTTAACAACTCGTCTGCTTTATCGAGACGATTTTTGAAATGAAGCTGGGATTTTGCCGTCGCTTCGCTTTGTTTCGACCGCGAGGTCTTTTGTTGGCGTTGTATCCGCATCTTGATGGACTGCGAAGGAGCGCCTTTGTTGATTCTTAGGCCATAAATATTGCCGTTAAGATTTGGAACTAGGGACTATGCCGTGGCTCCATTTCATTGTGACTCTGAGGTCGGTTATTGACGTCAAGACGCTGAAGCTAGGGATCCTCCTTTTGCTCCGTTTGTTGACATTGTGCCTGCAATATGGCGACAATTGTCGAGATTGTCTCTAGGTTGTCTATGAACCATCGAGATTTGGCTTTGCTTTCTGATGAAGCCTGTTGGGAAGGTATGGTTCCCTCTTTGTTCGTGCCCCTGGATTGTATACAGGGATCGATGTGATCTCACCTGTAGGGCAAAAGTTTCATTCATTTTTTTTGTATTATTATTTTATTTCCGCGATGCTCTATCATTTCAGCTTTATATCGCGAAGGTTGCGATTGCCCAATAATTTCGGCTATTTTTCGCGGTGCCCAATCATTTCGGTTGTTTTTTTTTGTTTTTTTGTTTTTTTATTTTTTACTCGCTGCTTTTTATTGCGAGTTGCTCAATCATTTCGGTTGTTTGTTTTATTTTTACTCGCTGCTTTTTATTGCGAGTTGCCCAATCATTTCGGCTGTTTATTTTATTTTTACTCGCTGCTTTTTATTGCGAGTTGCCCAATCATTTCGGGTATTTTGCGCTCATACATTTCTACTTGCTAATTTTTATTGCAAGTTGCTCCATCATTTCGGCTATTTCGCATGCATGTGCGGCCTACTAGCTTTTCACCGTAAACCTGAAATTAGACACCGATTTCGGCATCAGCACCGCTACAACTGGGATATTGCCAGGAGCGAATCATCATTTGCCTCTGTCGATGTCAAACAAAGGTGGCTTAGCGAACATGGTTAAGGTCCTGTCGACTAAGGCTTTTGACTTCATGAGTCGTAAGGGTCTCACAAAGGTATTTCTCCCTACAAATCGTGAGGATCTTGTAGGTGTATTTTCTCCTTAGGAATCATGAGAATTCCTAAGTGTATGTTCCTCTGTAAGTCGTAAGGATCCTACAAGAGGGTTTTTTCCTTGTAAATCCAGAGGACTTACAAGGGTTGTTTACCATGCGAACATATCCCTAGCCACGGGTGGGACTTTGTTAAGGAAATGTTTATTCGCGCCCGTGGATTGTATACATGGGTCAGAATTGAACCACTTGCAGGGCAATATCGAAGATTGTGGGGGTTGCTTAAGTACAGGTTTAGGTCTCTGTAACTTAAGACTTTCAAATCTTATGAGCCGTGAGGGTCCCATAAGAGAGTTCTCCTTACGAGTCGTGAGGATCTCGCAAGTGTAATTTCTCCTTAGAAATTATGAGGATTCTTAAGTGTGTTGCTCTCTTATGAGTCGTAAGGATCTCACGCAGGTGGTTTCTCCTTACAAGGTCGAGAGGACCCTGTAAGTGTCCTTTAACGAGGTTGCGCCCTTTCGGGTTTTCACGAACACCCGCCGATAGTCCTGCCGTTTTTACTCACGGAGCCCTTTCGGGTTTTCATCCGTGCCCATTTTTCTTATGGACATACCGTCTTTCTTTTTTTTATTCTTTTTATTTTTTCTAACGAGGTTGCGCCCTTTCAGGTTTCCACAAACACTCGCCGGTAGCACTGCTGTTTTTACTCACGGAGCCCTTTCGGGTTTTCATCCGTACCCATTTTGCTTATGGACATACCGTTTTAATTTTTATTTTTATTCTTTTTATTTTTTCTAACGAGGTTGCGCCCTTTCAGGTTTTCACAAACACTCGCCGGTAGCCCTGCTGTTCTTACTCACGAAGCCCTTTCGGGTTTTCATCCGTGCCCATTTCGTTGATGGACATACCGTTTATTTATTTTTTTTATCTTTTTTTTATATCGGCTTTGTGATGTTTCAATCCACCGTAGTTTATTAACATCTTGGTCAACAGCTAGTTTTAGGACGTAGTGGTCCGTCATTAGTTTAAGGACGTTTCGGTCCGTCGTTAGTTTAAGGACGTTTCGGTCCGTTGTTAGTTTAAGGACGTTTCGGTACGGCGTCGCCGTATTCGAGGCAAATCTCTAGTTTACTGACTTTTCGGTCTATGGTGCTTTCTCTATGACTGAGCATGATGTCCCCGGCGTACCCATCTTTCTTGGAGCGTGCGGTTGTGGCGGGCTCATCTTCCAGTTTTCGGAAATGACGAACTTGCCTTGTTGGTATTGGTCTTCAACCCAGTTTTTGAAGACGTAACAGTTTTCGATCGGATGTCCCAATACTTGGTGGTAAGGGCAATAATTAGAACTGTTGACATCATCCAGTTGTAGTTGGTGTTTCAGTTCCGGTAGAGTGATAAGCCTGTTATGCACTGCCACTTCGAACAGCCTCCTTGTTTCATCCCGGGGAAATGAGTAAGGACGTCTTAGTCTCTCCTCGAGGGATATGCATGGACGCATATTGTTTTGACGAACAACCGGTCTAGGGCCACTCGATTGTTGTTGAGTGTTGGCGACGAAGGTCATTTTCCCCTTCCCTTTATCCTTTTTGCTCGATCCTTTGTTTGTGGAGCTGAGATTTTTTCCGAGTAGCGTGCGATTGCACGGCTGAACGTTCTCGCAACTTCTCAATTCTTTCATTTTTGAAATGGATTCCTTGAGGAGAGGGTCGAGGGCAACTTCTTCGTCAGAGTCGCTTCCAAAGGTGATAATTTGCGATCCCTTGGAGTCGGCTATATGACCGTCGTCGGCGGCTCTTTTGCGCTCATCTATCGCACTTTTCCGATGTGTACGAGCTTCACACTTTGTCCTGTTGAAGTGTTGCTTTTGAGCGACATATCCTTGCCACCAACACTTAAAGGAGTCGCAGTCTTCGGTAGGATGTATGATCTTCTGATGATATAAGCAGAAGTTAG
Source organism: Agapanthus africanus (assembly GCA_030015575.1). Lineage (NCBI taxonomy): Eukaryota > Viridiplantae > Streptophyta > Magnoliopsida > Asparagales > Amaryllidaceae > Agapanthus > Agapanthus africanus. Next base: position 815,266,512 of record JASDDO010000024.1, read on the forward strand.
GATGCATCTCTAATCCACCGAGAGTATTTTCTTCAGAAGGCGGTAGTTTCATTCCCACTGATAGAGCTTTGGCGAACCTTTTCCTCGTCTTGAATTTGTTTTTATCCGCAGTGGATGACTTTTGATTTGACGGAAGTGCCTCGACTCTTTGGCCTAGTAGTCGGTGTTTGGCTCCTTCCAGTATGGCCATCCCATGCTCTTGATTGGCTTTAACTTTCAGACGAATCTCGTTCAGGAAAGCATCGATCAACTCGTCTGACGGCTGCGGAATTTCTGGTTCAGGGTTCGCCCTCGGTTTCTCGGCGCAAGGAGCCTCTTCATCATCTGCCAATGAGTGAGAGATCACATGACAAGTCATTATGCAGTCTTCGGATTCACCTGATAAGTCTTCTCCATCGTTTTCGTTCTCGACAAAAGAACAAGTTGCCCCCGGCGTGTCCGTCTTCTTTGGAGAGTGCGACTGTGGTGGGTTCACCTTCCAGTTTTCAGACAGCACGAACTTGCCTTGTAGGTACTGATCCTCGATCCATCCCTTAAAGACGAAACAGTCCTCGATCGGGTGACTTACTGTTTGGTGGTAAGGGCAATAATTGGGATTTTTGAGATCGCCTGGCTGCAACAGACGTTTTGGACTCGGCAGATTAATGAGTCAGTTGCGCACTGCCAGCTCGAACAGTCTTCTCGTTTTATTCTGAGGAAATGAGTAAGGATGTCCCAGTCTCTCCTCGAGAGATGGGCGTGGACGCATGTTGTTTTGGCGAACAACCGGTCTAGGGCCACTCGACTTTTGTTGAGCATTGGTGACAACGATCGCTTTCCCTTTTCCTTTCTCATTTCGAGAATCTGGTTTTGGAGGAGACGGTCCATGGCCCATCTGGTCCATTTGGGCTAATTTGTCGATCAAGGCCTGGAAGGTGGTCGGCCTGAAGAACATCATGAATTGTGAGATGGTCGCTTGCGGATCAAGAGTGCCCACGAACATGCCTACTGAAGGAGCCTCTTCTATGCGTTGTTCGCATTTCGACCATAGGTTCCTCCATCGTGTTGTATATTGGACCCACGTTTCGCCTGGCCTTATCCTGGCATTGATTAGTGCTGTTATCGGGGTGCGTCCACTAGCACTCGCGAATCTTTGTGTAAACAGTAGCTCCATCTCCGCAAATGCTTTGACAGAGTCGTTAGGTAGCTCCGAATACCATTCAAAGGCTGTTTCTGCTAAGCTGCCGACGAATTGGCGAAGCAACAATTTCTCATCGCCTCCAGTATTGCCACATAAGGCCCTGAATTGAGCGACAAGCTAATGCGGATTCTCTGTCCCCTTATATACGTAGAACTTAGGGATCGTATATCCTGGCGGGTAACTGATTTGGTCATACCAGCCCGGATAGGGTCGTCCGGTTCTAACAATTTGCCCAGCCGCTTCATTCGCCTGATGAACTCGTATTTGCTGAGCTATATAGTCGTCTAGCGCAGCCTTGGAAATGGTTTCTTCCTTGGCTGCTGAAAGAGCCGGAGGTGGATTAGATGTCTCCCCTCTATCGTCTTCAACAATGATTGGAGGGTCATCAGCTGGAGGATCCAGCTGTAACAACATCCCTACCATATCTTACAAGAGGAGCGCTATTTGTTTTATGTTAGCCACTTGCTTTGCGGCTTCTTTGTTGTCCTTCTTTTCGAGGACTCTGCGTAAGAAGTCAGCGTCAGTTTCTTGTTCGTGCCGCTGTTCTGATGATACTTCCGAGCTTTCTTTTGGCTCGGTAAGTGCAGCCATCGCACTCATCATTTCCTGAAGCCTTTGTTGTTGCTCCTGGGCTTTCATCACGGATCGGGTGAGCGGTCGGTGGCCCGTAGAAGCACAGCTTTCCTCCTTTCCGGCAGCCATATAAACAGTGTGCACCACCATGCCCCCAGACTTGGGGCGTTTGTGTTCAGCGTTTTTATGGTTCGCCATGTTCACAGGGGCTTCTTGCGGCCTCCTTTTCTTCTGAGTGATTGGAGTTGAGGGGGCCGTTGCAGTGGGCACCCAAGTAGCTGTTGCTTTTTGTGGCTTGACGGAGTAATCCTTCTCCTGCCGAACCTTCATCTTTTTCTGTTGGCGGAGATAGTTTTCATCAATCACCGACTCTCGAACCTGTCGCCAGAGTTTGTAAATTTTAGAGGACAACCGTTGAATTCTGGAGTATTCTCCACAGGTGAAGGAGTTCATTTCAACACCGCAGTAGGAGAGTTTCTGCGCACCGTGTTCAGCAATTCAAAGCTGTTCCCGGTTGGAACAACAGCACCGATCCCCACCGTTGGAGCTGGCGGAGTTATCCCAGAGGGGGAGTTGCCCCCAGCCTTCCTCACTCGGCGCCAGTGACGACGTCGAGCGTGTCGTGCGGATGGAGTCACCTCCGTTATTGGATAAGCTTCTTCATGCCCCCTGCTTTGAGGAAAGACTGTTATTGGTGCTAGCCTATCGAAGACTGACACCCATTGAGAAGCAATGTCTAATCTGTCAAAGACAGACCTATGGGCAGCTTTGATGACCTCTCCTGGAGCAACAACCGGAATGGCCAGCCCTGTAAAAACTGACTTCTTGGAAGGAGGAGCCTTTCCAATGATTTCGTCCGCTTGAACCGGGATGGCTATCCGCTTTGGGAAGGCAGTTTCGGGTATCGCGGGCTTGTAGACGTTCTGGCTCAGTCTGTTGAAAACTGAAGTGTTGGAGTCGGGCGACCCGTTGAGAGGGGCCGCGGCAGTGGTAAGTCGATCAAAGACCGACTTCTTTGGGGCTTCTTGCAACGTCATTGAGGCATTGAAGCTCATCGGTGGGAGCATGGTCCCGAAGAATAGTCCAGTAGTGGCTTGAGTTACTTGCTCCACTGGCATCTTGAAAAGGGAGGCCGCTTGGGGCCCATAAGTCACTCCTCCAGCAAGGACGGAGCGAGAGTTGCAGTTGCAGGTAGTGCAGTTTGAAGCCATTGATCTTCTGTTTTCTGCACGGAGCAAGACACCAAACCTTAGTACCTCAAATCCACAGGCAACCACAGTAAACCGTGATTCGTTCGCGAACACGACACACGAAGTGTGGAGTGGAAAGAGAAAAAGGTCCCACCGGGCGTGCCAGAATCTGTTTCTCTCCGAACGGCGGCCAAGACGACGTGAAGACGTCTTGCCTGAGATTCGGGGCAGATGCTATTTGGTTTTATCCGTCCACCTCTCCGAAGATGCCAAGTTGATTTATGGCACCGTGTATCGGAGGTTTGAACGGATGTGGCCGATTTAGCAGACTTCGTCAGATTCCCCCTCGCTTGAGGGGTTTTTGATTGTGGGGACGCTCTTCCCTGCAGGCGCAAGCCCCAGCAGTTAATTACGCTACCACATCGCGGTAACAACTTTCTCCTTCTCCAGAATTTCACTTCGTGTCGTGGGTGTTTTTTTTGTTTGTGGTTGCCCGTGGATTGTATACGGAGACTAAGTTATGTCGTCGCTCGTAGGACGTGGATTAGTCCAAATCCCTATTTACTTAGATTTGGGTTTGGTGTTTTAGTTTAAGGATACGTTAGCCGTATTGAGGCTAAGATCAACTTAAACGTTCGTTAAGGATACGTTAGTCCTGTTTGAGACTAAGATCGACTTAACGGAAAGAGCATTTGAGGGCTCTATTGTTCCAGTTTAGGGACGTAGTGGTCCATTTAATATATGGCCGTCAGGACCCGTCACCTCTCTGACGACGTTGAAGGATCACAACGACAGGTGTCAGAGGAGTTCGGAGATGTACCCTTGAACCAAAGTTGATTAGGGAATATGTAATCCGATTGAATGTTTAAGGATACGTTAGCCAGATTTGAGGCTAAGATCGACTTAAACGGGATCGTTTAGATCAAACAAAAGAGCGTTTGGAGGCTCTATTATTCCAGTTTAGGAACGTAGTGGTCCATGTTCCAGTTTAGGGACATCATGGTCCATGTTCCAGTTTAGGGACGTGGGAGTCCATTGCCAGTTTAGGGACATGGTGGTCCTTGTTCCAGTTTAGGGACGTGAGGGTCCATTGCCAGTTTAGGGACATGGTGGTCGATGTTCCAGTTTAGGGACGTGGGGGTCCATTGCCAGTTTAGGGACATGGTGGTCCATTTAATACATGGTCGTCGGGACCCATCACCTCTCTGACGACGTTGAAGGATTACAACGACAGATGTCAGAGGAGTTCAGAGATGTACCCTTGAACCAGGTGTAAATTGATTTAAGAGAGCAGCCGTGCTCAATCAATTTAATTTGAGGACTTACGGCCATGAGTGGGCTAAGTCCAGTTGAAGATGTTCAACGTTTTTATTTGTGGTTGGCATGTTAGGCCTTGGCTTGGGCTTTGCCCTTTATTTAATAATGCAGTGCATTTTTTCTGGCCTATTAGGCCCCATTTTAATTGGGCTCTTCCCTTTTTAAATGATGCACAGCATCTATTTTGAGCCTGACAGACCTTTGTTTGGGTTTTATCCCTTTTAATAGTGCATAGCACTTTGTTTGGTCTGATAGACCTTTCTTTATTGGGCTCTGCCCTTGATAATGCATTGCATTAATTAGTCTGACAGAGTGCCACATGGCTTGTCAGGCGCTTTGCGCTGATTGAGGAGCGCAAGGCGCAAGTCGATGTGGAGGTGACACGTGTCATGCTCTGGTGAGCGCAAGCGCAACAGCGCAGTGTGCTGCGCTGCTGACACGTGGCGCGCTCTGGTGAGTTGCGCCAATTTCAGAGAGCAATACTCTATGTTAAAAGCGCAGAGCACAAGTGGTTCTGGTGCTGACACGTGGCTTTCTCTGGTGGCTTGCGCCAACCCAGGAGCGCAACAGTGCAGTTTTAGCAAGTGCAAGGCACTGTTTCAATAACTTGATCCAATTTTGGATTCAAGAGATGAATTTTTCTGAAATTCCAGAACCAATGGTTCATAAAAAAGTACAAGGCACTGTTATTATTTATTTATTTAATTGAAGATCATTGATCTTGTTCTTAGATCAATGATCTATTCAGAAGAAATTCTTCTATTTTATAAAGGTTTTTACCTTTTTCTTGAATTTTCTTCAGAGTTCTCTCTTCTTTGAAGTTCTTGATCTCTCACGATGTTAATCATCTTTTGAGTTGGGGTCTAGGGGTCTTTATATAGTGCCCATAGATTTGTTAAGTTTGTTAAAGAGATCATTCTCTGAGTGATTTGGGGAATTTTCCCTACCGTTGGATCTTTGATCCAAGGGCTCCTGTTTTACAGGAGAGGATCTTATTGTTTTAATAAGATCAGAGAGATCTTTCAGAATTTTTCTGTTTGGCGCAAGCGCACCTGTGCTTGACACTGCGCTAGCGCGACTGCGCTGCCACGTGGCGCGCAGCGCGATTGCGTTAGCGCGTGGCATGCAGCGCAGAGCGCAGCGCGACTGCGCTAGCACAACTGCGCTGCCACGTGGCGCGCAGCGCAGAGCGCAAGCCAGCTGAAGCGTTGCTTCTTTAATTTTTTAGTTTTCATTTTAATTTTCAGAATAGGGCCTTGCTTTGATTGGGGGAAACAGAAGCGTCGCTTCGTTTCCCGCCTTGGAATTTGAACAGAGCTTTGCTCTGATTGGGGTAAACAGCCACAAGTAGGATTCATTCGTATCTGAACTTTTCCTTTTGCGTGTGTTTTGTACATTGAGAACTGTGTTCTGATTTAGAACATAGATACCATTACATAGTGTATCTTCTGCAACCAATACCTTATGAAGGTCGATGTTTATGATATTTCTATCAAGAACAAAGTTATATCCATCTTTATCAAGTAAAGAAACTGATATTATGTTGCATAACATGGAAGGTACATAGTAGCAATTGTTCAAAATCATAGTATTTCCATTTGGCAATACTGGTGATATTCACCGATGGCCGCAGAATTAACTTGTGCTCCGTTCCCTACTCTGAGGGACATATCACCAGGTCCAACTATCCTACTTTTTCTTAGTCCCTGCAATAAATTACAGATATGAGATCCTGATCCGGTATCTAGTACCCAGGAGGTAGGACTGACCGAAAAGCAGTTCTCAACTACAAGAACACCTGAAAAAGATGCAACAGTATGTTTCCTCTTCGATGGGGTTATTAAGGAATTCAAACTTTCCCCTTTCCCTTTCTCATACTTATGACTGCTGTCGTAAGTTAGAGTCGAACCGACGTTCCCCAGCCCCGAATAAGAATTCGGATCGGTCAAGCGATACATTTTATTATCTTGATTAGGGCGTGAAATGGTTGCTACCTGGAGAGAGAAAGGGAAAACACTCAGCGTGCGCTCTTGCAAGATTAGATTGGTTATTAATTTATCTAACCAGGATGTCTCCCACTGTTTTCTCAAATTCTTCTTCAAATCCTAAAAGAAGAACTAGTCAGGATTAATCGCACGTCACAATACTTGCTTAACCTTTCAGCCAGACTGGTGTTTGTACTTCGAGGAAGGTTTTCCAATGCTTTCGTAAAGTTCCTTAATTACATAACCTCTTTTCCCTGGAGGCGTAGCCCCGCTAACACCGTTCTAGACACATACTTGGTTTATAGCATTGATTGTTAAGTGAAAGAATCTCCCAAGAGTAATCTTACTCATCAGTGGGATCGGGATCCAACTATCATTGTGTGATGCACTAGATAGAATCCACTCTAGTCACCACACTCCAGAAGGTATGCTAAATCTGCAAGTTTCCTGTATATTTGAAACTCCCGATGCGGTTTTTACCCCTAGGACCCTAGTAACCTTGACGGAGTCAACAAATCAAAGAGTCCTAGTCAAGTTTAACCCGTCATTATCTGGATTGCGTCAAACCCACCTGCATAACCCTTGACAGAGTCAACAAGGTTATACGACTGTCCCAACCAATGGCATCTAGTGCTACAAACAAGCACCACTCAGCTACCGTACACTACGTCTTGACGGAGTCAACAAACGCAGCACGAATACTAAGTGTTACTTGTAGAAAATGACGGAGGGCTACGACTGGGTTTTTGGCGAAAACCCCTTTAACGTAATGAACTTGATATCTTTGAAAGAACCTGAGTGGTTTTATAAGTATATATAGTGGCGAAAACCTTTGCTAAAGAGGTCACTCCCTGTGAAGGGATCTCGGCTCTTTTCTCGTCGAATAAGGTGCAGGATATTCCAAAATGAATACCACGATGCAAAGCAAAAATAGTCGACTACATTAAAGTTATTACCCTGACGCAAACTTTTACTCAAGGGGTCACTCCCGGTGAAGGGATCTCGGCCCTTGCCTCGTCGAATGAGGTGCTGGATATTCTAAACTGAATACCACTGTGAAAAGCAAAAGAGAATGTCTATAATGTCAGTTTTTAAAGCTTGGTTCCAACAATATCTTTTAAGTTTATTATCTTGCATCAATAAAAATTAATGCGGTCCCATCAATTTGTAACCTATCACATCAGAAAAGAACGAAAATACGATGTACGTATATGCCATCCGCATTCGCCACTGGGCCCCGTCATCACCCGTTAGGTTACTTAACTAACGACAGAGCGGGGGCTGGACTAGCGCGGGTGCAAAACATATACAACATCTACTAGTATATATATTAGTATATATAACATGCGTCCTAGGCATGATGATAAACAACATTACAGTCAACAATACAGAATGGTGGATAATCTTGGAGCCCCGGGTTTCATTTAAGCCGCAAATAATACCCGACGTTCCCGGTCGTGTGGATAGCCTGTGCAATGAAAACTGTACCCCTTACGAGTGCGGCGAATAGCCCGCCAATTCTAGAATGAAGCCCCCCTCCGTCTCAGCGCCATGAGATGCGGGCTTGTTGCCTTCTAGAACCCGGCTATTCGTGCACTCCACCGTGGGGTAATCCTAATACAGAAAAAGAAAATAATACATACAAGCGGAGACATCGATCTCAATCCAGTCATGCCCCAAAATAATATACAACCGGCAAAGACGGAAGTCCACATGTCGGACGCTCGCCCCGCAATAACAAATGTACAAATGAAATATAAACTGTATTCTAACATTGCACCACATGCTATCCACCACGACTATCCAACCACAATCACAGAACAAGCACACAACATCAACGCGAATGTCACGTTCGCAAAACCCGTCTAAAGGAACATATAGCAATTAGACGAGTTTTACCGATCGAGTGACATTTCCGGTAGCAGATAAAAGTGAATGAACTGTAAACAGTTAAACAGTGTTAAATATAATGAATTCGAAACACATCTAGTTGCCTCAAACTCAAATCTACAGAGAATCAAATTTGGGCAAAAAACAAACAATACCATAAAACCAAACTCCTAGAGATAAGTACCCAGAACCAAAAAAATTTGCACTTGGCCCCAAAAGATCCGAGGTCGCCGGTTTTAGGGGGTTGGTGGCCAGTCTAAACTTGATGAAAATGCCTCGTTTTGGTTCTGGGTACATCTCACTGCATAAGGATCACTCTGCACTTGTTTGAAAAATTTTCTGAAACCTTTTAAAATCCAACAGAAACTGCAGTTTTGATTTTTGGTTTTGTGGCGTCGTTTCGGTTTCGTTGTATTAACATTGTTTAAACTGCTAAGCTAGGGTTTATGGGCTGGCTCTGATACCAGGAAGGGTTACCCTAGCGTCCCGGCCAACTCACGTGGCCAAATGCGGAACAAAAATTTTCTTGCGAATAAAACTTGGTGCTAGACTAAACCCTAAAACCGGATCTTTCCATAAAACCTACTTAGCAAAAGAAGAAGTGCTATCTATTATGATAGAAACCTCACCAAATGAATCAAGTCCTTCGGTCTTCGTTTTTCATCCTTAGCTTCTAGCAAGCGCCTTGAACATGCTTGAACTCTAAATCCGGCTCCATCGGTCCATCGGGATCGAGCTTGTTCTCCGGCCTCCTTTTGTCGTAGATGATCCACCCGGGGAGTATGGTCCATGGCTCCAGCTCTTTGCAATATGTCAAAAGAGCAACTAGAGTACTTGGGATGCTAGTCCAAGTGGTCTAGGATGTAGTTTGGGGTTCTAAGTGTGAAACTATCTCTTTCTTATCTCTTCACTTAATTCTCAACACATGAGAAGGTAGTGAAGAGGAAGAAGATGAAGGTGGGAGAAAGCTAGAGGAGGGAGGAACTCAAGAGAAATGAGAACTCAAGAAAAATTATGAAGCCTTTCATGAAAGAGAAAATCAATACCATGGTTTTGTATATCAATTCTTTTATTAAACAATTAGCAACCATGCTTCAATAGTAACTCCAAAATGAATTATAAATTCATTTGACTACTATTGAAGCATGGTCACCTCTTTTCCTCCCATACCCTTTACTTTACACCTCATTTCCAATTATCAAATAAAAGGAAAAACATAATGAGGTGTCCACCTTCTAGAAGGAAATCTATAATAAATACGGATTTCAGTCTACCGTACATATGTACCGGCAATCGGATAAAAATCCGAACGCCCAAAGAGATAGAATAACACGAAGAACGTAATACTAGAATATATATATATCGAAATACATATACGTAAATTATTAAATCAATACCTGATTTAATAATCCGGCTCAAACCCGAGCCGGCTAGTATTACAAACTGTCCGATCGAAAATCCGAGTACCAAGTACATTAATCGATCGAACCCTGCACGTATCCAATACGGCTACTACATCGTTTTGCCTGGATCAGGGAAACCCTCTGTGTGGGACTCTAAAGACTCGACAGTACTCTGGCAGTGAGTTTAACCACAAGCACGTCAGCGGCACTAGCTGTACGTAACGGCTGCCCAGATACCTGTCGAAAAAGAAGGCCGACGAGCAAGCTCGTCCGAACTCCTACTGAGCCTATCCATGACAATATCCGTACAGTCCGGTCTCTTCGTCAAAGAGTATCGCATACCGGGTCTAGGGGGCGGTGAACGTCAGACCCTAATAATTTGATAAGTCGTGTCGATGTGGCTCAGGACCAATCTAGGAAAACTACTGATTAACCTATCAGTAAATTCCAAGTGCCTTGGCCAAGGTCTTATGGTCCTGACCAATCAAATCACAGTGCGATATCGACTCCCTATACCGGGAGAGACGAATCCCCGACAATCGCTCACTGCCTCCATGTGGCTCGGGACTGAACCCAACCAAAACCTGTTTGCACGACTCAGTAGAGCCGTGGTAGGGTAGTGATCAAAGTTCAGTGGGAACTCACACGAGACAAATGCCGATCTCGGGTCCAAAGACTAACCTGTACACATGTCACCTGAGAATTTCCATTTGACGATAGGTATAGTACCATATGGAAGTTCTCGGCGAGTCTGTCCAGTGTACTCACACCTAGTGAGCACCTGTATACGATCTTAGGTGCATCAGACCAATGGCTGGGGGACCAACCATCCCCCTGACGGGGTAGAAACGTATACACCAGTCTACTCTGGAGTATCAATGTCCAGTCTCGATACTCACGCGACTAGGGACCATTTAAGGATGTGCTTATGGACTACCCTGCTCCCACAAGTATGATCGTCATCACAACGCAGGCAGTCAAGCAAGATCTTAGGGGCTTTATCAACATGTAACCACAATATGTAATAACGAGTATGACACATGCCATGTTAAGATAAAGACAAACCACAATAGTATACCGTATCGAGTCTTTATCAATATGTGCAAGCTAGATATAACAACAATACAAATAAATACACATATCCCGATAAAGACAAGTCAAATAATATACTATAAAACTGAGCAAGATTGTTCTGTACATACATATTCCTAGTATCCATATGTATACATATACAATACTGGCCTCTAGGGTATATACATCCAACACCATGTACCCGCAGACGGTGCATCCCCCTCCTCGAATCGGGTATATGATACAGCTCAAGAACCGAGAAAACTTATGGTAGACGCCACACACATCATATCATGAGAAAACCGTAAATTTCTATTTTTAAAATGATAATAGGTTTATAAAATTCTTGCGGTTTTTCCCAAAATCCAGAAATCTCATAAGTACTGAAATCCTCATGAAGAATCACAATATGTAAACATGTCGATGATGATAGAAATCTATGATACGATAGTATATACCATGCGACGTATGACCAGAAACTATGTATGAAGTATGATGCAATGAGGCTGTATATGTGACTAGCCATCCTACGTATCAATTTTGATGAAATGAATATACAACTATCAGTTTACATATCATATATGATGCAAATGTTTTAGATATTGAACTAAGCAAGTTCTATAGTGTTCGTGGTATAGCAATTACCAATGGCGTGTGTGTTCGCATGAATAGTGCATGTGCGGCATGAACCAATGGTAATGGTGTTATATGATAATATCATATGTAAGTAAGATGATGCAATGCAATGCGATGAATGAGTAGGAGACTACGCAGATAAATACAAGTAATACTAGTAATCCTAAGTATCGGGCGTCTTGCGCCATCCAGACGATCCCCCTGTAGATGTGCACATCTACTCACCGGGACGCCTCGGCTAATCTGATTCAATCACAGCCTTTCCTTTTCGCGCCGCGTCCAACGTCTCCGCAACCGATCCTAGAATCGCACACAAATAAATAAGAGGGTAGATATATAAATAGTCGCGTACACAAACGATACAAGACAACCAACGCGCACTAACTAGACGCGCACGCACTTGGTGTACAAAACGCGCTCGCGGCAACGCCACAAACCACAACTAGGGGTCGCTATACGTGGAAATCCCCACACCTAGAATCCAATCGTAACAATCGCGTATTCACAACACACTAAATATTTTAGGAAATCGGTCGTAGATCATTCCAACCTCAACTTAATTAAAATCTATTTACCCCAAAAATCTAGTAAGCAACAATTAACCATTTTAGTGCAAATCCAGATGTTTTGGCAAATTTAGTGGCCACAATGTTCATTTAATATCTTAATTAGGACACACAATTATTAACTAAATTTTAATCTCACCTATTTATACACTAATCATCAAATTAGTTTGCAAGAATATTTAATTAGGACAATTTGAAGTAACGATTAGCAAATTAACAATTAGATTAGATTTTGTAAAGCCACTAGATATTAATCTATACTTAGTTAACTTAATTTTCTGATAAAACCCCTAATTTGAACCCAAACCCTTCTCTTTAAATTTTCAAACTTGCAATTAGAACCATATTAATACCTAATTAAGTTAGATTAAAGTAATTAACCAACAAATTAACCATAGGGTTAAGATTTATACCTCAACAATTTTGAGATCTAACTTGCAAAACTTAGCCTCCCAAAAATCTTTCTTGCTCCTAGATCCAACCTAGTTAAGGCCAAGAAATAATGGGTGAAGGTTTAACTATGAGTTAGTGAGAATTTGTATGGATTTTTGAGTGAGTTTTGTGAGTTTTTGATATGAAATGAGATGGAGAATGGGGAATGGGCTGCTGCACATTTTCTTAAACGAAAATGAGAGTGAGGAGGAGAGTGGGGTGAGTGAGTGAAAAACGTGACCATACCCCCACACATACATCAACATCTTGTCATTATTTTCTCTTTAATTATTTCATTTCTTAATTGTTTTATTTTCTAATTAATCCTAGAATTCTCTAGAGCCATGGAAGAAATTTAAAAGGAAAGGATATATTGCAAACTTGGTATTAAGTTGTCATGGTGCACTAATGTCTAATTAACCTATTTTAATTTGTAATTATCACTAATTTAGTGTATAAATGAAATCTTAAAACAATATTTAAAAATAATCAATTAAGAAAAATATTTAAGTAAACAAGCAATTAATAAGTGACTAATTAAATACCAATACTAGCAATTACATAGCTAAATAGGTATATTTAAGTCTATGTGGAAAAATAATTATATCTTGGTTTTTACGGAAAACACGTATTATCAATTATTAATACATAATTAACCTAATCGAATTTTCATAACGTTACATACAGCTCCACAGGCAATTCCTCCAAATTCTTCTGCTCTAGCTCCATCTATTCCAACTCCAGATACTACTACAGCTTCATTTCTGGACTTGTTGAGGCTCCAGGGCTACAGCAAAGGCCAAATGCGCTAGATCCTTAGAGATGGGGCACCTGGACCGAACCAGCGGTGATTTTTTTAAATATTTTTTATATTTTTGTAGAATGTCTGTATTATATTTGCGACATGTATATTTTGGATATTGGTTGTTGTATATGACGATTATGATCCTCAATTTAAAGTGATTTTGTATTGTGTTTGTTTATTTCGTTGTATATTATGTGTGGGATGTTATTGACATATATTTCTCTATTTGGATATATGATATAGTGTATGATATATTATTGTGTACAGGATGTGAAAAAATGGAGGAAGTATTTTTAAAAAAAAATGATATCTTATCCCGACGGATTCCACCGTAAGAGCAAAATATCATTAAAAAAAATGATATTTTGCCCCGACGGTGGAACCCGTAGGGGAAATAAGATGTTAACCGTAGAGCTAAGAAATTATTATTTTTTTAAGTAAATAAAAAAAACTGTAACTTTTCCTCTGCGGTTGATCTTCAAGTTGTCCTTAAGGTGAGCACCGTAAGGGTAAGAAATTTTTTTTTTGAAAAAAAAAGGTAATTGTCCCTACGTTGGAAAACGTAGGGGCATCTGCACCTACGGTTTTAGCCGTAAGGCCAAATTTACAACTGTAGGGGTAGATATTTGTCCCTACGGGCTAATATTTGCCTCTACGGTGGGAACCGTAGGAGCAAGGCTTATTCGTAATAGTGAACGACATCACGGGGTCGGCCCGCGGTCACATATAGCCCTATCTTTAAATATACCATCAGCAATGTTACTGGATCGGTAACCAAGTTGGAACATGAGAAGCATGTTTAATAGTTGATTTATCCCTTTTTAGGTATATATGCATGCATGAGCCCTTAAGTGCACAGTTAATGTGTGTGGAAGCAAACAATAACTGTATGTCTTATCATTCATCTACAATGAATGTTCAATGAATATACAGACGACATTTTAAAAGCTTCAATGCACCTGAACTATAATATTAAAGCACTCACTCTCTCTCTCTATATATATATAACATCCACGTCACATTGTATGTTTCATGGTTTTAATGGGGCGGCCGGAAGGAAGAGGTGGAGCCCTTTTAATTATTTTTTCTTTAATTGAAGTAGTGTGAGTGTAATATTTTGAAAAATTATAAATATTAATTTATAATTTAAAATATGTATATAATGAGTATACAAAAAAATGATATCATATATGTATTTTGGTATCGGATTGATATCCGTAAAAATATAATTATTTTGGGAAAAATAAAGAAAATGTGTGATATCATAAAAATGATATTTAAAATTGTTGTAAAATGACATGTGATATATGTGATATCTTATAAAATGAAAAGTGTTTTGTTTTTAATATGATATGAGATTTTATTATAATGATTATGGTATTTAAGTGTTATGATAAGTATTTTATTTCTTTTAAAAATTAAGAATTTAGATTTTAGTAACATGAAGGTATTTTTTTAAAAAGGTTTTTAATTTGTAATGAGGGTTGGGTAGATGTTCGTGTTAGAATAAACCACCATAACCTCCACATCACACACCCCCTCATCTCACTCCACATCATACTTCTACGTTTACACCTACTTGCTCTATACAAATTCTTGACACCTCCTTTTCCCTCAAATCATTTCTCTTATGACTTATCACTCTCAAATTGAACCAATACTTCTTTCAAGCTCCAATGCCTAAAACTTTCTAGTTTTCATCATATTAAAAGAGAAAAGTTATGGTTTCTTCACCAATATTGTTCACATCATCAAGTTAGAGCCACTACAAGCTCTAGGAGTCTCAACCATGCACTTCTTGAGCTGGAAATTTCTTGTGCACCATCCCTATAGGTATATCTCACCTCCTTTGCAAGTTATATTTTGTTAAATATCAGTTTTAGTGTGCAAATATCAGAAACTAGGATTTTTATGATATTTGTGAGTGTAAACTTGAATCTGGAACTACTAGATCAGTCTATTAGAAAAACTAACAATGTTATGGTATGATGAAACCATTATGAGTTAACACATAAATCCCGAGCCCTTAACTCTACAGTAAAACCGCCGGTTTTCCTAATTTTTCCGTTACCAACGGTTTTTGTGAAGGGTTATATTTTGAGTTTTGGTCAGTAGCTTTAATTATTGATAATTTAAGCTACTGTATTATTTGTTTTGTCCCAGATGTCATAGAGAGAAATCTGGGAGTGTTCTAATATTGTTTAAATAATGTTTCCGACATTTATGTACGATTTTTCGTATTTTTATAGCTCGACTGAAATATTGACGTTCGTACGTTAATGTCAGGGGTATTTGGTCGTATTTAGAGTAAGTGAGTTATAGGTTCTAATATATGTGCGCTTAGCTCGTTGAATTACTTTTCGATATAATTTTTACGTCTATGTGTTATAACTACGATTATAGGTACGATCGCGGAAGATTTCTGAAACGGCAATAACGGACAAAGCAAGCGTGGACTTCGACTAGCCCGATAAGTTGGTGAGTAAATTTATATCTACGGGAGAAGTCGGGTGGATGGCATATAGCACCCCCGCAACCACTTATATAAAATAGTTATAATATAACTAGTGTAAAGTGATATGTTAGCTAACTTAGTTACATTATATTGGTGTGTGGTAAATACTTAGTAGATTTCCTATGATTATGGTTATACCGGGATATATGGTTATGGTGACATACGTACGTGACGATAAATCCGTACGATATGGATATGAGTTTGGATGGATATTGTACGAGAAAATCATACCGTACTTATGATGACGAGCCGAATACGGCTAAGTTTCTTTTTGACTCGTGAAGTCATGAGTTATCCCGACTTGGGACGTTACGATTGATTGAGCTATACTCTTTTAAAAAAAATAACGATTCGTTTTCACTTTTAAATGATAAATGACAAGGATGTGATGTTATTTCCAAAACGAATATGTATTTTTAACTTAATGCAGATTTCTTATTTCAAAATAACGTTTCGTTCCATTTTCAATGATAATGGTATAGCTCATAGAGATTAGTTACGTTTAATAATTACGCGATACATTTAGATTGTCTTTATATGTTCGCTATACGCTTACCGATTATATACGTGCTCTTTTATACGAACACACTGATAGAACACTGCACAACTACCAATGAGCACTATATTGCACGAGCACAGACGCATATGTTACACTACACCTCATTAGTACTGCCATAACACTGTAGGACCGCTATACCATGCGATATTTATATAAATGCTGATACGATGTGTTATGAATTTCCTATATTCGGAGAATTGGATTATATTTATATGCTATGGATAGGGATATAATTACATTTTTGTCATGAACACTTATAGAACACTTGCATAAATACTAATGATTACCATGTTGCACGAGCACAGACGCATATGTACTACTACAAATAGGGGTTGCACCTACGGATTTATCCGTAGGAGCAAAGCACTGCCCCTACGGATATATCCGTAGGGGCAAGAAATTACCCTGTAGGTGCAAACGTCATAGGTGCAAGTCTTAGCCTTAAACATGCCCCTACGATTAAATGCTTGCCCCTACGGCGTACTACATAGGTCCATATGTCCCTACGGATTAGACTATAGGGACAAAAAAGTTATTTAATTTATCGGTTTATAAAATAAAATAGTTGTTCCTACGGAGTTATCCGTAGGGCCAAATGTTTGCCTCTACGGATACATGCGTAGGTCCAGATGTGTAGGGGCAAAATATCAGGTATCCTGATATTTTGTCCCTACGGATACCTGTGTAGGGGCATGTTTAAGCCTCTACGGACAAATCCGTAGGGACACGTATAACCCCCTCTTACTGAGATCATGGAGGCAAAATATCAGGTTTCCTTATATTTTGCCCCTACGGATAAATCTGTAGGGGGAAAGTAGAAATCCGTAGGGGCAATGTTAGGCCCTATGGATTAATCCGTAGGGACATCTTTTCAGGTTTTTATTTAAAAAGGGCTGCCTTTTTTTTAAAAAGGGCTGTCTGTTTTTTCTCGCCGTGTGCACAATAATATATACATCATATATAAAATTAATCAACACGCAGAATATATACCGCAGTATTCATAATCACATCTCACGCATAATATACAAAAGAAATCAATAAGTAAAATACGATATCAATATAAACACGCAAACACCACCAATATCAATATCGTCCAAAATATATACAATATGTATCATATAAATAAATACATGTTTAAAATATAAGAATCAAAAAGCTACCCTAGCTCGGTCCAGCTCCACCTCTGATAAACGCTGTAATCTGGCGCGCCTGCTCCTCGGATATACCCTGAGTCAATATCTCGAGCAATGCAGAGTGTGCGGGAGTCTGAGCGGGCTGTGGAGCTGTAGGAGTGGTCTGCGCAACCGCCGCCGAGGTAGTGGCTTGTGGAGCCGCAGCTGCGGGAGTCTGAGCGGGCAGTGGAGCTATAGGAGTTGTCTGCGGAACCGCAGCCGAGGTAGTGGCTTGCGGAGCCGTAGCCGAAGGAGATGCATGTAGAGGCTCGGCCGATATACCCTGTCACGTCTGTTCAATTTTGTGTGTAATAAACGAGTAAGAACTGTGTATTAGTCGAATTCGTATCATTACCAAGTTATTGCGAAACCCCAATCTATGTATACTTAGGGACTTAGGCCTCGTTTGAATATCTAGTTTGGAAAACCATAGTTTATTTTAATTAGATATGTATGTATGATTAATCAAAGCTAAGTCTATAACCAAATAAGCTCAGGCTACGTACTAATATTGGATATCTTGCTATATATAATATGACATAATATTTTACTATTAAGTAGTTTACATACCAATATCTCCTTCAACTCCTGAACGGTGGCCTTCAAGGTGTCCAGTTCTTGCTAGAAACGTCGCTCACTGGAGACAGAGGAAGTAACCGCCGGAGTGGAGTCCAACCTCATATGAGCCCTGCTAGGACCCAATCCCCGGCCTCTCTCCCAACCTCCGTGGTGCCCTCCGTGTGCGGCGTCTAGGACTGGGGTCAGCAACATCGGATCGTTCTGTCCAGTAAAATCGATTCCCGATGCCTCCGCCTGCTCAACCACCCGCTTCTACACCCACATTAACCAGTAAAATATAAGTATATCATTTAAATTTGAATCTTTCAAAACAAAAATTTCAAATAGGGGTTGAATAAATATTAACACTTACGCAATATTCCTGGGTAGCGGTGTCGGGGTATCGAAGCTCACCCGTGGCGGGATCTGTCGAGGTGCCGTGGACGGCAAGATACGCAGACAGCACGCTCGGTGAACCACCCTGCGCCAGGGTCTGAGCTCTCTGCAATATTAGAAAATAAATCTTAATATTAGATATATTAGAAAATAACTGTTAATATTACATTATATCACAAAGGCCGGTCTATTATAATTTACCGATAACTCCATGGCACGAGTAATATTTCTCGAGCCACCTGTATAAGTGGGGCGACCCCTCTTCGCCGACTTCCTATTTTCTTTATTTTGATCGACATGTTTCTGCACAATACATTCAGATTTAGTTTTCTAATTAAGCAACACAAAAAAATAAATTATATACTAAACAATGAATTATATTTAAAATACATACATGTTTGCGATGAGAGTCGAAATATTGGCATAATAGAGGCAATGTATCTACGTCGACTCTCGCAAAGACCGGAGTAGATAGGAGGGCCGCTCTCTCTGCCTCGGGGGTCGCCATCCACAGGGAATAGCATTCGATCTTCAGCTCATTCCTGTTGTATCGGGCCTTCGTCTGCATGTTCTTCATCAGGCCATTGTACAGAGCGTGAAGATCGAGCACCCTTCCAGGGTGATCAGGGTCGGATACAGACTGAAAATCGTAATCCAACTAAAAATACAAAAAAAATTGTTATTAGATTGCAATATAATAAATATATTGGATAAATCAAATGAAAATATATATTAATACCCGAGCCTGATCTCAGAAGAGGGCGAATGAGCGCCGGTGCTGGTCGCCCCACTCAACATGAAGTGGATAGTTCTTCACGAGGCGACTCTCATCCCCCATATACCGGCCGAACCTCTCGGCATGATCACCGGTATAGCGATAATCAGGGGTAAAAAAGAGGGGGAATGCTGCCTCCCCCTTAGCTCTGTCGGGCCTCAGCCTGTGGGACTGATTCGGGCCTCGAGTCCCCCTTTCAGGATGGGGAGGCCCTACGTCTACAAGAAATATCAAGACAATCAATATTAAGACAAAGTAGTATTAAGAAATCAAGGTTTAACAAAAATTGAAGTGTGATATATACCTCCGGCGACTAAAACACGAGCCTGGGCCCGGGCAGCAACACGAGCGGGACGATAGATCCTCCGGTGAGGAACAGCCGGTGACCCGAACGTGGACGCATCTCCAACTAGAAAATAAACATCGATAAAATTGCATGAAGTTTATGTTTATTCTTAAAGGATATGTAAAATGAATAAATATTTTATATTTATTCATACAAACCTGCAGACTGAGCGGAGGGTATGGAAGTGACGGGAGTGGCCCCTGCACCAGACGAGGACGCACCACCTATAATTAGACAATCAAGTATCATCTATATAAGTAATTGCAAAAAGAATGCGTATATAAATAATATAACATTCTAAATCAACATGTATACACAATATGATATATAAACATACCCGCAGGTATATGATATATAAACATACCTGGAGGTGCGGGAGTGGCCTCTGTCCCTGATGTAAGTACGTAAGAGCAAAAAGAATGTATGTATATTTATGATATAGTATTCTAAATCAATATACATGCACTATATGATATATAAACATACCCGGAGGTGCGGGAGTGGCCTCTTTCCCTGATGTGGACGCATCACCAACAGCTAGACAATCAAACATTGACAATATAAGTAATTTTGACATGAACATGCATGTATATCTATAATATTACATTCAAAATAATTATGTGTGCAATATACCTGGAGGTGTGGCAAAGTCCACACGGAAGGAGACATCCGAAGGGGTCTTCGATCGGGGTGCAAGACCGGCCCTCTGAAGCTCCCTACGCAGCTCTCCGGGCGGCAGAACCGCTCTACCTCTGCCTCTGCCGGTGCCGCGGCTGGAGCTCCTGTCGCCCCTCGCTGCTCCCGTCATCGTCATCAAATCTAGATAAAATGGTTCGTGGACGCATTAGACAATAATTACAAGTATTGACTATATATGTATAGATCATAAAATGTGAAGTAATAATATAACATTACTGATAACATTTTTCGTTTCGTGGGCCCATTAGACATATCTACTTGGATTTCATCATCGATATCATTTCTAACCTACGTAACTTCATGATCAGCCGAAGACAACCCGTTTTTCGAAACAGACGGTCGGAGCACTCCAAGTTTTCTCTCTTCTTCATCCTCATCGCTGTCCTCGAATTCTGGGACATCGTAGACATCCCTGGGTTTCCAAAGACATACGACACTCCATCCCGGATGCTTCAAACACTGTGAGTATTCATCTTTGGAATGCTTGGTTTGGAAAGATAAACGGATCTTTCTGACCGTAAAATCGAAGTGTGTTCACACTGGTCAATCCATATTCATCTTTCCAAGTCCCAAGATTTCTTCTCCACTTATCCATATCGGTTCGCGTATCGTACCAAGTACACTGAAATATATAAAAGGGTTCTGATCGTCCGGGATAGTGGATGCCGAGTATACAATTTAAGTATCCATAATAAATCACACCATCCGATCCTACCATCGCAATCCCACTATTCTGAGTGGTTCTAGATGTTTCTATGTCTTTAACTTCGAATTTGTATCCAAGGACACCGAATCCTTTATAATATGCAACCTCCATACTAGGAAATTGAGCTAAATATCTTGAATCACTCTCTAATGATGCAGACAAGTTCGGATCGTGGATCTAACAAAACAAATTTTACGACAAATACATAACGATATAAGTTTAGATTAAAACTGATAGCAATAACATGTTATTCGAATAACTTACATGATCTACAACCCAATCGCAAAAATTATCCTGATGATATTTTTCCAATCGTTCATCGTTCCAATCAGGATGCCCCTCACGTACCTCGTTAAAATGAATTCTGTTTTCGACAATAAATTATGACATTAATATTATATCATTTCATACACACACAAACACAAATATAACAATTAATCCAAAAAAACCTACTCTCTAATTTTTTCAAGACATGCGCAATTAAGCAAGATAAAACGGTATATCTTGTTGATAAACATAGTGTCTACCCTCTTATAATCGGCTTTACCATATGGCCCGTCTTGAATTCTTCGAGGCCGGTTAAGTCTCGTCTCAATGTTCTCGTCCAGATAGCGGTAACAAAATGTGGTTGCTTCATCAAGAAGATAACCTTGCATGATAGAACCCTATGGTCGATTTCTATTGCGTATATACTATTTAAGAGTGTAGAGTTACCTAAAGAAAATATGTTGAATAAATAAATACGAGCATACAGGACAACAATAATTTTAAAAATTGCGCGAAACGAAAAATTCCACGTACCTCTCGACGGGATATATCCATCGATATTGGACCGGTCCGGCTAACTTAGCCTCAGTTGCAAGATGAACCATCAGGTGTATTATGATATCGAAGAATGACGGTGGGAAAATATGCTCAAACTTGCAAAGTATCAATGCAATAGAATTTTCTAGTTTATCCAGCGTCACAACATCCAGTGTTTTAGCGCATAACTCTCTGAAAAAACAACATAGGTCGTTGATTACTAGACCAACCGATTCGGGGAGAGAAGTCCTGAGAGCTAATGGGAGAAGGTGCTCCACAATAACATGGTGATCATGACTTTTCAGCCCATCGATCTTGCCTTTCACAGTTTTTATCTTCTTACTGAATGATCCTGAGAAACATGTGGGAACTTTCAAATCATGCAACACCTGCAGGAATCTTTTCTTCTCCGGTTGTGACATATGATAAGCGCCATTGAGAAGTACAAACTTGCCTGGTTTACCCGCTACCGGTTTAGGATGCAATTCACTTCTTATTTCACAGTCCTGTAGATCCATCCAAGCATTGAGGTTGTCTTTCGATTTCCCGTCTTTACAAAGAAGCAAGTTGAGTATGTGCTCGGATACTCCCTTCTCTATATGGATGACGTCCAGACAATGACGCACTAAATTTTTTGACCAGAACGGAAACTCGAAGAAAATGCTTAACTTGTTCCAGAATGGTGGTTTGACCTGTTTTGTCGGATCCATCCCGAAGGTCACATTATTGTAACCATCCCACTGAGCAGTCACGTTCTCTCCGGACAATGGGGCTGGAGGTCCAAGAAGCTCCTGATGACCATCAAAGTGAACAGCGTCTAATCTGTAGGGGTGGTCTAGAGGCAGGAAACTTCGATGGACACAATAACAAACCTTCCTGCTAAAATTCAAGAATTTCGATGTTGTATGTTGATGGCAATGAGGACATGCTTTGTGACCATGTACGGACTAACCAGATAGCATTCCATACGCAGGAAAGTCATTAATTGTCCACATTAAAGCTGCACGCAGTATGAAGGTTGTATTTGTGTTTGCATCGTAAGTCTCTACACCATCAATGAACAAAGATTTTAACTCCTCGATCAGAGATCGGAGATAGACGTCGATATTGTTTCCCGGTGAATTTGGTCCGTCGATAAGAAGAGTCATCATAAAGTATGATTGGTCCATAGCCAACCAAGACGACAGATTATAAATTATCATTACAACGGGCCATGTGCTGTGGCTTTCAGCCATATAGTTGAATGGGCAGAAGCCATCACTAGCCAGTCCGAGCCTGACATTGCGAGGATCGCTACTGAATATTGCGTGCCTCCTATCGAAATCCTTCCATGCCGGTGAATCTCTTGGATGGCTCATTTTTCCATCTTCACTTGGAAGAGCACGGTGATGCCAAATTATTGCCTCGGCTGTTTTCTTGCACCTGAATAGCCTCTGTAGCCTCTGTGTTATGGGAAAGTATCGTGCTATCTTGACAGGTATATCGAGCTTCTTATCAGAATCTTTCGGCTTATACCTGGCCTCTCCGCATGTTGGACACTCTTTCAAATCTGAATTCTCTTTCCAGTACAACACGCAATTTTTAGGACATGCTTGAATCTTCTCACACTTCAGACCCAAATCAGACATCATCTTCTGGGCTCCGTACCAGCTGCCGGGCACGTTATATCCCGGGGGTATAGAATCTTTCAAGAACGAAAGAAATATTGTGAATGACTTGTTGCTCCATCTATTTAGGCACTTAATCTGGAAAAGTTGGACGAACCATGAGAGAGTGGAATACTTTGCATTCTCATAAATTGGTTTTCTAGCATCATTTATGAAATTTTCATATTTATCCGCACGCGGTCCTTGACCGGAAGGAATGTCATTTTCGGTACGAATAGATTCACTTAGGACAGCCTCTACCATATCCTCTATTTCTTCTGATGGAAAGAAATTACCGTCTTCCTTCTTCTGCCGCATTACCGTCTTCTCTTTCTTCTCCTTTTTCTTATGCCGCATTACTGCGTTCTTCTCCTTCCCCGTGATATAGCCAAGTTGTATAAAGTCTAGTAAAACCATATTTTACGATATGAAGCTCTGCCAATTCTACCTTCTTCCAGTACTTATTCTCACATCTATCGCATGGGCAGAGAATCTTCTCTATCACGATCTTATTATGTGCGCGTGCAAATTCAATAAAAGCAGCAACTCCTGCGACAAACTTAGGTTGCATACGTTGTTGCTAATCCACATACATCCAGTCCTTAACTCTGACGTACTCATGGGCCATGTTAGACTGTATAACATATAAATTGTAGGTTATGATGACTATATTGAGAAATCTAAGAACGGGATGGTTACTGATAAAGGAGAAAATCCGTGTATATGCTTTGTGTGTGCGTTTGTCGTTGAAAAAAATAAATTATCGATAATCAAAGTTAGATTTGAGGATACTCATGTATGAGAATATGAAAGTTTCATATTATCATCGAGTATCATATATTGGTTTTAACTTGAACATCTTGAATCACTCTCTAATGATGCGTTTGTTGTGTATTCTTGTTGTATGTGTATGTTTTGGCTGTCGGGGATAAGGCTTCTATCCCATTAAGAATGTATAGAGCGAACACCCATTCGCTTGTGCTTTCAACCGTTTCGAGTAAATTTCGGCAGCACCTCCTCGCTGTTCTCCGAGTACACTGTAATAGAATAGATAATCATTTCAAAGCTGTGAAACAACGTTGAAATGAACATCTAATTTATCTTTGTACACAGAGAACCAGCGGAAAAGTACCGACGAAATATCTCGAAACAGATGAAAACACAAGTGAATGAAGGTGTTTGCTTTATACATTCCTAACTTGTCCACACAGGACAAATCTATCGGTTATCATACGATTGAATCTTCTCGTCACATAGACTACACGACGGTTGTTAGTATCGAGCTATACCGTCCGATATTTAACAACCTTCGTATAGTTCTATGTCACGACGAACATCGAACGTATGTTAACCGATAGACGGGGACTAAGTGGCGCTTTGAGTTTCATATATGAGTATCGATGAGAATATGAAAGTTTCATATTATCATCGAGTATCATATATTGGTTTTAACTTGAATATCTTGAATCACTCTCTAATGATGCGTTTGTTGTGTATTCTTGTTGTATGTGCGTGTTTCGGCTGTCAGGGGTAAGGGTTCTATCCCATTAAGGATGTATAGAGCGAACACCCATTCGCTTGTGCTTTCAACCGTTTCGAGTAAATTTCGGCAGCACCTATGTTCATGTCATAATTTTGCATTATTATATTTCCCATTCTTATTCATTTTGCAAATAAATAGGTGCTTTTGATCCATGTCTGTTGAATAGTTGCAGGTTACAGGTTCTCGGAACAAAATAGTGAAAATGATGAAAAGACGCTACAAAAGTGAGACTACGACCAACAAATAGAAGAATCTTTATCATGCCTACAGTTTGAAGAACAAACGAAGATCGATGAACAATTTCACAATGTACAAAGCCAGCGCAAGGTTCAAGACTTCAACACGAAGCAAACGGTGAAAGTCCACAACATTCTGCACTGTGGAAATCTGGAAGAAACTAGAAGACATTCTGAAGAACCAAGTGAAGAAACCAGAAGTAAAACGCAACATGAAAGATACCTGAAGATTTGAGACAGAGATTCCACTATATGGCCGCGGAACCACGGCCAAACCATGCTTATGGCCGCGGATCCGCGGCCGTGCTGTGCACGTGTCGGCGCGTGTCGGTGGAGTCGGTGCGTTGACCCGGTTTTCTTAGGGTATTTTTGTAATTCTGGATATGGATCAGTTGTAAACCCTCGGTTTTCTATTAACTATAAATAGGAAACCTACAGCTCTTTTTGGAGCGTGCCTCTTTTTTGGTGCCTCTTTAAAGATGCCTCTTCCGGTGCCTCTTTTCGTTTATCAAATTCAGAATTTCAATTCCTGTAATGTTTGAAGAGTGCATCAAATAAAAATTAAAGTAAGTCTTTCTTTTCTTGTCTTAGTTAATTTTTCTTTCTGCCCTAGTTAATTTTATTTATCTGTCCTAATTATAACTTTTATTTATCCGCCGTAGATTAGATAATTAGGTTATTAAAAACAATCATAAAAATGTCTCTTGTTATCAATTCCCTAATGAGTGAGTAGATCCTCACTTGTTAGGGTTAGGAATAGAAAAGGTTTGAGAGATGAAAATCTCTCACCCCTTTCTTGCTCGTCATACATTTTAATAGGACTCTATGCATACGTACACACACCGCTTACTACGGCACCCTATCCCATGAGGTAGCAGTGATACCATAGTTAAAGACCGGTTGTGCATGTTTTCCATGGAGGTTAGGGTAAGAGTTAAGAAAGGACGGACAAGGACCTAGAGGAAGAAACCTAGTTTCTTCCTGATCGTGCTAATCCCCTTTGTTAACAATTACCTTAACACCTAAATGTTCTTAATAAGGGCAAAGAAAGCGGTGAGAATAATTGATTCTATATACTAACCTAAACCTAACCCTAGCAAGGTTTTAATTGATTTAATCTCATTCTTAGATCTAAAATAAAAACACCATTTTTTGGATTAACTCGTTATAATACAAAGATAAGGAATCCATCTTCCTGTGGACCGACCCGTACTCAACCGGCTAGCTACCAAACGACACCGTTCATGATTGCGGTTAATATTCTTTGATTCATCTTTTAAGAAACGCATAAACGCGAATCCCAAACAATCAAATGCCGTCGTTGCCTGCGAGACGGTAGTCTCTTTCTTTGTGTAATTTCGGGTTAAAAAAATTATAAAATATAAAAAAAATTAAAAATTATAAAAAAAATTGAAATATTTTTAAAACAAACACAAATTTTTTTTAAAAATAAAATTCATCTTGTTCATTTTAAGAGGTATTTTTGTGAATTGTGTAGGATCGACGAACAGATTCAGTTCTGGAAAAATCCAGAGAGCAAAACAGCAAACAGCAGATCTGAACAAACAGAGGAAAATCAGAACAGAGAAACAGAAAAAAATTTGGGATCTGAACCGCCAAGTCAACCGCGGAACCGAGGTCAAAGGCACGTTTCCGCGGCGGAACCACGGCTCCTTGGTGACGTCAGCACGAGGAAACCCCTCTGTAAGCTTTCTTTTCTCCTCTGTAACCTCCTGATCTCAACTGAAAATTTTCCTGCAGGGTTCTTTGCGCAAAATCTTTCTTCCTCTCCAATAAATAGTTTTTGTGCAGAATTCTTTGCGCCGCAAAATAAATTTTTTTGAAAGTGTTTTAGATTTTTGGTGTGTTAATTGCTTTGCATATTTAAAACGGACTTTTAAGGGGCTATAACACCAATCCAGATTGGGTGGGGATTTCATTACCCTTCCTAGGACCCCAAAAATCACAAAAAACATTTTGCATCAACCCTCGAGTTAAATAAAAAATATTAGACTCAGCCAACTAAGGATTGTCGTGTCATTAGGACAAAGGAAAGATTGTAGGCATCGATCGTTTATCTAAACCTGACTTTGTGGTGCCTAAGCTAGACAAGTAGGAAAGGTAATTTTAAAAGGCCCGTCTCACGGTGATTCGTGAGTGGATCCCTCCTTTCTTTACTTATGCTTACCTGGCCACAATTGGCGGTGAAGAGACAATTTGAGGATCTCACAACTTGCCCTTTGGAACAGTTAGGAGCAGTCTAGTTGACTTAGGAGACCCTAGCTCTAGGCTTGATTATGCATATATAAATTGTGATTGTGCCGTAGTTCCGTAAAAATTTTTGCAAAACTATTTCTAAAAAAAACCACTTTCAAAAATTTCAAAAATCCAAAAACAAACAATTTTTTTAAATAAATAAAAAAACAAATTTTTAGAAAATTAAAAAAAATCATCACATTCTTTTTCTTCTCCTTTCTCACATCATGGGTACCCCACCTCCCAAAACTCTTGCTGAACTTTGGTACCCTGAACCAAACTTTGCTTCCTGCGCGAATTGTTTTGGTCGAATTACGGACGACCCCTTCATGCCCAAAATTTCTTTAAAAGATCGAATAGAAGCGTCTAGGAGAAACAGTTGGACTCCGAAATCCACCTTATATCAACCATTTCAACCTTCACCACCTTCTTACGTTGATACTCCTTTTTCGAGTCCTGTTGTAACTCCGAAACCCATATCTATTGTTGAACATATTGAACAATCTCGTAATCGATCTTTCACTCCTTTCAACACTTCTAGTTCTTGGGATCAACAAGTCCATTCACCTTTTTATCCAAATGTTGATCCTAATCATGTCCAACCATTCAATTCCTACCAGTTCCACCCGACTTTTGCACCTTCCCTAGACGTTGCTTCTACACAGCCATTTGGGAGTTTCCAGTATCCAAACAACTTTGAATCTTTTACTGAAACCCCGTCATAACCCATGTCTAGTCTGGAACAGTCGTTGGAAGCTTATATAGTAGCGACAAACCAACAGATGAGGAATTTAGATGCGTCCATTGCCGCCCTTATACAACCTAGTGAACTGGTAGTTAGTTTCTAACTAGCTCCAAAAATTTCAATGTATGATGAGGCGGTTGGATAGAGTGAGAATTTAAGTGGTGAGAGTGAGCTGTACACACTTCCAAATCAAACCTACCTATCCCCAATTGAATCCCACAACTCCGGTTTTCAATCAAGTGTCCCAAATGATTCACCAATTGAAGATAAAACGTGTAATGAGTTGTGCGGTTTTGTAGTGTTTGATTTGCCAGATTGTGAAGGGTCCCTTTCGAGTGAAAATGTCACAAATCCTTTTGACCTCTACACTTCCAATCTAGAACCTGAATTGATAAATATCCATGCTTTTGATGAGGTGTCTGAAAAAATTGATTTTCACTTGATTGAGGATATTGACGCAGGGAATATTTTGGATGATGAACCCGTAGATTTGATTGAAATTGTCTCTCCAATTCATCATCCCGAATCATTAAATATTTTTCCCGAACTTCATATGTGTCTTGATTTTGATGAGAATGGCATGGATAAGCTAAATTTTGAGGAGAATATTGAGGATAAACCAGTTTTGTTTGATGAGTTGGATTTTCCAATTCATCATGTTCCTTCCACTGACTGTGTACACCCTCCTGAATCTTTAACTGTAACCCTTCCTAAATCACTCCCCTTCGTCCTTTCCATCGTTCCGACCGCGCAAGAATCCGTTAAGCTTTCATCTCCAATGTCTGGTTTACCAAGTTCGACGTACCCATGTTTGCTCACGAATCTTGAGAGATTTGATCTCATTTCTCCATGGGTTGATAGATTAGCACAATCGCTTTTTACATATCGGTCATTACAAATTGTGCTAATTTATACACTCCATTCCCACCCTCAAGTTCGTATTCCCACTTTCTTTGGTTCTTCTAATCTTCCTTTAATGATATCGAGTGTTAATGAATCACAATCTGATATTTTGAGTTCGATAATTTTGGAAAAACAACTTAATTTAGAATCTTTTGAGAATAAGGTAGATGAGCTTTACGAGTCTCCTACCTCCGTAATTTTTGAAAAATCAAGTGTGTTGAATTCTGGCATAACACTTATTGATATTGAAACATTCAATCGGACCTTCGATGAAAGTTTCGAAGATATTTTCGCCGACAAACTCGCATTCTTAAACGACACGGATTTTATGATTAATCAACCTCCACCCGAAGAAGTCGAACCATCACCACCATTTCTTTTTCCCTTCCGCCATTCTTCTCCTCCACCGAGACCGTATACTGCTTCTATTCCCACACGGTCTCGTGTGCTTCTCATCTCTTTTCTCTACACTCCATTCTTTCACCAACCCTACCATTATAACGATAAAATTTTTGAATGGTCGGTGCTAACCTTTGGCCTGTGTAAGGCTTTGTATAGTTTGATTTTTCTCCTCCCTAACTCTGAACTTTAAACGCTTAAAACAGTGGAAACACTGTCTCACTTAAGTTTGGGGGGACCTTTTTGTATATATATTTTGTTTTTCTTTTAACAATAAAAAAAATAATTAACAGGGGAGTGCCGACATTTTTGACCCTCTTGGTGTAGCCTGACAGTGAGGGCACTGTCAAGTTTAAGTTTGGGGGTGTGATCGGTAAGCCTTCTTCCTTCGCATTCATGTGTATATTTTTGCATTTGCATACTTATTTTAAAACCCATAAAAATTGAAAATTTTTAAAAATTATAAAAATTGAAAAGTTCAATTTTGGCCATATTTGACTTAAGTTTGACATGACGGTTGACTAGTTAGGAAAAACTAGATCCTAAACTTGGTAAATTAAAAACCCTAAAAATAACCTTTCTTAAAATTTAACGGTAGAAAATATATGTCCTTATAGATTATTTAGAAATAGGCAAATTTTGAGTTCACTTCTTGGGCTAAGTCAAAATAAGGGAAGAGTATTGAAACTTTTATTGAAGTGTGAGTCTGAAAAACATTCCTAAGCTTAAGTCTAAATGCTGAAAATATATACCCTACAACTTGCACATACACGGACCTTGAAACTTGGAATAGTAGAGGATAACTTGAAATGCTCTAGTCTAAAATCCTTAGTATGAAGGAAAATAAAATAAAAATACAAGTGTGAATAAAGAGATAAAAAAATGAACATTGATTTTGTAATTACTTAAGGCTGCATAAATTGAAAAATATATAGCGAGGGTGCTTCATCACCTAGTGCCTTAGACCAACTGGTTTGGGAGTCACTGCTAAGCCTTAGGTATTGCAGGACGAGGAATTACGCCTTAATGCGCGAACACATTTTGTAATCAGTCGTTAGTACCTCAAGAAGTATTAACGGTCGCATGAAGAATGTGTGAGCAATTTCATCTAAAATTCACCAATTAAAAGTACTTTGGACAATGGACAAGAGTATGATATCTTGAATTGAATTTTCAAGTGTAGGGGTGATACATACACAGACGTAGGGGTATATGATTGTGGTTTGGATGAGAGATAGGAATAAAAGATAGGGCTTATATTTTCAGTAGAAATGATAAAAATTCCTAAGTTGAGATGGAACCTTAGAAGAAAAATTTTAAAGATACTAAAAGCTAAGTAAATTTACAGGACATATACAATCTTAAGTTAAATGATAAGTAAGCGTGAAAAATATGGGTTGATGATTTATAAATTAAAGATAATAGAATTTCTTGCTAGAATACCTAATTGAAGAATGAAAGTCAACATGCCAAATTGATAGGATTTTGTGGGTAGTATCCGCTGAAAACCCTCAGGAGACAACACTCCTTCTACTAGGGACACCTAGAGTTTTAACGGCTTGTTGCACGAGCTCAGTGCAATCGCGTTTCCCTGCGAAAGTGAGGTTAGGTTTTTTCGAGAATAAACTAGTTTTGCTCGAGGACGAGCAAAAGATAAGTTTGGGGGTATTTGTTCATATCATAATTTTGCATTATTATATTCCCCAATCTTATTCATTTTGCAAATAAATAGGTGCTTTTGATCCATGTCTGTTGAATAGTTGCAGGTTACAGGTTCTCGGAACAAAACAGTGAAAATGATGAAAAGACGCTACAAAAGTGAGACTACGACCAATAAATAGAAGAATCTTTATCATGCCTACAGTTTAAAGAACAAATGAAGATCAATGAACAATTTCACAAAGTACAAAAGCAGCGCAAGATTCAAGACTTCAACATGAAGCAAACGGTGAAAGTCCACAACATTCTGCACTGTGGAAATCTGGAAGAAACTAGAAGACATTCTGAAGAACCAAGTGAAGAAACCAGAAGTAAAATGCAACATGAAAGATACCTGAAGATTTGAGACAGAGATTCCACTATATGGCCGCGGAATCGACGCCAAACCATGCTTATGGCCGCGGATCCGCGGCCGTGCTGTGCACGTGTCGGCGCGTGTCGGTGCGTGTCGGTGGAATCGGTTTGTTGACCCGGTTTTCTTAGGGTATTTTTGTAATTCTAGATATGGATCAGTTGTAAACCCTAGGTTTTCTATTATTTATAAATATGAAACCTACAGCTCTTTTTGGAGCGTGCCTCTTTTTGGGTGCCTCTTTAGAGATGCCTCTTCCTGTGCCTCTTTTCGTTTATCAAATTCAGAATTTCAATTCCTGTAATGTTTGAAGAGTGTGTCAAATAAAAATTAAAGTAAGTCTTTCTTTTCTTGCCTTAGTTAATTTTTCTTTCTGCCCTAGTTAATTTTATTTATCTGCCCTAGTTATAACTTTTATTTATCCGCCGTAGATTAGATAATTAGGTTATTAAAAACAATCATAAAAATGTCTCTTGTTATCAATTCCCTAATGAGTGAGTAGTTCCTCACTTATTAGGGTTAGGAATAGGAAATGTTTGAGAGATGAAAATCTCTCACCCCTTTCTTGCCCGTCATACATTTTAATAGGACTCTATGCATACGTACACACACCGCTTACTACGGCACCCTATCCCACGAGGTAGCGGTGATACCATAGTTAAAGACCGGTTGTGCATGTTTTCCATGGAGGTTAGGGTAAGAGTTAAGAAAGGACGGACAAGGACCTAGAGGAAGAAACCTAGTTTCTTCCTGATCGTGCTAATCCCCTTTGTTAACAATTACCTTAACACCTAAATGTTCTTAATAAGGGCAAAGAAAGCGGTGAGAATAATTGATTCTACATACTAACCTAAACCTAACCCTAGCAAGGTTTTAATTGATTTAATCTCATTCTTAGATCTAAAATAAAAACACCATTTTTTGGATTAACTCGTTATAACACAAAGATAAGGAATCCATCTCCCTGTGGACTGACCCGTACTCAACCGGCTAGCTACCAAGCAACGCCGTTCTTGATTGCGGTTAATATTCTTTGATTAATCTTTTAAGAGATGCATAAACGCGAATCCCATAACAATCAACCTCCCCGCTGTTCTCCGAGTACACCGTAATAGAATAGACAATCATTTCAAAGCTATGAAACAACGTTGAAATGAACATCTAATCTATCTTTGTACACGGAGAACCAGCGGAGAAGTACCGACGAAATATCTCGAAACAGATGAAAACACAAGTGAATGAATGTGTTTGCTTTATACATTCCTAACTTTTCCACACGGGACAATCTATCGGTTATCATACGATTGAATCTTCTCGTCACATAGACTACACGACGGTTGTTAGTATCGAGCTATACCGTCCGATATTTAACAACTTTCGTATAGTTCTATGTCACGACGAACATCGAACGTATGTTAACCGATAGACGGGAACTACGTGGCGCTTTGAGTTTCATATATGAGTATCGATGAGAATATGAAAGTTTCATATTATCATCGAGTATCATATATTGGTTTTAACTTGAAAAACGTGCCGTTGAAATAAATTATTGTTCTCCACCTTGCACTCTCTTAACAATGGTACACGCATTAAACAACATGTAAGAGCTATCTATAACAACTCTAAACTTTCACCTGTTGGGTTCAACAAAAAGTTTTTTGATATAACAAACACAACCTTCCTCAATTATTTCCTTGAATCGATGTGAAATTAATAGTGTCCATATGACACAATGGATATATTTTCCACACAAAAGGAAAAAGGCAAACAATAGTAAAGAAATTGTAATTCTATCAAGTATCCAGACTGAAAAAGAATAAATAGCAAATTAAAAATTAATCACTAATGAAAAACAAACAAAAGTGTATCATTACAACCAGCAAATTAAAAGGACCATAAAGAAAACAACAAAGATTTAATTCTCATTTATGACAATTAAATCGGTGCTCAAGTATTTGCCATCTAAATTAGACATGGACGGAGCGATTTAATATGTAAGTCATGAAAGTCGACGGTCTTCACGCAAGTACATGTATATGCTTGTAAAAACGAATTAATCCAACCCTATGTGGAAGATGCCTATGCAAACAATGTAAAAATCTATTAATCTAATGACCTTACATGCTTTCAACTTGGTAATCTAACTAGTATTAATTTGTGCCAAAAACATACGACTTTAGATGGGATCAATCTTATATGAGCTCACTTTTGATTACGGCTTCAAATTTTACATTCTTGTAAAGCCTTAAGCACCCACTATTGTTCATAAAGAATATGTTAAAGATGAAAATGCCCTGAGCTAATGAAACGCTAGAGACTCAACCCCATAAAATAAATAATATAAGTGTCATGAAGAACTTGGGGTGTGAATTCCGTTTTGAACCTTATATATTGGCATTTACTTTAAATTTAGAGACATGTTATATGGAGGTTTAGAAACATATCGAGAAACATCGAAAATTAAAAACCATAAGTTGAAACAAAAACCTGATATTGCTTTTATTTCTAATCCTTTGTGTACCAAATAAAAGATATTTATGATCGTAACTTTTAACTATTAAGTTAGAGAGAAAATTATGTTTAATTGCATCATCCCAAACCCCAGCCGAACCCCAGCCTCAGCCCCAGCCGAACCCCAACCCCAACACCAAACCCCAACCGAACCCTAACCCTAACCCTAACCCCAACCAAACCCCAACCCCAACACCAACCGAACCCTAACCCTAACCCTAACATAAACTGAACCTGATGCCTAACCCTAACCCTCATCCCTACCCGAACCCTGAACCCTAGCCCTAACATCATCAAAATTATGTTTAATTGGAGATTTACTTACCTGTAGGCGGTGGAGGAGATGACGGAGACGCTTGGCGGTCGACGATGCACGCAATCGGCGACGAGGAACTCGACAAGGAAGAACGAGGGCGGTGGCAGGCCGCGAACGGAGGGCGGTGGCGACGAAGAGAAAATTGGAGACGCGGGAACGAGAGAGAATTTTGGGAATTTTGGGAACGAGAGGGAAAGAGATCAAGGCGTAGGGCATTTCTGTGCCTTTTTTTATTAAATTCCCATTTAGATGCCCCTACGGACTTAACCGTAGGTCATTGGTTTGCGGCTCCGTAGGGCCAAACAACAAATTACGATTTAATATTTTTAAATTAAAACGTCGGGCACCGTAGGGACAACCATTGGGCCCTACGGATTAGTCCATAGGGGCAAGAAAAATCTGCCCCTACGGATTCCATTATCCGTAGGGGCAACCCCATATTGTAGTAGTGATGCTATACTACACATCATTAGTATTGTCACGACACAGTAGAACCGTTGCGTTTGTTTGACCGATTGCCTATAATTACGTACGATGCCATTAGTATCTGTTGATTAATTGCGAATACCATTACCAGGAGTATTCGTATTTGATTCTTATGAGTTTTTATGATATTTTTACTTTCGATGATATATATCAGTGGTATGGGACACTGCTATATATATATATATAATATCATCAGAGTGATATATGCAATTATTATTTTTCTTTACTTGATATTTCTGGATACGATGAGTTGACGTCCACCATGAGTTTGATGTTTTCTGATTTGATTTTATTCCGAACTGAGTGGGGGGAACTATACGGTTACGGACGTGCTACATATCCGGACTGAATGGGGGAGTATACAATCGGATACATGGTGGACCCGGTCGAGACCGAGGGGCAGAAAAGCCGCGATTGAGGAGTGGTGCCAAGCGATGACACTCGATACCGGAGATAGATATGAGCACGGCAAATATCCAGAAGATACTGACCGGGGCTAGGGATATCGAGGGGCGACCAATCTGATGAGACTGTGTCGATGATATCTGGATTTGCGTGTCAGTGATGGACACGAGAGATTTGATGATTTAGGTTGTCGATGCTGGACACCCATATATTGATGTTTTGCGATCATTCGAGATACACCGTTATTATTTATGCGATATAGTAGCCGATCAGGACTGATCCGGGGGACAATACCTAAATTCTATTTTATCTGTTGATACATATAAAAGGGTTTCTAAACGAGCTATAGTCTCATTATTTTGACGTGTCTAGGATGACACAAGAATCTTTTAAACAGTAAAACTCTTTACTAAACAATGAGACGTATATCTTAAATAAAATACATATTATACTTCATACTATTACGTCTACTTATTATGCCGTGACATACGTATCCCGCGGCTATTTTAAAAGGGGGTTTCACATACATATTTCGACTACCTTATAGGTTTATACCTGGATGCATGTTATATACATATGAGATGATATATTTTGGGTTTATGTGAGGGATAGTGTTGCATTTATAGTATTTATGCATTATTCATATATTAGTACAGGATATGATAGTAATATACTTTACGACCTAGGTATATCGTTGTGTACTTCGATTTCTACATTGTGATATACTTCTATTCACTGAGTTGGCAACTCACCCCGTAGTGCCCCAGTTTCTTGCAGGATATACCGCTCGGATCATCAACGGCTCGCGGCACACTCTTTTTTCGGTGATTGCTTTGGTAGGTGGGTTACTGTTGTATCGTACCCACACTTGTATATATATTCTTTTGTATCTAGTTAAAACTCTATCGACCTAGAACTTGTAGATTGTGGACTTAGAAGCGAGACTTAGAGTTTATGTGTTTTTGGGCGTCGCACTCGTTGGAGTCGACTCTTTTATATTGTTGGTTTTGTTTCTCTTTTCTGTTCTTCGCCATTAGACATCGTATATTATCTGCGTGGTTGCTCCGCCGTTTGGACGTGGAAGCTAGCTCTCGTTGGGATGCTTTATATATTATTGTGTTTGTATCAGGTTTTATTCAAAATTTACAAAGGAGGTGATGCCGATTTTCAAAACGTCTTAGATACTTTTCAAACACATTTATTTAGACTTTAATGACTACTTTTAAACGGATTCCATCTAATGACTATTTTTAAATTTCACCTCCAATATTTTCGTAAAAAGGTTTTTGTTTCCCCCAATCAGAGCATAGCTCTATTAAAAATTCAAATTTTAAAATGAAACAACGCTTCAGATCCAGCGCCCAGTGCGCTGCGCCCTAGGCAGCGCACCACGTGCAAAGCACGTGTGCGCTAGCGCCAAGTGCGCTGCGCTCTGAGCAGCGCACCACGTGCAAAGCACGTGTGTGCTAGCGCCAAGTGCGCTGCGCTCTGAGCAGCGCACCACGTGCAAAGCACGGGTGCGCTAGCGCAATGTGCGATGTCCTTTAAGCAGCGCACCACGTGTCAAGCACAGGTGCACTAGCGCTGGAACTAAAAGCTCCCCACCGTTAGATCAAAGATCTGATAATAATGATAAATCATTACTTAATCAGAATTAAAATTCTGTTAAGGAAAGATTCCTCAAAATCTTTCCAAATAACAAGATTGTGCTCTTTAAATCAGAGCACCGTTGGATCAATGATCCAATGGTAAATAAAAATTACCAAAAGACAGAATAAATTCTGTATGGAAAGATTTATCAATCTTGTTAAAAATAAGAAGATTGCCTTTGGTAAAACAGAAGCCCTAGGATCAAAGATCCAATGGTGGGGAAACATCCCCAAATCAATCAGAGAAAGATCTCTTTAACTGATTCAACAAATCAGCATCCCCTATATAAAGGACCCAAGACTTCAAGTCTTAAAAAAGAAGAACCCCCCATAAGTTTTGAGATTTCAGAAAGAAAAGCGTAGCTCTCGGCAAAAGAAGATTTTTTCTTCATGGTAAAAAGAATGGTGATGAACAAAGAGATGAAATCATCTCATAATTAAAAAGAAGAATTCTCTTCTTAAAAAGATCATAGATCTACAAAGACCAAGGTCTTTTATAAAGAGATCAAAAAGATCTCATCATAAAACAAAGAAGTATTTACTTCTTTCACAAATCATAGATCTATAAGACAAATTGTCTTTACAAAAGAGATCATGAACATCTCATTATAAAATAAAGGGGAGAGAATAATTCAATTCTCTTAAGGATCATAGATCCATAAAGGCAAAGCCTTTCATCAATACAAGAAATTGAAACATCTCCTATAAAGTAAGAACTTTTGTTCTTTTGATCTTGAGACAAGTCTCTTCTAAGGGAGAATTTATTTCCCGGATCATAAAATTGATCAAATGCGCTTCTGCGCTCTTGGACTGGCGCTTAGCGCCAGGCGCACCACGTGTCACTCACGTATGCGCCACTGAACTAATAGCGCAATACGCTCATAAATTAGCGCAATGCGCTCATCATCTGGAGCTCAGCGCCAAGCGCGGCACATGTCACTCATGTGTGCGCTACTCAGCAGAAGCGCAATGCGTTCATCATTTGGCGCTCAGCGCCAAGCGCGCCACGTGTCACTCATGTGTGCGCTACTTGACAGAAGCGCACTGCGCTCTTTAAATGGCGCAAAGCGCCAAGCGCACCACGTGTCCCTCACGTGGGCGCTGACAGAACATAAATTGTTCTTTAACAAGCCTCATAGCTATTAGGAGTGCTCAGCACTAAAAGACAGAAATACTGTCAAAATCCAAATCAATGCTCACCATTGTTAAAAGGGCCAAGCCCAAACAAATGCTCAACAGCCCAAAATAAATGTTAAACATTTTAACTTGAATGGACTTAGCCTAAGATTGGCCATAAGTCCTCAACTCAGATTAATTGAGCCCATATGCTCATAA
Source organism: Agapanthus africanus (assembly GCA_030015575.1). NCBI lineage: Eukaryota > Viridiplantae > Streptophyta > Magnoliopsida > Asparagales > Amaryllidaceae > Agapanthus > Agapanthus africanus. The sequence goes on from JASDDO010000024.1 coordinate 815,304,591, forward strand.
ATCTTTTAACAGATCTTATTTCCAAATTGGACTACAGATCTACCAACCAAAACTGGTTCGAGGGTACATCTCTGAACCTCTCTAATACATGTCGTTTTAATCCTTCAACATCATTGGAGAGGAGACGGGTCCCGACAACCATACATTCCACGGACTACGATGTCCTTAAACTGGACTGTGGGGTCCCTTTAAACCCACGGACTACGATGTCCTTAACCTCGGACTGTGGGGTCCTTAAACCCTCAGACTACGATGTCCTTAACCTTGGACCACCATGTCCTTAAACTGGTAATTGACCGCAATGTCACTAAACTAAACAATAGAGTCCCAATGCTCTCTTGTTGGATCTAAACGATCCCATTAAGTTGATCTTAGTCTGAAATTAGACTAACGTATCCTTAACAAACGTTTAAGTTGATCTTAGCCTCAAATGAGCCTAACGTATCCTTAAACCCAACCCCTAATCCCAAATCTAAGAAAATACGGATTTGGACTAATCCACGCCCTACGGGCGACGACATAAATTAGTCTCCGTAGACAATCCAAGGGCAACCAAAAATAAAACAAACACACACGACACGAAGTGACCTTCTGGAGTAGGAGAAAGTGATTACCACGATGCGGTAGCGTAATTAACTGCAGGGGCTTGCGCCTGCAGGGAAGAGCGTCCCCACAATCAAAACCCCCCCACAACGAGGGGGAATCTGACGAAGTCTGCTACATCGGCCACATCTGTCTAAACCTTCGATACACGGTGCCATAAATCAACTTGGCATCTTCGAAGAGGTGGACGGATAGCACCAATTAGCATCTGCCCCGAATTCAAGAAAGATGGACCTACGCGGTCGCGTCTCCATGTTCGGAGGGGAACAGATTCTGGCACGCCCGGTGGAACCTTTTCCTCTTTCCACTCCACACTTCATGTGTCGTGTTCGCGAACGAATCGCGGTTTGATATGGTTTCCCTTGGTTTTGAGGTACTAAGATTTGGTGTCTTGCTCCGTGCAGAAAACAGAAGATCAATGGCTTCAACCTGCATTAGCTGCAACGGCAACTCCCGTTCCGCCTCATCTGGAGGAGTAACCTTTGGGCCTCAAGCGGCCTCCCTGTTCACAATGCCGGTGGACCAGGTGACTCAGGCCACCACTAGACTATTCTTCGGGACCATGATCCCGCCGATGAGCTTCAATGCTCCTTTACTGTCGGAAGCTCCCAAAAAGTCAGTCTTTGAACGGCTTACAACTACTGCGGCCCCTCTCAACGGGTCGCCCAACTCCACTGCCTCGGTTTTTAACAGACTGGGGCAGAGCTCCAACGGGCCCATAAAGAAGCCCGTAATACCAGAAAGGGTTATTTCAAAATGGATAGCCATCCCTGCTCCTGAGGTCGTCAAAGCGGCTTCTCCTGCCAAAGAGTCGGTCTGCGCTAGACTGACTGTTCCGGCTTTCGCCCCAAACGAAGTCGTCAAAACTTCTCCTCCTGCGTGAAAGTCTGCTTTTGATAGGTTGGCTGTCCCCACTCAACGGACGTCGGTCTTTAAAAGGCCGATATCAGCAGCACCTGACCAGAACAGGGGGAATGACGAAGCCATCCCCATAGCTGAACCAACACCATCCGCGCGACATGCTCGCCATCGTCACTGGCGCCGTGTAAGGAAGGCTGGGGGCAGCTCTCCGTCTGGACTTACTCTTCCAGCTCCAATGGTGGAAATCAATGCTGCTGTTCCAACTGGGAACAGTTTCGAGCTGCTTAACAGGGTGCGCAGGAATTCACTCACCGCCGTACTAAAAAAATCTCCTCCACCTGTGGAGAAGGTTACAGAAACGAAGCCGGAGCAGCCCCCTCAGCGGCTGTCCTCCAAAATTTATAAAGTCTGGCGACAGGTCCAGGAATCAGTGATCGACCAGGACTACTCTCGCCGATCAAAGAAGCTTAAATCTCGACAAGGAGAAAACCATCCTGTCAAGCCACAAAAGGCGACAGCCGTCTGGGTGTCCGCTGCAACAGTTCCCTCGACTTCAAATGCTCACAATAGAAGGAGGCCGAAGGAAGCCCCTGTGACCGCGGCAAACCGCAAAGATGCTGAATCTAAACGCCCCAAATCTGGGGGCATGGTAGTCCATACTATTTATATGGCTTCCGGAAAAGAGGAAAGCCATGCTTCTGCGGGTTATCGACCGCTTACTCGATCGATAACAAAGGCTCAGGAACAACAGCAGCAGAAACTTCAGGAGATGCTGACCGCAATGGCCGCACTCACTGGGCCGAAAGAAAGTCCAGAGACCTCAGAGCAGCGTCAGGATCAATAAACTGATGCTGATTTCCTCCGAAGAATGCTCGAGAGGAAAGAAAAAGAGGCCACAGAACAAGCGGCCAACATAAAACGAATGGCCCTCTTTTTCCAAGATATGGCCGGGATGATGTTACAGCCGGAACCTCCAGCTGAAGACCCCCCGATTATCATTGAAGACGACAGAGGGGAGACAACGAACCCTCTTCCGGCTCATTCAGCAGCCAAGAAGGAGACAATCTCTAAGGCCGCTCTGGATGATTACATTGCTCAGCAAATACGGGCTCACTAGGCGAATGAAGCGGCTGGGCAGATCGTTAAAACTGGACGACCCTATCCGGATTGGTATGATCAAATAAGGTACCCGCCGGGATATACGATCCCTAAATTCCATGTATACAAAGGGACGGGAAATCCGCATCAGCACGTCACTCAATTCAGAGTCCTGTGCGGCAACACTGGAGGTGATGATAAACTTCTGCTCCGCCAGTTTGTTGGCAGCTTGTCGGAGACGGCGTTCGAATGGTATTCTGAACTTCCAAATGACTCTATCAAGAGATTTGCGGAGATGGAGCTGTTTTTTACACAGAGATTCGCAAGCGCTAGCGAGCGTACCCCGATTACCGCACTGATTAACGCCAGAGTAAAGCCAGACGAAATATGGGTGCAATATGCGATACGGTGGCAGAATTTATGGTCAAAGTACGAGCAGCGCATCGAAGAAGCACCACCAGTGGGCATGTTTGTGGGTACTCTTGATCCGCAGGCGACCATCTCCCAGTTCATGATGTTTTTTAAGCCCACCACCTTCCAAGCCTTGATTGACAAGCTGGCCCAAATGGACCAGATGGGCCACAGGCCTTCCTCTTCGAAGCCGGAGCCGCGGAATGAAAAAGGGAAAGGGAAAGCGACTTTCGTCGCTAACACTCAACAGCAGCCTAGTACGCCAAGACCAGTTGATCGCCAAAATGATAGAACACGATCTCTTAGAGATAAAATGAGACGCCCTTACTCGTTCCCTCGGGACAAGGCAAAGAGGTTATTCGAGCTAGCACTGCGCAATAGGCTCATCACGCTGCTAGAGCCAAGACGCCCAACGCAACCAGGAGACATTAACAATCCTAACTACTGGCCTTATCACCGAATGCTGGGTCATCCGATCGAAGATTGTTACATCTTAAAAAGCTGGATAGAAGATCAGTACCAACAGGGCAAGTTTGTATTATCCGAGAACTGGAAGGTGAACCCGCCCCAGCCGCACGCTCTTAAAAAGGCGGACGCACCGGGGGCATCGTGCTCGTTTGTCGAAGAAGCTCCATGGGAGGTCGCTCTTTCAGCCAAAACGAAAAGAATGCTGAAGGATCTCCAAACATGCCTGGCGATCAGGTGGAAAAATCCACTGGAACCCGAAGTCATCGAGGGAATGCTGAATCCACGCCCAAATCTAAAGATTAGCGGTGATAGTCAAAATGCTCACATCCAGCCATCAAAATCTTCAAAGAAGAAGAAGAAGGCCAAAAAGCCCGTGAAGCCTGATGACAAGCGCACAGACTTGCAAAAACATATCGACGCGCTGGAAGAATACAATCAGAAGGAGCGGACTTCAGTTACACTCCAAGAATTTCTCAGCCACGTCCTCAAGGACGGAGATGATGGCAATGGAGAAGACTCGTCGGATGAGTCTGAAGATTATGTGGCAAGCTGTCATGTGATCTCTCACTCGTTAATAAACGGTGAAGAAGCCCTGGATGCAGAGAAACCGGGGGCAGATCCTGAGCCGGAACTTCTAGGGCCATCAGATGAAATGATTGATGCATTCCTGAACGAAGCCCGTCTTAAAAGCAAAGCTGAGCAAGAGCGCGAGATGGCCATATTTGAAATGGCCAAACGTCGGCGACTGGACAAAAGGGTCGAAACACTCCCACCAGATAAAAGTACATCCGCCGCAAAAAAAGCAGGATCAAGACAAGGAAATGATTCGCTAGAGCCCTATCAAAGGGAATGAAGTTGCCCTCTTTCAGAGGAAATTCTCCCGGAGATATTCATCTTGATGAAGCGGACGCATATCCTAACTTCTGCTTATACCATCAGAGGATTACACATCCTACCGAAGAGTGCGTGGCCTTTAAAAACTGGTGGCAATGGTATGTTGCCCACCGACAACATGTTCAACATGTAAAACGCAAGACTCGTCGGGAGCAAAGAAATACGACTGATGAGCATGAAAGAACGACCGGTAACTGTCACATGGTCGACGCTGGGGGATCGCAAGTTCTCACCTTTGGGAGCGATTCTGATGAGGAAATAGCTCTTGGCCCTCTCTTCAAAGAATCCATCTCGGGAAAAGAGGAAGAAATGAAGACCTGTGAGACTATTCAGCTGCGCAATTGTACACTGCCTGAAAAGAATCTTGGGCCAGCGAACAGTGTGTCGAATAGAAAAGATAAGGGGAAAGAAAAAATCCCTGAAGACATCGCCCTCGATGATCAAGCCGTCAAAGAGCTTGTAGCCAAGAACCCGCCGAAGAAAAACAAGGTGGATTACAACGTTCTGGCACACTTGAGGAAGCTACCCTCACAGCTACGCATTCTCGATGCCCTTCTATTATCAAAAGAAGCGAGAGATTCTCTGATCAAAGCGTTACAAGAGCCTGACCAGTTTCAAGCTTTCCTCGCCGAAGAAAAGATGAAGGACGAACAGGAAGAAGTGTACGCTGCTGACATCACTTTCGGCGATGAAGATCTTCTCCTCGGGACATATGAGCACAACCGTCCTCTTTATGTCTCCGGATACTGTCATGATATTAAGATAGGTAAAATCCTGGTTGAAAATGGGTCCTCCGTTAACCTCCTCAATGTGAGAGTGTTGAAGAAAATTTGCATGAGCGTTCAGCACCTCGCTCGCGATAAAATCACCATCTACGGGTTTGACTCCCAGTCATCACGGACGCTCGGGTCTGTGATATTGACATTACGCTTTGGGCTACTCGTCACGGACATTAAATTTCACGTCATTGACGCCAAGACCTGCTATAACGCTTTGCTCGGCCGATCTTGGTTACACGAATACAACATCATCCCTTCTACACAACATCAGTGTATGAAGTATTTCCAGGATGGTCTCGAGTATACTGTGACAGGGGAACTAAACCCATTCTCCGTGAACGAAGTCCGCAAATATGAGGACGCCAAGTACTTCCTGCCAGATTTCGAAGACACAGAAAGATGTCGCAAATCGGAGGACATGCAAAAAGCTATCACCACCATTCCGTTCTTCAGGAGCGATACCGAGGAGGAAGAGGAGATAGTTTATTTAGGGCCGCCCCAATATAACAAGCCGGGACCGTCCACCCCTATTCTGGTCTTCGGCAGTGACTCGGAAGATGAGGTCAATGCCGTATTCTCGGCTCGGCCATCGATACAAGCCTTCGCTGATAAAGATCAAAGTGTGCAAGTTGCCATGGTTCCGCAAGAGCACTATAAAGAGTTCGACGCACTTGATACCTATAGTGTGCAGGAAATGCAGACGTTCTACGTCCCTCCCAGGCGAAAAGATGAGAAGGCGATCCTATTTTATCGATCCACGGAAACCAAAGTGGAGAAATAAATCTGGTATGGTGCTAATTCTACACTTGACAGGCTCCAACCCATCCGTTTGCCCAGATACTACACAGACGGATTAAAAAGACTGTTGAGGCGCCAAGGTGTACCCCTTAAGCATGTAGGGTTATTAGGCACTAGAACAAGGTTCTACAAGGCATCAACCATGCCAAAATCAAAATTTTCAAGCGCCGAACAACCCAAACAAGATCGTAGACTAGAGATTTGGCGAAACAATGAACAAGAAAACAACTTTACTTCTAAGAGAAAGGGATTACAACCTTTGCAGTCCGTTCCTTCGCTTCACAAGTTCCGTGTTGTGGTCGCTTCGCTGCGATCATCAAGTACCCGGACTCTAGAGAGGCTCCATGAAAAGAAAGATGCAAGCTTGCTTCCGATCTTCAATAACTAAGATGGTCTACCTTGAAGAAACTCAAACTCAAGCTCTTGCTTCACTAATCAATTATTAGAAAAGCAAACACCCTGATCTAAGTGGCTAGAATAGATGAGGATGATGAAGTAGGAATTTAGCTCTCATTTGTTTTCAATTTCTCACTCATTATCATCACATATCAAAAAGCTAGAAAACTTTTTCAAGAGGAAGAAGAAGAAGAAATCTATTTGTGATGAATAATGAAATCATTGTGTGAGATTAGAATTGTAACCATGGGTTAAGAATGAAGACTTAACCCTTGTAGAGAATTAACTATGGTAAAGGGTTTGGGTTGGGTTAAGAAATATCTACACAAAATATCATAAGTCAAAGTCAAAGCTTCAAGAAGCTTCTTGAAAGCTTCATCCAAGCTTAACCCTAATCCAAAGCCTAACCATATTTAAACTCCACAAAACATGTTGCATTTGTAACCCTAACTTGTTACAATATTATATATCACATATATAATATATATTGTAACAAAATAAAATAATACAATTAACATATATCACATATATATCAATGTATTATTCAAGTGAGAAAAAGAATCTTTAAGTGAGCTAATATTAGTTAATGTAATATAATATATCAAATATATAATTATACATTAAATTATCGAATCAACACTTGATCCGATAATCCGGCTATTTCATAAATAACCGACTAATATTATGTGTATCAGTTCATCGAATCAACACTTGATCCGATGACCCGGCTATATCACATATACCCGGCCGATATCACATATCGCGAGAATCTAATACGGTATCGCATACACGTATTATTCTCGGTCCCGCACATATTACATATGTAGCGTTTTGAAAATCGTTTCGGTGAAATTTCGGAAAATCGGTAAAATGAGGGGGTTTTCTGTAAAAAGTCAAAATACAAATATCCTATTATAAAAATTAAATATACATATTCTATCTATGTAATTGCTATTATTTGGTGTTTATTGAGCCGCTGGTGAAATTTCAAATTTTCTGAAAAAAATATTATTTTATTATTATTTTAAGCCGTCACTAATACATTTAATTAGGGAAAATTACAAATTGGAATGAGTTGAAACAAATTTTGTGCATCATAAAACATTAAATAAAAAATTTATCATGTGGTTTTTGGAACGAAATCATTTGCCAAAACGGTTTAGAAATTATTGAAGAAAAAAGGCTTTTTTTTAGCGTAAATGGATGTTTGGGGTATTGTATTTATCATTTTTCATCACCCCACACCCGTGCCCACACCCACACACCCCCACTTACCCCTCCCCTTAGCCAAATTCAGCAGCCCTCACTTTTTCCCCACTTGGTTTGCAAAGGAAAAAGAAATAAAAGAAAAGATTAGAAAATAGATAAAGTAGTTAGACTTTGACCTTACCTTGACCTTGACTTTCCTCCCTTGCATTTTCCTCACCTCCCTCTCTCTCCCCTCACCCACTTCTGGCCGAAAATGATCCCACAACAGCAGCCCTTTCCCACCCCCCCCTAAAATCCACACTATTTTGCTTCAAAAATCCAAGAAAAAGCTTCAAAATCCATACAATTTCAAAGCTTTTTCCAAATCCAACTCCTACCCATTATTTCTTGCCTATCTAGCATGGATCTAGGAGCATGGAAGCTACTTTTGGAGGCTAGAATTTGCATGCTAGAACTCAATTGGGAGGTATAAATTTTAACCCTTTAGTGAAATTGTTGTTTAATTGCTTTATGTTAGCTTATTAAGTGTTTAATTAGGTTTTAGATCGGTTCTAATTGCATGTTTGAAAAATTCAAGAATGAGGTTGATTTCAAGTTAGGGTTTTGAGTAATGGGATTATGGTTGTGATGGGTATCTTACCATCTTAGAATTTGTAGAAAGTAATTTAGTAGTTAAATTTCATATTGTTGCATGGAAATGTCTAAATTAAGTTTTGTTTTTGCTAACTAGAGTTTTTGAAAAATTATCAAATGCTTAGATTAAAATATAATTAAGTGTTCATGTCATTATAACTATTATAATGAGTGGTTTAATGACTTTGGTTCATGCAAAACGAAGCTTAATTGATGAATTGTGAATTTTGCTTTAAAGGGTGTTAAATTTGATATTTTGCAAACTAGGATTTTGGAAATTATGCAAATTTATGAGTTTAAATTATGGAAATGATTTTTATGACTTATTTAAGATAATTAATAAATATATTGGCCGCTACATTCATTTAAATATCGTGTTTTGTACAAAAACGGCGAATTGTGCTTGCTAGATTTTCGGAAAAATGACTTTTTGAGTGAAATTGGCGGTTTTGTGAGTTTCAACCTAGTTTATATTAAAATTAGTGTTCGTGAATGTGCAAATGAGTGTATTTGGGTTTTTCTCGATGGTTTGGCGTTTGTACGCCGACGTCGAGGGTTTTTGGGTTGATTTGTGAAAGCAACCATAGGTTTTGACCTATGTGGGATTCGTGCGTCGTTTTGATCATGAGTCGGATTTTAATGAGATATAGTGCGTTATGATATGTAGGTACCCCCATGTGGACTTCGAGACGACAAGCAAGCGCGTGGCGACGTCGGCACCGGCTAGCGAGGACCAGGTGAGTAGATTTATATCTACGGGGAGAAGTCGGGTGGATGGCGTATAGCACCCCCGCAGTCCGTGGTGGTGTATACGGATGCGTATACACACCAACAATTATTATATGTTATTTGGGATTAATAACGATGCTTAGGATGGATATTGGTGTGTTGGATTACTTTAGTGTTGCGAACCCTAGGGTAGTGTTACACACACATACACACATACATACTTGCATACATTCCTATTGATATGTGCTCATGGGATTCTTTATAGTTATGTGTTCACATGGGTATGGGACTATGTGTTCACGTACGGATTGAGGATGATACTTGGGATTGAGCTGAGTCGATGAGATTTGATTTGAGGCCGTGAGATCGGTGATATAGCAGGAATCGTATCTTAGATACGACATGACGTTGTAGCGGGTCCTTGACGTAGTGTTTCACACACGTCCATGCATACGTAGGCGGTATCAGTATGGTACTAGACGTAGATCAGTACCCCGAGCATGATATTTGATAAAGAGGATACCAGGTGAATAGTATGATGAATGTGATATTGAACCGTACCCAGATTGGGATGCCGTACGACGGATTTACGTACGAGCTATATTGATGATTGATCCGCACTCTTGACTTGGGATGCCTGATTATAGATATGGTATCGGATATGATATTATTGAGGCGGGATCACCGACTATACATATACAGGTATGTATATGTATCGACTCAGATGATAGGCGGTTTCCTTACCTGTAGTTCAGCTTGTTAGTTCAGCCGTATAGTTTAGTGTAGTTGTTAGATTAGATTAGACTCCTTACCTATTTCAAAAACTAACGAATCGTGGGCATTTTTAAAGACAGCTCAAGGGAATCTACGGATATTTCAAAAAAAACGACGTATCTTTTCATAAAAACACCGTAGCCCCTATTTTCAAAACCCCATGATTCGTGTTATTTCAAAAGGCACCATTCGTAGGACTTATATTAGATTATTGCAGATTAGTTATCGTTGTGTCTAGTATTCAGCTCCCGCACATTATTGTTGTTCGCTCTGCCTCGCATATTTATTTTGCTGCATATTCCATTATTGATATCATGCTGTTAGGACACCAGCACTATTACCGATGATGCGTATGTACCACGTACACCTACTTGCCGGCTCACACACATCTTCATCGGTAATTGCCATGTCACGTACACTTTAGAGAATATAATTGCTTGACTTAGATTGTTAGCTGGTAGTTTTGACACGATATTAGTGTACTTCCCTTATATGCCATATTAGACATTGTAGTTATTACCTACCACTTCATGCATACTATTATTCAGTTGTTCATGCCTAGTTCATTATAATTGACATATGCACTTGTGATGATTTCTTGAGATTTATGATATTTCTGGATTTCGGGGAAAGCCGCAAAATTTACAACTTATGATCTTTTAAAATATAAAATGTTGCGGTTTTCTAGTGATGTAAAGTGTCGTCCACCATGAGTTTGCTGTGGTTTTGGAGATCCGTGTCGAGGAGTGGAGGAACCGTCACGGGTACATGGTGGGCCCGGTATGGTACCCCGGGGCAAGAGGAATGTGGTGTTGACGTTGAGCCTGGCTGGGGAGCACTACCTACCGGTGATATTACCCGACGCGTCGGATATCCGGAGGATACCGTCGTGGTCTTGAGATGGATGGTAGGGGCCGGTCCGGACTGACGGCGCCCTAGATATTGAGCTTGAGACATTGATATTTCGAGACAGTGAGATTTATGTTTTATGTCGATGCTAGACACTGTTGATACTGATTTCATTATGATACCTCAGTTTAAAAATACGAAGGAAATCTCACTAATTTATGAAAACAGTTTCTTCATTTACATGTATTCTGTTTCATGCATTCATACCTCATTCATATGATATATTGCTACCTGAGGCACTGACACGGGCACATGAAATTATACTCGGGATAGATATTACCCTAGACATTGTCATAGGCTGCCTGTTATACATATATTTGAGGATATTTTATGATCATTGACCTAGGTTGCGTTATTTATGCGATTTCTGTGCGTAGATGTTTTTCTATTCACGAGTTGGCAACTCACCCCCGTTTTGCCCCAGTTTCTTGCAGATTTGCCGTACAGGTTTCCTTACGGCTTGCGGGCTCAGTTTCATTCGGGTGATTTGCTAGTAGGTGGGTTTACTTGTATCATACCCACATTATATATCTTGTATATCATTATTCTGTTGTATCTAGAAGTTCCATCAACCAAACATGTATCTATTGAGATAGAGACCAGTGTTGTTTATTCTTTCGACCTTAGAGTCGCTCGTTATATTTCTGGTGGTTTTGAGTTCCCTTTTGAGTTTTTGATCCTCGCCGTTGGCGTTGTATATTTATTGCTTGTGTGGTTGTGACCGTCGTTTGACGAAGAGCTAGCTCCCGGTTGGGGATGCCTTTTTTCTTGATTTCGTATACTATTCATGTTGTATCCCGTTGGGGGCCAGTATTTACAAAGGAGACTCTGCCGAAATTTTCAGTAAATTTTTGATGTTTTAAAAACCGCATAATTCGGCTTATGCTGTTGAAATTACTTGCTTTAAGTTGGTTTTTCCTGCACTCTACTACTTTTCTTGGTTTGGATTTCTGGGTTTTCGGTTTACTTAGATTACGTACGCCTCGAGACATTCGTAGTTTAAGTGCCGGTCATGTTCCGTACTTTCGGGTCGTGACAAAGTTGGTATCAGAGCGTTAGGTTTTAACCTTCGGAGCGTAGGATGACCCTTGGTTGATGGAATAGGTGACTAAAGTAGAGTGACGTACCGTTGGTATGTTCCGCGGCATATTTACGACACGCCACTCCACTTAAGGAGCCTTAGGATGTACATTTCCTTGTTCAGTATTATATTCCTTCCTGATCTAGCCTCATCGGTACCAGTTTGGTTTTACTGCTACGGTTACGGGCAGGGAGAGCTACGGCTAGAGTTGCGGTCAGCACAAGCTCGTCACGAACGAGGACTGACCAGGGCGAAATTCCGGCGACACACGATTGCAGAGATGTGTCTTTTTACTGTGTTTCCGCGCCGCGAGCGTTTGGCGGATCGCCTTTATGAGGTTACTCGGATGTGCCGATCGACACTAGAGGATTGAGCCACTGACAGAGGCCAGCCAGATTTTGATGACCGTTGGTGTGTTGCTTACTCCTGATGATTGAGGCACTGTTCAGCGTGCAGACGAGCGAGCCAGTTGTTGCTGCGAGCGACGAGATATCGCCCCATATGTTGGAACTATGGCGGGGCGAGTTGTACGAATAGATGATAGAAGGTCGCTAGTCACCCGATGATGAATGACTAGGACAGGTGGTTCATTCGCTTACCCCGATGCGAGGTCATCAGATAGATTGATTTCAGCTAGAGACGACTTCACGCGGAGACGTTGGGAGTCGACAGAGACGATCGAATGTCAGAAACCTATTATTCCAAGTTTAAGATAGTCGGAAAGACATGCAGGCAATTCTATGGTCCCTCTAGAAGAATGAAACCCTAACTCGACTTAATGACCGTGTGAAAGCCTTTGAACCTTAGGGTTTGCGGCAGTTCTGCGGCGCCATTAGTGAGGCTTGGGTTTGCCCTTCTACGGCTGGACCACCGATGCTGTGGTATGTACTCGATACTATTAAACTGTGCCCAAGAGGTTGAGCTCTTGGGGGATTATGAGGTTTTGACGACTCGATCGGATGGCTCGACTTAATTCGGATGCTAGTTGGTGAGATGCATTCTTGGGAGACTCCAGATACGAGGATAGCCGTTGGAGCTCAGTCCATGCAGCCGCGACGAGACGAGTCCAAAGCAGACGACATTAGAGAAAAGTGGAGTAAGAGGTTCGCACCAGATCTAGATGAGATGATGTTCCACTCCGCCGACATCAGAGAGGCGATGCGCATGCCGAGGCATGGTACTTGGACTTACCTTCCAGAAGGAGTCGCGATGAGTATGCAGTCGTTCCAGAGCAAGAGGCAGATATAGGAAAGGACAATGACTTCCGGACAGTTGGCAGAGACAAGACATGGAAGAGACCGTGAGCAGGATTCCTTCCAGGACACTGCTGCAATGATACTTGCACCCAGGATCAGATGTGTCACGTACCTTCAGAGAGCCAGAGGCCGACGCCAGTGATATGCTGTCTTATGAGTGGTCGCGATGATTGACCAAGAGATGACCAAAGGAGTGCCAGAACGGAATCGTCCCCGTTAGCACACCTGACAGGGCCGATGAGCCGATGGACCGAAAGATTGGTAATTCACAATGAAGACCTTGACCCAGGAGTGGTCATGGTTACGCACGCCAGCAGGACAGAGTTCATGATCATCGACGAGACGTCCCACTAGTGACCGCGACAGTTGCCGAGATTCTTAGAGGATGCGCTTGAGCAGTACTATTCCGCCATTATTGATTACGATGTTTTGGGTGATTTATTCGTATGATTTGATTTTGATGATTGAGGATTTACGATCTTTGCACAGTGTTGCACTTGATATCGTTTTCGTTCTTTGGTTTCATATGTTTGTGATTTTACGGTTTTAAACAGTTGAGTTGGTTTTGTGCATATGCACGCACACGATTTGGTTCCTGCACTCTGTATAGTTTATATATGCTTGCAGTGTAGTGATACGCCTTTTGTGCACTTAGATGCACTGGACTTCAATTTCGATTGTGATACTCGATATTTGTTTTGTGCATCTTGTGCACCTGAGTGATTTTGCGCACGTTCGGCGCTTGATATTGGATTTCATGATTTCGTGCACGATGGATGCACCTGATTTAGATTTTCGCGCATGTTGAGCGCATGTCTTGAGATGCGATTTTGGTGCACACCAGATGCACTAAATCGAGATTTTTCGTGCATGTCAGATGCACCTGATTTTGCTGTCAGGCACACACGTTGCCTACGACAGATGCTTTGTGCACACCCGATGCACTTAGATCTTGTTTCTGTGCATATGTATGGCACATATATGGATTTTTATTTCCGTGCGCACCAGACGCACGTAGTATTCATGTGCATATTTTGGGATTGATTTCTTATAGAGCAGTACGTTTTTATGATATTGCTATGTGTTTTCGTACTGAGCAGGACTAGTCAGAGGACAGTACCTGAATACATTTTGCATGCATTGATAGTTATTGAAGGGATTTCCAAAAGGCGAGCTATAGCCTCAGTATTTACCTACGTGTCTGATATGACACGAAATGTTTAAAACAAGGAGACCCTTCTAAATTGTTTCCAAAACGGCGGAACGTACATTTCAAAAAAAAGTATATATGTATATAGTTATTTTCTTATGGTAGACGTCCGCCACTGTGCAGTGTTATACGCGTTGCACAGCGACTTAAAGAGATTTGGCATGCATTTCCTTCAGATATTTACAGATATAGATTCGATATTTACATTTATAGTTTCGAGTTATATCATATTGGTTTTGATTTGGATTTGGCATTGATGTCTTCTCCACGACTCCGATGATCGCGGGATGCTTGACGGAGTTTTGATTTGAGTTATATACTCATTTTTCAAGCGCATGCGCTGCGCTACGATTTGTTTTATGTATTTACAATTTCGGAGCCCCGACGACTTGATGGTTTTTCTTAGATGTTTTAGTAATTGGGGGAGTTTGAATTTAAATTCGGGGACCGAATTTCTTTAAGGGGGGAAGATTGTAGCGTTTTGAAAATCGTTTCGGTGAAATTTCGGAAAATCGGTAAAATGAGGGGGTTTTCTGTAAAAAGTCAAAATACAAATATCTTATTATAAAAATTAAATATACATATTCTAGCTATGTAATTGCTATTATTTGGTGTTTATTGAGCCGCTGGTGAAATTTCAAATTTTCTGAAAAAAATATTATTTTATTATTATTTTAAGCCGTCACTAATACATTTAATTAGGGAAATTACAAATTGGAATGAGTTGAAACAAATTTTGTGCATCATAAAACATTAAATAAAAAATTTATCATGTGGTTTTTGGAACGAAATCATTTGCCAAAACGGTTTAGAAATTATTGAAGAAAAAAGGCTTTTTTTAGCGTAAATGGATATTTGGGGTATTGTATTTATCATTTTTCATCACCCCACACCTGTGCCCACACCCACACACCCCCACTTACCCCTCCCCTTAGCCAAATTCAGCAGCCCTCACTTTTTCCCCACTTGGTTTGCAAAGGAAAAAGAAATAAAAGAAAAGATTAGAAAATAGATAAAGTAGTTAGACTTTGACCTTACCTTGACCTTGACTTTCCTCCCTTGCATTTTCCTCACCTCCCTCTCTCTCCCCTCACCCACTTCTGGCCGAAAATGATCCCACAACAGCAGCCCTTTCCCCCCCCCCCAAAATCCACACTATTTTGCTGCATATTCCATTATTGATATCATGCTGTTAGGACACCAGCACTATTACCGATGATGCGTATGTACCACGTACACCTACTTGCCGGCTCACACACATCTTCATCGGTAATTGCCATGTCACGTACACTTTAGAGAATATAATTGCTTGACTTAGATTGTTAGCTGGTAGTTTTGACACGATATTAGTGTACTTCCCTTATATGCCATATTAGACATTGTAGTTATTACCTACCACTTCATGCATACTGTTATTCAGTTATTCATGCCTAGTTCATTATCATTGACATATGCACTTGTGATGATTTCTTGAGATTTATGATATTTCTGGATTTCGGGGAAAGCCGCAAAATTTACAACTTATGATCTTTTAAAATATAAAATGTTGCGGTTTTCTAGTGATGTAAAGTGTCGTCCACCATGAGTTTGCTGTGGTTTTGGAGATCCGTGTCGAGGAGTGGAGGAACCGTCACGGGTACATGGTGGGCCCGGTATGGTACCCCGGTGCAAGAGGAATGTGGTGTTGACGTTGAGCCTGGCTGGGGAGCACTACCTACCGGTGATATTACCCGACGCGTCGGATATCCGGAGGATACCGTCGTGGTCTTGAGATGGATGGTAGGGGCCGGTCCGGACTGACGGCGCCCTAGATATTGAGCTTGAGACATTGATATTTCGAGACAGTGAGATTTATGTTTTGTGTCGATGCTAGACACTGTTGATACCGATTTCATTATGATACCTCAGTTTAAAAATATGAAGGAAATCTCACTAATTTATGAAAACAGTTTCTTCATTTACATGTATTCTGTTTCATGCATTCATACCTCATTCATATGATATATTGCTACCTGAGGCACTGACACGGGCACATGAAATTATACTCGGGATAGATATTACCCTAGACATTGTCATAGGCTGCCTGTTATACATATATTTGAGGATATTTTATGATCATTGACCTAGGTTGCGTTATTTATGCGATTTCTGTGCGTAGATGTTTTTCTATTCACGAGTTGGCAACTCACCCCCGTTGTGCCCCAGTTTCTTGCAGATTTGCCGTACAGGTTTCCTTACGGCTTACAGGCTCAGTTTCATTCGGGTGATTTGCTAGTAGGTGGGTTTACTTGTATCATACCCCCATTATATATCTTGTATCTAGAAGTTCCATCAACCAAACATGTATCTATTGAGATAGAGACCAGTGTTGTTTATTCTTTCCCTTAGAGTCGCTCGTTATATTTCTGGTGGTTTTGAGTTCCCTTTTGAGTTTTTGATCCTCGCCGTTGGCGTTGTATATTTATTGCTTGTGTGGTTGTGACCGTCGTTTGACGAAGAGCTAGCTCCCGCTTGGGGATGCCTTTTTTCTTGATTTCGTATACTATTCATGTTGTATCCCGTTGGGGGCCAGTATTTACAAAGGAGACTCTGCCGAAATTTTCAGTAAATTTTTGATGTTTTAAAAACCGCATAATTCGGCTTATGCTATTGAAATTACTTGCTTTAAGTTGGTTTTTCCTGCACTCTACTAATTTTCTTGGTTTGGATTTCTGGGTTTTCGGTTTACTTAGATTACGTACGCCTCGAGACGTTCGTAGTTTAAGTGCCGGTCATGTTCCGTACTTTCGGGTCGTGACAACATATGTGCTCCTACTACGTTTTGCCTGAGCCAGGAAACCTCTGTGTAGGACTCTAAAGAATCGTTAATACGCCGGCAGTAGGTGATGATCATATCAAACACCCACAAGCTGCAAGCGGTCAGCTAAACGTAACAGCCACCCAGGTATTGTGCGATCAGAAGATCAACAAGCAATCCTGTACATTCTCCTGCGAATCCAATCAGTAACTCTCCCGTACAGTCCGGTCTCTTCGTCTGATATGTCGCATATCTCGTCTAGGGGTGGTAAATGTCAGACCCCAGTAGCTTGATAAGTCGTGTCGATATGAAGTCCATAACAGTTCGAGAAACTACTGATAACACTTACCAGTAAATCTCAGCAACCCTGGCCAGGGATTTCCAGTCATAGACAATCGAACACAGCGCAACATCAACTCCCTATACCGGGAGAGACGAAACCCCTCCTATCGCTCATTGCCTCCATGTGATTCGGGACTGTACCCAAAAGCCACCGTTTTGCACGCCATCTTGGACGTGGTATGATGGAAATCGAAGCACAGTGGGAATCACACAAGACTCTATGACGATCTCGGGTCTACAGACTAATCTGTACCAGTGTCACCAGAGAACTGCCATCTGACGTGAGGTATAATACCATCTGGGAGTTCTCGGCGAGTCCATCCAGTGTACCCAGTCTCCACTGAGCACCCGTATACCTTCTCTGATGTCAAACACCAATGGATATGGGATCATCCATCGTCCATCATATGGGTCAAGAAGCGTATACTCTAGTCTATTCTGGTATATCGATGCCCTGTCTCGATACACCTACGACTAGGAACATTTGAAGGATGTACTTAGTGACTACACTGTCCCCACTAGTATGATCCGCATCATAGTCCTGGTAGTCAAGTACTCATCCTAAGGGCTTTATCAACGTGTAACATAGAGACAATCAGAGTACATGTTAAGATAAAGAGCAACCAGATAGCATTCTATCATGTCGAGCAAGAAAGTCCTCCCTATATATGTCCAAGCATCCACTAAAATATACATCGTATGTACGGTAATGGCCTCTAGGGCATACATATCACTGACAAAGCAGACTGCCCGACAAGCCCAGTTCTATAACAGGATCTAGAGCGTCCCCGGAACTCAACGAAAGTTACCCAACGGAAGAATGGAAACGATCGGGCTTGGGTATGTTCAATCCAAGAAACGGGAGCGATTCCGCGGCTGCTACGTCATACACGACTTCGATGAAGAAGGAGATGCTATGTGGGAAGATGCTAACCATGAACCAAAACGAGCTCCCGTCATGAAAATGCCAAGCCCGTCGTTCTAAGAACAAATGGACATGCTTATAAGGGAAGCGGGTCAAAAGGTTCGGGACGATCATAACCGCGAAATGGCCATCTACGAGAGAGCCAGGACGCAGCGCCTCCTTCAACAGGCTATGGAAGATGACGATGCTCTTCGTCACCAGCTCGTCATACAAAAGACTCAGCGCAGAGGAAAAAATAAACCAAAGAACGGAAAATATGTTCGACGACAGCGTAGCGGGTCCAAAAAGCCACGCGAAGCAGGATCGAGCAACCAGGATTCATCTCTTATAAAGAAAATGAGTCGAGCATATTCTTTTTCCTGAGACAAGACAAGGAAAATACTTGATTTTGCCATAAAACATCATATGATTACCCTCCCGGAGTCCAAGCACCCCAAGCAAGCAGGCGATGTCTCCCACCCGGATTATTGCTCCTATCACTGAGCAATAGGGCATCCTCTCGAAGACTGCTTCACCTTCAAGAACTGGGTTGAAGACCAGTATCAACTCAGCAAGTTCGCTCTATCCAGCAGCTGGAGGGTAACCCCGCCGCAGAAGCATGAACCGAAAACCACTATGCAGCGAGAGTAGAACCAGATCAGCATCGGTCTTGGAAGCGATCTTGCACCTGTCACATGATAATGCTATCAGAAGAAGAACCCGAGAATATGGATGACCTCTCTTGGTGCTTCGAAAATGATGAAGATGAGTTAATCTCAGAATTTCCACCGGCGCCAAAAGAGCTGGAAGATGGGATACATTCTACTGCAGACGACCTCAGAAAAATCGACTTGGGAACGGCAAACGACCCACGGCCAACATTCGTTAGTGAACTGTTGTCTGAAGAAAGGGTGGCTACGCTAAAAGACGTGCTCATACAATATAAAGATTGCATCGCATGGAACTATTCCGAGATGCCCGGATTGGATCCAGAAATAGCCGTCCACAAATTGGCGATATCTCCGGACGTCAAGCCGATCAAACAAGCACCAAGAAGAATGCGGCTCGAGCTTGAGATGAGCATCAACGCCGAGGTCAAGAAGCTAATCGACTCCGTCTTCATCCAAGAAGTTCAATACCCTGACTGGATTTCCAACATCGTCCTAGTGATGAAGAAAAATGGGACGGTGCGCATATGTGTAGACTTTCGGGATCTCAATAAAGCTTGCCCGAAAGACGACTTTCCAGTACCGGCCACTGAGCTGATGATAGACAACACTTCCACTCATGAAGTTTTCTCCTTCATGGACGGCTCATCGGGATTCAATCAGATAAAGATGCATCCCGAAGACCAGAAGCATACCGCTTTCCGGTCTCCTCTTGGCATATTCTGCTACAAAGTGATGCCCTTCGGTCTGAAGAACGCCGGTGCCACCTATCAGAGGGCCATGAAAAAGATCTTCGATGACCTTATACATGAAATCGTCGAATGCTATATCGAAGACCTTGTAGTTAAAAGCAAATCATACGAGGAAGATTTAAAGCATCTGAAGATTGTGTTTCAGTGCCTTCGGAAATACAACCTGAAGATGAACCCTTTCAAATGCGCGTTCGGAGTTTCCTCGGGTAAATTCCTAGGATTCATCGTACGACATCGAGGCATCGAGATAGACCCGTCGAAGGTCAAGGCGATCATGGAAATGCCTCCGCCAAGAACTCTCAAGCAACTGCGGTCTCTCCAAGGAAAGCTCGCATATATCCGGTGATTCATAGCTAATCTTTCTGGCAAGTGCCGTCCTTACAGTCACCTAATGAAGAAAGGGGCTCCTTTTGTCTGGGATCACAAATGCCAAAGCGCACTGGACGAAATCAAACAATACCTGCAGAACCCACCAGTACTAACTGCTCCGGTTAAGGGAAAACCCCTCATCCTGTATACAACAGCCCTCGAAGGTTCTCTAGGCGCGCTGTGGGCATAAGAAAATGACCAAGGGAAAGAGAGAGCCCTCTACTACTTGAGTCGAGTTCTACTGGGGGTAGAAAGCAATTACACCCCCATTGAAAAACACTGTCCGGCGTTGATCTTCGCAATAACGAAGCTCAGACACTACGCGTTGGCATATGAGGTCCATCTCATATCGAAGGTGGATCCTCTCAAATATTTGATGTCAAAGGGTATATTAACGGGACGGCTCGCTAAATGGGCCTTGCTCTTAATGGAATTCTCGATGACATATCGTCCCCTCAAGACGGTGAAAGGCCAGGCTATCGCCGACTTCTTCGCTGAGCATCCAATACCTGCCGATTCTCCCTTAAACTGCGACTTGCCAGACGAGCACGCGTTTGACACGATCGACCGTGAGAGAAGAAAGAGTGATACTCGATAGGAACTCTACTTCGACGGGGCATCTTCCATAAAGAAGCACAAACAAAGCACCCCTATAATCAAATCAGGGGTAGGCCTCATCTTCGTAACTCCACAAAGGGGGATAATGCGCTTCGCCTTATCTTTAACAGAGCCGAGGACGAACAATGAAGCCGAATATGAAGCTTTAATAGCAGGTCTAGAGATCGCTGTCGACATGGGAATTGAAAACCTCCTCATATACGGAGACTCCCAGCTGGTCCTTAGCCAAGTAAACGGCGAATATCAAACATGCAAGCCAAAGTTAATGAAGTACGGTGAAAGGGTACAGCAATTACTGACTCAAATCCCTTCCTATATTCTGGAAAGCATACCGAGAGAAGAAAATAGCAAAGCGGACGCATTAGCCAAGCTCACTAAAGAATTGGCTGATGAAAACCTTGACGACGTGAGGATCGTCATGCAAAGCCGTCGGGTTCTTACACCGGCAGAAATATCTCCGGAGTTGTCAGAAGAAAAGGGAGCGACTGAGCAAACGGCCCTACAAATAAAAGACCAGGAAAAGGCTAAGGATTGGAGAGAAGTCTTTATAGACTACTTCAAATCCCGTCGAACACCTGAAGATGCGTCCTCAAGACATCAGCTCATGAAACGAGCTCTGTCTTTCGCCTTCGTCAATGATACTCTGTATAAGAGATCATTTGATTCTTTATGGCTAAGATGCCTGGGACCTGAAGAGGCAAAGAGGGTCATCCAAGAAATTCACGACGGACTCTGTGTATCTCATCAAGCTGGGTCAAAGATGAAACTAAAGATCAAAAGGATGGGTTACTACTAGCCCACGATGATCCAAGACTGTCTCGAATACGCGAAGCAGTGCCACTCGTGCCAGATTCACGAAGACTTTATCCATCATCATCCAAATCCGCTACATCCGACGGTGGCTAGTTGGCTATTCGAAATGTGGGGAACTGACATAATTGGGCCCATCGAACCAGCATCGTCCAGAGGACATCGATTCATTTTGGCGACAACTGATTACTTCTCCAAATGGGCAGAAGCAGTACCACCGAGGGAAGTGAAGACGGAGAATATCCTCTATTTCTTCAAGACACACGTCATTTATCGGTTTGGTACTCCGCTACGGATTATCTCCGATAACGGGCCAGCCTATAGAACCCACAAAATCAGCCGCTTCGCACAACAACACAATATAGACTGGAGATACTCTTCAGTCTATAATCCCCGTGCTAACGGTCTAGCTGAGGCTTTCAACAAGACCTTGACAAAGATCGTGAAAAAGACGGTGTCTCGAAATAAGAGGGACTGGCACGAGAGACTGCATGAAGCTCTCTGGGCGTATCGAACTACGTTCAAAATGGCCACGAACACGACGCCGTATGCATTGGTATTCGGCACGGAAGCGGTACTCCCCCTCGAAATAGAGTTACCCTCTCTATGAATGGCAGTTCATTATGAGCTAACAGACGAAGAAAATGCTCACCTTCGGCTTGAGGAGTTAGATGCCCTTGATGAAACCCGGCTCATGGCGCAACAGAATTTGGAGGCTTATAAAGCGAAGATGACACGCTCATATGAAAGGTTGACTAGGCCGAGAACATTCCGCCAAGGCGAACTCATGCTAGTGCTCAAGAGACCTATGATCCCCAATCGTGCCAAACGGGGGAAATTCGAGCCGAACTATGAAGGCCCGTATATCATAGATAAGGTCTACCAGGGTGGAGCCTATCAACTCATGGACATGCATGGTGAAAGACCTTTCAGGCCAATAAACGGCCGCTTCCTGAAAAAATACTACGCTTAACGAGTCACAGCCTAGGTCAACGATAGATAACGACGCCTATGTCTGCTCGCTATCTTCATAAGCCTAAACTCTGTAAGTAGTAGCCAACTTTAAGACCGAAACGTCGTTAAACTAACGATGGACCACTATGTCCTAAAACTGGCTGCTGACCGAGACGTCGATAAACTACTACGGACCGCAGCATCCTAAGGCTGACACAAAAAAAAGATATAAAAATAAAAATAAAAAAAAGAGAAAAAGAAAACGGTATGTCCATAAGCAAAGTGGGCACGGATGAAAACCCGAAAGGACTCCGTGAGTAAAAACAGCAGGTCTACCGGCGAGTTTTGTGAAAACCCGAAAGGGCGCAACATCGTTAAAAGACACTTGCAAGGTCCTCTCGATCCTGTAAGGAGAAACCACCTGCGTGAGATCCTTACGACTCACAAGGAAGCAACTCACTTAGGGATCCCCACGATTCCTAAGGAGAAATTACACTTGCGAGATCCTTACGACTCGTAAGAAGAATCCTCCTTTTAGACCCTCACGGCTCATAGGATTCAAAAGCCTTAAGTTACATGGATTTGAACCTGTTCTTAAGCCATCACAACCTCCAATGCTGCCGTACAAGCGGTTCAATATTGACCCTTGTATACAATCCACGGACGCGAATAAACATTTCCCTAACAAAGTCCCATCCGTGACTAGGGATATGTTTGCACAGTGAACAGCCTTTGTAAGTCCTCTCGACTTATAAGGAGAAAATACTCTTGTAAGATCCTTACGACTTACGAGAAACCACACACTTAGGAATCCTCACGATTCCTAAGGAGAAAACGCACCTACGAGATCCTCACGACTCATAGGGAGAAATACCTTTGTGAGACCCTTACGGCTCATGAAGTCAAAAGCCTTAGTCGACAGGATCTTAACCCTGTTTGCTAAGCCACCTTTGTTCGAAACAACAAAGGCAAATGATGATTCGCTCCTGGCAATATCCCAGTTGTAGCGATGCTGATGCCTAAATCGGTATCAAATCCCAAACTCGCAGCGAAAAGCCAGCGAGCCACAAATGCATATGCAATAGCCGAAATGATGGGGCAACTTGCAACAAAATCAGCAAGTAAAAATATATGCATGCAAAATAGCCGAGATGATTAGGCACCGCGAAAAATAGCCGAAATGATTGGGCAATCGCGACTCTCGCTATATAAAAGCCGAAATGATAGAGCATCGCGAAAAGAAAAATATATAAAATGAAACTTTTTGCCCTACAGGTTAGATCACATTAATCCCTATATACAATCCAGGGGCACAAACAAAGAGGGAACCACACCTTTTCCCCAGGCTCCATCGGAAAAACGAAACCGAATCTCAACGGTTCACGGACAGCCTAGAGATCATCAACAGCATTCCTCCTCATTCCAGCAGGATTCAAACGCTACAATCAACCTTGGAGCTATGGAAAAGTCCCTACTCCGAATCTCGATGGTTCACAGAGAACATAAAGACCACTTCCATATTCGTTTCATTACAACAGACGCCACGTGATCCATATGACCCCATCGTGGAAATACGTCATCAACATGACCCCGTCATGGAAATACGTCATCCAAATGATCCCGTTGCAGAAATACGTCATCAACATGACACCGTCTCGGAAATACGTCATCCACATGACCCCGTCACGGAAATAAGTCATCCAAATGACCCCGTCGCGGAAATACGTCATCCAAATGACCCCGTCGCGGAAATACGTCATCCAAATGACCCCGTCATGGGAATACGTCATCAACATGACCCCGTCTCGGAAATACGTCATCCACATGATCCCGTCGCGGAAATACGTCATCCAAATGACCCCGTCTCGGAAATACGTCATCCAAATGACCCCGTCGCGGAAATACGTCATCCAAATGACCCCGTCTCGAAAATACGTCATCTAAATAACCCCGTCGCGGAAATACATCATCCAAATGACCCCGTCGTGGAAATACGTCATCAACATGACCCCGTCGCGGAAATACGTCATCCAAATGACCCCGTCTCAAAAATACGTCATCCACATGACCCCGTCGCGGAAATACATCATCCAAATGACCCCGTCGCGGAAATACGTCATCAACATGACCCCGTCGCGGAAATACATCATCCAAATGACACCGTCTCGGAAATACGTCATCCACATGACCCCGTCGCGGAAATACGTCATCCAAATGACCCCGTCGCGGAAATACGTCATCCACATGACCCCTTCGCTGAAATACGTCATTCACATGGCCCCGTCGCGGAAATACGTCATCCACATGACCCCTTCGCGGAAATACGTCATCCACATGACCCCGTCACGGTAATACGTCATCCAAATGACCCTGTCGCGGAACTATGTCATCCAAATGACCCCGTCTCGGAAATACGTCATCCATATGACCCCGTCGCGAAAATACGTCATCCAATGACCCCGTGGAATATGACCAAAGTCAACCTTGACCCCGTGGGAAACGCCCAGAGCAACTTTTGACTCCGTGAAATGCGGATAATGTCAACATCATTAATCACTTACGGGTCCTTTCGACTCGTGAGGAAGAAAACTCTTTTGTGAGATCCTTACGACTCTCAAAAGAAAATACACTTAGGAATCCTCACGATTCTTAAGGAGAAGTTACACTTACGAGATCCTTATGACTCGTAAGGAGAAATGCCTTTATGAGACCCTCACGGCTCATAAAATTGAAAAGCTTTAGGCGGTAGATCTGAACCTGCTTCCTTAAGCCATCACTACCTCTCGAAGAATTCAAAACAGAATGCTCTCTCTATCATTTGTAGGCTATGCTTACTAGAATGACATGCCGATAACAAACAAAAGAAGAAAGCAAAGAGACGACACAAGACATTGCGAAAGAAATATATCTTTTATTCATAAATTCAATTGGATACAAAATACATCTTATGAAAGAATAAAAAAATGGATACATTTTATTCAAAATTACAAATGGTACAAAAACAATTATTGAGAAGGAAGTGTTTTCAATAGACCAATTAACCGCTTGCGCACTTCCCTCGGCCCATTTTCATGGTCAGCTACCACGGCCAACTCTGCTTCAACCTGAGCTCGTTGCTGCAGATAAGATGAAAGTTGCTCGTCAACGACCCGCTGAGCCACGTCACGACCTTGTACATCTCGTTCAATGAGGTTGAGTTTCTGCCTCAGCGTTAGCCCAGCAGAAATACATCGTAGAAGGCTTTCAAAGATGACTTTCAGCTGTGCAGCGTTTGCATCAACTTGGGCATGCAAACGAGAAGATTCACATAAAGTCTCCTCGCGTTCCTTACGCCTCAAAGCCGCTTTTTGTTCAAGATGGCGGAAGTAAGGGGTGCTCTCCTTGACCCATGCAGCCCGCTGGGAGTTCACAACCAAGACCTCGGGGGCAGGACGTCTAAACTCAAGCTCATACAGACAGGCTTCGATTTTTCTGCAATGATTAACCCAGGACTCCACGACGCCTTCATTATGAAAGTGCACGAGCGTCGCCGGCATGGGATTAACCTCAGCAGCGAAATCTGTAGCAAGGGCAGGAGTCTCCACATCAAGCTCCTCGAGGTGATCAATCAACATGCGCAGGCTATTCAGAGCACCTTTGGAAGAGGGATGTCTAGAGAAGGGGCCTGCTGGAATTATAACTTGAGACTCGAACGGAGCTGAAGTCGATGTCAAAGCTACAAAGCAAATCACAGTCAAATAATAGTTCAAGAAATAAAGAAGGTTCATGAACAACGGAGTTTACTATACCGGGTGCAATAGGTGGAAAGACCGGGAGTACCGGCGGTGCAACTGTTCTTTCGTCTCCTCCTTCGATCTGTAGGGCTGCAATAAAAACAAAGAAGAATTAGAAATGATTTGACTACCCGTCAAAGAAAAGAAGAGACGTTAGCTAAAGGCTGTACTCACCAGCTCCGCTAGAAGAGGCAATCTCTGACTGAAAGGAGAAGTGTGGGTGTAGCACCTGATACAGGTGATCAAAAAGGACTCCTGCAAGGATATAATAATGCAATGTCAGTACATGAAGTATACTGCCTACAATGAAACTGATGGGTCACAAATCCACACCTTCCAGCATTTGAGAGGGTACGAGAGAAGGTAAAGGAGTGGTCACCGTCAAAGCAGCAACTGAAGACGCTTCTTCGGATGGCATAACCCCAATGCTCATCACACCTGCATTAGAAATAAGAGAAACACTGTCATAAGAAATTGAAAGGGATTGCGGAATAAAGGGGAAAGTAATGACCCAAAATCTACCTGGTGAGTCACCGGTCGAGACAGCGACAAAGGCGTCACTGGATGTAACGAATGCTTCACCCTCCTCCATTGGGACGGTCTCGCCACCCGTAGCCTCATCTCCCGATTCCATGAGAATCGTCGTGACACTCACAGTGCCCGGCAACGGCAAGGAACCGCAAGGGGAAAGAGCGACGATTGGAGCAGTGCCCGACTCTTGAGAAAGAGTGGCTACCTCGGGCTCGGTGATTGTAGCCATCTCACCTACCGCTACCTCAGGCTCGGTGATTGAGGCTGTCTCACCTGCCGCTACCTCAGGCTCGGTGGTTGCCGCCACGACACCTACCACTTCCTCGGCAAGACTCGGCCCTGCAGGATAGGATATATGAGAACCTGAAAATTAAAACTTTGACAAAAGAGCCCAATGTCGCGTTACCTTGGGTCGGTTTTTCGATTGCCTCCCGAGCCGCACGTGCTTCCTGTCTGTGGACGGTAGACAAAGCAGCCGAAGTATCCTCTAAAGGAGTAGGGGCAGGGGTAACAGCGCTTGGACCTGCACCTACATCCTAGGCGGCAGTACGCTCCCTTGCCGCGCGCATTCTACGTCTCCTTTCCGCCCGGGCCATGAGGGCAGATCTTTTAAAGACCTCCGTCAACGGGACGCCATCGTCCATGCTAATAGTTACCTCTGGAGCCGTTATGGCATCCGTCATCGGTTGCTTAAGTGAAGCTTCTTTTGGCAATACCGGCGAAACTGAGACTTCGATAGCCGACCCGGGAAGCGTCTCTGCACTGCCCTGCGAAGTCGGTGCTATGCCTAGAATAACCTGAGTAGAGGTAGTTCCTGTAATAAGATGAAAAGGAGGGATTAGATTACCCATAAGAAATGGGAATGGAGATGCGGTGAACCAAAATGTACCAATGCCTAAAGACGCTCGAAGTCTTTCCTCCTCCTCAAAAGTCTTGAGAGAAGCTGCGAGAGCTTTTTCGGTGGAAATGCCTGTTAAAAAAGGAAAAGTGTCAGTTAAAACATGATGATAGAAATATGATGCAATGACAAAAGGTACGGCTGATGTTTACTCGATCGCGCGAGGACGACCAGTCCCGCTTTGTAGCTTGCTAGTTGCTCGGAAGCTGCAATGGCAGCCGCCAGATCAGTATCATCTGGCGGCATGAATAGACCCTCGTTTTTCCCATACTCGCTCAAGCCCTTGCCATAAGGAGCATGAGGTTCCTGACCAAATACAACGTCGGCAGAGAGGATCGACTTCTTCTTTCTCTTCTGCGAGCGAGCTCCGGTCGCCGTAAGAACAAGTTTACGTTTAGTGGGCACCTTGGGGCGACGAGTCCCGATATCTGAACTCACGCCAGAATCGGGGGAAGCTACAGCCGCCGTTTATACAAAAGCCCGGGGTATCGGTAGCTCGGGCCTGTCGTGCGGGACTTCGATCACGGCAGCTTCTCTTAAGGGAGGTGGGACAATGGTCTGTCACTTCAGAGGGACATTTCGATCACCAGCAGGGGGTGCACCTTTGCGATCGAGCAGCAATCGCTTCTCCTCCCCGATGACGGCGCCCATTGAATGCCGATACCAGGCCACGTACACATTGAGGGCCTTAGGAACGCAGCTCGGTTCACTAATGAAAAAGTAGGACCCTGTGTTTAGGGGCATAAAATGATGCAGCGCGCTTCGCATTCCCTCTTCGGTAGCAGCAGGTTCTGCTAGGAAAGCCTCAAGTGGGACACCCTGATTATAGCTCAGCTGCTGGGCAAAACGATGCAGATTGTATCTCATGAATAACGCCGCATCATTTTTCCGAAATACCAGAAAGCCCGGCCTGATGGAGTACAAGTGAAGAATCTCCCGAGCTTTCAGCACAGAAGCCCCGTCTTTAAAGATGTCCTGTAATGACAGCACCGTCTTCGCAGATTCCTGGCCGACGGTTAAAATCTTGTCGGTGAAGGACATGCCGTCTCCAACCGTGCGTGGACGAAGGAGCAAACCCCTAGCTTCCCGCGGTGATGGACTTACAATGGACGCGTCGACTAGCCGTATTATCCGAGGAAACTTGCATCTTTCATAAAAGGAAGGTCTTTTATGGATGCCGAAGACCCCGAGCGCGTGCAACTCCAACCAGGAGGTGAAATAATGCATTGAAAAGTTGGTAGGCTGCACCCCCGGCTCAGTAGTGTCTGCTGCTAAGCTGAGGCCGTGATACAGGTGGGCTAGCCCGGCAATCCCAACGGCCACTTGTATCCCGGCAACGATTCGATGCTCGGGGTAGAAGACAGAAGGCCTCATGTAGCGAGGGTCCATGGGAAGCGCAAACCAGCTTAACCATAAACCAAGGAACCCTAGAAAGAACGATTCCTCATCAATGCCCGGAGCGGCAATTTCTGAAAAGGGAACGATCGCGGCATTGGGAAGAAAGAAATCATTTTGATCGGCTTCCAATATTGGCCGGCGATCTAAGCCAAAGCCGAAAGGATCATCAAGTTTGGCAAACTTTTCACCTTGCCGCGACAAAATTTCCGAGCGAAGAAAACGGGCAATGAAGTCTGCAAAGCTGACCCCCCGGCCTCCGGATTCGAGGAAGAGACTCTCATACATATTCAACACCCTTATCAAACTTGGGAACTGGTGTTGAATGGCGTTCTCTGGAGTAAGGCCCATTACCCCAGGTTTGGTGGCAAAAATATATTCATCCGGAGGAAGCAGCTCCTCATAATGCTCTCCCCTAACGGGTAAACCAGAAACCTCGGCAAATTCCTCTAAGGAGATGGAGACTTCTCGATCCAAGAAGAGGAAGGTGTGGGTCGGAATGTTCCACTGCTCTAAAAACGCCTTGATCCACCATGTGGGAGGTGCAGAATATTGGAACAAAGAAGTGTAGATCGCAGGATACAATCACATCTTTAGTAGCTGCGACCTCTTCGCCGACAAAATATAGCGGGCCCACTGTAAGTATCCGACCGGGTGACGTGGAGTTAGTCCTATATTGTAAGGCTGTCCCCAAGGGGGCGATTCACCCTGAAATATGCGTCGCCCTAGGGTGTCCAAAGCCACCGGCGGTTGCACGGGAACTGCGGCAATAGAAGGCCGAAGGAGCCCTTCTGAAGTCCAATTTACCTCCTCCACGGTATAATTGATCGGGGTGCATCTGCATAAGGGATCGCAGAGATAGGCTCTGAGGGCGTCGCACAAGAAAAGGTCCGGCGGCCTCTGATAATTTGATCATACCATCTACCTCATAGATGAAGATTCTTACATTCCGGGTCATGATCCTTAATCAGCGCAATAACCTCTCGGTCTACGGGCGCTTCAGGAAACCCGCCTTCCGAGCGGACGAACGGGAAAGAGGTGTCAGAAGACATAGTACCTGCATGGGAAAAGAACAAATTGTCAGCCGTCAGTGCTATAATTTAAAAATTCTAACACTTGGTACTTTAAATTCGTACCGCACTGCAATGCAGTAGATAGGGACCAAAGGGGACCCATATAATCCAGACAATAGTTCATCATTAATAAAACAGTCTCATCATTTGAAGAGACTGTCATTAAATGAGGAAATCCTCAATTGATTTTCATTTAATGAGAAATCCCTCGGGCTAAAGAGTAAATCTCCCCTTGAGAGCAGTGCTCTGTGACAGAATGACACTTGTCAAATCCTTATGATGAAGGAATAAAAATTCCTCAAGCGCCTTGCTCTGTAGAAATGATGGAATAACCATCCGAACATTTAAAATAAAGGTTTTAATGAAATAAATTCCAAAATTTATGAACAAACTCTAAGAGTTCTTCATGAGCAAAGCTCTATTCATTCATGGGCTAAGAAAACCCAGGAAAGATCTCCTTAGATCTATGGGTTCGAGAGAGCAAAGCTCTGTTAATGGAACCCTAAAAGGGTTTTCTTTAGATCAAAGATCTATAGAGAGCAAAACTCTGGTATTGAAACCCTAAAAGGGCTTTCTTTAGATCAAAGATTTATAAAGAGCAAGGCTCTATTAATGAGTGAAACCCTAGATTCTTAAATAATCTTTTAAAAGATTAAATCTTTACCTAGATTTTAGCAGAATTTTAACTCTTGAAAAGTTCTTAGTCAAAAGAGCTATGCTCTGAATAAAAATTCTCAAAGGAAGAAGATGAACAGAATCATCTAAAGGGCCAAGGGTCTTATTTATAGGCATAAATAGCCATTTCAACTTCTGAGTTGATCCAACGGCAGAGATTCTGCCACTGCTGCACTCACGTGTGGGCCACGTGAGCGCAACGGTGGGGGGCATTTGTTTCCCCCAATCAGAGCAAAGCACTGTTCAAAATTCAAATTTTAAAATGAAGCAACGCTTCATATCCAGCGCCCAGTGCGCTGCACCCTAGGCAGCGCACCACGTGCAAAGCACGGGTGCGCTAGCGCCAAGTGCGCTGCGCTCTGAGCGGCGCACCACGTGCAAAGCACGGGTGCGCTAGCGCAATGTGCGCCGCCCTGAGCGGCGCACCACGTGTCAAGCACAGGTGCACTAGCGCTGGAACTAAAAGCTCCCCACCATTAGATCAAAGATCTGATAATAATGATAAATCATTAATTAATCAGAATTAAAATTCTGTTAAGGAAAGATTCCTCAAAATCTTTCCAAATAACAAGATTGTGCTCTGTAAATCAGAGCACCGTTGGATCAATGACCCAATGGTAAATAAAAATTACCAAAAGACAGAATAAATTTTGTATGGAAAGATTTATCAATCTTGTTAAAAACAAGAAGATCGCCTTCTGTAAAACAGAAGCTCTAGGATCAAAGATCCAATGGTGGGAAAACATCCCCAAATCAATCAGTGAAAGATTTCTTTAACTGATTCAACAAATCAGCATCCCCTATATAAAGGACTCAAGACTTCAAGTCTTAAAAAAGAACCCCCCATAAGCTTTGAGATTTCAGAAAGAAAAGCCTAGCTCTCGGCAAAAGAAGATTTTTTCTTCAAGGTAAAGAGAATGGTGATGAACAAAGAGATGAAATCATCTCATAATTAAAAAGAAGAATTCTCTTCTTAAAAAGATCATAGATCTACAAAGACCAAGGTCTTTTATAAAGAGATAAAAAAGATCTCATCATAAAACAAAGAAGTACTTACTTCTTTCACATATCATAGATCTATAAGACAAATTGTCTTTACAAAAGAGATCATGAACATCTCATTATAAAATAAAGGGGGAAAGAATAATTCAATTCTCTTAAGGATCATAGATCCATAAAGGCAAAGCCTTTCATCAATATAATAGATTGAAGCATCTTCTATAAAGTAAGAATTTTTGTTCATTTGATCTTGAGACAAGTCTCTTCTAAGGGAGAATTTATTTCCTAGATCATAAAATTGATCAAATGCGCTTCTGCGCTCTTGGACTGGCGCTTAGCGACAGGCGCACCACGTGTCACTCACGTGTTCACCACTAAACTAATAGCGCAATGCGCTCATAAATTAGCACAATGCGCTCATCATCTGGAGCTCAGCGCCAAGCGCGGCACATGTCACTCATGTGTGCGCTACTCAGCAGAAGCGCAATGCGTTCATCATCTGGCGCTCAGCGCCAAGCGCGCCATGTGTCACTCATGTGTGCACTACTTGACAGAAGCGCATTGTGCTCTTTAACTGGTGCAAAGCGCCAAGCGCACCACGTGTCCCTCACGTGGGAGCTGACAGAACATAAATTGTTCTTTAACAAGCCTCAGAGCTATTATGAGTGCTCAGCACTAAAAGACAGAAATACTGTCAAAATCCAAATCAATGCTCACCATTGTTAAAAGGGCTAAGCCCAAACAAATGCTCAACAGCCCAAAATAAATGTTAAACATTTTAACTTGAATGGACTTAGCTCAAGATTGGCCATAAGTCCTCAACTCAGATTAATTGAGCTCATATGCTCATAAATCTTTTAACAGATCTTATTTCCAAATTGGACTACAGATCTACCAACCAAAACTGGTTCGAGGGTACATCTCTGAACCCCTCTGATACATGTCGTTGTAATCCTTCAACGTCTTCGGAGAGGCGACGGGTCCCGACAACCATACATTCCATAAACTACGATTGCCTTAAACTGGACTGTGGGGTCCCTTTAAACCCACGGACTATAATGTCCTTAACCTCGGATTGTGGGGTCCTTAAACCCTCGGACTACGATGTCCTTAACCCTGGACCACCATGTCCTTAAACTGGTAATCGACCGCAATGTCACTAAACTAAACAATAGAGTCAAAATGCTCTCTTGTTGGATCTAAACGATCCCGTTAAGTTGATCTAAGTCTGAAATTAGACTAACGTATACTTAACAAACGTTTAAGTTGATCTTAGCCTCAAATGAGCCTAACGTATCCTTAAACCCAACCCTAATCCCAAATCTAAGAAAATACGGATTTGGACTAATCCACGCCCTACGGGCGATGACATAAATTAGTCTCCGTAGACAATCCACGGGCAACCAAAAATAAAACAAACACACATGACACAAAGTGACCTTCTGGAGCAGGAGAAAGTGGTTACCGAGATGCGGTAGTGTATTTAACTGCCGGGCAGGGAAGAGCGTCCCCACAATCAAAAAACCCTCACAACGAGGGGGAATCTGACGAAGTCTGCTACATCGGCCGCATCTGTCTAAACCTTCGATACACGGTGCCATAAATCAACTTAGCATCTTCGGAGAGGTGGACGGATAGCACCAATTAGCATCTGCCCCGAATTCAGGAAAGACGGACCTACGCGGTCGCGTCTCCGTGTTCGGCGGGGAACAGTTTAGATTCTGGGTTTTGGCTTATTTGGATCGCGTCGATGTCTTTAGATGTCACGTGATTTAAGTGCCGGTCACATGCCACTTTCGGGTCGTGACAAAGTTGGTATCAAAGCATTTGATTTAACCTTTGTTCGAGTCTAGGTTTGACTATATGGAGTCTAGACATACACTTTCGTTACCTAGGTTTGACCTTACGGAGCTTAGACTTGACTTTGGGGGTCTTATACCCGATCTTTCGTTACGTAGGTTGCCCTTGATTGATGGAGTAGGTACTAAGTAGAGTGACGTACCGTACACATGTTTCGCGGCATATTTACGATACGATACCCCGTCTAAGTTACCTTAGGATATATATTTTGAGATCTTTTTTTCTATCCGTTCAGTAGATCTATCCGCATCTTTACATGTTGGTTGTTCCGGTCACATGTCTACGCAAGCCGATAGGGCTGCAGTTAGAGACATGGTCAGGGAAGACTTATCTGGGATGAGAACTGACCAGGGTGATATTCCGGTGACATAGGAACATGTTGTTTATCCTTATATGATCGGATTTCTAATTTTGAAGCGAGTTTATTTGGGATCAGCACCAGAGGGTTGGGCCATCGCTAGAGACCAGCCGGACTTGGAGGCATGATGTTGTTTACCCTACTCCGAAAATCGTTGTGTTGCCTACTGTTCAGACAGTGTACCAACCGTTGCTGAGATTATCGAGGTGTCACTTCTAGAGTTCATGAAGCTAAAAGTAGTCGGTGTTCACGAGTATAGATGGGCCATAGGATTCTTAGTCATTCATGGGTATAATGGCTAGGATATTTAATTCGTTGTGGTGCACCGATACGAGATCGGTGAAGGTGACTAGCTTCTTTTGATAAGTCTTGCTCAGACCTGATGTGAGTCGCTCGAGAGAGACCGTGCAGTAAGTCTTCCTCCGACGAATTGGGACGAGTTCTCGAAGGTGTGCTTAGCCAGATTCTTCCACAGAATGTAACACCCTAGTTCATTTATACCAGTTCCAGTTCTCGTATTTGCTTATTTTTGGTATTTTCTTGATTTATCATGTTTAGGATACGAATGGTATTTCACATTAGTATTGCATCCGACCCGACCCGCTTGCTTGAAACTTGTTTGATTCATATTTATGAATTATTTTGACTTGTTACATAGACATGTGCATTTTCATGAATACTGCATACTGGCATTTTATCTGGCATTGCATCTTTTACCATATAACATTTAAAGTTACATAAAATATTTTAAAAATACATAACATGGCATGCATGATACCCCTAACCCCGTGGTAGCATCCGCGCATCTTGTTCTCGTCCCGTTCAGTGAAACAGACGTGTTTGGATGGTTACGCGCACGTACGTGCATCTGTTCTTGGGGGTATGCATTTTCATTACCCGAGTTTTCATTTTTAAATTTGGTCGTCACTTATATTTTTCATATTTTAAATCTGAAATTTTAGACCCGACCCGGGCGTGTTTTGGAATATTTTTGTATCCCGCCAAAATTCAAATTTATTTAAATTAATATCCTTATTTTTTTAAATCAGCGTTTAAAATTAATTAACAAACTAAAATCTTTTACAATTTAAAATCCTAACCTTTAATTAACCGACCTCTCTTCTCTCTCTTCCTTTTCTCTCTCTCCTCTGCTAAACGCCAACTTTCTTTCTCCTCTCGCACACTCTCTCTCCTTTCGATCTCTCTCCTCTCTCTGTCTCTCTCTTCTCTCTCTTTCTCTCTCACAGCTGTCTCTCTCTCTATATATATATTTTATTTTTCTCTTAAATTTTTTGGTGAACCTCACGTCTCTCTCTCCACTCTCTTCTTTCTTCCTCTTAAATTTTCTCTTTCCCGCCTCGACATCGCGAAGCCCTAACCCATGCCTTGTCCGCGCCACTCGCTCGCCTCTCGCTACCGCCGACACCCTCAACCTCGCCTCCAACCTCCTCACCTCTCTTCTCCCGCCTGCTAACCCCACTGCAACCCAACCCATGATCCCGAAACCCATGCACCTTGTCATCGTCATCGCCGTTTACCCACAGCCGACGATCCCGACCCCATCACCCCCTTGCCGCCTTCTCTTCATCACCACCATCTCTTCTCCTACCCTCTCTTCTTTTCTCCTCCCAGGCGACGAGAACTTTCGAACCCATCGCCTCACCTCCGTGCATCAGCCCTGCCTTCGCCGTCGCCCATCATCGCCGACCATCCTCGTCACCTCGACCTCACCTCCTCTCCATTTCCTTTCTCTTCTCACCCAGAGGACCTCAACCCACTGTAAACCACCAACCCCCGGCTGCAACCCTCTTACCTAGCCTGCACGCCTCGCCTCACCGCCGGCGACCACGTTGTTGTCGCCTCACCCTCACCCCGTCGCCAATACCTTCCTCCCCTCTCTCTAAAAACCATCACCGCCTCCTCTAACCGAGCAAGAACCCTGCACACCATCACCCGACCACCCGACAACTTGCCCGCAACCTCGCTGCCCTTTGCCGTGAACCTCGCCGTCAACGCCCTACCGTCGACGTCACCCCCTTGCAGCCTCCTCTGACCCAGAACATCTTACTACAGTCCCCTCTTCTTCTTCCCCTGATTCTTCTTCTTGTTCTTGTTCTTCTATTCTTGTTTCTTGTTTTCGCATTTTCCGGTGGTCGCCGGAGCCGTGCCGCTGCCAACGATCCGAGCAACCTAGTGGACGTTCTTGACTTACGCGGTTACATTCTTGCATTGCATGGTTCTGTTCTATACGTATGCGCGTGCATCGAGACTTTTACTGACATTCGACGTTGCTTTGCGTATCCGTATCGCGATCCATCGAGGAAAGTTTATCTTGCTACATGCTACATTACTTTATATACGTCTATTTTAATAAATATAATACTGGTATTTCAAATTATGCACCCCATGTTTACTTTTACAATTTTTGACATCCATCTGCATCCGTACGTGTTACTTTACATCTAGCGCATGCAAACCTATCTTGTTACATACTATATTACAATATACTGCACCCAATAGAATACTTACATCTCATATTGCTTAGTTGTACATCCCACATTACCATTTTACAGTTTTACTGTTTTCAGATACCTGTTTGCATCCATCTCATTTAAAATATATATAACTGCATCTATAGATCACATTAATACATAATACTGTAATATTAACACCCCATGTTTAATAAAGTGCATCCTAATTAGTTTTGGAACTATAAATGTAACCCTAATCGATAATTGTGCATCCATATCATTGATTTTATATCTATTTCCATACCATATCACATTATTTCATTTTATTGTTATATTAGTACTCCATACTTGATTTTGTGCACCCATACTTATTATAACTTGATTATGAGCACCCACTTGATACTTCTGCACTACTTGACATGACCTAATACATTACTACTTGACATGACTTGATCCATGTACACCACATGACATGACCTGATGTACCACTGCTTGACATGTTACCTGATCTTATTACTAATGCCGACAATCTTGACCTGTTGTCCCTACGGACATATCCTGTTGTCTATACAGACAAACCTGTACCTGCTTGATCCTGTGTTGGCATTAGTTCCATATTTATCAAAACCTGACTTGAACACATAACTTGGGGGTATGGGGAAATCAAAAGTGTAAACTAAAGTGTAACTTAAAAGGGTATTACTTGATCCGTGGTCCCGGGGGGTAACGGGACAGAGCCATTCGTGACTCTTACATATTCTTGATCCGTGGTCCTTGGGGGTAACGGGACAGAACCACTCTTGGTTCACATATTCCTGATTCGTGGTCCCGGGAGGTAACAGAACATATTCTTTGAGTTACATGGAGGATTACATTAATTGATTTCAAACAACTTTAGAATAGATAACCCAGTAGCACAGTTTAGATTGATCACT
Source organism: Agapanthus africanus (assembly GCA_030015575.1). Classification (NCBI taxonomy): domain Eukaryota; kingdom Viridiplantae; phylum Streptophyta; class Magnoliopsida; order Asparagales; family Amaryllidaceae; genus Agapanthus; species Agapanthus africanus. The sequence continues at coordinate 815,341,882 of JASDDO010000024.1, forward strand.
GCACGTCACTTGTACTGATATACTTCACTGTTATATATTCCTGTTGACTTGTTACTGTTCATACTCGTGCATGCATGTCCTGCTACCCCTGATTATATTATTGTCGATATTATAACGCACTGACGTATGGGTTTTGCATGGCCCGGATCCTGTACCTTTGTCGCAGGCTGATCAGGAGTATTTCCGCCGTCAGGCCGAGCAGTGAGGATCCTGTTAGTATCCAGTTAGTTTAGTTATTTCCGTACTTTCCAAATGTTACTGTTTATTGGATTTATTGCTTCCGCATATTATTTCTTGACTCGTTTATTCTGGCATATGGACATGTACTAGATAGTTTATTTTACTTTCCTGTTCTTGATATCTTATAGACAGCCGTAATGTGACTGTGGAAGGATGTTTTCTATCTACAGGTAGCATGGTTGGCTCTGTCACGTGTCGATCTTAGCGCACTCTGGAAAGCGGGGCGTGACAGGGTTTGTTTGGTATCAGAGCCATAGGATTTAGGTTGATCAGGTTTGATTCTTTTGTAGTTGGGTATTGGACCCAATACATGAATCAGAATACTCGTAATTAGGAGCATGTCCTGCCACTTTACCATCTTGCCATTCTTGAATCTTAACTTCCTCTTGATCCTTACGCAAACAACTTTGCATCTCGGCTTGGAACCTTTGGTTCCCTATTGTTTCTCCCTGTTCCTTTTATTCTGATACTAGGATTTGGGCGACTTGAACGGAGTTATGTGATTGTAACTATGAACTGCAGCATGATTACAATGCGGTACTCTATTTAAGTAACTTGGAGTCCTAGTCTTGATTCATTTCCTTGATTCATGGTCATGAAATTTCATTGGTTCTCTCTGTTTCATTGCTTACCAGTTCATGTTTTGCAGATTTCTTAGTGATCGATACCGGCAGTTATGATGTTGTCTTGGGAATGGATTTTCTTGGCACTTTCCACACTCACATTGATTGTAGGGAAAAGAAAGTGATTTTTCAGATTCCCGGACATCCGGAGTTTGTTTTGTTGGAGGTAATAGTTCTGTCGGGCCAGTCGAGTTTAGGGCTAGGCCGGCAAAGAGTGTTCTTTCATCGATGGAAGTTGATAAGGAGGAAGCGCTAGCTGTAGTTCGAGAGTTCATGGACGTGTTCAAGGACATCTCGGGTTTACCACCAAAACGAGATGTGGAGTTCGCAATCGATCTTGTTCCTGGTGCAGTGCCAATCTCAAAGGTGTACTATCCAATGGCACCAGTGGAGTTGGAAGAATTAAAGAAGCAGGTTACCGAATTGCTTGAGAAGGGTTGGATTCACAGCAGTAATTCACCTTGGGGAGCTCCAGTTCTTTTAGTAAAGAAGAAAGATGGTACAAGGAGGATGTGCATCGATTATCGAGAATTAAACCGGGTGACTATTAAGAACAAGTACCTGATCCCTCGCATTGGCGAATTGTTCGAGCAGCTTTGTGGCGCGAGGGTATTCTCGAAGCTGGATTTGCGATCCGGATATCATCAGGTCCGAGTTAAATCAGATGATATTTGCAAGACTGTGTTCCGAACTCGGTATGGACATTATGAGTATTTAGTGATGCCATTCGGAGTCACGAATGCACCGGCGATATTTATGGACTTGATGAACCGAATCTTTTCACCGTTCTTGGGCCAGTTTATAGTGGTGTTCATCGATGATATTCTGGTCTACTCGAGAAGCATTGAATAGCTTGCAGAACACTTGAAGATCGCACTGCAGACATTGAGGCAAGAAAGACTATATGCAAAGATGAGCAAATGCGAGTTTTGGCTTGAAGAAGTGAAATTTTTGGGGCATGTCGTATCTGTAGATGGAATCGCCGTTGATCCCGAAAAGATTGCAGCAGTTCAAGATTGGCCGATTCCGAAGAACGTAGCAGAGATCAGAAGTTTCCTTGGACTTGCCGGATATTACAGACGGTTCGTGGAGAATTTTTCTCGTTTGGCTGAAATTTTTTAAACTTTCTTGCGCGCAAGGAAGTGTCGTTCGTATGGACGGATAAGTGTGCGTCAGCTTTTGAGGTGTTGAAGCAAAGATTGATAACCGCTCCTATTTTGACCGTACCAGACGGTTCCGGAGGATTGGTGATTCACAGCGATGCATCTGGGAAAGGTTTGGGATGTGTTTTGATGCAGCATGGGAAGGTTATAGCTTACGCATCAAGACAGTTGAAGACCCATGAGAAGAATTACCTAACTCATGATCTGGAGCTAGCATCTATGATTTTCGCTTCGAAGATTTGGAGACACTACTTATTTGGCGAAAGAGTCGAAGTATTCACCGATCACAAAAGCCTGAAGTATGCGTTCACACAGAAGAAGCTTAACATGAGGCAGCGTAGATGGTTGGAGCTGATGGCTGACTACGATCTTGACCTTAAGTGCCATCCGGGGAAAGTTAATGTTGTGCCGGATGCGCTTAGTCGGTTGCCAGCAATTCGGATGTTGACTACACAGAAGGAACTTATCGAAGACTTCCGGAGATTCGAGTTGGAGATCGTGCTACCGCATTCTTCGGGACAGTTGACGCAGCTGTAAGTACAGTCGTCGTTGATCGAGAATATTAAAGCAGCACAGTTACAGGACCCTAGATTGCAAAAGTTTCGAGAACAGGTTGAAACTGGACTTCGAACGGACTTGTTGATTCATGAAGATGGTTCGTTGCGATATGGTAGGCGTTTGTGTGTGCCAAAGGGAGATATTCGCGAAGAAGTTATGAAGGAGGCGCACAGTTCCGCATATTCTGTACATCCAGGAGGCACGAAGATGTACCGAGATCTACGACAGCATTTCTGGTGGGAAGGCTTGAAACGAGAGATTGCCCGCTTTGTAGCAAAGTGCTTGGTGTGTCAGCAAGTTAAGGCTGAACATCAAAAGGTTGCTGGTTTATTGCAACCACTTCCGATTCCTCAATGGAAGTAGGAACATATAACCATGGATTTCGTGACGGCTTTACCGCGGAGTCCAAAGGGCAACAATGCAGTTTGGGTGATTGTTGATCGATTGACCAAGGAAGCTCATTTCATACCATTTCGAATTGGTCAGTCAACGTAAACGTTAGCAGAACGGTACATGCAGGAGATTGTAAGATTGCATGGAGTACCTGTGAGCATCGTTTCTGATCGTGATACCCGATTTTTGTCGCACTTCTGGAAGAGTTTACAGGAAAGTCTGGGGACTCGATTGAAATTTAGCACAGCTTACCATCCTCAGACAGATGGCCAGTCGGAGAGAACGATCCAAACTCTTGAAGACATGTTGAGAGCTTGCATGTTAGACTTCAAGGGTTCATGGGAGGATCATCTACACTTGGTGGAGTTTTCTTACAATAACAGTTTTCAGGCGACTATTCAGATGGCTCCATTCGAAGCATTATATGGTCGCAAGTGTCGTTCATCCGTTTGTTGGGATGATATTGGAGAACGAAGATTGTTGGGACCGGATTTGATCGTGTAGACAGTAGAGAAAGTTAACACTATCCGGAATCATATGAAGGCATCACAAGATCGGCAGAAGAGTTGGGCCGATATATCGAGAAGACCTCTAGAGTTCGCTGTTGGTGATCTGGTATTCTTGAAGATATCACCGACTAGAGGAGTAATTCGTTTTGGGAGTCGAGGCAAGCTTAGTCCTCGATTCATTGGGCCTTTCGAGATTTTGGAACGTATTGGAGAAGTGGCGTATTGATTGGCTTTACCGCAATCTTTAGCGACTGTTCATGACGTGTTTCATGTATCTCAACTTTGTATATATGTTCGAGATGAAACACACGTGCTGGATCATTCGGAGCTGACTGTACGAGAAGATTTAACCTTTGAGGAACGACCGATGTCGATTGTGGATCGAAGGGAAAATGTTCTTAAGAACAAGGTTATCCCTCTCGTACTTGTTTCTTGGGGAAATCACTCGTATGGAGAATTGACTTAGGAACGAGAAGACGAAATCCGACAGAAGTTTCCACATCTATTCTTGTAGTTTCTTGATTGTTTGTCTTTCCTTGTTCTTGGAATTTCGAGAACGAAATTCTTTTTGTAGTTGGGTATAATGTAACACCCTAGTTAATTTATACCAGTTCCAGTTCTCGTATTTGCTTATTTTTGGTATTTTCTTGATTTATCATGTTTTGGGTGCGAATGGTATTTCATATTAGTATTGCATCCGACCCGACCCGCTTGCTTGAAACTTGTTTGATTCATATTTATAAATTATTTGACTTGTTACATAGACATGTGCATTTTCATGAATACTGCATACTGGCATTTTATTTGGCATTGCATCTTTTACCATATAACATTTTAAGTTACGTAAAATATTTTTAAAATACATAACATGGCATGCATGATACCCCTAACCCCGTGGTAGCATCCGCGCATCTTGTTCTCGTCCCGTTCAGTGAAACGGACGTGTTTGGATGGCTACGCGCACGTACGTGCATCCGTTCTTGGGGGTATGCATTTTCATTACCCGAGCTTTCATTTTTAAATTTGGTCGTCGCATATATTTTTCATATTTTAAATCTGAAATTTTAGACCCGACCCGGGCGTGTTCTGGAATATTTTTGTATCCCGCAAAAATTCAAATTTATTGAAATTAATATCCTTATTTTTTTAAATCAGCGTTTAAATTTAATTAACAAACTAAAATCTTTTACAATTTAAAATCCTAACCTTTAATTAACCGACCTCTCTTCTCTCTCTTCCTTTTCTCTCTCTCCCCTGCTAAACGCCAACTTTTTTTCTCCTCTCACACTCTCTCTCTCCTCTCTCTTTCTCTCTCACAGCTGTCTCTCTCTCTATATATATATATATATTTTATTTTTCTCTTAAATTTTTTGGTGAACCTCACGTCTCTCTCTGTCCTCTCTCTTCTTTCTTCTTCTTCAATTTTCTCTTTCCCGCCTCGTCGTCGCAAAGCCCTAACCCATGCCTTGACCGCGCCCCTCGCTCGCCTCTCGCCACCGCCGACGCCCTCGACCTCGCATCTAACCTCCTCACCTCTCTTCTCCCGCCTGCTAACCCCACTGCAACCCAACCCATGATCCCGAAACCCATGCACCTTGTCGTCGTCGTCGCCGTTTCCCCACAGCCGGCGACCCCGACCCCATCACCCCCTTGCCGCCTTCTCTTCATCACCACCATCTCTTCTCCTCCCCTCTCCTCTTTTCTCCTCCCAGGCGACGAGAACCTTCGAACCCATCGCCTCACCTCCGCGCATCAGCCCTTCCTTCGCCGTCACCCATCATCGCCGACCATCCTCGTCACCTCGACCTCGCCTCCTCTCAATTTCCTTTCTCTTCTCACCCAGAGGACCTCAACCCACTGTAAACCACCAACCCAAGAACCCCGGCTGCAACCCTCTTACCTAGCCTGCACGCCTCGCCTCACCGCCGACGACCACGTTGTTGTCGCCTCACCCTCACCCCGTCGCCAATACCTTCCTCCCCTCTCTCTGAAAACCATCACCGCCTCCTCTAACCGGGCAAGAACCCTGCACACCATCACCCGACCACCTAACAACTTGCCCGCAACCTCGCTGCCCTTTTCCGTGAACCTCGCCGTCGACGCCCCACCGTCGACGTCACCCCCTTGCAGCCTCCTCTGACCCAAAACATCTTACTACAGTCCCCTATTCTTCTTCTTCCCCTGATTCTTCTTCTTCTTCTTGTTCTTCTATTCTTGTTTCTTGTTTTCGCATTTCCCGGTGATCGCCGGAGCCGTGCCACTGCCGATGATCCGAGAAACACAGTGGACGTTCCTTACCTACACGGTTGCATTCTTGCATTGCATGGTCCTGTTCTGTACGTGTGCGCGTGCATCGAGACTTTTACCGACATTCGACGTTGCCGTGCGTATCCGTATCGCGATCCATCGAGGCAAGTTTATATTGCTACATGCTACATTACTTTTTATACATCTATTTTAATAAATATAGTACTGGTATTTCAAATTATGCACCCCATGTTTACTTTTACAGATTTTGACATCTGTCTGCATCCGTATGTATTACTTTACATCTAGCGCATGCAAACCTATCTTGTTACATACTATATTACAATATACTGCAGCCAACGGAATACTTACATCTCATATTGCTTAGTTGTACATCCCAAATTACCATCTTACAGTTTTACTGTTTTCGGATACCCGTTTGCATCCATCTTATTTAAAATATATATAACTGCATCTATATATCACATTAATACATAATACTGTAATATTAACACCCCATATTTAATAAAGTGCATCCTAATTAGTTTTGGAACTATAAATGTAACCCTAATCGATAATTATGCATCCATATCATTGATTTTATATCTATTTGATTTATATCTATTTGCATACCATATCACATTATTTCAATTTATTGTTATATTAGTACTCCATACTTGATTTTGTGCACCCATACTTATTACAGTTTGATTATGAGCACCCACTTGATACTTGTGCACTACCTGACATGACCTGATACACTACTACTTGACATGACTTGATCCATGTACACCACATGACATGATGTGATGTACCACCACTTGACATGTTATCTGATCTTGTTACTAATGCCGACAATCTTGACATGTTGTCCCTACGGACATATTCTGTTGTCTATACAGACAAACCTGTACCTGCTTGATCCTGTGTTGGCATTAGTTCCATATTTATCATAACCTGACTTGAACACATAACTTGGGGGTATGGGAAAATCAAAAGTGTAAACTAAAGTGTAACTTAAAAGGGTATTACTTGATCCGTGGTCCCGGGGGGGGTAACGGGACAGAGCCATTCGTGACTCTTACATGTTCTTGATCCGTGGTCCCGGGGGGTAACGGGAAAGAACCACTCTTGGTTCACATATTCCTGATCCGTGGTCCCGGGGGGTAACGGGACATATTCTTTGAGTTACATGGAGGATTACATTAATTGATTTCAAACAACTTTAGAATAGATAACCCAGTAGCACAGTTTAGATTGATCACTGCACGTCACTTGTACCGATATACTTCACTGTTATATATTCCTGTTGACTTGTTACTGTTCATACTCGTGCCTGTATGTCATGCTACCCCTGATTATATTATTGTTGATATTATGACGCACTGACGTCTGGGTTTTGCATAGCCCAGATCCTCTACCTTTGTCGCAGGCTGATCAGGAGTATTTCCGCCGTCAGGCCGAGCAGTGAGGATCCTGTTAGTATCCAGTTAGTTTAGTTATTTCCGTACTTTCTAGATGTTACTGTTTATTTGATTTATTGCTTCCGCATATTAATTCTTGACTCGTTTATTCTGGCATATGGACATGTACTAGATAGTTTATTTTACTTTCCTGTTCTTGATATTTTATAGACAGCCGTAATGTGATTGTGGAGGGATGTTTCCTATTTATAGGTAGCATGGTTGGCTCTGTCACGTGTCGATCTTAGCGCACTCTGGGAAGCGGGGCGTGACACAGAATGTCAAAGATGCCGAATTCGTATTTTCAAGTTTTTACGTAAGACTCCGGGCTTGATCATAGCCGAGTATGACATGCAGTTCACGTAGCTGTCATGATACGCTCCTGATTTGATCGGTATTGAAGGGTAATGGAATAAGATATTTGTGCAAAGTCTCAATACGCAGTTGTTCTTCTCCGTCGATACTGGAGATTTGATATATATGCAGAGGCGTTGTGTACGACCACACTTTTAGAGGTAAATCGTGATGAGATTGCAGTTGTTCCGGAATGGAAGTGGGTTCATTAAGGAGTGCTAGTAATGGACAGATTGGATAGATGAGATCGGCATGATCCATGAAGGGTTCTTTCCACGGTTCTATAGTGAATAAGATTGGACCCAGGGTCAGTTGTATGACGAATACTCAGAGGTTAGAGATCGCCATCATCGACGTGTTACATTGCGAGAGACCAGGCTACTTGGAAAGAAAGTGTCTTGAGAAGTGTCAGCATAGGAATGTTTGTGTCGCTGCTCCTCACCAGACGATTGTATAGAGAGGTCATGGTTTTAGTAATCCGCAGAGAGAACAAGAATCCAGAGACAGAGAACGCTAGACCGTGGGCAGAAGGCAAGTGGTAATCCTTGCTCTGACAGTTCCGGGTGTATAGACACCTTTCGACAATGAAGAAGGTGTATTTCGACATCATTTGTTTTTTATTTGCGTTTTGATGATCCAAATATTGCATTTTCGACGTTGAAGAAAGGATAACATGACGTCCGTTATTTTGACTTATGTGTATTGAGTATTTTAAGGTCACACAGATGATTTATACACACCAGGTGCACTAGTTTGAGATTTTCGTGCACATCAGTTGCACTTGATTGACGTTTTGTGCACACCAGATGCACTAGATTGGTATTTTCGTGCACATCAGTTGCACTTGATTGAGATTTTTATACACTCTAAATGTCTTTGATATGATTTTGTGCACACCAGTTGCATGTGTTGATGATTTGTGCATCCCGATGCACTTGATATTGATTTTGCACACCCCGATGCACTTGATGTTGATTTTTTGCATCACGATGCGCTTGAGATTGATTTTATGCACTCCGATGCACTTGATGTTTATTTTGTGCACCCTAATGTACCCGATGTTGATTCCGTGCGCTCTAGATGCACTTGATATTGGTTCCATGCACATTCGATGCAGTGGAAGTTGTTGTCGTGCACACCTGTTGCACTTGGTACTGTTTTGTTCCATGCACAACCGTGGCATGTGATTTGGTTTTCATGCAAACCCGCTAGGGTTGATTTCGCTTTTGTGCATTTCACTTAATTAGGTATATTATAGATTTGATTTGATATTTTCGCTTGGTCGTGTGCTATAGATATTGCACTACGGCTATGGAAATGATCGTGTACTTGATATACACAGTTGATTTCATATTTGGAATTTTGCATCATAACTAATGTAATTCTCATAGCAGCCGCTAGAGTTACAGTTATACAAGTTTTATATTTTTGGAGTTTTCATGCACACGGTTTGCGTTAGTATACGTCTTAGCTCATGTTGGACTTCGGAGTTCCGTTAATTGGAGTTGACTATATGTTTTTAGAATTTGGACCCTTGTGATTTAATTTGATTCGATTCAATTCGATTAGATTTGATTTGATTAGGAAAAATGTTTTAAGATTGGGGTTAAATTTAAATTCGGAGACCGAATCTTTTTAAGGAGAGGATACTGTAATATTTTGGAAAATTATAAATATTAATTTGTAATTTAAAATATGGATATAATGAGTTTAAAAAAAATGATATCACATATGAATTTTGGTGTCGGATTGATATCCGCAAAAATGTAATTATTTTGGGGAAAATGAAAAAAATGTGTGATATCATAAAAATGATATTTAAAATTGTTGTAAAATGACATGTGATATATGTGATATCTTATAAAATGACAAGTGTTTTGTTTTTAATATGATATGATATTTTATTATAATGATTATGGTATTTAAGTGTTATGATAAGTATTTTATTTCTTTTAAAAATCAAGAATTTAGATTTTAGTAACATGAAGGTATTTTTTTAAAAGGTTTTATTTTGTAATGAGGGTTGGGTAAATGTTTAGGTTAGAATAAACCCTCACAACCTCCACACTACACACACACTCTCACCTCACTCCACCTCATGCTTTTACCTTTACACCTCTTACTTGCTCTACACAAATTCTTGACACCTCATTTTCCCTCAAATCATTTCTCTCATGATTTATCATCCTCAAACTGAACCAATACTTCTTTCATTAGTTCTTTTAATGCGTGATATTCTTGCATTAGTTCTTTTAATGCGTCCCATCAATTAAACCTACCATTGCAGAAAACAACCAAAATATGACGTACGCTTATGCCATTCGCATTCGCCACTGGGCCCCGTCATTACCCGTTAGGTTACTTAACTAACGACAGAGCGGGGGCTGGGCTAGCGCGTCTGTAAAACATAAGCAACGCCTAAATAATATCATATATAGATATACTGCAATGATAAACATTTCAGATCACAGATAAATACATTGGATATACTAGCAATCTGTAATTTGTACGAGCCTGCAACAAAAACAGACAACACGGTCGCGGTGAATAGCCAATACCCCACCCAAGACCCCTACGGGTGCGGCAAACTACCCGCCAAGTACCCGAAGCGTAGCAACCTCCCTCATCTCCATGAGTAGGCCACTCGACACTTCGGCATACCCGGTAGTTTGTGCACCCCTCCATGGGTCTATCCTAGGAGCAAAAACAGTAAAAAGAAATTATACAATGACGGCTACAACCCCGACCCGGTTGTGCGGCCATACAAATAATTATTACATCAATTTACAAATTTACATGAATTGCAAGAAAAGAAAACTCTCGTCTCACAACCCCCGGCTATTCACCCGCGACAATCCAACATATTTATATACACATTCCAATATCAAACACAGATCATGTATAACCCCGACCAATCGACTTATAGCGATTAGCCGACGTTCAATACATGCAAGCATCACAGATATAACCATCATAGTCAAAGTGCAGTGAAGTTCGGAAAAAAATACGGAATTATAGGACCCCAAAAGGAAATTTCTTTTCTGGAAAATCTGGGCACATATAATATATTTCAAAAATCCCAAAACCAACACAGACACACACTGCACGAAAAACGATGCAGAGAAGACGACAAACCGCGGCGCTTCCGCGGCACATGCCTACCTCGTGCGGCGGAAGCGCGGCGGTTTGAACGAAACAGTGGACCGTTTTTCATGGGTGTTCACACAAAACCATGAGCCGAATTTAGGAGTATAAAGTTTTTCATTTTGACCAGAAAAAATTTCAACAGAAACTCAGGTTTTGTAAAAGTTTGGTTTTTTTTTGATTTTTCCGGTTCCGAACTTCGTTACACTTCACTACCAAGCTAGTTTAAGTTTAGTTAGGCTCTGATACCACTGTAAGTCCACGTTGCGACCCCCGGTTCTTACGGGGAGGCGGAAACGGTATAAAAATCAAATTTTTAGCGCAAGGGGCAACATGGACTAACCAAAGTCGGGATCTTTAACTAAACTAAAACTAGCAAACTTTGCTAAAGAGAGTTAGCAACTCGGATGGAGATGGTTATACCTAAACTTGAACTCCTTCTCTTCAAGCTCCGATGGTGGTCCGATGGCTCCTTCTCGTCGTCTCCGTACGCCGAAGATAGATCCACTTGAAAGCTCCAACCTTTAGCTCCTTCTTCGTTCTTTGAAGAAACTAGTTCACTTGGTTTGCTAAACCTAGTGAACTAGAATGAGTAGAGAGGAAATAGAATGGGATTTTATCTATGGTTCTTGATTCTCAACTCATGAGACAAGAGAACCATAGATCAAGAGAGGGAGCAAGAGGTTGAGGGTGAGAGCAAGAGGAGAGCTCAAGAACAAGAGAGAGAATGAGCAAGAAAGAATGAGGCTCTCTTTTGTCTCTCACCCTCTCATAATCCAATGTAATCATAACTCATCATATCAATAAAAGTCTTATGTGATGGTTGAAGCAACCATAACCTTATCATGTCATGCACTCATTTTACTCAAATGAACAAGCAAGTAAAAGTCTTTGGCATGAAATGATAACCATGGTTATCATGATGGTCAACTAGTCAAGCCTAGTCAACCGGTCAACAAAGTCAACAAGTCAACAAAAGTCAACAAGTCAACAAAGTCAACAAAAGTCAACAACCAAGTCACCATAATACTTAATTAATATAATAGTTAATCGCATATCATATTCTCATTAGGGTTGAGCAAAAAGTCAAAAAGTCAACGGTCAACTGTCAACAACCCTAATGAGAATCCGCTGTCTGTGCCTCCCTGTCAACTGTGCATACACACCCGCATCCGCGTTCCGAGGAACACGAATGCAAACTGGATAAATCCAATCCCATAAGATACACTAGGATCTGGCTTAAACCAAAGCCCGCTAGTGTAAACTGTCCGGACACTGTACGTGCACAAGTGCACGGATGTGACCGAACCCTGTCGCAAAACCATGCGACCTGTCGCAATACCATGCGACCTCTACTCTTTTGCCTAAAGGCGAAAAGCTTTCTGTGTGGGACTCTAAAGACTCGACACTACGCTGGCAGTGGGTTTAACCACAGACCGCAAGCGGCACTAGCTGTGCGTAATGGTCCCCAGGTAATGCCGACAAGAAGACCGACGAGGCGAAACCCATCTGAACTCCTACTGAGCCTGAGTGTGACATTCTCCGTACAGTCCGGTCTGTTCGTCTGATACATCGCATGGCGGGCCTAGGGGGCGGTAAACGTCAGTCCCCCAATAGCGGTACAAGTCGTGCCGGAGCGAAGCCCAAAACACCCTGAGATAACACTGGAAACCTACCAGTATATCTCGTTTGCCCTGGCCAGGGACTACTCGTGTAATGGCTCTCCTAGACACAGCGCGATGTCAACCCCCAATACCGAGAGAGACGAATCCTGTCTAACCGTCACTGCCTCCAAGTGCTTCGGGACTGCACCCAACCACTACCTGTTTGCACGACTCCTTTGAGCCGTGGTAGGGTAGTGGTCAAAGTACAGTGGGAACACACTCGAGGCGGAGTGACAGTGTCAAGTCAGCAGACTAAGCTGTACTCATGTCACCAGGGAACTGATAACTGACGATAGGTATAATACCAACTAGTCAGTTCCCGACGAGTCCTGTCCAGTGTACCCGTAACCTAACGAGCACCCGCATACTATCTCAAGTACGACGCACTGACGGCTGTGGGACAGACCGTCTCCCACACTGGGATGAGAAGCGCATGCGCTGGTCTACTCCGGAGTATCGATGCCCTGTCTCGATAGTCCTGCGACCAGGGACCTGCATAAGGATGTGCTTATAGATTACCCAGCCCCACTAGTGTGACGGCCATCACATCGCTGGTAATCAAGCAAAGATCCTAAGGGCTCCACTAATGTGTATAGGCGATATACAAAATATAAACACATGTACACATTGAAGCAGAAACAAACCAAGTAGCATACTACTATTTTGAGCAAGATTGTATATACAAGGTGAATATCCCAAGCATCCATTAAGTAATATACAAACTAGTATGATACAGTAATGGCCTCTAGGGTATATACACTAACAATCTCCCACTTGCACTAAGGCCATGTACTGGCGTATCGAAGACCTATCATCTCGATCAGCCGCTCGAACTGAGTCTGGGGCAGGGCCTTGGTGAATGGATCTGCAGTGTTATCTTCTGAAGCGACTCTCCGAACCTCGATCTCCTGGCGATCTACGATCTCCCTGATCAGGTGATACCGCCTTAAGATGTGCCTGGATCTCTGATGGGACCTGGGTTCCTTCGCTAAAGGTATAGCCCCGTTGTTGTCGCAATACAGAGGTATTGGATCAACAATGGACGGAACCACCTGAAGTTCTTTCAAGAACTTCCTCATCCAGACAGCTTCTTTTGCGGCATCAGATGCAGCGATGTATTCCGCTTCCATCGTCGAGTCTGCAACGGTTTCCTGTTTGGAACTCTTCCAACACACCGCCCCTCCATTGAGGGTAAAGACAAAACCCGACATGGACTTGGAGTCATCCTTGTCACTCTGGAAGCTGGAGTCAGCAAAGGCCTCGATCTGGAGGTCTTTTCCGCCATACACCAAGAACATCTCCTTAGTCCTTCTCAGGTACTTGAGAATGTTCTTTACCGCTATCCAGTGTTTCTCCCCAGGGTTTGACTGATACCGGCTTACCACACTCAGTGCATAAGCTACATCCGGTCTGGTACACAACATCGCATACATTATAGAGCCTACCGCAGAAGCGTAGGGTATAATAGACATGCGATCCCTCTCCAAATCAGTCTTGGGAGACATCTCTTTAGAGAGGGTGATCCCGTGACAAGCCGGTAGGTTACCGCGCTTGGAATCTTCCATACTGAATCTCTTCAGTATGGTGTCGATGTACCTGGACTGTGATAGTCCTAATATCCTCTTGGATCTGTCACGGTAGATCCGGATACCCAGAATGTATGAGGCATCACCCAGGTCTTTCATGGAGAACCTGTGTGACAAGAACCCCTTGACAGATTGTAGCATAGGAATGTCATTTCCTATTAAGAGAATGTCATCCACGTATAAAACGAGGAATACTACAGTTCTCGCTACAAATCTACTATAGATGCATGGTTCATCTGGATTTTTGATAAAGCCAAATTCTTTGACCGTCTCATCAAAGCAGATGTTCCAACTCCGCGACACCTGCTTTAGTCCATAGATGGACTTAAGCAACTTGCACACCTTTCCGCTGCTCCCACTCTGAATGAAACCCTCCGGCTGGTCCATATAGACATACTCCTCTAAATTTCCATTTAGAAAAGCTGTCTTTACGTCCATTTGCCAGATCTCATAATCGTGGAAGGCAGCAATGGCAAGAAGGATCCGAATGGATTTCAGCATGGCTACTGGAGAAAAGGTTTCGTCATAGTCCAAGCCAGGTCTTTGACGAAAACCCTTTGCTACCAGCCTAGCTTTATAGGTCTCAACCTGTCCATCTACACCAATCTTCCTTTTGAAGATCCACTTGCATCCTACGGGTTTTACCCCGTCTGGAGCAATGTCCAACGTCCATACCTTGTTGGTGTACATGGACTCCATTTCGGTCCGCATTGCATCCAGCCATTTCACTGAGTCAACGCTCTGAACGGCCTGCTGGAAGCTAGTAGGCTCATCATAATCTATGATGCAATCCTCTCTATCCCCGTCTATGAGAAAACCGTAGTATCTCTCGGGCGGATGAGACTGCCTACTACTCCTGCGGAGCGGCGTAGGAATGTCCTGTTCTGTTGAACCCTCTGGTTCTACTAAACTTTCAGTAATAGTCCGTGGTTCTGGAATTTCTTCCAGTTCTACTGTGCTCCCACTTATCTGGGTTTCCAAAAACTCAGTTTCCAAGAAGTAGGCATGACGAGAAATAAGGACTTTTTGTTCCTCTTCACAGTAGAAGAAATATCCTTTGGAATTCTTTGGATATCCCACAAACTTGCACTGTACTGAGCGTGCCTCGAGCTTGTCCGCATGCTGCTTTTTGACAAAAGCTGGACATCCCCATGTCTTAATATGCTTAAGATAGGGTCTCTTCCCACACCACATCTCATATGGTGTAGTAGACACGGTCTTAGTAGGAACTCGGTTCAAAAGGTATGCGGCTGATTCTAGCGCATATCCCCAGAATGATCGCGGCAACTCAGCGTTACTCATCATGGACCGCACCATATCCAATAGGGTGCGGTTCCGTCTCTCCGATACACCGTTATGTTGCGGGGTGTATGGAGGAGTAAGCTGAGAGAGAATTCCGTTCTCTTTTAAATAGTCCAGGAACTCGGCACTTAAGTATTCTCCACCTCGATCCGATCTTAGAATCTTAATACTTTTGCCGGTCTGTTTCTCTACTTCATTCTTATACTCCTGGAATTTTCCAAAGGCCTCGGACTTATGTTTCATCAAGAAGACATAACCGTACCTTGAGAAGTCATCCGTAAAAGTAATGAAGTAAGAATTTCCGCTTCGGGCATGTGTAGACATTGGACCGCACACGTCACTGTGTACGAGTCCCAAGAGCTCGCTCGCTCTTACTCCTTGTCCAGTAAACGGAGTCTTTGTCATCTTTCCTTTGAGACAAGATTGACAAGTGGCATACGATTGATATTCGAACGCATTCAAATATCCTTCTGTATGTAACTTAGTCAACCTTCTCTCATTGATGTGACCCAATCTACAATGCCATAAGAAAGTCTGATTCATTTCCGGAGACTTTCTTTTGTGTGTATTCTGGACGTTGAAAATCTGTGGTTGGTTTAACACGTATATACCATTACTCAATGTACCTGATGTAGGGTTCCTAGGCACTCTAGTGAGGTCTCCCAAGCCATCAACCATGGCAAATTAAAATTTTACAGTGCCTACAAACCCTAAACTACGGATCGTTTGCTAGATTTCTAGGCGAAACATGAACTAGTTAACAATTAACTAAGGGAATACGGAAATACAACCTTTGTAGATCCGGTCCTCCACCTCCACGGCTCCGCAACGAGGTCGTCTCCGCTGTCCAAATCAAATCCGGGCTCTAGAGTCGGCTTCGTCGGAGAATGGGCAAGCTAGGTCGTCGATGTTCATGCCGAAGATGATCTACGTCGAGGCATCGCTAGATCAAGCTCACAACTTCACCAAGTCATGAAACTTGTGAAGTAAACACACTCTACTACTTGGCAAGAGGTAGAGGATGAAGAAATAGGAGTTGGGTTAACTTTAGAATTGGATTTCTCACTTGTTTCCAACAATCACCATTGATGGACCTTGCTTTTCTTCACTTGAAGAAAATGAAGAAGAAGAAGGAAATTAGTTATGATAAGTTCAAAGAAAAATGAAAAGAAAAACAATTCTTATCATAATTCTAACTATAGTAAAGTGTAGAGAGTTAACCAAGGTTAGTTGTATGGTTAGGGTTAAGAATGAGATAAGAATGGTGGACTTAGGTCAAAGCTTCATGAAGTTTCAACTAAACAACAAAAGAAGCCACCATTCTTTTCTCATTTTCTTTTCTCACTTTCTTTTATTCATTTATCAAAAAGAATAAATGAATAATTAAGAAAATAAAACCCTAAACATAAACACAACCATGGTTCAAACTTTACACTTAACCAAAGTGGTATGCATCATCAAACATGATACAATCAAGTGCACAAAAACATATCGCATATGCAATGCGCACGAACCGAGTGAGAAAATCCGTCTAAAGTGAACCGATACTAGTTAATGTAAAGTAATATATCAAATATATAATTATACATTAAATCATTAAATCAACACTTGATTCAATGATCCGGTCATGCGCACATAACCGACTGGTATCAAATATATCGGCTTATCGAATCAACGCTTGAATCGATAACTAGGTTATATCGCATACAACCATTCGATATATTTATCGCGAGAATAGAATACGGTATCACATACTCGTATTATTCTCGGTCCCGCACATATCTCATATGCGCTCCTATTTCGTTTCGCTTGAGCCAGGAAACCTCTGTGTAGGACTCTAAAGACTCGTCAATACGCCGGCAGCGGATGATGATCATATCAAACATCCACAAGCCGCAAGCGGTCTGCTAAACGTAACGGCCACCCGGGTATTGAGCGATCTGAAGATCGACGAGCAAGCCCGCTCACACTCCAGTGAATCCGACCAGTAACACTACCGTACAGTCCGGTCTGATCGTCTGATATGTCGCATATCTCGCCTAGGGGTGGTAAACGTCAGACCCCAATAGCTCAATAAGTCGTGTCGATATGAGGCTCATAACGGGTCGAGAAACTACTGGTAACACTTACCAGCAATTCTCTGAGCAGCCCTGGCCAGGGACTTCCTGTTATAGCCGATCGAACACAGTGCAACATCAACCCCCATATACCGGGAGAGACGAATCCCCTCCTATCGCTCATTGCCTCCATGTGACTCGGGACTGTACCCAAAAACCACCGTTTTGCACGCCCTCTTGGACGTGGTAAGATGGAAATCAAAGCACAGTGGGAACCACACAAGACTCTATGACGATCTCGGGTCAACAGACTACTCTGTACCAGTGTCACCAGAGAACTGCCATCTGACGTGAGGTATAATACCATCTGGGAGTTCTCGGCGAGTCCGTCCAGTGTACCCAGTCTCTACTGAGCACCCGTATATCATCTCTGATGTCAAACACCGATGGATATGGGATCATCCATCGCCCATCTGTATGGGTCGAGAAGGTATACGCTAGTCTACTCTGGTATATCGATGCCCCGTCTCGATACACCCTCGACTAGGGACTTTGAAGGATGTACTTATAGACTACCATGTCCCCACTAGTATGATCCGCATCATAGTCCAGGTAGTCAAGTACAGATCCTAAGGGCTTTACCAACATGTAACAGAGAGACAAACAGTATACACGTTAAGGTAAAGATCAACCAGATAGCATACTATCATGTCGAGCGAGAAAGTCCTCCCTATATACGTCCCAGCATCCACTACAATATACATCCTATGTATAGTAATGGCCTCTAGGGCATACATATAACTAACAATCTCCCACTTGCACTAGGGCCATCTGTAGCAGTGGTTGCAGTATCTCATACTCAACCATC
This sequence comes from Agapanthus africanus, assembly GCA_030015575.1. Lineage (NCBI taxonomy): Eukaryota > Viridiplantae > Streptophyta > Magnoliopsida > Asparagales > Amaryllidaceae > Agapanthus > Agapanthus africanus. The sequence goes on from JASDDO010000024.1 coordinate 815,360,053, forward strand.
CCATAAAAATCTCTCTCTGGGAACAGGCCTTTGTGAGTGGATCCGCTGTGTTGTCCTTTGAGTCTACTCTCCTAACCTGATCCCTTAGAGATCAACCATCTCCATGATCAGGTGATACTGCCTTAGAATATGTCTGGATCACTGATGGGACGGACGTTCCTTGGCATAAGCCACAACTCCATTGTCTCACAATGGTTGGAACGTAGTTCATCTCATGAACCACTATACACCCAGACTGCCTCTTTGGTAGCATCATTAGTAGCGATGTATCATGCCTTTATCGTCTAGTATGTCACGGTATCTAGTTTGGAACTCTTCCAACATACCGTCCCTCCACTGAGGGTTAAGACAATGCCTGTGACTGACACTCAGTCGTCTTTATCACCCTGGAACACTTCCAGTGATTCTCCCTAAGATCGATTGATACCATCTCACTACAACTAGTGAGAATCCTAACATCCATTTAGATCTATCTCATAGATCCAAAATCCAGGATTTAGTAGGTATCATTTTGATTCTATATGGAGAATCCTAGTGATAAGCGGAGATTGACCGAGCGTAGCATAAGAAACTCTTTTCTTATCAAGAGTATGTCATCCACGTACTCTACGAGGATCGTCACCATACTCCCTACTACCCTTTTGTTTATACAAGGTTCATCTACCATTTTGATGATGTCAACTTCTTTGACTAATTCATCAAAACAGATGTTCCAACTCCGCGATGCCTGCTTTATCATATAAAACATCTTGCACACGTTTCTGCTGCTCCCACTGTCTACGAGGCCCTCTGGCTGTGTACTTATAGACGCTCTCTTCTAAATCATCATTTAGAAAAGCAGTCAAGACACCCAACCACCAGATATCGCAGTCATGGTATGTAGCCGTGGCAAGTAGGATCTGGATGGACTTAAGCATAGTCACTTGAAAAGGTTTCATCATGATCCACGCCTGGTCAATGACGAAAACCTTTAACAAGTCTAGCTTTGAAAGTCTCAACTCTTCCATGTACACCAAGTAATCTTCTCAAGATATACTTGCTCCTGATGGGGATTTAACCCTTCAGATATTGCAACCAAAGTCCATACTTTGTTGGTGTATAAGGATTCCATCTCAGATCGCTAAACATCCAGCCATTCTTACAGAGTCTCACTCCTGATGGCCAGCTCGAAAATAGTTGGGTCATCATCTCATGATGCAATCCTCGCTCCCACTGTCATAGAGAAACTGAAGTATCTCTCAGGTGGGTGAGGAACCCTACTAGATCGGCGGAGAGGCTGAGGTTCGTTGGTATCTACTGAATACTTTGGTTCTATCAAATCATCAGCTGTAGTTCGTATAGCTGGAACCTTTCCAGTTCTACATTACAGATCTTGCCTTGAGCTTATCCGGATTTTGCTTTTAAACATAGGCCGGACAACCCCAAATCTTAACTGACTTAAGACATGGGCTCTTCCCTTTCCATATCACATATGAAATGGTAGGCAACAGATTTGAATCGAACCCTATTCAATAGGTATGCAGCTTCTCAAGCGCATAACTCCTAAAAAAAAAGAAATAGGTAACTCAGTAGTACTCATCATAGAGCACACCTTATCATATAGGGTGAGATTGCTCCGCCCCGATATACCATCGTGCTATGGTGTATACGGAGGAGTAATGCTGAGAGAGAATCTCATTCTCCTTTAGAATAATCCAGGATTTTCGTGCTCAAGTATTCTCCTCCTTGATCTCATCAAAGGACATAATACTTATACCCGTATTCTGGTTCTCTACTTCTAACTTATATTCTGTGAATATCTCAAAAGGTTCGGACTTGTGTTTCAACAGGAACATATGTCTGAATCTTGAGAGATTATCAGAGAATGTAATGAAGTACAAAGAACCGGTCTTGGCATATGTAGACAGGGGACCTACATACATCAACATGTATTATCCCAAGAGTTTACTAACTCTTTCTCTGTTTCCAGTAAACGGAGCTATGGTCATCTTATCTTTGTGACATGACTGGCGAGTTTCACAAGATGTAAATTCAAACTGATTTAAATATGCATCTACATGTAACTTCTGCTAGTCGGGTCACATTGATCTGACCTAGTCTACAATACCTTAAGAAGAATCTGTTCATTTCTGAACTCTTCCTCTTATGTGTGATCCGTATACTAAGAACTGTAGTTTGATTTAGAACATCAATGCTTTTAGATAACGTGCCTGATCCGATCAACTTTTGATATAGGAAATGTTCAAAACATTATCCAACAATACAAAATTTTATCGTTTCTTTACTAATAAAGAGATAGATATGATTTTGTATATCAGGTTCGTTATCTAACAACATTCGTTCAGAATCAATGTATTGGTAATACAGGATGACAGTGACCGACAGACTTGGCTGCAACTCTTGCCCCGTTTTCTGCCTCATGAAACTTATCACCCGTTCTCAGTTCTTTACCTATCTGTAGCCCTATGTAACAGATTACATATGTGGGATCCTGATCCGGTATCATATACCCAGGACGTAAAGGATACTGAGAAACAGTTCTTTGTAATGAACACACCCGAAGATGATGCATCAGCATGCACTCTCTTCGTTTGGGCGGCACGGGAAATCTGGTATTCCCCAATTTCCTGCTCTGTCTTATAACAATTATAAGTTGGAGCGGGACCAACGTTCCCCAGCTCAGTATAACAAGCGGGTTCGGTCAATAATCCGTATTATTATCTTGATTAAGGCGTGATATGGTCGCTACCAGGAGAGAGAGAGAAGAAAACACTCAGCGTGCGCTCTGTCAAGAATAGATTGGTTATTATTTTATCTAATCAGGATGGCTCCCACTGCTTTTTATCAAATCTTCCTTCAAACCCTAAAAGGAAAGACTAGCCGGGATTAATTACACACTACAAGTTCGCCAATCTTTCAGCCAGGCCAGTGTCGGTACTTTGAGGGAGGTCCCCCGTGCTTTCGCACGAACCTAATTAATGTAAACCTCGTTTTCCCAGAGGCGTAACCTCGTTAACACCTTTCTAGACACCTACTTGATCGGCTAATTGTAATGTATAAAACTCTCCCAGGAGTAACTCTTACTCGCAGCGGGTATCGGGATCCAACTATCTCATAGAAGGTATGCAATCTCATTGCAAATTTCAACACTTGAAATTCCCGATAATGTTTTGCCCCTAGCAGCTATATGACCTTAACATAGTCAACAAATCATAAGTGCTAGTCAAGTTCAACCCGTCATTTCCCGATCGAATTAAACCCACCCGCACGACCCTTAACATAGTCAACAAAGTCGCACGACTACCCTAATCCAATCGCATCATATGCTAATACAGATAACCAATAGTTAGCTACCGCACACTACGCCTTAACATAGTCAACAAACGTAGCACGAATACTAACTAGTACTTATCTGAAATGACGGAGGGCTACGACAGGTTTTTCTGAAAACCTATTGCGTAATGAACTTGATATCGTTGTAGGATCGAATGAATTTTGAAATGGAGTGTTTTTGAGGCTTTTCTAGTTTTGCTAAAGGAGTCACTCCCGGTGAAGGGATCGTCGGTCCTTTCCTCGTCGAATGAGGTGCGGGATATATCATATATATCACTGTGCAAAGCAAAAACACTTAAAAGCAATCAAAAAACAAACCGAGTGTGTAGCATCGACCAGTTATTGCTAAAGGAGTCACTCCCGGTGAAGGGATCTCGGTCCTTTCCTCGTCGAATGAGGTGCAGGATATATCACATATACCGCTGTGCAAAGCAAGAACTGTAGCTACCTGTTTTATTTTGAAATTCGATTCTACAACATCTTAGGTTTCTTTTATTTCATTAATCACATTAATGAAGTCCCATCATATAAATTACCTAAACATCACAGATAGATATGACGTACACTTATGCCATCCGCATTCGCCTCGATGTCCCCTCGTGCACCGTTAGGTTAGGTAACTAACGGCAGAGTAGGGCAGGGCTAGCGCGGGTGTAAAACATAAGTAACATCTATATAATATATCATATATACTATATACTGTATCTATCAGAGAACATCACATGATCACATCACAGATATCGCAGCAGAAGAATCATATGAAATATTGGATATACTAGGATGTCTGTGTTTTCAATATGAGCCAGTATAAAACACGGATTCCACGGTCGTGATGAATAGCCAAACCCACACCCCTAGACCCCTACGAGAGCGGCAAGCAACCCTACCAATTCTAGAGTTAGGAGACCCGGACTCGACTCCTCGAGTTGGTCTCCCACTGGACTCCAGAACCCGGTTACTTGTGCCCTCCTCCTTGGGTCTATCCTAGTGCGGAAAAGTAAATAATATACAACAGGTGACAACTCCCGCATCCTGGAAGCGCCCCAATAAAAGAATATTACATACAAGTTTTTACATGAATGAAAATGAAAAACACTCATCTCACATAAAAACCCCCGGCTATTCAAACACGACGATCCAATATAACATATCCAGCAACACATAACATCACATGTCATCAACGTAAGTAAATATGTCCATCCCAATTGTCGTTGACATATAGCAACGAAACCGGCGATATCACATATTACACTTACGGTCACAGAAAAGAAAGTGTAAAACTACAACAGTTGGAATCCGCAATCTCTTCAGACATCACATGCCTGACCAAATGAATTCTTTAGACATCGCATGCCTAACAATTATAAACCCCGCATTTTAGTCTCAAAATCGAAAACACTTTTCAATATCAAGTCGGGCAATTCAACAAGATTCCCAACATCCTGATCGAATACTCGTCGCAAACTTCAGTAGACGGCTGCACCCCCGATACCGTCGACGAAGTGCACCAAGGCGGAACACCGCTACCGCGAGCACCCGGACGGATTCTTTCGGCGACGGGGTTCTCCTACAGTCACTTGGTCGGGGCTATGGAGTGAAGCTGTCTATTAAGTTTACCCGGCGAGTATCCGCGTATGCTACGTGATTGCGACGGACTTTTGATCACATCAAAATTCCGTGGCAACCGATCAATTGAGACTAAACCGCTAGATTTATAACATTCATTCAGTTATCATATAACTTATTGTGAATTCCAATTATTGTATCACATTCCAGATAAACAGAAAATGTTAAACTTTCCGATCGAACAATCGAACACCCAAGTTTTCCCGAAACTGATCAACACATGAAACAAGTATAACAACATTCCGTTCGTGCCTCAGTACCAACGATCCAGCCGTAGAAGGGTCAAGCCAACGCCTCACCTATGGCACGCCGTACTGCCCCAAACCCGAAGGTTCAAAGGGCAGTTCAAGACGGTCACATAATCGAGTTAAGGTTTGTGTCTTCTAGAGGGACCATCGCGTTACTTGCACTATTTAGAACGTCGTTAAACTACGGAAAAATCCAACACTTGGAAATTTCCCGACAGGGGAAAAATTGGGTATTTATATCCGGTCGAACTTTTTAACATATTCTAAAATTTATCCAGAAAGCCACACAGACAAAATTTGATATCCCGATCGAAACACCGAATCCCCAAATCAACTCAGAAAAATTCAACTCTGTAATAAATATTAAAAATACCCAGGAATACCAGCACTAATAATTATGAGATACTGTGCAAAAATCACTGAACAAACAGGCCGTACCGCCGCGCAACCGCCGCACGAGGCTAGCTCGTGCCGCGGAAGCGCGGCAATATGAAGGAATTATGGTCACGAATTTCACAGTATTTCATATATTCACCTGCTGATTTTTCTGAACATTTTTAATGTGGAAAAAGACCAGATTTTAAAAATTGTACAGAGAGCAACTTTGAATTGGGGTTTCGGGTTCGTTCGGACTTCAATTTCCGTCTGGACTTCGCCTAAGGCTCTAGCTAGGCTCTGATACCACTGTAGGGTTCCTAGGCACTCTAGTGAGGTCTCCCAAGCCATCAACCATGGCAAATTAAAATTTTACAGTGCCTACAAACCCTAAACTACGGATCGTTTGCTAGATTTCTAGGCGAAACATGAACTAGTTAACAATTAACTAAGGGAATACGGAAATACAACCTTTGTAGATCCGGTCCTCCACCTCCACGGCTCCGCAACGAGGTCGTCTCCGCTGTCCAAATCAAATCCGGGCTCTAGAGTCGGCTTCGTCGGAGAATGGGCAAGCTAGGTCGTCGATGTTCATGCCGAAGATGATCTACGTCGAGGCATCGCTAGATCAAGCTCACAACTTCACCAAGTCATGAAACTTGTGAAGTAAACACACTCTACTACTTGGCAAGAGGTAGAGGATGAAGAAATAGGAGTTGGGTTAACTTTAGAATTGGATTTCTCACTTGTTTCCAACAATCACCATTGATGGACCTTGCTTTTCTTCACTTGAAGAAAATGAAGAAGAAGAAGGAAATTAGTTATGATAAGTTCAAAGAAAAATGAAAAGAAAAACAATTCTTATCATAATTCTAACTATAGTAAAGTGTAGAGAGTTAACCAAGGTTAGTTGTATGGTTAGGGTTAAGAATGAGATAAGAATGGTGGACTTAGGTCAAAGCTTCATGAAGTTTCAACTAAACAACAAAAGAAGCCACCATTCTTTTCTCATTTTCTTTTCTCACTTTCTTTTATTCATTTATCAAAAAGAATAAATGAATAATTAAGAAAATAAAACCCTAAACATAAACACAACCATGGTTCAAACTTTACACTTAACCAAAGTGGTATGCATCATCAAACATGATACAATCAAGTGCACAAAAACATATCGCATATGCAATGCGCACGAACCGAGTGAGAAAATCCGTCTAAAGTGAACCGATACTAGTTAATGTAAAGTAATATATCAAATATATAATTATACATTAAATCATTAAATCAACACTTGATTCAATGATCCGGTCATGCGCACATAACCGACTGGTATCAAATATATCGGCTTATCGAATCAACGCTTGAATCGATAACTAGGTTATATCGCATACAACCATTCGATATATTTATCGCGAGAATAGAATACGGTATCACATACTCGTATTATTCTCGGTCCCGCACATATCTCATATGCGCTCCTATTTCGTTTCGCTTGAGCCAGGAAACCTCTGTGTAGGACTCTAAAGACTCGTCAATACGCCGGCAGCGGATGATGATCATATCAAACATCCACAAGCCGCAAGCGGTCTGCTAAACGTAACGGCCACCCGGGTATTGAGCGATCTGAAGATCGACGAGCAAGCCCGCTCACACTCCAGTGAATCCGACCAGTAACACTACCGTACAGTCCGGTCTGATCGTCTGATATGTCGCATATCTCGCCTAGGGGTGGTAAACGTCAGACCCCAATAGCTCAATAAGTCGTGTCGATATGAGGCTCATAACGGGTCGAGAAACTACTGGTAACACTTACCAGCAATTCTCTGAGCAGCCCTGGCCAGGGACTTCCTGTTATAGCCGATCGAACACAGTGCAACATCAACCCCCATATACCGGGAGAGACGAATCCCCTCCTATCGCTCATTGCCTCCATGTGACTCGGGACTGTAACCAAAAACCACCGTTTTGCACGCCCTCTTGGACGTGGTAAGATGGAAATCAAAGCACAGTGGGAACCACACAAGACTCTATGACGATCTCGGGTCAACAGACTACTCTGTACCAGTGTCACCAGAGAACTGCCATCTGACGTGAGGTATAATACCATCTGGGAGTTCTCGGCGAGTCCGTCCAGTGTACCCAGTCTCTACTGAGCACCCATATATCATCTCTGATGTCAAACACCGATGGATATGGGATCATCCATCGCCCATCTGTATGGGTCGAGAAGGTATACGCTAGTCTACTCTGGTATATCGATGCCCCGTCTCGATACACCCTCGACTAGGGACTTTGAAGGATGTACTTATAGACTACCATGTCCCCACTAGTATGATCCGCATCATAGTCCAGGTAGTCAAGTACAGATCCTAAGGGCTTTACCAACATGTAACAGAGAGACAAACAGTATACACGTTAAGGTAAAGATCAACCAGATAGCATACTATCATGTCGAGCGAGAAAGTCCTCCCTATATACGTCCCAGCATCCACTACAATATACATCCTATGTATAGTAATGGCTTCTAGGGCATACATATAACTAACACCTGACCCAATCAAAACTTGATTAAGGTGAATGTTTACAACATTACTTACAAACGCAAATTCATAACCTTCTTTAGAAACTAAAGATACAGAAATGATATTACAAGTTGCGTTGGGTACAAAAAAGCAATTACGCAAAACCAAAACATGTCCATCTGACATTCCCAGGTGATAGTCCCCCACGGCTTTAGCATCCATGCTAGCTCCGTTCGCAACTTTGAGGGTCATGTCACCTGCCTTCAAAACCCTACGGTTTCTCAACGCCTGCAAAGAATTACAGATATGAGATCCTGATCCGGTATCCAATACCCAGGAAGTAGAGTTTATTGAAAGACAATTTTCAATAACATACACACCTGAAGCTGAAGCTGCAACCTGCTTCAATTCCTGTGTTCTGGCCTTCCAGGCCCTGCAATCATTCTTCCAGTGTCCTTTCTTATGACAATAGAAGCATTCTTCCTTATCCACAAGCTTCCCCGCTATCTTTGTTGCTTTACCTTTTCCCTTCGTATCCACTTTACTAACACCGCCCCTTGGTTTGGCGGGGGCCTTCTTCTTCTTTCCCTTGGCTTTCGCCTTGGACCTAGAAGAAGATGATCCTCCTACAAACAAAGTGGATGTATCCCTACCTTTCTGTAGGGTGCCCTCTGCGCTCCTCAGCATGTTGAGGAGCTCTGAAAGTTCAACCTCTTTTTCTTGTAAGTTGAAGTTCAGTATAAACTGGGCGTAAGTGGAAGGAAGGGACTGGAGAACTATATCCGTATATAGCTCACTCTCCAATGTGATCCCTAGGTCAGCGAGCTCCTCAATGAAGCCGATCATCTTTAGCACGTGCTCGGCTACTGATGATCCGACGGCCATTCTTGTCGAAAATAACTTTTTCGACGCTTCGTATCTTGCGATACGTGATTGCTCTCCATACAGTTCTTTTGTATGGAGCAATATGGACTCCATGTCCATATTCTCATGCCTCCTCTGATGTTCGTTGTCCATCGAGGCAAGCAGGAGGCACTTGGCCTTCGCGCTATCAATCTCCCAAGTCTTGCGGATTTCCTTATCCGCGACACTGGAAGTTGGACCAGGGACAGGGGGAGCTTTGGTGGTAAGAAGATACCCCAGCTTGTCATAAGTGATTGCTATCTTGACATTCCTGAGCCAATCTTTGTAGTTTGGCCCTGTCAGTTTGTTTTTATCTAGGAGTAACTTAAGTCCAGTCATGTTGATTGGTCGCTGCAATTAGGAGAGAGAAGAAGAAACACTCAGCATGATGCTCTTGCAAGTTTAGAGTGGTTTTTAGTTTGTCTAAACAGGATGGCTCCCACTGTTTCTCGAATCCCTCCTCAAACCATAAAGGAAGAATTAGCCGGGATCAATCCCACCGCACAATACTTGCTTAACCGTTCAGCCAGGCCGGTGTCGGTACTTCGAGGGAGGTTTTCCAACGCTTTCGCGAAGTTCCTTAATTAAAGAACCTCTTTTCCCTGGGGGCGTAGCCCCGCTAACACCTTTCTAGGCACCTACTAGGTTTATAGCATTGATCGATTAGTGAGAAATTTCCCGAGGAGTAGCATATACTCACAGTAGGATCGGGATCCAAATATCATTGCGTGACGAAACTGAAGGAATCCTACCAGAATCATCACACTCCAAATGGTATGCAAATTTAGCAAGTTTCAGTACTTATGAAACTCCCGATGTGGATTTTTGCCCCATGCTCTTATGACCTTGACTTTGGCCAACAAATCATAAGTCACATGTCAAGTTCTGCCCGTCGTTCTCCAGGTTAATTTGAATCCACCCGCACCTACCCTTGACTTTGGCCAACAAGGCAGTACGACTGTTCCAAACCAACGCATCTATCTATGCTGCACATGAATACCCAATAGCTACCAATCACTGTGCCTTGACTTTGGCCAACAAACACAGCTTGAATACTATTGACTATTCATGTGAAACGACGGAGGGCTACGGATGGTTTTGGCAAAACCGTGAACGTAGTGAACTTGATTTGGTCGATGGAACGAGATAGCTTTTAAAAGGAGTGGCTCAAGCTCCGCATTTAAAAGTTGGTTTTGAAAAGAACCGAGTGGTTTTTCGAAAGTGTTCCAACGACTTTAACTTGGTTTATTATCTTGCATTAGTTCTTTTAATGCGTGATATTCTTGCATTAGTTCTTTTAATGCGTCCCATCAATTAAACCTACCATTGCAGAAAACAACCAAAATATGACGTATGCTTATGCCATTCGCATTCGCCACTGGGCCCCGTCATTACCCGTTAGGTTACTTAACTAACGACAGAGCGGGGGCTGGGCTAGCGCGTCTGTAAAACATAAGCAACGCCTAAATAATATCATATATAGATATACTGCAATGATAAACATTTCAGATCACAGATAAATACATTGGATATACTAGCAATCTGTAATTTGTACGAGCCTGCAACAAAAACAGACAACACGGTCGCGGTGAATAGCCAATACCCCACCCAAGACCCCTACGGGTGCGGCAAACTACCCGCCAAGTACCCGAAGCGTAGCAACCTCCCTCATCTCCATGAGTAGGCCACTCGACACTTCGGCATACCCGGTAGTTTGTGCACCCCTCCATGGGTCTATCCTAGGAGCAAAAACAGTAAAAAGAAATTATACAATGACGGCTACAACCCCGACCCGGTTGTGCGGCCATACAAATAATTATTACATCAATTTACAAATTTACATGAATTGCAAGAAAAGAAAACTCTCGTCTCACAACCCCCGGCTATTCACCCGCGACAATCCAACATATTTATATACACATTCCAATATCAAACACAGATCATGTATAACCCCGACCAATCGACTTATAGCGATTAGCCGACGTTCAATACATGCAAGCATCACAGATATAACCATCATAGTCAAAGTACAGTGAAGTTCGGAAAAAAATACGGAATTATAGGACCCCAAAAGGAAATTTCTTTTCTGGAAAATCTGGGCACATATAATATATTTCAAAAATCCCAAAACCAACACAGACACACACTGCACGAAAAACGATGCAGAGAAGACGACAAACCGCGGCGCTTCCGCGGCACATGCCTACCTCGTGCGGCGGAAGCGCGGCGGTTTGAACGAAACAGTGGACCGTTTTTCATGGGTGTTCACACAAAACCATGAGCCGAATTTAGGAGTATAAAGTTTTTCATTTTGACCAGAAAAAATTTCAACAGAAACTCAGGTTTTGTAAAAGTTTGGTTTTTTTTTGATTTTTCCGGTTCCGAACTTCGTTACACTTCACTACCAAGCTAGTTTAAGTTTAGTTAGGCTCTGATACCACTGTAAGTCCACGTTGCGACCCCCGGTTCTTACGGGGAGGCGGAAACGGTATAAAAATCAAATTTTTAGCGCAAGGGGCAACATGGACTAAGCAAAGTCGGGATCTTTAACTAAACTAAAACTAGCAAACTTTGCTAAAGAGAGTTAGCAACTCGGATGGAGATGGTTATACCTAAACTTGAACTCCTTCTCTTCAAGCTCCGATGGTGGTCCGATGGCTCCTTCTCGTCGTCTCCGTACGCCGAAGATAGATCCACTTGAAAGCTCCAACCTTTAGCTCCTTCTTCGTTCTTTGAAGAAACTAGTTCACTTGGTTTGCTAAACCTAGTGAACTAGAATGAGTAGAGAGGAAATAGAATGGGATTTTATCTATGGTTCTTGATTCTCAACTCATGAGACAAGAGAACCATAGATCAAGAGAGGGAGCAAGAGGTTGAGGGTGAGAGCAAGAGGAGAGCTCAAGAACAAGAGAGAGAATGAGCAAGAAAGAATGAGGCTCTCTTTTGTCTCTCACCCTCTCATAATCCAATGTAATCATAACTCATCATATCAATAAAAGTCTTATGTGATGGTTGAAGCAACCATAACCTTATCATGTCATACACTCATTTTACTCAAATGAACAAGCAAGTAAAAGTCTTTGGCATGAAATGATAACCATGGTTATCATGATGGTCAACTAGTCAAGCCTAGTCAACCGGTCAACAAAGTCAACAAGTCAACAAAAGTCAACAAAAGTCAACAACCAAGTCACCATAATACTTAATTAATATAATAGTTAATCGCATATCATATTCTCATTAGGGTTGAGCAAAAAGTCAAAAAGTCAACGGTCAACTGTCAACAACCCTAATGAGAATCCGCTGTCTGTGCCTCCCTGTCAACTGTGCATACACACCCGCATCCGCGTTCCGAGGAACACGAATGCAAACTGGATAAATCCAATCCCATAAGATACACTAGGATCTGGCTTAAACCAAAGCCCGCTAGTGTAAACTGTCCGGACACTGTACGTGCACAAGTGCACGGATGTGACCGAACCCTGTCGCAAAACCATGCGACCTGTCGCAATACCATGCGACCTCTACTCTTTTGCCTAAAGGCGAAAAGCTTTCTGTGTGGGACTCTAAAGACTCGACACTACGCTGGCAGTGGGTTTAACCACAGACCGCAAGCGGCACTAGCTGTGCGTAACGGTCCCCAGGTAATGCCGACAAGAAGACCGACGAGGCGAAACCCATCTGAACTCCTACTGAGCCTGAGTGTGACATTCTCCGTACAGTCCGGTCTGTTCGTCTGATACATCGCATGGCGGGCCTAGGGGGCGGTAAACGTCAGTCCCCCAATAGCGGTACAAGTCGTGCCGGAGCGAAGCCCAAAACACCCTGAGATAACACTGGAAACCTACCAGTATATCTCGTTTGCCCTGGCCAGGGACTACTCGTGTAATGGCTCTCCTAGACACAGCGTGATGTCAACCCCCAATACCGGGAGAGACGAATCCTGTCTAACCGTCACTGCCTCCAAGTGCTTCGGGACTGCACCCAACCACTACCTGTTTGCACGACTCCTTTGAGCCGTGGTAGGGTAGTGGTCAAAGTACAGTGGGAACACACTCGAGGCGGAGTGACAGTGTCAAGTCAGCAGACTAAGCTGTACTCATGTCACCAGGGAACTGATAACTGACGATAGGTATAATACCAACTAGTCAGTTCCCGACGAGTCCTGTCCAGTGTACCCGTAACCTAACGAGCACCCGCATACGATCTCAAGTACGACGCACTGACGGCTGTGGGACAGACCGTCTCCCACACTGGGATGAGAAGCGCATGCGCTGGTCTACTCCGGAGTATCGATGCCCTGTCTCGATAGTCCTGCGACCAGGGACCTGCATAAGGATGTGCTTATAGATTACCCAGCCCCACTAGTGTGACGGCCATCACATCGCTGGTAATCAAGCAAAGATCCTAAGGGCTCCACTAATGTGTATAGGCGATATAAAAAATATAAACACATGTACACATTGAAGCAGAAACAAACCAAGTAGCATACTACTATTTTGAGCAAGATTGTATATACAAGGTGAATATCCCAAGCATCCATTAAGTAATATACAAACTAGTATGATACAGTAATGGCCTCTAGGGCATATACACTAACACCTTTAACAGTTCCTAGTCGAGGGAGTATCGAAACAGGGCATCGATATTACAAAGTAGACTAGTGTGTACGTTTCTTGACCCTGTATTGAGCGATGGTTGATCCCTGAACCATTGGTGTTTGACATCAAAGATTGTACACAGGTGCTCATTAGAGAATGGGTACACCGAACAGGACTCGCCGAGAACTCTTAGATGGTACAATACATATCGTCAGGTAGCAGTTCTCTGGTGACACTTGTACAGGTTAGTTTGTAGACCCGAGATCGTCATAGTGTCTTGTGTGGTTCCCACTGTACTTTGATTTCCTCCCTACCACGGTTCAAAGGAGTCGTGAAAACAGGTGGATTTTAGGTACAGTCCAGAGTCACATGTGTTGGGGTTTGCTTAGCACCCTCACTAGGTTTTAACAAGTATCAAGTATGCAACTTTAAAAATATAAGGTGCTAACCAAACCGAACCTAGAATCGAACTAGAGGATTAGGCGTAAAGCTAACAAGTATCACATACAAGTAAGTGTCTAACACTAAGAGAAAAAGAACTACAACCTTTGTAGACCCCTCCTTCTCTTCAAAAGCTCCGTGTAGATGTCGTTGACTCCTTGGTTCTACTTGAAGCTTGAACCGGTCCGCTTGAAGCCTTCGAAGTCCATGATGATCCACCACGGGGTTCCTTGACTCAAGCTCCTTTCTTCACTTAACCTAAGTAGAAGCGAGGCAAACAACCTACACTAGTGGGCTAGACTAATATAGATTGATGAAATGAGTATTTTTCTCACTGATAAAACCTTTCATTTCTTTCTCTTTTACTCACTAGAAAAGGCAGAGAGCTTGAAGGAAGAAGGAGATGGAAATGGCTTAGCTTGAGCTTTAGAAAGATAAGCACAAGAATTACAATAATATATGAGAGAGAGAGAGAGTCACACTCACTCTTAGCTAAAGCATGAAAATATCTAAATATTTTTAGTAGTTGAATTAGTGGAGGATTAGAAATGAAACCATGGTTACATAAGATATTTTAAAAGAAGTGTGTAGAAACAAATATCAACCATGAATTAATTCCTAATTTCCATTATCGTCAAAACTCCCGTAGAGCCAACTAGTAACACTTACCATATAGTCCGGTCTCTTCGTCAGATATGTTGCATATCGAGTCTAGGGATGGTATCGTCGATCCTAATAACTCAATAAGGCATGACGATGTGTGGTCTACAACAGATCGAGAAACTACTGATAACACTTATCAGTAAATCTCATCAGCCCTGGCCAGGGACTTTCAGCTATAGCCAATCGAGCACAGCGTAACATCAACCACCAATACCGGGAGAGAAGAAACCCCTCCTATCGCTCATTGCCTCCACGTGTCTAGTGACTATACTCCAAAACCACCTGTTTGCACGACTCAGTAGAGCTGTGGTAGGGTGGAAATCAAAGCACAGTGGGAGAACACACAAGACTATATGACGATCTTGGGTCTATAGACTAACCTGTACAAGTGTCACCTGAGAACCGCTATCCGATGATAGATATAATACCATATAGGAGTTCTCGGCGAGTCCGTTCAGTGTACCCAGTCTCCACTGAGCATGTAACAACCCTAATTTTCCTATACAAATTTTTTCAAATATTTTTTTCAAAATCCATAAAGGGGTATTTATTGCCTGAGCACAAGACAAAAGTAATTAATTAGCTCCATAACTACAAGAAGGAGTTTGTAGCTCATTGGTAATACCTTGCACTACTGAACCAAGCCACCAGAGTTCAAATCCCATGCCCCACATTATTTTTAATATTTATTTTGTTTTAAATTTTATAGAAGCCCAACAGTCAACACGTGATAACCCCAGATTTTCCCACTACACCCACAAAACTGAATAAACCAGAGCCTACATCAGGCGACCCCCTACATTCTGATCCCCCGACTCGGCCTAACTCGGCCGAGTCGGCCGGTCGGCCGAGTCATCAACAGATGAAATGTGCCTTTTCCCCTACCCTACCCCCTGCATGCTTCAATTATTGAGATCATTTCCAGAAAGCCTTTAATACCTCTTTTACTATATTTTTAATGATTTTTATACATTTTTACATTTTTATTTATTTAAAACCCTTCATCTACCCTATCCCTAGCCTAATCCTATAAATACCACCCCTACCCTCTGCCCTCTCACCCTAAACTCTGATCCAACTCTCAAAAATTTCCAACAAACCTTGTGTACATTGAAATCGAGCACGAAGCGAAGCTACGACGAAATTCCGGCGATCGTTCTAGGAGCTCCCGGCGACGAAGCGACGCACCGGCGACTCCTCCCGTTCTATCTCTTTCTCCTAATTATCCAAAACCCGTAAGTTCCCATTTTCTATCTCTCTTTTCTATTCTAAAAATACGGATTTACAAAACCCGACGGAATCGGAACAAAACCGATTTCCGATTCGGTTTTCTTATAAAACTTCACTTCTCGTTAATACAATTTTGCTTAAACTCTCTCATGTTGACTATTAAATACTAATCAACCAAATTGATCAAGTTTCATTTTATAAAATGATGGCTATTTCACTTTATCGTATTGTTCATTTAAATACCACATTGTTTCAATTCTACATTTAACTCCATTAAACTTGCTATACCTTTAAGTAGACCGCGAGGTAATGACCTACCTCCTCACACACTCATATGCAACATAACATGATACCCTCGAGAACTTAGAATACGGGAAAACAAACATTTTCATTTAAATACCCTTTATTTAATAAAACCATTTCTAAAAGATTTAGTATTGATACATCTTTACAAATAAATAACCTTTGAACTAATAATAAAAATTTCTAGACTCAGCCAATTAAGGACTGTCGCACTCATTAGGACAGAGGAAGGTTATGGGCATTCAGTCGTTTATCTAAAGCTGACTTTGTGGTGTCTAGGCTAGACAAGTGAGAAAGGTAACTTTAAAAGGCCCGTCTCACGGTGATTCGTGAGCGGATCCCTCCTTTCTTCACTTGTACTTACCTGGCCATAATTGGCGGTGAAGAGGCGATTTGAGGTATCTCGCAACTTGTCGCTTTGGACCAGTTAAGAGAAGTCTAGTTGAATTAGGAGACCCTAGAACATAGAATACGGAAATCGACATCTTTACAAATAAATACCATAATTAATAAAAATCGTTTTTCCTTAATGATTAGTATTTATACAAATCTTTGCAAAGCGCCGCTACAACCCATTTGGGGAACCCGTTCGGGATGGTGCGGATTATCGCACATCCTCGGGCTTAGTAGTGCGAGGTGCAGACCTCCGCAAGAAGCATTCGGTCTCGAAAGATTTAAAATACGACATCTTAAGAAAACGAGATTTCTAGAATATTATATATATACTAAAATTCTTTTCATATAAATATATGTATATGTAACATTAAAATATTATTTTGAATTATTATAAATATTCCAACTCTTTTCAAAAATGACAAGAATCAATTTTACACTAAAATACCATGAATTCTATATAATCCAGATTTCAAATATATACCTCTATTTATGAAATTAGGATATCTTCACTAGAAATATCCCAATATAAAATTCATATTCATTACAACTCTAAAGACGATTAATAAATACTTGGGGTGTATAAAAAAAGTATATAAAAGTATTTTTACATAAAACCCCTCAAGTTCTATAAATTACCCTAAGGACCCTAGTGAACATAGGTTTAAGCGAGACCAATCTCTTGAGCCTCAGGGAGCCGGAGAAGTGGGTGCTTGCCTATCTAAGATAGACAACTTAACAACGGTGTTATCAATACGGTAATCGTCTCCTGCCGCCCATGTGCAGCGGTTACCGATAACATCAAAACAATCAGGACTTCAATTTACTTTTCTAATTGTCTGACTCTGAGTGAGTCTCATTATAATCTGACTTGAATATGATTCAAGTACAATCTACAATCTACAAATCTTCAATATTACAATTCAATATGAATCCATGAATCCAATTATCAATCTATACAACTTGACCGAACCGAACCATGGATATACATTCCATTTACATGATTCAACAGTTATTCCATTTACATGATTATACGGTTACATACATTTACTGATATTATGGTTTTGGTCAGTCAATCAATTATACAATCAATACAATTTACAAAACAAACAATATAAACAAAACACTACGGGGTTTAAGGGGTAGATTGGTACGGAAGGTGTTAAAAGTGGCACGAGACAGTAAGATTAAGACACCTAACCTATATTCCGTTACTGTTGTACCGTGGCTTAACGGTTCCTTATACATTCCGTTTGCCCTGGTCTCTAGCATGTAGGGACCCCTTTCGTATACACTGGCATCCTTCTGTACCAAGCTACAAATAATAGCGTTAACACTAAATATAACATTACAA
Source organism: Agapanthus africanus (assembly GCA_030015575.1). Classification (NCBI taxonomy): domain Eukaryota; kingdom Viridiplantae; phylum Streptophyta; class Magnoliopsida; order Asparagales; family Amaryllidaceae; genus Agapanthus; species Agapanthus africanus. The sequence goes on from JASDDO010000024.1 coordinate 815,378,042, forward strand.
CAATATAATAAAACTTTAAAAGATACCTTCTTATTCTGTCTATTCTATTTCTCCCTTATTTTTGGTACTTACCGAGCGACCTGTTCACTGACGACATTCTCTTTCTTTCTTCTTTGAATGTCGTCAGGTGATCTGGATACTTCAGAGATCGAGCCCACTGCTGAAGACTTGGATTAGTTCAGCGAAGACCCTGAGCTCTAGTCATTGTACACTTTCCATTTCAGTACTTTTTCATTTCTGTTATGCTATTGTTTAGGCATCGCTTTATTCCATGTATTTATTTTTCCATGCATTGTATAAAAGAATGTTAATAAATAAAGTTGTTGTTCAGTTCATATCTTTTGTCTCTTGTGCTTTACTTTATATTGCTTAGATACGCTTAGCGTATTTACTTCACAGTAAATACGTAGCGGACCAGTCGCGTCCCCTTCGCCGTATACTGGGAAGCGGGGCGTGACAGAGCACCCGTATACAATCTTTGATGTCAAACACTAATGGATATGGGATCATCCATCGCCCATTAAATGGGTCAAGAAACGTATACGCTAGTCTACTCTGGAATATCGATGCCCTGTCTCGATACACCCACGACTAGGAACATTTAAGGATACGCTTATAGACCAGTCACCCCCACTAGTATGATCTGCATCATAATCATGATAGTCAAGCAGATATCCTAAGGGTTTTATCAATATGTACCAAATGAATAGTATACACAATCAAGTGAACATGTTAAGATAAAGAGTAACCAGATAGCACACTATCATTTCGAGCGAGAAAGTCCTCTGTATATATTTACATATCCAAGAATCCAATATCAAATAATAGCCTCTAGGGCATACATATATCCAACAATCTCCAACTTGCACTAAGACCACTTATTGGCATATCGCATACCCAACATCTCAAAAATTCGCTCATGCTGAGGATGTGAGAGGACCTTGGTGAGTGGATCCGCGGCGTTATTCTCTGTATCTACTCTCCTAATCACGTTCTCGCGGAGATCAACTATCTCCCGGATCAAATGATATTGCCTCAGGATGTGTCTGGATCGTTGATGGGACCTGAACTCTTTGGCCAATGCCATAGCCCCATTATTATCACAATACAATAGTATTGGATCAATAATAGTGGGAACTACTCCTAGTTCCGCATCCTGACGGCTTCCTTTGCAGCAGCATTTTGCAGCAATATACTTAGTTTCTATTGTTGAGTCTGCAACGGTATCCTATTTGGAACTCTTCCAATATACCACCCCTCCACTGAGGGTAAATACAAACCCCGGGAAAAGTTTGACCGATTGTAGCATAGGAACGTCGTTTCCTATCAAGCGAATGTCATCTACGTACAATACGAGGAATGTGACAATACTCTCTACAATCTTCTTATAAATACAAGGCTCATCTAGATTTTTGACGAAATCAAACTCTTTGATCGCATTATCAAAACAGATGTTCCAACTCCGTGATGCCTGCTTTAATGCATAAATGGATTTAAGCAACTTACATGCTTTCTCGCTGCTCCCACTATGAACGAAGCCATCTGGCTGATCCATATAAACGCACTCTTCTAAATCAGCATTTAGAAATTCAATTTTAACGTCCATCTGCTAGATTTCATAGTCGTAGTGAGCAGCAATAGCAAGTAAGATCCGAGTGGATTTAATCATTGCTACAGGAGAGAAAGTTTCGTCATAGTCCAGACATGTTCTTTGACAAAATCCTTTCGCTACAAGCCTTGTCTTATAGGTCTCTACCTGTCCATCTACACCGATCTCTCTCTTAAAGATCTATTTACTCCCTACGGGTTTTACCCCAGAAGGTACAACTTCCAAAGTCCACACTTTGTTGGTGTACATAGACTCCATTTCAGATCTCATGGCATCCAGCCACTTCACAGAGTCACCACTCGTGATAACTTGCTGAAAAATAGTAGGGTCGTCATCATCCATGATGCAATCTTCTCTGTCACCATCAATGAGAAAACCGTAGTATCTCTCCGGTGGGCAAGAAGTCATACTAGATCTATGGAGTGGCCGAGGTTTATAAGATTCTATTGCAACATCAGATTCAACCAAATCGTCATTAGTAACTATTGTCTCTAGAACCTCTTCTAGTTCTACAGCATTGCCATCAGTATTATTTGTAAAATATTCATTTTCTAAAAAATGTGGTATAGTGAGAAACAAACAAATTTTGTTCCTCCTTGTGGTAGAAAAGATATACATACGAATGTTTTGGATATCCCACAAATGTACACATGACTGACCGTGTCTCGAGTTTGTCTAGATTCTGCTTTTTCACAAAAGCAGGAAAACCCTATATCCTAACTCGCTTAAGAGATGGTCTCTTCCTATACCATATCTCATATGGAGTGGTAGACACGGTTTTGGTGGGAACCCTGTTCAATAGATATGCTGTAGTTTTCAATGCATGCCCCTAAAAGGAGAGAGGTAACTCAGCATCACTCATCATGGAATGTACCATATCTAATAGGGTACGATTCCGCCATTCTGACACATCGTTGTGCTGTGGTGTATAAGGGGGAGTGAGCTGAGAAAGAATCTCATTCTCTTTTAGGAAGTTCGAAAACTCTGTGCTCAAGTACTCTCCACGTCGATCCGATCGAAGTTCTTGATGCTCAAACCTGTTTGCTTTTCTACTTCAAGTTTATACTTTTTGAATTTCTCGAAAGCTTCAGAGTTATGGTTCAATAGAAACACGTGTCCGAACCTTAAGAAATCATCAGTAAAAGTTATGAAGTAAGAAAAACCGCCTCTAGCTTGTGTAGACAATGGACCGCATACATCACTATGTATGAGGCCTAAGAGTTCTGAAGCTCTCTCTCCGTGTCCAGTAAACGGAGTTTTGGTCATTTTACCCTTGATACAAGACTGACAAGTTGCATAAGATTTATATTCAAAGGGATTTAAATATCCATTTTTATGTAGCTTGTTTAGTCTTGTTTCGTTAATATGACCAAGTCTACAATGCCAAAAGAAAAGCTTCATTTATATCTGAAAATTTTCTTTTATTAGTGTGTTGTATGTTGAAAACTGTGTGTTGATTGAGAACGTATATTCCATTATTTATTGTACCATACCCAATCAACTTTTGATTCAGGCTAATGTTCATAATATTATTTTGCAGCAAAAAATCATATCCTTCATTGTATAACAAAAGAACGGATATTATATTACACAGCATACTTGGTACATAATAACACGAGTTCAAAACCAATATACATCCCGATGGAAACCCCAGGTGATACTATCCCACTGATAATCATGTACATTAGAACCATTTCCAACCCGGAGAGTATGATCACCAGTCTTCAAAACTTTGTTATTTCTCAATCCCTGCTGTTGGATATAGTGCCCTCAAAGTCAATTATTGGATCGCAGGCACGTGATTGCAATAATTGAGGGAGGACCTATGCCGGTAGGACAGTCTTACTCAAGATGATAGTATGCTATCTGATTATCTTTAACATCGTGTACATGCTTTAGGTGACATTACAGGTCACTATTACATGTTGATAGAGCCCTTAGGATTCTTGCTTGACTACCAGCAGTATGATGGCGATCATATACGTGAGAGTTGGGTAGTCTATAAGCACATCCTTAATGTGTCCCTAGTCGTAGGAGTTTCGAGACTGGGCATCGATACTCCATTAGTAGACTAGTGTATACGATCGAGACCCCGACGAGGGGCGGTGAATGGTCTCACAAGCCATTGGTGTCAGTTGGTTCAACTAAGACGTATACAGGTGCTCATTGGGTTATGAGTACACCGGACATGACTCGCCGGGAACATGCTAGTTGGTTTTATACCTAGCGTCAGATAGCAGTTCTCTGGTGACATGTGTACAGATTAGTCTATCGACCTAAAATCGTCATTTGTCTCGTGTGAGTTCCCACTGTGCTTTGATTACTACTCTACCAAGGCTCAAAGGAGTCGTGCAAACAGGTTTTAGTTGGGTACAGTCCCGTGTTAGTGTATATGCCCTAGAGGCCATTACTGTATCATACTAGTTTGTATATTACTTGATGGAAGCTTGGGATATTCACAGTTGTATAGACAATATTGCTCGAAATAGTAGTATGCTACTTGGTTTGACTCTGCTTTAATGTGTACATGTGTTTCTTTTAGTATATCACCTATACGCATTAGTGGAGCCCTTATGATCTTTGCTTGATTACCAGCGTTGTGATGGCAGTCACACTCGTGGGGGCTGGGTAATCTACAAGCACATCCTTATATTCACGTCCCTGGTCATGGGATTATCGAGACCGGGCATCGATACTCCGGAGTAGACTAGCGTATGCGCTTCTCATCCCAGCATGGGAGACGGTCTGTCCCACAGCCGTCAGTACGTCGTACTTGAGATAGTATGCGGGTGCTCGTTAGGTTACGAGTATACTGGACAGGACTCGTCGGGAACTGTTGGTTTGTATTATACATATCGTCAGTTATCAGTTCCCAGGTGACATGAGTACAGCTTAGTCCGCTGACTTGACACTGTCACTTCGCCTCGAGTGTGTTCCCACTGTACTTTGATTACTACCCTACCACGGCTCAAAGGAGTAGTGCAAACAGATAGTAGTTGGGTGCAGTTCCGAAGCACTTGGAGGCAGTGACGGTTAGACAGGATTCGTTCCTCCCGGTATTGGGGGTTGTTATTGCGCTGTGTCTAGGAGAGCCATTACACAAAGTCCCTGGTCAGGGCAAGAGAGATATACTGGTAGGTTTCCAGTGTTATCTCAGGGTGTTCTGGGCTACACTCCGACACGACTTGTACCGCTATTAGGGGACTGACGTTTATCGCCCCTAGGCCCGCCATGCGATATTATTAGACGAACAGACCGGACTGTACGGAGATTGTCATATACAGGCTCAGTAGGAGTTCAGATGGGTTTCACCTCGTCAGTCTTCTTATCGGCATCTACCTGGGGGCCGTTACGCACAGCTAGTGCCGCTTGCGGTCTGTGGTTAAACCCACTGCCAGCGTAGTGTCGAGTCTTTAGAGTCCCACACAAAGGGTTATTCGCCTTTGGGCAAAACAGAGTAGAGGTCGCATGGTTTTGCGACGGGGTTCGTTCACATCCGCGCACTTGTGCACGTTTGGTGTCCGGGCAGTCATTACTAGCGGGCTCTGGTTTGAGCCGGATCCTAGTATATGTTTTGGGGTTAGTTTTATCTCATTGTATTCGTGTTCCTTGGAACACGAATGCGGGTGTGTATGCACAGTTGATTGAGGCGGAGGAAGAGGATTTTCATTAGGGTTTCGGAACGGGTGTGTATGCATAGTTGACAGTTGTCTTTTTCCAAACCCTAATGAATATGTGAAATATCAATTAATAATATTAATTAAATGAAATTGTGTCATGGTTAGGGTTGTTGACTTGTTGACCTTGGTTGACTTGTTGACCATGGTTGAAACATTGACCATCATCATTACACTTCAAAGATGCTCTTTGATCTTTGCAAAAAACATTTAATGTGAAATGATAATGGTCTTATCAAACCAACCATCACCTTTTTAATTTGATTAAAATTATTAATTAGATAATTCACATATATATGATATGGTTGTAAAAATTCTATCATAATCTCATTCTCATTCTCTCTCATCCTCTTCTTCCTCCTCCTCCTCCAGTTCAAGGAAAAACTTTCTCATGAGTTGAGAAACATTTTTCTTGGAGATAAAACACCAAAGCCACTCTCTACTCATCTTAAGGTTGAAGGTCTAGCAAGCCGGACACTTTAGTTTTCTCAAGTTCGAGAAAGGAGCTTAAGGTAGAGACCCTCAGGTGGATCCATCTTCGGCAAGAGAAAGCGACGAGGAGAGAACCTTCCGACCACTACAAGAAGTCCAAGAGTAGGAGTTCAAGTTGAGGTATAACCCCTAACCGAGTAAATAAATCTTTAGTTAGTTGCTAGTGTGTAGTTTAGCAAAGATCCGTGTTTTATAGTCCATGTTACCATGACCCAAACAATCGTTTTTCACCATTTCCGCAAGCCCGAAACAACCGGGAGAGGTAACGTGGACTTACAGTAGTATCAGAGCCTAACTAAACACACCCTAGCATGTTAGCAAAGCATCTAGAATTTCGACCGGACAAAAAACCGCAAAACACCCCGGAAAATCCTAGTTTCTGCCGATTTTTATTTCTGCTCTAAAAATAATAAATCATGTACTAAAAATCGGCTCAGGCTTTTTAATGAACAGGAAAGAAAAACGATCCAGCGAACCAACCAACTCACCGCGGTTCCGCGGCAGAAGCTTGCTTCTGCCGCGGATCCGCGGCCGAGTTGACTCGGCCGTGGATCGTTTCTCTTGCAGTTTTCTTCTGGTGGTGTTTTGTGATTTTTGAGATGGTTTGTTTCTGTCCAGAATTTCCAGAGAACAAGTTTGTTTTTGGGGTGGTTACAAATCCCTATTTTGGTCGATTTTCTGTAGATTTTGGCTAATGGGTTGTATCTGTAATGTTATATATGTATTGAATGTCTGCTAATCGCTATACGTTGATTAGTGGGGGTTATATATATCTGTGATCTGTGATGTTGATGGTATGTGTATATGAATTCGTTGGATTGTCGCGGATGAATAGCCGGGGGTTGTGAGATGAGAGTTTTTTCTTTATCTTTCAATTCATGTAATATGTAATTTGATGTAATATTATTTGTATGGCCGCACATCCGGGATGAGGTTGTAGCCGCCATTGTATAATTTCTTTTTACTGTTTTTGCTCTTAGGATAAACCCAAGGTGGGGTGCACAAACTACCGGGTATCTCGAAGTGCCGAGTGGCCTACTCACGTCGTTGAGGGAGGTTGCTTCGCTTCGGGTACTTGGCGGGTAGTTTGCCGTACCCGTAGGGGTCTAGGGTGGGGTATTGGCTATTCATCGCGACCGTGTAATCCGCTTTTCGTTACAGGCTCGTACGGAATGCAGATTCCTAGTATATCCAATGTATTCATCTGTGATCTGGAATGGATATCATTGCATCTGACGAATGTGTATATATCTATATATGATATCTATTTAGGCGTTGTTTTTGTTTTGCATCCGTGCTAGTCCAGCCCCCACTCTGTCGTTAGTTAAGTAACCTAACGGGTGATGACGGGACCCCGTGGCGAATGCGGATGGCATAAGAGTACGTTATATTTTCGTTGTTTTCTGCAATGGTAGGATTAAATGATGGGACGCATTAAAATTAATGCAAGAAATAAACCAAGTAAAAGTCGTTAGAACACTTTCAAAACCACTCGGTTCTTTTCAAAAACCAACTTTTAAATGCGGAGCTTGAACCACTCCTTTTAAAAGCTATCTCGTTCCATCGATCATATCAAGTTCACTACGTTCACGGTTTCGCCAAAACCATTCGTAGCCCTCCATCATTTCAGTTAAATATTTAGTAGTATTCAAGCTATGTATTTTGACCTCACGCCAAGGCATAGTGATTGGTAGCTGCCGGATATTTATCTGTTGCATAGATAGAATGCGTTGGTTTGAGACAGTCATACTGCCATTTTGGCCTACGTCAAGGGTAGGTACGGGTGGGTTCAAATTAACCTGGGTAATGATGGGTAGAACTTGACATGCGACTTATGACATTTTGACCTCACGCCAAGGTCATAAGAGCATGGGGCAAAAATCCACATCGGGAGTTTCAAAAGAACTAAAACTTGCTAGCGTTGCATACCATTTGGAGTGTGATGATTCTGGTAGGATTCCTTCAGTTTTGTCACGCGATGATATTTGGATCCCGATCCTACTGTGAGTATATGCTACTCCTCGGGAAATTTCTCACTTAACGATCAATGCTATAAACCTAGTAGGTGTCTAGAAAGGTGTTAGCGGGGCTACGCCCCTAGGAAAAAGAGGTTACTTAATTAAGGAACTTCGCGAAAGCGTTGGAAAACCTCCCTCAAAGTACCGACACTGGCCTGGCTGAACGGTTAAGCAAGTATTATACGGTGAGATTGATCCCGACTAATTCTTCCTTTATGGTTTGAGGAGGGATTCGAGAGACAGTGGGAGCCATCCTGTTTAGACAAACTAAAAACCACTCTAAACTTGCAAGAGCATCATGCTAAAGTGTTTCTTCTCTCTCTCCTAATTGCAGCGACTAAACATCATGACTGGACTTAAGTTACTACTAGATAAAAACATACTGACAGGGCCAAACTACAAAGATTGGCTCAAGAATGTCAAAATAGCAATCACTTATGACAAGTTGGGGTATCTCCTTACCACCAAAGCTCCCCCTGTCCCAGGTCCTAAAACCAGCGTCACGGATAGGGAAATCCGTAAGACCTGGGAAATCGACTGCGCGAAGGCCAAGTGCCTCGTGCTTGCCTCTATGGACATTGAACATCAGAGGAGGCACGAGAATATGGACCTCGAATCCATATTTCTCCATACAAAAGAACTGTATGGAGAGCAATCCCGTATCGCCAGATACGAAGTCTCGAAAAAGCTGTTTTCGACAAAATTGGCCGTCGGATCATCGGTAGCGGAACACGTGCTTAAGATGATTGGCTACATAGAGGAGCTCGCGGACCTTGGGACCACGTTGGAGAATGATCTCTATACGGACTTGATTCTCCAGTCCCTTCCTTCCACTTACGCCCAGTTTATCCTGAACTTCAACTTGCAAGAAAAAGAGGTTGAACTTTCAGAGCTCCTCAACATGCTGAGGAGTGCAGAGGGCACCCTACAGAAAGGTAGGAAAACATCCACTTTGTTTGTAGGAGGATCTTCCTCTTCTAGGTCCAAGGCGAAAGCCAAGGGAAAGAAGAAGAAAACCCCCGCCAACCAAGGGGTGGTGTTAGTAAAGTGGATACGAAGGGAAAGGAAAAAGCAACAAAGGTAGCGGGAAAGCTTGTGGGGAAGGAAGAATGCTTTTACTGTCACAAGAGTGGACACTGGAAAAAGGATTGCAGGGCTTGGAAGGCCAGAACCCAGGATCTGAAGCAAGTTGCGGCTTTAGCTTCAGGTGTGTATGTTATTGAAAACTGTCTATCAATAAACTCTACTTCCTGGGTATTGGATACCGGATCAGGATCTCATATCTGTAATTCTTTGCAGGCATTGAGAAGGCGTAGGGTTTTGAAGGCAGGTGATATGACCCTCAGAGTTGCAAACGGAGCTGGCATGGATGCTGAGTCCGTGGGGGACTATCACCTGGGATTGTCAGATGGGCATGTTTTGGTTTTGCGTGATTGTTATTTTGTACCCAATGCAACCTGTAATATCATATTTGTATCTTTATTATCTAAAGAAGGTTATGAATTTGCATTTGTAAGTAATGTTGTGAACATTCATCTTAATCAAGTTTTGATTGGGTCGGGTACATTAAACAATGGTATATACGTATTAAACCAACCACAGATTTTCAATGTCCAGAATACACACAAAAGAAAGTCTCCAGAAATCAATCATGCTTTCTTATGGCATTGTAGACTGGGTCACATCAATGAGAGAAGGTTGACGAAGTTACATACAGAAGGATATTTGGATTCATTCGAATATCATTCATATGCAACTTGTCAATCCTGTCTCAAAGGAAAGATGACAAAGACTCCGTTCACTGGACACGGGGTAAGAGCGAGCGAGCTCTTGGGGCTCGTACACAGTGACGTGTGCGGTCCAATGTCTACACATGCACGAAGTGGTTATTCTTACTTCATTACTTTTACGGATGATTTTTCAAGGTTCGGACATGTCTTCTTAATGAAGCATAAATCTGAAGCCTTTGAAAAGTTCCAGGAATACAAGAATGAAGTAGAAAAAAAAAGAGGCAAAAGTATCAAGACACTGAGATCTGATTGAGGTGGTGAATACTTAAGTGCCGAGTTCCTGGATTACTTAAAAGAGAATGGAATTCTCTCTTAGCTTACTCCTCTATACACCCCGCAACATAACGGTGTATCGGAGAGACGGAACCGAACCCTACTGGATATGGTACGGTCTATGATGAGTAACGCTGAGTTACCGCAATCATTCTGGGGATATGCGCTAGAATCAGCTGCATACTTTTTGAACCGAGTTCCAACTAAGACTGTGCCTACCACACCATATGAGTTATGGAGTGGGAAGAAACCCTATCTTCAATATCTGAAGATCTGGGGATGTCCAGCTTTTGTCAAAAAGCAGCATGCGGACAAACTCGAGGCACGCTCAGTACTGTGCAAGTTTGTGGGATACCCAAAGAACTCCAGGGGATATCTTTTCTATCACGCAGAGGAACAAAAGGTCTTTGTTTCTCGTAATGCCCACTTTCTGGAACATCAGTTCTTAGAAAAGGAAATTAGTGGGAGCACAATAAAACTGGAAGAAATTCCAGAACCACAGACTATTACTGAAAGCTTAGTTGAACAAGAAGGTTCAAAAGAACAGAACATTCTTACGCCGCTCCGCAGGAGTAGTAGGCAGTCTCATCCGCCCGAGAGATACTACGGTTTTCTCATAGACGGGGATAGAGAGGATTGCATCATTGATTATGATGAGCCGACTAGCTTCCAGCAGGCTATTCAGAGCGTTGACTCGGTAAAATGGCTGGATGCAATGCGGACCGAAATGGAGTACATGTACACCAACAAAGTATGGACGTTGGACGTTGCTCCAGATGGGGTAAAACCCGTAGGATGCAAGTGGATCTTCAAAAGGAAGATTGGTGTAGATGGACAGGTTGAGACCTATAAGGCTAGACTTGTTGCAAAGGGTTTTCGTCAAAGACCTGGTTTGGACTATGACGAAACCTTTTCTCCAGTGGCTATTTTGAAATCCATTCGGATCCTTCTTGCCATTGCTGCCTTCCACGATTATGAGATTTGGCAGATGGACGTAAAGACCGCTTTTCTAAATGGAAATTTAGAAGAGTGTGTCTATATGGACCAGCCAGAGGGTTTCATTCAGAGTGGGAGCAGCGGAAAGGTGTGCAAGTTGCTTAAGTCCATCTATGGACTAAAGCAGGCATCGCGGAGTTGGAACATCTGTTTTGATGAGACGGTCAAAGAATTTGGCTTTATCAAAAATCCATATGAACCATACATCTATAGTAGATTTGTACCACGAACTGTCGTATTCCTCGTTTTATACGTGGATGACATTCTCTTGATAGGAAATGACATTCCTATGCTACAATCTGTCAAAGGGTTCTTGTCACACAGGTTCTCCATGAAAGACCTGGGTGATGCCTCGTACATTCTGGGGATCCGGATCCATCGTGATAGATCCAAGAGGATATTAGGACTTTCACAGTCCAGGTACATCGACACCAAACTGAAAAGATTCAGTATGGAAGATTCCAAGCGCAGTAATCTACCGGCTTGTCACGGGATCACCCTCTCCAAAGAGATGTCTCCCAAGACTGATTTGGAAAGGGATCGCATGTCTATTATACCCTACGCTTCTGCGGCAGGCTCTATAATGTATGCGATGTTGTGTACCAGACCAGATGTAGCTTATGCACTGAGTGTGGTAAGCCGGTATCAGTCAAACCCTGGGAAGAAGCACTGGATAGCGGTAAAGAACATTCTCAAGTACCTGAGAAGGACTAAGGAGATGTTCTTGGTGTATGGCGGAAAAGACCTCCAGATTGAGGCCTTTGCTGACTCCAGCTTCCAGAGTGACAAGGATGATTCCAAGTCCATGTCGGGTTTTGTCTTTACCTTCAATGGAGGGGCGGTGTGTTGGAAGAGTTCCAAACAGGAAACCGTTGCTGACTCGACAATGGAAGCGGAATATATCGCTGCATCTGATGCCGCAAAAGAAGCCGTCTGGATGAGGAAGTTCTTGAAAGAACTTCAGGTGGTTCCGTCCATTGTTGATCCAATACCTCTGTATTGCGACAACAACGGGGCTATAGCTTTAGCGAAGGAACCCAGCTCCCATCAGAAATCCAGACACATCTTAAGGCGGTATCACCTGATCAGGGAGATCGTAGATCGCCAGGAGATCGAGGTTCGGAGGGTTGCTTCAGAAGATAACACTGCAGATCCATTCACGAAGGTCTTGCCCCAGACTCAGTTCGAGCGGCTGATCTAGATGATAGGTCTTCGATACGCCAGTACATGGCCTTAGTGCAAGTGGGAGATTGTTGGTGTATATGCCCTAGAGGCCATTACTGTATCATACTAGTTTGTATATTACTTGATAAAAGCTTGGGATATTCACAGTTGTATAGACAATCTTGCTCGAAATGGTAGTATGCTACTTGGTTTGACACTGCTTTAATGTGTACATGTGTTTCTTTTAGTATATCACCTATACGCATTAGTGGAGCCCTTAGGATCTTTGCTTGATTACCAGCGTTGTGATGGCAGTCACACTCGTGGGGGCTGGGTAATCTACAAGCACATCCTTATATTCACGTCCCTGGTCGTGGGATTATCGAGACCGGGCATCGATACTCCGGAGTAGACTAGCGTATGCGCTTCTCATCCTAGCATGGGAGACGGTCTGTCCCACAGCCGTCAGTACGTCGTACTTGAGATAGTATGCGGGTGCTCGTTAGGTTACGAGTATACTGGACATGACTCGTCGGGAACTATTGGTTGGTATTATACCTATCGTCAGTTATCAGTTCCCAGGTGACATGAGTACCGCTTAGTCCGCTGACTTGACACTGTCACTTCACCTCGAGTGTGTTCCCACTGTACTTTGATTACTACCCTACCACGGCTCAAAGGAGTCGTGCAAACAGGTAGTAGTTGGGTGCAGTTCCGAAGCACTTGGAGGCAGTGACGGTTAGACAGGATTCGTCCCTTCCGGTATTGGGGGTTGATATCGCGCTGTGTCTAGGAGAGCCATTACATAAAGTCCCTGGCCAGGGAAAGCGAGATATACTGGTAGGTTTCCAGTGTTATCTCAGGGTGTTCTGGGCTACACTCCGACACGACTTGTACCGCTATTAGGGGACTGACGTTTACCGCCCCTAGGCCCGCCATGCGATATTATTAGACGAACAGACCGGACTGTACGGAGATTGTCACATACAGGCTCAGTAGGAGTTCAGATGGGTTTCACCTCGTCAGTCTTCTTATCGGCATCTACCTGGGGGCCGTTACGCACAGCTAGTGCCGCTTGCGGTCTGTGGTTAAACCCACTGCCAGCGTAGTGTCGAGTCTTTAGAGTCCCACACAGAGGGTTATTCGCCTTTGGGCAAAACAGAGTAGAGGTCGCATGGTTTTGCGACGGGGTTCGTTCACATCCGCGCACTTGTGCACGTTTGGTGTCCGGGCAGTCATTACTAGCGGGATCTGGTTTGAGCCGGATTCTAGTATATGTTTTGGGGTTAGTTTTATCTCATTGTATTCTTGTTCCTTGGAACACGAATGCGGGTGTGTATGCACAGTTGATTGAGGCGGAGGAAGAGGATTTTCATTAGGGTTTCGGAACGGGTGTGTATGTATAGTTGACAGTTGTCTTTTTCCAAACCCTAATGAATATGTGAAATATCAATTAATAATATTAATTAAATGAAATTGTGTCATGGTTAGGGTTGTTGACTTGTTGACCTTGGTTGACTTGTTGACCATGGTTGAAACATTGACCATCATCATTACACTTCAAATATGCTCTTTGATCTTTGCAAAAAACATTTAATGTGAAATGATAATGGTCTTATCAAACCAACCATCACCTTTTTCATTTGATTAAAATTATCAATTAGATAATTCACATATATATGATAAGGTTGTAAAAATTCTATCATAATCTCATTCTCATTCTCTCTCATCCTCTTCTTCCTCCTCCTCTAGTTCAAGGAAAAACTTTCTCATGAGTTGAGAAACATTTTTCTTGGAGATAAAACACCAAAGCCATTCTCTACTCATTCTAAGGTTGAAGGTCTAGCAAGCCGGACACTTTAGTTTTCTCAAGTTCGAGAAAGGAGCTCAAGGTAGAGACCCTCAGGTGGATCCATCTTCGGCAAGAGAAGGCGACGAGGAGAGAACCTTCTGACCACTACAAGAAGTCCAAGAGAAGGAGTTCAAGTTGAGGTATAACCCCTAACCGAGTAGATAAATCTTTAGTTAACTGCTAGTGTGTAGTTTAGCAAAGATCCGTGTTTTATAGTCCATGTTACCATGACCCGAAAAATCGTTTTTCACCGTTTCCGTAAGCCCGAAAGAACCGGGAGAGGTAACGTAGACTTACATCCCGATCCACATGGAGGCGGTGAGCAGATCGGCAGGGGTTTCGTCTCTCCCGGTATTGGGGGTAAGATCGCGCTGTGTCTAGGAGAGCAATTACATGAAGTCCTTGGCCAAGGCAAATGAGATTTACTGGTAGGTATTCCGTAATATCTCAGGGTGTTCTGGGCTACACTCCGACACGACTTGTACCGCTTTTGGGGGTCTGACGTTTACCAGCCCCCTAGACCCGATATGCGATACTCATAGACGAACGGACCGGACTGTACGGATATTGTCACTGACAGGCTCAGTAGGGTTTCTGGATGAGTTTGCTCATCAGCTTCCCTTTTTGTCAATACCTGGGCGGCCGTTACGTACAGCTTGTACCAATGACGTGCTTGTGGTTAAATCCACCGCCAGTGTATTGACGAGTCTTTAGAGTCCCCCACAGACAGTTTCTTAAGTTTCGGGCGAAACGTTGTAGAGGTCGTATGACATTATGGCAGAGTTTGATCATATACGTGCACTTGTGCACGGATCATGATCGGACGGATCATACTAGTGGGCTTTAGTTTAAGCCGGATCCTAGTATTAGATTTGTTGGATTACTTTAGTCTCATCGCATTTGCATTCAATCGGAATGCGGATGCAGGTATGTATATACAGGTGAGGGGTATCCTTGTGATCCGTCACGTGTTTACTTTAGATGTTGGGGTATCTTTTTGTTGGACTAAACATTTGGATTAATGTTTGGATGGTGGAAATTGTGAGTGGGAGTGATGATTTTGTGCATTAAATAAGACATGTGCTTCATTGGTGACTCATGGTCTTATTTCTTATGCAAATGTCATATTTGTGATTGATTATTGGGTTGAAATGAGAGGTGGAGAGAGAGTGGACAGCCACAAGGGCTTGGGTTAACTCTTGAGATTATTCTCTAGCTCTCACAACTCATTCCAACACATTAACAAAGCAAGCTTCATCTTCTTCTTCTTCCTCTAGCTCTCACAACTCATTCCAACACAATAACAAAGCAAGCTTCATCTTCTTCTTCTTCCTCTAGCTCGCTACTTCCACCATGGCATCATCTTCAACCTCCATCCATACACTCTCATGTGTTGAGAATCAATGGATGCTTGAGACAAAGTTATCACACACATTCTCTACATCACCTTGGACATGTCGGCTAGCAAACTTCATGTCCGAGTTGCTTCGGTTTGAAGCGGGAGCCCGTAAAAAGACTTCTTGACGTGGTGCCCTTCCGACGAGGAGATCGAAGATCAGAGATGCCGCGAGGAGCTAGGGATGGTGGCTAAAGACCAAAGGACACGGATCGATCGGTATAGCTTTTCTAACCCTACTCTAGTTAGCTAGTTTGTGTTAATGGTTCGATCCGGGTGAAAGACTACGATAGCGCAGGTTTCGTAAAAAGTTTTTGTTCCGTATTTGGCCTCGGATTGACGGCCGGGGTGCTACCGTAGACTTACATGGTATCAGAGCCACGCCATTAAGCTTTACTAGCTTGTTCTAACGTGTTTAAAATATCGATCGATCGAAATTTCCGAATCGTATTTTCATTTCAGTGTGCTTGCTGTCGAATTTCAAAATTGTTCAAAAAATTATTTTAGGCATCTTAAAAATACATGCAAGCATAACTAAAGCTACAGAAAAAGGTTAGAGACCTAACTCCAAAATTCCACCGAGGAACCGCCACGAAATGTGGCATTTGGCGGCCCTTCCGCGGCCCTTTTTGGGCTACAGTGCCCCAAATATTTTCTGGGGTTTTAGTTCATGGAAATATGATTTTTGTGATATATAGTTTTGTCCCAAATTCATTTGAGTGCTGGATTTGCACTTGGGGCCCACTTCGGGAAGTTTTGTCGATCGGCATTTTAAATACGTTAGTTTACAGTACTTAGATTATATCTGCGACCGTGAATGTCATTCAAGCGGTAAATCTTGTCTAATTGCTATAGCTCTTTTAGACGGATTTGCGAACGTGACATTCACGTTGATGTTCTTTGTTGTGCTGTGATGTTGCGGATTTGTCGTGGTGGATAGCTTGGACGCAATGTTAGTGCAGTTTAGTATTATTTGTACATTTGATATTGCGGGGCGAGCGTCCGACATGTGGACTGCCGTCATTGCCTGTTTGTATATTATTCTTTTGGGGCACGACCGGGTTGAGGTCGATATCACCGTTGTACATATTTTCTTTTCTGTACTAGGATTACCGCGCGGTGGGGTGCACGGATAGCCGAGTTCTAGAGGGCAACGAGCCCGCATCTCATGGCTTTAAGATGGAGGGGGCTTCGCTCTAGAATTAGCGGGCTATTCTCCGCACTCGTAGGGGGTATAGGTTGACCCAAGGAGGGGTGCTCAAGTTACCGGATTCCCTGAAGTGCTGGGTGGTCCATTCACTTTGTTGAAGGGGGCTGCCTCGCTTCTGGTTTTGGCGAGTAACTTGCCGTGCCCGTAGAGGTCTAGGTTTTCATTGCACAAGTTGTCCACACGATCAGGGGAACGTCGGGTTTCACTTGCAGCTCAATGAAACCCGGGGCTCCCAGATTATCTGTATTGTTCTGTGATGCTTATTACATTTCTGTGATGTTGCATTTATCACGCCCTGAGCGATTATTATATATTGATATATATACTAGTAGATGTTGTATATGTTTTACACCCGTGCTTGTCCAGTCCCCACTCTGTCGTTAGTTAAGTAACCTAACGGGTGATGACGGGACCCAGTGGCGAATGCGGATGGTATATACGTACATCATATTTTCGTTCTTTATTAGTGTGATCAATTGATGGGACTGCATTGATTCGGATCAATGAAAGCTGAACAAACCTATTCAATGTTGTTGGAACAATTTTCAAAAAACTGTTATTACAAGGACGTTTTCTTTTGTTTTGCACAGTGGTATTCAGTTAGAATATCCTGCACCTCATTTGACGAAGCAAGGGCCGAGATCCCTTAATTGGGAGTGATCCCTTGGGCAGAGGTTTGCGTCAGGCTAATAACTTCACTATAGTCGATCACTTTTTGCCTTGCATCGTGGTATTCAGTTAGAATATCCTGCACCTCATTCTACGAGGAAAGAGCCGAGATCTCTTCACCGGGAGTGACCTCTTTAGTAAAGGTTTTCACCACTATATTTTTGTAAAAAGCTATCCGGTTCCTTCAACGATATCAAGTTCATTACGTTGAAGGTTTTTCGCCAAAACCCATTCGTAGCCCTCCGTCATTTCATACGGGTAGCACTTAGTATTTATGCTATGTATGTCGGCCTTCGTCAAGGCATAATGTATGGTAGCTATTTGTTATTTTTCTGTTGCATAGATAGATGTGTTGGTTTAGGACAGTCTTACTACTATTTTGGCCTTCGTCAAGAGTATGTACGAGTGGGTTCAAATTAACCTGGATAATGACGGGTAGAACTTGACATGTAACTTATGATATGTTGGCCTTTGTCAATGTCATAAGAGCATGGGGTAAAAATCACATCGGGAGTTTCTAAAGAAACTGAAACTTTCCAGGCATGCGCATACCTTCTGGAGTGTGATAACGTGAGTAGATTCCATCACGTTATCATGCGATGATAGTTGGATCCCGATTCCCACTGATGAGTTGGTTTACTTCTCGAGTGATCCCGACTAATTTTTCTTTCAGGTTTGGAGGAGAATTTGAGGATACAGTGGGAGGTTTCCTGATTAGATAAATTGATAACCATTCTGATCTAGGTTAGAGTGCACGCAGAGTGTTTCTTTTCTCTCTCTCTCTTTGACAGCGACCATGGCCCAACCCTAGGCTATGACTCAGTGACCAAGTTAACCGAACCTTCTTAAAACACTGGCTTTTGGATTGTCTGAGTTGCATACATCATTGCCACTCCTTCTTTTACCCTTTTCTCCAGAATACCTCGTATCACTATGAACATCCACTTCCATTGGATAAAACTATCGTATGGTTATAAACGAACTCGAAGGAACTTGTTCCAGATTCGAGGATGGTTTCCGGTTCTGGAGAAAATGAATAGGACTATTCAGTTGTCTGTTCCTTTTACCTTCTCTCAGGCTGCGAGGGCTCCTAGAATTAGGAGAGGGTACACCCATTACGCTAATTGGATAGTCTTCTTCCAAACCATAGGCAGGTGCCGAAAGGTAGGGAATAAAGAAAACTATTTAGCCTAAGTGAGGTGTACAGAAGGTAATAAGTAAAGATAAATAAAGGGATTAGAAAGAGGGCAAAGTAAATTGCGACTGCTATTCACGACGAAACCAAGTATTTCATCGCCACTACTACTTCACCTTTGTATTTCTCCAGAACACCCCGTATCATTACGAAGATCCACAGTTATTTAGATAATCCATCGTATGGTTATATACGAACTCGAGGGGACTTGTTCCAGTTCGGGGATGGATTCTGGTTCAGGAGAAATAGAATAAGGTTTATTCAATTGTCTTTTATCTTTACCTTCTCTCAGGTTGCGAGAGCTCCTAGGATTAGGAAAGTACACCTGTTACGCTTATTGGATAGTCTTCTTCCAAACCATAGGCTGGTGCTGAACGGTAGGAAAGAAAGAAAACCATTTATCCTAAGGGGGTGTACAGAAGGTAACGACTAAAGACAAATAAAGGGATTTGGGGAGATGGCAAAGAAATATACGGTTATAGTCATGAATCTGGATAATGGAAGAGGCATTACTAGGAATACCCGGATACCCCTTCGAAACATATTCATGTTTCAGTTTCACTGTGTATTGTTAATAGAAAACTGATTTCCCAATTAGTCCTTACTCCAGGGTATGCATTTACCAGGTATGATTTTCACATCTGTATGGTTTTACAGATGATGAGTGGGAGTAAGCTATTGGGAATTAGGTGATTGTCCTCATTATATCGGAATTCGTTGTAATTGGTGATATTTGAGAAAATCGCCTGGGCTGTTTGCCGGACGGCAAATATTTGGTTTTGAATATCCGTTGTTATGCACCAATTTCAAACTGATATATCTGTACGTTAATTTTTATAAAATGAGATATATCTTTTTGAAATTATGTCCATGACATTTACCTATATCAGTCAATGGTTAGGTAAGGAGCATACATCAGCGGTGTAATTCTTCATAACCATAGTACAGTTTTCAACCTATGATGCACAGGGTTTGAGTTATTAAACTCAGGGGACTTATACAAAGCATTGTATGTTGTCCAGTGTCCATTAGGACAGAGGGGTTGGTCCTCATACTATATTATGTTTACTTATGACTTCTCTAGTTTTTAGACAAGTGTTTCGTAGAAATACAAGGTCTAAATTTTGAGAAGTTATAGGTATAAGAATAAAGTAGAGAACCAGGTGTCGCAAGTGTTAGTTATGTATATGCCCTAGAGGCCATTGTTGTACATATGATGTATATTATAATGGATGCTTGGATATATATAGAGATGACTTTCTTGCTCGTCATGATAGTATGCTATTTGGTTTCACTTTATCTTAACATGTTGACTTGTATTGGTTTACTGTTTTACTCTCACATGTTGATAAAGCCCTTAGGATCTGTACTCGACTACTGGGACTATGATGAGATCATACTAGTGGGGCCATGGTAGTCGATGAGTACATCCTATAACTGTTCCTAGTCGAGGGTATATCGAGACAGGGCATCGATACACCAGAGTAGACTAGCGTGTTCGCATCTTGACCCATATGATGGGCGATGGATGATCCCATATCCATCGGTGTTTTGACATCAGAGATGGTGTACGGGTGCTCAGTGGAGACTGGGTACACTGGACGGACTCGCCGAGAACTCCCAGATAGTGATATACCACACGTCAGATGGCAGTTCTCCGGTGACACTGGTACAGGGTAGTCTGTAGACCCGAGATCGTCATAGAGTCTTGTGTGATTCCCACTGTGCTTTGATTTCCACCTTACCACGTCCAAGAGGGCGTGCAAAACGGTGGCTTTTGGGTACAGTCCCGAATCACATGGAGGCAATGAGCGATAGGAGGGGATTCGTCTCTCCCGGTATAGGGAGTTGATGTTGTGCTGTGTTCGATTGGCTATAACTGGAAGTCCCTGGCCAGAGCTGATATAGAGATTTACTGGTAAGTGTTACTAGTAGTTTCTCGACCCGTTATGAGCCACACATCGACACGACTTATCGGTTACTGGGGTCTGACGTATACCACCCCTAGACTTGATATGCGACATATCAGACGAACAGACCGGACTGTACGGGAATGTTACTGATTGGACTCACAGGAGAACGCACAGGCTAGCTTGTTGATCTTCTGATCGCTCAATACCTGGGTGGCTGTTACGTTTAGCTGACCGCTTGCAGCTTGTGGGTGTTTGATATGATCATCACCTGCTACCGGCGTATTGACGATTCTTTAGAGTCCTACACAGAGGTTTCTTGGCTCAGGCAAAACGGAGTAGAGGCACATATGTGATATGTGCAGGACCGAGAATAATGCGATATGAGATACCGTATTATATTCTCGCGATATTTAGATATGAACCGGGTCATCGGATCAAGTGTTGATTCGATGAATCGGTACATGATATATTAGTCGGTAATATTCGATAGATCAAGTGTTGATTCGATGATTTAATGTATAATAATATATATGATATATTGTATTACATTATCTAATATTGGCTCGCTTTATTATTTCATTTTCTCATTGGATGATACATTGATATATATGCGATATATGTTAGTTGTATTATTTTCTTTTGTTGCAAATATATAATATATATGTGATATATATTATTGTGACATGATATGATTAATTGTTAAACATGTTTAAGGATGATTAATTGAGGTTAGGGTTTGATTAGGGTTAGATGCTTCATGCACCTTCTAGAAGCTTTTTCTTTTGTCATTCTTAAGATATTTTTGGATGACACATTCTTAATCCAACCAAACCCTAACTCTAGTTTATTCTCTACTAAATCCTAGCCACTCATCCTTGACCATGGTTTATAATCAATCATATAGTCTTCTTTCTATTCATCACAAAAGGATTAATCTTATTATTGATTTTCCATTATCATCTTCTTCTCTCTTAAAAAGCTTACTAGAAAATCTTTAAGTGATGAATAAATATGAGAAAATGATATAAAAAGAAAGCAAAAATACTACTCTCTCATCCTCATCTCATCTAGCCCATGAGATTAGTGTGTTCATCTCTTTAGAGTGAGAAAGCTTGAGTCTTTGCAACTTCGACGTAGATCATCGGAGATTTGGAACACTTCAAGCTAGCATGGATCGTTCGAGTCGTGGAGCCTCTCATGAGTCCGGGAGATCGTGGATCGCGGCAAAGGGACTTCTACTCGGAGCTTGTGAAGTGAAGGAGCGGACTACAAAGGTTGTAATCCCTCACACTTAGATAAAAAGTTATCATCTTGCATGTTTAACCCTAATAATCTAGCAAAGATCCCGGCTTTGGGTTGTTCGGCACGTCTAAATTTTTATCCGGGCATGTTTGATGCCTTATGAACCTTCACAAGAGTGCCTAGGAACCCTACAGTGGTATCAGAGCCTAGCTAGAGCTTTAGGCGATGTGTTTACGAAGTTAAAACTCCGTTCGAACCCGAAACGACAAAATTGGACCCCTCTCTGGAAATTTTTTAAATTTTGGGATTTTTCTGAATTAAAAATATGTAAAAAAATCAGCAGGGAATTCTAAGAATTACCATAAAACCCGAGCCCCCAATTCGACCAAACGGCGGCGGAACCACGGTGCAAGCTTGCTTGCGCGGCGGTTCCGCGGCGGATTCATCGATTGGCGACACGTGGCTTTTCTGGTAATATCCGTAGGTGCTTGTTGATGCTTCTGGATATTTTTAAAAGTGATTCCAGTGTTGTTTAAATTTGGGGTTTATTTTGTAATCGTAGATTCGATCGGAATATTTAAATTCGTATTTCTTTCCGGATATTTAGAAACTGTTAAACTATTTGAACGGATATCATTAACTCACTGTTTCCCGGTACGGCAAACTTTCAAGTGCTGAAAATTTTATCGGGTTTAAATCTTTCGGAAAAATTGTACAAGTTAAGCGGTGGACCCTCTAGAAGACAACAAACCTTAACTCGATTATGTGACCGTCTTGAACTGCCCTTTGAACCTTCGGGTTTGGGGCAGTACGGCGTGCCACATGTGAGGCGTTGGCTTGACCCTTCTACGGCTGGATCACTGGTACTGTGACATATTCTAGGATTATTTTAACTCCGCTCAAGAGTTGAGCACTTTGGGAAACTTTGGGTATTGGATTATCTGTTCGGAAAGTTTAATACTGTCTATTTATCTGGAATGTGATACAATATATGGAATTCATAGAGTTAGGCATGAAATGCGAAGTATGTGATATTTCGGATTTACGATGTCTAAAGTGATTGTGGATTCCAAATGTTGTAGTTTTACACTTTCTTTTCTGTGACCGTACGTGTAATATGTGATATCGCCGGTTTCGTTGCTATATGTCAACGACAATTGGGATGCACATATTTACTTACGTTGATGATATGTGATATTATGTGTTGCTGTGATATGTTATATTGGATCGTCGCGTTCTGAATAGCCGAGGGGTTTTATGTGAGATGAGGGTTTTTATTTTCATTCATGTAAAATTCATTTGTAATGTAATATTCTTTTATTTGGGGCACTTCCAGGTTGCGGTTGCTGTCACCGGTGTATATTATTTACTTTTCCGCATTAGGTAGACCCAAGGAGGGGAGCACAAGTAACCGGGTTCTAGGGTCCAGTGGGAGGCCATCTCGAGGAGTCGAGACCGGGTCTCCTAACCCTAGAATTGGCAGTGTTACTTGCCGCTCTCGTAGGGGTCTTGGGATGTGGGTTTGGCTATTCGTCGCGACCGTGGAATCCGTGTTTTATACAGGCTCGTATTGAAAACACGGACGTCCTAGTATATCCAATATTTCATATATGTTCTTCTGCTGCAATGTTCTGTGATGAGATCATATTACTGCCTGAGACGAATGCTTATACTATATATATATATGCTGATATATAAATATTACTGCTTTCGTTTCTTCTGTGATGCTTAGGAAGCATAAGCTGATGGGATTTTTATTAATGAGATTAATAAAAGAAAAGAAACCTAAAGATGTTGTAGAATCAAAACTTTATAAAAAGGGTAGCTACAGTTTTGCTTTGCACAGTGATATATATGATATATCCTGCACCTTATTCGATGGGGAAAGGGCCGACGATCCCTTCACCGGGAGTGACCCCTTTAGCGAAACTGGCAGATGCTACAAAACGCGGTTTGTCTTTTGATTGCTTTTAGAGTTTTGCTTTGCACAGCGGTATATATGATATATCCTGCACCTTATTCGATGAGGAAAGGGCCGACGATCCCTTCACCGGGAGTGACCCCTTTAGCGAAACTAAGAAAAAGCCTCAAAAACACTCCTTTTCAAAAACACTCGATTCTACGACGATATCAAGTTCATTACGCTCTGGGTTTTCTGAAAAACCTGCGTAGCCCTCTGTCATTTCAGATAAAGACTATTTAGTATTCGTGCTGCGTTTGTTGGCCTTTGTCAAGGCGTAGTGTGCGGTAGCTAACTGGTACTTATCTGTTTAAACATATGATGTGATTGGATTAGGGTATTCGTACGACCTTGTTGGCCTTTGTCAAGGGTCGTGCGGGTGGGTTTAATTTCAATCAAGAAATGACGGGTTGAACTTGACTAGCTTCCTATGGTTTGTTGGCCTTTGTCAAGGTCATAGGGGTTAGGGGCAAAAGCATTATCGGGAATTTCAAGTGTTGAAATTTGCAATGATATTGCATACCTCCTATGAGATAGTTGGATCCCGATACCCACTGCGAGTAAGTGTTACTCCTGGGAGAGTTTTACACATGACAATTAGTCATTCAAGTAGGTGTCTAGAAAAGTGTTAACGGGGTTACGCCTCTGGGAAAACGAGGTTTACTTTAATTAGGTCCGTGCGAAAGAACGGGGAACCTCCCTCAAAGTACCGACACTGATCTGGCTGAAAGATTGACGAAATTGTAGGGTGTAATTAATCCCGGCTAATCTTACCTTTAGGGTTTTAAGGTAGATTTGATAAAAACAGTGGGAGACATCCTGATTAGATAAGATAATAACCAATCTAATCTTGCAAGAGCATACGCTAAAGTGTTTTCTTCTCTCTCTCTCGGTAGCGACCATGTCATGCCATAATCAAGATAATAATATGGATGTATTGACTGAACCCAATTATTGTACTGAGCTAGGGAATGTTGGACCCGTTCTTTCTTATAAGAGTTATAAGACTGAACAGGAAACAGGAGAATATCTAGATTCTCACGCCGCCCAAAAGAACATGCATGTTGATGCATCTTCTTCGGGTGTGTTAGTTATTGAGAACTGTTTCTCAGTTCACCCTACGTCCTGGGTATTAGATACCGGATCAGGATCCCACATATGTAAACAGTTACATGGGCTACGAAAAGGTAGAGAACTAGGAAAAGGTGATCATTCCGTTCAAGTAGGGAACGGTGCAAGTATTGTAGCCAAAGCAGTTGGCGAATATCACCTAGTATTGCCGAGTCGTAATACACTGATTCTAAATGAGTGCTATTATATACCGAACATGATGTGCAACATTATATCAGTTTCTTTATTGAGTAAAGAGGGATATAATTTTGTAGTACAGGATAATGTTATGAACATATTCCTAGATCAAAAGTTGATTGCATCAGGCTCGTTACATAATGGCATATTCATTCTAAATCAGAATACAGTGCTGAATATACAAAACACACACAAGAGGAAAAGTTCAGATATGAACGAATCCTACTTGTGGCATTGTAGACTTGGTCATATCAATGCGACACGACTGGCTAAGTTACATAAAGATGGTTATTTGAATTCATTCGAATTATCATCTTATAATACTTGCCATTCATGTCTTAAAGGAAAAATGACCAAAGCTCCGTTTAGTGGACACGGAGAAAGAGTTACCGAACTCTTAGGACTGGTACATAGTGATGTATGCGGTCCCATGTCTACGCATGCCAGGAACGGTTCTTCCTACTTCATTACATTCACTGACGATCTCTCAAGATTCGGATATGTGTTCCTGATGAAACACAAGTCTGAAGCTTTTGAGAAATTCAGAGAATATAAGCACGAAGTAGAGAATCAAACGGGCAAAAGTATTAAGATTCTTCGATCTGATCGAGGAGGTGAATACTTAAGCAGTGAGTTTCTAGATTATCTAAAAGAGAATGGGATTCTCTCTCAGCTTACTCCTCCTTATACACCACAGCACAACGGTGTATCTGAGCGGAGGAATCGCACCCTATTAGATATGGTGCGCTCGATGATGAGTACAGCTGAGTTACCTATTTCCTTCTGGGGGCATGCACTGGAGACAGCAGCATACCTATTGAATCAAGTTCCAACTAGATCTGTACCTACCACACCATATGAGATATGGAGTGGGAAGAGACCATATCTTAAACGAGTTAAGATATGGGGTTGTCTGGCCTATGTCAAAAGGCAAAATCCAGACAAACTCGAGGCACGGTCAGTTCTATGCAAGTTTGTGGGATATCCCAAACATTCACATGGATATCTTTTCTACCATCGCGAGGAACAAAAGGTGTTTGTTTCTCGACATGCCACCTTTTTAGAAAAGGAATTTCTTACAAAAGAAATTAGTGGCGAAGAGGTAGAACTGGAAGAAATTCCAGCTACACAAACTCAAACTGAAACTGAAGATTTGGTAGAACCGGAGGATTCAATAGTACCCAACGAACCCCAGCCTCTCCGCCGATCTAGTAGGGTTTCTCGTCCACCTGAGAGATACTACGGTTTTCTCATTGATGGTGGAAGCGAGGATTGCATCATGGATGATGATGACCCGACTAGTTTCGAGCAGGCCATCACGAGTGGTGACTCTGTGAAATGGCTGGATGCAATGCGATCTGAGATGTAATCCATGTACACCAATAAAGTATGGATTTTGGAAAATGCTCCTGAAGGGGTAAAACCCATTGGGAGCAAGTGGATTTTTAAAAAGAAATTTGGTGTAGATGGAAAAGTTGAGACTTTCAAAGCTAGACTTGTAGCAAAGGGTTTTCGTCAACGACCAGGTGTGGATTATGACGAAACCTTTTCTCCAGTGGCTATGCTTAAGTCCATCCGGATCTTACTTGCCATTGTTGCATACCATGACTACGAAATCTGGCAAATGGATGTTAAGACCGCCTTTCTAAACGGTGATTTAGAAGAGAGCGTGTACATGACTCAGCCAGAGGGCTTCGTAGATATTGGGACCAGCGGAAAGGTGTGCAAGCTGCTTAAATCCATTTATGGGTTAAAGCAAGCATCGCGGAGTTGGAACATCTGTTTTGATGTTGTAGTCAAAGAGTTTGACTTCATCAAAAATATAGATGAACCTTGTATCTATAAGAAGGTAGCAGAGGGTAAGGTTGTCTTCCTCGTATTGTACGTGGATGACATACTCTTGATAGGAAATGATATTCCTATGCTGCAATCAGTCAAGCTCTTCTTATCACAGAGATTCTCAATGAAAGATCTAGATGATGCCTCCTGCATATTGGGAATCATGATCTATAGAGATAGATCTAAACGGATACTGGGACTGTCCCAATCCAGGTACATTGACACCATACTAAAGAGGTTTAGTATGGAAGAATCCAAGCGTGGGAACCAACCCACGATCTCTGGACTCACTCTCTCCAAAGAGATGTCTCCCAAGACTGATTTGGAGAGAGCTCGCATGCAAGGGATACCCTATGCTTCGGCAGTAGGCTCTATCATGTATGCGATACTATGTACCAGACCCGATGTAGCATACTCACTAAGTGTAGTGAGTCGGTATCAAGCAGATCCTGGAGAAAGTCACTGGACAGCTGTGAAGAACATTCTCAAGTACTTACGAAGGACTAAGGAGATGTTCTTGGTGTATGGTAACGGAGAACTCCAGGTGGAGTCCTTTACCGATTCCAGCTTCCAAAGTGATAAGGACGACTCTAAGTCGCATTCGGGTTTTGTCTTTACCCTCAATGGAGGGGCGGTATGTTGGAAAAGTTCCAAACAGGATACCGTTGCAGACTCGACGATGGAGGCTGAATACATCGCTGCCAACGATGCTGCCAAAGAGGCTGTCTGGATCAAGAAGTTCATTACTGAACTTGGTGTGGTTCCATCCATTGAGAATCCAATACCTCTGTATTGCGATAACAATGGAGCTGTGGCGTTAGCCAAGGAACCCAGGTCCCATCAGAAGTCCAGACATATTCTGAGGTGATATCACCTGATCAGGGAGATAGTTGATCGCCGGGAGATCGAGGTCAGGAGAGTAGATACGAAGGACAACACTGCGGATCCATTCACGAAGGCTATTCCCCAGATACAGTTTGAGAGATTATTCGGGATGCTAGGTATGAGATACTACAGCAGCTGGCCTTAGTGCAAGTGGGAGATTGTTAGTTATGTATATGCCCTAGAGGCCATTGTTGTACATATGATGTATATTATAATGGATGCTTGGATATATATAGAGATGACTTTCTTGCTCGTCATGATAGTATGCTATTTGGTTTCACTTTATCTTAACATGTTGACTTGTATTGGTTTACTGTTTTACTCTCACATGTTGATAAAGCCCTTAAGATCTGTACTCGACTACTGGGACTATGATGAGATCATACTAGTGGGGCCATGGTAGTCGATGAGTACATCCTATAACTGTTCCTAGTCGAGGGTATATCGAGACAGGGCATCGATACGCCAGAGTAGACTAGCGTGTTCGCATCTTGACCCATATGATGGGCGATGGATGATCCCATATCCATCGGTGTTTTGACATCAGAGATGGTGTACGGGTGCTCAGTGGAGACTGGGTACACTGGACGGACTCGCCGAGAACTCCCAGATGGTGATATACCACACGTCAGATGGCAGTTCTCCGGTGACACTGGTATAAGCTAGTCTGTAGACCCGAGATCGTCATAGAGTCTTGTGTGATTCCCACTGTGCTTTGATTTCCACCTTACCACGTCCAAGAGGGCGTGCAAAACGGTGGCTTTTGGGTACAGTCCCAAATCACATGGAGGCAATGAGCGATAGGAGGGGATTCGTCTCTCCCGGTATAGGGAGTTGATGTTGTGCTGTGTTCGATTGGCTATAACTGGAAGTCCCTGGCCAGGGCTGAAATAGAGATTTACTGGTAAGTGTTACGAGTAGTTTCTCGACCCGTTATGAGCCACACATCGACACGACTTATCGGTTACTGGGGTCTGACGTATACCACCCCTAGACTTGATATGCGACATATCAGACGAACAGACCGGACTGTACGGGAATGTTACTGATTGGATTCACAGGAGAACGCACAGGCTAGCTTGTTGATCTTCTGATCGCTCAATACCTGGGTGGCTGTTACGTTTAGCTGACCGCTTGCAGCTTGTGGGTGTTTGATATGATCATCACCTGCTACCGGCGTATTGACGATTCTTTAGAGTCCTACACAGAGGTTTCTTGGCTCAGGCAAAACGGAGTAGAGGCACATATGTGATATGTGCAGGACCGAGAATAATGCGATATGAGATACCGTATTATATTCTCGCGATATTTAGATATGAACCGGGTCATCGGATCAAGTGTTGATTCGATGAATCGGTACATGATATATTAGTCGGTAATATTCGATAGATCAAGTGTTGATTCGATGATTTAATGTATAATAATATATATGATATATTGTATTACATTATCTAATATTGGCTCGCTTTATTATTTCATTTTCTCATTGGATGATACATTGATATATATGCGATATATGTTAATTGTATTATTTTCTTTTGTTGCAAATATATAATATATATGTGATATATATTATTGTGACATGATATGATTAATTGTTAAACATGTTTAAGGATGATTAATTGAGGTTAGGGTTTGATTAGGGTTAGATGCTTCATGCACCTTCTAGAAGCTTTTTCTTTTGTCATTCTTAAGATATTTTTGGATGACACATTCTTAACCCAACCAAACCCTAACTCTAGTTTATTCTCTACTAAATCCTAGCCACTCATCCTTGACCATGGTTTTATAATCAATCATATAGTCTTCTTTCTATTCATCACAAAAGGATTAATCTTATTATTGATTTTCCATTATCATCTTCTTCTCTCTTGAAAAGCTTACTAGAAAATCTTTAAGTGATGAATAAATATGAGAAAATGATATAAAAAGAAAGCAAAAATACTACTCTCTCATCCTCATCTCATCTAGCCCATGAGATTAGTGTGTTCATCTCTTTAGAGTGAGAAAGCTTGAGTCTTTGCAATTTCGACGTAGATCATCGGAGATTTGGAACACTTCAAGCTAGCATGGATCGTTCGAGTCGTGGAGCCTCTCAAGAGTCCGGGAGATCGTGGATCGCGGCAAAGGGACTTCTACTCGGAGCTTGTGAAGTGAAGGAGCGGACTACAAAGGTTGTAATCCCTCACACTTAGATAAAAAGTTATCATCTTGCATGTTTAACCCTAATAATCTAGCAAAGATCCCGGCTTTGGGTTGTTCGGCACGTCTAAATTTTTATCCGGGCATGTTTGATGCCTTATGAACCTTCACAAGAGTGCCTAGGAACCCTACAGCAAGTATTGGGATTCTTCAAGTAGATCGAAGATAAAGATACTTGTGTTTGGTATTCAGTTGATAGTAATGGTTTTGAGAAACTTGTTTCTTTTTCGGGTTACTCATATCTGGATGCACTCCTAAGTTGAGTAATACTGATCGGCCTCTCTCCATTCAGTTGACATGCACTGGAGACAGCTGTATGATTTGAATCTGGTTCTAATTAAATCAGTACCTCTTTTTCTATATTGTATATAGAATGGCTCATATCTTAACGATGTTAAGGTATATGGAGTTGTCCGGCTTATGCTTAAAACCAGACTCTGGATAACTCAAGGCACATTTCATTAATGGCAGTTTGTGGGTTTTCCCAAGCTATGACGAGGGTTGACTTTCTACCATCTGGCAGATCAATAGTGATATTGTTCTTGACTCGCCACAGTTTTAATACAAATGGATTTTTTCAGAAAACAGTAGTGGGAGTATGGTAGAACTGGAAGTGATTCCAGAACCACAAACGATTACTGAAAATTTGATAAGAACCTAAAGATTCGATTAGGTTTGACATTCCATTGGCCACTCCGCAGATATGGTGGGTAACCTCAGGCACTCGAGAGGTACCTCGGTATGCTCAAAGACGGTGACAGGAAGATTCTTGTTTTCCCAGACTTGACACTACCGTTGTTCTAGGCTATGAGACCCGGCAGGAGGATGAGTATAGCGTCATTCTAAACTGGCTTTAGAAGTGCACGTGTATATGACTCTGCCAGAGGGTTGTCGTAGTCAGTGGGAGCAGCGGAAGTATAGTGGACAAGTAGCTTATATCTTTTTATGGACTAAAGCAGATATAGCGGAGATAGATCATCTATTTTTGATGTGACATTCATAGACTTTGACTTCGTCAGAATAGGAGATAGATCTGTTAAGAAAGTAGTAGGGTATGATGTCTTGGTATTTGGATAACATACACAAAGTGGGAAGTGAAATTCCTACACTACGATCAGTTATACTGTGGTTGTCACACAGTAGTTTCTCCACATAGGATTTGGATATTATATCAGGCATTCTGGTTACTAAATCTGTGGTTTTAGATCTAGATTTGGGTAGTTTCCCAAGCTGGGTACTTAGAAAGTATTCTAAAGGTATTTAGAATGTACGACTCCTGGCATGATGGTGTACCTGCAGGTGATGGAGTCACCCTCTCTAAAGATGTCTTACAGACTAAAGGGGAAAGTGATGTGCATGATTGACATATCACTTGCTTAGGCAATTGAGTCAATCATGAGATGTCAAGTACCATACCAGATGTTGTTTTTGCACTAGATGCAATTAGTTGATATATTGATCCAATCCTGGAGGAACGTTCGGAAGCAGTCTTAGAACATAAGTTGATGTTCTAAGGATATGATAACAACAGCCTCCTTTGGGAGACAGTTATCATTCCAGGCTTCCAAGGTGACCTGGATGACAGAGTGATTGTCAGAGTTATAGTTTTCCCTCTGACAAGGGACAGTAGTTTGGACAGGTGGTCCAAGAAAACACTGAGGGAGGTATGGCGCAGGATACTGATTAGGTTCAGTTAACGACACAGTCTAAGAAGTTTGGATTTGGAGTTCATTTGTGAACTAGGTCCCATCAGATATCCAGACATATTCTAAGACAGGTATTGCTCATTTCAGGAGATGGCTTTCTCCACGAACTTAAGATAAAGAGAGACATAGAAAGAAACATCAGAGAGGATCCACTCACTGAGGCTATTTCTCGAACGCAATAGTTTCACAAACAAGTTTTGTGAGACTGATTAGTAGAGAAGTTGGTGTTCGGTATCACACGGGCTGTGAGTATGCGACATCGCAATAATTATCCTTGAGTGCAAGTAGGAGATTGTTGGATATAGTGCCCTCAAAGTCAATTATTGGATCGCAGGCATGTGATTGCAATGATTGAGGGAGGAGCTATGCCGGTAGGACATTCTTACTCAAGATGATAGTATGCTATCTGATTATCTTTATGATCGTGTACATGCTTTAGGTGACATTACAGGTTACTATTACACGTTGATAGAGCCCTTAGGATTCTTGCTTGACTACCAGCAGTATGATGGCAATCATATACGTGAGAGTTGGGTAGTCTATAAGCATATCCTTAATGTGTCCCTAGTCATGGGAGTTTCGAGACTGGGCATCGATACTCCATTAGTAGACTAGTGTATACGATCGAGACCCCGACGAGGGGCGGTGGCTGGTCTCACAAGCCATTGGTGTCAGTTGGTTCACCTAAGACGTATACAGGTGCTCATTGGGTTATGAGTATATCGGACAGGACTCGCCGGGAACATGCTAGTTGGTTTTATACCTAGCGTCAGATAGCAGTTCCCTGATGACATGTGTACAGGTTAGTCTATCAACCTGAGATCGTTATTTGTCTCGTGTGAGTTCCCACTGTGCTTTGATTACTACCCTACCACGGCTCAAAGGAGTCATGCAAATAGGTTTTAGTTGGGTATAGTCCCGATCCATATGGAGGCGGTGAGCGGATCGGCAGGGGTTTCGTCTTTCCCGGTATTGGGGGTGAGATCACGCTGTGTCTAGGAGAGCCATTACACGAAGTTCTTGGCCAAGGCAAGTGAGATTTACTGGTAGGTATTCCGGTAGTATCTCAGGGTGTTCTAGACTACACTCCGACACGACTTGTACCGCTTTTGGGGGTCTGACATTTACCAGCCCCTAAGCCCGACATGCGATACTCATAGACGAACGGACCGAACTGTACGGATATTGTCACTGACAGACTCAGTAGGGTTTCTGGATGAGTTCACTCATCAGCTTCCCTTTTTTTCAATACCTAGGCGGCCGTTACGTACAGTTTGTACCAATGACGTGCTTGTGGTTAAACCCACCGTCAGTGTATTGACGGGTCTTTAGAGTCCCCCACAAACAGTTTCTCAAGTTTCGGGCGAAACTTTGTAGAGGTCGTATGACATTATGGCAGGGTTCGATCATATACGTGCACTTGTGCACGGATCATGATCGGACGGATCATACTAGTGGGCTTTGGTTTAAGCCGGATCCTAATATTAGATTTGTTGGATTACTTTAGTCTCATCGCATTTGCATTCAATCGGAATGCGGATGCAGGTATGTATATACAAGTGAGGGGTATCCTTGTGATCCGTCACGAGTTTACTTTAGATATTGCCGTATCTTTTTGTTGGACTAAACATTTGGATTAATGTTTGGATGGTGGAAATTGTGAGTGGGAGTGATGATTTTGTGCATTAAATGAGACATGTACTTCATTGGTGACTCATGGTCTTATTTCTTGTGCAAATGTCATATTTATGATTGATTATTGGGTTGAAATGAGAGGTGGAGAGAGAGTGGACAGCCACAAAGGCTTGGGTTAACTCTTGAGATTATTCTTTAGCTCTCACAACTCATTCCAACATAATAACAAAGCAAGCTTCATCTTCTTCTTCTTCCTCTAGCTCTCACAACTCATTCCAACACAATAACAAAGCAAGCTTCATCTTCTTCTTTTTCCTCTAGCTCACTACTTCCACCATGGCATCATCTTCAACCTCCATCCATACACTCTCATGTGTTGAGAATCAATGGATGCTTGAGACAAACTTATCACACACATTCTCTACATCACCTTGGACATGTCGGCTAGCAAACTTCATGTCCGAGTTGCTTCGGTTTGAAGCAGGAGCCCGTAAAAAGACTTCTTGACGTGGTGTCCTTCCGACGAGGAGACCGGAGATCGGAGATACCGCGAGGAGCTAGGGATGGTGGCTAAAGGCCGAAGGACACGGATCGATTGGTATAGCTTTTCTAACCCTACTCTAGTTAGCTAGTTTGTATTAATGGTTCAATCCGGGTGAAAGACTACGATAGCGCCGGTTTCGTAAAATGTTTTTATTCTGCATTTGGCCTCGGATTGATGGACGGGGCGCTACCTTAGACTTACACCTACATAAAATTGCAGATGTGAGAACCTGAACCGGTATCCAATACCCAGGAAGCAGAGTTTATAGAAAAACAGTTTTCAGTCACGAACACACCTGAAGCGGAAGCATCACCATGCTTCTTTTTCTTGAGATCAGCAAGATACTCAACACAATTTTGCTTCCATTGTCCTGACTTGTTGCAGTAGAAACATTCTCCTTTTCCCGATTTCTCAGCCCTGGATTTGTCTCTCCCTTTTTCCTTTTTAACCCCACCTCTCGGTTTGGTAGGTTTCTTCTTCTCCTTTCCCTTAGCCTTGGCTTTTGGGATAGAAGATGAAGATTTTCCAACAATCAGAGAGGGAGTCTTCTCCTTGAGCGTGCTCTCTGCACTTCTCAACATATTGAGAAGTTCAGGTAGTGACTTCTCCATGTTGTGCATGTTGAAGTTTACTACAAACTGAGCAAAGGCAAGGGGGAGAGACTGTAGAACAATATCAACATACTGTTCGTTCTCCATGGTCCATCCAAGGCCCTCAAGTTCTTCAATAAGAGCTATCATCTTTAAGACATGATCACCTACTGGTGTGCCGGAATCCATTCTCATCTAAAACAGCTTTCTAGATGCCTCGTAGCGCAGGGTACGAGATTGCTCTCCATACAACTCCTTTGTATGGAGAAAAATGGATTGAACATCCATCTTCTCATTCTGCTTTTGATGTACATTATCCATCGAAGCAAGCGTGGGGCATTTGGCAGTGTTACAATCAATATCCCATGTCTTGCGGATCTCCCTATCCGTGGCAGAAGATTCAGGGCCTAGGATGGAAAGGGCTGGGGCAGTGAGGACATATGATACCTTATCATATGTAAGGGCAATGTTTATATTCCTCATCCAGTCTTTATAATTGGGTCCTGTCATTTTATTTTTCTCTAATACAAGCTTAAGTCCAGTCATGGTATCTGCCATTAGGAGAGAGAAAAGAATACACTTAGCGAAAACTCTTGCAAAGATTTGATTAGTTTTATCTTATCTAATCGATGTCTCCTACTGCTTTTATCAAATTTTCCTTTAAAGCTTAAAAAGAAAATTAGCTAGGATTAATTACATTCTACAAGTTCGCTAACCGGTCAGCCAGGCCAGTGTCGGTACTTTGAGAGAGGTTTCCCGTTCTTTCGCACGGACCTAATTAAAGTAAACCTCATTTTCCCATAGGCATAACCCCGTAGACACCTTTCTAGACACCTAATGGGTTAGCTAATTGTAAAGTGCAAAACTCTCCTGAGAGTAACTCTTACTCACAGTGGGATCGGGATCCATCTATCATATAGAAGATATGCAATCTCATTGCAAATTTCAACTCTTGAAACTCCCGATATGGTTTTTACCTCTAGCAGCTTATGATCTTAACTATGGTCAACATATCATAAGCACTAGTCAAGTTCTACCCGTCATTTCGTGATTAATTAGACCCATTCACCTGACCCTTAACTATGGTCAACATAATCACATGAATGTCCTAACTAATCGCATCATATGATGTGTAGGAAGACATCACTTAGCTACCGTACACTACGCCTTAACTATGGTCAACAAACGTGGCACGAATACTAAGTTCTCTACTTTCTAAAATGACGGAGGGTTGTGGATGGTTTTTAAGAAAACCTTTAATGCTTCGAACTTGATCTCGTTGTAGAATCAAATAGTTTTAAAAGGAGTGGCTTAAGCTCCGCATTTTTGAAACTTGCTTTTTCATAAAAAGGCCGAGTGAGTTTCAAATTCGATTCTACAACATCTTTTAGGTTTCTTTTTCATTACATTAATCTTATTAATGTAGTCCCATCATTTAAGTACTTAAGCATCACAGAAAGAAATGAAAATAGAACGTACGCTTATGACATCCGCATTCGCCACAAAGTCCCGTTATGCATCGTTAGGTTACTTAACTAACGGCATAACGGGACGGGACTAGCACAGATGCAAAGCATAACCAACGTTTATTATGTATCATATATATAATAACATTCATCTCAGGCAGTAATATGATCTCATCACAGAACATCGCATCAGAATCAGATATATGAATGCATAAGATATACTAGGAAGTCCGCATTTTAAATTAAACCAACTATAAAAAAAATACGGATTCTACGGTCGTGACGAACAGCCAAGCCCACACCCCTAGACCCCTATGAGAGCGGCAAGCAACCCTACCAATTCTAAAGTTAGGAGACCCGTTCTTGACTCCTCGAGATGGTCTCCCGCTGGACCTTAGAACCCGGTTACTTGTGCTCCCCTCCTTGGGTCTATGCTAATGCGGAAAAGTAAATAATATACATCAATGGCGATATCATCCTCAACCCGGAAGTGTCCCAATAAAAGAATATTACATACAATGAATTTTACATAAATGAAAAGAAAATCTATCATCTCACATAAAACCCTCGGCTATTCATTCACGACGATCTTATACACCATATCACCACAGCAACAGAATAATCATCACAGATCATCAACGTAAGTAAATATGCGTATTCCCAACGTCGTCGACATATAGCAACGAAATTAGGGATGCACATATTACACTTACGGTCGCAGAAAAGAAATGTAAAACTACAACATTTGGAATCCACACAACACTTAGACATCGCAAACCCGGAATTTCTCATATTCCGGCTTTCATACCTAACAATGTAGATCTTACATTTGGGTCTCAAAAATGAAAATACATTTTCAAAAGAAATCGGGTAATTCAACAAGATTCCCGATTCCGACCAAGACCGAAATGTTAGATTTACAAGCAACCAATTAATTTTCTCAAAACTAATTAGTGTAGATTCCAAATATTGTATCACATCCATAAAAACTATGCGATATTAAACATTTCGATCGATTTATCAAAACCCACATTTCTAAGAGACCCCAGCACTTGAAACATATTCAAAAATGCTCAGACAATGCCATTAGCACATACGGACCAGCACAAGAAGGCACGTCCCTGGCCTCACCAACGGCGCCGCGAAACCGCCGCCAAAAGCATGTTTTGGCCGCGGTTCCGAGGTCGTTAGGTCGAGTTAGGGTGTCGTTTTTCTTGGGGGTCCACACAATACCTTGCACTATTTTCTGCATATTTTTAAACCCAAAAATTCCAACTTTCGAAAAATTTCCAGAAAGCATGTTATGATCCGGTTTCGATGTTCGATCGAACACTTTAACGTCGTCTAGGTCACGCCTAATACTCTAGCTTGGCTCTGATACCACTGTTAGGTTTTCTTAGCACCCTCACTAGGTTTTAATAAGCATCAAGTATGCAACTTTAAAATTTTAGGGTGCTAACCAACCCAAACCTAGAATCGAACTAGAGGATTAGGCGTAAAGCTAACAGGTATCACATACAAGTAAGTGTCTAACACTAAGAGAAAAAGAACTACAACCTTTGTAAACCTCTCATTCTCTTCAAAAGCTCCGTATAGATGTCCTTGAATCCTTGGTTCTACATGAAGCTTGAACCGGTCCGCTTGAAGCCTTCGAAGTTCATGATGATCCACCATGGGGTTCCTTGACTCAAGCTCCTTTCTTCACTTAACCTAAGTAGAAGTGAGGCAAACAACCTACACTAGTGAGCTAGAATAATATAAATTGATGAAGTGGGTATTTTTCTCACTGATAAAACCTTTCTTTTCTTTCTCTTTTACTCACTAGAAAAAAGGCAAAGAGCTGGGAGGAAGGAGGTGGAAATGGCTTAGCTTGAGCTTTAGAAAGATAAGCACAAGAATAACAATAATATATGAGAGAGAGAGAGAGAGTCACACTCACTCTTAACTAAAGCATGAAAATATCTAGATATTTTTAGTAGTTGAGTTAGTGGAGGATTAGAAATGAAACCATGGTTACTAAGATATTTTAAAAGAAGTGTGTAGAAACAAATATCAACCATGGATTAATTCCTAATTTCCATTAACTCAATAAATAAAAATATCACAAATGTTTCCATGTGAGTCTAGCATAGCCATCTCCAATGTATCATCAATCATGACACATGTATACATGCATGTGTGCATACATATCAATATAAACATACATACATGCATACAAATAAAGAAAGGAATTAATAAATAAGCTAATGATAAATTGATATTAAATCAACACTTGATTTAGTAATCCGGTCATATCACATACGACCCGATCAATAGAAAACGCCAGATTAAAATACGGTATCAAATACATGTATTTAATCAAGCTCCTGCACATATCCCTATATGCGCCCCCATCGTTTTGCCTGAGCTCAGAAACCCCTTTGCGGGACTCTAAAACTCGTCGATACGCTAGCAGTAGATAGTGATCATATCACATACCCACAAACCGTCAGCGGTTCTAGCTGCACGTAATGGCTCCTAGGTATTGAGCGAACAGAAGAATAACAAGCGGACTTGTCAAAACTCCCATAGAGCCAACCAGTAACACTTACCGTACAGTCCGGTCTCTTCGTCAGATATGTTGCATATCGAGTCTAGGGATGGTATCATCGACCCGAATAACTCAATAAGTTATGCTGATGTGTGGCCTATAACAGATCGAGAAACTACTGATAACACTTATCAGTAAATCTCATTAGCCCTGGCCAGGGATTTTCAGTTATAGACAATCGAGCACAGCGCAACATCAACCCCCAATACCGGGAGAGACGAAACCCCTTCTATCGCTCATTGCCTCCATGTGTCTCGGGACTGTACCCAAAAACCACCTGTTTGCATGACTCAGTAGAGCCGTAGTAGGGTGGAAATCAAAGCACAGTGGGAGAACACACAAGACTCTGTGACGATCTCGGGTCTACAGACTAACCTGTACAAGTGTCACCTGAGAACTGCTATCCGACGATAGATATAATACCATATAGGAGTTCTCGGCGAGTCCGTTCAGTGTACCCAGTCTCCACTGAGCACCCGTATACAATCTTTGATGTCAAACACCAATGGATATGGGATCATCCATCGCCCATCAAATGGGTCAAGAAACGTATACGCTAGTCTACTCTGGAATATCGATGCCCCGTCTCGATACACCCATGACTAGGAACATTTAAGGATATGCTTATAGACCAGTCATGCCCCACTAGTATGATTTGCATCATAATCATGATAGTCAAGCAGATATCCTAAGGGCTTTATCAACATGTACCAAATGAATAGTATACATAATCAAGTGAACATGTTAAGATAAAGAGTAACCAGATAGCATATTATCATGTCGAGCGAGAAAGTCCTCTCTCTGTGTGTGTGTGTGTACATATCCAAGAATCCAATATCAAATAATGGCATCTAGGGCATACATACATCCAACAACATGGAGGCAGTGAGCGATAGAAGGGGTTTCGCCTCTCCCGGTATTGAGAGTTGATGTTGCGCTATACTCGATTGGCTATAACAGCAAGTCCCTGGCCAGGGCTGATGAGATTTACTGGTAAGTGTTATCAGTAGTTTCTCGAATGGTTATAGGCCATACATCGGCATGACTTATCAAGTTACTGAGGTCTGACGATTCCACCCCTAAACTCGATATGCGACATATCAGACGAAGAGACTGGACTGTACGTTAAGTGTTGCTTATAGGCTTTGCAGAAGTTTGGCCAAGCTTGCTTGTTGATCTTCTATTCGTTCAATACCTGGGTAGCCGTTACGTCCAGCTAGTACCGTTGACGGCTTGTGGGTATCTGATGTGATCATTACCTACTACTGGCGTATTGACGAGTTTTTAGAGTCCCACACAGGGGTTTCCAAGCTCAAGTGAAACGAAGTAGGGCACATATAGTGATATGTGCGGGAGCTTGATTAAATACGAGTATGTGATACCATATTCTAATCTCGCGATATTTGATATCGGTTAGATTATATGTGATATAACCGGATTATTGAATCAAGTGTTGATTCAATGATTTGTTATATGTATATATATTTGATATTGGCCGGTTATATATGATATGACCGGATTATTGAATCAAGTGTTGATTTAATATCTAGTATTGAATATTGTCGGTTATATGTGATATAACCGGATTATTGAATCAAGTGTTGATATGATAATTTGATATACATATATATTTGATATTAGTCGGTTAAATATGATATAACCGGATTATTTAATCAATTGTTGATTTAATAATTTGATATATATTTATATTTGATATATTTATATATTAACTAATATTAATGCTCACGAATGATTTTCTTCTCTTGATATATGATGATATATATATTTGATATATGTATTTATATATATAAATGGGAATTGTATCATTGTTGATGATATATAGAACATGGGTGTATGAGACTCACACCTAGAGATAAAGATTATTAGAATTAATTAATTTAAAAGGAAAATAGAAAAGAGTGGAAAATGAGTCATGGCTTGGATGTTTGGAGAAGCATTGAGAAGCCATGACTCATCATCTCCTTTTGTTTTACCCTTAGATATTTATTCATCCAATCTTATCTTGAGCTCATAGTTCATTCTCATCTCCTTCTTCCTCTCTTGCTCTCTAGGTTTTCTTGAAGTAAGAAAAAGAAAAAACAAAGAAGAAAATAAAATGAGCAAAATTCCTACTTCATCAACCTACACTAATCTAGCCTATTAGTTTAAGTTGTTTGCTTCACTAATACTTTGATTAGTGAAGAGTGAGTTTAAGTTAGAGAGACTTCAAGGTGAATCATCTTCGACCTCGAAGACAACAAGCAAGCTCGTTCTTTTCACCAAGTAGAGTCAAGGAAGAGTTCTTGGGACTACTACTTAGATCTTTAGAAGTGAAGGACCGGTCTACAAAGGTTGTAAACCCTCATCACTTAGTGTAGAACTTGTTTGCTTACACTAAAACCCTAATTCTCTAGTTCGATTCTAGAATAGTATATCTTAGACCTCTAAATTTTTTAAAATTGCATACTTGATAATTGTATAGAACTTGTAGAGGTGCTAAGACATACTTTCACTTTCAAGCTCCAACACCAAAAACTTTCAAGTTTTCATCATATCAAAAGAGAAAAGTTATGGTTCCTTCACCAACATTGTTCACATCATCAAGGTAGAGCCACTACAAGTCTCAACCATGCACTTCTTGAGCTTGAAATTCCTTGTGCACCATCCCTATAGGTATATCTCACCTCTTTTGCAAGTTCTATTTTGTTAAATATCGGTTTTAGTGTGCAAATATCAAAAACTAGGATTTTTATGATATTTGTGAGTGTAAACTTGAATCTGGAACTACTAGGTTAGTCTATTAGAAAAACTAACAATACTAGGGTATGATGAGACCATTAGGAGTTAACATTTAAAGCCCGAACCCCTAACTCTATAGTAAAACCGCCGGTTTTCCCAATTTTCCCGCTACCACCGGTTTTTGTGAAGGGTTATGTTTTGTGTTTTGGCCAGTAGCTTTAATTGGTGATAATTTAAGCTACTGTATTGTTTGTTTTGTCCTATATGTCATATAGAGAAATCCGGGAGTGTTATAGTATTGTTTTAACAATGTTTCCGACATTTATGTTACGGTTTTTCGTATTTCTATATCTCGACTGAAATGTTGACGTTCGTACGTTAATATCAGGGGTATTTGGTCGTATTTGGAGTAAGTGAGCTATTGGTTCTAACCTATGTGCGCTTAGCTCGTTAAATTTCTTTTCAATATGATTTTTACGTCGATGTGTTATAACTACGATTGTAAGTACGATCGCGGAAGATTTCCGAGACGGCAATGACGGACAAAGCAAGCGTAGATTTTGACTAGCCCGACAAGTTAGTGAGTAGATTTATATCTACAGGGGAAATCAAGTGGATGGCGTATAGTACCCCCGCAACCACTTATATAGAATAGTTATAATATAACTAGTGTAAAGTGATATGTTAGCTAACTTAGTTATATTATATTGGTGTATGGTGAATACTTAGTAGATTTTCTATGATTATGGTTATACGGGATATATGGTTATGGTGACATATGTACGAGACGATGCATCCGTACGATATAGATATGAGTTTGGATGGATATTGTAAGAGAAAATCATACCGTACTTATGATGACGAGGATAGTGTGTCGAATACGACGAAGTTTCTTTTGGACTCGTGGAGTCAGGAATTATCCCGACTTGGGACGTTACGATTGACTGAGCTATACTCTTTTAAAAAAACCAACAATTTGTTTTCACTTTTAAATGATAAATGATAAGGATGCGATGTTATTTCCAAAACGAATATGTATTTTTAACTTAATGCAGCTTCCTTATTTCAAAATAACGTTTCGTTCCATTTTCAATGATAATGGTATAGCTCATAGCGATTAGTTACGTTTAATAATTACGCGATACACTTAGATTGTCTTTATATGTTCGCGATACACTTACCGATTATATACGTGCTCTTTTATATGAAAACACTAATAGAACACTGCACAACTACCAATAAGTACTATATTGCATGAGCACAGA
Organism: Agapanthus africanus; assembly: GCA_030015575.1. NCBI lineage: Eukaryota > Viridiplantae > Streptophyta > Magnoliopsida > Asparagales > Amaryllidaceae > Agapanthus > Agapanthus africanus. Next base: position 815,420,267 of record JASDDO010000024.1, read on the forward strand.
CGCATATGTTACACTACACCTCATTGGTACTGCCATGACACTGTAGGACACTATACCATGCGATATTTATATAAATGCCGATATAATGTGTTACGAATTTCCTATATCCGGAGAATTGGATTGTATTTATATGCTATGGATAGGGATATAATTACATTTTTGCCATGAACACTTATAGAACACTTGCACAAATACTAATAATTGCCATGTTGCACGAGCACATACGCATATGCTATACCACACATCATTAGTATTGCCATAATATAGTAGAATTGTTGCGTTTGTTTGACCGATTGCCTATAATTACGTACGATGCCATTAGTATCTATTGATTAATTGTGAATATCATTACCGAGAGTATTCGTATTTAATTCTTATGAGTTTTTATAATATTTTTACTTTCGATAATATATATCAGTGGTATGGGACGCTGCTATATATATATATATATATATATATATATATATATAATATCATCAGAATGATATATGCAATTATTATTCTTCTTTACTTGATAATTCTGGATACGATGAGTTGACGTCCACCATGAGTTTGATAATTTTTTATTTAATTTTATTCCGAACCGAGTGGGGGAGCTATACGGTTACGGACGTGCTATATATCCGGACTGAATGGGGGAGTATACAGTCGGATATATGGTGGACCCAGTCGAGACCGAGAGGCAGGAAAGCCGCGATTGAGGCGGGGAGCCTAGCAAGGACACTCGATACCGAAGATAGATATGAGCACGGCGGATATTCAGGAGATACTGACCGGGGCTAGGGATATCGAGGGGAGACCGATCTAATGAGACAGTGTTGACAATATCTGGATTTGCGTGTCGGTGATGGACACGAGAGATTTGATGATTCAGGGTGTCGATGCTGGACACTCATATATTAATATTTTGCGATCATTCGAGATACGCCGTTATAGTTTATGCGATATAGTGGCCGATCAGGACTTATCCGGGGGACAGTACCTGAATTCTAGTTTACCTGTTGATGCATATAAAAGGGTTTCTAAACGAGCTATAGTCTCATTATTTTGACATATTTAGAATGACACAAGAATATTTTAAATAGTAAATCTCTTAAAACTCTTTACTAAACTGCGAGACGTATGTCTTAAATAAAATACATATTTTATTTCATACTGTTACGTCTTCTTTTTATGTCGTGATATACGTATCCCGCAGTTATTTTAAAAGGGAGTTTCACATATATATATTTCGGCTACCTTATAGGTTTATACCTGGATGCATGTTATATACATATGAGATGATATATTTTGGGTTTACGTGAGGGATGGTGTTGCATTTATAGTATTTATATATTATTCATATATTAGTACAGGATATGATAGTATTATATTAATATCGTTATGCATTTCGATTTCAACCTTGTGATATACTTTTATTCACTGAGTTGGTAACTCACCCCCGTTGTACCCCAGTTTCTTGTAGGATATACCGCTCGGATCATCAGTGGCTTGCGGCACACTTTTTTCTTCGGTGATTGCTTTGATAAGTGGGTTACTGTTGTATCGTACCCATATATTCTTTTGTATTTAGGTAAAACTCCATCGACCTAGTAGTTGTATATTGTGGATTTAGAAGCGAGATTTAGAGTTTATGTATTTTCGGGCATCGCACTCGTTGGAGTCAGATCTTTTATATTGTTGGTTTTGTTTCGTTTTTTTGTTCTTCGCCATTGGGCGTCATATATTATCTGCGTGGTTTCTCCACCGTTTGAGCGTGGAAACTAGCTTCCGTTGCGATGTTTTATATATTATTGTGCTTGTATCAGGTTTTAATATTCAAAATTTACAAAGGAGGTGCTGCCGATTTTCAAAACGTCTTAGATGCTTTTCAAACACACTTATTTAGACTTTAATGACTATTTTTAAACTGATTCCATCTAATAACTATTTTTAAATTTTACCTCCAATATTTTTGTAAAAAGGTTTAGATTCCGGATTTTTGGCTTACTTGGATCGCGTCGATATTTTTAGATGCCACGTGATTTAAGTGCCGGTCACGTGCCACTTCCGGGTCGTGACAGTGAGTGTGCTGTTTTTTTTATAAAATTAAAATAGAAATAAATGGTGGGCCCATCTTTAATACATTTTTTTTAATTATAATGGCGGACCCTTCCATCATTTCACACCGTTCCTCCGAACACACCTCAAAATATTGTTTGGTTTCAAAACAATGATTTCACACCGCTCATCTAAACTGGCCCGAAGTTATATCCAAACACATGTCCATGAGATATTTGCATGCACACAACCCAACAACAAGATCTAATCTTTAACTTAAAATTTGTAACATGCATGTAAACTTAAAGTGATCTTAAAAGACCATGAAAATTTACTTGATAAAGGCCAAGTTGACTACAGTCATTGTATCAACTTTTAGGCATGCCTTAAACAGCCTCAGACAAATGTACTTAGGTTAAAAATGTTGATATATTCTATGGAGTGTCACAAGAAAATAAGACCACTAAAGTTCCAAAGGAACATGGGATGTCTCTTTTTGTGTCTGTGGGGCCCACTTCATGGAGGGTGGGGCATGGATTGAGCTTTGTAGAGAAGTGAGAGTGGCGTGCAGGACTTCACCGACCAACATTCCATCTCATGTCCTTTTTCAAAGACTAATTAACAATGAGCTGTGCAGCAGCTCATTTGTTTTGGACACTTCTTGTCCAGGAAAGAGTATTAGGTTCAAACCCTAAAACCCCAAGAATTGACAAATTCGTGGATCATTAGGTGCGTGTGTGTTGTGTGCTTGTGTGCATGATGTGTGTCTGGATGTATGATGTGTGTTGTATGCATAGCCAGATTAGGGTTTGCTAGCCAGTGTCAAAAAACAAAAAAAACAAGGGAGCCGTTAATTAGCCACCCCAAAACTTTTATGAGTTCATCAAGTTAGTTATTGCAAATTGTATATAGAAAATGATCGTTTTAGTTTATCTTATCGTAATTTTGAATATCTGGAGTCCGAGCTGCCTAATTTGTTAAATATATCATATGCTCCTTAATAATCATAGATCTGATATCATATGCCGTTTTATGCATGGGAAAAAAAGATCGAATTATTCAACATCTTGCTGAATTAACCTACTTTTTTTTATACATAAAAGTCCTTCACGATAGTTGTAAGAAATATACAACTATATAAATAAATCAAATAAATAATATTATATATGAGTAATAATACATATCTCAACATTTCTAAGTCATGACAAAAATGAACTAAAACTTTTTTGGGATTGTAAATAAAACCCAAATCAAACTCAATTACCTTGTCAAAGCTGCTTAAAGGTTCAAAAATTTCCTTTCTCTGCTTTCCAATATGTTTCCATTTAGCGGAAGAATAGCTATCTTCATCAGGAGAGTGCGTATCTGCTAAGAAAATTAATTTGAAAGCATGTATTAGTGTCTTTTGACTAGAGAGAGAGAGAGAGAAGAAAGTTGGCAACAACAATGAACATATCTTGTTAATTCTAAACTTTGACCAGTGTGAAGACAATATATATATATATATATATATATATATATATATATATATATGGAGAATTGTTTTTCCTCAACCCTTGTAAATCTTTGTCGGCACTTGTCGGGGCCGGTGACAGTGTGACTATTTTTGGACGGCGGACTTGGACTTTGTTGTCATCCCATTGATTCCATTTTCTTATTTTTATCTTCATTAAATTTAGTTTCTCTTTTATCCTCACTTGAGTTTCTCTTCATGCTTTCAAAGCATCTCTTTTGTTTTTTGTCTTAACTTTTGTTAACATCGAAATTAATTTAATGATGGTCGTCGAGAAGATGCGGTTGGTTAAGGGTTTGAAAATTAATAAAGTAAGCTTTAAATGGATGATGTAAGCGGGGTTCGAACACCAAACCTCTTGTTGAGCTATAAATGCTTTTATCTCCAAGGTTTAGCTGCACTTGTAATAATTTAGGGTTTTAGATAACATAAACGAAGAAAACATAATCAAAAATATTGTAATGACTTGACACATCGTGACATGTAACTGACATCCTTGATTGTTTTCTGTTTTACCGTTGAAATATATTGTATATATCCTAAAGTATTCTCATGACTAAACACGTGTATGTGGCATCTACCTAATAGACATGACAAGTTGTTTTCTTTTTCCTTCTTGTCTAATCACTTGGCAATATATATATCTCATGACCTCAAAAAGAAAATTTGAAGACATGCATGCATGAAATATAGTGTATATCTGGCTTGATGATGATATCTAGGATACATATAGCAATAGTCTTTGTAAGTATGTGCTTAGTGCATGCATATGGATATGAAACACAAGAGACATTGGTTGTAGATGATTTAATGGCAATGACTAGTTAAAATGAGATGATTTAGATGAAGATATATGGTTGAGTCGTGCACGATCAATTCATTGACTCGTTTTAGAAATGTCTCAAACATAGAGCAAGAAATGAGGAGATCCACTAATTTCATGTTATATGATTCCTTGGCCCAAATGAGATATATATACAATGACTAAAATTTAGTAAAAGAAATCATGTCTTTATTCAATTCATTCTCCTCAAAAGATCATAATGTTGGCTTTATACATTCAACCTTCATGTGAGCCTTTCATATATCTCTCAAATTAAGTTGGAGATTATCCTTGTAGGATTTTAAGCCCCACAAGTTTAGCTTAGCTTTCTTAATTTGTATCTAGTGGAGTGATTAAAGTGCTTTTGTGACTAGGATTTGAGCATGCATGCAATGTGAAGTCATTCATGATATTATTAGGCTTGAAGGAATAATGTTGGTCCAATTAAGGTGCATTAATTACAACACACATGTATGCATGTCTAAGTTTTATCCAACGTGCTGTTTAAGTTGTGCATGGTCAACTTAATTGCTTGTTTATTCATCTCTCATTCTATTTAGAGGAATAAGTGTTAGAAAGAGCATAAGATCAACACTAATTATGCTATTATTATCGGCTGCGGTTCTCGTGTCTTTAAAGATTTTTTTTATCAAAGATATATATCCACCGTTCATCACATATAGAAAATCAAGAGAAGGAATGGCTGACATTGTTTATTTCCATTTACAAAATACTTCTTTGATTTTGTATATTTCTTAAAGATAGAAAGTGAATAATACCATCCTTTGATCCTTTGATTCGCTATAGTAATGAATGGTGGATATCCATTTTTGACAAAAAAAAGTTTCAAAGACAACTTTCATCGTAACCGCACAAGTGTTTATCTATGGATCGTGAAAATCCAATCCTTAAATTAATTGAATATTTTTCTCTTTTCTTTTTTTATCTTTTTTAAAGTTGTTTGGTGTTATAGAAAGTGGAAATGACAACCGGTTTAGCAGTATATAGCTGGCTTTGGAAATTAAGATAAGAATAGTGTTTCATTTTTATGAAAAAACGCATCGGAGAAAATATAAATATAAATATAAAAAAGTTGGCTTTCCCTCTCTGCATTAGTTTCTTAGAGATTGATTTTATTTAGAAAATAGTTTAGTGTGATATTAACTTTATACATCTTAAAAATAATAATACTGATGGCCAATGTCCTTTTTTACCCAAAAATTAAAAAATGCTTTACACTTATATAAGTCTATTTTATTTTATTTTTTCTCATAAAGAAAAAAGGGTAAATTGTCAAAAAGCCCCCGGCTTGCTTCAAACTTGTGTAAAACCCCTGGGCTTTTTACTCTCGTTAAAAACCCATGGGCCCAATCAAAACCCCATGCATACCGATTGCCGTGTAATATCTAAACAGTTGCATGTGATATCTAAACAGTTGCGGTTACTTGTAATATCTAAACAATTGTTTGTAATATCTAAGCATTTGCATATAATATACTAGTAGTTGAGCGAATACAAGACCTAAATGAAATATAGTCTAGGCGTTTTCTTACAAAGATTTTGAAAGGTAGACCTTCCCAAACAATTTCGACAGTGGTTTTTATACAACTCCCGATTGGCTGGGGGCTTTTTTGACAAGTTACCCAAGAAAAAATTATTATAAGTGCTTTAGGGGTTGGGATGCATAAGCCCGTGATAATTGGGCTTTATATTCAGGCCTTAAACTGTTCAAGGAGTCCCATCAAGAATAGGTTCATTATGGCTCCTTGCCATCTTTTTATCTCTAAGATAATATAAGAGACTTTTTTGGAGGCAAGAGGACAACAATATTTTGGGCCGACTCCCAATCCCTTCCAAATATTTATCAAATACATATAATAAATTTTATTTGCAATGACTATCCGAATCCGCAACCGCCAACGGCCATCGGATTCGGATATGACCTAAAGTCGTTCCGTATCTGTATTCGATAAATAAATAAAAATTGTAATGTAGCATTATTTGATATTTGTATCTATATCCGTATTATCTGATATGTTTACATCCCTATTTATTTTTTAAAGAAATTCTGATAAATGGTCATATCTTGTCACATGATAATACCAAATTCCATTTTTGAGACTGGTTCCTGCATGAGGGAGATTAATGGATGGCCATTTGAGTTGCATAACACCAATTATATATGAACAAGCCAATTATGGAATGAACTCGACTCAAAGGTGCTGCCCCTTTACTTTTCTTGATCCTTTTTTTTTCTGTTAAAAAAAGAGAGATATTTAAAGGAGAAAGAAACAGCAATGGCCCAATCATAAGAATTATATCACAATTCCTGCCTTTTTTTTATTATCCTTGATATAGCGGTTCTCATTAGGATGTAAACAGATATACTGAGAGGCCACTCTGTATCCGTATCCGAATTTATCCAATGTAGAAATTAATTTTTATTTCTGAAGAATATCTATATTGTGTAGGTTTTTTTTACATCTCATCCTCAAAACTTTCATATTTCTAAATTTCACGTCTGAAAGTTCATATTTCTGAAAGTTCATATTTCTAAATTTCGTCCCTCAAAACTTTCATTTTAGTTTTGCATTTTACAATTAGCTAATTCAGTAGGTATCTAAGAAAGGTGTTAACGGGGTTACGCCCCTCCGGAAATGAGGTTATTTAATTAGTTCCATGCGAAAGGACGGGAAGATTCCCTCGGAATTCTAACACCTGCCTGGCTGACCGATTGGCGAACTTGTAGCATGTAATTAATCCCGGCTAATCTTACCTTTTAGGGTTTGAATGAAAATTTGATAAAAACGGTGAGAGCCATCTTAATTAGATAAGATAATAATCAATCTAATCTTGCAAGAGCGCACGCTAAAATATTTTCTTCTCTCTCTCTTCAGGTAGCGATCATGACACGCCTTAATAAAACTAATAATATGGATGTATTGACCGAACCCGCTTATTATACTAAGCCGGGAAACGTTGGTTCCGCTCTATCTTATAATTGTCATAAGTCTGAGTAAGGAATAGGGGAATATCACGATTCCTACGCAACCTGAACGAAGAAAGAGCATGATGATGCATCATCTTCGGGTGTATTCGTTATCGAGAACTATTTCTCGGTATGCTCTACGTCCTGAGTATTGGATACTGGATCAGGATCACACGTATGTAATATGTTACATGGGTTAAGAAGAAGTAGAGAACTGAGAAAGGGTGATAAATCTCTAGTAGTCGGGAATGATACAATTGTTGCAGCCAAAGCAGTTGGCGAATATCACCTTGTATTATCAAATGGTAATAGATTGATTCTGAATGACTGTTATTTTGTACCAAAAATGATGTGCAATATAATATCAATTTCTTTATTAGATAAAGAAGGATATAACTTTGTACTAGAGAAAAATGTTATGAACATTTTCTTAAATCAAGTGTTGATTGGGTTTGGTACGTTATTTAACGGTATATACGTTCTAAATCAAACCACGATTCTAAATATACAGAACACACACAAGATGAAAAGTTCATAAATAAACGAAGCCTTCTTGTGGCATTGTAGACTTGGTCATATCAATGCGACAAGACTAGCGAAGTTGCACAAAGATGGATATTTGAATCCATTCGAATTTATATCTTATGAAATTTGCCAGTCATGTCTCAAAGGCAAGATGACCAAAATTCCGTTTACTGAACACGAAGAAAGAGCTACTGAACTCTTGAGACCGATACATAGTAATATATGCGGTCCTATGTTTACACATGCCAGGAATAGTTCATCGTACTTTATTACATTTACCGATGATCTCTCAAGATTCGGACATGTGTTCTTGTCGAAAAACAAATCTGAAGTTTTTGAGAAGTTCAAGGAATATAAGTACGAAGTTGAGAACCAGACGGGTAAAAGTATTAAAATCCTTTGATCTGATCGAAGAGGAGAATACTTGAGCACGAAATTTCGAGATTATTTAAAAGAGAATGCGATTCTCTCTCAGCTTACTCCTCCTTATACACCACAGCACAATGGAGTATCGAAGCGGAGGAATCGTACCCTATTAGATATGGTGCGCTCTATGATGAGTGCTGCTGAGTTACCAATTTCCTTTTGGGGTTATGCACTTGAGACAACTGCATACCTATTGAATCAAGTTCCAACCAAATCCGTGCCTACCACCCCATATGAGATATGGAGTGGAAAGAGACCATATCTTAAACGAGTTAAGATATGGGGTTGTCCGGCCTATGTTAAAAAAAACAGAATCCGAACAAACTCGAGGCATGATCAGTTCTTTGCAAGTTTGTTGGATATCCTAAAAATTCACACAGATATATTTTCTACCACACTGAAAAACAAAAGGTGTTTGTTTCTCAACATGTCACCTTTTTAGAAAAGGAATTTCTTGTAAAAGAAATTAGTGGTAATAAGGTAGAAGTGGAAGAAGTTCCATCATTACAAACTACAACTGATGATTTGGTAAGACCTGAGCATTCAATAGTCCCCGACGAATCTCAGCTACTCCGCAAATCTACTAGAGTTACTCATCCATCTGAGAGATACTACAGTTTTCTCATAGACGGTGGGAGCGAGGATTGCATCATCGAAGATGATGACCCAACTAGTTTCGAGCATGCCGTCACAAGTGGAGACTCTGTGAAATGGCTGAATGCTATGCGATCTGAGATGGAATCCATGTACACCAACAAAGTATGGAATTTGGAAGTTGCTCCTGAAGGGGGTAAACCTATCGGGAGCAAGTGGATCTTTAAGAATAAACTTGGTGTAGATGGAAAGGTTGAGACCTTCAAAGCTAGACTTGTAGCAAAAGGTTTTCGTCAACGACTAGGTGTCGACTATGATGAAACCTTTTCTCCAGTGGCTATGCTTAAGTCCATCAGGATCATACTTGCCATTGCTGCATACCATGACTACAAAATCTGGCAAATGGACATCAAGACCGCTTTTCTAAATGGTGATTTAGAAGAAAGCGTGTACATGACACAGCCAGAGGGCTTCGCAGATAGTGGGAGTAGCGGAAAGGTGTGCAACCTGCTTAAATCAATTTACAGATTAAAGCAGGCATCACGGAGCTGGAACATCTGTTTTGATGTGGTAGTCAAAGAGTTTGACTTCATAAAAAACGTAAATGAACCTTGTATATACAAGAAGGTTGTAGAGAGTAAGGTTGTCTTCCTCGTATTGTACGTGGATGACATACTCTAGATAGGAAATGATGTTCCTATGCTACACTCGGTCAAGCTCTTCTTATCACAAAAGTTCTTCATGAAAGATCTAGGTGATACCTCCTGCATCCTGGGGATTAAGATCTATAGAGATAGATCTAAAAGGATATTGGGATTGTTCCAATCTAGGTACATTGATACCATACCAAAGAGGTTTAATATGGATGATTCTAAGTATGGTAATTTACCCACTTGCTCAGGAATCACTCTCTCCAAAGAGATGTCTCCCAAGACTGATTTGGAGAAGGCTCGCATGCAAGGGATACCCTATGTTTCTGCAGTTGGGTCAATCATGTACGCAATGTTATGTACTAGACCGGATGTAGCTTATGCACTCAGTGTGGTAAGTAGGTATCAATCAGATCCCGGGGAGAAGCACTGGACAGCAGTGAAGAATATTCTTAAGTACTTGAGAATGACTAAAAAAATGTTCTTGGTGTATGGTAACGGAGAACTCCAGGTGGAGTCTTTTACCGATTCGAACTTTCAGAGTGATAAGGAATACAGTAAGTCGGTCTTGGGTTTTGTCTTCACCCTCAATGGTGGGGCGGTATGTTGGAAGAGTTCCAAGTAAGATACCGTGGCAGGCTCGATGATGGACGATGAATACATCGCTGCCAACGATGCTGCCAAAGAGGTTGTCTGGATGAAGAAGTTCATTGCTGAACTTGGTGTGGTTCTATCTATTGAATATCCAATACCTTTGTATTGTAGTAACAATGGAGCTGTGGCTTTGGCCAAGGAACCCCGGTCCCATCAGCGATCCAGATATATTCTTAGGCGGTATCACCTGATCCGGGAGATAGTTGATTACCGGGAGATCGAGGTTAGGAGAGTTGACACGAAAGCTAACACAACGGATCCACCCATGAAGGCCCTCCCCCAGACACAATTTGAGAGACTTTTTGGGATGTTGGGTATGAGATACTACAACAACTGGTCTTAGTGCAAGTGGGAGATTGTTAGGAATATGTATGCCTTAGAGGCCATTATTGTATGATATAGTGGATGCTTGGACATATATATAGAGAACTTTCTTGCTCGACATGATAGTATGCTATCTGATTGCTCTTTATCTTAACATGTACACTAGTATTATTATACTATCTCTCTGATACAAGTTGATAAATCGCTTAGGATGTTGTCTTGAATACCAAGACTATGATGCATGTTCCCACCAAAATTTTGGCTCAAAACTTGCTCCCTTATAAAATAATAACAATAAAATTAAAATAAAAATAAAAGGAAAGCTCCATAGGCAAAGCATGTAGGTACTGCCTCGGATAGAATTAAATCCTATGATGGCGCCTCACATGCTCCTCACGCGGGCGCCAATGTGCAAAGCACAAAAAGAAATCTATTAAATAAGAGTTAAAAACTCTGAGGCAGCGCCTCACGTGCCTTGCACGAAGACGCGAGCGCTGAGAGTTAAAAACTCTGAGGCGGCTCCTCGCGTGCCTTGCACGAGGACGCCAGCGCTAGGAGTTAAAAACTCCGATGCGGCACCTCATGTGCCTTGCACGAGGGCACCGGCGCCAAGAGTTTAAAATTCTGAGTCAGCGCCTCACGTTCCTTGTACGTGGGCGCTGGCGTCAGAACTAAAAGTTTTTTGCCGTTGGATCAAAGATCCAACGTAGATGATAAATCATCAAAATAAAGAATTAAATTCTGATTGAGAAAATACTCTTCAAATCTTTCTAAACAAGAAAGATTACGCTCTATAAAATAGAGCACCGTTGGATTAAAGATCTAATGGTGATTAAAAATCATCAAATTACAGAATAAGTTCTGTATGGGAAAATATTTTCTCAATCTTGTTAAAAACAAGAAAAATATCTTCTGTAAAACAGAAGTCCTTGGATCAAAGATCCAACGGTGGATAAAATCCCCAAATCAATTAAGAATCTCTCAATAAGAGATTTCTTTAACTGAATCAACAAATCTGCCTCTACTATATAAAGGCCCCAAGACTTCAAGTCTAAAAAGAGATGAACCCCCCCCATAAACTTTAAGTTCAAAAAGAAGAGAAAACAAAAAAGAGTTTTAAGAGAGAAAAAGAAGAAGAACTTTCTTGAAGGTAAATAGAGATCATAGTATCTCATCTGCATACCCAAGGGTTTAACCCTTATAAAAGAACATAGTTCTTTCCCTGGATCTGAGATCCATGAGATAAGTCTCCCACAAATGAGAATTTAATTCTCATAGGGATGAATTTGTTCTTAGGGATTGAACATTCAGGGGAGAACAAAGAATCGAACTCTTTGGAAAAATGCACAAAGAAAGAAACAGTGCCGAGCACCTCACGTGCCCCTCACGTGGGCGCTGCTTAATAAAGAGTGCTTAGCACTCAGTGGTTGGCGTCCAGCGCCAAGCACCTCACGTGCCCTTCATATGGGCGCTGCTTAATAAAGAGTGCTTAGCACTCATTGGTTGGCGCTTAACGCCAAGCGCTTCACGTGCTCCTCATGTGGGCGCTGATTAAATAAAGAGTGCTCTGCACTCAGTAGTTGGCGCCCAGTGCCCAGCGCCCCATGTGTTCTGCACGAGGGCGCTGTTTAACATAAAGCGCTCTGTTAATAGAGCTCGGCGCCATAAAGAGTGTTTAACACTCCATAAAAAAAAAAAGAGGGTGAACGTCAGAGCCCATATCAATGCTCAACATTGTTGCACAGAAAAGGGACCGAGCCCAAACAAGTGTTTAACACTTTATTCAAAAACTAAGCGGGCTGAGTCCAAGTTGACCAAAAGTCCATAATTTAGATCAACCGAGCCCATGTGCTCACAATTTTTCTAAATTGGTCTTAGTCCCAAACCTAACTACAGATCTTCCAACCGACATTGGTTAAAAGGTACATCTCCCCACACCTCTGATATATGTCATTGTAATTCTTCAACGTCTTCAGAGAGGTGGTGGGTCCTGACAACCAACAATTCTATGGACCGTAATGTTCTTAAACTAGCCATGGACCGCAATTTCCTTAAACCAGCTGTGGACCGCAACGTCTTTAATCTAAACCCTCATACCAAAAATGGTGATCTCTGGACCGTAACGTCTCTAAACTAAACGATAGAGCCTAAATGCTCTTTCGTTGGATCAAAAATGATCCTGAACCCCCGTTAAGTAGATCTTAGTCCAACATCGGATTAACGTATCCTTAACCAGTATTTAAGTTGATCTTAATCTCAAACAGGGTTAACGATCCTTAAATCAAACCAAACCCAAATCTAAGAAAATACGGATTTCGACTAATCCACGTCCTACAGGCGACAACACAAATTAGTCTCCATATACAATCCACGAGCAACCAAAAATAAAACAAACACACACGACACGAAGTGACCTTCTGGAGCAGGAGAAAGTGGTTATCGCTATGTGGTAACGTAATTAACTGCAGGGGCTTGCGCCTGCAGGAAAGAGCGCCCCCATAATCAAAATCCTCTCATAACGAGGGGGAATCTGACGAAATTTGCTACAACGGCCGCATCCATCCAGATCTCCGATACACGGTGCCATAAATCAGCTTGGCATCTTCGGAGAGGTGGACGGATAAAAACCAATAGCATCTGCCCCTAAATTCGACTACACTGTTTTCGGCGGTAAATAGATTCTGGCACGCCCGGTGGGACCTTTTCCTCTTTCTACTCCACACTTCGTGTGTCATGTTCGCGAACCGATCGCGTTTTAATATGGTTTCCCCTGGATTCGAGGTACTAAATTTGGTGTCTTGCTCCGTCAAGAAGAGAAGATGATATCGATGGCTTCCAACTGCACCAATTGCAGCAACAACTCCCACTCCATCCCTGCTGGAGGAGTAACTTATGGGCCCCAAGCGGCCTCCATCTTCGCAATTCCAGTAGGACAGGTGACTCAGGCCACCACTGGACTGTTCTTCGGAACCATACTCCCGCCAATGAGCTTCAATGCTTCAATGCCATTACAAGAAGCCCTTAAGAAGTCGGTCTTCGATCGGCTTTCAAATACCACGACCCCTCTCAATGGGTCGTCCAAGTCTGCAGTCTCAGTCTTCGATAGGCTGAGCCAAAACTCTACTGGGCCCGCAAAGAGACCCGCAATACCTGAAGGGGTTATCCCAAAGCGGATAGCCATTCCATCTCCGGTAGACGAAGTCGTCAAAGGGGCTTCTCCTGCTAAGGGATCGGTCTTCGCAAGACTGGCCGTTCCAACTCCTGCTATGGGTGAGGTCGTTACAAGTGCTTCCACTATTCGAAAGTCAGTCTTCGACAGGTTATACGTTCCCTCTCAACGGACGTCAGTCTTCGACAGGTTGGCACCAACAGCAACCTCTCATCAAAGCAAGGGGCATGACGAGGTCGCTTCTACAGCTGAAGTGATCCCATCCACAAAACATTCTTGACGTCGCCACTGGCGCCGAGTGAGGAAAGCTGGGGGCAACGCTCCTTTTGGACTTACCCCACCATCTCCAACGGTGGAAACTGACGCTGCTGTTCTGTTCCCGCCAAAATTTTCGGCCAAGAGCTACTTGTTCCCTTACAAAAAAGGGGGAGAATCCTCAAAAAAAAAACATGCATCACGTGTAAAACACGTGAGCGCTCATATGCAAAGTATATAAGCGCTGAACATAAATCACCAATGGCCAAACAAGGATCACGTGTAAAATACGTGAGCGCTCATATGCAAAGCATATGAGCGCTGAACATAAACAGGCTAAAACCCACACTAGGGGTCACGTGTTAAACACGTAAGTGCTTTTGCCGATCACATGCAAAGCATGTGAACACCCTAATTTAAAATGTTCCTATCAAATTCTAGAATTAAATTCTATTTGGGAAATATTTTCTTAATCTTTCTTAAACTAGAAAGATCTTCTCTGTTAAACAGAGGACTCTTGGATCAAAGATCCAGCAGTGATCACTTGGTAGAGTAAAAAATCTATCATAGGAAAATATTTTCCTAATCTTATAACAAGAATAAAATTCTATGTTAACAAGATATCCATATTAAGAAAATACATTTCTGATCTTGTTAAACTAAAAAGATTTGATAGAACAAAATTCCAATCTTGTTAAAACCAACAAGATATTCATAATCTTGTTAAACAAACAAGAAATCTTCTCTGTTAAACAGAGAGCCATTGGATTAAAAATCCAACGGTGAATAAAATTTACCAATTGATCTAAAAGATCCTGAAATCAATCATAATCTCTCAATGAGGGATTCTCTTAACAAATTGATTCTTTTTCCTCTCATATAAATAAGAGCAAGGAGAGGAACAGACGTGGGGAGAAGGGATGAAAAATAGAAAGAGAATTTAATTCTCTAAAGAAGGGGAACCCCTCCCTAAAGCTCCCATAAAAAGAGAATTTAATTCTCAAACCAAGAGTTTAACTCTTCTCAAAGAACTTAGTTCTTTCTCTGGTTGGGATCTGCAGAAGAAGATCTCCCTACAAGTTGAGAATTTAATTCTCATCGGGAAGATTCTATTATGTAGATTCAAACCTAGGGGAAAGAGCTAAGTTTAAAGAATTTAATTCTTACCAAAAGATATATGAATTTAATTTCTCTGATAAAACTAGGGTTTAACCCTATAAAAGAATTTAGTAAGGGACCTGAAATTCACGAAACTTAGATCCAGAGCTCCATGCATATTAGTGTTCAATGCTACACAATAAAAGCTCACGTGTTCCCACGTGAGCACCTTTGAGGAACAAAGAGGGAAAGAATGCGATCTAGTCACATGACCCCACGTGACCCTTGAGAAGTGCTCAACACTTATAAAAAAGAAAAGGGAATAAACCCTATTTTTGGAGCGCCTCACGTGATCCCACGTGACCCTTGAGAAGTGTTCAACACTTATAAAAGAGAAAAGGGAATAAACCCTATTTTTGGAGCGCCTTACGTGACCCCACGTGACCCCTGAGAAGTGCTCAGCACTTATAAAAGAGAAAAGGAAATAAACCATATTTTTGGAGCGCCTCACGAGACCCCACGTGACCCCCAAGCAGTACTTAACTTTTATAAAGGAGAAAGGGAATAAATCAAAGGGCAGTTTCCATTCTCGGGGCGCCTCACGTTATCCCACGTGACCCAATAGCACTTAGAAAAGAAACAAGGGAATAAACCCAGAGGAGCAGTGCCAACTTCAAGCGCCTCACATGACCCCACGTGAGCGCGTCAAATTCTTAGTGTTTAACACTACATCAAGCGCCCCATGTGATCCCATGTGAGCGCCTCAAATTCTTAGTGTTTAACACTATTTCAAGCACCTCACGTGGGAGCATGTGAGCGCTGATCATACACTAGTGTTTAACACTACTTTAAGGCCTCACGTGGGAGTACGTGAGCATCGATCATATATTAGTGTTTAACATTATGAAAGACCAATATTAGCCAAACTTAGATCAAATCTCCCAAGGGCAATCAATCGAGCCCCCATGCTCAGGGTCCCCCAAACCGATCTTAGTCCCAGAGATAGCTAATGAGCTCCTAACAGATAGCATCTAAAATGATGTTCATCCCATCTTGATCTCTCCCCTCGATCTGGAATTTGGTTTAAGGGTACATCTCTCCACACCTCCGATACATGTCGTTGTAATTCTTCAACGTCTTCAGAGAAGTGGAGGGTCCCAATAACCAATAACTCTTGGCGCACCACCGAACAAGCTTTTCAAAAAGGGGAGTAAATCTAAAATACATCTCAATTTGGGGGCATCTCACGTGACCTCACGTGATCCCTTGATAGTGCTTAGCACTCAGAAAAAGAAAAGGAGAATAAAACAAAGGAAATTCTCATTCTTCAGAGTGCCTCACGTGATCTCACGTGACCCAATAGTGCTTAGCACTCAGAAAAGGAAAAAGGGAATAAACCCCAAGATAGCTCCCATTTTAGGGGCACCTCACGTGTTCCCACGTGACCCCCAAACAGGGAGAAAATTCCAAAGACAGTGCTCGCATTTCGAAGGCACCTCACGTGTCTGCACATGACTGTTTGATGAACCAAGTGCTTAGCATTTATAAATGAAAGAAGAATAAAATCCAGAGAAAAATTTTCACCTCAGGCGCCTCACGTGCTCAGCACTTATATATATATATATATATATATATATATATATATATATATATATATATATATATAAGGGAATAAACTTAAGGAACAATGCCCACTTCGGAGCCCCTCACGTGCTCACACGTGAGCCAAGTGCTCAACACTTATATATATATATATATATATATATATATATATATATATATGAAGGAATAAACTCAAGGAACAATGCCTACTTCGGGGCCCCTCATGTGTTCACACGTGAGCTTCTTCAAAGCCCAGTGTTTAACACTGATTCAGTGTTTAGCACTATAGGGTGACTAAGGGAAATCAACCTTAGCTCAAATTAGCCAAGTCTTCCGAAGCCAAGACCCTTTGTGTCACCAATCAACTGAGCCCCCATGTTCAGGTCTCCCCAAACTAATCTTAGTCCCAAAGATGAATAGTGTTCTCCCAACATATGACATCTAAACCGATGTTCATCCCATTCTCCAAATCGGGATATTGGTTCAAGGGTACATCTCTTCACTCCTCTCATATTTGTCGTTGTAATCCTTCAACGACTTCAGAGAGGTGACGGGTCCCGAAAACCAGACATTCCACGGACTATGAGGTCCTTAAACTCATGGACTACGGTGTCCTTAAACTTTACGGACCGTGGAGTCCTTAAACTCATGGACTATGATGTCCTTAAACTTTACAGACTATGATGTCTCTAAACTACCATGGACTGTGAGGTCCTTAAACTCATGGGCTATGACATCCTTAAAATTTACAGACTATGATGTCTCTAAACTACCACGGACTGTGGGGTCCTTAAACCCATGGACTATGATATCCTTAAACTTTACAGACTATGACGTCTTTAAACTGGACCGCAAAGTCCCTAAACTAAAACAATAGAGCCCAAATGCTCTTTTGTTGGATCTAAATGATCCTGTTAAGTAGATCTTAGTCTAAAATTAGACTAACGTATCCTTAACAAATGGTTAAGTTAATTTTAGTCTAAAATTAGACTAACGTATCCTTAACAAACGTTTAAGTTGATCTTAGTCTCAAATGAGATTAACGATCCTTAAACCTAAACCAAAACCCAAATCTAAGAAAATATGGATTTAGACTAATCCACGCCCTACGGGAGACAACATAAATTAGTCTCCGTATACAATCCACGGGCAACCAAAAATAAAACAAACACACATGACACGAAGTGACCATCTGGAGAAGGAGAAAGTGGTTACCACTATGTGGTAGCGTAATTAACTGCAGGGGCTTGCGCCTGTAGGGAAGAGTGTCCCCACAATCAAAACCCCTCGTAAACGAGGGGGAATCTGACGAAGTCTGCTACAACGGCCACATCCGTTTAAACCTTAGATACATGGTGCCATAAATCAATTTGGCATCTTCGGAGAGGTGGGCGGATAAAACTAAATAGCATCTTCCCCCGAGAATTCAGGCCAGCCGTCTTAACGTCCCGGTCGCGTCTTCCGGCGGAGAACATGTTCCAACTGGGAACAACTTCAAGCTACTCAGGAGGGTGTGCAAGAACTCTCCGACCGCCATACTGAAGAAGTCTCCCCCGCTTGTCGAAAACACAACACAGGTAAAGCCGGAACGGCTTTCTCAGCAGTTGTCCTCCAAGATCCACAGAGTTTGGTGGAAAGTCCAAGACTCTGTAATTGAAAAAGATTACTCTCGCCGGCTGAAGAAGACGAAGGCTCGGCAAGAGGAAGACCATCCAACCGCCATACCACGAAAGGTATCATCTGCATGGGTGCCTGCCGCAATGGCCCCCTCAACTTCGACCTCCCATAAGAGGAGAATGCCTGAGAATCTCCTACCACTGGCAGCAAATATCAAAGGCAGTGGACCCAAACGCCCCAAGTCTGGGGGCATAGTTGTGCATACCGTCTACATGGCATCCGGAAAAAAGGATAGTCGTGGTTCCATGAGTCATCGACCACCTACACGGTATGTAACGAAAGCTCAAGAGCAATAATAAAAGCTCTAGGCAATGTTGACAAGAATGGCCGCACTTACTGGGCAGAAAGAAAGCCCGGAAAGATTGTCAGAACAACTCCAGGAGCAAGAGACCGACACCGAATTCCTACGAAGGGTGTTTGAAAAGAAAGACAAAGAGGCTGCGGAACAAGTGGCTAATATAAAACAAATGGCGCTTTTGTTCCAAGACATGGTGGAGATGATGATCCAACCGGATCCTCCGGCCGAAGACCCTCCAATAATCATTGAAGACGACCATCGAACCCTCCTTCGGCTCTATCAGCAGCCAGGGAAGAGACGATCTCCAAAGTTTCCCTTGACGACTATATAGCTTAACAAATACGAGCTCATTAGACGAACGAAGCGGCAGGACAAGTCGTCAGAAATGGGTGACCTTATCCAGGCTGGTACGACCAAATTAAGTACCCGTCAGGATATACGATCCCCAAATTCCATGTGTACAAGGGGACGGGCAATCCGCACCAACACGTTGCTCAATTCAGAGCTTTGTGCGGCAATACTGGAGGCGATGAAAACCTATTGCTTCTCCAATTTGTCGGAAGCTTGGCGGAGACGGCATTTGAATGGTACTCGGAGCTTCCGAATGATTCCATCAAGACATTTGTAGAAATGGAGCTACTGTTTATACAAAGGTTCGAGAGCGCTAGCGATCGCACCCCAATCACGGCATTAATCAACGCCAGAGTGAAACCGGGAGAGACCTGGGTTCAATACGCAATTCGGTGGCGTAACCTATGGTCAAAATGTGAACAACGCATAGAAGAAGCTCCTGCTGTGGGCATGTTCGCGGGGACCCTTGATCCTCAGGAAACTATATCCCAGTTTATGATGTTCTTCAAACTGACCACTTTCCAGGCCTTGATTGACAAACTGGCCCAAATGGACCAGATGGGCCATAGGCCTTTCTCTTTAAAGACAGATCTTTAGAATGAAAAGGACAAAGGGAAAGCGACCTTCGTCGCCAATGCTCAACAACAGCCAAGCGACCCGAAACTGGTTACTCGCCAAAACAGCAGACCGCGAGCCCTCGAAGAGAAGTTGAGACGTCCTTACTCATTTCCCTAGGATAAAATAAGGAGACTTTTCGAACTGGCGGTGCGCAACAGGCTCCTCATGCTACCGAATTCGAGATGCCCACTGCAAACGGGCGATGTCAACAATCCCAATTACTGCCCCTACCACCGAATAATGGGCCACCCAATCGAAGATTGCTACGTCTTTAAAAACTGGGTCAAAGACTAGTACCAGCAGGGCAAGTTCGCGCTGTCCGAAAACTGGAAGGTGAACCCGCCGCAGCAGCACGCTCCTAAGAAGGTGGACACGCCGGTGGCATTATGCTCATTTATAGATGAAGCTCCGTAGGAAGTAGTCCTTTCAGCTAAAACTAAAAGAATGCTGAAGGATCTTCAAACATGTCTGGCAATTAGGTGGAAGAGCATGCTAGAGCCTGAGATCATTGACGGAATGTTGAAGCCGCGCCCAACGCTGAAAGTTGGTAACGATGGGCAAAACCTCCAAGCCAAGCCTCCGAAATCTCTAAAGAAAAAGAAGAAGGCCAAGAAGCCCGTGCAGCTCGATGACAATCGTACGGGTCTGCAGAAATACATAGACGCACTAGAGGAATACAACCAAAAAGCGCGGACCCCAGTCATATTGGAAGAATTCTTCAAGCATGTTCTTGAGAATGGAGACAGTGACATTGATGAAGGAGATGACTCGTCAGAAAAACTCGAGGAGTATGTGGCGAGCTGCTACATGATTTCTCACTCATCGATTAACGACAAAGAAGCTCCTGACGTAGAAAAATTGGGACAGATAATCCAGAACCAAAACCCATGGAACTGTCAGATGACCTCATCGACAAGCTGCTGAACGAAGCTCTTCAAAAGAGCAAAGCTGATCGCGAACGTGAAGCGGCCATTTATGAAAAGGCCAAGCGTCGGCGTCAAGATGAAGAAGCTCCGGTGATGAGAAGCCATAAAGTACCCCAACCGGATCGACATGAGCCTGCCACCGGCAAGAGTAGATTCAAGATAAGGAAGCAGTTCACCAAAGCTCTGTCAATGGGAATGAAGCTGCCACCTTTCGAAGAAAATACTTCCGGAAGTATGTGCCCCGAAGAAGCGGATGTACATCTGAACTACTGCTTGTATCATCGGAGGGTCACACACCCTACCAAAGAGTGCAATGCCTTCAAGAAGTGGTGGCAGGGATACGTTGCCCACCGACAGCACTTCAAGCGGGTAAAGCATAAAGCCCATCGGGAGCAGAGAAGCACGACAGACGAGCGTGAAGGAACAGCCGGTAATTGTCATATGGTTGATGCCATCCTGACAAGAGCGAAACCTCAAGTTCTTACCTTCGGGAGCGATTCTGACGAAGAGATAGCCCTTGGTCCTCTCTTCAAGGAATCCACCTCTGGAAAAGAAGAAGAGATGAGGAACTATGAGAACATTCAGTTGCGTAACCGTACGTTTCCTGAAAAGAATCTTGGACCTTCAGACAAAGGTTCGGGCAGAAGGGAAAAATGGAAGGAAAAATTCCCTGAGGAGTTTGCCCTCAATGACAGAGTCGTTGAAGAGCTCACAACCAAGGACACGCCCAAGAAGAACAAGGTAGATTACAATGTCCTGGCACATCTATGAAAGATACCTTCACAATTAAGTATTTTGGATGCCCTTCTCCTATCTAAAGAGGCACAAGATTCCCTGATCAAGACGTTACAAGAGCCTGAGCAGTTTCAAGCCTTCCTGGTGGAAGAAAAGATGAAGGATGAGCTGGAAGAAGTCCATACGGCTGATATCACCTTCAGCGATGAAGACCTCCTTTTGGGAACGTGCGAGCACAACCGTCCGCTGTATGCAACCGGTATTATCATGATATCAAGATAGGGAAGGTTCTGGTCGACAACGGGTCCTCCGTCAACCTTCTCAATGTTAGTTGTATGTATGCCCTAGAGGCCAGTATTGTACAAATGATGTATATTATATTGGATGCTTGGACATATATAGAGAGGACTTTCTTGCTCGATATGATAGTATGTTATCTGGTTGCTCTTTATCTTAACATGTATACTTGTCTCTTTATACTGTCTTATAGTTACATGTTGGTAAAGCCCTTAGGAGATGTACTTGACTACCTGGACTATGATGCGGATCATACTAGTGGGGACATGGTAGTCCATAAGTACATCCTTCAAGGTCCCCAGTCGTGGGTGTATCGAGACGGGGCATCGATATACCAGTGTAGATTAGCGTATATGCTTCTCGACCCATGAGATGGGCGATGGATGATCCTATATCCATTGGTGTTTGACATCAGAGATAGTATACGGGTGCTCAGTGGAGACTGGGTACACTGGACAGACTCGTCGAGAACTCCCAGATGGTATTATACCTCACGTCAGATGGCAGTTCTCTGGTGACACTTGTGCAGGTTAGTCTGTAGACCCGAGATCGTCATAGAGTCTTGTGTGATTCCTACCGTGCTTTGATTTCCACCTTACCACATCCATGAGGGCGTGCAAAATGGTGGTTTTTAGGTACAGTCCCGAGTCACATGGAGGCAATGAGCGATAGGAGGGGTTTCGTCTCTCCCGGTATTAGGGGTTGATATTGCGCAGTGCTCGATTGGCCGTAACAGGGAAGTCCCTGGCCAGGGCTGATATAGAGATTTACTGGTAAGTGTTACCAGTAGTTTCTTAACCCGTTATGAGCCTTACATCGGCACGACTTATCGGTTATTGGGGTCTGACGTTTACCACCCCTAGACTTGATATGCGACATATCAGACGAGGAGACCGGACTATACGGGAAGTGTTACCGGCAGGCTTTTACAGGAGTTGGAGCGGGTTTGCTTGCTGATCTTCTGATCGCTCAATACCCGGGTAGACGTTACGTCCAGCTAGTACCGCTGACGGCTTGTGGGTGCTTGATGTGATCATCACCTACTGCCGGCGTATTGACGAGTCTTTAGAGTCCTATATAGAGGTTTTACCGGCTCAGGCAAAACGAAATAGGAGCGCATATGTGATATGTGCCAGACCGAGAATAATGCGTGTATGTGATACCGTATTCTATTCTCGCGACTTTTTGTATCGGTCGGTTATATATAATATAGCCGGGTTATCGAATCAAGTGTTGATTTGATAAGTCGATACAATGGATGTTAGTCGGGTGCACAAGATATGACCAGATTATTAAGTCAAGTGTTGATTTAATAATTAAGTGTATAATTGTATATTAGATATACTAGTTTACATTTACTAACACATGTTCACTTTAGGTTTTTTCTCACATGAACACAACTTTGATATATACGTGATATATATTAAAATGTGTTTTCTTTTAGTATCATGGTTGATGATACACATGACATGGGTGTACAAGACATACACCATTCTATTTTTATGGTGGGTTATAATTATTTAAGGTAATTACAAAATTGGTGGAATTTTGGAAAGAGCATGAAGCTTGTAGAAGCTTGCTTTGCTTTGACAAAGTCCACTACCTTTGTCTTCACCTTAGATTTTTTATTAACCTAACCATTTAGATTAGCCATGGTTATGTCTCTACAAGAGTTAGTATATTATACTCACTCACCAGGGTTACACTTCTCACTTGATCATTACCCTCATCTCTTTCTTTTGTTCTTCTTCTTCATTGAGCAAAAGAAAAAGCTTGCTAGGGTTTGTTCCAAAGTGAGAAAGATTGTGAGAAATAAAATTCCAAAGAGAACCCACTTACTATTTCTCCATCCTCTACTAGACTAGCACTTTAGTTTAGGGTGTTTGCTTCACTAATTCTCAAGTTAGTGAAGTAGAAGCTTGAGTTAGCATCCCCTCGACGTAGATCATCTTCGGCCTTGAAGACTTCAAGCAAGGACGCGTCTTTCGCCTCGTGAAGCCATGCAAGGGTCCGGGAGAACCACGATCGCAGCGAAGGGACTTCAACAAGGAGCTAAAGAAGTGAAGGACCGATCTACAAATGTTGTATTTCGTATTCACTTAGTTGTAAACGTAGTTTACTTGCATATGAAACCCTAATTTTCTAGCAACGATCTTGTTTAGGGTTATTCGGCACGGCTAAACTTTTAAATGGAAATGTTTAATGCTTCCTTAAACCTTATTAGAGTGCCTAGTAACCCTACAGTGGTATCAGAGCCTAGCCAGAGCATTAGGCGATGTGTTAACGAGGTTAAAACTCCGAACGAACCCGAATACGTTAAAATGAACCCCTCTCTGTACATTTTTTAAAATCTGTGATTTTTCTGAATTAAAAATACCTAAAAAAATCAGCAGGTAAATATAAACATTACAGTAGAAAATGAGCCCCTGAACAGTAAAACCCACCGCGGAATTGCGGCCAAACCTCTCTTGGGCCGCGGATCCGCGACCGTACTGTAGCAATGGGCTTTTGTTTTCCTACAGTAATGTCTATTTCTGTGAGTATATCTTTCTGGGTATTTTTTATTTTGACTCAAGTGTTGAGTATTCTGGGGTTTATTTTGCTTTCGTAGATTCGATCGGAAAATTTAAATTCGTAATGTTTTCCGGATAATTTAGAAAGTATTAAAATGTTCGAACGGATATCATTAACTCAATTTTTCCCGGCACGAAAAATATTCAAGTGTTGAATTTTTCTCGGGTTTAAATCTTTCGGAAAAACGTGCATGTGACGCGATGGACCCTCTAGAAGACAACAAACCATAACTCGATTATGTGACCGTCTTGAACTGCCTTTTGAACCTTAGGGTTTGAGGCAGTACGGCGTGCCACATGTGAGGCGTTGGCTTGACCCTTCTACGGCTGGACCGTTGCTACTGTGACGTATTCTGGAATTTTTGAACTCCGCTCAAGTATTGAGCTATTTGGGAAATCTTAGGTATTTGATTATTCGATCGGAAAGTTTAATACTGTCTATTTATCTGGAATGTGATACAATATGTGGAATTCATACGGTTAGACATGAAATGCGAAGTATGTGATATTTCAGATTTACGATGTCTAAAGAGATTGTGGATTCCAAATGTTGTAGTTTTACACTTTCTTTTCTGTGACCATAAGTGTAATATGTGATATCGCCGGTTTCGTTGCTATATGTCAACGACAATTGGGATGCGCATATTTACTTACGTTGATGACATGTGATGTTATGTGTTGCTGGATATGTTATATTGGATCGTCGCGTTTTGAATAGCCGGGTTTTTTTATGTGAGATGAGAGTTTTTATTTTCATTCATGTAAAATTAAATGTATGTAATATTCTTTTATTGCGGCACTTCCGGGATGAGGACGATGTCACCATTTGTATATTATTTACTTTTCCGCACTAGGATAGACCCAAGGAGGAGAGCACAAGTAACAGGGTTCTAGAGTCCAGTGGGAGACCAACTCGAGGAGTCGAGTCCGGGTCTCCTAACTCTAGAATTGGTAGGGTTGCTTGCCGCTCTCGTAGGGGTCTAGGGGTGTGGGTTTGGCTATTCATCGCGACCGTGGAATCCGTATTTTATAGAGGCTCAAAATAAAACACGGACGTCCTAGTATATCCAATATTTCATATGTTTCTTCTGCTGCGATATCTGTGATGTGATCATTTGATGTGCTGTGATAAATACAGTATATAGTATATATGATATATTATATAGGCGTTACTTATGTTTTACACCCGCGCTAGCCCTGCCCCGCTCTGCCGTTAGTTACCTAACCTAACGGTGCACGAGGGGACATCGAGGTGAATGCGGATGGCATAAGTGTACGTCGTATTTATCTGTGATGTTTAGGTGACTTAAATGATGAGACTTCATTAATGTGATTAATGAAAGAAAAGAAACCTAAAAGATGTTGTAGAATCAAATTTTTCAAAAAGGGTAGCTACAGTTTTGCTTTGCATAGTGATATATGTGATATATCCCGCACCTTATTCGATGAGGAAAGAGCCGAGATCCCTTCACCGGGAGTGACCTCTTTAGAAAAACTGGCAGATGCTACAACACTCGGTTTGTTTTTGATTGCTTTTGGAGTTTTGCTTTGCATAGTGATATATATGATATGTCATGCACCTTATTCGATGAGGAAAGAGCCGAGATCCCTTCACCGGGAGTGACCTCTTTAGCAAAACTAATGAAAGCCTCAAAATCACTCCATTTCAAAATTCACTCGATTCTACGATGATATCAAGTTCATTATGCAATAGGTTTTCAGAAAAACTTGTCGTAGCCCTCCGTCATTTCAGATAAGTCCTGCTCAGTATTCGTGCTGCGTTTGTTGACTTTGTCAAGGCGTAGTGTGCGGTAGCTGACCAGTATTTATCTGTTTATGCATATGATACAGATTGTTTTAGGGTAGTCGTACGGCCTTGTTGACCTTGTCAAGGGTCGTGCGGGTGGGTTTAATTCAATCAAGAAATGACGGGTTGAACTTGACTTACGGTCTATGGTTTGTTGACCTTGTCAAGGTCATAGATCGTTTGGGGCAAAATATTATCGGGAATTTCAAGTGTTGAAATTTGCAATGAGATTGCATACCTTCTATGAGATAGTTGGATCCCGATACCCACTGCGAGTAATTGTTACTCCTGAGAGAGTTTTACACAGGACAATTAGCCGATTAAGTAGGTGTCTAGAAAGGTGTCAACGGGATTACGCCTGTGGGAAAACAAGGTTTGCTTTAATTAGGTCCGTGCGAAAGCACGGGGAACCTCCCTCAAAGTATCGACACTGGCCTGGCTGAAAGATTGGCGAAGTTATAGGGTGTAATTAATCCCGGCTAGTCTTTCCTTTTAGGGTTTGAAGGAAGATTTGATAAAAACAGTGGGAGCCATCCTGATTAGATAAAATAATAACCAATCTGATCTTGCAAGAGCATATGCTAAAGTGTTTTCTTCTCTCTCTCTCCAGGTAGTGACCATATCATGCCTTAATCAAGATAATAATATGGATGTATTGACCGAATCCGCATGTTATACTGTGCTGGGGAACGTTGGTTCCGTTCTTTCTTATAAGAGTTATAGGACTGAACAGGATATTAGGGAATACCAGGATTCTCATGCCACCCGTGTGAAGAAAGTACATGTTGATGCATTTTCTTCGGGTGTGTTCGTTACAGAGAACTGTTTCTCCATTTCCTCTACGTCCTGGGTATTAGATACCGGGTCAGGATCCCATATATGTAATCAGTTATATGGGCTTAGGAAAGGTAGAGAACTTGGAGAAGATGATAAAGACATAAGGGTTGGAAATGGTGCAATTGTTGCAGCTAAAACCGTCGGGGAATATCACCTTGTATTGCCAACTGGTAATACATTGATTCTGAACGAATGCTATTTCATGCCGAACCTAATATGCAACATTATATCGGTTTCTTTGTTGAGTAAAGAGAGATATAATTTTGTATTACAGGATAATGTTATGAACATTTTCCTTAACCAAAAGTTGGTTGGATCAGGCACGTTGTGCAATGGCATTTATGTTCTAAATCAATCAACAGTTCTGAGCATAACAAACACACACAAGAGGAAGAGTTCAGAAATGAACGAATCCTTCTTGTGGCATTGTAGACTGGGTCACATCAATGCGACACGACTAACTAAGTTACATAAAGATGGATATTTGAATCCATTTGAATTTTCATCTTATGACACTTGCCAGTCATGTCTCAAAGGCAAGATGACCAAAACTCTGTTTACGGGACACGGAGAGAGAGTTACAGAACTCTTGGGACTGGTACATAGTGATGTATGCGACCCCATGTCTACACATGCCAGGAATGGTTCTGCGTACTTCATTACATTCACTGACGATCTCTCTAGATTCGGATATGTGTTCCTGATGAAACACAAATCAGAAGCTTTTAAGAAATTTAGAGAATATAAACAAGAAGCCGAGAACCAAACCGGGAAAAGTATTAAAATCCTTCGATCTGATCGAGAAGGTGAATACTTGAGCAATGAATTCCTGGACTTCCTAAAAGAGAATGGGATTCTCTCTCAGCTGACTCCTCCATATACACCACAGCACAACGGTGTATCTGAACGGAGGAACCACACCCTATTAGATATGGTGCGCTCTATGATAAGCACAACTGAGTTACCTATTTCCTTCTGGGGGTATGCGCTGGAGACAGAAGCATACCTATTGAATCAAGTTCCATCTAAATCTGTACCTACCACACCATATGAGATATGGAGTGGGAAGAGGCCATATCTTAAACGAGTTAAGATATGGGGTTGTCTGGCCTATGTCAAAAGACAAAATCCGGACAAACTCGAGGCATGGTCAGTTCTTTGCAAGTTTGTGGGATATCCAAAGAACTCATATGGGTATTTTTTCTACCATAGTGAGGAACAAAAATTGTTTGTTGCTCAACATGCCACCTTTTTAGAAAAGGAATTTCTTGTAAAAGAAATTAGTGGAAAAGTGGTAGAGCTGGAAGAGGTTCCGGATATACAAACTGCAACTGAAGATTTAGTGGAACCAGAGGATTCGGTAGTTCTCAACGAACCTCAGCCTCTCTGCCGATCTAGTAGGGTTCCTCACCCACCTGAGAGATACTACGGTTTTCTCATGGATGGTGGGAGCGAGGATTGCATCATGGTTGATGATGACCCAACTAGCTTCGAGCAGGCCATCACGAGTGCAGACTCAGTGAAATGGCTGGATGCAATGCAGTCCGAGATGGAATCTGAAAGGTTCCTAGGCACACCAAGGAGGTCTCACAAGGCATCAACCATGCCAATTTCAAAAATTAGAGGTGCCGAGAAACCCTAACACGGATCGTTGGCTAGATATATAGGCGACAAAGCAAACTAGTTAACACTTAACTACAAGAATACGGAAATACAACCTTTGTAGATCCGTTTCTCCACCTCCATAGCTCCGCAATGAAGTCTCCTCGCTGTCCATATCAAATCCCGGGCTCTAGCGTCGGCTTCATCGGAGAAAGAGCGGGCTAGGTCATCGACGACGTGCCGAAGATGATCTACGTCGAGGCATCACTAGATCAAGCTCCAACTTCACCAAGTTTAGAAAACTTGTGAAGGAAACACACTCTACTACTTGGCAAGAGGTAGAGGATGAAGAAATAGGAAGTGGGTTCACTTTAGAATTGGATTTCTCACTCTTTTTCATCAATCACCATTGATGAAGAAAGGTTTTCTTCAAGTGAAGAAGAAGAAGAAGATGAAGATAATTATTATGATAAGTTATTAAAAAAGGGTATAAAAAGAATACTTATCATAATAATAACCATGGTCAAGTGTAGAGACTAAACTAAGGTTAAGTGAATAGTTAGGTTAGGTATGAAGACAAAAATGGTGACTAAGTCAAAGCTTCATGAAGCTTCAACATATATCCAAATTAGCCACCATTTTCCTTTTGCCAAAATGAATAAATAAACAAATAAATGAATAAGAAAACAAAACCCTAACCATTCATATAACCATGGTTCAATCTTTACACAAACCCTAGTTAACATGTATCATCAAACATGACACAATCAAGTGCACAAAAGTATATCACATATACAACTTGTGCAATCCAAGTGAGAAAATCCATATAAAGTGAACCAATACTAGTTAATGCAAAGTAATATATCAAATATGTATAATTATACATTAAATCATTAAATCAACACTTGATTCAATGATCCGGTCATGTCGCACATAACCGACTAGTATCCAATGTATCGGCTTATCGAATCAATCCTTGATTCGATAACTAGGTTATATCGCATACAACCATTCGATACAATCATCGCGAGAATAGAATACGGTATCACATACACGCATTATTCTTGTTAGTTGTATGTATGCCCTAGAGGCCAGTATTGTACAGATTATGTATATTATATTGGATGCTTGGACATATATAGAGATGACTTTCTTGCTCGACATGATAGTATGCTATCTGGTTGCCATTTATCTTAACATGTACACCAGTCTCTTTATACTGTCTTATAGTTACATGTTGGTAAATCCCTTAGGATTTGTACTTGACTACTAGACTATGATGCAGATCATACTAGTGGGGACATGGTAGTCCATAAGTACATCCTTCAAGGTCCCTAGTCGTAGGTGTATCGAGACGGGGCATCGATATACCAGAGTAGACTAGCGTATACGCTTCTCGACCCATGTGATGGGCGATGGATGATCCCATATCCATTGGTGTTTGACATCAGAGATGGTGTACGGGTGCTCAGTGGAGACTGGGTACACTGGACGGACTCGCCGAGAACTCCCAGATGGTATTATACCTCACGTCAGATGGCAGTTCTCAGGTGACACTTGTACAGATTAGTCTGTAGACCCGAGATCGTCATAGAGTCTTGTGTGATTCCCACTGTGCTTTGATCTCCACCTTACCACGTCCATGAGGGCGTGCAAAACGGTGGTCTTTGGGTACAGTCCCGAATCACATGGAGGCAATGAGCGATAGGAGGGGTTTCGTCTCTCCCGGTATTGGGAGTTGATGTTGCGCAGTGCTCGATTGGCCGTAACAGGGAAGTCCCTGGCCAGGGCTGATTAGAGATTTGCTGGTAAGTGTTACCAGTAGTTTCTCGACCCGTTACGAGCCTCACATCAGCACGACTTATCGGGTTATTGGGGTCTGACGTATACCACCCCTAGACTTGATATGCGACGTATCAGACGAAGAGACTGGACTTATGGTAAGTGTTACTGGTCGGATTCGCAGGAGTGTGAGCGGGCTAGCTCGTCGATCTTCTGATCGCTCAATACCCGGGTGGCCGTTACGTTTAGCAGACCGCTTGCGGCTTGTGGGTGCTTGATATGATCATCATCTGCTACCGGCGTATTGACGAGTTTTTAGAGTCCTACACAGAGGTTTCCTGGCTCAAGCGAAACGAAATAGGAGCGCATATGAGATATGTGCAGGACCGAGAATAATGCGTGTATGTGATACCGCATTTCATTCTGGCGATATATGTTTCGATTGGTTATATTCGATATGACCTAGTTATCGAATCATTCATTCGATAAATCGATACATTAGATTCTAGTCGGTTATGTGCGACATGACCGGATCATTGAATCAAATGTTGATTTAATGATTTAATGCATAATTATATATTTGATATATTGCATTGCATTAACTAGTATTGGTTCACTTTAAACGGATTTTTCTCACTTGATGCACATTGTATATGTGATATGCTTTAGTGCACTACTTTGTATCATGTTTGATGATACTTGATAATGTGATTAAGTGTAAAGGGTTAAACCATGGTTAAGTGATGATTAGGGTTTTGGTTTTTCATTTATTTATTTGTTTATTTATTTGAAAGGATTAAGTTAAGTATGGTGGCTTATTTTGGAGCTATGTTGAAGCTTCATGAAGCTTTGACAAAGTCCACCATCCTTATCTCATCCTTAATCCTAACCACACTAACTAACCTTGGTTTAATCTCTACACTTGACCATGGTCAAGATATGATAAGTATTCATATTAGTTTTATTTTAAAAGATGAAGACTTATCTTTCTTTCTTCATCTTCATCTTCTTCTTCTTCTTCAAGCTCAAGGTCCATCAATGGCAACTTGAGTTAAAGTGAGATAAATCCAATTCTAAAGTGAACCCACCTCCTATTTCTTCACCCTCTACCTCTTGCCAAGTTGTTTTGGGTGTTTACTTCACAAGTTTCACAAGTTTGTGAAGTCGGAGCTTGAGTTTGTGCAACCTCGACGTAGATCGTCTTTGACACGAAGCCGACGACCTATTCCACACGTTTCTCCGATGAAGCCGTCACGAGAGTTCAAGCTTCAAGATGGACAGCGAGAGGACGCCCTTGCGGAGCCGTGGAGGTGGATATCCGGATCTACAAAGGTTGTAATTTCCGTATCCCAGTAGTTAACTGTTAACTAGCTTTTAGTTTCGCCTAGAATTCTAGCAAACGATCCGTAGTCGGGTCTCTCGGCACCGTTAAAATTTTAATATGGCATGTTCGATGCCTTGTGTGACCTCATTAGGGTGCCTAGGAACCCTACAATTCTCGGTCCCGCACATATCTCATATGCGCTCCTATTTCGTTTCGCTTGAGCCAGGAAACCTCTGTGTAGGACTCTAAAGACTCGTCAATACGCCGGCAGCAGGTGATGATCATATCAAACACCCACAAGCCGCAAGCGGTCTGCTAAACGTAACGGCCACCCGGGTATTGAGCGATCAGAAGATCGACAAGCAAGCCCGCTCACACTCCAGTGAATCCAACCAGTAACACTACCGTACAGTCCGGTCTGATCGTCTGATATGTCGCATATCTCGCCTAGGGGTGGTAAACGTCAGACCCCAATAGCTCGATAAGTCGTGTCGATATGAGGTCTATAACTGTTCGAGAAACTACTGGTAACACTTACCAGTAAATCTCAGCAACCCTGGCCAGGGATTTCCTGTTATAGCCAATCGAACACAGCGCAACATCAACCCCCTATACCGGGAGAGACGAATCCCCTCCTATTGCTCATTGCCTCCATGTGACTCGGGACTGTACCCAAAAACCACCGTTTTGCACGCCCTCTTGGACGTGGTAAGATGGAAATCAAAGCATAGTGGGAACCACACAAGACTCTATGACGATCTCAGGTCAACAGACTACTCTGTACCAGTGTCACCAGAGAACTGCCATCTGACGTAAGGTATAATACCATCTGGGAGTTCTCGGCGAGTCTGTCCAGTGTACCCAGTCTCTACTGAGCACCCGTATATCATCTCTGATGTCAAACACCAATGGATATGGGATCATCCATCGCCCATCTGTATGGGTCGAGAAGGTACACGCTAGTCTACTCTGGTATATCGATACCCCATCTCGATACACCCACGACTAGGGACTTTCAAGGATGTACTTATGGACTACCATGTCCCTACTAGTATGATCCGCATCATAGTCCAGGTAGTCAAGTACACATCCTAAAGGGCTTTACCAACATGTAATAGAGAGACAATCTGTGTACACGTTAAGGTAAAGAGCAACCAGATAGTATACTATCATGTCGAGCAAGAAAGTCCTCTCTATATATGTCCCAGCATCCACTACAATATACATCCAATGTACAGTAATGGCCTCTAGGGCATACATATAACTAACAATCTCCCACTTGCACTAGGGCCATCTGTAGCAGTGGTTGTAGTATCTCATACTCAACCATCCCATAAAAGTCTCTCTCTGGGAATAGGCCTTCGTGAGTGGATCCGCCGTGTTGTCCTCTGAGTCTACTCTCCTAACCTCGATCTCCTTGGAGATCAACCATCTCCATGATCAAGTGATACTGCCTTAGAATATGTCTAGATCACTGATGGGACCTGCGTTCCTTGGCATAAGCCACAACTCCATTGTCTCACAATGGTAGGAACGTAGTTCATCTCATGAACTAATATACACCCAAACATCCTCTTTGGTAGCATCTTAAGTAGCGATGTATCCTGCCTTTATCGTCTAGTATGTCACGGTATCTAGCTTGGAACTCTTCCAACATACCGTCCCTTTACTGAGGGTAAAGACAATGCCTGCGACTGACATTCAGTCGTCTTTATCACCCTGGAACCTTTCCAGTGATTTTCCCCAGAATCGTTTGATATCATCTCACTACAACTAGTGAGAATCCTAATATCCAATTAAATCTATCTCATAGATCCAAAACTCAGGATTTAGGAGGTATCATTTTGATCCTACACGGAGAATCTTTGTGATAAACGGAGATTGATCGAGCGTAGCATAAGAAACTCCTTTCTTATCAAGAGTATGTCATCCACGTACTTTACGAGGATCACCACCATACTCCCTACTACCTTTTTTTTTATATACAAGGTTCATCTACCATTTTGATGATGTCAAACTCTTTGACTACTTCATCAAAACAGATGTTCCAACTCCGCGATGCCTGCTTTATCCTATAAAGCATCTTGCACACGTTTCCGCTGCTCCCACTGTCTACGAGACCCTCTGGCTGTGTACTTATAGACGCTCTCTTCTAAAACATCATTTGGAAAAGCAGTCATGACACCCAACCGCCAGATATCATAGTCATGGTATGTAGCCGTGGCAAGTAGTATCTGGATGGACTTAAGCATAGGTACTGGAAAAGGTTTCATCATTATCCACGCCTGGTTGATGACGAAAACCTTTAACAAGTCTAGCTTTGAAAGTCTCAACTTTTCCATATACACCAAGTAATCTTCTCAAGATATACTTGCTCCTGATGGGGATTTAACCCTTCAGATATAGCAACTAAAGCCCATACTTTGTTGGTGTATAAGGATTCCATCTCAGATCGCTAAGCATCCAGCCATTCTTACAGAGTCTTACTCCTGATGGCCAGATCGAAGCCAGTTGGGTCATCATCTCATGATGCAATCTTCGCTCCCACTGTCATAGAGAAACCGAAGTTTCTCTCAGGTGGGTGAGGAACCCTACTAGATCGGCGGAGAGGCTGAGGTTCGTTGGAATCTACTGAATCCTTTGGTTCTACCAAATCATCTTCTGTATTTTGCATAGCTGGAACCTTTCCAGTTCTACATAACTAACCTTGCCTCGAGATTGTCCGGATTTTGCCTTTTAGACATAGGCCGGACAACCCCAAATCTTAACTAGCTTAAGACATGGGCTCTTCCCATACCATATCTCATATGGAGTGGTAGGCAACTGATTTGATTTGATTGGAACCCTATTCAATAGGTATGCATCTTCTCAAGTGCACAACTCCCAAAAGGAAACAGGTAACTCAGTAGTACTCATCATAGAGCACACCATATCACATAGGGTGCTATTGCTCCGCCCCGATATACCATCGTGCTATGGTGTATACGGAGGAGTAATGCTGAGAGAGAATCTCATTCTCCTTTAGAATAATCCAGGAATTCCGTGCTCAAGTATTCTCCTCCTTGATCACATCAAAGGACATAATACTTATACCCGTATTTTGGTTCTCTACTTCTAACTTATATTCTGTGAATATCTCAAAAGGTTCGGACTTGTGTTTCAACAGGAACATAGGTCTGAAACTCGAAAGATCATCAGAGAACGTAATGAAGTATAAAGAACCAGTCCTGGCATGTGTAGACAGGGGACCTACATACATCAACATGTATCATCCCAAGAGTTCACTAACTCTTTCTCTGTTTCCAGTAAACGGAGCTATGGTCATCTTATCTTTGTGACATGACTGGCGAGTTTCACAAGATGTAAGTTCAAACTAATTTAAATATGCATCTTTATGTAACTCTAGCCAGTCGGGTCGCATTGATCTGACCTAGTCTACAATACCTCAAGATGGAATCGTTCAATTCTGAACTCTTCCTCTTGTGTGTGTTCCGTATACTAAAGAACTGTTGTTTGATTTAGAACATCAACGCTTTTAGATAACGTGCCTGAACCGATCAACTTTTGATATAGGAAATGTTCAAAACATTATCCAACAATACAGAATTTTATCATTTCTTTACTAATAAAGAGACTGATATGATTTTGTATATCAGGTTCGGTATCTAACAACATTCGTTCAGAATCAATGTATTGGTAATACAGGATGACAGTGACCGACAGACTTGGCTGCAACACTTGCCCCGTTTTCTGCCTCATGAAACTTATCACCCGTTCTCAGTTCTCTACCTTTCCATAGCCCTATGTAACAGATTACATATCTGGGATCCTGATCTGGTATCACATACCCAGGACGTAGAGGATACAGAGAAACAGTTCTTTGTAATGAACACACCCGAAGGAGATGCATCATATGCACTTTCTTCGTTTGGGCGGCACGGGAAATCTGGTATTCCCCAATTTCCTGCTCTGTCTTATAACAATTATAAGTTGGAGCGGGACCAACGTTCCCCAGCTCAGTATAATAAGCGGGTTCGGTCAATTATCCGTGTTATTATCTTGATTAAGGCGTGATATGGTCGCTACCTGGAGAGAGAGAGAAGAAAACACTCAGCGTGCGCTCTTTCAAGAATAGATTGGTTATTATTTTATCTAATCAGGATGGCTCCCACTGCTTTTTATCAAATCTTCCTTCAAACCCTAAAAGGAAAGACTAGCCGGGGTTAATTACACACTACAAGTTCGTCAATCTTTCAGCCAGGCTAGTGTCGGTACTTTGAGGGAGGTCCCCCGTGCTTTCGCACGAACCTAATTAATGTAAACCTCGTTTTCCCAGAGGCGTAACCTCGTTAACACCTTTCTAGACACCTACTTGATCGGCTAATTGTAATGTATAAAACTCTCCCAGGAGTAACTCTTACTCACAGCGGGTATCGGGATCCAACTATCTCATAGAAGGTATGCAATCTCATTGCAAATTTCAACACTTGAAATTCCCGATAATATTTTGCCCCGAACGATCTATGACCTTGACAAGGTCAATAAACCATAGACCGCAAGTCAAGTTCAACCCGTCATTTCTTGATTGAATCAAACCCACCCGCACGACCCTTGACAAGGTCAACAAGGCCGCACGACTACCCTAACCCAATCTGCATCATATGCATAAGCAGATAAATACTGGTTAGCTACCGCACACTGCGCCTTGACAAGGTCAACAAGCGCAGCACGAATACTAAACAGGATTTATCTGAAATGACGGAGGGCTACGACAGGTTTTTCTGAAAACCTATTTCGTAATGAACTTGATATCGTTGTAGAATCAAATGATTTTAAAATGGAGTGTTTTTGAGGCTTTTCTAGTTTTGCTAAAAGAGTCACTCCCGGTGAAGGGATCGTCGGTCCTTTCCTTGTCGAATGAGGTGCGGGATATATCATATATATCACTGTGCAAAGAAAAAACACTTAAAAGCAATCAAAAGACAAATCGAGTGTGTAGCATCTGCCAGTTATTGCTAAAGGAGTCACTCCCGGTGAAGGGATCTCGGTCCTTTCCTCATCGAATAAGGTGCAGGATATATCACATATACCTCTGTGCAAAGCAAGAACTGTAGCTACCTGTTTTAATTTTGAAATTCGATTCTACAACATCTTAGGTTTCTTTTATTTCATTAATCTCATTAATGAAGTCCCATCATTTAAGTACCTAAACATCACAGATAAATACGACGTACACTTATGCCATCCGCATTCGCCTCGATGTCCCCTCGTGCACCATTAGGTTAGGTGACTAACGGCAGAGTGGGGCAGGGCTAGCACGGGTGTAAAACATAAATAACGTCTATATAATATATAATATATACTATATACTGTATCTATCACAGAACATCACATGATCACATCACAGATATCGCAGCAGAAGAAATATATGAAATATTGGATATACTAGGACGTCCGTGTTTTCAATACGAGCCAGTATAAAACACGGATTCTACGGTCGTGATGAATAGCCAAACCCACACCCCTAGACCCCTACGAGAGCGGCAAGCAACCCTACCAATTCTAGAGTTAGGAGACCCTGACTCGACTCCTCGAGTTGGTCTCCTACTGGACTCCAGAACCCGGTTACTTGTGCCCTCTTCCTTGGGTCTATCCTAGTGCAGAAAAGTAAATAATATACATCAACGGTGACAACTTCCGCTACCTGGAAGTGCCCCAATAAAAGAATATTACATACAAGTTTTTACATGAATGAAAATGAAAAACACACATCTCACATAAAAACCCCCGGCTATTCAAATACGACGATCCAATATAACATATCCAGCAACACATAACATCACATGTCATCAACGTAAGTAAATATGCGCATCCCAATTGTCGTTGACATATAGCAACGAAATCGGCGATATCACATATTACACTTACGGTCACAGAAAAGAAAGTGTAAAACTACAACAGTTGGAATCCGCAACCACCTCAGACATCGCATGCCTGACCAAATGAATTTCTTAGACATCACATGCCTAACAATTATAAACCCCGCATTTTAGTCTCAAAATCGAAAACACTTTTCAATATCAAGTCGGGCAATTCAACAAGATTCCCGACATCCTGATCGAATGCTCGTCGCAAACTTCAGTAGGCGGCCGCACCCCCGACGCCGTCGACGAAGTGCACCAAGGCGGAACACCGCTACAGCGAGCACCCGAACGGATGCTTTCGGCGATGGGGTTCTCCTACAGTCACTTGGTCGGGGCAATGAAGTGAGGCTGTCTATTAAGTTTACCCGGCGAGTATCCGCGTACGCTACGTGATTGCGACGGACTTTTGATCACATCAAAATTCCGTGGCAACCGATCAAATGAGACTAAACTGCTATGTTTATAACATTCATTCAGTTATCACATAACTTTTGTGAATTCCAATTGTTGTATCACATTCCGGATAATTAGAAAATGTTAAACTTTCCGATCGAACATTCAAACACCTAAGTTTTTCCGAAACAGATCAACACATGAAATAAGTCTAACAACATTCAGTTCGTACCTCAGTACCAACGGTCCAGCCGTAGAAGGGTCAAGCCAACGCCTCACATGTGGCACGCCGTACTGCCCCAAACCCGAAGATTCAAAGGGCAGTTCAAGACGGTCACATAATCGAGTTAAGGTTTGTTGTCTTCTAGAGGGTCCATCGCGTTACTTGCACTACTTAGAACGTCTTTAAACTACGGAAAAATCCAACACTTGGAAATTTCCCGACAGGGGAAAAATTGGGTATTTATATCCGGTCGAACTTTTTAACATATTCTAAAAATTACCCGGAAAAACACACAGACAAAATTAGACAGTCCGATCGAATCTCCGAATCCCCAATACACCCAGAAAATACAACTCTGGAAAAAATATTAAAAATTCCCAGGAAAACCAGCACAGAAAACTAAGAATTACTGTGCAGAATTAGACGCACAAAACGACAACATAGCCGCGGAACAGCCGCACAAGCCAGCTTGTGCCGCGGTTCCGCCGCGCTACAGTGGAATCATGGACACGTGTTGCACAGTAATTCTTAGGATTCCCTGCTGATTTTTCTGCATATTTTTATTTTCGAAAAATCCACATTTTACAGAAATGTCCAGAGAGCATGTTTAGGGTTTGGGTTTCGGGTCGATCGGACTTCAAACTCCGTCTAGACTTCGCCTAAGGCTCTAGCTAGGCTCTGATACCAGTGAAAGGTTCCTAGGCACACCAAGGAGGTCTCACAAGGCATCAACCATGCCAATTTCAAAAATTAGAGGTGCCGAGAAACCCTAACACGGATCGTTGGCTAGATATATAGGCGACAAAGCAAACTAGTTAACACTTAACTACAAGAATACGGAAATACAACCTTTGTAGATCCGTTTCTCCACCTCCATAGCTCCGCAATGAAGTCTCCTCACTGTCCATATCAAATCCCGGGCTCTAGCGTCGGCTTCATCGGAGAAAGAGCGGGCTAGGTCATCGACGACGTGCCGAAGATGAGCTACGTCGAGGCATCACTAGATCAAGCTCCAACTTCACCAAGTCTAGAAAACTTGTGAAGGAAACACACTCTACTACTTGGCAAGAGGTAGAGGATGAAGAAATAGGAAGTGGGTTCACTTTAGAATTGGATTTCTCACTCTTTTTCATCAATCACCATTGATGAAGAAAGGTTTTCTTCAAGTGAAGAAGAAGAAGAAGATGAAGATAATTATTATGATAAGTTATTAAAAAAGGGTATAAAAAGAATACTTATCATAATAATAACCATGGTCAAGTGTAGAGACTAAACTAAGGTTAAGTGAATGGTTAGGTTAGGTATGAAGACAAAAATGGTGACTAATTCAAAGCTTCATGAAGCTTCAACATATATCCAAATTAGCCACCATTTTCCTTTTGCCAAAATGAATAAACAAACAAATAAATGAATAAGAAAACAAAACCCTAACCATTCATATAACCATGGTTCAATCTTTACACAAACCCTAGTTAACATGTATCATCAAACATGACACAATCAAGTGCACAAAAGTATATCACATATACAACTTGTGCAATCCAAGTGAGAAAATCCATATAAAGTGAACCAATACTAGTTAATGCAAAGTAATATATCAAATATGTATAATTATACATTAAATCATTAAATCAAAACTTGATTCAATGATCCGGTCATGTCGCACATAACCGACTAGTATCCAATGTATCGGCTTATCGAATCAATCCTTGATTCGATAACTAGGTTATATCGCATACAACCATTCGATACAATCATCGCGAGAATAGAATACGGTATCACATACACGCATTATTCTCGGTCCCGCACATATCTCATATGCGCTCCTATTTCGTTTCGCTTGAGCCAGGAAACCTTTGTGTAGGACTCTAAAGACTCGTCAATACGCCGGCAGCAGGTGATGATCATATCAAACACCCACAAGCCGCAAGCGGTCTGCTAAACGTAACGGCCACCCGGGTATTGAGCGATCAGAAGATCGACGAGCAAGCCCGCTCACACTCCAGTGAATCCAACCAGTAACACTACCGTACAGTCCGGTCTGATCGTCTGATATGTCGCATATCTCGCCTAGGGGTGGTAAACGTCAGACCCCAATAGCTCGATAAGTCGTGTCGATATGAGGTCTATAACTGTTCGAGAAACTACTGGTAACACTTACCAGTAAATCTCAGCAACCCTGGCCAGGGATTTCCTGTTATAGCCAATCGAACACAGCGCAACATCAACCCCCTATACCGGGAGAGACGAATCCCCTCCTATCGCTCATTTCCTCCATGTGACTCGGGACTGTACCCAAAAACCACCGTTTTGCACGCCCTCTTGGACATGGTAAGATTAAAATCAAAGCACAGTGGGAACCACACAAGACTCTATGACGATCTCGGGTCAACAGACTACTCTGTACCAGTGTCACCAGAGAACTGCCATCTGACGTAAGGTATAATACCATCTGGGAGTTCTCGGCGAGTCCGTCCAGTGTACCCAGTCTCTACTGAGCACCCGTATATCATCTCTGATGTCAAACACCAATGGATATGGGATCATCCATCGCCCATCTGTATGGGTCGAGAAGGTACACGCTAGTCTACTCTGGTATATCGATGCCCCATCTCGATACACCCACGACTAGGGACTTTCAAGGATGTGCTTATGGACTACCATGTCCCCACT
This sequence comes from Agapanthus africanus, assembly GCA_030015575.1. Lineage (NCBI taxonomy): Eukaryota > Viridiplantae > Streptophyta > Magnoliopsida > Asparagales > Amaryllidaceae > Agapanthus > Agapanthus africanus. The sequence goes on from JASDDO010000024.1 coordinate 815,460,969, forward strand.
AGTATGATCCGCATCATAGTCCAGGTAGTCAAGTATACATCCTAAAGGGCTTTACCAACATGTAATAGAGAGACAATCTGTGTACACGTTAAGGTAAATAGCAACCAGATAGCATACTATCATGTCGAGCAAGAAAGTCCTCCCTATATATGTCCCAGCATCCACTACAATATACATCCAATGTACAGTAATGGCCTCTAGGGCATACATATAACTAACAGAATCCATGTACACCAACAAAGTGTGGACTTTGGAAGTTGCTCCTGAAGGGGTAAAACCCATTGGGAGCAAGTGGATCTTCAAGAAAAAACTTGGTGTAGATGGGAAAGTGGAGACTTTCAAAGCTAGACTTGTTGCAAAGGGTTTTCATCAAAGACCAGGTGTGGACTATGACGAAACCTTTTCTCCAGTGGCTATGCTTAAATCCATCCAGATCATGCTTGCCATCGCTGCATATCATGACTACGAAATCTGGAAAATGGCTGTTAAGACCGCCTTTCTAAACGGTGATTTAGAAGAGTGCATGTGCATGACTCAGCCAGAGGGCTTCGTAGATAGTGGGAGCAGCGGGAAGGTGTGCAAGCTGCTTAAATCCATTTATGGATTAAAGCAAGCATCGCGAAGTTGGAACATCTGCTTTGACGTCGTTATCAAAGAGTTTGATTTCGTCAAAAACGTAGATGAACCTTGTATCTACAAGAAGGTGGCAGAGAGTAAGGTTGTCTTCCTCGTATTGTACGTGGACGACATACTCTTGATAGGAAATGACATTCCTATGCTGCAATCGGTCAAGCTCTTATTATCACAAAGATTCTCAATGAAAGATCTTGGTGATGCCTCCTGCATATTGGGAATTATGATCTATAGAGATAGATCTAAAAGGATATTGAGATTGTCCCAATCCAGGTACATTGACACCATACTAAAGAGGTTTAGTATGGAAGAGTCCAAACGTGGGTTTTTACCCACGATCTCAGGGCTCACTCTCTCCAAAGAGATGTCTCCCAAGACTGATTTGGAGAGAGCTCGCATGCAAGGGATACCTTATGCTTCGGCTGTAGGCTCTATCATGTACGCGATGCTATGTACCAGACCCGATGTAGCATACTCACTAAGTGTAGTGAGTAGGTATCAAGCTGATCCTGGAGAGAGTCACTGGACAGCTGTGAAGAGCATTCTCAAGTACTTACGAAGGACTAAAGAGATGCTCTTGGTGTATGGTAACGGAGAACTCCAAGTGGAGTCCTTTACCGATTCGAGCTTCCAGAGTGATAAGGACGACTCTAAGTCGCAGTTGGGATTTGTCTTTACCCTTTACGGAGGGGCGGTTAGCTGGAAGAGTTCCAAGCAGGAAACCGTGGCAGACTCGACGATGGAGGCTGAATACATCGCTGCCAACGATGCTGCCAAAGAGGCTGTCTGGATCAAGAAGTTCATTACTGAACTTGGAGTGGTTCCATCCATTGAGCATCCAATACCTTTGTATTGCGATAACAATGGAGCGATGGCTTTGGCCAAGGAACTCAGGTTCCATCAGCGATCCAGGCATATTCTGAGGCAGTATCACCTGATCCGGGAGATAGTTGATCGCCGGGAGATCGAGGTCAGGAGGGTTGACACGAAGAACAACACAGCGGATCCACTCACGAAGGCCATTCCCCAGATACAGTTTGAGAGACTCTTCGGGATGCTTGGTATGCGATACTACAGCAGCTGGCCCTAGTGCAAGTGGGAGATTGTTAGTTGTATGTATGCCTTAGAGGCCAGTATTGTACAGATGATGTATATTATATTGGATGCTTGGACATATATATAGAGAAATTTCTTGCTCTATATGATAGTATGCTATCTGGTTGCTCTTTATCTTAACATGTATACTTGTCTCTTTATATTGTCTTATAGTTACATGTTGGTAAAGCCCTTAGGAGATGTACTTGACTACCAGGACTATGATGTGGATCATACTAGTGGGGACATGGAAGTCCATAAGTACATCTTTCAAGGTCCCTAGTCGTGGGTGTATCGAGATGGGGCATCGATATACCAGTGTAGATTAGCGTATACGCTTCTCGACCCATGAGATGGCCGATGGATGATCCCATATCCATTGGTGTTTAACATCAGAGATGGTATACGGGTGCTCAGTGGAGACTGGGTACACTGGACGGACTCGCCGAGAACTCCCAGATGGTATTATACCTTACATCAGATGGCAGTTCTCTGGTGACACTTGTGCTGGTTAGTCTGTAGACCCGAGATCGTCATAGAGTCTTGTGTGATTCCCACTGTGCTTTGATTTCCACCTTACCACATCCATGAGGGCATGAAAAACGGTGGTTTTTGGGTACAGTCCTGAGTCACATGGAGGCAATGAGCGATAGGAGGGGTTTCGTCTCTCCCGGTATTGGGGGTTGATGTTGCACAGTGCTCGATTGGCCGTAACAGGGAAGTCCCTGGCCAGGGCTGATATAGAGATTTACTGGTAAGTGTTACCAGTAGTTTCTCGACCCGTTATGAGCCTCACATCGGCATGACTTATCGGTTATTGGGGTCTGACGTTTACCACCCCTAGACTTGATATGCGACATATCAGACGAGGAGACCGGACTATACGGGAAGTGTTACCGGCAGGTTTTTACAGGAGTTGGAGCGGGCTTGCTTGCTGATCTTCTGATCGCTCAATACACGGGTAGCCGTTACGTCCAGCTAGTACCGCTGACGGCTTGTGGGTGCTTGATGTGATCATCACCTACTGCCGGCGTATTGACGAGTCTTTAGAGTCCTACATAGAAGTTTTACTGGCTCAGGAAAAACGAAATAGGAGCGCATATGTGATATGTGCGAGACCGAGAATAATGCATGTATGTAATACCGTATTCTATTCTCGCGACTTTTTGTATCGGTCAGTTATATATGATATAGCCGGGTTATCGAATCAAGTGTTGATTTGATAAGTCGATACAATGGATGTTAGTCGGGTTTACAAGATATGACCGGATTATTAAGTCAAGTGTTGATTTAATAATTAAGTGTATAATTGTATATTAGATATACTAGTTTACATTTACTAACACATGTTCACTTTATGTTTTTTCTCACATGAACACAACTTTGATATATATGTGATATATATTAAAATGTGTTTTCTTTTAGTATCATGGTTGATGATACACATGACATGGATGTATAAGACATACACCATTCTATTTTTATGGTGGGTTATAATTATTTAAGGTAATTACAAAATTGGTGGAATTTTGGAAAGAGCATGAAGCTTGTAGAAGCTTGCTTTGCTTTCATAAAGTCCACTACCTTTGTCTTCACCTTAGATTTTTAATTAACCTAACCATTTAGATTAGCCATGTTTATGTCTCTACAAGAGTTAGTATATGATACTCACTCACCATGGTTACACTTCTCACTTGATCATTATCCTCATCTCTTTCTTTTGTTGTTCTTCTTCATTGAGCAAAAGAAAAAACTTGCTAGGGTTTGTTCTAAAGTGAGAAAGATTGTGAGAAATAAAATTCTAAAGAGAACCCACTTCCTATTTCTCCATTCTCTACTAGACTAGCACTTTAGTTTAGGGTGTTTGCTTCACTAATTCTCAAGTTAGTGAAGTAGAAGCTTGAGTTGGCATCCTCTCGACGTAGATCATCTTCGGCCTCGAAGACTTCAAGCAAGGACGCGCCTTTCGCCTCGTGAAGCCATGCAAGGGTCCGGGAGAACCACGATCGCAGTGAAGGGACTTCAACAAGGAGCTAAAGAAGTGAAGGACCGATCTACAAAGGTTGTATTTCGTATTCACTTAGTTGTAAACGTAGTTTACTTGCATATGAAACCCTAATTTTCTAGCAACGATCTTGTTTAGGGTTATTCGGCACGGTTAAAATATTAAACGGACATGTTTGATGCTTCCTTAAACCTTATTAGAGTGCCTAGTAACCCTACACTCAACATAAGGGTGTTGAAGAAGATCTGCATGAACGTTCAACACCTGGCGCGGGATAAAATTACTATCTCTGGGTTTAACTCGCAGTCATCATAAACGCTTGCGGTTGTAATACTGACATTACGCTTCGGGCTGCTCGTCACTGACATCAAGTTCCATGTTATTGATGCCAAGACTTGCTACAACGCTTTGCTCGACAGGCCTTGGTTACATGAGTACAACGTCATCCCTTCTACACAACATCAGTGTATGAAGTGCTTCAAGGACGACCTCGAGTACATAGTTACAGGAGAGCTGAACCCATTCTCCATAAATGAAGTTCGAAAATACGAAGACGCCAAATACTTCTTACCAGACTTCGAAGACATGGAAAGATGTTGCAAACCGGAGAATGAACTAAAAGCCATCGCCACTATCCCGATATTCGGGAGCGATACCGAAGAAGATGAAGAGATGGTCTACTCGGGACAACCCCAAGGAAATAGGCCAGGACCATCTACTCCTATGCTGGTCTTTGGCAGTGACTCTGAGGACGAGGCCAACGCAGTGTTTTCCGTCTGCCTGTCAATACAGACCTTTGCTGGAGCTGACCAGAGTTTATAGATTACCCTGGTCCCACAGCGGCATTACAAAGAACTTGATGCACTCGCTACGTATAGCGTGCAAAAGATGCAGACTTTCTACGTCCCTGCAAAGCAAAGAGGTGAGAAGGCGATCCTTTTCTACCAATCCATGGAGACTAAAGTGGAGAAAGAAGTATGGTACGGTGTCGAACCTGCGCTCGACAGGCTTCAACCAATCCGTCTGCTCAGGTACTACGCAGAGGGACTGAAAAGGCTATTTAGACGCTAAGGTGTACCCTTCAAACAGATTGCTCGACAAGCCCAGTTCTATAACAAGATTTGGGATGTTCCCGGGACTCAGCGAAAGATGCCTAACGGGAGAATGGCGACGACTGGCCTTAGATACGTTCAGTCCAAGAAACAAGAGCGATTCCATGGCTGCCATGCCATAAATAACTCTGGTGGAGAAGAGAATACATTTCTAGATAGCGTTCGAGATGACCACAGCCACGAAATGACCATTTACGAAAAAGCCCGGACGCAACGTATCTTTCAGCAGGCTACGGAGGATGACGATCCCTTTCACCCCCAACCCGCTGTGCGCTTTCATGGCAAAAAGAAAGTCCGACGCAGAAGCAATGATAAGATCAAGAACGAGGACGACGTTCAAAGATAGCGAAGCGGATCCAAGAAGCCACGCGAGCAAGGAAAAATCAGCTGGAACCCGTCTTTTATGAAGAAGATGGGTTGAGAGTACTCTTTTCCTTAAGACAAGACAAGAAAAATCTTCGACCTTGTTATGAAACATCAAATGATAGTGCTCCCGGAGTCTCGATACCTCGAACAGATGAACGAGGTCCATCATCCGGATTATTGCTCCTACCACCGAGTAGTGGGACATCCTCTTGAAGACTGCTTCACCTTCAAAGAATGAGTTGAAGATCAGTATCAGTAAGGCAAGTTTGCTCTATCCGACAGTTGGAGTGCATCCCCGCCACGAAAGCATGAGCCGAGAACAACCTACACTGCGAGGGAAAATCTAGATCAGCATCGAGCTTGGAAACGAGCTTGTACATGCCATATGATAACATTCTCAAAGGAAGGAGAACACGAGAATACGAATGACCTCCTCCAGTGCTTCGCAAATGAAGATGAGAACGAAGTGATCTCAGAATTTCCACCGGCGCTAAAAGAGCTAGAAGATGGGATACATACCACAGCAGAAAACCTGAGAAAATTCAACTTGGGGACGGCAAACGAGCCAAGGCCAACGTTTGTCAGTGAGCTACTATCCGAAAAACAGGTAGCCACGTTAAAGGAAGTGCTTATGTAATATAAAGACCGTTTCGAATGGAACTATTCCGAGATACTAGGATTAGACCCAGAGATAGCTGTGCATAAACTGGCGATATTGCCGGACGTTAATCCAGTCAAACAGGCGCAAAGAAGAATGCGGCTCGAGCTTGAGATGAGTATCAATGCCGAAGTCATGAAGCTAATTGACTCTGGCTTCATCCAAGAAGTTCAATATCCTGACTGGATCGCCAATATCGTTCCGGTAGTGAAGAAAAATGGGACAGTATGCATCTGCGTAGATTTTCGGGATCTCAACAAAGCTTGTCCGAAATATGACTTCCCAGTGCCTGTCACCGAGTTGATGATCGATAACACATCCACCCATGAAGTCTTCTCCTTCATGGACGGATCCTCAGGGTACAACAAAATCAAGATGCATCCTGAAGACCAAAAGCACACTGCTTTCCGGACTCCGCTGGGCATATTCTGCCACAAATTCATGCCATTCGGTCTGAAGAACGCTGGCGCAACCTACCAGAGGGCCATGGCAAAGATCTTCAATGAACTCGTACATGAGATTGTCGAATGTTATATCGACGACCTTGTGGTGAAAAGAAAATCGTATGAGTAACACTGGGAGCATTTGAAAATAGTGTTCCAGCGTCTTCGGAAATATAATCTGAAGATGAATCCTCTGAAATGCGCATTTGGAGTTTTCTCGGGCAAATTCCTAGGTTTCATCGTACGACACCGGAGTATCGAAATAGAACTGTCAAAGATTAAGGCGATTATGGAAATTCCTTCGCCAAGAACTCTCAAGTAATTGCGGTCTCTCCAAGGAAAGCTCGCGTATATCCGGCGGTTCATAGCTAACCTTTCCGGCAAATGCCGCCCCTACAGTCATATAATGAAGAAAGGGACCCCGTTCGTTTAGGATCGCAAATGCCAAAGCGCACTGAACGAAATCAAGCAATATCTGCAGAACCCGCCGGTACTAACCGCTCCGGTCAAGGAAAAGCCCCTTATCCTGTACACAACAGCTCTTGAAGGTTCTTTAGGCACGTTATGGGCACAGGAGAACGACCACGGGTAAGAGAGAGCTCTCTACTATTTGAGTCGAGTTCTCCTAGGGGCAGAAAATAAGTACTCCCCCATCGAAAAGCATTGCCTGACACTGATCTTTGCAGTAACGAAGCTCCGACATTACGCATAGGCACATGAGGTCCAACTCACGTCAAAAGTAGATCCTCTCAAGTATTTGATGTCAAGAGCCATTCTAACAGGAAGGCTTTCCAAATAGGCCCTCCTCTTGATGGAGTTCTCGATAGTATATCGACCCCTCAAGGCAATAAAAGGCCAGGCCATCGCCGACTTTCTCGCTGAGCATCCGGTACCCGCCGACTCTCCCTTAAACTGTGAATTGCCAGACGAGCACGCCTTTGACACAATTGATAGGGAGAAAGAAGGGAATGATACCCGATGGAAACTCTACTTCGATGGAGCGTCCTCCTTGAAGAAGCGAAAACAAAACACCCCCATGATTAAAGCGGGGGTGGGCCTTATCTTCGTGACTCCACAAGGAGGGGTTATGCATTTTTCCTTTTCTTTAACGGAGCCAAGAACAAACAATGAAGCCGAGTATGAGGCTTTGATAGCAGGTCTCGAGATTGCTGTCGACATGGGAATCGAAAACCTCCTCATATACGGAGACTCCCAGCTGGTCGTTAACCAAGTAAATGGAAACTACCAGACGTGCAAGCCAGAACTGATCAGGTATGGTGAGAGAGTGCAGCAATTGCTGACGCAAATCTCCTCCTACACCCTGGAAAGCATACCGCGTGCGGAAAATGGTAAGGCGGAAGCGTTAGCCAAGCTCGCTAAAGAGCTGGCTGACAAAAACCTCGATGACTTAAAGATCATTGTGGAAAGTCGCCGGATTCTCGCACCGGCAGAAATATCACCGAAGATGTCTAAAGGAGAGGAAGCAACCGAACAAGAGAACTTCTAATTGGAGGATGAAGAAAGGGCGAGGGATTGGAGAGAAGTCTTCATAGACTACTTCAAATCCTATCGAACGCCCGAAGACGTGTCGGCAAGACATCATCTCATGAAGCGAGCCTTGACTTTCGCCTTCGTCAATGGTACTCTTTATAAGAGATCGTTCGATTGTCTATGGCTGAGATGCCTGGGACCAGAAGAAGCAAAAAGGGTCGTTCAAGAAATTCATGACGGACTCTGCGGTTCCCATCAAGCGTGGCCAAAGATGAAGCTGAAGATCAAAAGAATGGGCTACTATTGACCCATAATGATTCGGGACTGCCTTAAATATGCGAAGCTGTGTCACTCATGCCAAATTCACGGGGACTTCATCCACCAGCATCCGAATCCGCTGCACCCAACATTAGCTAGCTGGCCATTCAAAATATGGGGAACCGATATAATCGGGCCCATTGAACAGGCATCATCCAAGAGACACCGGTTCTTACTAGCAACAACCGATTACTTCTCTAAGTGGGCAGAAGCCATACCGCTAAGAGAGGTGAAGACGGAGAACATCCTCCATTTTTTCAGGACGCATGTCATCTACCGGTTTGGTACTCCGCGACAGATTATCTCGGATAACGGGCCAGCCTACAGAAGCCATAAGATCAGCCGCTTCGCACAGCAGCATAAAATAGATTGGAGATACTTTTCAGTTTATAACTCCCGAGCTAACGGTCTAGCTAAAGCTTTCAACAAGACCTTGATGAAGATCATAAAGAAAACGGTGTCCAGAAATAGAAAGGACTGGCATGAGAGATTGCATGAAGCTCTATGGGCCTATCGGACTACGTTCAAGACGGCCACGAACACAACGCCATTTGCGTTAGTATTCGGTACGGAAGCGGTACTTTCCTTGGAGATAGAGCTACCCTCTCTACGAGTGGCGGCTCGGTACAAACTAACGGACGAAGAGAATGCCCATCTTCGTCTTGAGGAGCTCAATGCCTTTGATGAAACTCGTCTCATGGTGCAGCAAAACCTGGAGGCTTACAAAGTAAGGATGACGTGCTCATACGAAAGATTGACTAGGCCGAGAACATTCCACCAAGGCGAACTCATACTAGTCGTAAAAAGACTTATGATCCCCAACCATGCCAAACGGGGGAAATTTGAGCCGAACTATGAGGGCCCGTACATCATAGACAAGGTCTACCAAGGTGGGGCTTACTTGCTCATGGATATGCATGGAGAAAGACCCATCCAGCCAATAAACGGCCGGTTCCTTAAGAAATACTACGCTTGACAAGTCATGGCTCAGGTTAATGATGGATGACGACGCTCATGCCTACTCGCTATCTCCCTGAATCCAAACTCTATAAGTAGTATCCAGCGAAGCCTCGCCTCCAAAAACCACGGACCGCAACGTCCTTAAACTAGCTGTGGACCGAGATGTCTTTAAACTAACAATGAAATGAGATGTCCTTAAAAATTAATATTGGACCAAGATGTCTTTAAACTAACAACGGACCGAGAAGTCCCTAAACTAACAACGTTGCCTCAAACACGGCGATAGTGGAGTGCAAGTCCACAAGTCTCAGTAGTGAGGACTACAACTCAAATCCCACCGGCAAACAGATGGATCACATGCGGCGAAACTATTCTCAAGAGTTTCATCGTGCAAACAAAAAGGTATGTCCATAAGTGAAATGGGTACGGATGAAAACCCGAAAGGCGCCGTGAGTAAAAACATCAGAATTGCCGGCGAGTTTGTGAAAACCCGAAAGGGCGCAATCTTGTTAAAATAAAGACAACTGCAAGGTTCTCTCGACCTTATAAGGAGAAAATACCTGCGTGAGATTCTTACGACTCACAAGAGAGCAACACACTTAGGAATCCTCACGACTCCTAAGGAGAAATTGCACTTACGAGATCCTCACGACTCGTAAGGAGAATTCCCCCTAGGAGACCCTCATGGCTCGTAGGATTCAAAAGCCTTAATTTACAGAGATCTGAACCTGTTCTTAAGCCATCACATTCCCCAAGTTGCCCTACAAGCAGTCAATATAGATCCTTGTATACAATCCACGGGCACAAATAAACGTTCCCTCACCAAGTCCCACCAATGATGAGGAATGTCCTCATGTGGTGAACAACACTTGTAAGTCCTCTTGACTTATAAGGAGAAAACACTCTTATAAGATCCTTACGACTTGCGAGAGAACGCACACTTAAGAATCCTCACGATTCCTAAGGAGAAAACACACTTATGAGATCCTCACGACTCGTAGGGAGAAACATCTTTATGAGACCCCTACGGCTCATGAAGTCAAAAGCCTTAGTCGACAGGAACCTAACCCTGTTTGCTAAGCCACCTTTGCTCGAATCGACAAAGGAAAATGATGATTTGCTCCTGGCAATGTCCCAGTGGTAGCGATGCTGATGCCTAAATCGGTATCAAATTCTAAGTCCTTTCAAGGTAAATGATGATTCGCTCCTGGCCATATTCCAGTCGCAGCGATGCTGATGCTAAGATTGGTATCAGATCTCAAGTTTCATACTCGCAATAAAAATCAGTGAGCCAAAAATGTATATGAAATAGCCGAAATGATAAGGCAACTTGCAACAAAAATCAGCAAGTAAAATATATACATACAAAAATAGCCAAAATGATTGGGTGATCACGACTTTCACGATATAAATATCATAACCCGAAATGGCACGTGACTGGCACTTGAATCATGTGAAGTCTATAGGACCCCACCTAATTCAAGTAAGCCAAAAACCCAGAAATCTAAACCATTTAAAGAAGGAGTGAAGGAATACTCGTTTAAAAGTTAACATATAAAATCACTTTGAAGTCGTAGTAAACATTTTTAAAAGCAACATCGTATTTTCCCGAAAATTTCAGCAGAGTCTCCTTTGTAAATACTTGCCCCAAACGGATACAAACATGCACATATATAAGTAATGAATAAAGGCATCCCCAAGCGGGAGCTAGCTCTTCGCCAATTGGCAGAAACAACCACGCAAGCAATATAATATACAACGCCGAAAGGCGAGGATAAAAAACTCAGAAAGAAACCAACATCCTCAAGAAAACCAGAGAAGAATCATAACAGTACAAGCGCGTGACTCTAAGGTCGAAAGAATAACAACTGGTTTTCTAAGTCTGTCCAAATAATACAAGTCTGGTTGATGGAGTTTACCAGATACAACTGAAATAAATAAAAGTACTACGGTGGTCACGATGCAAGTGAACCCACCTACCAAAGCAATCACCCGGAAGGAAGCAGTGTGCCAGCAAGCCGCAACAAACCTGTAGGCCAAACCTGCAAGAAACTGTGGCACAACGGCGGTGAGTTGCCAACTCATGAGTAGAAAATATCATCGAAAAGAAATCGCACGTATGACTCTCTCCTAAGTCATACAAATACATACACAATACTACAACAAGGGTATCAGTATATCATATGTGTGATATCAAGTACTCGTGTCTGTATCAAGAATAATAATATATCGATGCGTGACATATACAAATGCATCATCCAACGTGTGTCCAGCAACGACACACAATTCATGATAAAACCCGAGTGCCCAGCATCGGCACTCAAAACATCATGAAGTCCGTGTCCAACAGCGACACACAATACTCAAATCTCGGGCTTCGCATAGTCAGGATCGGCCCATGGGCTCCGTCAGTCTGGATTGGCCCATCCATCTCTCTCATTACTCCGAACGGTATCCTCTGGATATCCGTCGAGTTTCCCATATAATCACCGGTCAGTAGTGCTCCCCTGCCGGGCTCAACGCCTTTCTATACGATCTTCTTGTCTCGGGATACCGCACCGGGACCACTATGCACCCGTAGACGGTCTCCCCTACCTCGAATCAGGTTTATGATACCACTCAAGAACCGAGAAAATCCATGGTGGACGTCACAAATATCATATCACGAGAAAACCATAAATTTCTAATTTTTTAGAAATGATAATGAGTTTATAAATCCTCGCGGTTTCTCCAAATCCAGAAATCTCATGGAAATCCGAATCCCATAATCAAGAGTCAATAACAGTGAATGCCGGCATAAAGCCCCATAATATTGCATGATCAATGAATATACACATGCATGGGTATTTAAGTAAAGAATGCATTATCTAAACTAGAATAGTAATCATATATTGGAACTATCAGCTAGCAGGTTATATCAATAAGATAATATAATCTAAAGTATACATGACAAGACAATTACCGATGATGATGTGTGTGAGCCGGCAAGCAAGTATACGTAGAGCATACGCATCATCGGTAATGGTGCTCATGTCCTGACAGCAGGGGTTCATAATAACTAAAGAAAACACATATATAAACATGAAATGTGATGAGAACAACATGAATATACGGGAAAAGATGTAGTAATCGCAACATTGAAGAATATACATTTCTATATACGAGTCATACAGTTTTGGCATTTGAAATAGCACGAATCGTAGTTTTTAGAAAATAGGGGCTACGGTGTTTTTAAGAAAAGGTACATCCTTTGAAAAATCTGTAATATCGCTCAGGTTGTCTTTCGAAAATATTCACGATTCGTTAGTTTTTGAAAATAAGTATGACTCGAGCCCAGTCTAACATCTACCAAATAACCTACAGGACTAAACTAAGAGACTAATCGAAATAGTAAGGAAATCCACCTAAGGTCCGAGTTGATATATCTAGTAGTCGGCGATCCCGCCTCAATAGCGTCACATACGGTATAATACCTAGTATGACATTCTCAAGTCCAGAGTGTGGATCAATCATCATATCTATACTCGTATGGTAAAATCCATCGTACGACATCCCAAAATCGGGAGTACGGGTCAACTATCATATATGCATCATCATTCATATGTCATCATCATCGAACGATATCATGCTTAGGGGTACTATTCTAACATCTCGTACATTTCAATATCATCAATACATATATCCTCGTGTGTATGAAAACACATCGCCCAATGATCCGCTATAATATCATGTCGTATCTCATATCACGACCAGATCACGTATCACAATCTCACGGCATTATGCCCGATCATATCGGCTCATTTCCAAGTATCATATACTATCCTCATCACCCGTGTATACGTATATATATATATATATATATATATATATGTATGTATATGTACTAACACAGCCACACACACACACACATCACACATACATACACACACACACACACACATACATATAACCATATACACCCAAACATATCATATGTGTGCATATGTGTGTGTGTGTGAACCTTTACTCTAGGGTGTCGCAGCGAGAAACTAAACTAAAAGCACTATTTTCTGATTACGTTAAAACTAACCCATGATCTCCTAAAGCCTTTCCCGCTAATTATTCAAGTCTCACCAAACACACACACACACATACATATAACATATTCATATGCTAAACTACGAAACTGCGGGGGTGCTATACGCCATCCATCCGACTTCCCCCGTAGATATACATCTACTCACTTGGACGCCTCGGCTAATCTGATCCGATTCCAGCTCTGCCATTTCCGCACCACATCCGACGCCTCTGCACACGATCCTAGAAACGTACACAAGTAAAAAGAGAATAAATATATAATTAGTCGCGGACACAACCAATACAAGTCAACCACGCACCCTAACCAGATGCGCACGCACTTGGTACACAAAACACGCCGCGACAACGCCACAAACTACAACTAGGGTCACTATACATGAAAATCCCCAGACTTAAAATCAAAACATACCAATCGTGGTTTGACAACACACTAAATATTATATGAAATAAGTTGTAACTCATCAAAACCTCAAAATTAATCAAATCGATTTATTTCCAAAACCCCAGTAAGCCTCAATTACCCGTTTTAGCACAAATCTAAATGTTTTAACAATTTTAGTGGCCACAAGATTCACTTAATATCTTAATTAGTTCACACAACCATTAACTAGATTTTAATCTCACTTATTTTCATTAATCCCAAAATTCTAGTTTGCAAAATTATGTAATTAAGACAAATTAAATGTAACAATTTGCAATTTAGCAACTAGATTAGGTTTAGCAAGTCTTAAGATGTTAAACTATATCACACAACCATAATCAATTGATCAAAACTCTTAACTTGATCCAAACCCTAATCTTGAATTTCAAACTTGAAATTAAAATCATAGTTAAGCATCTAATTAGCTTATTTTGAAGTAATAATCCAACAAGTAATCAATGGGTTAGGATTTATACCTCACATATCAAGAGATCAACCTTGAAACTTAGCCTCCAAAAATGGCTTCTTGCATCAAGATCCAAGCTAGATAGGTCAAGTAATAAAGAGTTAAGGTTTAATTAGGAGTTTGTGAGGTTTTATTTTGATTTTTGATGAATTTTTGAGGATTTTTGAAGAGAAAATGAGGTGGGGAAAACATGGGACTGCTGCTGGAAATGGGTTTCGGCCAAGATGGGGAGAGAGGAGAGAGAGTGAGGTGTGGAAAAATCAAGTCAAGAAAATACACATACTTTATTATTCAACACCATACCTCAATTCTTTATTCTTTTCTTTTTCTATTAATTTGTGCAATGAGAATGAGATGGAGGACTTGTGAAGAGAGAGGGGGCTGCCACAATTTGGCTCAGCCATGAGGAGAGGGGAGGGGTGAGTGTGTGGGTGTGGGAAGTCAAGTCAAGAAAACTCCCAATTATTACACCCATCAACTTATTTCCTAATTATAATCATTTTCTTTTTATTTAAACCCTTTCTTCAATTTTTCTAGAACCCTCTTAACAATTCCATTTCATTTTAAATACCACATGTTACATTTTAGTTTAATATGTCATGGTTCACTAAAGCATAGTTACCCCACTCCAAATTTTAATTATTACTAATTAAATGTATTAGTGAAGGCTTAAAATAATATTTAAAATAATTAATTACGAAAAATATTTAGTAAACTAGAAATTTACAAGTGACCAATTAAATATGAAATACTAGCAATTACATAACTAGAATAGGTATATTTAAGTCTATGTTGAAAAATAATTATATCTTGGTTTTTACGGAAAACACCAGTTATTTTACCGATTATCGGAAACTTCACCTAAACGATTTTCAAAACGTTACAATCTTCCTCCCTTAAAGAAATTCGGTCCCCAAATTTAAATTAGAACTCCCCTAAATACTAAAACATTTCAGCAAAGCACTCAAATCGGCGGGGCTCCGAAATCTTAAATACTTAAGACACATCTCGGCGCAATGCATGCATATGAAAACGAGTATATAACTCAAAATCAAAACTCTGTCAAGAATCACGCAATTATCGGAGTCATGGTGAAGAGACCAATATCAAAGTCAAATACAAAAACCAACATGATATACATCAAAACTATAACAGGTACATTGTACGCATCGTTGTAAACTCGTCAAAACATCTGAAAAGAAATACATGCCAAACCTTTTTCAAGTCGTTGTACGATGCGCATCTCATGGCATAAGTAGCGGACGTTTATTGTAAGAAAATAACTATATATATATATATATCCTTTGTTTAACATACACGTCCCACCGTTTTGAAAATAATTTAGAAAGGTTTCCTTTGTAAAATGTTTCGTGTTTTCTCGGACACACAGGAAAAATATAGAGACTGTAGCCCTTTTTGGAAATCCCTTCGGTAACTATCGATGCATGCAAAAACACCTATGTACTGTTCTCAGAATAGTCCTGTTCGGTTACTAAACTAAATAGTGAATATCATAAAAACGTACTGCTCAAGGAAATCATACTCAATAGTATATGCAATAATGCCACGTGCGTCTGGTGCGCTCAGAAATCGAAATTAATGAATGTGCCATACGTGTGCACAGAAACAAAATCCAAGTGCAACGGGTGTGCACGAAATACCTGTCAAGGGCAACGGGTGTGCCTGACAACAATATCAGGTGCATATGATATGCATGAAAAATCCCGATTTAGTGTATCTGGTGTGCACCAAAATCGCATCAAGTGCACCAAATATGCGCAAGAATCCAAATCAAGTGCACAAGGTGCACGAAAACAAATATCGAATATCACAATCGAAATCGACGGTATAAAACATACGTCAATCCAAATCAAGTATACCGTGGTATATAATTTCACAACCGCGTGCATCAGCGTGCACAAAATCGAATCAAAATACAAAAGTGTATGAAAACTACACCGAAAACACAAGTCAAATCACCTACATACCATAGGCATGAAATCACAATAAAACATCTCGAACGACATCAAATCGAAGTCGAGTGCAACTGTGGTGCACAAAATCTCAATCATGCAAATAAATCGCCCAAAATACCGAAATCCAAAATGACGGACACGTGATATTCGAATCACTAAATCGCAAATCGTAAACACTGTCGTCGATATGTCCTTCCTTCAAAGTCGAGAAGGTGTCGGTGCATCCAAAGATAGCAGAGCAAGATATCTACTTGCCTCCTATTCATGGTCTGGCTCCTTGTGCCCTTAGGCTCTCGTCTCTCACCGCGGATTGTCAGTTACATAGCTCCTTGGCTTAACGGCCCAATATAGAATGATGCCGGAAACAATTCCGCTCTGGCACATCCTTTCAGAGATCTCGGCCAACTGTCATGGTCACTCATAACATGTCCCGTCGATGATGCCGAACTCTAGCCTACTAGGTGTGCGTGATATGACCGACCTTGGGTCCAAGTCTTCTCGTGTAGTATTCCAGAAAGATTCTGTCGGGGTCTCTCCCAAATCTCGTTTCTGCCGAACCGCCGGAAGTTATCACCCTTTACTAAATCCATTTCTTATTCCGGAATAGCTGCATACTCATCACGACTTCTTCTAAAAGATAGGTCCATATTCAACCCCCTTCGCATACGTATCACGCTTCTGATGTCAACGGAGTGGAACGTCATCTCGTCAAAATCTTGTACGAACCTCTTACTCCACTTTTCTCTAATGCGGACTGGTCTCTTCGTAACTGTATGGACTGCGCTGCAAATGGTTATACTCATGTCTGGAGTCTCCATTCGAAACTACGAACTCGACAGCTCCTTATCTTGTGTTAGGCATCTTGCCAATTACCTTCTCGGGAACTCGCTCAAATTATTGGAGTGATGCTTTTACGCCCGTCCTCTCTCGATCGACTCACAACGTGCCTGTATGAAGTCCTCTTCTAGCTAAAGCTAGCAAATCCAGCGATCTCGCATCGGGGTATGCAAATGAACTACATGTCCTAGTCATTCATCCATGGATGACTAGCGATCTTCTATCATATCCCTAAATACAACTCGTGCTGCAATAGCTTCAAACATCTGGGGCGATATCTAGTCAGTCGCAGCAATGACTGGCTCATTCTTCTACATGCTAAACAATGCCTCAATCCTCAAGAATAGACGATACATTAACGGTCATCACAATCTAGCCGGCCTCTAGCAGTGGCCCAAACCTCTGGTGCTGATCTGAACGTTCGAGAAATCTTAGTAAAAACAATCCGTCAAAACGCTCATGTCGCGAAAAACACAATAAAATGACATATCTATGCAATCGTGTGTCACCGGAATTACGCCCTGGTCAGTCCTCGTCCAAGACGAGCTCATGCTGACCGCAACTCTAGCCGCAGCTCTCTCTGCCCATGCAACCAGAAACCACTATCCGACATTGATGAAGATAGATCAAAGGAACGAATATAATACGGTGCAAAGAAATGTACATCATAAGGCTTCTTAAGCGGAGTAGCGTATCGTAAGTATGCCGCGGAACATACACACGGTATGTCACTCTAATTAAGTTACCTACTCTATCAACCAAGGTCAACCTACGTGACGAAAGTTCAGGTCTAATACCTTCTCCACCAAATCTAAGTTCCGTAAGGTCAAGCCTAGGTTCCGAATATATATATATATATATATACGCTCTAGACTCCGCATAGTCAAACCTAGACTCGAACCAAGGTTAAACCTAGCGCTCTGATACCAACCTTTTCACGACCCGAAATGGCACGTGACTGGCACTTGAATCATGTGAAGTCTATAGGACCCCACCTAATTCAAGTAAGCCAAAAGCCCAGAAATCTAAACCATTTAAAGAAGGAGTGAAGGAATACCCGTCTAAAAGTTAAGATATAAAATCACTTTGAAATCGTAGTAAACATTTTTAAAAGCAACATCATATTCCCGAAAATTTCGGCAGAGTCTCCTTTGTAAATACTGGCCCTAAACGGGTACAAACATGCATATATATAAGTAATGAATAAAGGCATCCCCAAGCGGGAGCTAGCTCTTCGCCAATTGGCGGAAACAACCACGCAAGCAATATAATATACAACGCCGAAAGGCGTGGATCAAAAACTCAGAAAGAAACTAACATCCTCAAGAAAACCAGAGAAGAATCATAATAATACAAGCGCGCGACTCTAAGGTCGAAAGAATAACAACTGGTTTTCTAAGTCTCTCCAAATAATACAAGTCAGGCTGATGGAGTAGATACAACTGAAATAAATAAAAGTACTACGGCGGTCACGATGCAAGTGAACCCACCTACCAAAGCAATCACCCTGAAGGAAGCAGTGTGTCAGCAAGCAGCAACGAAACCTGTACGGCCAAACCTGCAAGAAACTGTGGCACAACGGCGGTGAGTTGCCAACTCGTGAGTAGAAAATATCATCGAGAAGAAATCGCAGGTATACTCTCTCCTAGGTCATACAAATAAATACACAATACTACAACAAAGGTATCGGTATATCATAAGTGTGATATTAAGTACTCGTGTATGTGCCAAGAATAATAATACATCGATGCGTGACATGTACAAATGCATCATCCAACATGTGTCCAGCAACGACACACAAATCATGATAAAACCCGAGTGCCCAGCATCAGCACTCAAAACATCATGAAGTCCGTGTCCAACAGCGACACACAATACTCAAATCTCGGGCTCCGCATAGTCAGGATCGGCCCATGGGCTCCGTCAGTCCGGATCGGCCCATCCATCTCTCTCATAACTCTGAACTGTATCTTCCGGATATCCGTCGAGTTTCCCATACAATCACCGGTCGGTAGTGCTCCCCAGCCAGGCTCAACGTCTTTTTATACAATTTTCTTGCCCCGGGATACCACACCGGGTCCACCATGCACCCGTAGACGGTCCCTCTCCCTACCTTAAATCGGGTGTATGATACCGCTCAAGAACCGATAAAACCCATGGTGGACATCACAAATATCATATCACGAGAAAAACGCAAATTTCTATATTTTTTAGAAATGATAATGAGTTTATAAATCTTTGCGGTTTCTCCAAATCCAGAAATCTCATGAAAAATCCGAATCCCATAATCAAGAGTCAATAACAGTGAATGCCAGCATAAAGCCCCATAATATTGCATGACCAATGAATATACACATACATGGGTATCTAAGTAAAGAATGCAATATCTAAACTAGCATAGTAATCATATATTGGAACTATTAGCTAGCAAGTTATATCAATGAGGTAATATTCTCTAAAATGTACGTAACATGGCGATTACCGATGATGATGTGTGTGAGCCGGTAAGCAAGTATACATGGAGCATACGCATCATCGGTAATGGTGCTGATGTCCTGACAACAGGGGTTCATAATAACTAAAGAAAACACATGCATAAGCATGCAATGTAATGAGAACAACATGAATATACGGGAAAAGATGTAGTAACCGTAACATTGAAGAATATACATTTCTATATACGAGTCATACAGTTTTGGCATTTGAAATAGCACGAATCGTGGTTTTTAGAAAATAGGGGCTAAGGTGTTTTTAAGAAAAGGTACGCCCTTTGAAAAATCCATAATATCCCTCGGGTTGTCTTTCGAAAATATTCATGATTCGTTAGTTTTTGAAAATAAGTATGACTCGAGCCCAGTCTAACATCTACCAAATAACCTACAGGACTAAACTAAGAGACTAATCGAAAGGGTAAGGAAATCCACCTAAGGTCTAAGTCGATATATCTAGTAGTCGGCGATCCCGCCTCAATAGCATCACATACGGTATATTACCCAGTACGACATCCTCGAGTCCAGAGTGCGGATCAATCATCATATCTATACTCGTATGGTAAAATCCATCGTACGGCATCCAAAAATCGGGGGTACGGGTCAACTATCATATATGCATCATCATCGAACGATATCATGCTCAGGGGTACTGTTCTAACATTTCGTACATTTCAATATCATCAACACATATATCCTCGTGTGTACGAAAACACATCGCCCAACGATCCGCTATAATATCATGTCGTATCCTATTTCATATCACGACCAGATCACATATCACAATCTCACGGCATCATGCCCGATCATATCGGCTCATTTCCAAGTATCATATACTATCCTCATCACCCGTGTATATGTATATGTATATATGTGTGTGTGTGTGTGTGTGTGTGTGTGTGTGTGTGTGTACTAACGCAGCTACACACACACACATACATACATATAACCATATACATCCAAACATATCACGTGTGTGCATGTGTGTGTGTGTGAACCTTTACTCTAGGGTGTCGCAACAAGAAACTAAACTAAAAGCACTATCTTCTAATTATGCTAAAACTAACCCATAATCTCCTAAAGTCTTTCCCGCTAATTATTCAATTCTCACCAAACACACACACACACACACACACACATACATATAACATATTCGTATGCTAAACTACGAAACTGCGGGGGTGCTATGCGCCATCCATCCGACTTTCCCCGTAGATATACATCTACTCACCTGGACGCCTCGGCTAATCTGATCCGATTCCAGCTCTGCCATTTCCACGCCACATCCGACGCCTCTGCACACGATCCTAGAAACGTACACAAGTAAAAAGAGAATAAATATATAATTAGTCGCGGACACAACCAATACAAGTCAACCACGTGCCCTAACCAGATGCGCACGCACTTGGTACACAAAACACGCCGCGACAACGCCACAAACTACAACTAGGGTCACTATACATGAAAATCCCCAGACTTAAAATCAAAACGTACCAATCGTGGTTTGACAACACACTAAATATTATATGAAATAAGTTGTAACTCATCAAAACCTCAAAATTAATCAAATCGATTTATTTCCAAAACCCCAGTAAGCCTCAATTACCCGTTTTAGCACAAATCTAAATGTTTTAACAATTTTAGTGGCCACAAGATTCACTTAATATCTTAATTAGTTCACACAACCATTAACTAGATTTTAATCTCACTTATTTTCATTAATCCCAAAATTCTAGTTTGCAAAATTATGTAATTAAGACAAATTAAATGTAACAATTTGCAATTTAGCAACTAGATTAGGTTTAGCAAGTCTTAAGATGTTAAACTATATCACACAACCATAATCAATTGATCAAAACTCTTAACTTGATCCAAACCCTAATCTTGAATTTCAAACTTGAAATTAAAATCATAGTTAAGCATCTAATTAGCTTATTTTGAAGTAATAATCCAACAAGTAATCAATGGGTTAGGATTTATACCTCACATATCAAGAGATCAACCTTGAAACTTAGCCTCCAAAAATGGCTTCTTGCATCAAGATCCAAGCTAGATAGGTCAAGTAATAAAGAGTTAAGGTTTAATTAGGAGTTTGTGAGGTTTTATTTTGCTTTTTGATGAATTTTTGAGGATTTTTGAAGAGAAAATGAGGTGGGGAAAACATGGGACTGCTGCTGGAAATGGGTTTCGGCCAAGATGGGGAGAGAGGGGAGAGAGTGAGGTGTGGAAAAATCAAGTCAAGAAAATACACATACTTTATTATCGAACACCATACCTCAATTCTTTATTCTTTTCTTTTTCTATTAATTTGTGCAATGAGATGAGATGGAGGACTTGTGAAGAGAGAGGGGGCTGCCACAATTTGGCTCGGCCATGAGGAGAGGGGAGGGGTGAGTGTGTGGATGTGGGAAGTCAAGTCAAGAAAACCCCCAATTATTACACCCATTAACTTATTTCCTAATTATAATCATTTTCTTGTTATTTAAACCATTTCTTCAATTTTTCTAGAACCTTCTTAACAATTCCATTTCATTTTAAATACCATATGTTACATTTTAGTTTAATGTGTCATGGTTCATTAAAGCATAGTTACCCCACTCCAAATTGTAATTATCACTAATTAAATGTATTAGTGAAGGCTTAAAATAATATTTAAAATAATTAATTACGGAAAATATTTTAGTAAACTAGAAATTTACAAGTGACCAATTAAATACCAAATACTAGCAATTACATATCTAGAATAGGTATATTTAAGTCTATGATGAAAAATAATTATATCTTGATTTTTACGGAAAACACCTGTTATTTTACCGATTATCGGAAACTTCACCTAAACGATTTTCAAAACGTTACAATAAAAAGCTGAAATGATAGAGCATCGCGGAAAAAAATAAAAAATGAAATGAAATTTCTGCCCTGCAGGTGAGATCACATTGACCCCTGTATACAATCTATGGGCAAAAACAGAAAGGGAACCATATCGTTCCACCAGGCTTCGTCAAAGGGAAGCCAGATCTCGATAGCTACACCTACTGCCTAGAAATCAACAACATATTTTTTCTTCTCGTTCTAACAAGAAGCATATACGACGTCAGCAAAACAGTGCCACGACAAAGTCCCCTAGTTCTAAATCTCGACAGTTCACAGGCATCCTAGAGACTACTTCGGAGCTATGGTAAAGTCCCTTAGTTCCAAATCTTGACGGTTCAGAGACAGCCTAGAGACTACCTCGGAGCCACGACAAAGTCCCCTAGTTCTAAATCTTGACGGTTCACAGACAGCCTATAAACTACCTCGGAGCCACGGTAAAGTTCTCTAGTTCCAAATCTCGACGGTTCACAGAAAGTCTAGAGGCTACCTCGGAGCCACGGCAAAGTCCCCTAGTTCCAAATCTCGATGGTTTACAGACAGCGTAGAGACTACCTTGGAGCCACGACAATGTCCCCTAGTTCTAAACCCCGACGGTTCACAGATAGCCTAGAGACTACCCCGGAACCATGGCAAAGTCCCTAGTTCCAAGTCTTGACGGCGACATCCACAGCCGAGAGATCAACCAACAGCGTTCTTCCTCCCTCCAGCAGGATACAAGCGCGACATCAACAAAACGGAGCCATGGCAAAGTCCCCTAGTTCTAAATCTCAGCAGTTCACAGACAACCCAGAGACAACCTTGACAGTCATCGCAATATTGCAGACACAATGTCAACCAACGAAGCAAAAGAAGATCCCTAGCTTCAGGGTCTTGACGGCAACTCAAATGAGACCTGAAAGACTATCGGAGACCATCCCACTCTAGCGTGGAGTGGTCATGACTCATCGGGGCTCCCAAACTGAGCCCAACGTCATGTAAAAAACGACATGGAATATCCCTAACGCTTGCACTTCCCGACGGTAATATTACCTGGAAGATTACGTGAAGACGTCTTGTCCAGCCCCCGAAGGGATCAGAGACACGACAGCCGCGGTGCTACCCGAACAACAAGAATGCATATCGGGGAACATATCGGCCAACGCGACGGTGCGACGGGTAAAACACCCTAGCACCACATGAAAGGTTCCTAGGCATACTAGTGAGGTCTCACAAGGCATCAACCATGCCAATTTCAAAAATTACGGTGCCGAGAAACCCTAATACGGATCGTTGGCTAGAAGTTTAGGCGAAAAAGAAACTAGTTAACTACTTTAACTAAGAGTACGGAAATAAAACCTTTGTAGATCCGGTCCTCCACCTCCATGGCTCCGTGATGAAGTCTCCTCGCTGTACAAATCGGATCTTGGGCTCTAGCGTCGGCTTCATCGGAGAAAAAGCGGGCTAGGTCGTCGACTACGATGCCGAAGATGATCTACGTCGAGGCATCACTAGATCAAGCTTCAACTTCACCAAGTCAAGAAACTTGTGAAGAAAACACACTCTACTACTTGGCAAGAGGCAGAGGATGAATAAATAGGAAGTGGGTTCACTTTAGAATTGGATTTCTCACTCTTTTTCATCAATCACCATTGATGGAATCTAGTTTTTCTTCTTGAAGAAGAAGAAGAAGAAGATGAAGAATATGATGAATATTATGATAAGTGTTAATTGAATAGAAAAGAATAATAAATCTTATCATAATATAACCATGGTCAAGTGTAGAGAATGAATCATGGTTAAGTGGAATGGTTAGGGTTAAGCATGAGACAAAATGGTCACTTAGTCAAAGCTTCATGAAGCTTCACAATACAAACAAAGAAAGCCACCATTTTTCTCTTTATGCAAATTATTTTCCAAAAAGAAATGGATAAATAAATAAGTGAATAAAACAAAACCCTAACCATTATCATATAACCATGGTTTGATCTTTACACAAAAACCCTAGCAAACATGTATCATCAAACATGATACAATCAAGTGCACAAAAGTATATCACATATACAATGTGTACATCTGAGTGAGAATATCCATTTAAAGTGAACCAATACTAGTTAATGCAAAGTAATATATCAAATATATAATTATGCATTAAATCATTAAATCAACACTTGATTCAATGATCCGGTCATATCGCATATAACCGACTAGTATCCAATGTATCGGCTTATCGAATCAACCCTCAATTCGATAACTATGTTATATCGCATATAACCATTCGATACATTCATCACGAGAATGGAATACGGTATCACATACTCGCATTATTCTCGGTCCCGCACATATCACATATGCGCTCCTATTTCGTTTTGCTTGAGCCAGGAAACCTCTGTGTAGGACTCTAAAGACTCGTCAATACGCCGGCAGCAGGTGATGATCATATCAAACACCCACAAGCCGCAAGCGGTCTGCTAAACGTAACGGCCACCCGGGTATTGAGCGATGAGAAGATCGACGAGCAAGCCCGCTCACACTCCTGTGAATCCAACCAGTAACACTTACCGTACAGTCCGGTTCGATCGTCTGATATGTCGCATATCTCGCCTAGGGGTGGTAAACGTCAGACCCCAATAGCTCGATAAGTCGTGTCGATATGAGGTCTATAACAATTCGAGAAACTACTGGTAACACTTACCAGTAAATCTCAGCAACCCTGGCCAGGGATTTCCGGTTATAGCCAATCGAACACAGTGCAACATCAACTCCCTATACCGGGAGAGACGAATCCCCTCCTATCGCTCATTGCCTCCATATGACTCGGGACTATACCCAAAAACCACCGTTTTGCACGCCCTCTTGGACGTGGTAAGGTGGAAATCAAAGCACAGTGGGAACCACACAAGACTCTATGACGATCTCGGGTCAACAGACTACTCTGTACCAGTGTCACCAGAGAACTGCCATCTGACGTAAGGTATAATACCATCTGGGAGTTCTCGGCGAGTCCTTCCAGTGTACCCAGTCTCCACTGAGCACCCGTATATCATCTCTGATGTTAAACACCAATGGATATGGGATCATCCATCGCCCATCTGTATGGGTCGAGAAGGTATACGCTAGTCTACTCTGGTATATCGATGCCCCGTCTCCATATACCCACGACTAGGGACCTTGAAGGATGTACTTATGGACTACCATGTCCCCACTAGTATGATCCGCATCATAGTCCAGGTAGTCAAGTACACATCCTAAGGGCTTTACCAACATGTAACAGAGAGACAATCAATGTACACGTTAAGGTAAAGAGTAACCAGATAGCATACTATCATGTCGAGCAAGAAAGTCCTCCCTATATATGTCCCAGCATCCACTACAATATATATCCAATGTACAGTAATGGCCTCTAGGGCATACATATAACTAACAATCTCCCACTTGCACTAGGGCCATCTGATAGCAGTAGTTGTAGTATCTCATACTCAACCATCCCACAAAAGTCTCTCTCTGGGAATAGGCCTTCGTGAGTGGATCCGCCGTGTCGTCCTCTGAGTCTACTCTCCTAACCTCGATCCCTTAGAGATCAACCATCTCCATGATCAGGTGATACTTCCTTAGAATATGTCTGGATCACTGATGGGACCTGCGTTCCTTGGCATAAGCCACACTTCCATTGTCACATAATGGTAGGAACCTAGTTCATCTCATGAACCAATATACACCCAAACAGCCTCTTTAGTAGCATCTTAAGTAGCGATGTATCCTGCCTTTATCGTCTAGTATGCCACGGTATTTAGCTTGGAACTCTTCCAACATACCGTCCCTTTACTGAGGGTATAGACAATGCCTGTGACTGACACTCAGTCGTCTTTATCAGCCTGGAACACTTCCAGTGATTCTCCCCAGGATCAACTGATACCATCTCACTACAGCTAGTGAGTATCCTAACATCCATTTAGATCTATCTCATAGATCCAAAGTCCAGGATTTAGTAGGTATCACTTTGATCCTATGTGGAGAATCATTGTGATAAGCGGAGATTGATCGAGCGTAGCATAGGAAACTCCTTCCCTAACAAGAGTATGTCATCCACATACTCTACGAGGATCGTCACCATACTCCCTACTACCTTTTTGTTTATACAAGGTTCATCTACCATTTTGATGATGCCAACTTCTTTGACTAATCCATCAAAACAGATGTTCCAACTCCGCGATGCCTGCTTTATCCTATAAAACATCTTGCACACGTTTCCGCTGCTCCCACTGTCTATGAGGCCCTCTGGCTGTGTACTTATAGACGCACTCTTCTAAAACATCATTTAGAACAGCAGTCATGACACCCAACCACCAGATATCGTAGTCATGGAATGTAGCCGTGGCAAGTAGGATCTGGATGGACTTAAGCATAGCTCCTTAGAAAAAGTTTCATCATTATCCATGCCTGGTTGATGACGAAAAACGTTTAACAAGTCTAGCTTTGAAAGTCTCAACCTTTCCAACTACACCAAGTAATCTTCTCAAGATATACTTGCTCCTGATGGGGATTTAACCCTTCAGATATAGCAACCAAAGTCCATACTTTGTTGGTGTACATGGATTCCATCTCAGATCGCTAAGCATCCAGCCATTCTTACAGAGTCTTACTCCTGATGGCCAGCTCGAAGCTAGTAGGGTCATCATCTCATGATGCAATCTTCGCTCCCACTGTCATAGAGAAACAGAAGTATCTCTCAGGTGGGTGAGGAACCCTACTAGATCGGCGGAGAGGCTGAGGTTCGTTGGAATCTACTGAATCCTTTGGTTCTACCAAATCATCTGCTGTAGTTTGTATAGCTGGAACCTTTCCAGTTGTACATAACTGACCTTGCCTCGAGCTTGTCCGGATTTTGCTTTTTAGACATAGGCCGGTCAACCCCAAATCTTAACTAGCTTAAGACATGGGCTCTTCCCTTTTCATATCACATATGAAGTGGTAGGCACTGATTTGATTCGAACCTAAATCAATAGGTATGCAACTTCATAAGTGCATAACTCCCAAAAAGGAAATAGGTAACTTAGCAGTACTCATCATAGAGCACACCTTATCATATAGGGTGTGATTGCTCCGCCCCGATATACCATCGTGCTATGGTGTATTCGGAGGAGTAATACTGAGAGAGAATCTCATTCTCCTTTAGAATAGTCCAGGAATTCCGTGCTCGAGTATTCTCCTCCTTGATCTCATCAAAGGACATAGTACTTATACCCGTATTGGTTCTCTACTTCTAACTTATATTCTGTGAATATCTCAAAAGGTTCGGACTTGTGTTTCAACAGGAACATATGATTGAATCTTGAGAGATTATCAGAGAACGTAATGAAGTATAAAGAACCAGTCCTGGCATGTGTAGACAGGAGACCTTACATACATCATCATGTATCAGTCCCAAGAGTTCATTAACTCTTTCTCTGTTTCCAATAAACAGAGCTGGTGTCATTATATCTTTGTGACATGACTGGCGAGTTTCACAAGATGTAAATTCAAACTAATTTAAATATGCATCTTTATGTAACTCTAGCTAGTCGGGTCACATTGATCTGACCTAGTCTACAATACCTCAAGATGGAATCGTTCAATTCTGAACTCTTCCTCTTGTGTGTGTTCCGTATACTAAAGAACTGTTGTTTGATTTAGAACATCAACGCTTTTAGATAACGTGCCTGAACCGATCAACTTTTGATATAGGAAATGTTCAAAACATTATCCATCAGTACAAAATTTTATCGTTTCTTTACTAATAAAGAGACAGATATGATTTTGTGTATCAAGTTCGGTATCTAATAACATTCGTTCAGAATCAATATATTACAATACAGGGTGACAGTGACCAACAGACCTGGCTGCAACACTTGCCCCGTTTTCTGCCTCATGAAACTTATCACCCGATCTCAGTTTTTCTACCCTTTTGTAGCCCTATGTAACAGATTACATATCTGGGATCCTGATCCGGTATCATATACCAAGGATGCGGAGGATACAGAGAAACAGTTCTGTATAATGAACACACCCGAAGATGATGATCAGCATGCACTCTCTTCGTTTGGGCGGCACGGGAAATCTGGTATTCCCCAATTTCCTGCTCTGTCTTATAACAATTATAAGTTGGAGCGGGACCAACGTTCCCCAGCTCAGTATAACAAGCGGGTTCGGTCAATATTCCGTATTATTATCTTGATTAAGGCGTGATATGGTCGCTACCTGGAGAGAGAGAGAAGAAAACACTCAGCGTGCGCTCTTGTAAGAATAGATTGGTTATTATTTTATCTAATCAGGATGGCTCCCACTGCTTTTTATCAAATCTTCCTTCAAACCCTAAAAGGAAAGACTAGCCGGGATTAATTACACGCTACAATTTCGCCAATCTTTCAGCCAGGCCAGTATCGGTACTTTGAGGGAGGTCCCCCATGCTTTCGCACGAACCTAATTAATGTAAACCTCGTTTTTCCAGAGGCGTAACCCCGTTGACACCTTTCTAGACACCTACTTGATCGGCTAATTGTAATGTGTAAAACTCTCCCAGGAGTAACAATTACTCGCAGCGGGTATCGGGATCCAACTATCTCATAGAAGGTATGCAATCTCATTGCAAATTTCAACACTTGAAATTCCCGATAATATTTTGCCCCTAGCGTCCTATGACCTTGACGGAGGTCAACAAACCATAGGCTACTAGTCAAGTTCAACCCATCATTTCTTGATCGAATTAAACCCACCCGCACGACCCTTGACGGAGGTCAACAAGGCCGCACGACTACCCTAATCCAATCTGCATCATATGCATAAACAGATAAATACTAGTTAGCTACCGCACACTACGCCTTGACGGAGGTCAACAAACGTAGCACGAATACTAAACAGGACTTATCTGAAATGACGGAGGGCTACGACAGGTTTTTCTGAAAACCTATTGCGTAATGAACTTGATATCGTTGTAGAATCAAATGATTTTGAAATGGAGTGCTTTTGAGGCTTTTCTAGTTTTGCTAAAGGAGTCACTCCCGGTGAAGGGATCGTCGGTCCTTTCCTCGTCGAATGCGGTGCGGGATATATCATATATATCACTGTGCAAAGCAAAAACTCTTAAAAGCGATCAAAAGACAAACCGAGTGTGTAGCATCTGCCAGTTATTGCTAAAGGAGTCACTCCCGGTGAAGAGATCTCGGTCCTTTCCTCATCGAATAAGGTGCAGGATATATCATATATACCGCTGTGCAAAGCAAGAACTGTAGCTACCCTTTTTATTTTGAAATTCGATTCTACAACATCTTAGGTTTCTTTTATTTCATTAATCTCATTAATGAAGTCCCATCAATTAAGTATCTAAACATCACAGATAAATACGACGTACACTTATGCCATCCGCATTCGCCTCGATGTCCCCTCGTGCACCGTTAGGTTAGGTAACTAACGGCAGAGCGGGGCAGGGCTAGCGCGGGTGTAAAACATAAGTAACGTCTATATAATATATCATATATACTATATACTGTATCCATCACAGAACATCACATGATCACATCACAGATATCGCAGCAGAAAAAACATATGAAATATTGGATATACTAGGACGTCCGTGTTTTGAATACGAGCCAGTATAAAACACGGATTCCACGGTCGCGATGAATAGCCAATCCCACACCCCTAGACCCCTACGAGAGAGGCAAGCAACCCTACCAATTCTGGAGTTAGGAGACCCGGACTCGACTCCTCGAGTTGGTCTCCCACTGAACTCCAGAACCCGGTTACTTGTGCCCTCCTCCTTGGGTCTATCCTAGTGCGGAAAAGTAAATAATATACAAAAGGTGACATCTTCCGCAACTTGGAAGTGCCCCAATAAAAGAATATTACATACAAGTTTTTACATGAATGAAAATGAAAAACACTCATCTCACATAAAAACCCCCGGCTATTCAAACACGACGATCCAATATAACATATCCAGCAACACATAACATCACATGTCATCAACGTAAGTAAATATGCGCATCCCAATTGTCATTGACATATAGCAACGAAACCGGCGATATCACATATTACACTTACGGTCACAGAAAAGAAAGTGCAAAAGTACAACAGTTGGAATCCGCAACCTCCTCAGACATCGCATGCCTGACCAAATGAATTCCTTAGACATCACATGCCTAACAATTATAAACCCCGTATTTTAGTCTCTATATCGAAAACTCTTTTCAATATCAAGTCGGGCAATTCAACAAGATTCCCGAAAAACTGATCGAATGCTCGTCGCAAACTTTAGTAGACGGTCGCACCCCCGATACCGTCGACGAAGTGCACCAAGGCGGAACACCGCTACCGGGAGCACCCGAACGGATGCTTTCGGCGACGGGGTTCTCCTACAGTCACTTGGTCGGGGCTATGGAGTGAGGCTGTCTATTAAGTTTACCCGGCGAGTATCCGTGTACGCTACGTGATTGCGACGGACTTTTGATCACATCAAAATTCCGTGGCAACCGATCAAGTGAGACTAAAGTGCTATATTTATAACATTCATTCAGTTATCATATAACTACTTGTGAATTCCAATAATTGTATCACATTCCAGATAATTAGAAAATGTTAAATTTTCCGATCGAACATTCAAACACCCAAGTTTTCCCGATACAGATTAACACATGAAACAAGTCTAAAAACATTCAGTTCGTGCCTCAGTACCAACGGTCCAGCCGTAGAAGGGTCAAGCCAACGCCTCACATGTGGCACGCCGTACTGCCCCAAACCCTAAGGTTCAAAGGGCAGTTCAAGACGGTCACATAATCGAGTTAAGGTTTGTTGTCTTCTAGAGGGTCCATCGCGTTACTTGCACTACTTAGAACGTCTTTAAACCACGGAAAAATCCAACACTTGGAAATTTCCCGATAGGGGAAAAATTAGGTATTTATATCCAGTCGAACTTTTTAACATATTCAAAAATTATCCGGAAAGCCACAAAGACAAAGTCTGATAATCCGATCGAATCATCGAATCCCCAAAACAACCCCGGAAAATTCAACTCTTGAATAAATATTAAAAATCCCCAGGAAAACCAGCACCAGAAAGCATGAATTACTGTGCAAAGATTGAAGGCCAATCAAGTCAAGAGGCCGCGGAACCGCCGCAGAAGGCAGGCTTCTGCCGCGGTTCCGCCGCGCATTAGAGGTATCATGAAAAAATTTTTGCATCGTAATTCTTAGAATTCCTTGCTGAATTTTTTAAGAATTTTTAATCTGGAAAAAACCCAGTTTTTAGAAAAAGTCCAGAGAGCACTTTATGGATTAGGGTTTCGATTCGTTCGGATTTCAAACTCCGTCTAGACTTCGCCTAAGGCTCTAGCTAGGCTCTGATACCAATGAAAGGTTCCTAAGCACACTAGTGAGGTCTCACAAGGCATCAACCATGCTAATTTCAAAAATTACGGTGCCGAGAAACCCTAATACGGATCGTTGGCTAGAAGTTTAGGCGAAAAAGAAACTAGTTAACTACTTTAACTAAGAGTACGGAAATACAAGTTTTGTAGATCCGGTCCTCCACCTCCACGGCTCCGTGATGAAGTCTCCTCGCTGTACAAATCGGATCTTGGGCTCTAGCGTCGGCTTCATCGGAGAAAAAGCGGGCTAGGTCGTCGACTACGATGCCGAAGATGATCTACGTCGAGGCATCACTAGATCAAGCTTCAACTTCACCAAGTCAAGAAACTTGTGAAGAAAACACACTCTACTACTTGGCAAGAGGTAGAGGATGAAGAAATAGGAAGTGGGTTCACTTTAGAATTGGATTTCTCACTCTTTTTCATCAATCACCATTGATGGAAGCTAGTTTTTCTTCTTGAAGAAGAAGAAGAAGAAGATGAAGAATATGATGAATATTATGATAAGTGTTAATTGAATAGAAAAGAATAATAAATCTTATCATAATATAACCATGGTCAAGTGTAGAGAATGAATCATGGTTAAGTGGAATGGTTAGGGTTAAGCATGAGACAAAATTGTCACTTAGTCAAAGCTTCATGAAGCTTCACAATACAAACAAAGAAAGCCACCATTTTTCTCTTTATGCAAATTATTTTCCAAAAAGAAATGGATAAATAAATAAGTGAATAAAACAAAACCCTAACCATTATCATGTAACCATGGTTTGATCTTTACACAAAAACCCTAGCAAACATGTATCTTCAAACATGATACAATCAAGTGCACAAAAGTATATCACATATACAATGTGTACATCCGAGTGAGAATATCCATTTAAAGTGAACCAATACTAGTTAATGCAAAGTAATATATCAAATATATAATTATGCATTAAATTATTAAATCAACACTTGATTCAATGATCCGGTCATATCGCATATAACCGACTAGTATCCAATGTATCGGCTTATCGAATCAACCCTCGATTCGATAACTAAGTTATATCGCATATAACCATTCGATACATTCATCGCGAGAATGGAATACGGTATCACATACTCGCATTATTCTCGGTCCCGCACATATCTCATATGCGCTCCTATTTCGTTTTTCTTGAGCCAGGAAACCTCTGTGTAGGACTCTAAAGACTCGTCAATACGCCGGCAGCAGGTGATGATCATATCAAACACCCACAAGCCGCAAGCGGTCTGCTAAACGTAACGGCCACCCAGGTATTGAGCGATGAGAAGATCGACGAGCAAGCCCGCTCACACTCCTGTGAATCCAACCAGTAACACTTACCGTACAGTCCGGTCTGATCGTCTGATATGTCGCATATCTCACCTAGGGGTGGTAAACGTCAGACCCCAATAGCTCGATAAGTCGTGTCGATATGAGGTCTATAACAATTCGAGAAACTACTGGTAACACTTACCAGTAAATCTCAGCAACCCTGGCCAGGGATTTCCGGTTATAGCCAATCGAACACAGTGCAACATCAACTCCCTATACCGGGAGAGACGAATCCCCTCCTATCGCTCATTGCCTCCATGTGACTCGGGACTGTACCCAAAAACCACCGTTTTTCACGCCCTCTTGGACGTGGTAAGGTGGAAATCAAAGAACAGTGGGAACCACACAAGACTTTATGACGATCTCGGGTCAACAGACTACTCTGTACCAGTGTCACCAGAGAACTGCCATCTGATGTAAGGTATAATACCATCTGGGAGTTCTCGGCGAGTCCGTCCAGTGTACCCAGTCTCCACTGAGCACCCGTATATCATCTCTGATGTCAAACACCAATGGATATGGGATCATCCATCGCCCATCTGTATGGGTCGAGAAGGTATACGCTAGTCTACTCTGGTATATCGATGCCCCGTCTCCATATACCCACGACTAGGGACCTTCAAGGATGTACTTATGGACTACCATGTCCCCACTAGTATGATCCGCATCATAGTCCAGGTAGTCAAGTACACATCCTAAGGGCTTTACCAACATGTAACAGAGAGACAATCAATGTACACGTTAAGGTAAAGAGTAACCAGATAGCATACTATCATGTCGAGCAAGAAAGTCCTCCCTATATATGTCCTAGCATCCACTACAATATACATCCAATGTACAGTAATGGCCTCTAAGGCATACATATAACTAACACCACAAACCCTGATAGACTTCTCTTAGCAGGAGTTAACTGTGACGTTAGGAAACCCTTGCGAGAACTTCTCGATTCGTCTTGACTCGTGAGGAAATTAGTGTCCTTGCGAGAACTTCTCGATTCGTATCGACTCGTAGGGAAAAGCCTTAGGTAATGGAGATAAGGACTTATTTCCTAAGCACTGGGGCCCTGCAAGTCGGTCCAAGATGGACTATTGCATACTATTCATGGGCCACACTCTCTAAAGTCGAGTATCGACAAGGAGGGAACAACCACTTACGATTCCTCTTGACTTGTAAGGCGAGGAAATTCTCTTGTAAGATCCTTACGACTCTCAATAGAAAACACTCACTAAGGAGTTCTCACGACTCCTAAGGAGAAAATACACCTACGGGATCCTCTCGACTCGTAGGAAGAAAAGTCTTTAAGAGACCCTCACGGCTCATAAAGTTGAAAAGTCTTAGACGGCAGATTTGAACCTGTTTCCTAAGCCATCCCTGCCGTGAAAGTCGGTCCAAGATAAACTATTGCATACTATTCATAGGCCACACTCTTTAAATTCGAATATCGATAAGGAGGGAAAAAACCACTTACGAGTCCTCTCGACTTGTAAGGGAGAAAAATTCTCTTGTGAGATCCTTACGACTCTCAAGAGAAAACACACATTTAGGAGTCCTCACGACTCCTAAGGAGAAAATACACCTACGGGATCCTCTCGACTCGTAGGGAGAAAAATCTTTATGAGACCCTCATGGCTCATAAAGTTGAAAAGTCTTAGGCGGCAGATCCAAACCTGTTTCCTAAGCCATCGCGGCCCTACAAGGAGGTCAAGATGGACTATCTACGGGCCACATTCGCCAATGAAATAAAGAAGCTACCTACGGGTTCTCATGATTCGTAAGGAAAAATACCCGAGTGAGATCCTTACGACTCACGAAGGCGATGAACACTTAGAAATCCTCACAATTTCTAGAGAGAATTTGCACCTACGAGATCCTCTCGACTTGTAGGGAGAAAAACCCTTTGTGAGACCCTTATGGCTCATAAAGATGAAAAAAAAGTTTTAGGCTACAAGGACCCTAAACTTATCTCCTAAGCCCTCAATTCTATGGCCATGCATAACTCTGCACTACTTCATCCACGTACATACTTACGTGGGCAAAGTAGTGGGGGGCATTTGCGCCCACCAAAATTTTGGCTCAAAACTTGCTCCCTTATAAAATAATAACAATAAAATAAAAATAAAAATAAAGGGAAAGCTCCATAGGCAAAGCATGTAGGTACTGTCTCGGATTGAATTAAATCCTATGATGGCGCCTCACATGCTCCTCACGCGGGCGCTAATGCGCAAAGCACAAAAAGAAATCTATTAAATTAGAGTTAAAAACTCTGAGGCAGCGCCTCACGTGCCTTGCACGAGGACGCCAATGCAGAAAGTTAAAAACTCCGAGGCAGCGCCTCACGTGCTTTGCACAAGGACGCCAGCGCCAGGAGTTAAAAACTTCGAGGCAACGCCTCACGTGCCTTGCACGAGGGCGCCAGCGCCAAGAGTTAAAAACTCCGAGGCAGCGCCTCACTTGCCTTGCACGAGGGCGCCAGCGCCAAGAGTTAAAAACTCCGAGGCAGCGCCTCACGTGCCTTGCACGAGGGCGCCATCACCAAAAGTTAAAAACTCCGAGGCAGCGCCTCACGTGCCTTGCATGAGGGCGCCGGCGCCGGAACTAAAAGTTCTTTGCCATTGGATCAAAAATCTAACGAAGATGATAAATCATCAAAACACAGAATTAAATTCTGATTGAGAAAATACTCCTCAAATGTTTCTAAATAAGAAAGATTACGCTCTGTAAAACAGAGCACCGTTGGATTAAAAATCCAATGGCGATTAAAAATCACTAAGCTACAGAATAAGCTCTGTAGGGGAAAATATTTTCTCCAATCTTTCTAAATAAGAAAGATTATGCTCTGTAAAATAGATCATGATCCAATGGTGATTAAAAAATCACCAAGCTACAGAATAAGCTCTATAGGGAAAAATATTTTCCCCAATCTTTCTAAACAAGAAAGATTACGCTCCATAAAACAGAGCACCATTGGATTAAAGATTCAATGGTGATTAAAAATTACCAAATTATAGAATAAGCTCTGTATGGGAAAATATTTTCCCAATCTTGTTAAAAACAAGAAAAATATCTTCTGTAAAACAAAAGTCCTTGGATCAAAGATCCAACGGTGGATAAAATCCCCAAATCAATTAAGGATCTCTCAATGAGAGATTTCTTTAACCGAATCAACAAATCTGCCTCTACTATATAAAGGCCCCAAGACTTCAAGTCTAAAAAGAGAGGAAGCCCCCCCAAACTTCAAGTTCAAAAAGAAGAGAAAACAAAAAAGAGCTTTAAGAGAGAAAAAGAAGAAGACCTTTCTTCAAGGTAAATAAAGATCATAGTATCTTATCTGCATACCCAAGGGTTTAACTCTTATAAAAGAACATAGTTCTTTCCCTTGATCTGAGATCCATGAGACAAGTCTCCCACAATTGAGAATTTAATTCTCATGGGGATGAATTTCTTCTTAGGGATTGAAGATCCAGGGGAGATCAAAGAATCGAACTCTTTGGAAAAATGCACAAAGAAAGAAACAGTGCCGATCACCTCACTTGCCCCTCACGTGGGCGCTGCTTAATAAAGAGTGCTTAGCACTTAGTGGTTGGCACCCAGCGCCAAGACCCTTACGTGCCCCTCATGTGGGCGTTACTTAATAAAGAGTGCTTAACACTTATTGGTTGGCGCTTAACGCCAAGCGCTTCACGTGCCCCTCACATGGGCGCGCTGATAAAATAAAGAGTGCTCTGCACTCAGTAGTTGGCGCCCAGCGCCAAGCGCCCCACGTGTTCCACACGAGGGCGCCGTTTAACATAAAGCGCTCTGTAAATAGAGCCCAGTGCCATAAAAAGTGTTTAACACTCCATAAAAACAAAAAGAGGGTGAGCATCAGAGCCCATATCAATGCTCAGCATTGTCGCACAGAAAAGGGACCGAGCCCAAATAAGTGTTTAACACTTTATTCAAAAACTGAGTGGGCTGAGTCCAAGTTGACCAAAAGTCCCTAACTCAGATCAACCGAGCCCATGTGCTCACAATTTTTCTAAATTGGTCTTAGTCCCAAACCTAACTATCTCCCAACTGACATTGGTTCAAGGGTACATCTCCCCACACCTCTGATATATGTCGTTGTAATTCTTCAACGTCTTCAGAGAGGTGGTGGGTCCTGACAACCAAAAATTCTATGGACCGTAATGTCCTTAAACTAGCCATGGACCGCAATGTCTTTAAACTAGCTATGGACCGCAACGTCTTCAAACTAAACCCTCATACCAAAAATGGTGATCTCTGGACCGTAACGCCCCTAAACTAAAACGATAGAGCCCAAATGCTCTTTCGTTGGATCAAAATTGATCATGAACCCCCGTTAAGTAGATCTTAGTCCAATATTGGATTAACGTATCCTTAACCAGTATTTAAGTTGATCTTAATCTAAAACAGGATTAACGATCCTTAAATCAAATCAAACCTAAATCTAAGAAAATACAGATTTGGACTAATCCATGCCCTACGGGCGACAACACAAATTAGTCTCCGTATATAATCCACAGGCAACCAAAAATAAAACAAACATATGCGACATTAAGTGACCTTCTGGAGCAGGAGAAAGTGGTTACCGTGATGCGGTAACGTAATTAACTGCAGGGAAGAGCGCCCCTAT
The DNA here is from genome assembly GCA_030015575.1 of Agapanthus africanus. Taxonomy (NCBI): domain Eukaryota; kingdom Viridiplantae; phylum Streptophyta; class Magnoliopsida; order Asparagales; family Amaryllidaceae; genus Agapanthus; species Agapanthus africanus. The sequence goes on from JASDDO010000024.1 coordinate 815,498,538, forward strand.
AATCAAAAACCTCTCATAACGAGTGGGAATCTGACGAAGTCTGCTACAACGGCTGCATCCGTCCAGACCTCCGATACACGGTGCCATAAATTAGCTTGGCATCTTCGGAGAGGTGGACGGATAAAACCAAATAGCATCTGCCCCCAAATTCGACTACGCTGTTTTCGGCGGTAAACAATGCAGATCATACTAGTAGGACTTGAGTAGTGCACAAGCACATCCTTTAACAGTTCCTAGTCGAGGGGACATCGAGACAAGGCATCGATATTCCATAGTAGACTAGTGTGAACGTTTCTTGACCCTGTATGGGGTGATGGTTGATCCCACAACCATTGGTGTTTGACATCAAAAATTGTACACGGGTGCTCATTAGAGAATGGGTACACCGAACAGGACTCGCCGAGAACTCCTAGTTGGTACTATACCTATCGTCAGATAGTAGTTCTCTGATGACACTTGTACAGGTTATTCTGTAGACCCGAGATCATCATAGAGTCTTGTGTGGTTCCCACTTTGCTTTGATTTCCTCCCTACCACAGCTCAAAGGAGTCATGCAAACAGGTGGATTTTGGGTACAGTCCTGAGTCACATGGAGGCAATGAGCGATATGAGGGGTTTCGTCTCTCCCGGTATTGGGAGTTGATGTTGCGCTATGCTCGATTGGCTATAATAGCAAGTCCCTGGCCAGGGCTGATGAGATTTACTGGTAAGTGTTATCAGTAGTTTCTCGAACGGTTATATGCCACACATCGGCATAACTTATCAAGTTACTGGGGTCTGACGATTTCAACCCAATACTTGATATGGGACTTATCAGACGAAGAGACCGGACTGTACGATAAGTGTTGCTTATAGGCTTTGCGGGGTGTTTGGAAATCTTGCTTGCTGATCTTCAATTCGCTCAATACCTGGGTAGCCGTTATGTCCAGCTAGTACCGATGACGGCTTGTGGGTGGCTGATGTGATCATTACCTACTGCTGGCATATTGACGAGTCTTTAGAGTCCCACACAGAGGTTTCCTAGATCAAGTGAAATGAAGTAGGGCACATATGGTGATATGTGCGAGAGCTTGATTAAATACAAGTATGTGATACCGTATTCTAATCCCGTGATATGTGATACAGGTTATGTTATATATGATATAGCCGGATTGTTGAATCAAGTGTTGATTCAATAATATGTTATATGTGTATATATATATATATATATTTGATACTGGCCGGTTATATATAATATGACCGGATTATTGAATCAAGTGTTGATTTAATGTAGTATTGAATATTGTCGGTTATATGTGATATGAACGGGTTATTGAATCAAGTGTTGATTCGATAATGTGATATACATATAAATTATATTAGTCGGTTATATATGATATGACCGAATTATTGAATCAAGTGTTGATTTAATAATTTGATATATATTTTTATATTTGATATATTAATATATATTAACTAATATTGTGCTCACTAAAGAATTTCTTCTCTTTGAAATACATTTAATATATATGTGATATATATTAATGTATGTAATTATATATTGTGTCATGGTGGATGATACATTGAACATGGGTGTATGAGACTCACACCAATACTAAAGATTATTGGGTAATTATTTATTAAGAGTAAATACAAAACGAGGTGGAATTGAACATGGCTTAAGATACTTATAGAAGCATGTAGAAGCCATGACTCATTCCACTAATTTTTTTTACTCTGATATTTTATAACCCAACCATTATCATTAGCCCATGGTTAACTCTCTACAGTATCACTTGTGATATTTTCTTCACCCTATTTCTTCACTAGTTTATCTTCTTCATCTCATTTTTGCTCTCTAGCTTTTCATGAGGTGAGAAAGAAAAAGAGAAAGTGGATTTTAAAGTGTGCAAAATTCCTACTTCATCAACCTAATCTCATCTAGCCTATTAGATTAGGTTGTTTTCTTCACTAGTCCTTTCATCAGTGAAGAGGTAGCTTGAGTTGGAGTAACTTTAAGGTGGATCATCTTCGGCCTCGAAGACAACGAAGCAAGATTGTTTCTTTCACCAAGAGGAGCCTAAGAAGAGTTCGAGGGACCATTACTTGGAGCATACTTGGAGCATACTTGGAGCTTTAGAAGTGAAGGACCTGTCTACAAAGGTTGTATTCCCTATTCATTTAGTGTAAAACTTGTTTACATTCTTGAAAACCCTAATTCTCTAGTTCGATTCTAGGATAGTGTAGCTTAGACCTCGAGATTTTTTAAAATTGCATACTTGATGTATGTGGAAAGCTAGTAGAGGTGCAAAGACACACTTTCAAATGGGTACACCGAACAGGACTTGCCGAGAACTCCTAGATGTTACTATACCTATCGTCAGATAGCAGTTCTCTGGTCTGTAAACCTGAGATCGTCATATTGTCTTGTGTGGTTCCCACTGTGCTTTGATTTCCTCCCTACCGTAGCTCAAAGGAGTCATGCAAACAAGTGGATTTTGTTGGATATGTATGCCCTAGAGGCCATTATTGTATATGTATACATGTGGATGCTTGGACATATGTATGTACAGGACAATCTTGCTCGATATGATAGTATGCTATCTGGTTTGTTTTTATCTTAACATGTGCATATGTTTTACTTGTTATTACATATCATTCATACATATTGATAAAGATCATAGGATCATTGCTTGAATACATGCGTTGTGATGGCGATCAAACTTATGGGAGCTGGGTAGTCGATAAGAACATCCTTAAAGTATCCCTAGTCGTGGGAGTATCGAGACTAGGCATCGATATTCCGGAATAGACTAGTGTATATGTTTCTAAACCCCGACAAGGGGCGATGGTTGTGTTGGGTTATGCCAACACCCTGGCCATCTACCGTGACCATTTGCGGAACAAAAATTTTCAAAACTAGCGCTAGAACAACCCTATAACCCGGATCTACCATAAACCTAAAGCTACCAAACTAAAGAGTAGTTTAGAATGGTTATACCGAATGATCTGAGTCCTTCGGTCTTCTACCATCTTCGTAAGCTCCTAGAGGCCATCATGATCAAGCTTGATCGCCGGTCTTCCTCCATCGAAGATGATCCACCTGAGGATTTGTAGTTCGACTCCAACCTCATAGCCGAGGTAACTAGAGTACCTAGTTCGCTAAACTAGATAGATTAGAGGATGTAGAGTCTAATGATGGATTAATATGTCTCATAACACCCTAGGTTTCTCAGTACATGATACTTTTAGGGTAGAGTAAGAAGAAGAGAGCTTGAGGAGATGAGAGTATAGTGCATAGCATTCAATCAAGAATAGCTAAGTCTTGTGAACAATAATTCACCACCCAAAATAAATCAAGCATGATACAATAGTAAACCATGAGTCACCCCATGAGTCACCATGTGAACCATACTTCAATAAATTCCAATCAACATCTCATCCTTCACCTCATTAACCATTTATCCTAAATGGTTAAAAACTAAATGAGCTTCTTCTAGAAGTACCTTGTAATAAATTACAAAAATACCCCTCATCCGTATATATATACTCGTATCCGTATTCCAAAAAATACGAATACAAAGAGACAAAAATAATCCAATAATATAATATTAGGATCCGGCTTAAACCAAAGCCCACTAGTATTATCCGTCTGAATCATGATACGTGCACAAGTACACGTATATGATCGAACCCTACCATAAAACCATACGGCCTCTACATCGTTTCGCCCGAAGCAAGAAAACCCTACATATGGGACTCTAAAAACTCGTCAATACGCTGGCAGTGAGTTTAACCATAAGAACGTCAGCTGCACTAGCTGTACGTAACGGCTACCTAGGTATTGAACGAAAGGAAAGCCGACGAGCAAACTCATCTGAATCACTACTAAGCCTGTCCGTGACAATCTCCGTATAGTCCAGTCTGTTCGTCTAAGAGTATCGCATATCGGGTTTAGGGGGTGGGTAAAGTCAGGCCCCTAATAACGCGATATTTCGTGTCGGTATGAAGCCCATCACCAACTGAGAAACTACCGATCCAAATCTGTAATTCTCGTCTACCTTGGCCAATGATTTCTGGTGATGGCCACTTGTGTACTTCGCGACATCAACCCCCAATACTAGGTGAGACGAATCCCCGACGATCCGCTCACTGCCTCGATGTGGCTCGGGATTGTACCCAAATAAAACCATTTTGCACGACTCCTTTGAGCCGTGGTAGGGTAGTAATCAAAGAACAGTGGGAACCCATACGAGACAAATGACAATCTCAGATCGACAGACTAACCTGTACACATGTCACCTGGGAACTTCTATCTGACAATAGGTATAATACCAACTAGCATGTTCCTGGCGAGTCCGTCCAGTGTACTCATAACCCAATGAGCACATGTATACTATCTTAGGTGACTAACTGACAACAATGGCTTGTGAGACCGGCCACCGTCCCTCGTCGGGGTCTCGATAACTACACACTAGTCTACTCTGGTGTATCAATGCCCAGTCTCGATACTCTCTCGACTAGGGACATTTAAGGATGTGCTATAGACCACCCAGCTCCCACGTATATGATCGCCATCATAATGCTGGTAGTCAAGCAAGAATCCTATGGGCTCTATCAGCATGTAATAGTGATCTGTAATACCGCATAATGTATGTACATGATGATAAAGACAAACCAAATAGCATACTATCATTTTGAGTAAGACTGTTCTATCCGTATAGGTCCTCCCTCAATCATCATAATCACCTACCTGCGATTACAATAATTGCCTTGAGGGCACTATAGCCAATAATCTCCCACTTGCACTTAAGGCTAATTATTGCGGTGTCGAATACTCACAGCCCGTGTGATACCGAACACCCAACTTCTCTATTAATCAGTCTCGCAAAGCACGTTTGTGAAACTATTGTGTTTGAGAAATAACCTCAGTGAGTGGATCCTCTCCAATATTTCTATCTTTATCTCTCTCTATCTCAACTTCGCAGAGAAAGACTATCTCCCGAAATGAGCAATACCCGTCCTAGAATTTGTCTGGATATCTGATGGGACCTAGTTCACATATGAACTTTAAATCCAACAAACTTTTTAGACTGTATCATGCACTGAATTTAATCAGTATCCTGCGCCATGCCTTCCACGGTATCCTCTTGGACTATCTGTCCAACATACCGCCCCTCAAAAGAGGGAAAACGATAACTCTGACAGCCATCCAGGTCATCTTGGAAGCCTGAAATGATAACCGCCTCCTGAAGAAGGCTGCCGTTACCATATACCAAGAACATCCACTTATATTCATAACTGATTCCCAATGTTTCTCTAGGATTGGATTAATATATACTTATTGCAGCCTGTGCAAAATCAATATCTAGTGTTGTACTTGACATCTTATAATTGACTCAATTGCCTAAGCAAGTGATATGCCAATCATGCAAATCCTTCTCCTCATCAGTCTAAAAGATATCTCTTTAGAGAGTGTGACTCCATCACCTGTGGGTACACCACAACGCCAGGAGTCGTCCATTCTATAACACTTTAGAATAGTCTCAAAGTACCCAAATTGGGACACTTCCCAAATCTAGATCTAAAACCATAGATCTAGTTACCAGAATCCCTGATATTTTATCCATATTCTATGTGGAGAAACTACCTTGTGACAACCACAGAATAACCGATCGTAGTATAGGAAGATCTTTTCCTATTAAGTGCATGTCATCCAAATACCAAAACATTACTCCCTACTACCTTCTTACCAAATCCATCTCTTATTCCGGTGAAGTCAAACTCTATGACTGTCACATCAAAAATAGATGATCTATTTCCGCTATACCTGCTTCAGTCTATAAATAGACATAACATACTTGCCCACTATGCTTCCGCTGCTTCCACTGACTACAACAACCCTCTGGCAGAGTTATATACATGTGCACTTCTAAAACTAATTTAGAACGATGTTATATTCATCCTCCTGGCAGATCTCATAGTCTAGAATAGCAGTAGTGGCAAGTTTGGGTAATCAAAAACCTTCCTGTCACCGTCTTTGAGGAGATCGAAATATCTCTCGAGTGCTTGAGCTTACCTACCAAATCCGCGGAGTGGCTAATAAAATATCGAATCCAATTGAATCTTTAGGTTCTACTAAATTTTCAGTAATTGTTTGTGGTTCTGGAATCACTTCCAGTTCTACCATACCCCCACTAATATTTTCTGAAAAGAATCCATTTTACTAAAACTGTGGTGAGTCAAGAACAATACAACTATGGATCTTCCAGATGGTAGAATGTTATCCCTTGTCAAAGCCCGGGAAAACCCACAAACTGTTATTACTGAAACGTGCCTTTAGTTTGTCCAGATTCTGGTTTTATGCATCAGCCGGACAACTCCATATACCTTAACATCATTAAGATATGAATCCATTCTATATATCCAATACAGAAACAGATGCACTAATTTAATTGGAACCAAATTCAAAAATCAAGCAGCCGTTTCTAGTGCATAGCAACTAAATGGAAGAAGGCCAAGCGGCATTACTTATCAAGAAATACACCCACGTATGAGTAACCTGAAAGAGAAGCAAGTTCTTAAAACTATTACTTACAACGGAATACCTAACACAAGTATCTATATTTTCGATCACCTTGAAAAATCCTGATACTTGCAACATATGGTTCTCTACCTTATTCTTATACCTATAACTTCTCAAAATTTGGACCTTGCATTTCAACGAAATACTTGTCTAAAACTAGAGAAGTCATCAGTAAACAGAATATAGTATGAGTACCGACCCCTTTGTCCTAACGGACATCAGACAACATACAATACTTTGTATAAGTCCACTGAGTTTAATAACTCAAACCCTGTACGTCGTAGGTTAAAAAACGGTACAATGGTTAAGAAGAATTACACTGTTGTTGAATGCTCCTTATCTAACCATCAACTGATAAAGATAAATGCCATAGACATAATTTCAAAAAGTTATATCTCACTTTATAAAATAAACGTACAGATATATCAGTTTGATATTGGTGCATAACAACGAATATTCAAAACCAAATATTTGCCGTCAGGCAAAACCCAGGCGATTTTCTCAAATATCACCAATTACAAAGAATTCTGATATATATTGAGGATCTAATAACCCAATTCCTAATATCTTACTCCCATTCAGCATCCGTAACGCTATACAGATGTGAGAATCCAATCTGGTAAATACATACCCTGGAGTTCGAATCTAATTGGGAAAACAATTTTCAATTAACACCGTACAGTAAAACTGAAATATGAAAATGTTTCGAAGGGGTAATCGGGTATTCCTAGTAATGCCTCTTCCACTATCCAGATTCATAACTGTAACCGTATATTTCCCTGCCCTCACTCCAATCCCTTTATATGTCTTTACTTATTATCTTCTGTACACCATATTTAGGCTAATTGATTTTCTTCCTTCCTTACCCTTCGGCACTAGCCTAAGGTTTGGAAGAAGACTATCCAATAAGCGCAATAGATGTACTCTCCTAATACTAGGAGCTCTCGTAACCTAAGAGAAGGTAAAGAGAAAAGACAACTGAATAATCCTATTATATTTCTCCAGAACCAGAAACCATTCTCGAACTAGAACAAGTTCCTTCGAGTTCGTATGTAACTATACGATGGCATACCCAAGCAATATGGATCTTCGTAGTGATATGGAGTGTTCCGGAGAAATGCAAAGGTGATATAGGAGTGGTAGGGTATACGCTGTTTCGTCATGAATGATAGCAGTCGCAATTTTCTTCGCTCTTTATCTAATCCCTTTATATGTATTTACTTATTACCTTCTGTACACCACACTTACGCTAATTGTTTTTCTTCCTTCCCTACCTTTCGGCTCCTACCTATGGTTTGGAAGAAGACTATCTAATAATCGCAATAGGTGTACTCTCCTAATACCAGGAGCCCTCGCAACCTAAGAGAAGGTAAGGATAAAAGACAACCGAATAATTTTATTCAATTTCTCCAGAACCAGAAACCATCCTCGAACTGGAACAAGTTCATTCGAGTTCATATGTAACTATACGATGGCATATCCAAAAAATGTGGATCTTTATAGTAATACGGAGTGTTCTAGATAAATGGAAAGGGATGTAGGAGCGACAATGATATATGCGACTAAATGACAATCCAAAAGCCAAAGTGTTTTTAAGAAGGTTCGGTTAACTTGGTTAATGAGTTTTTAAGGTCAGCCTATGGTCGCTGCCAAAGAGAGAGAGAGAAAAGAAATACTCAGCGTGCACTCTAACCTAGATTATATTAGTCAATCACTTCATCTAATCAGGATGGCTCCTACTGTTTCCTCGAATTCTCCCTCAAACTCTAAAAGGAGTATTAGTTGGGATCATCTAAAATCACCCGATGAGTAACACCTATTTATCAGTAGGAATCGGGATCCAACTATCATCACATAATAACTTGATGGAAGCCACTCAAGCCACCACACTCCAGAAGGTATGCGCATGCCTGGCATGTTTCCTGTATATTTGAAACTCCCGATGTGGTTTTTGCCCCAAGCGTCATATGGTCTTAATAAAGACCAACGTACCATAAGTCGCAAGTCAATTTCAACCCGTCATTGTCCTGAATTAACTTAGACCCACCCACATAAGCCATTGATAGAGACCAACGTGGCTATGCGACTGTCTTAATTAATCGCATCCTAAAATGCAACAGATGAGTAACATTTAACTACCGTTCACTATACTTTGATAGAGACCAACGTACATAGCATGAATACTAAGTGCTACTTATCTGAAATGACGGAGGGCTACGGCTGGGTTTTCGACGAAAAACCCTTTAACATAATGAACTTGATATCGTTGAAGGAACCCGAGTGGTTTTACAAATATATAGTGGCGTAAACTTTTGCTAAAGAGATCACTTCCTGTGAAGGGATCTCGGTTCTTTCCTCATCGAATGAGGTGCATGATGTTCCTAACTGAATACCACGATGCAAAGCAAAAGATTTGACTATAGTGAAGTTATTACACTGATATAAACTTTTTCCCAAGAGGTCACTCCCAATGAAGGGATTTCGGCTCTTGCATCGTCGAATGAGGTGCTGGATATTTAGAACCGAATATCGCTGTGCAAAGCAAAAGGAAACGTCTGTAATGTCAGTTTTTTAAAACCTTGGTTCCAACAATCTCATATAGGTTTGTTTTCCTTGCATTAATCAGAATTAATGTAGTCCCATCAATTAATCCATATCACACCAGAAAAGAACGAAAATACAATGTACGTATATGCCATCTGCATTCGCCAAGAGGTCCCGTTATGCACTGTTAGGTTACTTAACTAACGGCAGAGCGGGGGCTGGACTAGCACGGGTGCAAAACATATACAACATCTACTATTATATATATATATATAAATATAAATATATATAACATTCGTCCCAGGCATGATATAAGTAACATCACAAAATCTCAACAAGCAACACAGAATGGTGGATAATCTTGGAGCCTCAGGTTTCATTTGAGCCACAAATGAGACCCTACGTTCCCTGTCGTGTAGATTGCCTGTGCAACGAAAACCTGGACCCCTGTGAGCGCGGCAAGTTACCCGCTAATCGCAGAAGTGAGGCAACCCCAATCAACAAAGTGAATGGGCCACCCAACACTTCACGGAATCTGGTAACTTGAGCACCCCTCCGTGGGTCATCCTATACCCCTTACGAATGCGTCGAATAGCCCGCCAATTTCTAGAGTAAGACCCCCTCCATCTCAATACCATGAGTTGCAGGCCCGTTGCCCTTTAGAACCCGGCTATTCGAGCACTCCTCCGAGGGGTAATCCTAATACAGAAAAGAAAAATATATGTATAAGGGTGACATCGACCTCAACCCGGTCGTGCCCTAAACAAATAATATACAAACTGGCAGAGACGGCAGTCCACATGTCGGACGCACGCCCCGCAATATCAAATGTACAAATGAATCTCAACTGTACCACTACTGGCTATCCACCACGACAATCCAACCACAATCTCAGCACAACACAGAACATCAACGTGAATGTCATGTTCTCAAACCCGTCTAATAGAACATATAGCAGTTAGACGAGTTATACCGCTCTAATAATATTCACGGTCGCAGATAGTAATGTATGTACTGAAAACTTATAAACGGTGTTATAAATAGCGACTTCGAAATACTCCGTATTGCCCCCAAACCAAAGATAATAAAATATGTAATCTGGGCAAAAACAAACAATACCAAAAACCCAATATTCAAGATTCCAGAACACACCCAAAACACCAAGACCCAACTCCCTCACAAAACCGGCGGCGCAGGGAAAACGACCGATCTTGCAGGCCAAAGCATGGAGTTTGGGGCTCGTTTTCAAACTATGTTCTAGTTACAATATAAATAGTCTTCTGCAACTGTTTAAATTTTTTTTGAAGACTATAAAAAATCGACAGAAACTTGAATATATATCGTATTGTTTTGGAGTTGTTTCGGTTCATTACTTTAAACATCGTTTAAACTGCTAGTTTAGGGTTTATGGGTTTTCTCTGATACCATGTTGGGTATGCCAGTGCCCAGGCCATCTACCGTGACCATTTGCAGAACAAAAATTTTCAAAACTGGCGCTAGAACAACCGTATAACCCGGATCTACCATAAACCTAAAGCTAGCAAACTAAAGAGGAGTTTAGAATGGTTATCCCGAATGATCCGAGTCCTTCGTTCTTCTACCATCTTCCTATGCTCCTAGAGACCACCATGATCATGCTTGATCATCGGTCTCCCTACATCGAAGATGATCCACCTGAGAATTTGTAGTTCGAGCTCCGACCTCATAGCCGAGGTAATTAGGATACCTAGTTCGCTAAACTAGATAGCCTAGAGGTTGTAAAGTCTAATGAAGGATTAATATGTCTCATAACATCCTAGGTTTCTCTACACATGAGACTTTTAGAATGGAGGAAGAAGAAGGGAGCTTGAGGAGATGAGAGTGTAGTGCATAGCATTCTATCAAGAATAGCTAAGTCTTATGAACAATAATTCACCACCCAAAATAAATCAAGCATACTACAATAGTAAACCATGAGTCACCTCATGAGTCACCATGTGAGCCATGCTTCAATAAATGCCAATCAACATCTTATCCTCCACCTCATTAACCATTTATCCTAAAGGGTTAAAAACTAAATGAGGTGTCTTATTCTAGAAGGACCTTGTAATAAATTACAATAATACCTCTCAACCGTATATACATACCCGTATCCGTATTCCGAAAAATACGAATACGAAGAGACGAAAATAATCCAATAATATAATACTAGGATCCGGCTTAAACCAAATCCCACCAGTATTATCCGTCCAAATCATGATACGTGCACAAGTGCACGTATATGATCAAACCCTGCCGTAAAACCATACGACCTCTACATCGTTTCGCCTGAAGCAGAGAAACCTTCTCTGTCGGACTCTAAAGAATCGTCAATAAGCCGGCAGTGGGTTTAATCACAACCACGTCAGCGGCACTAGTTGTACGTAATGACTACTTAGGTATTGAGCGAAAAGAAGGCCGACGAGCAAACTCATCTGATCCCTACTGAGCCTATCCGTGACAATCTCCGTACAGTCCAGTCTGTTCGTCTAAGAGTATCGCATATCAGGTCTAGGGGGGTGGATTAAGTCAGACCCCTAATAACATGATATTTCGTGTCAGTATGAAGCCCATCACCAACTGAGAAACTACTGATCCAAATCAGTAATTCTCGTCTACCTTGGCCAAGGATTTCTGGTGATGGACACCCGTGCACCTCACGACATCAACCCCCAATACCAGGAGAGACGAATCCCCAACGATCCACTCACTGGCTCCATGTGGCTCGGGACTATACCCAACTAAAACCTTTTTGCACGACTCCTTTGAGCCGTGGTAGGGTAGTAATAAAAGCACAGTATGAACTCACACGAGACAAATGACGATCTAAGATCGATAGAATAACCTGTACACATGTCACCTGTGAACTGCTATCTGACAATAGGTATAATACCAACTAGCATGTTCGCGGCGAGTCCGTCCGGTGTACTCATAACCCAATGAGCACCTGTATACTATCATAGGTGACTAACTGACACCAATGGCTTGTGAGACCGGCCACCGCCCCTCGTCGGGGTATCGATAAGTACACACTAGTCTACTCTGGAGTATCAATGCCCAGTTTCGATACTTTCTCGACTAGTGACATTTAAAGATATGCTTATAGACTATCCAGCTCCCACGTATCTGATCGCCATCATAATGCTGGTAATCAAGAAAGAATCCTATGGGCTCTATCAGCATGTAATAATGATCTATAATACCACATAATGAATGTAAATGATGATAAAGACAAACCAGATAGCATACTATCATTTTATGTAAGGCGGTTCTATCTGTATAGGTTTTTCCTCAATCATCATAATCACCTGCCTGCGATTACAATAATTGCCTTGAGGGCACTATAGCCAACAGGTTGGTCCCACAGCCATTGGTCTTTTGCACTTAAGATCGTATACAGGTGCTTACTGGGGTGAGTACATTGGACGGACTTACCGAGAACTTCTAAATAGTACTATCCCTATCGTCAGATAGCAGTTCTTAGGTGGTATGAGTTCAGGTTAGTCTTTAGACCTGAGATCACCATTTTTCTCGTGTGAGTTCCCACTGTACTTTGATCACTACCCTACCATGGCTCTACTGAGTCATGGAAACAGGTTTTGGTTGGGTACATTCCCGAGACATATGGAGGCAGTGAGCGATTGTTGGGGATTTATTTCTCCCGGTATAGGGAGTCGATATCGCACTGTGTTCGATTGGCCAGCACTATAAGACTTTGGCCAAGGCAGTTGGGATTTACTGATAGGTTGATCAGTAGTTTCCCGAATTGATCCTGAGCCACATCAACACGAAATATCGAGTTATTATGGTCTGACGTTTACCATCCCTAGACCAGGTATGCGATACTCATAGACGAAGAGGCTGGACTGTACAAAGATTGTCACAGATAGGCACAGTAGGGATTCGGATGGGTTTGCTCGTTGGCCTTCCTTTTCGACAGGTACTCGGGTAGCCGTTATATACAGCTAGTGCCGTTGACGTGCTTGTCGTTATGGATTTATCCAGTAACTCACTGCCGACGTACTTCGAGTCTTTAGAGTCCCACACAGAGGGTTTCCCTGGTCAGGCGAAATGATGTAGTGGCCGTATTGGACACGTGCAGGGTTTCGATCGATCGATTGTGCTAGTTACCCGGACTTTCGACCGGATAGTTGATAATACTAGCCGGCTCGGGATTGAGCCGGATTATTAAATCGGGTATTGATTTAATAATTTACATATATGTATTTCGATATGTATATTCTAGTATCATATTCTTTGTGTTATTCTATCTCTTTGGGTATTCGTATTTCGATACGAGTACAGGTATGTATATACAGTATAGTATAATCCGTATTAATACAGAAAATATTCTAGAAGGTAGACACCTCATTTTCTTTAAATGGAAAATGTTATGTAAATAAGGTGAGGGGAGTATGGTGAGAACTAAGCCTCAATAATATTGACTAATGAATTTTAAATTCATTTGCGCAAACTATTGAAGTATTGTCATGCCCTGCTTCCCAGTATACGGGCAGAGGACATGATGAGGCTGCTACATATTTACTCAGAAGTAAATACGCTAAGCATATCTAAGCAATATAAGTAAAATGCACAAGAGACAGGATATAAATGAACATAAACTTTATTAATTAACATTCTTTTTACAATATATCTGAAAAGTAAATACATGGAATGGAAAGCAACGCTTAAACAGTGGCGTGACGGAAATGGAAAATACAGCATGTAAATGTGTATAAGGAATCTAAAGCTCTGGGTCGAAAGCTAGCTGGTCCAAATCCTCGCTGGTGGGCTCGATCTCCAGTGAGTCCGAATCACCTAACGACATTCTAATGAAGGAGAAAGAGAATATCTTCAGCGAACAAATCGCTCGGTAAGTCCCAAAGATGAGGGAGAAGTAGAATAGACAGAGAGAAAGTATAATTATTATAATGTTTGTTGTTATGTTAACGTAGTTGTTTGTAGTTTGGTACAGAAGATGCCAGTGTATACGAGAGGAGTTCAACTTACACCGTGGACTTTGGTAACTCGTAGTACAAGGCTCCGTCGATAATACCACGGAACAACGGCATGGATGTAATTATGTCTTAAGTGACCACCTTGTGCCACCTTTACCATATTCCGTACCAGCCTACCCCGTTATAAACCCCGCGATGTCTTGATTGTATTGATGCATTGTTTGTATTGTATATTGAATATTTATGGATGACTTACCGAAACCATGATATCAGTAATGAAATGGATATAATAGATGATCATGTAAATAGAATATATTTATGGTTCGGTTCAGTTAATATAGATTGAACATATTGAATATATGAATTCATATTGACTTGTAGTTTATACGTGAATCATATTCAAATCAGATTGATTATATCGAGACTCAGACTGAGTCAGACAATTAGAAAAGAAATTGAAGCCTTGAATTATGTTTTGGTGCTATCGGTAACTGCTGCACATGTACGGCAGGATTTGTGTCATTTTCAAAAACAATTACCGAATTGATAACACCGTTTGTTAAGTTTTCTATCTTAAATAGGCAAGCACCCATATCTCCGGTTTCCTGAGGCTCAAGAGACTGGTCCCGCTTAAACCTATGTTTACTAGGGTCCTTGTTGTAATTTAGTATAACTTGAGGGGGTTTTATGTAAAAATAATTTTGTATAATTTTCAATATACACCTCAAGTATTTTATTATCGTCTTTAGAGTTTTTATTGATGTACATTTTATCAATATGACATTTCTAGTGAAATAAATCTAATTTCATAATATATGGTATTTATTTGTAATATTGGAATTGTTGGTATTTTCTTTTAAATGATATGTTTTTCTTGAATTTTGGAAATGTGGAATATTATAAATAGATATTTTGATATTAATTACATACATATTTATTTATTAAAAATATAAGTTTTATTTATAATAGAAATCACATTTTCTAAAGAAATTGTATTTTAAATCTTTCGAGATCGTATGCTCCTTGCGGAGGTCTGCATCTCACTCTACTAAGTCCGAGGATGTGTGATAATCCACACTATACCGAACGGGTTTCCTAAAATGGGTTGTAGAGGCGCAATTGCAAAGATTTGTTAAAATACACTTCTTGTAGAAATATGTTTTACAAGTCGGAGGTAGTTATGTGTAAAGTCGTATTTTTCCAAATCTATATTCCCAAATTCCATCGTGCTATATTAAATATGTGTGTTTTGAGAAGGTAGGTCATTACCTCGTGAACTATCTATAGGTATAACAAGGAATTATGATGGTTTATGTCGAAACTAAATTATATGGTATTTTTCTGAAAAAATATAATAAAAGTTACAAAAATGATTAGTTTGATGTGCAACTTATTTTATTAAGTTTTTTAATGTTTATTAGTCAACATATAAGACTATGGTTTTATTTCGTTAAGGAAAGTGTAGTTTTTAAAGAAAACCGAACCGGAAGTCGGACTAACTCCGTTTCCATCGGGTTTTAGTTTTGAATATTTTTAGAATAGAGAAAAGAGGAAGAAGTAGGGACTTACTGGATGATTGGTTAAAGGAGAGAAAGAGAAAGAGGTGGGAGTTGCCCGTGCGTCGTTTCGTCGTCGGAAACTCCTTGCGTTGTCACCGGAAATTCGTCGGAGCTTCGCCCTTTTGCTAACTCCACTGGCACACAAAAAACTTGGGAATTTTCTTGAGAGTTTGGGCAAGGATTTGAGAGTGAGGAAGGGTGATTTTGAGAGTGGTATTTATAGGAAAAATTAGGGTTTAGGGTAGTGAAATGGTGTATTAAAAATTTGTATTATAATTGATTAAATGTGTGTTTTAATGTGTTCTGTAAATATGCAAGAAAAATAAATAATGCAGGAGTTATGGGGGGAGTCCAAGAGTCACCAGGGTTGAAGAAAATTTAGGTTTGGACTGAGTTGAACCGGCGGCGCCGCCGAGTCATGGTTTTCGCCGGCCCGAGTCGGACGAGTCGGGGCTCATCTTGGTGCCACGTGTCCCTGACGCTTAGTCTAGTCTCATGGAGGCTGTAACTCTTGGTTTTACGGGTTTTGCACTTATAGACCTTTGGGATTCTAAATGATTAAAAGAAAAATAATTAAAAAGATAATGTGGCTGATTGGATTTGAACTGTGGTGCTTTGTAACAGCAGTGCAAGGTCTTACTAGTGAGCTACAAGCTCTTTCTTGCCGTTCAAAAGCAAAACAAATTCTTATAGTACTCACAGGAATTGTAAATACCCTAATTGTACATTAATTTTAAATGAATTTTATGTACACTAAAATTGGAGTAGTTACAGTCTACCCTCTTTACAAAAATTTCGTCCTCGAAATTTACAATTTATTTCAAGGACTAGTTTATAAATAGGTGAGGGTATCTTGCACGCATCTCGTCTTCTTTTTCCCATGTCGATTCTCCTGGAGTGTCTTTTCTCCACATCACTCGAACCAAGTTGACTTCCTTGTTCCGAAGTGACTTCACTTTCCTGTCCAGAATCTTAACAGGTTGCTGCTCATAAGATAAGTCGGGCTGAACATTGAGCTCGGAATGATCGAGAATATGGCTGGGGTCACTCACATACCTTCTGAGGTGGGATATGTGGAACACATTGTGCACTCCTTCCAATGAAGGTGTGTAGGGTTCCTAGGCACTCTTGTGAAGGTTCATAAGGCATCAAACATGCCCGGATAAAAATTTAGACGTGCCGAACAACCCAAAGCCAGGATCTTTGCTAGATTATTAGGGTTTAACGTGCAAGATGATAACTTTTTATCTAAGTGTGAGGGATTACAACCTTTGTAGTCCGCTCCTTCGCTTCACAAGCTCCGAGTAGAAGTCCCTTTGCCGCGATCCACGATCTCCCGGACTCATGAGAGGCTCCACGACTCGAACGATCCATGCTAGCTTGAAGTATTCCAAATCTCCGATGATCTACCTTGAAGTTGCAAAGACTCAAGCTTTCTCACTCTAAAGAGATGAACACACTAATCTCATGGGCTAGATGAGATGAGGATGAGAGAGTAGTAATTTTGCTTTCTTTTTAAATCATTTTCTCATATTATTTCATCATATAAAGAAAATCTAGTGAGCTTTCTTCAAGAGAGAAGAAGATGATAATGGAAATGATAATGAATTATTTTCTTTTGTGATGAATAGAATAAAAGCTATATGATTGAATTGTAAACCATGGTCAAGGATGAGTGGCTAGGATTTAGTAGAGAATAAACTAGAGTTAGGGTTTGGTTGGGTTAAGAATGTGTCATCCAAAATATCTTAAGAATGACAAAAGAATAAAGCTTCTAGAAGGTGCATGAAGCATCCAACCCTAATCAAACCCTAACCTCAATTAATCATCCTTAAACATGTTTAACAATTAATCATATCATGTCACAATAATATATATCATATATATATTATATATTTGCAACAAAAGAAAATAATACAATTAACATATATCACATATATATCAATGTATCATCCAGTGAGAAAATGAAATAATAAAGCGAGCCAATATTAGATAATGTAATAATATATCATATATATTATTATACATTAAATCATCGAATCAACACTTGATCCGACAATCCGGCTATATCGAATATTACCGACTAATATATCATGTACCGATTCATCGAATCAACACTTGATCCGATGACCCGGTTCATTTCTAAATATCGCGAGAATATAATACGATATCCCATATCGCATTATTCTCGGTCCTGCACATATCACATATGTGCCTCTACTCCGTTTCGCCTGAGCCAAGAAACCTCTGTGTAGGACTCTAAAGAATCGTCAATACGCCGGTAGCAGGTGATGATCATATCAAACACCCACAAGCTGCAAGCGGTCAGCTAAACGTAACAGCCACCCAGGTATTGAGCGATCAGAAGATCAACAAGCTAGCCTGTGCGTTCTCCTGTGAATCCAACCAGTAACACTCCCGTACAGTCCGGTCTGTTCGTCTGATGGATGGTATACGTCAGACCCCAGTAACCGATAAGTCGTGTCGATGTGTGGCTCATAACGGGTCGAGAAACTACTAGTAACACTTACCAGTAAATCTCCATATCAGCCCTGGCCAGGGACTTCCAGTTATAGCCAATCGAACAGAGCACAACATCAACTCCCTATACCGGGAGAGACGAATCCCCTCCTATCGCTCATTGCCTCCATGTGATTCGGGACTGTACCCAAAAGCCACCGTTTTGCACGCCCTCTTGGACGTGGTAAGGTGGAAATCAAAGCACAGTGGGAATCACACAAGACTCTATGACGATCTCGGGTCTACAGACTACCCTGTACCTGTGTCACCGGAGAACTGCCATCTGACGTGTGGTATAACACCATCTGGGAGTTCTCGGCGAGTCCGTCCAGTGTACCCAGTCTCCACTGAGCACCCGTACACCATCTCTGATGTCTAACACCGATGGATATGGGATCATCCATCGCCTATCATATGGGTCAAGATGCGTATACGCTAGTCTACTCTGGTGTATCGATGCCCTGTCTCGATATACCCTCGACTAGGAACAGTTATAGGATGTACTCATCGACTACCGCGGCCCCACTAGTATGATCTCATCATAGTCCCAGTAGTCGAGTACAGATCCTAAGGGCTTTATCAACATGTGAGAGTAAAACAGTAAACCAATACAAGTCAACATGTTAAGATAAAGTGAAACCAAATAGCATACTATCATGACGAGCAAGAAAGTCATCTCTATATATATCCAAGCATCCATTATAATATACATCATATGTACAACAATGGCCTCTAGGGCATATACATAACTAACAATCTCCCACTTGCACTAAGGCCAGCTGCTGTAGTATCGCATACCTAGCATCCCGAATAATCTCTCAAACTGTATATAGGGAATAGCCTTCGTGAATGGATCCGCAGTGTTGTCCTTCGTATCTACTCTCCTGACCTCGATCTCCCGGCGATCAACTATCTCCCTGATCAGGTGATACCGCCTCAGAATATGTCTGGACTTTTGATGGGATCTGGGTTCCTTGGCCAATGCCACAGCTCCATTGTTATCGCAATACAGAGGTATTGGATGCTCAATGGATGGAACCACTCCAAGTTCACTAATGAACTTCTTGATCCAGACAGCCTCTTTGGCAGCATCGTTGGCAGCGATGTATTCAGCCTCCATCGTTGAGTCTGCAACGGTATCCTGTTTGGAGCTCTTCCAACATACCGCCCCTCCATTGAGGGTAAAGACAAAAGCCGAATGCGACTTAGAGTCGTCCTTATCACTTTGGAAGCTGGAATCGGTAAAGGACTCCACCTGGAGTTCTCCGTTACCATACACCAAGAACATCTCCTTAGTCCTTCGTAAGTA
Source organism: Agapanthus africanus (assembly GCA_030015575.1). Taxonomy (NCBI): domain Eukaryota; kingdom Viridiplantae; phylum Streptophyta; class Magnoliopsida; order Asparagales; family Amaryllidaceae; genus Agapanthus; species Agapanthus africanus. The sequence continues at coordinate 815,518,011 of JASDDO010000024.1, forward strand.
CTTGAGAATGTTCTTCACAGCTGTCCAGTGACTCTCTCCAGGATCTGCTTGATACCGACTCACTACACTTAGTGAGTATGCTACATCGGGTCTGGTACATAGCATCGCATACATGATAGAGCCTACTGCCGAAGCATAGGGTATCCCTTGCATGCGAGCTCTCTCCAAATCAGTCTTGGGGGACATCTCTTTGGAGAGAGTGAGTCCAGAGATCGTGGGTTGGTTCCCACGCTTGGATTCTTCCATACTAAACCTCTTTAGTATGGTGTCAATGTACCTGGATTGGGACAATCCCAGTATCCGTTTAGATCTATCTCTATAGATCATGATTCCTAATATGCAGGAGGCATCACCTAGATCTTTCATTGAGAATCTCTGTGATAAGAAGAGCTTGACTGATTGCAGCATAGGAATATTATTTCCTATCAAGAGTATGTCATCCACGTACAATACGAGGAAGACAACCTTACCCTCTGCTACCTTCTTATAGATACAAGGTTCATCTATATTTTTGATGAAGTCAAACTCTTTGACTACAACATCAAAACAGATGTTCCAACTCCGCGATGCTTGCTTTAACCCATAAATGGATTTAAGCAGCTTGCACACCTTTCCGCTGCTCCCACTATCTACGAAGCCCTCTGGCTGAGTCATGTACACGCTCTCTTCTAAATCACCGTTTAGAAAGGCGGTCTTAACATCCATTTGCCAGATTTCGTAGTCATGGTATGCAGCAATGGCAAGTAAGATCCGGATGGACTTAAGCATAGCCACTGGAGAGAAGGTTTCGTCATAATCCACACCTGGTCGTTGACGAAAACCCTTTGCTACAAGTCTAGCTTTGAAAGTCTCAACTTTTCCATCTACACCAAATTTCTTTTTAAAAATCCACTTGCTCCCAATGGGTTTTACCCCTTCAGGAGCATTTTCCAAAATCCATACTTTATTGGTGTACATGGATTCCATCTCAGATCGCATTGCATCCAGCCATTCCACAGAGTCACCACTTGTGATGGCCTGCTCGAAACTAGTTGGGTCATCATCATCCATGATGCAATCCTCGCTTCCACCATCAATGAGAAAACCGTAGTATCTCTCAGGTGGACGAGAAACCCTACTAGATCGGCGGAGAGGCTGGGGTTCGTCGGGTACTATTGAATCCTCTGGTTCCACTAAATCATCTGTTTTAGTTTGTTCTGCTGGAACTTCTTCCAGTTCTACCTCAGAGCCACTAATTTCTTTTTCAAGAAATTCCTTTTCTAAAAAGGTGGCATGTTGAGCAACAAACACCTTTTGTTGTTCACTGTGGTAAAATAGATATCCATACGAATTGCTTGGATATCCTACAAACTTACAAAGAACTGATCGTGCCTTGAGTTTGTCCGGATTTTGCTTTTTAACATAGGCCGGACAACCCCATATCTTAACTCTTTTAAGAGACGGTCTCTTCCCATTCCATATCTCATATGGAGTGGTAGGCACTGATTTAGTTGGAACTCTATTCAATAGATATATGGCTGTCTCCAGCGCATACCCCCAAAAGGAAATAGGTAACTCAGCTGTACTCATCATAGAGCGCACCATATCTAATAGGGTGCGATTTCTCCGCTCAGATACACCGTTGTGCTGTGGTGTATAAGGAGGAGTAAGCTGAGAGAGAATCCCATTCTCTTTTAGATAATCTAGGAACTCATTGCTTAAGTATTCTCCTCCTCGATCAGATCGAAGAATCTTAATACTTTTGCCCGTTTGGTTTTCTACTTCGTGCTTATATTCTCTGAATTTCTCAAAAGCTTCAGACTTGTGTTTCATCAGGAACACATGTCCGAATCTAGAGAGATCGTCAGTGAATGTAATGAAGTAGGAAGAACCGTTCCTGGCATGCGTAGACATGGGACCGCATACATCACTATGTATCAGTCTTAAGAGTTCGGTAACTCTTTCTCCGTGTCCACTAAATGGAGCTTTGGTCATTTTTCCTTTGAGACATGAATGGCAAGTATCATAAGATGATAATTTGAACGGATTCAAATAACCATCCTTATGTAACTTAGCCAGTCGTGTCGCATTGATATGACCAAGTCTACAATGCCACAAGTAGGATTCGTTCATTTCCGAACTTTTCCTCTTGTGTGTGTTTTGTATATTCAGGACTGTATTCTGATTTAGAATGAATATGCCATTATGTAACGAGCCTGATGCAATCAACTTTTGATCTAGTAATATGTTCATAACATTATCCTGTACTACAAAATTATATCCTTCTTTACTTAATAAGAAGACTGATATAATGTTGCACATCATGTTCGGTATATAATAGCATTCATTTAGAATCAGTGTATTACGACTTGGTAATACAAGGTGATATTCGCCAACTGCTTTGGCTACAATACTTGCACCGTTCCCTACTTGGACGGAATGATCACCTTTTCCCAGTTCTCTACCTTTCCGTAGCCCATGTAACTGTTTACATATGTGGGATCCTGATCCGGTATCTAATATCCAGGACGTAGGGTGAACTGAGAAATAGTTCTCAATAACTAACACACCCGAAGAAGATGCATCAACATGCATGTTCTTTTGGGCGGCTTGAGAATCCAGAAATTCTCCTGTTTCCTGTTCAGTCTTATAACTCTTATAAGAAAGAATGGGTCCAGCATTCCCTAGCTCAGTACAATAATTGGGTTCAGTCAATACATCCATATTATTATCTTGATTATGGCATGACATGGTCGCTACCTGGAGAGAGAGAGAAGAAAACACTTTAGCATATTCTCTTGCAAGATTAGATTGGTTATTATCTTATCTAATCAGGATGTCTCCCACTGTTTTTATCAAATCTACCTTAAAACCCTAAAAGGTAAGATTAGCCGGGATTAATTACACCCTACAATTTCGTCAATCTTTCAGCCAGATCAGTGTCGGTACTTTGAGGGAGGTTCCCCGTGCTTTCGCACGGACCTAATTAAAGTAAACCTCGTTTTCCCAGAGGCGTAACCCCGTTAACACTTTTCTAGACACCTACTTGATCGGCTAATTGTCTTGTGTAAAACTCTCCCAGGAGTAACTCTTACTCGCAGTGGGTATCGGGATCCAACTATCTCATAGGAGGTATGCAATCTCATTGCAAATTTCAACTCTTGGAATTCCCGATAATGCTTTTACCCCTCGCAACTTATGACCTTGGCTAAGGTCAACAAATCATAAGCGCTAGTCAAGTTTAACCCGTCATTTCTTGATTGAATTAAACCCACCCGTACGACCCTTGGCTAAGGTCAACAAAGTCGCACGACTACCCTAACTCAATCACATCTCATGTTTTAGCAGATAAATACTAATTAGCTACCGTACACCACGCCTTGGCTAAGGTCAACAAACGCAGCACGAATACTAACTAGTCTCTATCTGAAATGACGGAGGGTTACGCAGGTTTTTCAGAAAACCCTGAGCGTAATGAACTTGATATCGTTGTAGAATTGAGTGAAGTTTTGAAAAGGAGTGTTTTTGAGGATTTTCTTAGTTTCGCTAAAGGGGTCACTCCCGGTGAAGGGATCGTCGGCCCTTTCCTCATCGAATAAGGTGCATGATATATCATATATACCGCTGTGCAAAGCAAAACACTTAAAGCAATCAAAAGACAAACCGCGTTTTGTAGCATCTGCCAGTTTTGCTAAAGGGGTCACTCCCGGTGAAGGGATCGTCGGCCCTTTCCTCATCGAATAAGGTGCAGGATGTATCGTATATATCACTGTGCAAAGCAAAACTGTAGCAACCCCTTTTATAAAGTTTTGATTCTACAACATCTTTAGGTTTCTTTTCTTTTATTAATCTCATTAATAATTTATCCCATCATCTTATACTTCCTAAGCATCACAGAAGAAACGAAAGCAGTAATATTTATATATCAGCACATATATATAGTATAAGCATTCGTCTCAGGCAGTAATATGATCTCATCACAGAACATTGCAGCAGAAGAACATATATGAAATATTGGATATACTAGGACGTCCGTGTTTTCAACATGAGCCTATATAAAATACGGATTCCACGGTCGCGACGAATAGCCAAACCCACATCCCAAGACCCCTACGAGAGCGGCAAGTAACACTGCCAATTCTAGGGTTAGGAGACCCAGTCTCGACTCCTCGAGATGGCCTCCCACTGGACCCTAGAACCCGGTTACTTGTGCTCCCCTCTTTGGGTCTACCTAATGCGGAAAAGTAAATAATATACACTGGTGACAGCAACCGCAACCTGGAAGTGCCCCAAATAAAAGAATATTACATTACAAATGAATTTTACATGAATGAAAATAAAAACCCTCATCTCACATAAAACCCCCGGCTATTCAGAACGCGACGATCCAATATAACATATCACAGCAACACATAATATCACATATCATCAACGTAAGTAAATATGCGCATCCCAATTGTCGTTGACATATAGCAACGAAACCGGCGATATCACATATTACACTTACGGTCACATAAAAGAAAGTGTAAAACTACAATATTTGGAATTCACAATCACTTTAGACATCATAAATCCGAAATATCACATACTTCGCATTTCATGCCTAACTCTATGAATTCCACATATTGTATCACATTCCAGATAAATAGACAGTATTAAACTTTCCGAACAGATAATCAAATACCCAAGATTTCCTAAAGTGCTCAACACTTGGGCGGAGTTCAAATAATCCCAGAATATGTCACAGTACCGGTGATCCAGCCGTAGAAGGGTCAAGCCAACGCCTCACATGTGGCACGCCGTACTACCCCAAACCCGAAGGTTCAAAAGGCAGTTCAAGACGGTCACATAATCGAGTTAAGGTTTGTTGTCTTCTAGAGGGTCCACCGCTTAACTTGTACAATTTTTCCGAAAGATTTAAACCCGAAAAAAATTTCAACACTTGAAAGTTTGTCGTACCGGGAAACAGTGAGTTAATGATATCCGTTCAAATAGTTTAACAATTTCTAAATATCCGGAAAGAAATACGAGTTTAAATATTCCGATCGAATCTACGATCACAAAATAAACCCCAGATTTTAACAACACTGGAATCACTGTTAAAAATATCCAGAAGCATCAACAAGCACCTACGGACATTACCATGTTAGTTATATGTATGCCCTAGAGGCCATTACTGTACATAGGATGTATATTGTAGTGGATGCTGGGACGTATATAGGAAGGACTTTCTTGCTCGACATGATAGTATGCTATCTGGTTACACTTTACCTTAACGTGTATACTGATTGTCTCTCTGTTACATGTTGGTAAAGCCCTTAGGATGTGTGCTTGACTACCTGGACTATGATGTGGATCATACTAGTGGGGACATGGTAGTCCATAAGTACATCCTTCAATGTCCCTAGTCGTGGGTGTATCGAGACGGGGCATCGATATACCAGAGTAGACTAGCGTATACCTTCTCGACCCATACAGATGGGCGATGGATGATCCCATATCCATTGGTGTTTGACATCAGAGATGATATACGGGTGCTCAGTAGAGACTGGGTACACTGGACGGACTCGCCGAGAACTCCCAGATGGTATTATACCTCACGTCAGATGGCAGTTCTCTGGTGACACTGGTACAGAGTAGTCTGTTGACCCGAGAACGTCATAGAGTCTTGTGTGGTTCCTACTGTGCTTTGATTTCCATCTTACCACGTCCAAGAGGGCATGCAAAACGGTGGTTTTTGGGTACAGTCCCGAGTCACATGGAGGCAATGAGCGATAGGAGGGGATTCGTCTCTCCCGGTATAGGGAGTTGATGTTGCGCTGTGTTCGATTGGCTATAACAGGAAATCCCTGGCCAGGGTTGCTGAGATTTACTGGTAAGTGTTACCAGTAGTTTCTCGAATTGTTATAGACCTCATATCGACACGACTTATCGAGCTATTGGGGTCTGACGTTGACCATCCCTAGGCGAGATATGCGACATATCAGACGATCAGACCGGACTGTACGGTCGTGTTACTGGTTGGATTCACTGGAGTGTGAGCGGGCTTGCTCGTCGATCTTCAGATCGCTCAATACCCGGGTGGCCGTTACGTTTAGCAGACCGCTTGCGGCTTGTGGGTGTTTGATATGATCATCACCTGCTGCCGGCGTATTGACGAGTCTTTAGAGTCCTACACAGAGGTTTCCTGGCTCAAGCGAAACGAAATAGGAGCGCATATGAGATATGTGCGGGACCGAGAATAATGCGTGTATGTGATACCGTATTTCATTCTCGCGATGAATGTATCGATTGGTTGTATGCGATATAACCTAGTTATCGAATCAAGGGTTGATTCGATAAGCCGATACATTGGATACTAGTCGGTTATATACGATATGACCGGATCATTGAATCAAGTGTTGATTTAATGATTTAATGCATAATTATATATTAGATATATTACTTTGCATTAACTAGTATTGGTTCACTTTAAATGGATTTTCTCGCTCGGATGTGCACATTGTATATGTGATATACTTTTTGTGCACTTGATTGTATCATGTTTGATGATACATGCTCACTAGGGTTTGTGTAAAGATCAAACCATGGTTACATGATTATGGTTAGGGTTTTGTTTTATTCACTTATTTATTTATCCATTTCTTTTTGGAAAATAATTTGCATAAAGAGAAAATGGTGGCTTTCTTTGTTTGTACATTGAAGCTTCATGAAGCTTTGACCTTGTGACCATTTTGTCTTGATGCTTAACCCTAACCCTTCATTCTAACCATGGTTTATTCTCTACAACAAACTATGGTTGCTAAATGATAAGTATTCATTTATTTTCCTTTTTGGAAAATACTTAACATATTCTATCATCATCTTCTTCTTCTTAACTTCAAGAAAGAAGCTTGCATCCATCAATGGTGATTGATGAATTAGAGTGAGAAATCCAATTCTAAAGTTTACCCACTTCCTATTTCTTCATCCTCTACCTCTTGCCAAGTAGTAGAGTGTGTTTCCTTCACAAGTTTTCATGGCTTGGTGAAGGTGGAGCTTGATCTAGTGATGCTTCGACGTAGATCATCTTCGGCACGTCGTCGATGACCTAGCCCACTTCTTCTCCGATGAAGCCGATGCAAGAGCCCGGATTTCGATTTGGACAGCGAGGATACTTCGTTGCGGAGCTATGGAGGTGGAGAACCGGATCTACAAAGGTTGTATTTCCGTTCACTTAGTTAATGTAGTTAACTAGTTGCTTTTTCGCCTAGACATCTAGCCAACGATCCGTACACTAGGGTTTCTCGGCACCATAATTTTTGAAATTGGCATGGTTGATGCCTTGTGAGACCTCTTGAGTGTGCCTAGGAACCCTACAGTGGTATCAGAGCCTAGCTAGAGCCTTAGGCGAAGTCTAGACGGAATTTGAAGTCCGATCGACCCGAAACCCAAACCCTTAACATGCTCTCTGGACATTTCTGTAAATTGTGGATTTTTTGGAATTAAAAATATGCAGAGAAATGTGCAGGAAATTCTAAGAAAAACTGGAGAAAACGACAACCTAACTCAACAGTACGGCCGCGGAACCGCGGCGTTGACCCCCATTTTGCGGCGGTTCCGCGGCCGTCTGTGATGATCAGGATGTGTGTTTTCTTCAGTTGTTTCTGTTGGTGTTTCTTGTGTGTTCTGGATGTTTTTAATATTTTTCCAGAGTTGTATTTTCTGGGATTATTTTGGGGATTCGGTGTTTCGATCGGAGTATCAAATTTTGTCTGTGTGGCTTTCCGGATAATTTTTAGAATATGTTAAAAAGTTCGACCGGATATAAATACCCAATTTTTCCCCTGTCGGGAAATTTCCAAGTGTTGGATTTTTCCGAAGTTTAAAGACGTTCTAAGTAGTGCAAGTAACTCGATGGACCCTCTAGAAGACAACAAACCTTAACTCGATTATGTGACCGTCTTGAACTGCCCTTTGAACCTTCGGGTTTGGGGCAGTACGGCATGCCACATGTGAGGCGTTGGCTTGACCCTTCTACGGCTGGACCGTTGGTACTGAGGCACGAATGGAATGTTAGACTTATTTCATGTGTTGAGCTGTATCGGGAAAACTTGGGTGTTTGACTGTTCGATCGAAAAGTTTAACATTTTCTGTTTATCTGGAATGTGATACAATAATTGGAATTCACAATAAGTTATGAGATAACTGAATGAATATTATGAACATAGCAGTTTAGTCTCACTTGATCGGTTGCCACGGAATTTTGATGTGATCAAAAGTCCGTCGCAATCACGTAGCGTACGCGGATACTCGCCGGGTAAACTTAATAGACAGCTTCACTCCATAGCCTCGACCAAGTGACTGTAGGAGAACCCCGTCACCGAAAGCATCCGTTCGGGTGCTCGCGGTAGCGGTTTTCAGCCTTGGTGCACTTCGTCGACGGCATCGGGGGTGCGGCCGTCTACTAAAGTTTGCGACGAGCATTCGATCAGAATGTCGGGAATCTTGTTGAATTGCCCGACTTGATATTGAAAAATGTTTTCGATAATGAGACTAAAATGCGGGGTTTATAATTGTTAGGCATGCGATGTCTAAGTAATTCATTTGGTCAGGCATGCGATGTCTGAGGTGGTTGTGGATTCCAACTGTTGTAGTTTTACACTTTCTTTTCTGTGACCGTAAGTGTAATATATGATATTGCCGGTTTCGTTGCTATATGTCAACGACAATTGGGATGGACATATTTACTTACGTTGATGACATGTGATGTTATGTGTTGCTGGATATGTTATATTGGATCGTCGTGTTTGAATAGCCGGGGGTTTTTATGTTAGATGAGTGTTTTTCATTTTCATTCATGTAAAAACTTGTATGTAATATTCTTTTATTGGGGCACATCCGTAACGCTATACAGATGTGAGAATCTAATCTGGTAAATACATACCCTGGAGTCCGAATCTAATTGGGAAAATAATTTTCAATTAACACCGTACAGTAAAACTGAAATATGAAAATGTTTCGAAGGGGTAATCGGGTATTCCTAGTAATGTCTCTTCCACTATCCAGATTCATAACTGTAACCGTATATTTCCCTGCCCTCACTCCAATCCCTTTATATGTCTTTACTTATTATCTTCTGTACACCATATTTAGGCTAATTGATTTTCTTCCTTCCTTACCCTTCGGCACTAGCCTAAGGTTTGGAAGAAGACTATCCAATAAGCGCAATAGATGTACTCTCCTAATACTAGGAGCTCTCGCAACCTAAGAGAAGGTAAAGAGAAAAGACAACTGAATAATCCTATTATATTTCTCCAGAACCAGAAACCATTCTCGAACTAGAACAAGTTCCTTCGAGTTCGTATGTAACTATACGATGGCATACCCAAGCAATATGGATCTTCGTAGTGATATGGAGTGTTCCGGAGAAATGCAAAGGTGATATAGGAGTGGTAGGGTATACGCTGTTTCGTCATGAATGATAGCAGTCGCAATTTTCTTCGCTCTTTATCTAATCCCTTTATATGTATTTACTTATTACCTTCTTTACACCACACTTACGCTAATTGTTTTTCTTCCTTCCCTACCTTTCGGCACCTACCTATGGTTTGGAAGAAGACTATCTAATAATCGCAATAGGTGTACTCTCCTAATACCAGGAGCCCTCGCAACCTGAGAGAAGGTAAGGATAAAAGACAACCGAATAATTTTATTCAATTTCTCCAGAACCAGAAACCATCCTCGAACTGAAACAAGTTCATTCGAGTTCATATGTAACTATACGATGGCATATCCAAAAAATGTGGATCTTTATAGTAATACGGAGTGTTCTAGATAAATGGAAAGGGATGTAGGAGCGACAATGATATATGCGACTAAATGACAATCCAAAAGCCAAAGTGTTTTTAAGAAGGTTCGGTTAACTTGGTTAATGAGTTTTTAAGGTCAGCCTATGGTCGCTGCCAAAGAGAGAGAGAGAAAAGAAATACTCAGCGTGCACTCTAACCTAGATTATATTAGTCAATCACTTCATCTAATCAGGATGGCTGCTACTGTTTTCTCGAATTCTCCCTCAAACTCTAAAAGGAGTATTAGTTGGGATCATCTAAAATCACCCGATGAGTAACACCTATTTATCAGTAGGAATCGGGATCCAACTATCATCACATAATAACTTGATGGAAGCCACTCAAGCCACCACACTCCAGAAGGTATGCGCATGCCTGGCATGTTTCCTGTATATTTGAAACTCCCGATGTGGTTTTTGCCCCAAGCGTCATATGGTCTTAATAAAGACCAACGTACCATAAGTCGCAAGTCAATTTCAACCCATCATTGTCCTGAATTAACTTAGACCCACCCACATAAGCCATTGATAGAGACCAACGTGGCTATGCGACTGTCTTAATTAATCGCATCCTAAAATGCAACAGATGAGTAACATTTAACTACCGTTCACTATACTTTGATAGAGACCAACGTACATAGCATGAATACTAAGTGCTATTTATCTGAAATGACGGAGGGCTACTGCTGGGTTTTCGACGAAAAACCCTTTAACATAATGAACTTGATATCATTGAAGGAACCCGAGTGGTTTTACAAATATATAGTGGCGTAAACTTTTGCTAAAGAGATCACTTCCTGTGAAGGGATCTCGGTTCTTTCCTCATCGAATGAGGTGCATGATGTTCCTAACTGAATACCACGATGCAAAGCAAAAGATTTGACTATAGTGAAGTTATTACACTGATATAAACTTTTTCCCAAGAGGTCACTCCCAATGAAGGGATCTCGGCTCTTGCATCGTCGAATGAGGTGCTGGATATTTAGAACCGAATATCGCTGTGCAAAGCAAAAGGAAACGTCTGTAATGTCAGTTTTTTAAAACCTTGGTTCCAACAATCTCATATAGGTTTGTTTTCCTTGCATTAATCGGAATTAATGTAGTCCCATCAATTAATCCATATCACACCAGAAAAGAACGAAAATACAATGTACGTATATGCCATCTGCATTCGCCACGAGGTCCCGTTATGCACTGTTAGGTTACTTAACTAACGGCAGAGCGGGGGCTGGACTAGCACGGGTGCAAAACATATACAACATCTACTATTATATATATATATATATATATAAATATATATAACATTCGTCCCAGGCATGATATAAGTAACATCACAAAATCTCAACAAGCAACACAGAATGGTGGATAATCTTGGAGCCTCAGGTTTCATTTGAGCCACAAATGAGACCCTACGTTCCCTGTCGTGTGGATTGCCTGTGCAACGAAAACCTGGACCCCTGTGAGCGCGGCAAGTTACCCGCTAATCGCAGAAGTGAGGCAACCCCAATCAACAAAGTGAATGGGCCACCCAACACTTCACGGAATCTGGTAACTTGAGCACCCCTCCGTGGGTCATCCTATACCCCTTACGAATGCGTCGAATAGCCCGCCAATTTCTAGAGTAAGACCCCCTCCATCTCAACACCATGAGTTGCAGGCCCGTTGCCCTTTAGAACCCGGCTATTCGAGCACTCCTCCGAGGGGTAATCCTAATACAGAAAAGAAAAATATATGTATAAGGGTGACATCGACCTCAACCCGGTCGTGCCCTAAACAAATAATATACAAACTGGCAGAGACGGCAGTCCACATGTCGGACGCACGCCCCGCAATATCAAATGTACAAATGAATCTCAACTGTACCACTACTGGCTATCCACCACGACAATCCAACCACAATCTCAGCACAACACAGAACATCAACGTGAATGTCGTGTTCTCAAACCCGTCTAATAGAACATATAGCAGTTAGACGAGTTATACCGCTCTAATAATATTCACGGTCGCAGATAGTAATGTATGTACTGAAAACTTATAAACGGTGTTATAAATAGCGACTTCGAAATACTCCGTATTGCCCCCAAACCAAAGATAATAAAATATGTAATCTGGGCAAAAACAAACAATACCAAAAACCCAATATTCAAGATTCCAGAACACACCCAAAACACCAAGACCCAACTCCCTCACAAAACCGGCGGCGCAGGGAAAACGACCGATCTTGCAGGCCAAAGCATGGAGTTTGGGGCTCGTTTTCAAACTATGTTCTAGTTACAATATAAATAGTCTTCTGCAACTGTTTAAATTTTTTTTGAAGACTATAAAAAATCGACAGAAACTTGAATATATATCGTATTGTTTTGGAGTTGTTTCGGTTCATTACTTTAAACATCGTTTAAACTGCTAGTTTAGGGTTTATGGGTTTTCTCTGATACCATGTTGGGTATGCCAGTGCCCAGGCCATCTACCGTGACCGTTTGCAGAACAAAAATTTTCAAAACTGGCGCTAGAACAACCGTATAACCCGGATCTACCATAAACCTAAAGCTAGCAAACTAAAGAGGAGTTTAGAATGGTTATCCCGAATGATCCGAGTCCTTCGGTCTTCTACCATCTTCCTATGCTCCTAGAGACCACCATGATCATGCTTGATCATCGGTCTCCCTACATCGAAGATGATCCACCTGAGAATTTGTAGTTCGAGCTCCGACCTCATAGCCGAGGTAATTAGGATACCTAGTTCGCTAAACTAGATAGCCTAGAGGTTGTAAAGTCTAATGAAGGATTAATATGTCTCATAACATCCTAGGTTTCTCTACACATGAGACTTTTAGAATGGAGGAAGAAGAAGGGAGCTTGAGGAGATGAGAGTGTAGTGCATAGCATTCTATCAAGAATAGCTAAGTCTTATGAAAAATAATTCACCACCCAAAATAAATCAAGCATACTACAATAGTAAACCATGAGTCACCTCATGAGTCACCATGTGAGCCATGCTTCAATAAATGCCAATCAACATCTTATCCTCCACCTCATTAACCATTTATCCTAAAGGGTTAAAAACTAAATGAGGTGTCTTATTCTAGAAGGACCTTGTAATAAATTACAATAATACCTCTCAACCGTATATACATACCCGTATCCGTATTTCGAAAAATACGAATACGAAGAGACGAAAATAATCCAATAATATAATACTAGGATCCGGCTTAAACCAAATCCCACCAGTATTATCCGTCCAAATCATGATACGTGCACAAGTGCACGTATATGATCAAACCCTGCCGTAAAACCATACGACCTCTACATCGTTTCGCCTGAAGTAGAGAAACCTTCTCTGTCGGACTCTAAAGAATCGTCAATAAGCCGGCAGTGGGTTTAATCACAACTACGTCAGCGGCACTAGTTGTACGTAATGACTACTTAGGTATTGAGCGAAAAGAAGGCCGACGAGCAAACTCATCTGACCCCTACTGAGCCTATCCGTGACAATCTCCGTACAGTCCAGTCTGTTCGTCTAAGAGTATCGCATATCAGGTCTAGGGGGGTGGATTAAGTCAGACCCCTAATAACATGATATTTCGTGTCAGTATGAAGCCCATCACCAACTGAGAAACTACTGATCCAAATCAGTAATTCTCGTCTACCTTGGCCAAGGATTTCTGGTGATGGACACCCGTGCACCTCGCGACATCAACCCCCAATACCAGGAGAGACGAATCCCCAACGATCCACTCACTGGCTCCATGTGGCTCGGGACTATACCCAACTAAAACCTTTTTGCACGACTCCTTTGAGCCGTGGTAGGGTAGTAATAAAAGCACAGTATGAACTCACACGAGACAAATGATGATCTAAGATCGATAGAATAACCTGTACACATGTCACCTGTGAACTGCTATTTGACAATAGGTATAATACCAACTAGCATGTTCGCGGCGAGTCCGTCCGGTGTACTCATAACCCAATGAGCACCTGTATACTATCATAGGTGACTAACTGACACCAATGGCTTGTGAGACCGGCCACCGCCCCTCGTCGGGGTATCGATAAGTACACACTAGTCTACTCTGGAGTATCAATGCCTAGTTTCGATACTTTCTCGACTAGTGACATTTAAAGATATGCTTATAGACTATCCAGCTCCCACGTATCTGATCGCCATCATAATGCTGGTAATCAAGAAAGAATCCTATGGGCTCTATCAGCATGTAATAATGATCTATAATACCACATAATGAATGTAAATGATGACAAAGACAAACCAGATAGCATACTATCATTTTATGTAAGACGGTTCTATCTGTATAGGTTTTTCCTCAATCATCATAATCACCTGCCTGCGATTACAATAATTGCCTTGAGGGCACTATAGCCAACAGGTTGGTCCCACAGCCATTGGTCTTTTGCACTTAAGATCGTATACAGGTGCTTACTGGGGTGAGTACATTGGACGGACTTGCCGAGAACTTCTAAATAGTACTATCCCTATCGTCAGATAGCAGTTCTTAGGTGGTATGAGTTCAGGTTAGTCTTTAGACCTGAGATCACCATTTTTCTCGTGTGAGTTCCCACTATACTTTGATCACTACCCTACCATGGCTCTACTGAGTCATGGAAACAGGTTTTGGTTGGGTACATTCCCGAGACATATGGAGGCAGTGAGCGATTGTTGGAGATTTGTTTCTCCCGGTATAGGGAGTCGATATCGCACTGTGTTCGATTGGCCAGCACTATAAGACTTTGGCCAAGGCAGTTGGGATTTACTGATAGGTTGATCAGTAGTTTCCCGAATTGATCCTGAGCCACATCAACACGAAATATCGAGTTATTATGGTCTGACGTTTACCATCCCTAGACCAGGTATGCGATACTCATAGACGAAGAGGCTGGACTGTACAAAGATTGTCACAGATAGGCACAGTAGGGATTCGGATGGGTTTGCTCGTTGGCCTTCCTTTTCGACAGGTACTCGGGTAGCCGATATATACAGCTAGTGCCGTTGACGTGCTTGTCGTTATGGATTTATCCAGTAACTCACTGCCGACGTACTTCGAGTCTTTAGAGTCCCACACAGAGGGTTTCCCTGGTCAGGCGAAATGATGTAGTGGCCGTATTGGACACGTGCAGGGTTTCGATCGATCGATTGTGCTAGTTACCCGGACTTTCGACCGGATAGTTGATAATACTAGCCGGCTCGGGATTGAGCCGGATTATTAAATCGGGTATTGATTTAATAATTTACATATATGTATTTCGATATGTATATTCTAGTATCATATTCTTTGTGTTATTCTATCTCTTTGGGTATTCGTATTTCGATACGAGTACAGGTATGTATATACAGTATAGTATAATCCGTATTAATACAGAAAATATTCTAGAAGGTAGACACCTCATTTTCTTTAAATGGAAAATGTTATGTAAATAAGGTGAGGGGAGTATGGTGAGAACTAAGCCTCAATAATATTGACTAATGAATTTTAAATTCATTTGCGCAAACTATTGAAGTATTGTCATGCCCTGCTTCCCAGTATACGGGCAGAGGACATGATGAGGCTGCTACGTATTTACTCAGAAGTAAATACGCTAAGCATATCTAAGCAATATAAGTAAAATGCACAAGAGACAGGATATAAATGAACATAAACTTTATTAATTAACATTCTTTTTACAATATATCTGAAAAGTAAATACATGGAATGGAAAGCAACGCTTAAACAATGGCGTGACGGAAATGGAAAATACAGAATGTAAATGTGTATAAGGAATCTAAAGCTCTGGGTCGAAAGCTAGCTGGTCCAAATCCTCGCTGGTGGGCTCGATCTCCAGTGAGTCCGAATCACCTAACGACATTCTAATGAAGGAGAAAGAGAATGTCTTCAGCGAACAAATCGCTCGGTAAGTCCCAAAGATGAGGGAGAAGTAGAATAGACAGAGAGAAAGTATAATTATTATAATGTTTGTTGTTATGTTAACGTAGTTGTTTGTAGTTTGGTACAGAAGATGCCAGTGTATACGAGAGGAGTTCAACTTACACCGTGGACTTTGGTAACTCGTAGTACAAGGCTCCGTCGATAATACCACGGAACAACGGCATGGATGTAATTATGTCTTAAGTGACCACCTTGTGCCACCTTTACCATATTCCGTACCAGCCTACCCCGTTATAAACCCCGCGATGTCTTGATTGTATTGATGCATTGTTTGTATTGTATATTGAATATTTATGGATGACTTACCGAAACCATGATATCAGTAATGAAATGGATATAATAGATGATCATGTAAATAGAATATATTTATGGTTCGGTTCAGTTAATATAGATTGAACATATTGAATATATGGATTCATATTGACTTGTAGTTTATACGTGAATCATATTCAAATCAGATTGATTATATCGAGACTCAGACTGAGTCAGACAATTAGAAAAGAAATTGAAGCCTTGAATTATGTTTTGGTGCTATCGGTAACTGCTGCACATGTACGGCAGGATTTGTGTCATTTTCAAAAACAATTACCGAATTGATAACACCGTTTGTTAAGTTTTCTATCTTAAATAGGCAAGCACCCATATCTCCGGTTTCCTGAGGCTCAAGAGACTGGTCCCGCTTAAACCTATGTTTACTAGGGTCCTTGTTGTAATTTAGTATAACTTGAGGGGGTTTTATGTAAAAATAATTTTGTATAATTTTCAATATACACCTCATGTATTTTATTATCGTCTTTAGAGTTTTTATTGATGTACATTTTATCAATATGACATTTTTAGTGAAATAAATCTAATTTCATAATATATGGTATTTATTTGTAATATTGGAATTGTTGGTATTTTCTTATAAATGATATGTTTTTCTTGAATTTTGGAAATGTGGAATATTATAAATAGATATTTTGATATTAATTACATACATATTTATTTATTAAAAATATAAGTTTTATTTATAATAGAAATCACATTTTCTAAAGAAATTGTATTTTAAATCTTTCGAGATCGTATGCTCCTTGCGGAGGTCTGCATCTCACTCTACTAAGTCCGAGGATGTGTGATAATCCACACCATACCGAACGGGTTTCCTAAAATGGGTTGTAGAGGCGCAATTGCAAAGATTTGTTAAAATACACTTCTTGTAGAAATATGTTTTACAAGTCGGAGGTAGTTATGTGTAAAGTCGTATTTTTCCAAATCTATATTCCCAAATTCCATCGTGCTATATTAAATATGTGTGTTTTGAGAAGGTAGGTCATTACCTCGTGAACTATCTATAGGTATAACAAGGAATTATGATGGTTTATGTCGAAACTAAATTATATGGTATTTTTCTGAAAAAGTATAATAAAAGTTACAAAAATGATTAGTTTGATGTGCAACTTATTTTATTAAGTTTTTTAATGTTTATTAGTCAACATATAAGACTATGGTTTTATTTCATTAAGGAAAGTGTAGTTTTTAAAGAAAACCGAACCGGAAGTCGGACTAACTCCGCTTCCATCGGGTTTTAGTTTTGAATATTTTTAGAATAGAGAAAAGAGGAAGAAGTAGGGACTTACTGGATGATTGGTTAAAGGAGAGAAAGAGAAAGAGGTGGGAGTTGCCCGTGCGTCGTTTCGTCGTCGGAAACTCCTTGCGTTGTCACCGGAAATTCGTCGGAGCTTCGCCCTTTTGCTAACTCCACTGGCACACAAAAAACTTGGGAATTTTCTTGAGAGTTTGGGTAATGATTTGAGAGTGAGGAAGGGTGATTTTGAGAGTGGTATTTATAGGAAAAATTAGGGTTTAGGGTAGTGAAATGGTGTATTAAAAATTTGTATTATAATTGATTAAATGTGTGTTTTAATGTGTTCTGTAAATATGCAAGAAAAATAAATAATACAGGAGTTATGGGGGGAGTCCAAGAGTCACCAGGGTTGAAGAAAATTTAGGTTTGGACTGAGTTGAACCGGCGGCGCCGCCGAGTCATGGTTTTCGCCGGCCCGAGTCGGGCGAGTCGGGGCTCATCTTGGTGCCACGTGTCCCTGATGCTTAGTCTAGTCTCGTGGAGGCTGTAACTCTTGGTTTTACGGGTTTTGCACTTATAGACCTTTGGGATTCTAAATGATTAAAAGAAAAATAATTAAAAAGATAATGTGGCTTATGGGATTTGAACTGTGGTGCTTTGTAACAGCAGTGCAAGGTCTTACTAGTGAGCTACAAGCTCTTTCTTGCCGTCCAAAAGCAAAACAAATTCTTATAGTACTCACAGGAATTGTAAATACCCTAATTGTACATTAATTTTAAATGAATTTTATGTACACTAAAATTGGAGTAGTTACAGTCTACCCTCTTTACAAAAATTTCGTCCTCGAAATTTACAATTCATTTCAAGGACTAGTTTATAAATAGGTGAGGGTATCTTACACGCATCTCGTCTTCTTTTTCCCATGTCGATTCTCCTGGAGTGTCTTTTCTCCACATCACTCGAACCAAGTTGACTTCCTTGTTCCGAAGTGACTTCACTTTCCTGTCCAGAATCTTAACAGGTTGCTGCTCATAAGATAAGTCGGGCTGAACATTGAGCTCGGAATGATCGAGAATATGGCTGGGGTCACTCACATACCTTCTGAGTTGGGATATGTGGAACACATTGTGCACTCCTTCCAATGAAGGTGTGTAGGGTTCCTAGGCACTCTTGTGAAGGTTCATAAGGCATCAAACATGCCCGGATAAAAATTTAGACGTGCCGAACAACCCAAAGCCGGGATCTTTGCTAGATTATTAGGGTTTAACGTGCAAGATGATAACTTTTTATCTAAGTGTGAGGGATTACAACCTTTGTAGTCCGCTCCTTCGCTTCACAAGCTCCGAGTAGAAGTCCCTTTGCCGCGATCCACGATCTTCCGGACTCATGAGAGGCTCCACGACTCGAACGATCCATGCTAGCTTGAAGTATTCCAAATCTCCGATGATCTACCTTGAAGTTGCAAAGACTCAAGCTTTCTCACTCTAAAGAGATGAACACACTAATCTCATGGGCTAGATGAGATGAGGATGAGAGAGTAGTAATTTTGCTTTCTTTTTAAATCATTTTCTCATATTATTTCATCACATAAAGAAAATCTAGTGAGCTTTCTTCAAGAGAGAAGAAGATGATAATGGAAATGATAATGAATTATTTTCTTTTGTGATGAATAGAATAAAAGCTATATGATTGAATTGTAAACCATGGTCAAGGATGAGTGGCTAGGATTTAGTAGAGAATAAACTAGAGTTAGGGTTTGGTTGGGTTAAGAATGTGTCATCCAAAATATCTTAAGAATGACAAAAGAATAAAGCTTCTAGAAGGTGCATGAAGTATCCAACCCTAATCAAACCCTAACCTCAATTAATCATCCTTAAACATGTTTAACAATTAATCATATCATGTCACAATAATATATATCACATATATATTATATATTTGCAACAAAAGAAAATAATACAATTAACATATATCGCATATATATCAATGTATCATCCAGTGAGAAAATGAAATAATAAAGCGAGCCAATATTAGATAATGTAATAATATATCATATATATTATTATACATTAAATCATCGAATCAACACTTGATCCGACGATCCGGCTATATCGAATATTACCGACTAATATATCATGTACCGATTCGTCGAATCAACACTTGATCCGATGACCCGATTCATTTCTAAATATCGCGAGAATATAATACGGTATCCCATATCGCATTATTCTCGGTCCTGCACATATCACATATGTGCCTCTACTCCGTTTCGCCTGAGCCAAGAAACCTCTGTGTAGGACTCTAAAGAATCGTCAATACGCCGGTAGCAGGTGATGATCATATCAAACACCCACAAGCTGCAAGCGGTCAGCTAAACGTAACAGCCACCCAGGTATTGAGCGATCAGAAGATCAACAAGCTAGCCTGTGCGTTCTCCTGTGAATCCAACCAGTAACACTCCCGTACAGTCCGGTCTGTTCGTCTGATATGTCGCATATCAAGTCTAGGGATGGTATACGTCAGACCCCAGTAACCGATAAGTCGTGTCGATGTGTGGCTCATAACGGGTCGAGAAACTACTAGTAACACTTACCAGTAAATCTCCATATCAGCCCTGGCCAGGGACTTCCAGTTATAGCCAATCGAACAGAGCACAACATCAACTCCCTATACCGGGAGAGACGAATCCCCTCCTATCGCTCATTGCCTCCATGTGATTCGGGACTGTACCCAAAAGCCACCGTTTTGCACGCCCTCTTGGACGTGGTAAGGTGGAAATCAAAGCACAGTGGGAATCACACAAGACTCTATGACGATCTCGGGTCTACAGACTACCCTGTACCTGTGTCACCGGAGAACTGCCATCTGACGTGTGGTATAACACCATCTGGGAGTTCTCGGCGAGTCCGTCCAGTGTACCCAGTCTCCACTGAGCACCCGTACACCATCTCTGATGTCTAACACCGATGGATATGGGATCATCCATCGCCTATCATATGGGTCAAGATGCGTATACGCTAGTCTACTCTGGTGTATCGATGCCCTGTCTCGATATACCCTCGACTAGGAATAGTTATAGGATGTACTCATCGACTACCGCGGCCCCACTAGTATGATCTCATCATAGTCCCAGTAGTCGAATACAGATCCTAAGGGCTTTATCAACATGTGAGAGTAAAACAGTAAACCAATACAAGTCAACATGTTAAGATAAAGTGAAACCAAATAGCATACTATCATGACGAGCAAGAAAGTCATCTCTATATATATCCAAGCATCCATTATAATATACATCATATGTACAACAATGGCCTCTAGGGCATATACATAACTAACAATCTCCCACTTGCACTAAGGCCAGCTGCTGTAGTATCGCATACCTAGCATCCCGAATAATCTCTCAAACTGTATATGGGGAATAGCCTTCGTGAATGGATCCGCAGTGTTGTCCTTCGTATCTACTCTCCTGACCTCGATCTCCCGGCGATCAACTATCTCCCTGATCAGGTGATACCGCCTCAGAATATGTCTGGACTTTTGATGGGATCTGGGTTCCTTGGCCAATGCCACAGCTCCATTGTTATCGCAATACAGAGGTATTGGATGCTCAATGGATGGAACCACTCCAAGTTCACTAATGAACTTCTTGATCCAGACAGCCTCTTTGGCAGCATCGTTGGCAGCGATGTATTCAGCCTCCATCGTTGAGTCTGCAACGGTATCCTGTTTGGAGCTCTTCCAACATACCGCCCCTCCATTGAGGGTAAAGACAAAAGCCGAATGCGACTTAGAGTCGTCCTTATCACTTTGGAAGCTGGAATCGGTAAAGGACTCCACCTGGAGTTCTCCGTTACCATACACCAAGAACATCTCCTTAGTCCTTCGTAAGTACTTGAGAATGTTCTTCACAGCTGTCCAGTGACTCTCTCCAGGATCTGATTGATACCGACTCACTACACTTAGTGAGTATGCTACATCGGGTCTGGTACATAGCATCGCATACATGATAGAGCCTACTGCCGAAGCATAGGGTATCCCTTGCATGCTAGCTCTCTCCAAATCAGTCTTGGGGGACATCTCTTTGGAGAGAGTGAGTCCAGAGATCGTGGGTTGGTTCCCACGCTTGGATTCTTCCATACTAAACCTCTTTAGTATGGTGTCAATGTACCTGGATTGGGACAATCCCAGTATCCGTTTAGATCTATCTCTATAGATCATGATTCCTAATATGCAGGAGGCATCACCTAGATCTTTCATTGAGAATCTCTGTGATAAGAAGAGCTTGACTGATTGCAGCATAGGAATATTATTTCCTATCAAGAGTATGTCATCCACGTACAATACGAGGAAGACAACCTTACCCTCTGCTACCTTCTTATAGATACAAGGTTCATCTATATTTTTGATGAAGTCAAACTCTTTGACTACAACATCAAAACAGATGTTCCAACTCCGCGATGCTTGCTTTAACCCATAAATGGATTTAAGCAGCTTGCACACCTTTCCGCTGCTCCCACTATCTACGAAGCCCTCTGGCTGAGTCATGTACACGCTCTCTTCTAAATCACCGTTTAGAAAGGCGGTCTTAACATCCATTTGCCAGATTTCGTAGTCATGGTATGCAGCAATGGCAAGTAAGATCCGGATGGACTTAAGCATAGCCACTGGAGAGAAGGTTTCGTCATAATCCACACCTGGTCGTTGACGAAAACCCTTTGCTACAAGTCTAGCTTTGAAAGTCTCAACTTTTCCATCTACACCAAATTTCTTTTTAAAAATCCACTTGCTCCCAATGGGTTTTACCCCTTCAGGAGCATTTTCCAAAATCCATACTTTATTGGTGTACATGGATTCCATCTCAGATCGCATTGCATCCAGCCATTCCACAGAGTCACCACTTGTGATGGCCTGCTCGAAACTAGTTGGGTCATCATCATCCATGATGAAATCCTCGCTTCCACCATCAATGAGAAAACCGTAGTATCTCTCAGGTGGACGAGAAACCCTACTAGATCGGCGGAGAGGCTGGGGTTCGTCGGGTACTATTGAATCCTCTGGTTCCACTAAATCATCTGTTTTAGTTTGTTCTGCTGGAACTTCTTCCAGTTCTACCTCAGAGCCACTAATTTCTTTTTCAAGAAATTCCTTTTCTAAAAAGGTGGCATGTTGAGCAACAAACACCTTTTGTTGTTCACTGTGGTAAAATAGATATCCATACGAATTGCTTGGATATCCTACAAACTTACAAAGAACTGATCGTGCCTTGAGTTTGTCCGGATTTTGCTTTTTAACATAGGCCGGACAACCCCATATCTTAACTCTTTTAAGAGACGGTCTCTTCCCATTCCATATCTCATATGGAGTGGTAGGCACTGATTTAGTTGGAACTCTATTCAATAGATATATGGCTGTCTCCAGCGCATACCCCCAAAAGGAAATAGGTAACTCAGCTGTACTCATCATAGAGCGCACCATATCTAATAGGGTGCGATTTCTCCGCTCAGATACACCGTTGTGCTGTGGTGTATAAGGAGGAGTAAGCTGAGAGAGAATCCCATTCTCTTTTAGATAATCTAGGAACTCATTGCTTAAGTATTCTCCTTCTCGATCAGATCGAAGAATCTTAATACTTTTGCCCGTTTGGTTTTCTACTTCGTGCTTATATTCTCTGAATTTCTCAAAAGCTTCAGACTTGTGTTTCATCAGGAACACATGTCCGAATCTAGAGAGATCGTCAGTGAATGTAATGAAGTAGGAAGAACCGTTCCTGGCATGCGTAGACATGGGACCGCATACATCACTATGTATCAGTCCTAAGAGTTCGGTAACTCTTTCTCCGTGTCCACTAAATGGAGCTTTGGTCATTTTTCCTTTGAGACATGAATGGCAAGTATCATAAGATGATAATTTGAACGGATTCAAATAACCATCCTTATGTAACTTAGCCAGTCGTGTCGCATTGATATGACCAAGTCTACAATGCCACAAGTAGGATTCGTTCATTTCCGAACTTTTCCTCTTGTGTGTGTTTTGTATATTCAGGACTGTATTCTGATTTAGAATGAATATGCCATTATGTAACGAGCCTGATGCAATCAACTTTTGATCTAGGAATATGTTCATAACATTATCCTGTACTACAAAATTATATCCTTCTTTACTTAATAAGGAGACTGATATAATGTTGCACATCATGTTCGGTATATAATAGCATTCATTTAGAATCAGTGTATTACGACTTGGTAATACAAGGTGATATTCGCCAACTGCTTTGGCTACAATACTTGCACCGTTCCCTACTTGAACGGAATGATCACCTTTTCCCAGTTCTCTACCTTTCCGTAGCCCATGTAACTGTTTACATATGTGGGATCCTGATCCGGTATCTAATACCCAGGACGTAGGGTGAACTGAGAAACAGTTCTCAATAACTAACACACCCGAAGAAGATGCATTAACATGCATGTTCTTTTGGGCGGCTTGAGAATCCAGAAATTCTCCTGTTTCCTGTTCAGTCTTATAACTCTTATAAGAAAGAATGGGTCCAGCATTCCCTAGCTCAGTACAATAATTGGGTTCAGTCAATACATCCATATTATTATCTTGATTATGGCATGACATGGTCGCTACCTGGAGAGAGAGAGAAGAAAATACTTTAGCGTATGCTCTTGCAAGATTAGATTGGTTATTATCTTATCTAATCAGGATGTCTCCCACTGTTTTTATCAAATCTACCTTAAAACCCTAAAAGGTAAGATTAGCCGGGATTAATTACACCCTACAATTTCGTCAATCTTTCAGCCAGATCAGTGTCGGTACTTTGAGGGAGGTTCCCCGTGCTTTCGCACGGACCTAATTAAAGTAAACCTCGTTTTCCCAGAGGCGTAACCCCGTTAACACTTTTCTAGACACCTACTTGATCGGCTAATTGTCTTGTGTAAAACTCTCCCAGGAGTAACTCTTACTCGCAGTGGGTATCGGGATCCAACTATCTCATAGGAGGTATGCAATCTCATTGCAAATTTCAACTCTTGAAATTCCCGATAATGCTTTTACCCCTAGCAACTTATGACCTTGGCTAAGGTCAACAAATCATAAGCGCTAGTCAAGTTTAACCCGTCATTTCTTGATTGAATTAAACCCACCCGTACGACCCTTGGCTAAGGTCAACAAAGTCGCACGACTACCCTAACTCAATCATATCTCATGTTTTAGCAGATAAATACTAATTAGCTACCGTACACCACGCCTTGGCTAAGGTCAACAAACGCAGCACGAATACTAACTAGTCTCTATCTGAAATGACGGAGGGTTACGCAGGTTTTTCAGAAAACCCTGAGCGTAATGATCTTGATATCGTTGTAGAATCGAGTGAAGTTTTGAAAAGGAGTGTTTTTGAGGATTTTCTTAGTTTCGCTAAAGGGGTCACTCCCGGTGAAGGGATCGTCGGCCTTTTCCTCATCGAATAAGGTGCATGATATATCATATATACCGCTGTGCAAAGCAAAACACTTAAAGCAATCAAAAGACAAACCGCGTTTTGTAGCATCTGCCAGTTTTGCTAAAGGGGTCACTCCCGGTGAAAGGATCGTCGGCCCTTTCCTCATCGAATAAGGTGCAGGATATATCGTATATATCACTGTGCAAAGAAAAACTGTAGCTACCCCTTTTATAAAGTTTTGATTCTACAACATCTTTAGGTTTCTTTTCTTTTATTAATCTCATTAATAATTTATCCCATCATCTTATACTTCCTAAGCATCACAGAAGAAACGAAAGCAGTAATATTTATATATCAGCATATATATATATAGTATAAGCATTCGTCTCAGGCAGTAATATGATCTCATCACAGAACATTGCAGCAGAAGAACATATATGAAATATTGGATATACTAGGACGTCCGTGTTTTCAACATGAGCCTATATAAAACACGGATTCCACGGTCGCGACGAATAGCCAAACCCACATCCCAAGACCCCTACGAGAGCGGCAAGTAACACTGCCAATTCTAGGGTTAGGAGACCCAGTCTCGACTCCTCGAGATGGCCTCCCACCGGACCCTAGAACCCGGTTACTTTTGCTCCCCTCTTTGGGTCTACCTAATGCGGAAAAGTAAATAATATACACTGGTGACAGCAACCGCAACCTGGAAGTGCCCTAAATAAAAGAATATTACATTACAAATGAATTTTACATGAATGAAAATAAAAACCCTCATCTCACATAAAACCCCCGGCTATTCAGAACGCGACGATCCAATATAACATATCACAGCAACACATAATATCACATATCATCAACGTAAGTAAATATGCGCATCCCAATTGTCGTTGACATATAGCAACGAAACCGGCGATATCACATATTACACTTACGGTCACATAAAAGAAAGTGTAAAACTACAATATTTGGAATTCACAATCACTTTAGACATCATAAATCCGAAATATCACATACTTCGCATTTCATGCCTAACTCTATGAATTCCACATATTGTATCACATTCCAGATAAATAGACAGTATTAAACTTTCCGAACAGATAATCAAATACCCAAGATTTCCTAAAGTGCTCAACACTTGGGCGGAGTTCAAATAATCCCAGAATATGTCACAGTACCGGTGATCCAGCCGTAGAAGGGTCAAGCCAACGCCTCACATGTGGCACGCCGTACTGCCCCAAACCCGAAGGTTCAAAAGGCAGTTCAAGACGGTCACATAATCGAGTTAAGGTTTGTTGTCTTCTAGAGGGTCCACCGCTTAACTTGTACAATTTTTCCGAAAGATTTAAACCCGAAAAAAATTTCAACACTTGAAAGTTTGTCGTACCGGGAAACAGTGAGTTAATGATATCCGTTCAAATAGTTTAACAATTTCTAAATATCCGGAAAGAAATACGAGTTTAAATATTCCGATCGAATCTACGGTCACAAAATAAACCCCAGATTTTAACAACACTGGAATCACTGTTAAAAATATCCAGAAGCATCAACAAGCACCTACGGACATTACCATGTTAGTTATATGTATGCCCTAGAGGCCATTACTGTACATAGGATGTATATTGTAGTGGATGCTGGGACGTATATAGGAAGGACTTTCTTGCTTGACATGATAGTATGCTATCTGGTTACACTTTACCTTAACGTGTATGCTGATTGTCTCTCTATTACATGTTGGTAAAGCCCTTAGGATGTGTGCTTGACTACCTGGGACTATGATGCGGATCATACTAGTGGGGACATGGTAGTTCCCATAAGTACATCCTTCAATGTCCCTAGTCGTGGTGTATCGAGACGGGGCATCGATATACCAGAGTAGACTAGCATATACCTCTCGACCCATACAGTATGGGCGATGGATGATCCCATATCCATTGGTGTTTGACATCAGAGATGATATACGGAGTGCTCAGTAGAGACTGGGTACACTGGACGGACTCGCCGGAGAACTCCCAGATGGTATTATACCTCACGTCAGATGGCAGTTCTCTGGTGACACTGGTATAGAGTAGTCTGTTGACCCGAGATCGTCATAGAGTCTTGTGTGGTTCCCACTGTGCTTTGATTTCCATCTTACCACGTCCAAGAGGGCGTGCAAAACGGTGGTTTTTGGGTACAGTCCCGAGTCACATGGAGGCAATGAGCGATAGGAGGGGATTCGTCTCTCCCGGTATAGGGAGTTGATGTTGCGCTGTGTTCGATTGGCTATAACAGGAAATCCCTGGCCAGGGTTGCTGAGATTTACTGGTAAGTGTTACCAGTAGTTTCTCGAATTGTTATAGACCTCATATCGACACGACTTATCGAGCTATTGGGGTCTGACTTTGACCACCCCTAGGCGAGATATGCGACATATCAGACGATCAGACCGGACTGTACGGTAGTGTTACTGGTTGGATTCACTGGAGTGTGAGCGGGCTTGCTCGTTGATCTTCAGATCGCTCAATACCCGGGTGGCCGTTATGTTTAGCAGACCGCCTGCGGCTTGTGGGTGTTTGATATGATCATCACCTGCTGCCGGCGTATTGACGAGTCTTTAGAGTCCTACACAGAGGTTTCCTGGCTCAAGCGAAACGAAATAGGAGCGCATATGAGATATGTGCGGGACCGAGAATAATGCGTGTATGTGATACCTTATTTCATTCTCGCGATGAATGTATCGATTGGTTGTATGCGATATAACCTAGTTATCGAATCAAGGGGTTGATTCGATAAGCCGATACATTGGATACTAGTCGGTTATATACGATATGACCGGATCATTGAATCAAGTGTTGATTTAATGATTTAATGCATAATTATATATTAGATATATTACTTTGCATTAACTAGTATTGGTTCACTTTAAATGGATTTTCTCGCTCAGGATGTGCACATTGTATATGTGATATACTTTTTGTGCACTTGATTGTATCATGTTTGATGATACATGCTCACTAGGGTTTGTGTAAAGATCAAACCATGGTTACATGATTATGGTTAGGGTTTTGTTTTATTCACTAATTATTTATCCATTTCTTTTTGGAAAATACATTTCCATAAAGAGAAAATGGTGGCTTCTTTGTTTGTACATTGAAGCTTCATGAAGCTTTGGACCTTGTGACCATTTTTTCTTGATGCTTAACCCTAACCCTTCATTCTAACCCATGGTTTTATTCTCTACAACAAACTATGGTTGCTAAATGATAAGTATTCATTTATTTTCCTTTTTGGAAAATACTTAACATATTCTATCATCTTCTAACTTCAAGAAAGAAGCTTGCATCCATCATGGTGATGATGAATTAGAGTGAGAAATTCATTTCTAAAGTTTACCCACTTCCTATTTCTTCATCCTCTACCTCTTGCCAAGTAGTAGAGTGTGTTTCCTTCACAAGTTTTCATGGCTTGGTGAAGGTGGAGCTTGATCTAGTGATGCTTCGACGTAGATCATCTTCGGCACGTCGTCGATGACCTAGCCCGCTTCTTCTCCGATGAAGCCGACGGCAAGAGCCCGGATTTCGATTTGTGACAGCGAGGATACTTCGTTGCGGAGCTATGGAGGTGGAGAACCGGAATCTACGTTGTATTTCCGTTCACTTAGTTAATGTAGTTAACTAGTTGCTTTTTCGCCTAGACATCTAGCCAACGATCCGTACACTAGGGTTTCTCGGCACCATAATTTTTGAAATTGGCATGGTTGATGCCTTGTGAGACCTCTTGAGTGTGCCTAGGAACCCTACAGTGGTATCAGAGCCTAGCTAGAGCCTTAGGCGAAGTCTAGACGGAATTTGAAGTCCGATCGACCCGAAACCCAAACCCTTAACATGCTCTCTGGACATTTCTGTAAATTGTGGATTTTTTGGAATTAAAAATACGCAGAGAAATGTGCAGGAAATTCTAAGAAAAACTGGAGAAAACGACAACCTAACTCAACAGTACGGCCGCGGAACAGCGGCGTTGACCCCATTTTGCGGCGGTTCCGCGGCCGTCTGTGATGATCAGGATGTGTGTTTTCTTCAGTTGTTTCTGTTGGTGTTTCTTGTGTGTTCTGGATGTTTTTAATATTTTTCCAGAGTTGTATTTTCTGGGATTATTTTGGGGATTCGGTGTTTCGATCGGAGTATCAAATTTTGTCTGTGTGGCTTTCCGGATAATTTTTAGAATATGTTAAAAAGTTCGACCGGATATAAATACCCAATTTTTCCCCTGTCGGGAAATTTCCAAGTGTTGGATTTTTCCAAAGTTTAAAGACGTTCTAAGTAGTGCAAGTAACTCGATGGACCCTCTAGAAGACAACAAACCTTAACTCGATTATGTGACCGTCTTGAACTGCCCTTTGAACCTTCGGGTTTGGGGCAGTACGGCATGCCACATGTGAGGCGTTGGCTTGACCCTTCTACGGCTGGACCGTTGGTACTGAGGCACGAACGGAATGTTAGACTTATTTCATGTGTTGAGCTGTATCGGGAAAACTTGGGTGTTTGACTGTTCGATCGAAAAGTTTAACATTTTCTGTTTATCTGGAATGTGATACAATAATTGGAATTCACAATAAGTTATGAGATAACTGAATGAATATTATGAACATAGCAGTTTAGTCTCACTTGATCGGTTGCCACGGAATTTTGATGTGATCAAAAGTCCGTCGCAATCACGTAGCGTACGCGGATACTCGCCGGGTAAACTTAATAGACAGCGTCACTCCATAGCCTCGACCAAGTGACTGTAGGAGAACCCCGTCGCCGAAAGCATCCGTTCGGGTGCTCACGGTAGCGGTGTTCAGCCTTGGTGCACTTTGTCGACGGCATCGGGGGTGCGGCCGTCTACTAAAGTTTGCGACGAGCATTCGATCAGAATGTCGGGAATCTTGTTGAATTGCCCGACTTGATATTGAAAAATGTTTTCGATAATGAGACTAAAATGCGGGGTTTATAATTGTTAGGCATGCGATGTCTAAGTAATTCATTTGGTCAGGCATGCGATGTCTGAGGTGGTTGTGGATTCCAACTGTTGTAGTTTTACACTTTCTTTTCTGTGACCGTAAGTGTAATATATGATATCGCCGTTTCGTTGCTATATGTCAACGACAATTGGGATGGACATATTTACTTACGTTGATGACATGTGATGTTATGTGTTGCTGGATATGTTATATTGGATCGTCGCAATCCTATCAATCCGCCGCGGAACCCCTACATACCAGAAAATCCACGTGTCATAATCCTATCAATCCGCCGCGGAACCGCCGCGCAAGCAAGCTTGCGCCGCGGTTCCGCCGCCGTTTGATCGAATTAGGGGCTCGGGTTTTATGGTAATTCTTAGAATTCCCTGCTGAGTTTTTTTACATATTTTTAATTCAGAAAAATCCCAAAATTTAAAAAATTTCCAGAGAGGGGTCCAATTTTGTCGTTTCGGGTTCGATCGGAGTTTTAACTTCGTAAACACATCGCCTAATGCTCTAGCTAGGCTCTGATACCACTGTAGGGTTCCTAGGAACTCTTGTGAAGGTTCATAAGGCATCAAACATGCCCGGATAAAAATTTAGACATGCCGAACAACCCAAAGCCGGGATCTTTGCTAGATTATTAGGGTTTAACGTGCAAGATGATAACTTTTTATCTAAGTGTGAGGGATTACAACCTTTGTAGTCCGCTCCTTCGCTTCACAAGCTCCGAGTAGAAGTCCCTTTGCCGCGATCCATGATCTTCCGGACTCATGAGAGGCTCCACGACTCGAACGATCCATGCTAGCTTGAAGTATTCCAAATCTCCGATGATCTACCTTGAAGTTGCAAAGACTCAAGCTTTCTCACTCTAAAGAGATGAACACACTAATCTCATGGGCTAGATGAGATGAGGATGAGAGAGTAGTAATTTTGCTTTCTTTTTAAATCATTTTCTCATATTATTTCATCACATAAAGAAAATCTAGTGAGCTTTCTTCAAGAGAGAAGAAGATGATAATGGAAATGATAATGAATTATTTTCTTTTGTGATGAATAGAATAAAAGCTATATGATTGAATTGTAAACCATGGTCAAGGATGAGTGGCTAGGATTTAGTAGAGAATAAACTAGAGTTAGGGTTTGGTTGGGTTAAGAATGTGTCATCCAAAATATCTTAAGAATGACAAAAGAATAAAGCTTCTAGAAGGTGCATGAAGCATCCAACCCTAATCAAACCCTAACCTCAATTAATCATCCTTAAACATGTTTAACAATTAATCATATCATGTCACAATAATATATATCACATATATATTATATATTTGCAACAAAAGAAAATAATACAATTAACATATATCGCATATATATCAATGTATCATCCAGTGAGAAAATGAAATAATAAAGCGAGCCAATATTAAATAATGTAATAATATATCATATATATTATTATACATTAAATCATCGAATTAACACTTGATCCGACGATCCGGCTATATCGAATATTACCGACTAATATATCATGTACCGATTCATCGAATCAACACTTGATCCGATGACCCGGTTCATTTCTAAATATCACGAGAATATAATACGGTATCCCATATCGCATTATTCTCGGTCCTGCACATATCACATATGTGCCTCTACTCCGTTTCGCCTGAGCCAAGAAACCTCTGTGTAGGACTCTAAAGAATCGTCAATACGCCGGTAGCAGGTGATGATCATATCAAACACCCACAAGCTGCAAGCGGTCAGCTAAACGTAACAGCCACCCAGGTATTGAGCGATCAGAAGATCAACAAGCTAGCCTGTGCGTTCTCCTGTGAATCCAACCAGTAACACTCCCGTACAGTCCGTTCTGTTCGTCTGATATGTCGCATATCAAGTCTAGGGGTGGTATACGTCAGACCCCAGTAACCGATAAGTCGTGTCGATGTGTGGCTCATAACGGGTCGAGAAACTACTAGTAACACTTACCAGTAAATCTCCATATCAACCCTGGCCAGGGACTTCCAGTTATAGCCAATCGAAAACAGCACAACATCAACTCCCTATACCGGAAGAGACGAATCCCCTCCTATCGCTCATTGCCTCCATGTGATTCGGGACTGTACCCAAAAGCCACCGTTTTGCACGCCCTCTTGGACGTGGTAAGGTGGAAATCAAAGCACAGTGGGAATCACACAAGACTCTATGACGATCTCGGGTCTATAGACTACCCTGTACCTGTGTCACCGGAGAACTGCCATCTGACGTGTGTATAACACCATCTGGGAGTTCTCGGTGAGTCCGTCCAGTGTACCCAGTCTCCACTGAGCACCCGTACACCATCTCTGATGTCTAACACCGATGGATATGGGATCATCCATCGCCCATCATATGGGTCAAGATATGTATACGCTAGTCTACTCTGGTGTATCGATGCCCTGTCTCGATATACCCTCGACTAGGAACAGTTATAGGATGTACTCATCGACTACCGCGGCCCCACTAGTATGATCTCATCATAGTCCCAGTAGTCGAGTACAGATCCTAAGGGCTTTATCAACATGTGAGAGTAAAACAGTAAACCAATACAAGTCAACATGTTAAGATAAAGTGAAACCAAATAGCATACTATCATGACGAGCAAGAAAGTCATCTCTATATATATCCAAGCATCCATTATAATATACATCATATGTACAACAATGGCCTCTAGGGCATATACATAACTAACAAGGTGGACGTGCCAAACGATAAGCCACTTCATCGATTCGTTCGAGTATGTTGAACGGTCCAATGTACCTTGGACTTAGCTTACCCCATCTTCCAAATCGAATCTCGACCTGTTGGGCCGGTAATCTAGTCCGGTGTAAGATCTAAGATTGAGAACGTTGTCAGGTATCGAGCGAGGTCCCGAAGGCTTGTGACTCGAGGAATGTTCACTATCTTTCAAATCTCTAACTCGAGGAATGTCCCGAAGGCTTGTGACTCGAGGAATGTTCTCCACTACCTCGGCCGAGGATTTCTAGTGATGGCCACCCGTGCATTGTGTGACATCAACCCCCAATACCGGGAGAGACGAATCCCTGAGATCTGCTCACTTGCCTCCAATGTGGCTCGGGACTGTACCCAACTAAAACCTGTTTGCATAACTCCTTTGAGCGTGGTATGGTAGTAATCTAAGCACAGTGGGAACTCACATGAGACAAACGACGATCTCAGGTCGATGAACTAACCTGTACACATGTCACCAGGGAATTGCTATCTGACGATATGTATAATACCAACTAGCAGATTCCCGGCGAGTCCTGTCCGGTGTACTCATAACCTAATGAGCACCTGTATACATCTTAGGTGATCCAACTGACACCAGTGGCTTGTGAGACCGGCCACCGCCTCTCGTCGGGGTCTCGACTGTATACACTAGTCTACTCTGGAGTATCGATGCCCTGTCTCGAAAACTCCCACGACTAGGGACACTTTAAGGATGTGCTTATAGACCCCAGCTCCCACGTATATGATCACCATCATACTGCTGGCTGTCAAGCAAAATCCTATGGGCTCTATCAATCATGCAATAGCGAACTAAAGCATGTATACGATGATAAAGACAAACTAGATAGCATACTATCATCTCGAGTAACACTGTCATATCGGTATAGGTCCTGCCTCAATCATTGAAATCACGTACCTGCAATCCAATAATTGACTTTGAGGGCACAATCTCCAACAATCTCCCACTTGCACTCAAGGCTAATTATTGCGATGTCGCATACTCACAGCCCGTGTGATACCGAACATCCAACTCCTCTACTAATCAGTTTCATAAAGCTAGTTTGTAAAACTCTTGCGTTCGAGAAATAGCCTCAGTGAGTGGATTCGCTCTGATGTTTCTTTCTATGTCTCTCTTAATCTCAAGTTCGCGGAGAAAGCTATCTCCCGAATCGAGTAATACCTGTCTTAGAATATGTCTGGATATCTGATGGGACCTAGTTCATAAATGAACTCCAAATCCAAACTTCTTAGACTGTATCGATAAATGAACCTAATCAGTTTCCAGCACAATGCCTCCCACAGTATCTTCTTGGACCACCTGTCCATAATACTATCCCTCGTCAGAAGGAAAACTATAACTGTGACAATCACTCTGTCATCCATGTCATCTTGGAAGCCTGGAATGATAACCGTCTCCCGAAGGAGGCTGCCGTCATCAAATCCGTAGAACATGCACTTATGTTCTATAACTGTTCTTATGTTTCTTCAGGATTGGATTAATATAAACTTATCGCAACTAGTGCAAAAACAATATCTGGTGTGGTACTTGACATCTCATGATTGACTCAATTGCCTAAGCAAGTAATCTGCCAATCATGCGCTTCCCTCTCTCCTTTAGTCTCTAAGACACCTTTAGAGAGGGTGACTCCATCACCTGCAGGTACACCACCATGCCAGGAGTCCATCTATTCCAAATACCATTAGAATATTGTCAAAGTACCCATATTAGGAAACTACCCAAGTCTATATCTAAAACCATAGATCTAGTAACCAGAATGTCTGATATTACATCCATATCCTTTCTGGAGAAACAACTGTGTGACGACCACAGTACAACCGATTGTAGTATAGGAATTTTACTTCCTACTCTGTGTATGTCATCCAAATACCAGGACATCACACCCTACTACCTTCTCAACAGATCTATCCACTATTCTGATGAAGTCAAAACTATGACTGTCTCATCAAAATTAGATGATCTATCTCCGCTGTAACTGCTGAAGTCTATAAATATACATAAGTAACTTGTCCACTATACTTCCGCTGCTCCCACTGACTACGATAACCCTCTGGCAGAATAATATCTACGTACACTTCAAAAGCTAGTTTAGAACGACGCTATATATATCCTCCTGCCGGGTCTCATAGTCTGGAACAACAGTAGTGTCAAGTCTGGGTAAACAAGAACCTCCCTGTCACCGTCCTTGAGGCTACCGGAGTACCTCTCGGGTGACTGAGGTTACCCACCATATCTGCAGAGTGGCTAATGGAATGTCAAACCTGATTGAATATATAGGTTCTATTAAATTTTTCGTAATCGTTTGCGGTCCTAGAATCACTTCCAGTTCTACCTGTAGGGTTCCTAGGCATCCTAATGAGGTCTCACAAGGCATCAACCATGCCAATTTCAAAAAATCTAGGTGCCGAGAAACCCGACTATGGATCGTTGGCCAGAAATCTAGGCGAAACAATAAACTAGTTAACACTTAACTAAGAGATACGGAAATACAACCTTTGTAGATCCGGTTCTCCACCTCCATAGCTCCGCAATGAAGTCTCCTCGCTGTCCATAACAAGTCCCGGGCTCTAGCGTCGGCTTCATCGGAGAATGGACGGGCTAGGTCATCGATGTCCATGCCGAAGATGATCTACGTCGAGGCATCGCTAAATCAAGCTCCGACTTCACCAAGTCAAGAAACTTATGAAGAAAACACACTCTACTACTTGGCAAGAGGTAAAGGATGAAGAAATAGGAAGTGGGTTCAATTTAGAATTGGATTTCTCACTCTTTATCATCAATCACCATTGATGACCTCAAGGTTTTCTTCTTGAGTTCAAGGAAGAAGAAGAAGAAATGATATGATAAGTTATTTAAAATTGGAAAAGAAATGAATACTTATCATATTAGAACCATGATTAGGTGTAGAGAATCAATCATGGTTAAAAAAAATGGTTAGGGTTAAGCATGAGACAAAATTGGTGACAAAGTCAAACATTCATGAAAGTTCATGAAAGAATAAAAGAAAGCCACCAATTCTTCTTATGCAAAATAATTTCCAAAAAGGAATAAATGAATAATTTAAGAAAATAAAACCCTAATCATTTAGTTAACCATGGTTTAATTCTTTGCACTTAACCAAGTAGGCATGCATCATCAACCATGATACAAACAAGTGCACAAAATCATATCGCATATGCAATGCGCACATCCGAGTGAGAAAATCCATTCAAAGTGAACCGATACTAGTTAATGCAAAGTAATATATCAAATATATATAATTATACATTAAATCATTAAATCAACACTTGATTCAATGATCCGGTCATGTCGCACATAACCGACTGGTATCCAATGTATCGGCTTATCGAATCAACCCTCGATTCAATAACTAGTTTATATCGCATATAACCATTCGACACATTCATCGCGAGAATGAAATACGGTATCACATACACGCATTATTCTCGGTCCCGCACATATCTCATATGCGCTCCTATTTCGTTTCGCTTGAGCCAGGAAACCTCTGTGTAGGACACTAAAGACTCGTCAATACGCCGGCAGCAGATGATGATCATATCAAACACCCACAAGCCGCAAGCGGTCTGCCAAACGTAACGGCCACCCGGGTATTGAACGATCTGAAGATCGACGAGCAAGCCCGCTCACACTCCAGTGAATCCAACCAGTAACACTACCGTACAGTCCGGTCTGATCGTCTGATATGTCGCATATCTCGCCTAGGGGTGGTCAACGTCAGACCCCAATAGCTCGATAAGTCGTGTCGATATGAGGTCTATAACAATTCGAGAAACTACTGGTAACACTTACCAGTAAATCTCAGCAACCCTGGCCAGGGATTTCCTGTTATAGCCAATCGAACACAGCGCAACATCAACTCCCTATACCGGGAGAGACGAATCCCCTCCTATCGCTCATTGCCTCCATGTGACTCGGGACTGTACCCAAAAACCACCGTTTTGCACGCCCTCTTGGACGTGGTAAGATGGAAATCAAAGCACAGTGGGAACCACACAAGACTCTATGACGATCTTGGGTCAATAGACTACTCTGTACCAGTGTCACCAGAGAACTGCCATCTGACGTAAGGTATAATACCATCTGGGAGTTCTCGGCGAGTCTGTCCAGTGTACCCAGTCTCTACTGAGCACCCGTATATCATCTCTGATGTCAAACACCAATGGATATGGGATCATCCATCGCCCATCTGTATGGGTCGAGAAGGTATACGCTAGTCTACTCTGGTATATCGATGCCCCGTCTCGATACACCCATGACTAGGGACTTTGAAGGATGTACTTATGGACTACCATGTCCCCACTAGTATGATCCGCATCATAGTCCAGGTAGTCAAGTACAGATCCTAAGGGCTTTACCAACATGTAACAGAGAGACAATCAGTATACACGTTAAGGTAAAGATCAACCAGATAGCATACTATCATGTCGAGCAAGAAAGTCCTCCCTATATACGTCCCAGCATCCACTACAATATACATCCTATGTACAGTAATGGCCTCTAGGGCATACATATAACTAACAATCTCCCACTTGCACTAGGGCCATCTGTAGCAGTGGTTGTAGTATCTCATACTCAACCATCCCATAAAAATCTCTCTCTGGGAACAGGCCTTTGTGAGTGGATCCGCTGTGTTGTCCTCTGAATCTACTCTCCTAACCTCGATCACCCTGGAGATCAACTATCTCCATGATCAGGCGATGCTACCTTAGAATAAGTCTGGATCACTGATGGGACCGGCGTTCCTCGGCATGAGCCACAACTCCATTGTCTCACAATGGTAGGAACGTGGTTCATCTCATGAACTAATATACACCCAAACATCCTCTTTGGTAGCATCTTAAGTAGCGATGTATCCTGCCTTTATCGTCTAGTATGTCACGGTATCTAGCTTGGAACTCTTCCAACATACCGTCCCTTTACTGAGGGTAAAGACAATGCCTGCGATTGACATTCAGTCGTCTTTATCACCCTGGAACCCTTCCAGTGATTCTCCCCAGGATCGATTGATACCACCTCACTACAACTAGTGAGAATCCTAACATCCATTTAAATCTATCTCATAGATCCAAAACTCAGGATTTAGGAGGTATCATTTTGATCCTATATGGAGAATCATAGTGATAAGCGGAGATTGCTCGAGCGTAGCATAGGAAACTCCTTCCCTATCAAGAGTATGTCATCCACGTACTCTACGAGGATCGTCACCATACTTCCTACTACCCTTTTTGTTTATACAAGGTTCATCTACCATTTGATGATGTCAACTTCTTTGACTAATCCATCAAAACAGATGTTCCAACTCCGCGATGCCTTCTTTATCCTATATAAAGCATCTTGCATACGTTTCGGCTGCTCCCACTGTTTACGAAGCCCTCTGGCTGTGTACTTATAGACGCACTCTTCTAAAACATCATTTAGAAAAGCAGTCATGACACCCAACCACCAGATATCGTAGTCATGGTATGTAGCCGTGACAAGTAGTATCTGGATGGACTTAAGCATAGCTACTTGAAAAAGGTTTCATCATTATCCACACCTGGTCAATGATGCACACTTTTAACAAGTCTAGCTTTGAAAGTCTTAACCTTTCCATGTACACCAAGTAATCTTCTCAAGATATACTTGCTCCTGATGGGGATTTAACCCTTCAGATATAGCAACCAAAGTCCATACTTTGTTGGTGTATAAGGATTCCATCTCAGATCACTAAACATCCAGCCATTCTTACAGAGTCTTACTCTCGATGGCCTGCTCGAAACTAGTTGGGTCATCATCTCATGATGCAATCCTCGCTCCCACTGTCATAGAGAAACCGAAGTATCTCTTAGGTGGGTGAGGAACCCTACTAGATCGGCGGAGAGGCTGAGGTTCGTTGGTATCTACTGAATCCCTTGGTTCTATCAAATCATCTGCTGTAGTTCGTATAGCTGGAACTTTTGCAGTTCTACATAACAGACCTTGCCTCGAGCTTGTCCGGATTTTGCTTTTAGACATAGGCCAGACAACCCCAAATCTTAACCAACTTAAGATATGGGCTCTTCCCTTTCCATATCACATATGAAGCGGTAGGCAACTGATTTGATTGGAACCCTATTCAATAGGTATGCAGCTTCTCAAGTGCATAACTCCCAAAAGGAAATAGGTAACTCAGTAGTACTCATCATAGAGCACACCTTATCATATAGGGTGTTATTGCTCCGCCCCGATATACCATCGTGCTATGGTGTATACGGAGGAGTATGCTGAGAGAGAATCCCATTCTCCTTTAGAATAGTCTAGGAATTTCGTGCTCAAGTATTCTCCTCCTTGATCTCATCAAAGGACATAATACTTATACCCGTATTGGTTCTCTACTTCTAACTTATATTCTGTGAATATCTCAAAAGGTTCTGACTTGTGTTTCAACAGGAACATATATCTGAATCTTGAGAGATTATCAGAGAATGTAATGAAGTATAAAGAATCAGTCCTGGCATGTGTAGACAGGGGACCTACATACATCAACATGTATCATCCCAAGAGTTCACTAACTCTTTCTCTGTTTCCAGTAAACGGAGCTATGGTCATCTTATCTTTGTGACATGACTGGCGAGTTTCACAAGATGTAGATTCAAACTGATTTAAATATGCATCTACATGTAACTTCAGCTAGTCGGGTCGCATTGATATGACCTAGTCTACAATACCTCAAGAAGGATTCGTTCATTTCTGAACTCTTCCTCTTATGTGTGTTCCATATACTAAGAACTGTAGTTTGATTTAGAACATTAATGCTTTTAGATAACGTGCCTGAACCGATCAACTTTTGATATAGGAAATGGTCAAAACATTATCCAACAATACAAAATTTTATCGTTTCTTTACTAATAAAGAGACAGATATGATTTTGCATAACAGGTTCGGTATCTAATAACATTCGTTCAGAATCAATGTATTGTAATACAGGGTGACAGTGACCAACAGACTTGGCTGCAACACTTGCCCCGTTTTCTGCCTCATGAAACTTATCACCCGTTCTCAGTTCTCTACCTTTCTGTAGCCCTATGTAACAGATTACATATCTGGGATCCTGATCTGGTATCACATACCCAGGACGTAAAGGATATTGAGAAACAGTTCTCTGTAATGAACACACCCGAAGATGATGCATCAGCATGCACTCTCTTCGTTTGGGCGGCACAGAAAATCTGGTATTCCCCAATTTCCTGCTCTGTCTTATAACATTTATAAGTTGGAGCGGGACCAACGTTCCCCAGCTCAGTATAACAAGCGGGTTCGGTCAATAATCCGTATTATTATCTTGATTAAGGCGTGATATGGTCGCTACCTGGAGAGAGAGAGAAGAAAACACTCAGCGTGCGCTCTGTCAAGAATAGATTGGTTATTATTTTATTTAATCAGGATGGCTCCCACTGCTTTTTATCAAATCTTCCTTCAAACCCTAAAAGGAAAGACTAGCCGGGATTAATTACACACTACAAGTTCGCCAATCTTTCAGCCAGGCCAGTGTCGGTACTTTGAGGGAGGTCCCCCGTGCTTTCGCACGAACCTAATTAATGTAACCTCGTTTTCCCAGAGGCGTAACCCCGTTGACACCTTTCTAGACACCTACTTGATCGGCTAATTGTAATATGTAAAATTCTCCCAGGAGTAACTCTTACTCACAGCGGGTATCGGGATCCAACTATCTCATAGAAGGTATGCAATCTCATTGCAAATTTCAACACTTGAAATTCCCGATAATATTTTGTCCCCAGCACCCTATGACCTTGACGGAGGTCAACAAACCATAGGCTACTAGTCAAGTTCAACTCGTCATTTCTTGATCGAATTAAACCCACCCGCACGACCCTTGACGGAGGTCAACAAGGCCGCACGACTACCCTAACTCAATCTGCATCATATGCATAAACAGATAAATACTAGTTAGCTACCGCACACTACGCCTTGACGGAGGTCAACAAACGTAGCACGAATACTAAATAGGACTTATCTGAAATGACGGAGGGCTACGACAGGTTTTTCTGAAAACCTATTGCGTAATGAACTTGATATCGTTGTAGAATCAAATGATTTTAAATGGAGTGCTTTTGAGGCTTTTCTAGTTTTGCTAAAAGAGTCACTCCCGGTGAAGGGATCGTCGGTCCTTTCCTCGTCGAATGAGGTGCGGGATATATCATATATATCACTGTGCAAAGCAAAAACCCTTAAAAGCTATCAAAAGACAAACCGAGTGTGTAGCATCTGCCAGTTATTGCTAAAGGAGTCACTCCCGGTTAAGGGATCTCGGTCCTTTCCTCATCGAATAAGGTGCAGGATATATCACATATACCGCTGTGCAAAGCAAGAACTGTAGCTACCTGTTATATTTTGAAATTCGATTCTACAACATCTTAGGTTTCTTTTTCTTTCATTAATCACATTAATGAAGTCCCATCATTTAAGTACCTAAACATCACAGATAAATACGACGTACACTTATGCCATCCGCATTCGCCTCAATGTCCCCTCGTGCACCGTTAGGTTAGGTAACTAACGGCAGAGCGGGGCAGGGCTAGCGCGGGTGTAAAACATAAGTAACGTCTATATAATATATCATATATACTATATACTGTATCTATCATAGAACATCACATGATCACATCACAGATATCGCAGCAGAAGAAACATATATGAAATATTGGATATACTAGGATGTCCGTGTTTTCAATACGAGCCAGTATAAAACACGGATTCCACGGTCGTGATGAATAGCCAAACCCACACCACCTAGACCCCTACGAGAGCGGCAAGCAACCCTACCAATTCTAGAGTTAGGAGACCCGGACTCGACTCCTCGAGTTGGTCTCCCACTGGACTCCAGAACCCGGTTACTTGTGCCCTCCTCCTTGGGTCTATCCTAGTGCGGAAAAGTAAATAATATACAAACGGTGACAACTTCCGCAACCTGGAAGTGCCCCAATAAAAGAATATTACATACAAGTTTTTACATGAATGAAAATGAAAAACACTCATCTTACATAAAAACCCCGGCTATTCAAACACGACGATCCAATATAACATATCCAGCAACACATAACATCACATGTCATCAACGTAAGTAAATATGCGCATCCCAATTGTCGTTGGCATATAGCAACGAAACCGGCGATATCACATATTACACTTACGGTCACAGAAAAGAAACTGTAAAACTATAACAGTTGGAATCCGCAACCACCTCAGACATCACATGCCTGACCAAATGAATTACTTAGACATCGCATGCCTAACAATTATAAACCCCGCATTTTAGTCTCAAAATCGAAAACTCTTTTCAATATCAAGTCGGGCAATTCAACAAGATTCCCGACATCCTGATCGAATACTCGTCGCAAACTTCAGTAGGCGGCCGCACCCCGATACCGTCGACGAAGTGCACCAAGGCGGAACACCGCTACCGCGAGCACCCGGACGGATGCTTTCGGCGACGGGGTTCTCCTACAGTCACTTGGTCGGGGCTATGGGGTGAGGCTGTCTATTAAGTTTTCCCGGCGAGTATCCGCGTACGCTACGTGATTGCGACGGACTTTTGATCACATCAAAATTCTGTGGCAACCGATCAATTGAGACTAAACTGCTATGTTTATAACATTCATTCAGTTATCTCATAACTTATTGTGAATTCCAATTATTGTATCACATTCCGGATAAATAGAAAATGTTAACTTTCCGATCGAACAATCGAACACCCAAGTTTTCCCGATACAGCTCAACACATGAAATAAGTCTAACAACATTCAGTTCGTGCCTCAGTACCAACGGTCCAGCCGTAGAAGGGTCAAGCCAACGCTTCACATGTGGCACGCCGTACTGCCCCAAACCCGAAGGTTCAAAGGGCAGTTCAAGACGGTCACATAATCGAGTTAAGGTTTGTTGTCTTCTAGAGGGTCCATCGCGTTACTTGCACTACTTAGAACGTCGTCAAACTACGGAAAAATCCAACACTTGGAAATTTCCCGACAGGGGAAAAATTGGGTATTTATATCCGGTCGAACTTTTTAACATATTCTAAAATTTATCCGGAAAGCCACACAGACAAAAATTTGATACTCCGATCGAAACACTGAATCCCCAAAACAACCCCAGAAAATTCAACTCTTGAAAAAATATTAAAAATTCCCAGAAAAATCACCACTGGAAACTAAGAATTACTGTGCAAAATAATTTAAATACTGTAGCCGTACGGCCGCGGATCCGCCGCATGAGCCTTGCTCATGCCGCGGAACAGCGGTGGAAAAGTTGAATTAGGTCCACGAAATTTACAGTAATTCTTAGAAAACCCTGCTTGATTTTCTGCATATTTAATGTTGAAAAATCCCAGATTTTAGAAACAGGACAGAGAGCATGTTTAGGTTTGGGTTTTCGGGTCGTTCGGACTTCAAATTCAGTCTAGACTTCGCCTAAGGCTCTAGCTAGGCTCTGATACCACTGTAGGGTTCCTAGGCATCCTAATGAGGTCTCACAAGGCATCAACCATGCCAATTTCAAAAAATCTAGGTGCCGAGAAACCCGACTACGGATCGTTGGCTAGAAATCTAGGCGAAACAATAAACTAGTTAACACTTAACTAAGAGATACGGAAATACAACCTTTGTAGATCCGGTTCTCCACCTCCATAGCTCCGCAATGAAGTCTCCTCGCTGTCCATAACAAGTCTCGGGCTCTAGCGTCGGCTTCATCGGAGAATGGACGGGCTAGGTCATCGATGTCCATGCTGAAGGTGATCTACGTCGAGGCATCGCTAAATCAAGCTCCGACTTCACCAAGTCAAGAAACTTGTGAAGAAAACACACTCTACTACTTGGCAAGAGGTAGAGGATGAAGAAATAGGAAGTGGGTTCAATTTAGAATTGGATTTCTCACTCTTTATCATCAATCACCATTGATGACCTCAAGGTTTTCTTCTTGAGTTCAAGGAAGAAGAAGAAGAAATGATATGATAAGTTATTTAAAATTGGAAAAGAAATGAGTACTTATCATATTAGAACCATGGTTAGGTGTAGAGAATCAATCATGGTTAAAAGAAATGGTTAGGGTTAAGCATGAGACAAAATTGGTGACAAAGTCAAACATTCATGAAAGTTCATGAAAGAATAAAAGAAAGCCACCAATTCTTCTTATGCAAAATAATTTCCAAAAAGGAATAAATGAATAATTTAAGAAAATAAAACCCTAATCATTTAGTTAACCATGGTTTAATTCTTTGCACTTAACCAAGTAGGCATGCATCATCAACCATGATACAAACAAGTGCACAAAATCATATCGCATATGCAATGCGCACATCCGAGTGAGAAAATCCATTCAAAGTGAACCGATACTAGTTAATGCAAAGTAATATATCAAATATATATAATTATACATTAAATCATTAAATCAACACTTGATTCAATGATCCGGTCATGTCGCACATAACCGACTGGTATCCAATGTATCGGCTTATCGAATCAACCCTCGATTCGATAACTAGGTTATATCGCATATAACCATTCGACACATTCATCGCGATAATGAAATACGGTATCACATACACGCATTATTCTCGGTCCCGCACATATCTCATATGCGCTCCAAGTTCGTTTCGCTTGAGCCAGGAAACCTCTGTGTAGGACTCTAAAGACTCGTCAATACGCCGTCAGCAGATGATGATCATATCAAATACCCACAAGCCGCAAGCGGTCTTCCAAACGTAACGGCCACCCGGGTATTGAGCGATCTGAAGATCGACGAGCAAGCCTGCTCACACTCCAGTGAATCCAACCAGTTAACACTACCGTACAGTCCGGTCTGATCGTCTGATATGTCGCATATCTCGCCTAGGGGTGGTCAAC
Organism: Agapanthus africanus; assembly: GCA_030015575.1. Lineage (NCBI taxonomy): Eukaryota > Viridiplantae > Streptophyta > Magnoliopsida > Asparagales > Amaryllidaceae > Agapanthus > Agapanthus africanus. The sequence continues at coordinate 815,562,426 of JASDDO010000024.1, forward strand.
GTCAAACCCCAATAGCTCGATAAGTGGTGTCGATATGAGGTCTATAACAATTCGAGAAACTACTGGTAACACTTACCAGTAAATCTCAGCAACCCTGGCCAGGGATTTCCTGTTATAGCCAATCGAACACAACGCAACATCAACTCCCTATACCGGGAGAGACGAATCCCCTCCTATCGCTCATTGCCTCCATGTGACTCGGGACTGTACCCAAAAACCACCGTTTTGCACGCCCTCTTGGACGTGGTAAGATGGAAATCAAAGCACAGTGGGAACCACACAAGACTCTATGACGATCTCGGGTCAACAGACTACTCTGTACCAGTGTCACCAGAGAACTGCCATCTGACGTAAGGTATAATACCATCTGGGAGTTCTCGGCGAGTCCGTCCAGTGTAACCAGTCTCTACTGAGCACCCGTATATCATCTCTGATGTCAAACACCAATGGATATGGGATCATCCATCGCCCATCTGTATGGGTCGAGAAGGTATACGCTAGTCTACTCTGGTATATCGATGCCCCGTCTCGATACACCCACGACTAGGGACTTTGAAGGATGTACTTATGGACTACCATGTCCCCACTAGTATGATCCGCATCATAGTCCAGGTAGTCAAGTACAGATCCTAAGGGATTTACCAACATGTAACAGAGAGACAATCAGTATACACGTTAAGGTAAAGATCAACCAGATAGCATACTATCATGTCGAGCAAGAAAGTCCTCCCTATATACGTCCCAGCATCCACTACAATATACATCCTATGTACAGTAATGTCCTCTAAGGCATACATATAACTAACACTACCATACTCCCACTACTGTTTTCTGAAAAAAATCCATTTTACTAAAAACTGTGGCGAGTCAAGAACAATATCACTATTGATCTTCCAGATGGTAGAAAAGTCAACCCTCGTCAAAGCCAGGGTCAACCCACAAACAGCCATTACAAAAATGTGCCTTGAGTTATCCAGTGTCTGGTTTTAAGCATAAGCTGGATATCTCCCCGTACCTTAACATCGTTAAGATATGAACCATTCTATATTCAATATAGAAACAGAGGCACTAATTTAATTGGAACCAGATTCAAAAACATGCAGCTGTCTCCAGTGCATATCAAGTTAATGGAGAGAGGCTAATCAGCATTACTCAACTTAGAAATCCATCCAATTATGAGTAACCTGAAAGAGAAACAAGTTTTTCAAAACCATTACTATCAACTGAATACCAATCATAAGTATCTATATCTTAGATCTCTTTGAAGAATCCCGATACATGCGATACCTGGTTTTCTACTTTATTCTTATATCCACAACTTCTCAAAACTTAGACATTGTATTTCTGCGAAACACTTGTCTAAAAACTAGAGAAGTCATAAGTAAACAGAACATAGTATGATGACCTACCCCTTTTTCTTGACGGACACTGGACAACATACAATACTCTGTATACGTCCGCTGAGTTTAATAACTCAAAACCTGTGCATCGTAGGTTGAAAACTGTACCCAGGTGATTTCCTCAAATATCACCAATTACAACGAATTCTGATATAGTGAGGATGATCACCTAATTCCCAAATAACTTCCTCCTACTCATCATCTGTAAAACATACAGATATGAGAATAAAACCTGGTAAATACATACCCTGGAGTAAGTATCTAATCGGGAAATCAGTTTTCCTTTAACAATGCGTAGTGAAACTGAAACATTAAAATGTCTCGTAGGGGTATCCCGGTATTCCTAGTAATGCCTTTTCCATAATCCAATTCATGACTATAACCGTATATTTCTTTGCCTTCTCTCCAAATCCCTTTATTTGTCTTTAGTCGTTACCTTCTGTACACCATCATTAGGCTAAATGGTTTTCTTCCTTCCCTACCGTTCGGCACCTGCCTATGGTTTGGAAGAAGACTATCCAGTAAGCATAATAGGTGTACCCTCCTAATCCTAGGAGTACTCGTAACTTGAGAGAAGGTGATGATAAAAGACAACTGAATAATACCTATTCTATTTCTCCCGAACTGGGGAAAAGGCAAAGGTGAAATAGGAGTGGTGATGAAGTACGCGGTTTGGTCATGAATGATAACAGTCGCATTTACTTTGCCCTCTTTCTAATCCCTTTTATTTTGTCTTTACATATTACCTTCTGCACACCCTACTTAGGCTAATCGGTTTTCTTCATTCCTTACCTTTCGGCACCTGCCTATGGTTTGGAATAAGACTATCCAATAAGCGTAATAGGTGTACTCTCCTTAAACTAAGGAGCCCTCGCAACCAGAGAGAAGGTAATAATAAACGACAACTGAATAAACCAATTCTATTTCTCCTGAACCTGGATCCATCCTTGAAGAAGTTCCTCCGAGTTCGTATATAACCATACGATGGATCTATCCAATGGAAGTGGATGTCCGTAGTAATACGGGGTGTTCTGAGAAACGCAAAGGGTAAAAGAAGGAGCGGCAATGACTTATGCAACTCAGACAATCCAAAAGCCAGTATTTTAAGAAGGTTCGGTCAACTTTGGTCACTGAGTCATAGTCTAGGGTCGGTCAAAGATCGCTGCCAAAGAGAGAGAGAAAAGAAACACTCTGCGTGCACTCTAACCTAGATCAGAATGGTTATCAATTTATCTAATCAGTAAACTTCTCACTGTAATCTCAAATTCTCCTCCAAACCAGAAAGAAGAATTAGTCGGGATCACCCGAAGAGTAAACCAACTCATCAGTGAGAATCGGGATCCAACTATCATTGTATGATAACTTGATGGAAACCACTCAAGTTATCACACTCCATAAGGTATGCGCATACTTGGCAAGTTTCTTTGTGTTGAAACTCCCGATGTGATTTTTTCCCCATGCTCTTATGACCTTGGCGTTAGGTCAAAATATCATAAGTCACATGTCAAGTTCTGCCTGTCATTATCCAGGTTAATTTGAACCCACCCGCACATGCCCTTGGCGAAAGGTCAAAATGGCAGAACGACTGTCCCAAACCAACTCATCTATCTATGCAACAGATGAATACCCAGCAGCTACCAAACACTATGCCTTGGCGTTAGGTCAAAATACATAGCTTGAATACTACTGAATACTCAAAAGAAATGACGGAGGGCTACGGCTGGTTTTTGGCGAAAAACCTTTAACTTAATGAACTTGATCTCGTTGAAGGAACCTGATAGCTTTTTATAAAATATAGTGGCAAAAACCTTTTGCTAAAGAGGTCACTCCCGGTGAAGGGATCTCGGCTCTTTCCTCGTGGAATGAGGTGCAGGATATTCTAACTGAATACCGCGATGCAAAACAACTTGTAATCGACTATATTGAAGTTATTACCCTGACGTAAACTTCTGCCCAAGGGGTCACTCCCGGTGAAGGGATCTCGGCCCTTGCCTCGTCGAATGAGGTGCAGGATATTCCAACTGAATATCACTATGCAAAACAAAAAGAAATATTTTTGTAATAACACCTTTTAAAATTTGTTCCAACAACATCAAATATAGGTTTGTTTTATCCTTGTATTGATAAGAATCAATGCAGTCCCATCAATCAATCACACCAGAAAAGAACGAAAATAAAATGTACGTATATGCCATCCGCATTAGCCACTGGGTCCCATCATCACCCGTTAGGTTACTTAACTAACGACAGAGCGTGGGCTGGACTAGCGCGGGTGTAAAACAAATACAACATCTAATAGTATATATACCAATATACAATAATCGCTCCAGGCGTGATAATATGCAATATTACAGAAAAGTAATAAGCATCACAGAACAATACAGATAATCTTGGATCCCCGGGTTTTACAGAGCCACTGCTGAAACCTGACGTTCCTCTGGTCGTGTGGACAGCCTGTGCAATGAAACCTAGACCCCTACGGGTGCGGCAAGTTACCCGCCAAAACCTGAAGCGAGGTAGTCCCCACAGCATAGTGAATGGAACACCCAGCACTTCACGGAATCCGGTAAATTGAGTACCCCTCCTTGGGTCAACCTGTACCCCCTATGAGTGTGGCGAATAGTCTGCCAATTCTAGAGTGAGGCCCCTTTACCTCTCAATGCCATGAGATACAGACCCGTTGCCTTCCAGAACCCGGCTATCCATGCACTCCTTCACGGGATAAATCTAGTACAGAAATGAAAAATATGTACAACGGGTACATTGACCTCGACCCGGTCGTGCCCCAAAAGAATATTATACAAACAGGCAGTAACGGCAGTCCACATGTTGGACGGTCGCCCCGCAATATCAAATGTACAAATAAATCCAAACTGCACTATCATTGCACCCTACTATCCACCACGACATATCCGCAACATCACAGCACAACACAGAACATCAACGCGAATGTCACGTTCGCAAACCCGTCTAAAAGAACTATAGCAATCAGACGCGGTTTACCGATCAAATGACATTCCCGGTCGGAGATATAAAGTAAGTACTACATACTAACAAGTTTAAAATTTCGATCGACTAAATTTCCGAAGTGGGCCCCACGTACATCTGCTGTACAGTAACAAAATCTGGGCCCAAAATAACTATGCCAAAAACCATAAATTCCACATTAAAGCCTACTGGAAAAAATTGATGCACTGTTCCCTCTAAAGCGCCGCGGTTCTGCGGTCAAACCCTAGGTTTGACCGCGGATCCGCGGTGATCTTGTGGGAACACGTGTCCAAATTTTTCCAGTGTGCTTAAAAAACCCTGTACACTTTTCTGTGATATGTAAAATTATTTTTAGGCCCTTTTAAAAATCGACAGAAACCCAGGTGCTTGAAAAATGTAGTTTTGCGAAATCCGTTCGATCGATGTTTTAAACGTGTTAGCGCAAGTTAGTATAGCTTAATGGTGAGACTCTGATACCACTGTAAGTCCACGGTAGCGCCCCGGCCGTCTAACAGACGCCAAATGCGGAACAAAAACTTTTTACAACTGGCGCTATCGTGTACCGTAACCCGGATCTGCCATTAAAGCTAAACTAACAAACCAAAAAGTGGGTGGAAGAGTTATACCGAACGATCCGAGTCCTTCGGTCTTCAACCATCATCCCACGCTTGTTGCGGCTGCTCCGATCTCCTGAATCTCCAATCTTCTCGTCCAGGTGGCACCACGTCGACGGATCTTTAAACGGGCTCCCGCCTCTGAACCGAGGCAACTCGATCGTCAAGTTTGCTAAAAGAGACGACCAAGATGAAGTAGAGAATGAGTAGAACACTTTGTCTCGTTACGTCCAAGGCTATGGACGAACGGTTAATGAAGTTGCCTTTTGGATCGAATGAAAATGAGCTATGAAAATATATCAATTTCCATGAACCATAAACCTTAATCTTTTCTCAAATGAACAACTCACTATCACACCAAGGGGTGGCCGGCCACTTTAAACAAGAGGGGGGGGTGAGTGTAGGAGGGAAGTGGTGACCATAAGAATATGAAGCTTATCATGAAAGAATGAATCACACAAAACATTAATGCTAACCAATGAACCTTAACCTAGTCACAAAAAGCATTTAATGCATCATTAATGGCACTAATGAGTCACAAGCCTCATCACCACATCTAGAACCTTCTAGAACACTGACTCATCTCATCAAGAAAAGATAAATCCGTATTTAACCGAATGTCAAAAATACGGCTGATAGAAAACTGGAAACTGGCAACTTCCAAAAGTGATCCTGAAACAAATTTCAGGATAACCCCGTATCAGTATAAACATACCCGCATTTGTATTACGACCGAATACAAATGCAACTGAGACAAAGATATTATATCTACATAGTATAATACTCGGATCCGGCTTAAACCAAAGCCGACCAGTACCATCTGTCCGAAAAAGGACACGTGCGAAAATGCACGTGCTTTTTCCGAACCTTGCCATAAACCCATACGGCCTCTACAACGTTTCGCCCAAACTTGGTAAAGTGTCTGTGGGGGACTCTAATGACTCATCAACACACTGGCACTGGGTATAACCACTAGCACGTCAGAGGTACAAGCTGCACGTAACGTTTTGCCTATGTATTGATTGGAAGGGAAGCTGACGAGCGAACTCATCTATAAACCCTACTGAGCCTGACAGTGACAATGTATATACAGTACGGTCCATTCTTCTAAAGAGTATCACATATCGAGTCTAAGGGGTGGATAAAGTCAGACCCCTAATATCGCGATAATCGTGTCGGCATGAAGCCCATCACCACCTGAGAAACTACTGATCCAAATCAGTAATTCTCCACTATCTCGGCCGAGGGTTTCTAGTGATGGCCACCCGTGCACTGTGCGACATCAACCCCCAATACCGGGAGAGAAGAATCCCCGAGATCCGCTCACTTGCCTCCAATGTGGCTCGGGACTGTACCCAACTAAAACCTGTTTGCACAACTCCTTTCAGCATGGTAGGGTAGTAATCTAAGCACAGTGGGAACTCACATGAGACAAACGACGATCTCAGGTCGATGAACTAACCTGTACACATATCACCAGGGAATTGCTATCTGACGATATGTATAATACCAACTAGCAGATTCTCGGTGAGTCCTGTCCGGTGTACTCATAACCTAATGAGCACCTGTATACATCTTAGGTGATCCAACTGACACCAGTGGCTTGTGAGACCGGCCACCGCCCCCCTCGTCGGGGTCTCGACTGTATACACTAGTCTACTCTGGAGTATCGATGCCCTGTCCCGAAAACTCCCACGACTAGGGACACTTTAAGGATGTGCTTATAGACCCCAGCTCCCACGTATATGATCACCATCATACTGCTGGCTGTCAAGCAGAATCCTATGGGCTCTATCAATCATGCAATAGCGAACTAAAGCATGTATACGATGATAAAGACAAACTAGATAGCATACTATCATCTCGAGTAAGACTGTCATATCGGTATAGGTCCTGCCTCAATCATTGCAATCATGTACCTGCAATCCAATAATTGACTTTGAGGGCACTATCTCCAACAAATCCGTACCTAGAACCACATCGAAGTTCGATATGTCTAGTACCTTGTAGTCAACATAGAATTCTCTGCTGTAGACGACTACTTAACACAAGCCGTATCCCATTGTTGCCTTCAGAATGCCATTTCCTGAACTGACATTCCAGCCGGCGTGACTGGAATCGCATGAGTTCGGACGAACCGTTGCGACATAAAGCAATGAGATGCTCCAATATCGAATAGTGCGAGTGCAGGAAGTGAGGCTACTAAGATTGTACCTAAGTTATCTAGGATGTGTTTTAGGTATAGGAAAAATATGTAGGTAGGTGTTAAGACTGAAAGAAAAGCTTGAGAAGAAAGGGTTACCAGTGATGACTTGGCCAGTGGCCTTAGCTTCTTCCACGGTCATCGTGAAAGCCTGTCCCCGTGGTACATTCCTCCTGGCCAGAGGAGCATTCCTCTGAACGTTCCTTTGAGCTTGATGGAACTGATGAGGAGGAGGTGCAGTCGGTGGTCCTTTAGGTGGTGGAGCAGGGAGAGCGAGTCTTGGAGCAGGTGCCTGAAGGGCTGGTCTCTGCTGGTAAGTGATTGCTGGCCTGGGTGCAGCAATTGGGTTGTGTCTTCGGGGACAAGACCCAATATCATGAGTAGCTGAGCCGCAGATTAACCAAATACAGTTGGCTCGCCGGCAGTTTTTCACCATCTCTCCTGCAGTAGGTATAAAAGGCTGGGGTGGATCGGTTGATTGGTACTCCCGGTCTCCTCGGCACAAATGGTGGCCTTGATGAAGCTCCTCCTGCCATCTGGTTGGCAGGGCGCTTCATTCTGGCAGACTGAGGTCTGCCCCTCATCTTTACCACTGCCTCATAATGACGGGCAGCTTTCAGAGCCGATTCATGAGTCAGAAAATCTCCTGTGGCTAATGCAGCCTGGATCTCCGAATCTAACCCTTGTTGAAATCGACGGGCTCTGATCTCATCCGTCGGTATCAAGTGTGCCGCAAATCTGTTAAAGTATTGTGTTAGTTGTGTAGTATGTGATATATTGAAAAATTGAATTATTGAGACATATCTTACCGACTAAGCATGTTAACTCAGCATCGTATTCATCCACTGATTCGGTCCACATCGAACTCTGTTGTAAGTGGATGAACTACTGTTCCATGTCGAATCTGGCAGTCTCAGGATAGTATTTTGCATCGAACATATCGCGGAAAGTCCTCCATTCGATCGGTTGGATGAGACGGCTTTCTTTCGCCTTCCATCAAACCCGTGCATTGTCTGTGAGCTGCAGCTTCACAACTCGAACCCAAACTATCTTTGGCACTTGTGCTGCCACCAGATCATCTTCAATGCTTTGAGCCCATTCTTCTGCTTTTAGAAGGCTCTCTTTTCCTGAGAATTGTTTTGGGTGCAAAGCTCTGAATTGCTTCACCCCAGGTGCTTCTGCCTCTGGTCGGTTCATCAAGATAGCAGTCTGCTGCTGCTGTCCTTCCAGGAGGCTGAGGATCGCCTTAAGTAGAACCGTCTGCTCGTTGATCAGAGCAGTGATGGTAGGCGTGAGTGGTAGTGGTGGGGGAGTTTTGTTGACATTCGTGCTGGTGTTGTTTTAGGAATCCATAACCATGAAAGCAAAATTTGGGTTATGACGGATTCAAAGTATATGAAATTGTAAGATTCAAGGAATATGAATTGTAAAGAATGTTTTAGTTGCTGGTTCTTGTGTTATATTACTTAGGCTCGTCCATACAGTTCTGATCTGCATGGGCCACCAACAAAACCTGTCACGCCCCGCTTCCTAGTATTCGGGCAGAGGACGTGACGAGGCCGCTACGTATTTACTCAGAAATAAAAACGCTAAGCGTATCTAAGCAATATAAGTAAAATGCATAAGAGACAAGATATAAATGAACAACAACTTTATTTATTAACATTCTTTTTACAATATATCTGAAAGTAAATACAAGGAATGGAAAGAAATGCCTAAATAGTGGCATGACAGAAATGGAAAATACAGAATGTAAATGTGTACAAGGAATCTAAAGCTCTGGGTCGAAAGCTAGCTGGTCCAAATTCTCGCTGGTGGACTCGATCTCCAGTGAGTCCGAATCACCTGACGACATTCCAAAGAAGAAGATAGAGAATGTCATCAGCGAACAAATCGCTCGGTAAGTCCCAAAGATGAGGGAGAAGTAGAATAGACAGAGAGAGTACCTATTATAATGTTGGTTGTTATGTTAACGTAGTTGTTTGTAGCTTAGTACAGAAGATACCAGTGTATACGAGAGGAGTTTAACTTATACCGTGGACTTTGGTAACCCGTAGTACAAAGCTCCGTCGATAATACCACGGAACAATGGCATGGATGTAATACCATGGAACAACATCTTAAGTGACCACCTTATGCCACCTTTAACATATTCCGTACCAGTCTACCCTGTTATAAACCCAGCGATATCTTGATTGTATTGATGCATTATTTGTACTGTATATTGAATATATATGGATGACTTACCGAAACTATGATATCAGTAATGGAACGGATATAATGGATGATCATGTAAATGGAATATATCCATGGTTCGGTTCGGTCAATATAGATAGAATACATTGAACATATAGAATATATGGATTCATATTGAGTTGTACTTTATACTTGAATCATATTCAAATCAAATTGATTATATCGAGACTAAGTCTGAGTCAGACAATTAGAAAAGAAATTGAAGTCTTGAATTATGTTTTGGTGCTATCGGTAACTGCTGCACATGGACGGCCGGATTTGTGTCTTTTTCAAAGACAATTACTGTGTTGATAACACCGTTTGTTAAGTTGTCTACCTTAAATAGGCAAGCACCCATAGCTCTGGCTTCCTGAGGCTCAAGAAACTGGTCCCGCTTAAACCAATGTTTAATAGGGTCCTTATTGTAACTTAATATAACTTGAGGGGGTTTTATGTAAAAATAATTTTTTTATAATTTTTAAAATACACCTCAAGTATTTTATTATTGTCTTTAGAGTTTTCATTGATGTATATTTTATCAATGTGACATTTCTAGTGAAATAAACCTAATTTCATAATATATGGTATTTATTTTTAATATTGGAATTGTATGGTATTTTATTGTAAATGAGATGTTTTTCTTGAATTTTGGAAATGTGGAAATATTATAAATATTAAAAATAGACATTTTGATATTAATTACATTTATATGTATTTATTAAAAATATAAGTTTTATTTATAATAGAAATCACATTTTCTAAAGAAATTGTATTTTAAATCTTTCGAGATCGTATGCTTCTTGCGGAGGTCTGCATCTCACTCTACTAGGCCCGAGGATGTGCGATAATCCACACCATACCGAACGGGTTTCCCAAAATGTGTTGTAGATGCGTAATTGTAAAGATTTGTTAAAATAGACTTTTTGTTGAAAAATGTTTTATATGTCGGAGGTAGTTATGTGTAAAGTCGTATTTTCCCAAATCCATGTTCCCAAATTCCATCGTGCTATATTAGATATGTGTGTTGTTAGGAGGCAGGTCATTACCTCGTGAACTATCTATAGGTATAACAAGAAATTATGATGGTTTACGTCGAAACTAAATTATAAGGTATTTTTCTGAAAAAGTATAATAAAAGTTACAAAAATGATTAGTTTAATGTGCAACTTGTTTTATTAAATTTGTTAATATTTATTAGTCAACATATAAGAGTATGGTTTTATTTCGTTAAGTAAAAGTGTAGTTTTTAAAGAAAACCGAATCGGAAGTCACACTAACTCCACTTCTGTCGGGTTTTAGTTTTGAATATTTTTAGAATAGAGAAAAGAGGAAGAAGTAGGGACTTACTAGATGATTGGTTAGAGGAGAGAAAGAGGAAAATGTGGGAGTTGCTGGTGCGTCGTTTCGTCGTCGGAAACTCCTTGCGTTGTCGCTGGAAGTTCGTCGGAGCTTCGCCCTTTTGCTAACTCCACTTGCACACAAAAGACTTGGGAATTTTCATGAGCGTTGGGCAGGAATTTGGTAGTGAGGAGGGGTGATTTTGAGGGTGGTATTTATAGGAAAAATTAGGGTTTAGGGTAGTGAAAGGGTGTATTAAAAATTTGTATTAAAATGGATTAAATGCGTGTTTTAATGTGTTCTGTAAATGTGCAGGAAAAACAAATAATACAGAAGTTATGGGGGGAGTCCAAGATTCGCCAAGGTTGAAGAAAATTTGGATTTGGACCGGGTTGAACCGGCGGCGCCGGCTGAGTCGAGGTTTTCGCCGGTCCGCGTCGGGCGAGTCGAGGCTCATCTTGGTGCCACGTATCCCTGACGCTTGGTCTAGCCTCGTGGACATGTTTGTTTAAGCTGTGACTCTTGGTTTTACGTGTTGTGCACTTGTAGACCTTTGAGCTTCTAAAAGATTAAAAGAAAAATAATTAAAAAGATAATGTGGCTGATGAGATTTGAACTTTGGTGCTTTGTAACAGCAGTGCAAGGTCTTACCAGTGAGCTACAAGCTCCTTCTTGCTGTTAAAAAGCAAAACAAATTATTATAATACTGATAAGAATTGTAAATACCCCAATTGTACATTAAATTTAAATGAATTTTATGTACACTAAAATTGGAGTTGTTACAAGTATGGTTTGTTTATTATATTGTAAAAATTCTTTTACAAAACTAGGGTGAGGATTTTCTCTCTCATGCTTGATTCGTTTTCACTCTCCCCATTTGCTTCACTCTCCTCTCTTGTTTCTTGAGTAGACGTTACGTACAGCTAGTGCCGCTGACGTGCTTGTGGTTAAACCCATTGCCAGCGTATTGAAGAGTCTTTAGAGTCCCATACAGAGGGTTTCTGTGGTTCAGGAAAAATGATGTAGTAGCCGTATTTTGATAAGTGCAAGGTTCCGATCGAATGATTGTACTAGTTACCCGGACTTTCGATCGGGCGGTAGATAATACTAGCCGGCTCAGGATTGAGCTGATTTATTAAATCGGGTATTGATTTAATAATTTACGTATATATATTTCGATATGTATATTCTAGTATTATATTCTTTGTGTTATTCCATCTCTTTAGGTATTCATATTTTGGTACGAATACAATTATGCATATACAGTTGAGTGTAATCTGTATTTATACGGAAAATATTCTAGAAGGTGGACACCTCATTTTAGTTTTATCCATTTATTTTTAAATGGAAAATGAGGTGTAAATAAGGTGAGGGGAGTATGGTGAGAACCATGCTTCAATAGTATTGACAAATGAATTTTCAATTCATTTGTGCAAACTATTGAAGCATGGTTGGTTTTTATATTGTTAAATATTATTTTACAAAACTCATGGTTGGGTTTTTCTCTCTCATGGTTGATTCATTCTTCAGTTTCACCATTTTCTTCACTTTCTTCTCTTGTTTTCTTGAGCTCCTCCACCTTCATCTTCAGCCTCCTCTCTATAATCTCATGAGTTGAGAATCAAGGGAGGAGGTGAGATAGATACACACATAGAACCTTACACTACATCCTAAACACTTTAGACTAGCAATCTAAAGTCTCTAATTGTTCCACTAGACTCTTAGTGTGGAGCTAGAGCCATGGACCACATCCCTCAGGTGGATCATCTTCGACGGAGGAAGACCGGCCATAAAGCCCAATCTAGGAGAACCGAAGGAGCAAACAAAAATGAACAAGCTCAATCAAGGAAATCTCTAGGAGCAAATGAAAAGGATAGAAGACCGAAGGACACGAACCTTTTGGTGAGAAAGTTCTATCACAGTAGTTAAAGATCTCCTCTTGTTAGCTAGTTTAGGTTTATGGTAGATTCTAGATCGGGTTATTCTAGCGCCAGTTTTTCAAACCTTAAAAATTTATGTTCCGCAAACGTCCACGGTAGATAGTCAGGGTCCTAGGAAATCCCAACATGGTATCAGAGCCACCTGATCGCACGCTTTTGGCGTGTCGGGATTCAAAGTTCTAAAGTTATAACCGCGATCAGGACAATATCACTTTGCAGCTAGCCGGTTGAGTACGGATCGATCCGCAGGGAGACGGAGTGTTTTACGTTCTTGTTTTGACTAGTTAATGCGCATGGGTGGAAAGTTCTTTATCTATCCTATGTGTTATATGCAAAGTAACCGTTTGTTAGGATTAGATAGGATAGTGTAGGTTAAGAAAATCCGCGCTAAAACCTTTGAGCCGAACTTAACGATTGAAGCCAGAGCAATCGGCAACAACGTGGATTAGGGTACTTAAGCACAGTATTAGAAATCCGGCCTATTGACCCTTGTCCGTCCGTTCTTGTCTCTTGCTTTCGCCTCCGGCCAAACCGAACGCAACCGGTCGCGGTTAAGATTCACCGATACCTTGGTAGGGTAGGGTGCCTAACGGAGCGCTTGCGTAACGTTTGGACGGAGTTCAATGGAAAATACGGGAAAAGGAAATGAGCAAAGAAACCTTAACTTACAAAATCGTTATCTATTCCTATCAACACATATTCACAAACATCATATTAACAACACCATATTAACAAACCACAAAAAAAAGAAAAAAAAGCAAAGAAGAGAACAAAGAAAAGAAAAGACATTACAAGAAAGAAAGTGCATGGAATTTAAGTGCAAGTAAATAAAAGGCATGAATTAAAATTGCAAGAAAGTAAAACATGAATATAAAAGAGCAAGGTAAGAAGAACTAGAAACCCAAGAGCACATAACAAACCATGGAATCAAATACCTAAACTTAAACTTGCAAGCTTAATGAACAGGTTGTAAGATCAAGTGAAGATAAAGATCCCAAGGTGAAATGAAGGCACAGAGAAAGCTTTATTCATACCAAAGTAATGATACAACCCTTGAGTGCAATAACCAAAGCTTAACCTTGCAAGCTCAATGAAGATGTTGCAAGATCAAGTTAAGGCAAAGAACTCAAGGGGTTAGCTATGTACAAGAGAACAAAAGAAAACAAAAGAGTTGAAGTGTAAAATGAAAGATACAATGTGAGACCCTCTCTCTTGCTGCCTCATTCTGCTTTTATAGGGAAAAAAGAGATTAAACAAACAATAACATTATGATGAGGTGGCAGCAGGGGATGTACTGTAGAAAACTGGGGGCATTTGGAGGCAGTGGGGCCGGCCACAAGGGTGGTGATCTCGGGTCAAATTCGAGCTCAGAGGCTGGGGCTTGGTGTGTTGACTTATTTGTTTCCCCACATCACTTTGGTCCAGTTTGATTTGTCTATTTGAATTTGGTTTGCACCCAGTGCTTGGAGGGAAACTTGAATCTTTTGGTCACATTACTACTTTATGCATTGAATGCACATCATACCATGCCCACTTGCTCCTTGCATTGGGCAGCCCCACCACTAGGTCAAAGACATCAAAGAGCTAGTGCACAACTTGTCATGTGTTGGACCAAAATGTGTGTACACTAGTTTATTTACAAAAACTCTTTGATTCTTGATCGGTTTGCAGTTCTTGTTGCAGTGTCAGCTCAAAAATGTAATATCCGTGATTCTGAATGTATTTCTAGTATTTTATCATGGATACCTGTAATCTGTATTACTGAGCAAACACCGGTTAATAGTACCGATATATACAAAGAATAGATAACGAATGAGTGGTATTAAAATGCAGTTTTCAGTGATGAACATCATCCCATAAACCCTTACTAGCTGGTTTAAACAAGTCTAAAATATCAATCGACCAAAATTTTCAAAACCGCAATTCCATTCACATAGCTTGCTGTCGTTTTTAAAAAGTGTTCAAAAAATTATTTAGAGTACCTTAAAAATACGTGCAGGCAATTGTAGAAGGCCAGAAGAAATTTTGGCACAGAAACCCATCATATGGCTGTGGAACCGCTGCACAACATGCTTGTTTGCGGCGGTTCCGCGGTCAAAGTGAGGCCTCTATGCACAAAAATTCTTCTGGCACTCTACTGCATGGAAATGTAATTTTTGAGATATATTATTCTGGCCCAGATTTGTTTGAGTACTGGTTAGCACTTGGGGCCAATACGGGAAAGTTTTAGCCGATCGAATTTTTAAATAAGTGTTTATAAGTACATGGGTTAGTATCTGCGACCGTGAATATCATTGAGCGGTATAACCCGACTAATTGCTATATGTTCTATTAGACGGGTTTGCGAACATGATATTCATGTTGATGTTCTGTATTGTGCTGATATTGTAGTTGGATTATCGTGGTGGATAGCCGATGTTGCAATGGTAGTAGTACAGTTCAGATTCATTTATGTATTCATTATTGTGGGGCGAGCGTCCGACATGTGGACAGCTGTCTCTGCCGTATTGTATATTATTTTATTGGGGCACGACCGGGTTGAGGTCGATGTCACCATTGTACATATATTTTTCTTTTCTGTACATGGATTACCCCACGATGGAGTGCTCGAATATCCGGGTTCTAGAGGGCAGCGGGCCCGTATCACATGGCGTTGAGACGGAGGGGGCCTTACTCTAGAATTGGCGGGCTATTCGCCGCACTCATAGAGGGTATAAGATGACCCACGGAGGGGCGCTCAAGTTATCGGATCCTGTGAAGTG
Organism: Agapanthus africanus; assembly: GCA_030015575.1. Lineage (NCBI taxonomy): Eukaryota > Viridiplantae > Streptophyta > Magnoliopsida > Asparagales > Amaryllidaceae > Agapanthus > Agapanthus africanus. The sequence continues at coordinate 815,577,906 of JASDDO010000024.1, forward strand.
CTGGGTGGCCTATTCACTTTGTTGATTGGGGTTGCGTCACTTCCGGAATTGGCGGGTAACTTGCTATGCTCGTAGGGGTCCAGGTTTTCATTGCGCGATCTATCCACATGACCGGGAACGTCGGGTCTTATTTGCGGTTCAAATAAAACCTGAGGCTCCAAGATTATCCACCATTCTGTGTTGCTTGTTGATGTTCTGTGATGTTGTTTATATCATGCCTGGGAAGAATTATATATATAAATATATATATATATTTATATATACTAGTAGATGTTGTATACGTTTTGCACCCGCGCTAGTCCAGCCCCCACTCTACCGTTAGTTAAGTAACCTAACGGTACATGACGGGGCCCCGTGGCGAATACGGATGGCATATACGTACATTGTATTTATGTTCTTTTCTGGTGTGATGGGGATTAATTGATGGGACCGCATTAATTTTGATTAATGAAAGAAAATAAACCTAAAAGATGTTGTTAGAACAAATTTCAAAAAACTATAGTCATATTCTTTCGCTTTGCATAGTGGTATTCGGTCATGAATATCTAGCACCTCATTCGAGGAGGCAAGAGCCTAGATCTCTTCGCGGGGAGTGACCTCTTAAGCAAAAGTTGATACTGTAGATTACTCGGTTTTTTTAAAAACCACAAGTTTTTAAAAGCGGAGCCTAAACCACTCCTTTTTAAAACTACCCGGTTCCTTCAACGATATCAAGTTCATTACGTTAAAGGGTTTTTTGCCAAAAACCCAGCCGTAGCCTTCCATCATTTCGGATGATTAGTACCTAGTATTCGTGCTACGTTTGTTGGCCTTTGTCAAAGCGTAGTGTACGGTAGCTAGATATTTCTTGTTTGTTGCATAGAAATGCGATTATCTAGGACAGTCGTATAACCTTGTTGGCCTTTGTAAAGGATTTGTACGGGTGGGTATAGATTAATCCAGGATAATGACGGGTTGAACTTGACTAGTGGTTTATGATTTGTTGTCCTTTGTCAAGGTCATGAACCGCTAGGGGAAAAAACCATATCGAGGGTTTCAAATATACAGGAAACTTGCTAGTGCTGCATACCTTCTAGAGTGTGGTGACTAGAGTGTCTTCCATCTAGTTTATTACGTAATGATAGTTGGATCCCGATCCTACTGATGAGTTAGATTACTCTTGGGAGAAATTTTTCACTTCATAATTAGCTAACCTATCAGGTGTCTAGAAAAGTGTTAACGGGGCTACGCCTCTGCGGAAATGAGGTTTTTCTTAATTAGGTCCATGTGAGAGCACGAGGAACCTCCCTTGGAGTACCAACACTCACCTGGCTGAACGGTCAGCGAACTTGTAAGGTGTTAATGATCCCATCTAGTTCTCCTTTTAAAGTTTGAAGGAGAATTCGAGGAATTAGTGGGAGCCATCCTGATTAGATAAATTAATAACTAATCTAATTTTGCAAGAGCGCACGCTGAGTATTTTCTCTCTCTCTCTCTCTCCAGGTAGCAACCAATTCATATCTTAATCAAGATAATAAAATATATCGCTTAACTGATCCGAATTCTTATTCGGGGCTGGGGAACATCAGTTTGGCTCTAACTTATGACAGTATTCATGAGTATGAGTAGAGGAAAGAGGATTGCATGAATTCCTTAATGACCCCAACGAAGAAGAAGCATACTATTGCGTCTTTTTCAGGTGTTCTTGTTATTGAGAATTGTTTGTCGGTCAGTCCTACCTCCTAGGTACTAGATACCGGATCTGGATCTCATATCCATAATTTATTGCAGGGACAGAGAAAAAGTAGGATGGTTGGACCTAGTGATATGTCCCTTAGAGTAAGGAACAGAGCATAAGTTGATGTTTCTGCCGTCGGTGAATATCACCTAGCATTGCCAAATGGAAATACTATGATTTTGAACGATTGCTACTATGTACCTTCCATGGTTTGCAACATCATATCAATTTCTTTACTTGATAAAGATGGATATAACTTTATTCTTGATAGAAATATCTTGAACATCTACCTTGATAAGGTATTAGTTGCAGAAGGTACACTGTGTTATCTATGTTATCAATCAAAATGCAGTTTTCAATATACAAAACACACGCAAGAGGAAGAGTTCAGAAATGAACGAATCCTACTTGTGGCATTGTAGACTTGGTCATATCGGAGAGAAAAGACTAAGTAAGTTGCATAAAGATGGATATTTGAATACGTTCGAATTTTCATCTTATGAAACTTGTCAGTCCTGTCTCAAAGAAAAAATGACCAAATCTCCGTTCATCGGACACGGAGAAAAAGCGGTAGAGCTCTTGGGACTCATACACGGTGATCTATATGGTCCGATGTCTATACATGTAAGAGGTGGGTTCTCGTACTTCATCACATTCACTGACGATCTCTCTAGATTCGGATATGTGTATCTCATGAAATACAAATCTGAAGCTTTTGAGAAATTCAAAGAATACAGAAACGAAGTAGAGAACCAGACTGGCCAACGTATCAAGATCCTCCGATCTGATAGAGGAGGGGAGTACTTAAGCACGAAATTCCTAGAATACCTAAAAGAGAATGGAATTCTCTATCAGCTTACTCCTCCGTATACGCCACAGCACAACGGTGTATCGGAGCGGAGGAATCGTACCCTATTGGATATGGTTAGCTCCATGATGAGTAGTGCTGAGTTGCCTCTTTCATTCTGGAGACATGCGCTATAAACAGCGGCATACCTTTTGAATTAGGTTCCTTCCAAATCTGTGCCTAAAACTCCATATGAAATATAGAGCGGAAAGAAACCATTTCTTAAGCATATTAAGATATGGGGTTGTTCGGTCTATGTTAAAATACAAAATACGGACAAACTTCAGGCACGATCATTTCTATGTAAGTTTGTGGGATATCCAAAGCATTCGAATGGATATCTGTTCTACCACATCGAGGAACAGAAGGTGTTTGTATCTCGCCACGCCACCATTTTGGAAAAGGAATTTCTTGCAAAAGAAATTAGTGGGAGTACGGTTGAACTGGAAGAAACTTTTGAACCACAGACCGAAACTGAAGGTTTGGTGGAACCGCTAGATTCTGTAGTCCCAGACGAATCTCAGCCACTTTGCAAATCTAGTAGGATTTCTCATCCGCCCGAGAGATACTACGGTTTTCTCATAGACGGGTATTGAGAGGATTGCATCTTGGAAGAAGATGATCCTACTGGTTTCAAGGAGACCATTATTAGTAGGGACTCTGATAAATGGCTGGGTGCTATGCGATCCGAAATGGAATCCATGTGTTAGTTATATGTATGCCCTAGAGGCCATTACTGTACATTGGATGTATATTGTAGTGGATGCTGGGACATATATAGGTAGGACTTTCTTGCTCGACATAATAGTACGCTATCTGGTTGCTCTTTATCTTAACATGTATACTTTCTGTCTCTCTGATCACATGTTGATAAAGCCCTTAGGATGTGTACTCGACTTCCAGGACTATGATGCTGATCATACTAGTGGGGTCTGGGTAGTCAATGAGTACATCCTTCAATGTTCCTAGTCGTGGGAATATCGAGACGGGGCATCGATATTCCAGAGTAGACTAGCGTATATCTTCTCGACCCATGTGATGGGCGATGGATGATCCCATATCCATTGGTGTTTGACATCGGAGATGGTATGCGGGTGCTCAGTGGAGACTGGGTACACTGAACGGACTCGCCGAGAACTCCCAGATGGTATTATACCTCACATCAGATGGCAGTTCTCTGGTGACACTGGTACAGCTTAGTCTGTAGACCCGAGATCGTCATAGAGTCTTGTGTGTCTCCCACTGTGCTTTGATTTCCACCCTACCACGGCTCTACTGAGTCGTGCAAACAGGTGGTTTTTGGGTACAGTCCCGACTCACATGGTGGCAATGAGCGATAGGAGGGGATTCGTCTCTCCCGGTATTGGGGGTTGATGTTGCGCTATGCACGACTGGCCATAACAGGAAATCCCTGGCCAGGGTTGTTAGTTATATGTATGCCCTAGAGGCCAATACTGTACATTGGATGTATATTGTAGTGGATGCTGGGACATATATAGTTAGGACTTTCTTGCTCGACATGATAGTACGCTATCTGGTTGCTCTTTATCTTAACATGTATACTTTCTGTCTCTCTGATTACATGTTGATAAAGCCCTTAGGATGTGTACTCGACTTCCAGGACTATGATGTAGATCATATACTAGTGGGGCCTGGGTAGTCGATGAGTACATCCTTCATTGTTCCTAGTCATGGGAATATCGAGACGGGGCATCGATATTCCAGAGTAGACTAGCGTATATCTTCTCGACCCATATGATGGGCGATGGATGATCCCATATCCATTGGTGTTTGACATCGGAGATGGTATGCGGGTGCTCAGTGGAGACTGGGTACACTGAACGGACTCGCCGAGAACTCCAAGATGATATTATACCTCACGTCAGATGGCAGTTCTCTGGTGACACTGGTACAGTTTAGTCTATAGACCCGAGATCGTCATAGAGTCTTGTGTGTCTCCCACTGTGCTTTGATTTCCATCTTACCACGGCTCTACTGAGGCGTGCGAACAGGCGGTTTTTGGGTACAGTCCCGATTCACATGGAGGCAATGAGCGATAGGAGGGGATTCGTCTCTCCCGGTATTGGGGGTTGATGTTGCGCTATGCACGACTGGCCATAACAGGAAATCCCTGGCCAGGGTTGCAGTGATATACTGGTAAGAATTATCAGTAGTGTCACGATTGTTATGGACCTTACGTCGGCATGACTTATCAAGCTATTGGGGTCTGACGTTTACCACCCCTAGGCGAGATATGCGACATATCAGACGAACAGACCGGACTATACGGTAAGTGTTACTGGTTGGATTTACAGGAGTGTGGCGGGCTTGCTCGTCGATCTTCTGATCGCTCAATACCCGGGTGGCCGTTACGTTTAGCAGACCGCTTGCGGCTTGTGGGTGTTTGATATGATCATCATCTGCTGCTGGCGTATTGACGAGTCTTTAGAGTCCTACACAGAGGTTTCCTGGCTCAAGCGAAACGAAATAGGAGCGCATATGAGATATGTGCGGGACCGAGAATAATGCGTGTATGTGATACCGTATTTTATTCTCGCGATGAATGTATCGAATGGTTGTATGCGATATAACCTAGTTATCGAATCGAGGATTGATTCGATAAGCCGATACATTGGATACTAGTCGGTTATATGCGATATGACCGGATCGTTAAATCAAGTATTGATTTAATGATTTAATGCATAATTATATATTTGATATATTACTTTATATTAACTAGTATTGGTTCACTTAAATTGGATTTTCTTACTTGATTTACACAAGTTGTATATGTGATATACTTTTGTGCACAAGATTGTATCATGTCTGATGATACATGAATGTTAGGGTGTATGTTTAGATTAAACCATGGTTAGGTGATGGTTAGGGTTTTGTTTTTATTTACTTATTCATTTATTTATTTATTTATTCATTTTTGGAAAGATAAAGAGATATGGTGGCTTGTTTTGTTTTCTAGTTGAAGCTTCATGAAGCTTTGAACAAGTCCACCATATTTGTCTCATGCTTAACCCTAACCATTCCAACTAACCATGGTCTATTCTCTACACCTAATCATGGTTGCCATATGATAAGTATTGATATTATTTTCTATTTTGAAAATGACTTATCATATTGCTTTTCTTCTTCTTCTTCATCTTCAACAATGAAGAAAGCTTACCTCCATCAATGGCAAATTGAGAAAAAGAGTGAGAAATCAAATTCTAAAGTGAACCCACTTCCTATTTCTTCATCCTCTACCTCTTGCCAAGTAGTATAGGCTATTTTCTTCACAAGTTTCATGACTTGGTGAAGTGGGAGCTTGATCTTGTGATGCCTCGACGTAGATCATCTTCGGCATCGAAGCCGACGACCAAGCCCGCCCATTTCTCCGATGAAGCCGACGCTAGAGCCCGGGATCCGATGATCGCAGCGAGGAGACTTCATCTCGGAGCTATGGAGGTGGAGGACCGGATCTATAATGGTTGCAGTGTTAGTTGTATGTATGCCCTAGAGGCCAGTATTGTACAGATGATGTATATTATATTGGATGCTTGGACATATATAGAGATGACTTTCTTGCTCGATATGATAGTATGCTATCTGGTTACTCTTTATCTTAACATGTACACTAGTCTCTTTATACTGTCTTATAGTTACATGTTGGTAAAGCCCTTAGGATATGTACTTGACTACCTGGACTGTGATGCAGATCATACTAGTGGGGACATGGTAGTCTATAAGTACATCCTTCAAGGTCCCTAGTCGTGGGTGTATCGAGACGGGGCATCGATATACCAGAGTAGACTAGCGTATACGCTTCTCGACCCATGAGATGGGCGATGGATGATCCCACATCCATTGTGTTTGACATCAGAGATGGTATACGGGTGCTCAGTGGAGACTGGGTACACTGGACGGACTCACGAGAACTCCCAGATGGTATTATACCTCACGTCAGATGGCAGTTCTCAGGTGACACTTGTACAGGTTAGTCTGTAGACCCGAGATCGTCATAGAGACTTGTGTGATTCCCACTGTGCTTTGATCTCCACCTTACCACGTCCATGAGGGCGTGCAAAACGGTGGTCTTTGGGTACAGTCCCGAGTCACATGGAGGCAATGAGCGATAGGAGGGGTTTCGTCTCTCCCGGTATTGGGGGTTGATGTTGCGCTGTGCTCGATTGGCCGTAACAGGGAAGTCCCTGGCCAGGGCTGATCAGAGATTTGCTGGTAAGAGTTACCAGTAGTTTCTCGACCCGTTATGAGCCTCACATCGGCACGACTTATCGGTTATTGGGGTCTGACGTTTACCACCCCTAGACTTGATATGCGACGTATCAGACGAACAGACCGGACTGTACGGTAAGTGTTACTGGTTGGATTCACAGGAGTTTGAGCGGACTAGCTCGTCGATCTTCTGATCGCTTGATACCCGGATGGCCGTTACGTTTAGCAGACCGCTTGCGGCTTGTGGGTGCTTGATATGATCATCATCTGTTACCGGCGTATTGACGAGTCTTTAGAGTCCTACACAGAGGTTTCCTGGTTCAAGCGAAACGAAATAGGAGCGCATATGAGATATGTGCAGGACCGAGAATAATGCGTGTATGTGATACCGCATTTCATTCTCGCGATATATGTTTCGATTGGTTATATTCGATATGACCTAGTTATCGAATCATTGATTCGATAAATCGATACATTGAATACTAGTCGCTTATGTGCGACATGACCGTATCATTGAATCAAATGTTGATTTAATGATTTAATGTATAATTATATATTTGATATATTACTTTGCATTAGCTAGTATAGGTTCACTTTAAATGGATTTTCTCACTTGATGTGCAAGTTGTATATGTGATATACTTTTGTACACATGTTTGTATCATGTTTGATGATACTTGCTTTTTTGGTTAAGTGTAAAGAATTAAACCATGGTTAAGTGTTGATTAGGGTTTGCAAATTCATTTATCTATTTATTTATTTATTTGAAATGGATTAAGATAAGAATGGTGGCTTTATTTGTTTTATGTTGAAGCTTCATGAAGCTTTGACCTTAGTGACCATTCTTGTCTTCATGCTTAACCCTAACTCATCCAAGTAACCATGGTCCATTCTCTACACTCAACTAAGGTTAGATTATGATAAGTATTGGTTTTTTTTTCAATTTAACATAACATTTATCATAAACTAGCTTCATCTTCTCCTTCTTCTTCAAGAGAGAAAACTAGATGCCATCAATGGCAACTTGAGAAAAAGTGAGTGAAATCCAATTCTAAAGTGAACCCACCTCCTATTTCTTCACCCTCTACCTCTTGCCAATTTGTTTTGGGTGTTTTCTTCATAAGTTTCACAACTTGGTGAAGTTGGAGCTTGAACTTGCGCAACCTCGACGTAGATCATCTTCGGCACGAAGCCGACGACCTATTCCGCTCGTTTTCCCGATGAAGCCGACGAATGAGTCTAGGATTCGAAAAGGACAGCGAGAGGACGACTACGTGGAGCTAAGGAAGTGGAAATCCGGATCTACAAAGGTTGTAGCATCTAACTTTTAGTTAAGTAGTTAACTAGTTTTGTGTTTCGCCTAGAATTCTAGTCTAAGATCCGCGTTAGGGTTTCGCGGCACCCATATTTTTTGAAATTGGCATGTTCGATGCCTTGTGATACCTCTATAGGGTGCCTAGGAACCTTTCACTGGTATCAGAGCCTAGCTAGAGCCTTAGACGAAGTCTAGACGGAGTTTGAAAGCCGGACGAACCGAAAACCTAACCCCAAAATAGCTCTCTGGACTTTTTCTAAAAAATGGGATTTTTGTCAATTAAAAATATGCAGAAAATCAAGCAGGGTGTTATTTGAATTACTGTGAAATACGAGGGCCTAAGTTGACTTTTCCACCGCGGAACCGCGGCACGTGCTATGCATGATGCGGCGGTGCCGCGGCCTTACTGTTCCCTTGTATGATGATTTCTGCACAGTAACTCATATAATTTAATGCTATATTTTCTGGGATATTTTTGTTGTGACTCTACAGAAGAGTATTCTGGGGTACTATTGGGAATCAAAGTTTCGATCGGATTATCAAATTTCGTCTTTGTGTTTTTCCGGATAATCTTTTGAATATGTTAAAAAGTTCGACCGGATATAAATACCCAATTTTTCCCCTGTCGGGAAATTTCCAAGTGTTGGATTTTTCCGTAGTTTAACGACGTTCTAAGTAGTGCAAGTAACGCGATGGACCCTCTAGAAGACAACAAACCTTAACTCGATTATGTGACCGTCTTGAACTGCCCTTTGAACCTTCGGGTTTGGGGCAGTACGGCGTGCCACATATGAGGCGTTGGCTTGACCCTTCTACGGCTGGACCGTTGGTACTGAGGCACGAACTGAATGTTGTTAGACTTATTTCATGTGTTGAGCTGTATCGGGAGAACTTGGGTATTCGACTGTTCGGTCGGAAAGTTTAACATTTTCTGTTTATCCGGAATATGATACAATAATTGGAATTCACAAGTAGTTATGAGATAACTGAATGAATGTTATAAATCTAGCAATTTAGTCCCATATGATATTGAAAAGAGTTTTCGATAATGAGACTAAAATGCGGGATTTATATCTGTTAGGCATGCGATGTCTAAAGAGGTTGCGGATTCCAACTGTTGTAGTTTTACACTTTCTTTTCTGTGACCGTAAGTGTAGTATGTTCATATTGCCGGTTTCGTTGCTATACGTCAACGACAATTGGGGTATGCATACTTACTTACGTTGATGACATGTGATGTTATGTGTTGTTGGATATGTTATATTGGATCGTCGTGTTCGAATAGCCGGGGGTTTTTATGTGAGATGAGTGTTTTCCATTTTCATTCATGTAAAAACTTGTATGTAATATTCTTTTATTTGGGGCACTTCCAGGTAGCGGAAGTTGTCATCTTTTGTATATTATTTACTTTTCCGCATTAGGATAGACCCAAGGAGGGGAGCACAAGTAACCGGGTTCTGGGGTCCAGTGGGAGACCAACTCGAGGAGTCGAGTCCGGGTCTCCTAACCCTAGAATTGGCAGGGTTGCTTGTCGCTCTCGTAGGGGTCTAGGGGTGTGGGATTGGCTATTCATCACGACCGTGGAATCCGTGTTTTATACTGGCTCGTATTGAAAACACGGACGTCCTAGTATATCCAATGTTTCATATGTTTCTTCTGCTGCGATATCTGTGATGTGATCATGTGATGTTCTGTGATGGATATAGTATATAGTATATATGATATATTATATAGACATTACTTATGTTTTACACCCGCGCTAGCCCTGCCCTGCTCTGTCGTTAGTTACCTAACCTAACGGTGCACGAGGGGACATCGAGGCGAATGCGGATGGCATAAGTGTACGTCATATCTATCTGTGATGTTTAGGTATTTAAATGATGGGACTTCATTAATGTGATTAATGAAAGATAAGAAACCTAAGATGTTGTGGAATCGAATTTCAAAATAAAAACAGGTAGCTACAGTTTTTGCTTTGCACAGCGATATATATGATATATCCCGCATCTCATTCGACGAGGAAAGGACCGAGATCCCTTCACCGGGAGTGACTCCTTTAGCAATAACTGGCAGATGCTACACACTCGGTTTGCTTTTGACTGCTTTTGGGTTTTTGCTTTGCACAGCGATATATATGATATATCCCGCACCTCATTCAACGAGGAAAGGACCGAGATCCCTTCACCGGGAGTGACTCCTTTAGCAAAACTAGAAAAGCCTCAAAATCACTCCATTTTCAAAACTTCATTTGATTCTACAACGATATCAAGTTCATTACGCAATAGGTTTTCAGAAAAACCTGTCGTAGCCCTCCGTCATTTCAGATAAGTAGTAGTTAGTATTCGTGCTACGTTTGTTGGCCTACGTCAAGGCGTAGTGTGCGGTAGCTAACTAGTATTTATCTGCTTATGCATATGATGCAGATTGGATTAGGGTAGTCGTACGACTTTGTTGGCCTGCGTCAAGGGTCGTGCGGGTGGGTTTAATTCAATCAGGAAATGACGGGTTGAACTTGACTAGCGTGCTGTGATTTGTTGGCCTGCGTCAAGGTCATAGGACGCTAGGGGCAAAATATTATCGGGAATTTCAAGTGTTGAAATTTGCAATGAGATTGCATACCTTCTATGAGATAGTTGGATCCCGATACCCACTGCGAGTAAGAGTTACTCCTGGGAGAGTTTTACACATTGCAATTAGCTGATCAAGTAGGTGTCTAGAAAGGTGTTAACGAGGTTACGCCTCTGGAAAAACGAGGTTTACATTAATTAGGTTCGTGCGAAAGCACGGGGGACCTCCCTCAAAGTACCGACACTGGCCTGGCTGAAAGATTGGCGAACTTGTAGTGTGTAATTAATCCCGGCTAGTCTTTCCTTTTAAGGTTTGAAGGAAGATTTGATAAAAAGCAGTGGGAGCCATCCTGATTAGATAAGATAATAACCAATCTGATCTTGCACGAGCATACGCTAAAGTGTTTTCTTCTCTCTCTCTCCAGGTAGCGACCATTTCATGCCTTAATAAAGATAATAATATGGATGTATTGACCGAACCCGCATGTTATACTGTGCTGGGGAACGTTGGTTCCGTTCTTTCTTATAAGAGTTATAGGAATGAACAGGATATAGGGGAATACCAGGATTCCCATGCCACCCGAATGAAGAAAGTACATGTTGATGCATTTTCTTCGGGTGTGTTCGTTACAGAGAACTGTTTCTCCATTTGCTCTACGTCCTGGGTATTGGATACCGGGTCAGGATCCCATATATGTAATCAGTTACATGGGCTTAGGAAAGGTAGAGAACTTGGAGAAGGTGATAAAGACATTAGAGTTGGAAATGGTGCAATTGTTGCAGCTAAGACTGTCGGGGAATATCACCTTGCATTATCAACTGGTAATACAATGGTTCTGAACGAATGCTATTACATGCCGAACCTGATATGCAACATTATATCAGTTTCTTTATTAAGTAAAGAGGGATATAATTTTGTATTACAGGACAATGTTATGAACATTTTCCGTAACCAAAAGTTGGTTGGATCAGGCACGTTGTGCAATGGCATTTATGTTCTAAATCAATCAACAGTTCTGAGCATAACTAACACACACAAGAGGAAGAGTTCTGAACTGAACGAATCCTTCTTGTGGCATTGTAGACTGGGTCACATCAATGTGACACGACTAGCTAAGTTGCATAAAGATGGATATTTAAATCCGTTTGAATTTTCATCCTATGACACTTGCCAGTCATGTCTCAAAGGCAAGATGACCAAAACTCCGTTTACGGGACACGGAGAAAGAGTTACCTAACTCTTGGGACTGATACATAGTGATGTATGCGGTCCCATGTCTACACATGCCAGGGATGGTTCTTCGTATTTCATTACATTCACTGACGATCTCTCTAGATTCGGATATGTGTTCCTGATGAAACACAAATCAGAAGCTTTTGAGAAATTTAGAGAATATAAACAAGAAGTCGAGAACCAAACCGGAAAAAGTATTAAAATCCTTCGATCTGATCGAGGAGGTGAATACTTGAGCAATGAATTCCTGGACTTCCTAAAAGAGAATGGGATTCTCTCTCAGCTGACTCCTCCATATACACCACAGCACAACGGTGTATCAGAACGAAGGAACCGCACCCTATTGGATATGGTGCGCTCTATGATGAGCACAGCTGAGTTACCTATTTCCTTCTGGGGATATGCACTGGAAACAGCTGCAGATCTATTGAATATGGTTCCCACCAAAACCGTGCCAACCACTCCATATGAGATATGGAAAGGAAAGAGACCATGTCTTAATTATGTTAAGATATGGGGTTGTCCGGCATATGTAAAAACGCAAAATCCGGACAAACTCGCGGCAAGGTCCATTCTGTGTAAGTTTATTGGATATCCCAAACATTCGCGCGGGTATATCTTCTACCACACCGAGGAACAAAAGGTGTTTGTTTCTCGACATGCCACCTTTTTAGAAAAGGAATTTCTTGAAAAAGAAATTAGTGGCAAGGAGGTAGAACTGGAAGAGGTTCCAGCAATACAGACTACAACAGAAGATTTGGTTGAACCAGAGGATTCAGTAGTTCCCAATGAACCTCAGCCTCTCCGCCGATCTAGTAGGGTTCCTCGCCCACCTGAGAGATACTACGGTTTTCTCATGGATGGTGGGAGCGAGGATTGCATCATGTAGGATGATGACCCAACTAGCTTCGAGCAGGCCATCACGAGTAGGGACTCAGTGAAATGGCTGGATGCTATGCGGTCCGAGATGGAATCCATGTACACCAACAAAGTATGGACTTTGGAAGTTGCTCCTGAAGGGGTAAAACCCATCGGGAGCAAGTGGATCTTCAAGAAGAAACTTGGTGTAGATGGGAAAGTGGAGACTTTCAAAGCTAGACTTGTAGCAAAGGGTTTTCGTCAAAGACCAGGTGTGGACTATGATGAGACTTTTTCTCCAGTGGCTATGCTTAAATCCATCCGGATCATGCTTTCCATCGCTGCATATCATGATTACGAAATCTGGCAAATGGATGTTAAGACCGCCTTTCTAAATGGTGATTTAGAAGAGTGCGTGTACATGACTCAGCCAGAGGGCTTCGTAGACAGTGGGAGCAACGGCAAGGTGTGCAAGCTGCTTAAATCCATTTATGGATTAAAGCAAGCATCGCGGAGTTGGAACATCTGCTTTGATGTCGTTATCAAAGAGTTTGATTTCGTCAAAAACCCAGATGAACCTTGTATTTACAAGAAGGTGGCAGGGAGTAAGGTTGTCTTCCTCGTATTGTACGTGGACGACATACTCTTGATAGGAAATGATATTCCTATGCTGCAATCGGTCAAGCTCTTCTTATCACAAAGATTCTCAATGAAAGATCTTGGTGATGCCTCCTGCATGTTGGGAATTAGGATCTATAGAGATAGATCCAAACGGATTTTGGGATTGTCCCAATCCAGGTACATTGACACCATACTAAAGAGATTTAGTATGGAAGAATCTAAGCGTGGGAATTTTCCCACGATCTCTGGAGTCACTCTCTCCAAAGAGATGTCTCCCAAGACTGATTTGGAGAGAGCTCGCATGCAAGGGATACCCTATGCTTCGGCAGTAGGCTCTATCATGTATGCGATGTTATGTACCAGACCCGATGTAGCATACTCACTAAGTGTAGTGAGCAGGTATCAAGCTGATCCTGGAGAGAGTCACTGGACAGCTGTGAAGAGCATTCTCAAGTACTTGCAAAGGACTAGATATATGTTCTTGGTGTATGGTAACGGAGAGCTCCAAGTGGAGTCCTTTACCGATTCGAGCTTCCAGAGTGATAAGGACGACTCTAAGTCGCAGTCGGGCTTTGTCTTTACCCTTTACGGAGGGGCGGTTAGCTGGAAGAGTTCCAAGCAGGAAACCGTGGCAGACTCGACGATGGAGGCTGAATATATCGCTGCCAACGATGCTGCCAAAGAGGCTGTCTGGATCAAGAAGTTCATTACTGAACTTGGAGTGGTTCCATCCATTGAGCATCCAATACCTTTGTATTGCGATAACAATGGAGCGGTGGCTTTGGCCAAGGAACCCAGGTCCCATCAGCGATCCAGGCATATTCTGAGGCGGTATCACCTGATCCGGGAGATAGTTGATCGCCGGGAGATCGAGGTCAGGAGGGTTGACACGAAGAACAACACCGCGGATCCACTCACGAAGGCCATTCCCCAGATACAGTTTGAGAGACTCTTCGGGATGCTCGGTATGCGATACTACAGCAGCTGGCCCTAGTGCAAGTGGGAGATTGTTAGTTGTATGTATGCCCTAGAGGACAGTATTGTACAGATGATGTATATTATATTGGATGCTTGGACATATATAGAGATGACTTTCTTGCTCGATATGATAGTATGCTATCTGGTTACTCTTTATCTTAACATGTACACTAGTCTCTTTATACTGTCTTATAGTTACATGTTGGTAAAGCCCTTAGGATATGTACTTGACTACCTGGACTGTGATGCAGATCATACTAGTGGGGACATGGTAGTCCATAAGTACATCCTTCAAGGTCCCTAGTCGTGGGTGTATCGAGACGGGGCATCGATATACCAGAGTAGACTAGCGTATACGCTTCTCGACTCATGAGATGGGCGATGGATGATCCCACATCCATTGTGTTTGACATCAGAGATGGTATACGGGTGCTCAGTGGAGACTGGGTACACTGGACGGACTCGCCGAGAACTCCCAGATGGTATTATACCTCACGTCAGATGGCAGTTCTCAGGTGACACTTGTACAGGTTAGTCTGTAGACCCGAGATCGTCATAGAGTCTTGTGTGATTCCCACTGTGCTCTGATCTCCACCTTACCACGTCCATGAGGGCGTGCAAAACGGTGGTCTTTGGGTACAGTCCCGAGTCACATAGAGGCAATGAGCGATAGGAGGGGTTTCGTCTCTCCCGGTATTGGGGGTTGATGTTGCGCTGTGCTCGATTGGCCGTAACAGGGAAGTCCCTGGCCAGGGCTGATCAGAGATTTGCTGGTAAGAGTTACCAGTAGTTTCTCGACCCGTTATGAGCCTCACATCGGCACGACTTATCGGTTATTGGGGTTTGACGTTTACCACCCCTAGACTTGATATGCGACGTATCAGACGAACAGACCGGACTGTATGGTAAGTGTTACTGGTTGGATTCACAGGAGTGTGAGCGGACTAGCTCGTCGATCTTCTGATCGCTCGATACCCGGATGGCCGTTACATTTAGCAGACCGCTTGCGGCTTGTGGGTGCTTGATATGATCATCATCTGCTACCGGCGTATTGACGAGTCTTTAGAGTCCTACACAGAGGTTTCCTGGTTCAAGCGAAACGAAATAGGAGCGCATATGAGATATGTGCAGGACCGAGAATAATGCGTGTATGTGATACCGCATTTCATTCTCGCGATATATGTTTCGATTGGTTATATTCGATATGACCTAGTTATCGAATCATTGATTCGATAAATCGATACATTGAATACTAGTCGGTTATGTGCGACATGACCGGATCATTGAATCAAATGTTGATTTAATGATTTAATGTATAATTATATATTTGATATATTACTTTGCATTAGCTAGTATAGGTTCACTTTAAATGGATTTTCTCACTTGATGTGCAAGTTGTATATGTGATATACTTTTGTACACATGTTTGTATCATGTTTGATGATACTTGCTTTTTTGGTTAAGTGTAAAAAATTAAACCATGGTTAAGTGTTGATTAGGGTTTGCAAATTCATTTATCTATTTATTTATTTATTTGAAATGGATTAAGATAAGAATGGTGGCTTTATTTGTTTTATGTTGAAGCTTCATGAAGCTTTGACCTTAGTGACCATTCTTGTCTTCATGCTTAACCCTAACTCATCCAAGTAACCATGGTCCATTCTCTACACTCAACTAAGGTTAGATTATGATAAGTATTGATTTCTTTTTCAATTTAACATAACATTTATCATAAACTAGCTTCATCTTCTCCTTCTTCTTCAAGAGAGAAAACTAGATGCCATCAATGGCAACTTGAGAAAAAGTGAGTGAAATCCAATTCTAAAGTGAACCCACCTCCTATTTCTTCACCCTCTACCTCTTGCCAAGTTGTTTTGGGTGTTTTCTTCACAAGTTTCACAACTTGGTGAAGTTGGAGCTTGAACTTGCGCAACCTCGACGTAGATCATCTTCGGCACGAAGCCGACGACCTATTCCGCTCGTTTTCCCGATGAAGCCGACGAATGAGTCTAGGATTCGAAAAGGACAGCGAGAGGACGACTACGTGGAGCTAAGGAAGTGGAAATCCGGATCTACAAAGGTTGTAGCATCTAACTTTTAGTTAAGTAGTTAACTAGTTTTGTGTTTCGCCTAGAATTCTAGTCTAAGATCCGCGTTAGGGTTTCGCGGCACCCATATTTTTTGAAATTGGCATGTTCGATGCCTTGTGAGACCTCTATAGGGTGCCTAGGAACCTTTCATGCAGCCCTTTCCCTTTAGCTATAAATTCGTTTATTTGCATTGCATCGCCTATACATCTAGTTAACGATCCGTATTAGTGTTTCTCGGCACTTGTAAAATATTAATTGGCCATGTTTGATCACTTGTGAGACCTCATTAGTGTGCCTAGGAACCCTGCAGTGGTATCAGAGCCTAGCTAGAGCCTTAGGCGATACGTAGACGGAGTTTGAAGTCCGATCGAACCGAAACCCTAAATTCAAAATGCTCTCTGGATTTTTTTCAAAAACTGTGTTTTTTCCAGATTAAAAATATGCAGAAAAATAAGCAGGAATATCTAAGAATTACTGTGAATTTCGAGCACCTGATTCCATCATAGAGCGGCGGAACCGCGGCATTAGCATGCCTAATGCGGCGGTTTCGCGGCCAATTGGTCACTTCTTCAGTTGATTTCTGCACAGTAATTCCTATTTTGCAGTGCTGGTTTTCCTGGGAATTTGTAATCTGAACTCAAGAGTTGAGTTTTCTGGGTTGTATTAGGAATTCGTAGATTCGATCGGATTATCAAACTTTGTCTATGTGTTTTTCCGGGTAATTTTAGAATATGTTAAAAAGTTTGACCGGATATAAATACCCACTCTTTCCCCTGCCGGGAAATTTCCAATTGTTGGATTTTTCCGTAGTTTAACGACGTTCTAAGTAGTGCAAGTAACGCGATGATCCCTCTAGAAGACAACAAACCTTAACTCGATTATGTGACCGTCTTGAACTGCCCTTTGAACCTTAGGGTTTGGGGCAGTACGGCGTGCCACATGTGAGGCGTTGGCTTGACCCTTCTACGGCTGGACCGTTGGTACTGAGGCATGAACTGAATGTTTTTAGACTTATTTCATGTGTTGAGCTGTATCGAGAAAACTTGGGTGTTCGATTGATCGATCGGAAAGTTTAACATTTTCTATCTTGTCCGGAATGTGATACAATAATTGGAATTCACAAATAGTCATGAGATAACTAATATAGATGTTATAAACATAGCAGTTTAGTCTCACTTGATCGGTTGCCACGGAATTTTGATGTGATCAAAAGTCCGTTGCAATCACGTAGGGTACGCGGATACTCGCCGGGTAAACTTAATAGACAGCCTCGTCCCATAGCCCCGACCAAGTGACTGTAGGAGAACCCCATCGCATAAAGCATCCGTTCGGGAGCTCGCGGCAGCGGTGTTCCGCCTTGGTGCACTTCGTCGACGGTATCGGGGGTGCAGCCACCTACTAAAGTTTGCGACGAGCATTCGATCAGAATGTCGGGAATCCTGTTGAATTGCCCGACATGATATTGAAAAGTGTTTTCGATAATGAGACTAAAATGCGGGGTTTATAATTGTTAGGCATGCGATGTCTAAGTAATTCATTTGATTAGGCATGTGATGTCTAAAGAGGTTGCGGATTCCAACTGTTGTAGTTTTTCACTTTCTTTTCTGCGACCGTAAGTGTAATATGTGATATCGCCGGTTTCGTTACTATATGTCAACGACAATTGGGATATGCATGTTTACTTACGTTGATGACATGTGATGTTATGTGTTGCTGGATATGTTGTATTGGATCGTCGTGTTTGAATAGCCGGGGGGTTTTTATGTGAGATGAGTGTTTTTCATTTTCATTCATGTAAAAACTTGTATGTAATATTCTTTTATTGGGGCACTTCCAGGTTGCGGAAGTTGTCACCGTTGTTGTATATTATTTACTTTTCCGCACTAGGATAGACCCAAGGAGGGGAGCACAAGTAACCGGGTTCTAGAGTCCAGTGGGAGACCAACTCGAGGAGTCGAGTCCGGGTCTCCTAACTCTAGAATTGGTAGGGTTGCTTGTCGCTCTCGTAGGGGTCTAGGGGTGTAGGTTTGGCTATTCATCGCGACCGTGGAATCCTTGTTTTATACTGGCTCGTATTGAAAACACGGACGTCCTAGTATATCCAATATTTCATATGATATTTTCTGCTGCGTTATCTGTGATGTGATCATGTGATTTGTTCAGATAGATATTATATATAGTATATATGATATATTATATAGACGTTGCTTATGTTTTACACCCGTGCTAGCCCTGCCTCGCTCTGCCGTTAGTTACCTAACCTAACGGTGCAGACGGGACATCGAGGCGAATGCGGATGGTATAAGCGTACGTTATATTTATCTGTAATGTTTAGGTGGACTTAAATGATGGGATATTCATTAATGAGATTAATTAAAGAAAATAAACCTAAAAGATATTGTGGAATCGAATTTCAAAATAAAACAGGTAGCTACAATTCTTGCTTTGCATCGCGGTGTTCATTATAGAACATCCTGCACCTTATTCGATGAGGAAAGGACCGAGATCCCTTCACCGGGAGTGACTCCTTTAGCAATAACTGGCAGATGCTACACACTCGGTTTGTCTTTTGATTGCTTCTATAGTTTCTGCTTTGCACAGTGATATATATGATATATCCCGCACCTCATTTGACGAGGAAAGGGCCGACGATCTCTTCACCGGGAGTGACCCCTTTAGCAAAACTAGAAAAGCCTCAAAAACATTCCATTTAAAACCCATTTGATTCCGCAACGAGATCAAGTTCAAAGCGTTAAAGGTTTTCTTAAAAACCATTCGCAACCCTCCATCATTTTAGGAAGTAGAGTACTTAGTATTCGTGCTACGTTTGTCGACCATAGCCGAGGCGTAGTGTGCGGTAGCTAAGTGATGTCTTCCTACACAGCATATGATGCGATTAGTTAGGACAGTCATGTGGCTTTGTTGACCTTAGCCAAGGGACATGTGGGTGGGTCTAATTAATCACGAAATGACGGGTAGAACTTGACTAGTACCTATGATTTGTTGACCTTAGCTAAGGTCAGAGGTGCTAAGGGTAAAAACCATTATCGGGAGTTTCAAGTGTTGAAATTTGCAATGAGATTGCATACCTTCTATTTGATAGTTGGATCCCGATACCCACTGCGAGTAATTGTTACTTCTGGGAGAGTTTTGCACTTTGCAATTAGCCGATCGAGTAGGTGTCTAGAAAGGTGTCAACGGGGTTACGCCTCTGGGAAAACGAGGTTTACTGTAATTAGGTCCGTGCGAAAGAACGGGAAACCTCCCTCAAAGTACCGACACTGGCCTGGCTGAAAGATTGGCGAACTTGTATAGTGTAATTAATCCCGGCTAGTCTTTCCTTTTAGGGTTTGAAGGAAGATTTGATAAAAACAGTGGGAGCCATCCTGATTAGATAAAATATATAACCAGTCTAATCTTGCAAGAGCGCACGCAGAGTGTTTTCTTCTCTCTCTCTCCAGGTAGCGACCATATCACGCCTTAATGAAGATAATAAGATGGATGTATTGACCGAACCCGCTTGTTATACTGAGCTGGGGAACGTTGGTCCCGCTCCAACTTATAATTGTTATAAGACAGAGCAGGAAATAGGGGAATACCAGAATTCCTATGCCGCCCAAACGAAGAAAGTGCATATGATGCATCTTCTTCGGGTGTGTTCGTTACACAGAACTGTTTCTCAGTATCCTCTGCATCCTGGGTATTTGATACCGGATCAGGATCCCAGATATGTAATCTGTTACATAGGGCTACAAAAGGGTAGAAAAGCTGAGAACGGGTGATAAGTTTCATGAGACAGAAAACGTGGCAAGTGTTGCAGCCAAGTCTGTTGGTCACTGTCACCCTGTATTACCAATACATTGATTCTGAACAAATGCTATTAGATACCGAACCTGATATACAAAATCATATCAGTCTCTTTATTAGTAAAGAAAGGATATAATTTTGTATTGTTGGATAATGTTTTGAATATTTCCTATATCAAAAGTTGATCGGTTCAGGCACGTTATCTAAAAGTATTGACGTTCTAAATCAAACTACAGTTCTTTAGTATACAGAACACACACAAGAGGAAGAGTTCAGAAATGAACGGATCCTTCTTGAGGTATTGTTGACTAGGTCATATCAATGTGACCCAACTAGCTAAAGTTACATCTAGATGCATATTTAAATCAGTTTGAATTTACATCTTATAAAACTTGCCAGTCATGTCACAAAGATTAGATGACCATAGCTCCGTTTACTGGAAACAGAGAAAGAGTTAGTGAACTCTTGGGACTGATACATGATGATGTATGTAAGGTCTCCTGTTTACACATGTCAGGACTGGTTCTTTATACTTCATTATATTCTCTGATAATCTCTCAAGATTCAGTCATATATTCCTGTTGAAACGTAAGTCCGAACCTTTTGAGGTATTCACAGAATATAAGTAGGAAGTAGAGAACCAAAATACGGGTATAAGTATTATGTCCTATGATGAGATCAGGGAGGAGAATACTTGTGCATGGAATCCTTGGACTATTCTAAAGGAAAATGCGATTCTCTCTCAGTATTACTCCTCTGAATACACCACAGCACAACGGTGTATCGAGGCGGAGCAATCATATAATATTAGATATCGTGTGCTCTATGATGAGTATTACTGAGTTACCTATTTCCTTTTGGGAGTTATGCGCTTGAGAAGCTGCATATCTATTGAATAGGGTTCAAATCAAATCAGTTGCCTGCCACTCCATATGAGATATGGTGTGGGAAGAGCCTATCTCTTAAGTAAGTTAAGATTTGGGATTGTCCGGCCTATGTCAAAAGAAAAATCCGGACAAGATCGAGGCAAGGTCAGTTCTGTAGAACTGGAATGGTTCCAGCTATATAAAACTGCAGATGATGATTTGACAGAACCAAAGGATTCAATAGTTTCCGACGAACCTCAGCCTCTCCGCCGATCTGGTAGGGTTCCTCATCCGCCTAAGAGATCCTCGGTTTCTCGATGACAGTGGGAGCGAGGAATGCATCATGAGATGATGACCCAACTAGTATCAAGCAGGTCATCGAGAGCAGGGACTCTGTAAGAATGGCTGGATGCTTAACGATCTGAGATGGAATCCATATACACCAACAAAGTATGGACTTTGGTTGCGATATTTGAAGGGTTAAATCCCCATCAGGAGCAAGTATATCTTGAGAAGATTACTTGGTGTAGATGGAAAAGTTGAGACTTTCAAAGCTGGACTTGTTGAAGGTTTGCGTCATCGACCAGGCGTGGATAATGATGAAACCTTTTCCAGGGACTATGCTTAAGTCCATCCAGATCCTACTTGCCATTGCTACACACCATGACTACGATATCTAGTGGTTGGGTGCCATGACTACTTTTCTAAATACTGATCTAGAAGAGAACGTCTATAAGAACACAGCCGGAGGGCTTCGTAAACAGTGGGAGCAGCGGAAACGTGTGCAAGTTGCTTTATAAAATAAAGCAGGTATCGCGGAGTTGGAACGTCTGTTTTGATGTGGTAGTCAAAGTGTTTGACTTCATCAAAATGGTAGATGAACCTTGTATATACAAAACGGTAGTAGAGAGTAAAGTGGTCATCCTCGTATTGTATGTGGACAACATACTCTTGATAGGAAAAGAGTTTCCTATAGTACGCTCGGTCAATCTCCGCTTATCACAAGGATTCTCCAATAGGATCAAAGTGATACCTCCTAAATCCTGAGTTTTCATCTATGAGATAGATGTAATTGGATGCTAGGATTCTCACTAGATGTAGTGAGATGGTATCAATCGATCCTGGGGAGAATCACTGGAAGGGTTCCAGGGTGATAAAGACGACTGAATGTCAGTCACAGGCATTGTCTTTACCCTCGGTAAAGGGAAGGTATGTTGGAAGATTTCCAAGCTAGATACCGTGACAAGCTAGACGATAAAGGCTGGTAACATCGCTATTAAAGATACTACCAAAGAGGAAGTTTGGGTGTATATTGGTTCATAAGATGAACTAGGTTCCTGCCATTGTATGACAATGGAAGTGTGGCTTTGGCCCGGGAACCCTGGTCCCATCAGGAACCCAGACATATTCTGAGGCAGCATCACCTGATCATGGAGATAGTTGATCTCCAGGGTGATCGAGGTTGGGAGAGTAGACTCAGAGGAAAACACGGCGGATCCACTCACGAAGGCCTTTTCCCAAAGAGAGACTTTTAGGGGATGGTTGAGTATTAGATACTACAACTACTGTTACAGATGGCCCTAGTGCAAGTGGGAGATTGTTAGTTATATGTATGCCCTAGAGGCCAATACTGTACATTGGATGTATATTGTAGTGGATGCTGGGACATATATAGTTAGGACTTTCTTGCTCGACATGATAGTACGCTATCTGGTTGCTCTTTATCTTAACATGTATACTTTCTGTCTCTCTGATTACATGTTGATAAAGCCCTTAGGATGTGTACTCAACTTCCAGGACTATGATGCAGATCATACTAGTGGGGCCTGGGTAGTCGATGAGTACATCCTTCATTGTTCCTAGTCGTGGGAATATCGAGGCGGGGCATCGATATTCCAGAGTAGACTAGCGTATATCTTCTCGACCCATGTGATGGGCGATGGATGATCCCATATCCATTGGTGTTTGACATCGGAGATGGTATGCGGGTGCTCAGTGGAGACTGGGTACACTGAACGGACTCGCCGAGAACTCCCATATGGTATTATACCTCACGTCAGATGGCAGTTCTCTGGTGACACTGGTACAGCTTAGTCTGTAGACCCGAGATCGTCATAGAGTCTTGTGTGTCTCCCACTGTGCTTTGATTTCCACCCTACCATGGCTCTACTGAGTCGTGCAAACAGTTGGTTTTTGGGTACAGTCCCGATTCACATGGAGGCAATGAGCGATAGGAGGGGATTCGTCTCACCCGGTATTGGGGGTTGATGTTGCGCTATGCACGACTGGCCATAACAGGAAATCCCTGGCCAGGGTTGCAGTGATATACTGGTAAGAGTTATCCGTAGTTTCACGATTGTTATGGACCTTACGTCGGCATGACTTATCAAGCTATTGGGGTCTGATGTTTACCACCCCTAGGCGAGATATGCGACATATCAGACGAACAGACCGGACTGTACGGTAAGTGTTACTGGTTGGATTCACAGGAGTGTGAGCGGGCTTGCTCGTCGATCTTCTGATCGCTCAATACCCGGGTGGCCGTTACGTTTAGCAGACCGCTTGCGGCTTGTGGGTGTTTGATATGATCATCATCTGCTGCCGGCATATTGACGAGTCTTTAGAGTCCTACACAGAGGTTTCCTGGCTCAAGCGAAACAAAATAGGAGCGCATATGAGATATGTGCGGGACCGAGAATAATGCGTGTATGTGATACCGTATTTTATTCTCGCGATGAATGTATCGAATGGTTGTATGCGATATAACCTAGTTATCGAATCGAGGATTGATTCGATAAGCCGATACATTGGATACTAGTCGGTTATATGCGATATGACCGGATCGTTAAATCAAGTATTGATTTAATGATTTAATGCATAATTATATATTTGATATATTACTTTGCATTAACTAGTATTGGTTCACTTAAATTGGATTTTCTCACTTGATGTACACAAGTTGTATATGTGATATACTTTTGTGCACAAGATTGTATCATGTCTGATGATACATGAATGTTAGGGTGTATGTTTAGATTAAACCATGGTTAGGTGATGGTTAGGGTTTTGTTTTTATTTACTTATTCATTTATTTATTTATTTATTCATTTTTGGAAAGATAAAGAGATATGGTGGCTTGTTTTGTTTTCTAGTTGAAGCTTCATGAAGCTTTGAACAAGTCCACCATATTTGTCTCATGCTTAACCCTAACCATTCCAACTAACCATGGTCTATTCTCTACACCTAATCATGGTTGCCATATGATAAGTATTGATATTATTTTCTATTTTGAAAATGACTTATCATATTGCTTTTCTTCTTCTTCTTCATCTTCAACAATGAAGAAAGCTTACCTCCATCAATGGCAACTTGAGAAAAAGAGTGAGAAATCCAATTCCAAAGTGAACCCACTTCCTATTTCTTCATCCTCTACCTCTTGCCAAGTAGTATAGGCTGTTTTCTTCACAAGTTTCATGACTTGGTGAAGTGGGAGCTTGATCTTGTGATGCCTCGACGTAGATCATCTTCGGCATCGAAGCCGACGACCAAGCCCGCCTATTTCTCCGATGAAGCCGACGCTAGAGCCCGGGATCCGATGATCGCAGCGAGGAGACTTCATCTCGGAGATATGGAGGTGGAGGACCGGATCTACAAAGGTTGTAGCCCTTTCCCTTTAGCTATAAATTCGTTTATTTGCATTGCATCGCCTATACATCTAGTTAACGATCCGTATTAGGGTTTCTCGGCACTTGTAAAATTTTAATTGGCCATGTTTGATCACTTGTGAGACCTCATTAGTGTGCCTAGGAACCCTACAAGGGTTGCAGTGATATACTGGTAAGAGTTATCAGTAGTTTCATGAATATTATGGACCCTACGTCGGCATGACTTATCGAGCTATTGGGGTCTGACGTTTACCACCCCTAGGCGAGATATGCGACATATCAGACGAACAGACCGGACTGTACGGTAAGTGTTACTGTTTGGATTCACAGGAGTGTAAGCGGGCTTGCTCGTCGATCTTCTGATCGCTCAATACCCGGGTGGCCGTTACGTTTAGCAGACTGCTTGCAGCTTGTGGGTGTTTGATATGATCATCATCTGCTGCCGGCGTATTGACGAGTCTTTAGAGTCCTACACAGAGGTTTCCTGGCTCAAGCGAAACGAAATAGGAGAGCATATGAGATATGTGCAGGACCGAGAATAATGCGTGTATGTGATACCGTATTCCATTCTCGCGATGAATGTGTCGAATGGTTGTATGCGATATAACCTAGTTATCGAATCAAGGATTGATTCGATAAGTCGATACATTGGATACTAGTCGGTTGTATGCGACATGACCGGATCGTTAAATCAAGTGTTGATTTAATGATTTAATGTATAATAATATATTTGATATATTACTTTGCATTAACTGGTATTTGTTCACTTTAAATTGGATTTTCTCACTTGATGTACACAAGTTGTATATGTGATATACTTTTGTGCACAAGATTGTATCATGTTTGATGATACATGAATGTTAGGGTGTATGTTTAGATTAAACCATGGTTATGTGATGGTTAGGGTTTTCATTTTCTTATCTATTTATTTATTTATTTATTTTGGCAAAAGATAAAAGAGAAAATGGTGGCTTTCTTTGTTTGTTATTGAAGCTTCTTGAAGCTTTGACCAAGTGACCATTTTGTCTTCATGCTTAACCCTAACCCTTCCAACTAACCATGGTCTATTCTCTACACCTAATCATGGTTGCCATATGATAAGTATTGATTTTATTTTTCTATTTTGAATATAACATATCATATTCTTTTCTTCATCTTCATCTTCTTCAACATGAAGAAAGCTTGCCTTCATCAATGGCAACTAGTGAAAATGAGTGAGAAATCCAATTCTAAAGTGAACCCACTTCCTATTTCTTCATCCTCTACCTCTTGCCAAGTAGTATAGGGTGTTTTCTTCACAAGTTTCATGACTTGGTGAAGTGGGAGCTTGATCTTGTGATGCCTCGACGTAGATCATCTTCGGCATCGAAGTCGACGACTTAGCCCGCCCATTTCTCCGATGAAGCCGATGCTAGAGTCATGGATTCGATTTGGACAGCGGAGGGACGTCATCACGGAGCCTAGGAGGTGGAGGACCGGATCTACAAAGGTTGTAGCTTCTTTCCTTTTAGTTAAAGTCGTTAACTTGCATCGCATCACCTATAAATCTAGTTAACGATCCGTATTAGGGTTTGTAGGCACAAGAAATTTTTTGAATTAGCCATGTTTGATCACTTGTAAGACATCATTAGTGTGCCTAGGAACCCTACAGTGGTATCAGAGCCTAGCTAGAGCCTTAGGCGATGCGTAGACGGAGTTAGAAGTCCGATCGAATCGAAACCCTAACACAAACTTGCTCTCTGGACTTTTTTCAAAAACTGGGTTTTTTCCATATTAAAAATATGCAGAAAAATCAGCAGGAGTTTCTAAGAGTTACTATGAAATTCGATCTCCCAATTCCATTAAATCGCCGCGGTTCCGCGGCATGAGCATGGCTCGTGCGGCGGTTCCACGGCCGTACGGCCTCATTGTACAAAGAATTTCACACAGTAATTCTTACTTTGCAGTGCTGGTTTTCCTGGGAATTTTTAATATTTATTCAAGAGTTGAATTTTCTGGGTTGTATTGGGGACTCGGTGTTTCGATCGGATTGTCTAATTTTGTCTGTGTGATTTCCGGGTAATTTTAGAATATGTTAAAAAGTTCGACCGGATATAAATACCCACTTTTTCCCCTGCCGGGAAATTTCCAAGTGTTGGATTTTTCCGTGGTTTAAAGACGTTCTAAGTAGTGCAAGTAACACGATGGTCCCTCTAGAAGACAACAAACCTTAACTCGATTATGTGACCGTCTTGAACTGCCCTTTGAACCTTAGGGTTTGGGGCAATACGGTGTGCCACATGTGAGGCGTTGGCTTGACCCTTCTACGGCTGGACCATTGGTACTGAGGCATGAACTGAATGTTTTTGGACTTATTTCATGTGTTGAGCTGTATCGGGAAAGCTTGGGTGTTCGATTGTTCGATCGAAAAGTTTAACATTTTCCATTTACCCGGAATGTGATACAACATTTGGAATTCACAAGTAGTTATGTGATAACTGAATGAATGTTATAAACATAGCAGTTTAGTCTCACTTGATCGGTTGCCACGGAATTTTGATGCGATCAAAAGTCCGTCGCAATCACGTAGTGTACGCAGATACTCGCCGGGTAAACTTAATAGACAGCCTCACTCTATAGCCCCGACCAAGTGACTAAAGGAGAACCCCGTCGCCGAAAGCATCCGTTCGGGTGCTCGCGGTAGCGGTGTTCCGCCTTAGTGCACTTCGTCGACGGTATCGGGAGTGCGGCCGCCTTCTAAAGTTTGCGACGAGCATTCGATCAAAATGTCGGGAATCTTGTTGAATTGCCCGACTTTATATTGAAAAGTGTTTTCGATTTTGAGACTAAAATGCGGGGTTTATAATTGTTAGGCATGTGATGTCTAAGTATTTCATTTGATTAGGCATGCGATGTCTAAAGAGGATGCGGATTCCAACTGTTGTAGTTTTACACTTTCTTTTCTGTGACCGTAAGTGTAATATGTGATATCGCCGGTTTCGTTGCTATATGTCAACGACAATTGGGATGCGCATATTTACTTACGTTGATGACATGTGATTTTATGCGTTGCTGGATATGTTATATTGGATCGTCGTGTTTGAATAGCCGGGGGTTTTTATGTGAGATGGGTGTTCTTCATTTTCATTCATGTAAAAACTTGTATGTAATATTCTTTTATTGGGGCACTTCCAGGTTGCGGAAGATGTCACCTTTTGTATATTATTTACTTTTCTGCATTAGGATAGACCCAAGGAGGGGAGCACAAGTAACCGGGTTCTAGGGTCCAGTGGGAGACCAACTCGAGGAGTCGAGTCCGGGTCTCCTAACCCTTGAACTGGTAGGGTTGCTTGCCGCTCTCGTAGGGGTCTAGGGGTGTGGGATTGGCTATTCATCACGACCGTGGAATCCGTGTTTTATACTGGCTCGTATTGAAAACACGGACGTCCTAGTATATCCAATATTTCATATGATATTTTCTGCTGCGTTATCTGTGATGTGATCATGAGATTTGTTCAGATAGATATATTATATAGTATATATGATATATTATATAAACGTTGCTTATGTTTTACACCCGCACTAGCCCTGCCTCGCTCTGGCATTAGTTACCTAACCTAACGGTGCAGACGGGACATCGAGGCGAATGCGGATGGCATAAGCGTACGTTATATTTATCTGTGATGGTTAGGTGGACTTAAATGATGGGATATTCATTAATGAGATTAATGAAAGAAAATAAACCTAATTGATTTTGTGGAATCGAATTTCAAAATAAAACAGGTAGCTACAGTTCTTGCTTTGCATCGCGGTGTTCCTTGTAGAACATCCTGCACCTTATTCGATAAGGAAAGGACCGAGATCCCTTCACCGGGAGTGACTCCTTTAGCAATAACTGGCAGATGCTACATACTCGGTTTGTCTTTTGATTGCTTCTATAGTTTCTGCTTTGCACAGTGATATATATGATATATCCCGCACCTCATTCGACGAGGAAAGGGCCGACGATCCCTTCACCAGGAGTGACCCCTTTAGCAAAACTAGAAAAGCTTCAAAAACATTCCATTTAAAAACCATTTGATTCCGCAACGAGATCAAGTTCAAAGCGTTAAAGGTTTTCGTAAAAACCATTCGCAACCCTCCGTCATTTTAGGAAGTAGAGTACTTAGTATTCGTGCTACGTTTGTCGACCATAGCCGAGGCGTAGTGTGCGGTAGCTAAGTGATGTCTTCCTACACAGCATATGATGCGATTAGTTAGGACAGTCATGTGGCTTTGTTGACCTTAGCCAAGGGTCATGTGGGTGGGTCTAATTAATCACGAAATGACGGGTAGAACTTGACTAGGACCTATGATTTGTTGACCTTAGCCAAGGTCATAGGTGCTAGGGGTAAAAACCATTATCGGGAGTTTCAAGTGTTGAAATTTGCAATGAGATTGCATACCTTCTATATGATAGTTGGATCCCGATACCCACTGCGAGTAATTGTTACTCCTGCGAGAGTTTTGCACTTTACAATTAGCCGATCAAGTAGGTGTCTAGAAAGGTGTCAACGGGGTTACGCCTCTGGAAAAACGAGGTTTACTGTAATTAGGTCCGTGCGAAAGCACGGGGAACCTCCCTCAAAGTACCGACACTGGCCTGGCTGAAAGATTGGCGAACTTGTAGAGTGTAATTAATCCCGGCTAGTCTTTCCTTTTAGGGTTTGAAGGAAGATTTGATAAAAACAGTGGGAGCCATCCTGATTGGATAAAATATATAACCAATCTGATCTTGCAAGAGCGCACGCAGAGTGTTTTCTTCTCTCTCTTTCTCAAGGTAGCGACCATATCACGCCTTAATCAAGATAATAAGATGGATGAATTGACCGAACCCGCTTGTTATACTGAGCTGGGGAACGTTGGTCCCGCTCCAACTTATAATTGTTATAAGACAGAGCAGGAAATAGGGGAATACCAGAATTCCTATGCCGCCCAAATGTAGAAAGTGCATATGATGCATCTTCTTCGGGTGTGTTCGTTACACAGAACTGTTTCTCAGTATCCTCTGCATCCTGGGTATTTGATACCGGATTAGGATCCCAGATATGTAATCTGTTACATAGGGCTACAAAAGGGTAGAAAAACTGGGAACGGGTGATAAGTTTCATGAGGCAGAAAACGGGGCAAGAGTTGCAGCCAAGTCTGTTGGTCACTGTCACCCTGTATTACCGATACATTGATTATGAATGAATGTTATTAGATACCGAACCTGATATACAAAATCATATCACTCTCTTTATTAGTAAAGAAATGATAAAATTTTGTATTGTTGGATAATGTTTTGAACATTTCCTGTATCAAAAGTTGATCGGTTCAGATACGTTATCTAAAAGCATTGATGTTCTAAATCAAACTACAGTTCTTTAGTATACAGAAAACACACAAGAGGAAGAGTTCAGAAATGAACAGATCCTTCTTGAGGTATTGTAGATTAGGTCATATCAATGTGACCCGACTAGCTAAAGTTACATCTAGATGCATATTTAAATCAGTTTGAATTTACATCTTATGAAACTTGCCAGTCATGTCACAAAAATTAGATGACCATAGCTCCGTTTATTGGAAACAGAGAAAGAGTTAGTAAACTCTTGGGACTGATACATGATGATGTATGTAAGGTCTCCTGTCTACACATGCCAGGACTGGTTCTTTATACTTCATTATATTCTCTGATAATCTCTCAAGATTCAGTCATATATTCCTGTTGAAATATAAGTCCGAACCTTTTGAGGTATTCACAGAATATAAGTAGGAAGTAGAGAACCAAAATACGGGTATAAGTATTATGTCCTATGATGAGATCAGGGAGGAGAATACTTATGCATGGAATCCTTGGACTATTCTAAAGGAAAATGAGATTCTCTCTCAGTATTACTCCTCTGAATACACCACAGCACAACGGTGTATCGGGGCAGAGCAATCACACAATATTAGATATCGTGTGCTCTATGATGAGTATTACTGAGTTACCTATTTCCTTTTGGGAGTTATGCGCTTGAGAAGCTGCATATCTATTGAATAGGGTTCAAATCAAATCAGTTGCCTACCACTCCATATGAGATATGGTGTGGGAAGAGCCTATCTCTTAAGTAAGTTAAGATTTGGGATTGTCCGGCTAATGTCAAAAGCAAAATCCGGACAAGATCGAGGCAAGGTCAGTTCTGTAGAACTGGAATGGTTCCAGCTATATAAACTGCAGATGATGATTTGACAGAACCAAAGGATTCAATAGTTTCCGACGAACCTCAGCCTCTCCGCCGATCTGGTAGGGTTCCTCATCCGCCTAAGAGATACCTCGGTTTCTCGATGACAGTGGGAGCGAGGAATGCATCATGAGATGATGACCCAACTAGTATCGAGCAGGTCATCGAGAGTAGGGAATCTGTAAGAATGGCTGGATGCTTAGTGATCTGAGATGGAATCCATATACACCAACAAAGTATGGACTTTGGTTGCGATATCTGAAGGGTTAAATCCCCATCAGGAGCAAGTATATCTTGAGAAGATTACTTGGTGTAGATGGAAAAGTTGAGACTTTCAAAGCTGGACTTGTTGAAGGTTTGCGTCATCGACCAGGCATGGATAATGATGAAACCTTTTCCAGGGACTATGCTTAAGTCCATCCAGATCCTACTTGCCATTGCTACACACCATGACTACGATATCTGGTGGTTGGGTGCTATGACTACTTTTCTAAATACTGATCTAGAAGAGAACGTCTATAAGAACACAGCCGGAGGGCTTCGTAAACAGTGGGAGCAGCGGAAACGTGTGCAAGTTGCTTTATAGAATAAAGCAGGCATCGCGGAGTTCGAACGTCTGTTTTGATGTGGTAGTCAAAGTGTTTGACTTCATCAAAATGGTAGATGAACCTTGTATATACAAAATGGTAGTAGAGAGTAAAGTGGTCATCCTCGTATTGTACGTGGACAACATACTCTTGATAGGAAAAGAGTTTCCTATACTACGCTCGGTCAATCTCCGCTTATCACAAGGATTCTCCAATAGGATCAAAGTGATACCTCTTAAATCCTAAGTTTTCATCTATGAGATAGATGTAATTGGATGCTAGGATTCTCACTAGATGTAGTGAGATGGTATCAATCGATCCTGGGGAGAATCACTGGAAGGGTTCCAGGGTGATAAAGACGACTGAATGTCAGTCACAGGCATTGTCTTTACCTTCGGTAAAGGGACGGTATGTTGGAAGATTTCCAAGCTAGATACCGTGACAAGCAAGACGATAAAGGCTGGTAACATCGCTATTAAAGATACTACCAAAGAGGAAGTTTGGGTGTATATTGGTTCATAAGATGAACTAGGTTCCTGCCATTGTATGACAATGGAAGTGTGGCTTTGGCCCGGGAACCCTGGTCCCATCAGTAACCCAGACATATTCTGAGGCAGCATCACCTGATCATGGAGATAGTTGATCTCCAGGTTGATCGAGGTTAGGAGAGTAGACTCAGAGGAGAACACGGCGGATCCACTCACGAAGGCCTTTTCCCAAAGAGAGACTTTTAGGGGATGGTTGAGTATTAGATACTACAATTACTGCTACAGATGGCCCTAGTGCAAATGGGAGATTGTTAGTTATATGTATGCCCTAGAGGCCATTACTGTACATTGGATGTATATTGTAGTGGATGCTGGGACATATATAGGTCGGACTTTCCTGCTCGACATGATAGTACGCTATCTGGTTGCTCTTTATCTTAACATGTATACTTTCTGTCTCTCTGATCACATGTTGATAAAGCCCTTAGGATGTGTACTCGACTTCCAGGACTATGATACAGATCATACTAGTGGGGTCTGGGTAGTCAATGAGTACATCTTTCAATGTTCCTAGTCGTGGGAATATCGAGACGGGGCATCGATATTCCAGAGTAGACTAGCGTATATCTTCTCGACCCATGTGATGGGCGATGGATGATCCCATATCCATTGGTGTTTGACATCGGAGATGGTATGCGGGTGCTCAGTGGAGACTGGGTACACTGAACGGACTCGCCGAGAACTCCCAGATGGTATTATACCTCACGTCAGATGGCAGTTCTCTGGTGACACTGGTACAGCTTAGTCTGTAAACCCGAGATCGTCATAGAGTCTTGTGTGTCTGCCACTGTGCTTTGATTTCCACCCTACCACGGCTCTACTGAGTCGTGCAAACAGGTGGTTTTTGGGTACAGTCCCGATTCACATGGAGGCAATGAGCGATAGGAGGGGATTCGTCTCTCCCGGTATTGGGGGTTGATGTTGCGCTATGCACGACTGGCCATAACAGGAAATCCCTGGCCAGGGTTGCAGTGATATACTGGTAAGAGTTATCAGTAGTTTCACGAATGTTATGGACCCTACGTCGGCATGACTTATCGAGCTATTGGGGTCTGACGTTTACCACCCCTAGGCGAGATATGCGACATATCTGACGAATAGACCGGACTGTACGGTAAGTGTTACTGTTTGGATTCACAGGAGTGTAAGCGGGCTTGCTCGTCGATCTTCTGATCGCTCAATACCCGGGTGGCCGTTATGTTTAGCAGACCGCTTGCGGCTTGTGGGTGTTTGATATGATCATCATCTGCTGCCGGCGTATTGACGAGTCTTTAGAGTCCTACACAGAGGTTTCCTGGCTCAAGCGAAACGAAATAGGAGCGCATATGAGATATGTGCAGGACCGAGAATAATGCGTGTATGTGATACCGTATTCCATTCTCGCGATGAATGTGTCAAATGGTTGTATGCGATATAACCTAGTTATCGAATCAAGGATTGATTCGATAAGTCGATACATTGGATACTAGTCGGTTGTATGCGACATGACCGGATCGTTAAATCAAGTGTTGATTTAATGATTTAATGTATAATAATATATTTGATATATTACTTTGCATTAACTGGTATTTGTTCACTTTAAATTGGATTTTCTCACTTGATGTACACAAGTTGTATATGTGATATACTTTTGTGCACAAGATTGTATCATGTTTGATGATACATGAATGTTAGGGTGTATGTTTAGATTAAACCATGGTTATGTGATGGTTAGGGTTTTCATTTTCTTATCTATTTTTTTATTTATTTATTT
This sequence comes from Agapanthus africanus, assembly GCA_030015575.1. Classification (NCBI taxonomy): domain Eukaryota; kingdom Viridiplantae; phylum Streptophyta; class Magnoliopsida; order Asparagales; family Amaryllidaceae; genus Agapanthus; species Agapanthus africanus. Next base: position 815,611,810 of record JASDDO010000024.1, read on the forward strand.
TGGCAAAAGATAAAAGAGAAAATGGTGGCTTTCTTTGTTTGTTATTGAAGCTTCTTGAAGCTTTGACCAAGTGACCATTTTGTCTTCATGCTTAACCCTAACCCTTCCAAATAACCATGGTCTATTCTCTACACCTAATCATGGTTACCATATGATAAGTATTGATTTTATTTTTCTATTTTGAATATAACATATCATATTCTTTTCTTCATCTTCATCTTCTTCAACATGAAGAAAGCTTGCCTTCATCAATGGCAACTAGTGAAAATGAGTGAGAAATCCAATTCTAAAGTGAACCCACTTCCTATTTCTTCATCCTCTACCTCTTGCCAAGTAGTATAGGGTGTTTTCTTCACAAGTTTCATGACTTGGTGAAGTGGGAGCTTGATCTTGTGATGCCTCGACGTAGATCATCTTCGGCATCGAAGTCGACGACCTAGCCCGCCCATTTCTCCGATGAAGCCGATGCTAGAGTCATGGATTCGATTTGGACAGCGGAAGGACGTCATCACGGAGCCTAGGAGGTGGAGGACCAGATCTACAAAGGTTGTAGCTTCTTTCCTTTTAGTTAAAGTCGTTAACTTGCATCGCATCACCTATAAATCTAGTTAACGATCCGTATTAGGGTTTGTAGGCACAAGAAATTTTTTGAATTAGCCATGTTTGATCACTTGTGAGACATCATTAGTGTGCCTAGGAACCCTATACCATGTACACCAATAAAGTGTGGACCATGGATATTGCTCCACCTGGGGTAAAACCCGTTGGAAGCAAATGGATCTACAAAAGGAAATTTGGTGTAGATGGACAGGTGAAAACCTATAAGGCTAGACTTGTTGCAAAAGGCTTTCGTCAAAGACCAGGTGTGGACTATGACAAAACTTTTTCTCCAGTGGCTATGCTCAAATCCATTCGAACCTATTTGCCATTGCTGCCTTCCATGACTATGAAATCAGGCAGATGGACGTAAAAATGGTTTTTCTAAACGGAAATTTGGAAGAGTGCGTTTATATAGATCAGCCAGAAGGTTTTGTAGACAGCAGGAGCAGCGAGAAGGTGTGCAAGTTACCTAAATTCATTTATGGATTAAAGCAGGCATCGCGGAGCTGGAACATCTGTTTTGATGAAACAGTCAAGGAATTTGACTTCATCAAGAATGAGGATGAGCCTTGTATATATAAGAAGATTGTAGGATGAATTGTCGTATTCCTAGTCTTGTACGCGGATGCCATTCTTTTGATAGGAAATGATATTACTATACTACAATCGGTCAAGCTGTTCTTGTCACAAAGGTTCTCCATGAAGGACCTGGATGATGCCTTATACATTCTAGGGATTAAGATCTACAGAGATATATCCAGGAGATTTTTGGGACTTTCACAGTCTAGGTACATAGAGACCGTACTAAAGAGATATAGTATGGAAGATTCTAAGCGCGGTCAGGGCGCTAGGAAATCCCAACAGATTTTGGGTACAGTCCCGAGTCACATGGAGGCAGTGAGCGAAAGGAGGGGTTTCGTCTCTCCTGGTATTGGGAGTTGATGTTGCGCTATGCTCGATTGGCTATAACAGCAAGTCCCTGGCCAGGGCTGATGAGATTAACTGGTAAGTGTTATCAGTAGTTTCTCGAAGGGTTATAGGCCACACATCGACATGACTTATCAAGTTACTGGGGTATGACGATTCCACCCCAGACTCGATATGCGACATATCAGACGAAGAGACCGGACTATATGGTAAGTGTTGCTTATAGGCTCTACGGGAATTTGGACAAGTTTGCTTGTCGATCTTCTAATCGTTCAATACCTAGGTAGCCGTTACGTCTAGCTAGTACCGCTGACGGCTTGCGGGTATCTAATGTGATCATTACCTACTGCTGGCATATTGACGAGTCTTTAGAGTCCCAAACAGAGGTTTTCTAGCTCAATCGAAAAGAAGTAGGGCATATATGAAGATATGTGCGGAAGCTTGATTGAATACGAGTATGTGATACCATATTCTAATCTAGTGATATTTGATATCAGTTAGGTTATATGTGATATAACCGGATTGTTGAATCAAGTGTTGATTCAATGTTTTGATTTATGTATATATATTTGATATTAGCCGGATTATATTTGATGTAGCCGGATTATCGAATCAAGTGTTGAATTAATAATTTGATATATATATATATATATATATATATATATATATATATAAACTAATATTGAATATTTGCCGGTTGTATATGATATAACCGGATTATTGAATCAAGTGTTGATTTAATAATGTGATATACATACATACATACATACATACATATATATATATGATAATAGCCGGTTATATATGATATAACCGGATTATTGAATCGGGTGTTAATTTAATAATTTGATATAAATTTATATATTAGTTTATATATATATATATATTAACTAATATCAAGCTCACTTAAGATTTTCTCTCTTTATTTACTTATATGTATGTGTGTGTGTGTGTGTGTGTGTGTTGATATTGTATCATGGTTGATGATACATAAAACTAGGATGTACGAGAATCACACATGAGGTTGTAATGAGTAGATAATGGGTTAATTTATGAATTAATGAAAATAAGAATGAGTCATTCGTTTTAGATACTTGTAGAAGCCTTGAGAAGTCATGACTCACCTCCTATTTTTGTTTTATTCATAGATATTTTTTTCCTACTCATCTTATCACTTCACTTCATGGTTCATTCTCTCTCATCCAAGTTCATCCTCATCTCCTTCTTCTTCCTCTCTAGAATTTTCTTGAGGTGAGAAAAGAAAAGAAAAAGAAGAAAAATTTGTGAGAAAAATTCCTACTTCATCAAGCTACACTTTTCTAGCCTATCAGTTTAGGTTGTTTGTTTCATTAATACCTTGATTAGTGAAGAGTGAGCTTGAGTAAGAGAGACTTCAAGGTGGATCATCTTCGGCCTCGAAGACTACAAGTAAGCTCGTTCCTTTCTCAAGTGAAGTCAAAGAAGAGTTCTAGGGACTACTATTTGGAGCTTTAGAAGTGTGGGACCGGTCTACAAAGCTTGTATGCTCTTTTCACTTAGTGTAGAACTTATTTGCTTACACTAAAACCCTAATTCTCTAGACCGATTCTAGGTTAGCATACTTAGACCTCTAAATTTTTTTAAAATTGCATACTTGATACTTGTTGAAACCTAGTAGAGGTGCTAAGACATACTTTCGCGAAGCAACTAAAAATCAAGTCTTGCTAAGACACGATGATTTGAGTGGTGTAGTTTATAAACTAGATGCACACTTTTAATTCTCACAAATCAAGTGAAGAAAAATGAGGAAGAAGATGAAGAGATAGCAACTCAAGAAATTTATTCAAGTGATGAAAATATCAACCATTCATAAAATATCTCAAACTCTCTCATACTTATCTCTTCATTTCTCAAACAAAAGAGCAGGTGGGCAAGTGACTTACTAGCGTGAGTCACAAGCCTATGTACTCTTAATTAAATAATGGAGAGGTGAGTGAGAGAGTGTAGCCACCTCACAAGTATACATATACATACACTTATATATAAATACAAATGCATGTATATAAACAAGTATACTAAAACCCATATTTATAATAAATACGTGTACCGTATTTCTACTAAAATACGAATACCGTAATTGTACCGAAAATACAAAATACGCATATTCATATTTAGAAAGAATTACATGTATTTGTATCAAAGCATAAATACCGTATTTATACAAATACACGTATTCGTATAAATACCGTATTCGTGTTAAAATAAAAAATATTAAAAAGAGAGCAATATAATACTAGCATAAAAAATGGTTGTCTTTCAAACCTTCTAGTACAACTAAACCGTCCGATTAAAGCACATTTATAAATACACGTGTTCAATCGAACGCCCCTGCGTAAAACCATATGCAAACCACACCGTTTCGCCTGAACCAAGAGACCCTCTATGCAGGACTCTAAAAACTTGACAATACGCTAGCAGTGGGTTTAACTACAAGCACGTTAGTGGAACTAGCTGTACATAACGGCTACCCAGGTATTTGTCGAAGGGAAGATCGACACGATAACTCGTCCGAAAACCCCATTGAGCCTATATGTGACATTTTCTATACAGTCCGGTCTGTTCGTCTAAGAGTATTACATATCGGGCCTAGGGGATGGAAAACATTAGACCCCTAATAGTGCTATAAGCCGTGTCGGTGTGGATCCAATTACACCCTAAGAAACTACTGGTGTACCTACCAGTAAATCTTACTTGCCCTGGCCAGGGACTTTGTGTATTGGCTAACCGTACACAGCGCGATATCAACTTCCAATACTGAAAGAAATGAATCCCTTATATCCCCTACTTCCTCCAAGTGCTTCGGGACTGCATCCAACTACTATCTATTTGCACGACTCATTTGAGCCATGATAGGGTAGTAATCTAAGTACAGTGGGAACACACTCGAGACGAATAGTGATGTCAAGTCAATGGAATAACCTGTACTCATGTCACCGAGAACTGCTAACCGACGACAGGTATAATACCAACTAGCAGTTCCCAGCTAGTCTGTCCAGTGTAACTCATAAGACAATGAGCACATGTATACTATCTTTGGTACTGTATACCAATGGCTGCGGGACAGGCCACCTCCCCTTACGGGAATAAGAAGCGTATACACTAGTCTATTCTGGAGTATCGATACCCAGTCTCGATAATTCTATGACTAGGGACAAGTTTAAGGATGTGCTTATAGACTACCAGCCCCCACTAGTGTGAATGCCATCACAACGCTGGTAGTCAAGCAAAAATCCTAAGGGCTCTATCAACATGTATTAGCGATACGTTAAAAGAAACATATACACATGTTAAGATATACTCAAACCAGATAGCATACTACCATATTGAGCAAGACTGTTATTATATTTGTGTATATCCTAAGCTTCCAAAATGTAATATACAATCCAGTACTATACAATAATGGCCTCTAGAGCATATATCACTAACCATCTCCCACTTGCACTAAGGTCATTTATTGGCATATCCCAGACCTAACATCTCAAATAGCCTCTCGAACTGCGTCTGAGGGATGGCCTTTATGAGTGGATTTGCAGTGTTGTTCTCCGTGTCTACTCTTCGCACCTCGATCTCCCGGTGATCCACGATCTCTCTGATCAGGTGATACCGCCTCAAGATATGTCTGGACTTCTGATAGGACATTGGTTCCTTTGCTAAAGCTATAGCCCCGTTGTTGTCATAATACAAAGGTATTGGATCAACAATGGATGGAACCACCTGAAGTTCTGTAATAAACTTCCTCATCCAGACTGCTTCTTTCGCAGCGTTACATGCAGCGATATACTCTGCCTCCATCGTCGAGTCAGTAACGGTATCCTGCTTGGAGCTCTTCCAACGGACCGCCCGTCCATTGAGGGTGATGACATAACCCGACATAGATTTGGAGTCATCCTGTTCACTCTGGAAGCTGGAGTCGGCGAATGCCTCGATCTGGAGGTCTTTACTGTCGTACACCAAGAACATCTCCTTAGTCCTTCTCAAGTACTTGAGAATGTTCTTAACTGCTATCCAGTGCTTCTCCCTAGGATTTGACTGATACCTGCTTACCATGCTCAGTGCTTAAGCAACATCTGGTCTGGTACACAATATCGCAAACATTATAGATCCTACTGCCAAATCGTATGGTAAAATACTCATGTGATCCCTTTCCAAATCGGTCTTGGGAGATATCTCTTTGGAGAGTGTGATCCCGTGATAAGCGGGTAAATCACCACGCTTGGAATCTTCCATACTAAATATTTTCAGTATGGTGTCAATGTACCTAGACTGTGAAAGTTCCAGCATTCTCTTAGATCTATCATGATAGATCTGGATCCCTAGAATGTAGGAGGCATCACCCAGGTCTTTCATGGAGAACTTCTATGACAAGAATCTTTTGACTGATTGTAGCATAAGAATGTCGTTTCTTATCAGGAGAATGTCATCCACGTACAAGACGAGAAATACCACAGTTCTCGCTACAATCTTACTATAAATGCATGGTTCGTATGGATTTTTGATAAAGTTAAATTCTTTGACCGTCTCATCAAAGCAGATAATCCAACTCCGCGATACCTACTTTAATCCATAAATGGATTTAAGCAATTTTCATACTTTTCCGCTGCTCCCACTCTCAATTGAACCCTCTGGCTGATCCATATAAGCACACTCTTCCAAATTTCCATTCAGAAAAGCGGTCTTTACGTCCATGTGCCAAATTTCATAATCATGGAAGGCAGCAATGGCAAGTAGGATCCGAAAGGATTTAAGCATAGCCACTGGAGAAAAGGTTTCATCATAGTAAAAACCAGGTTTTTGACGAAAACCTTTTGCTGCAAGTCTAGCCTTATAGGTTTCAACCCGTCCATCTGCACCAATCATCTTTCTGAAGATCCATTTGCAGCCTACGGGTTTTGCCCCTTGAGGTGCATTGTCCAAAGTCCAAAATTTGTTGGTGTACATGGATTCCATTTCGGTCCGCATTGCATCCAGCCATATTACCGAGTCTCTGCTCATAATGGCCTGGTGGAAACTAGTCGGTTTATCATCTTCGATGATGCAATCCTCTCTATCCCTGTCTACGACAAAACCGTAGTATCTTTCGGACGGATGAGACTGCCTACTAGATCTGTGGAGTGATGCAGGGACGTCCGGTTCTTTTGAAACTTCTTGTTCTACCATGCTTTCAGTAATAGATTGTGGTTTTGGAATTTCTTCCAGTTCTATTGCGCTCCCACTTATTTCTTTTTCAAGAAATTGAGTCTCCAGAAAGAGGGCATGTCGAGAAACAAAAACCTTTTGTTCCTCTGCATAATAGAAAAGATTCCCCTTGCAGTTCCTTGGGTATCCCACAAACTTACACGGTACTGATCATGCCTCGAGCTTGTCCGCATACAACTTTTTGACAAAAGCTGGATATCCCCGTATCTTAAGATACTTAAGATAGGGTTTCTTCCCACTCCACATTTCATATGGTGTGGTAGGCACTGACTTAGTCGGAATTTTGTTCAAAAGATATGCAGCCGATTCTAGTGCATAACCCTAGAAGGATCACGGTAACTCAACATTACTCATCATGGAACGCACCATATCCAATAAGGTATGGTTTCGCCTTTTCGATACACCATTATGTTGAGGCGTGTATGGAGGAGTAAACTGAGAGAGAATTCCATTCTCTTTTAAGTAATCCAGGAACTCGGCACTTAAGTATTTACCAGCTCGATCAGACCGAAGTGTCTTAATAGTTTTGCCTATTTGTTTTTCCACTTCATTCTTATATTTCTGGAATTTCTCAAAGGCCTCAGATTTATATTTCATCAAGAATACATGTCCTTACCTTGAGAAATCATCCGTAAAAGTAATGAAGTAGGAATAACCATTTCTTGAACATGTAGACATTGGACCACACACATCGTTGTGTATGAGTCCCAAGAGCTCGGGGGCTCTTACTCCATGTCCAGTGAACGGAATCTTTGTCATCTTTCCTTTGAAACATGATTGACAAGTTGCATAAGACAGATATTCAAATGGATCCAAATATCCTTCTTTATGTAACTTTGTCAACTGTGTTTTATTGATGTGACCTAGTCTATAATGCCATAAGAAAACTTGATTTAATTTTGTAGTCTTTCTTTTAAGTGTGTTATGGACATTGAAAACCTGGTGTTAATTTAATACAAATATACCGTTGTCTAGTGTACCAGACCCAATCAAACTATGATTAAGGTGAATGTTTACAACATTGCCTACAAATGTAAAATCATAACTTTCTTTAGATAGTAATGATACGGAGATGATATTACATGTCAAACTTGGTACACAAAAACAGTTACGTAAAACCAAAATGTTTCCATTTGTCAACCCTAGGTGATATTCCCCTATGGAAACAGTATCCATGCTGTCTCTGTTAGCAACCCTGAGGGTCATATCACCTGCCTTCAAAACTCTACGACTTCTCAGTACCTGCAATGAATTACAGATATGAGATCCTGAACCGGTATCCAATATCAAGGAAGTAGAGTTGATTGACAGACATTTTTCAATCATAAATACATTTGTAGTTGAAACCACAACTTTCTTCGAATCCTGGTTCTTGGCTTTCCAAGCCATGCAGTTTTTCTTCCAATGGCCTTTCTTGTGACAATAGAAGCATTCCTCTTTTCCTACTGTCGGCTCCCTAACTTTTACCTTGCCCTTCCCCTGTACTTTACCGACACCGCCTTTCGGCTTGGTAGGGGCCTTCTTCTTCTTCCCCTTTGCTTTAGCCTTAGATCTAGAGGAAGAAGATTCCCCAATAAGCAGAGCAGGTGTCTCCCTGGTTTTCTTTAGGGTGCCCTCTACACTCTTCAACATGTTGAGTAGCTCTAGAAGTGTAACTTCCTTCTCTTGAATATTGAAATTCAATATAGAGGGGAGGGACTGTAAAATCAAGTCCGTGTATAACTCATTCTCCAATATGGTCCTAAGGTCCATGAGCTCTTCAGTATAGCTGGTCATCTCAAGGACATGGTCCCATACAGATGACCCGACAGCCAAGCTCGCCTGAAACAATTTTCTCGAGGTCTCGTATCTTGCGATACGAGATTGCTCTCCATATAAATCCTTGATGTGGAGGAAGATGGATGCTAAGTCCATCTTTTCGTGCCGCCTCTGGTGTTCATTATCTATTGAGGCCAGCACGAGGCACTTGGTTTTCACACAGTCTAATTCCTATGTCTTACGGATCTCAATATCCGCGACGGTGGAATCTGAACCTGGGATGGTGGGGCTTTAGTAGTAAGGAGGTAGCCTAGCTTGTCATAAGTAATAGCTATCTGGACATTCCTTAGCCAATCTTTATAGTTTGCCTTCGTCAATATATTTTTATCTAGTAGTAACTTAAGCCCGATCATCCTGGTCGCTGCAATTAGAAGAGAGAGAAAAAACACTCAGCATGATGCTCTTGCAAGTTTAGATTGTTTATTGGTTTATCTGAACAGGATGGCTCTCACTGTTTCCTCAAATCCTTCTTCAAATCATAAAAGAAGAATTAGTCGGGATTAATCGCACCCTACAATTCATGCTTAACCTTTCGGCCAGGCTAGTGTTGGTACTTCGAGGGAGATTTTACGACACTTTTGTGAAGTTTCTTAATTAAATAACCTCTTTTTCCTGGAGGCGTAGTCCCGCTAACACCGTTCTAGACACCCGCTGGGTTTATACCATTGATTGTAAAGTGAAAAACTCTCCCGAGAAGTAATAAAACTTACTGTGGGATCGGGATCCAACTATCATTGTGTGACAACTTTGAATGAATCCTACCAAAATCATCACACTCCAGATGGTATGCAAAACTAGCAAGTTTCCTTTTCCTTTGAAACTCCCGATGTGGATTTTGCCCTAGGCGCTTATGACCTTGACGAAGGTCAAAATATCATAAGACGGAAGTCAAGTTCTACCCGTCGTTGTCCAGGTTAATCTGAACCCATTCGTACAAACCCTTGACGAAGGCTAAAATAGTTGTACGTTTGTCCCGATTAAAGCATCTATCTATGCTTCAGATGAATACCCAGCAGCTACCAATCACTATGCCTTGGCGAAAGTCAAAATACATAGCTTGAATACTACTGAATACCCATCTGAAATGACAGAGGGCTACGACTGGTTTTGGCAAAAACTGTGAACGTAATGAACTTGATATATTCGAAGGAACCATGATAGCTTTTTAAAAGAGTGGTTTAGGCTCCGCATTTAAAAGTTATTTTTAAAGAAAACCGAGTGGTTTTGAAATTGTTCCAACAATTTAACTTTTGTTTGTTTTCTTTGCATTAAACATTATTAATGTCGTCTCATCATTTAACCCTATCATTGCAGAAAGAAACGAAAATAGAACGTACGCTTATGCCATCCATATTTGCCACGGGGCCCCGTCATGCACCATTAGGTTACTTAACTAACGACAGAGCAGGGGCAGGGCTAGCACGTGTGCAAAACATAAGCAACGTTTATTATATTTAATCTATATATATAACCATTCGTCTCACGCAATAATAGCCATTCCAGATCATAGATCATAACAGAAGTAACAAAGATGAATATATTGGATATACTAGGATTTTCGTGTTTCGTTTTAGCCTAGAACGAAAAGAGGATTCCACGGTCGTGATGAATAGCCAAACCCTCACCCCAAACCCCTACGAGTGCGGCAAACTACCCGCCAAATCCCCAAAGTGAAGCAACCTCCCTCAATGAAATGAGTAGGCTACTCAGCACTTTAAGAACCTGGTAGTTTGTGCATCCCACCTTGGGTCTATCCTAGGTGCAAGAAATAAAATGAAATAATACAACGGTGGCTACAACCTCAACCCGGATGTGCCCTACGAAAGAATATTACATCATTTTACAAATTACATGAATAAAAGAAAAGAACACTCTTCTCATATCCACCCGGCTATTCAATCACGACGATCCAATACTGCATATACACAAACCGTAAACAAGATACTAGATATGTGCAACCCCTACTAATCTACGTATAGCAATTATTCAACGTTTACAAACACATATACAAACTTAAAACGAATAAAGATGTTAAAATTTTGACTTAGAAACACTCTGTATTGCTCAAGCACTAAGATAGCAATAGATGAAATCTGGGCAAAATCAAACAATACCATAAATCCTAAATCCAAGAGTACAAAACACCACAAGAAACACGAGACAAAATGCTACAGTAAAACCGCCCATATCGGGATTTTGAGGAAATCCGGCGGTTGAATTTTGGAATTAGTGCCTTGTTTTTCTTTGGTGTTCTAATTACATCAGAAAGAGCACTCTGTAATTGTTTAAAAAAATTTTAGAGGTTCTGAAAAAATCGACAGTAACTTAGATTCAGATTTATCGTTACGGAACTATTTCGGTTTCGAAACTCTAAACTTTGTCTATTCAGTTAGTTAAGTATTTGGGTAGGCTCTATTACCAGTGTAATTGCATATGTGCTCCATGCCGTGTCAACTACGGTTATGCGGAATCAAAAACTTTTAAAACTTGAGCATAATACACTAAATCCCAAGGATACAAGCCCAAACACTACCTTTAAACAAACCCTAACTAGAGTTTTAACTACTCGGTTGAGAATACAACCTTTGTAGACGGTCCTTCGGGACCTGAAAGATGGACTCCATAAGCTCCTTGGGTTGATGGAATGAGCTCTCAAATCCGATCTTCCGTGTCAAAGACGATCCACCCGAGAATCCCGATTCAAGCGATAGCTTCTTCCGAAGCAACTAAAGATCAAGTCTTGCTAAAACAAGATACTTAGAGTGGTGTAGTTTATAAACTAGATTCTCTTTTTTAATCCTCAAAAATCAAGTGAAGAAAAATGAGGAAGAAGATGAAGAGGTAGCAACTCAAGAAATTTCTTCAAGTGATGAAAATATCAACCATTCACAAAATATCTCATACTTTCTCATACTTATCTCTCAAACAAAAAGGCAGGTGGGCAAGTGACTCACTAGGGTGAGTCACAAGCCCACACACTCTTCATTAAATGATGGAGAGGTGAGTGAGAGAGTGTAGCCACCTCACTAGTATACATATACATACACTTATAAATAAATACAAATGCATGTATATAAACAAGTATACTAAAACCCGTATTTATAATAAATACGCATACTGTATTTCTACCAAAATACGAATACCATAATTGTACCGAAAATACAAACTATGTGTATTCATATTTAGAAAGAAAAACATGTATTTATATTAAAGCACAAATACCCGTATTTATACAAATACATGTATTCATATAAATACCGTATTCGTGTTAAAATATAAATACCCAAAAGAGAGCAATATAATACTAGCATAAAAAATGGTTGTCTTTCAAACCTGCTAGTACCATTAAACCCTCCGATTAAAGCATGTGTATAAATACATGTGTTCAATCGAACACCCCTGCGTAAAACTATATGCAAACTACACCATTTCGCCTGAACCGGAAGACCCTATGTGTGGGATGTTAGGAATATGTATACCCTAGAGGCTATTATTGTACATGTGATGTATATTATAGTTGATGCTTGGACATATATATAGAAGAATTTCTTGCTCGACATGATAGTGTGCTATCTGGTTACTCTTTATCTTAACATGTTGACTGGTATTCTATACTGTCTTGCTCTCGCATGTTAATAAAGCCCTTAGGATATTGACTTGACTACCAGGACTATGATGAGATCATACTAGTGGAATCAGGGTGGTCCAAAAGTACATTCTTTGATCAGTTCCTAGTCGTAGGAATATCGAGACTAGGGCATCGATGTTCCAGAGTAGACTAATGTGTACGTTTCGTGTCCCTTAGAGGGCGATGGTTGATCCCACAACCATTGGTGTGTAACATCAAATATTATACACACGTTCTCATTGGAGAATTGATACACCGAACGGACTCGCCGAGGACTCCTAGTTGGTAGTATACCCATCGTCAGATAGCAGTCCTCAGGTGACACTGGTACAGATTAGTTTGTAGACCCGAGATCGTCATAGAGGCTTGTGTGGCTCCCACTGTGCTTTGATTTTCTCCCTTCCATGACTCAAAGGAGTCGTGCAAACAGGTGGATTTTGGGTACAATCCCGAGTCACATGGAGGCAATGAGCGATAGGAGGGGTTTCGTTTCTCTCGGTATTGGGGGTTGATGTTGCGCTATGCTCTATTGGCTAAAACTGGAAGTCCCTAGCCAGGGTCGCTGATGAGATTTACTAATAAGAGTTATCAGTAGTTTCTCAAACCGTTATAGGCCAGACATCGGCATGACTTATCACGTTACTGGGGGCTGACGTTTACCACCCCTAGACATGATATGCGACATATCAGACGAAGAGACCGAACCGTACAATCGTATTACTGATAGGCTTCATGGAGAGTATGGACGAGCTTGCTTGTTGATCTTCATATCGCTCAATGCTCGGGCAGCCGTTACGTCCAGCAAGTACCGCTGACGGATTGTAAGTGACTGATGTGATCATCACCTATTGCTGGCGTATTGACGAGTCTTTAGAGTCCCACACAGATGTTTAATGGCTCAAGCGAAACGTAATAGGACACATATGTGATATGTGTGTGGGCCTGATTAAATACGAGTATGTGATACCTATTGTAATTTGGCAGTTATCTGTTATCAGTCAGGTTATATGTGATATAACCGGATTATCGAATCAAGTGTCGGTTTGATAATATGATATTCAGATTAATGATATTAGTCGGTTATATGTGATATAACTGGATTATTAGATTAAGAGTTGATTTAATAATATGATATATATTATATGTGATATAATTATATCTTAACTAATATCATTAGCTCACTAATTGCTTTATATATATATTAATGTATATTTGATATATATATATATATATATATATATATATTATATGAAGCATGGCATGTTTTTCTATTTTTAGAAAATAGAAAAATGAGGTGTAAATTGTGGAGATATTTGTGGTATGGTTCAAGGCATGGGTTTATATGTTTTTATATTACTCTTGACTCACTATTCAAGCATGGTTGCAGTTTTAATTGCATTTTTATTCCATGCTTGAATGGGTGAGGAGAGAGATGATTCATATTATTCATTCTACACTTGCTTCATAGTTCATGCCTTAGCCATTTTTGAAGAGCTCTTTTCTTCTCTTGCTCTCTACAATTTTCTTCACCTCACCTCCAAGCTCAAAACCCTCACATGAGATGTAAATCATTGAGCTTGTGAGACCTTAGTGAGCTTTACTTATCCCCTACTTCATCATCCCATAACAAATTAGCAATTTAATGTGGTGTGCTTCCTATACTAAAGTGTTTAGTGTAGTGAAAAGCTTGTGGTTGTGGACTTCGGGTGGATCGTCTTTGGCGCGAAGATCATGAAGGAGGTTCGTCCAACTTGGAGAGGAGCCTTGAAGAGTCGCGTGGACTTCATCCCGGAGCATTTGAAAAGAAGGACACGAACTACAATGGTTGTATGCTCTTAAACTTTCTCTTAAGGTTAATCACATCACAAAGGAAAATCCTAAAATTCTAGTAGTGATCTTATTAGTCCAGCTTAGCACCTAGAAAAATTAAAATTTGGCATACTTGATGCCTCTTTGAACCCCTTGACGGTGCTAAGGTCGACTTTCATAGGACTTTAAAGACTCGACAATACGCTAGTAGTGGGTTTAACCACAACCACATCAGTGGCATTAGCTGTACGTAACGGCTACCCAGGTATCTGTCAAAGGGAAGATCGACACGATAACTCGTCCAAAAAGCCTACTAAGCTTATAGGTGACATTTTCCGTACACTCCGGTCTGTTCGTATAAGAGTATCACATATCGGGCCTAGGGGTGGTAAATGTCAGACCCCTAATATCGCAATAAGTAGTGTCGGTGTGGATCCAATTACACCATGAGAAACTACTGGTGTACCTACCAGTAAATCTCATTTGCCCTATCCAGGGACTTTGTGTATTGGCTAACCGTACATAGCGCGATATCAACTCTCTATACCGAAAGAGACGAATCCTTTCTATCCCCTATTGCCTCCAAGTACTTCGGGACTGCACCTAACTACTATCTCTTTGCACGACTCATTTGAGCCGTGGTAGGGTAGTAATCTAAGTATAGTGGGAACACACTCGAGACGAATAATGATGTCAAGTCAACTGACTAACCTGTACTCATGTCATCGGGAATTACTAACTGACGATATGTATAATACTAACTAGCAGTTCCTAGCGAGTCTGTTCAGTGTAACTCATAAGCCAATGAGCACTTGTATACTATATTTGGTACCGTATACCAATGGCTGGGGACAGGCCACCTCCCCTGACGGTTATAAGAAGCGTATTCACTAGTCTACTCTGAAGTATTGATGCTCAGTCTCGATAATCCTACAACTAGGGACAAATTTAAGGATGTGCTTATATACTACTCAGCCCCCACTAGTATGACTGCCATTACAACGCTGGTAGTCAAGCAAAAATCCTAAAGGCTCTATCAATATGTATTAGCGATACGTTAAAAGAAACATATACACATGTTAAGATAAACTCAAATCAGATAGCATACTATCATATTGAACAAGACTGTTATTATATCTGTGTATATCCCATGCTTCCAAAATGTAATTTTAACACCTTAAAACGCCATTAGAGTTAAGTAAGCGATATAACGCGGGTTTTTAATAAATTTAACTAATAATTATTTTTCACATATTTTATTATAATTAGTTAATGTTTTTTTTAATTATTTATGTACTTGTTGTGGTTATGCACACACATGTGCATGCTAATCTAGCATTAAGAATATGCTAAACTTGTTTTGCTAGCCATGGCACATTAATCATTTTATTATGTTATATATACATATATTTTAAGTAAAAGGTTTTATTTTTTAAAAAGAAAAAGAAAAGATAAAGAATGGGGGCATGGGGGAAGACATGGGAGTGAGGGAAGCATCAAATGAAGAGAGAGAGAGAGAGAGAGAGAGAGAGAGAGAGAGAGCATGGCACTCAAGAGCCATCTCTCATCTCATTCTCTCATTCTCTCTTCCTCTCATTCTCTACTTCCTTTTCTTCTTCTTATTCTTCCACAAAAACCCTCTCTTGAAAATATTTTCCTTCAACCTTGAGCTTAAACCAACACTAAAACTTCACTAAACCCTTGCTTAATCATGTTTAACCCCTCTTGAGATGTCTTGGAGCTTGCGTGGCTAGGGTTTCATCCAATTTTTGGTGAGGTAATGATCTTAAACCCTTAATTAGGCTCTAAGGGAAGTTTCCATGTTAACTAGTTTCACTAAAATACTTTAATGTTTTAGTTTAGTGTTAATATCGTATTTCGTTAAGCCTTAGGTCTCTGTTTTAAATCTGCTATCAACCCCGAGACCCTTTTGAGAAGTTGCCGCTACAGAGAGATAGTCTAGAGGCCTAGAACCTAACCCCAAAATCTGAGCCCTCCCTTTCAATTTTTGGCCGCAGATTTTTTCTATCTGGCCGCAAATTGCGTCCAAGTTGGGGTGTCTGGGTGTGATTCTTGGTCATAGGTTCTCTAGGGATATATGTAGGCTTATGGCATGTGCAACTTTCCCTAATTCCTTATGTAGGAAAATCTGGGACCGTTTTGCTATAATTCAAGAGTTTCGATAATGTACGATGCAGATTTATCCGACTCTCGTTTAGGTGTTTCGTTTGATTAACAGCCATAGGAGTGGTCTAGGATGTCGCTGCACACGATTAGCCCACTAAGCTAACACTTATAGCTTATGGGAGTTAGTTCGTTAGTTATGCTTTTGTGTCTGTGTCTTGTCGGAAAGTTTATTAACCTTACTCGTTTTGGTTTTGTGCGATGCTTGGATCACTTGCGAGGACTTCAGACGTAGCTAGGAAGGGAAAAGAAGTGGTCAGATACTCTTAGCTCAAGATCGTCCGGTGAGTAGATTTAACATCTACGGGAGAATCGCCTGTATGGCGTTAAGCGCCAATGGCTAGATTCAAGTGATATAACTTTGTGCTATATGCTTATATATTGTGATTTGTGCATGAGTATCAAAGCGTGCATCCTATTACCTGGTGTACATTGATATATTATTAATAGGGCACTGCACCAATACTAACGATTCATGTCGCACAAGCACTGATCCATATACCCACACACACCGTTGGTAATTGCCATGATACACACACTATAGAATTGGCCATGAATAACTACATTGTACTACTTTCGTAATTGACAGTTAAACATTGTTCATTGTACTAGTACGCATCATGTTAGCATCAAATATACATTGCTATAGTGCCATATTCTCATATGATGTTTCATGAGATTTCTGTTTCGTGGATTTGGGAAACTGCAAAGTACATTTTAAAAGTTGAAATATTTAAAAAGGGCGGTTTTCCTTGATATGATATTTTGTGTCCACTATGAGTTTTCTCAGTTCTGAGCTATGTGATACCTGATTCGAGGAGTGAGGAGGAACCGTCTATGGGTACACGGTGGGCCCGGTAAGGTTCCCAGGGGCAAGAAGATCATGGAGTAGACGATGAGCCTGGAAGGGGAGCACTGCCTACCGGTGACTGTATGGAAACTCGGCGGATATCCGGAGGATACCGACCGGAGTTATATGATGAGATGGATATTAGGGCCGATCATAGTGATGGCGTCTGAGATATTGGGATTTTGGGTGTCGTTGATTGACAGCGGATTTCTATGATGATTTATTGAGGATGATTCTGTTTTATTCCACATTCAGGACTTATTATTGCATCATATGTTTATATAGTTGTTGTACTCTGATGTTGTACCTTTGATTATGCTTATGCTGCATTTCACATTGTTATACATATGCCATCATGACCGCATGCTTAGGAATTGTCGCTTTTTCATCATGCTTGTGATTACACCGTATGATGTTATTTACTACTCATGAGCCGGCAACTCACTCCCGTTGTGCCACAGTATCTTGCAGCACCGATCTTCAGTGTAGTCGTGGCAGAGCTCTCTATTTCATCTATTCTGTGGATACCGCTACTTTTGGGCGTGAGATATTCTGTAGGTGGGTTTTGGTGCGAGTATCCATATGCTTCCACTTGTATATCTTATTTTGTATCTAGTACTCTCCATCTACCACCTGTATGTATTTGACTTAGAGACGAGACTGAGAGATTCGATATATGTATTATATGTGACTCTGGGTGTCGCGCTCGTGTGAGCCGACTTTGGTTTTATTTTGCTATATTGTTTTCACTTCTTATTTGCTTATTTCTTCGCCTACGTTGTCGTATATATGTTGTAGTTGTGTTCCCTCTGATCGCACGCTTTTGGCGTGTCGAGTTTTTAAGTTCTAAAGTTAACCGCAATCAAGACGTTGTCGCTTTGCACCTAGCCGGTTGAGCACGGGTCGATCCACAGGGAGACGGAGCATTTTACTTTCTTGTCGTAACGAGTTAATGCGCAAGGGCAGAATTGTTCAAATCTAACCTATGTGTATTATATGCAAAAATACAATTGTTAGGATTAGATAGGATAGTGTAAGCTAAAGAATTCCGTATTCAAGTCCTTTGAGCCGAACTTAACAAATGAAGCTAGAGCAATCAGCAACAACGTGGATTAGGGTGCTTAAGCACGATATTCGTAGAATCCGGCTTTTTGACCCTTATCCGTCCGTTCTTGTCTCTAGCTTTCGCCTCCGGCCAAATCGAAAGCAACCGGTCGCGGTTAGGAATCACCGTTACCTTGATAGGGTAGGGTGCCTAACAGAGCGCTTGCGTAAGGTTTGGACAGAGTTTCAAATGGAGAAGACGGGAAAAGGAAATGAGCAAAGAAACCATAACTTACAATATCGTTATCTATTCCTAACAACACCATATTCACAACCATTCACAACACAAACGAAAAAGAGAGAACAAAAGAACAAAGAGAAGAAAAGAAAACATTACAAGTAAGTAAGTGCATGGAATTTAAAGAGCAAGTAAGTAAAGGGCATGAATTAAAGCATGTAATGTAAATGACATGAATGTAAAACAAGTAATAAAAGAGCAAGAAATATAAAAGAGCAAGAAAATAACACTAAGAACCATAGAACACAAGAAAAGCCATGGGACCAATAACCAACACTTAAACTTGCAAGCTCAATGAAGAGCTTGCAAGATCAAGAGAAGGGTAAAGAACTCATGTGAAATAAAGGCACAAAAGAGAAGGCTTTATTTAACTTCAAGAATGATACAACCCCTTGAGATCAATGAGTAAAGTTTAACCTTGCAAGCTCAATGAAGAGCTTGCAAGATCAAGTTATGGTAGAGAGCTCAAGGGGGATTAGCTATGTACAAGAAAAGAAAAGAGAAAACAAGAACAAAAGTGTAAAACTTGGGCAAAAGTTAGACAAAGTGAGACCCCTTTACCCTTGCCCACTGCCTGCTATATATAGGCACAAAAGAAAAGAAAATAAACAATAAAAATAGGGCTACGTTGCAGCAAGGAGGGGCCCAAAGCAAACTGGAGGCCAGAGGAGGAGGTAGGGCCGGCCAGGCCGGATTTTCTATGGAAGTGCTCGGTTGAAATCCGAGCACTGGTGCTCGTACTCCTGTGGTGTGCAGGGGTTGTCTCCAGTATGACTTTGGTGTTGCTGGTTTTCTCAAATTTGACTTGGTATGCATCCAGTTCTTGGAGGGAAATAAGTAGCTATGCATCACATCACTACTTTTTGCAATAAATGCACATCACACCATATAGCCCACTTACACTAGCCCACTTGAGTGTGTCATGGCAGCCCCCTAGGTCCATGGTCTAAAGCCCTAAGAGTCAGTGTGTACACATGCTATGTGTTGGACCAAAATATTGTGCACACACTTGTTTGCAAAATAACTCTTAGGATATCGGTCGATTTCCAGTTCTGGCTGCAGTGTTGGCTCACAAATGATATATCCGTGATTCTGGATGTATTTCTAGTATTTTGTCATGGACACCTGTAATCTGTATTGCTGAGCAAACACCGGTTAATAGTACTGATATATACAAAAAATAGATAATGAATGAGCGGTATTAAAATGCAATATTCCGGTATGAACAAATACCCCCAAACTTATCTTTTGCTCATCCCGAGCAAAACAAAATACTAGCCTCACTTTCACAGGGAACGCGATTGCACTGAGTGCGTGCAACAAGCCGTTAAACCTCCAGGTGTCCCTAGTAGGAGGAGTGTTGTCTTCTGAGGGTTTTCAGCGGATATTACCCACAAAATCCCGTCATGTTAATTCATAAGTTAACGTTGATTCTACTCCTACAGTTTAGTATCTACGTTAGAAATTCTATCATCCTAAATTAGAAATATTCAACCCTTATGTTTCACGCCTCCTATCTATTTAACCTCTGATCCTATACGTTCCAAAAAAGTTTAGAAAGATGTAGGTATCTCCTGAGTTTTCCTTCTAAAAGTGCGGTCTCAAATTAGGGATTTTTATCAGTTTTGCAGAAAACATAAGTCTTGTTCTTCATTTCTATCTTTTATCCAAACATCGATTGTATACCCCTACGTGTGTGTAAGTTTGCACCCCTACACTCAAGAATTCAATTCAAGCTATAATACCCTTGCCCTAATACCTAATACTACTTCTTTTCGTTTAATGATGGACGGATTTGCTCACACACCTTTCATGCGACCATTGCTGCTTCTTGAGGCATTAACAGCCGATTACTGAATGTGCGAGCATAAAGCGTAAATAGCAGTTTCCAGGTCTTGACTTTATTTCTTATTTTTTCTTTTTCTTTTATTTTTCTTTTCAAGACCGAATATATTTTTCACTGATACTCTTTTGGTGTTTAGCTTTAAATACCGTTTTTCTTTCATCCTAGGCTTTCAGGCAAGAGTATTTCTAGGTATCCTTTAATATCCCAAGTTTCAAAGTGCGTGTATGTGCAGTTTGTAGGGTATATACTTTCTAAATTTGAACTCAAGAATAGAAACTATTTTTCAGACTTATCTTTCAGTAAAACTTCAATACTTTCCTCTCATCTTGACTTAACTCAAGAACTGATCTCAAGATTTACCCATTTCTCAAAAAAAAACTGTAAGGACGTATAATTACCAAAGTTAAACAGAATGAGGGTTATTTTTAGGGTTTTCAATTCCTAAGCCTAGGACTTAGTTATTTCTAACATATCAACTAAACTTTCGGAATAAAAATCTCAGTTACCCTATTAGCTAATTTGACGACAAAGTTTTTATATTTTTTGGAAATTTTTTCGATTTTTGTGTTTTTTTAATATAGGTATGCAAATGTAGAATATACAAATGAATGTGAAGGAAAGAAATTACCGAACACACCCCTAAACTTAAACTTGACAGTGCCCTCACTGTCAGGCTACACCAAGAGGGTCAAAATTGTCGGCGCTCCCCAAAGAAAATTTTATACAAAACAAAAAACAAAAATATATACACAAAAATGTTCCACCCTAAACTTAAGAAAAACAGTGTTTTCACTGTTAAGCGTTGATGTTCAGGATTAGGGGTGAAAGAGAACAGTATTAAGCTATACAAGGCCTTACAAAAAGCCAAAAGTTAACACCAACCATTCAAAAATTCTATCTTTGTAATATGCGGGTTGGTGAAAGAAGGTGAAGAGGAAAGAAATGGATAATATGCGAGACCGTATGGAGATAGAAGTAGTATACGGTCCCGGTATATGAAAAGAAGAATGGCGAAAGGGAAAAAGGAATGGAATACGAACTTGAGGGTGAAAATGGAGTGAATAAATTAGCACAATTTATAATGACCGATGTGTAAAAAGCGATTGTGCTAATCTATCAACCCGTTGAGAAATGAGATCAAATCCCTCAAGATTCGTGAGAAAACATGGGTACGCCGAACTTGGTAAACCAGACACTGGAAATGAAAGTGATACGGTTTCTTGCAAGGTCGGAACGATGGAGAGGATGGAGGGGAGTGATTAGGGAAGGTCATCGGTTAAAGGTTCAGGAGGGTGTACACAGTCAATAAAAGGAATATGATGAATTGGACAATCCGACTCATCAAGCAAAACAGGTTCATCCTAAAAAATATCCTCAAAATTCTCCTCAAAAGTTATCTCATCCATGCATTTTTCATCAATATCAAGACGCATATGAAGTTCGGGAAAAACAATTAATGAATCGGGATGAAGAATTGGAGAGAAAAACTCATCCAAATCTATAGGTTCATCATCCAAAATATTCCCAGTGTCAATATCCTCAATCAAGTGAAAATCAATATTCTCAGACACCTCATCAAAAGCATGGATTTCAATCGATTCTAGTTCTAATATGGAGGTGTATAGGTCAAAAGGATTGGGTGTGGTTTCACTCGAAAGGGACCTTTCACAATCGGGCAAATCAAAAACTACAAAGTCGCACAACTCATTATCTGTTCTATCTTCAATCGATGAATCGTTTGGAACACTAGATAGACATTCAAAACCGGAGTTGTGGGATTCAAGTTGAAATGGGTAGGTTTGATTTAGAATGGTATACAGCTCACTCTCTCCACTCAAATTCTCGACCTGTACTACTACCTCATCGTACATTGGAAAATGTGGAGCTAGTTGAAAACTAGCTACCGGGTCACTAGGTTGTATGAGGGCGGCCATGGACACATTCAAATCCATCATATGTTGGCATGACGCTACCCTAAAGTATTCCAACAACTGTTTCAGACTAGACATGGGTTGTGAAGGGGTTTCAGTAAAAGATTCAAACTCGTTTGGATACTAGAAACTCCTAAAAGGCTGTTCAGAAGCAATGTCTAGGGAAGGTGCAAAAGTTGGGTAGGATGGCTAGGAATTGAATGGTTGGACAGGGGTAAGATCAACATACGGATAAGAAGGTGAATGGAATTGTTGATCTAAAGAATTCGCAGTAGTGAAAGGAGTGAAAGATCGGCTACGGGATTGTTCAATATGTTCAGCAATGGACATGGGTTTCGGAGTTACAACCGGACTCTCAAAAGGGGTATCAACATAAGAAGGGGTGAATGTTTGAAATGGTTGATACGAAGTGGATTGCGGAGTCCAATTGTTCGTCCTAGACGCGTCTATTCGATCTTTCAAAGAAATTTTAGGCATGGAGAGATCGTTCGACGTCCGACCAAAGCAAGGTCCGTAGGAAGTAATGTCTGGTTGCGGGTACCAAAGTTCGGCAAGAGTTTTGCGAGGTGGGGTACCCATGATATGAAGAGAGAAAGAAAGAAAGAAAGATAGAGAAAAGGAGGGGAAAAAGAATGTGATTTTTTTAGTTAGTTATGAACAAAAGAATGAAATATACATACAAAAAGAATCTGGACAAAAATAATCACGACACAAAAATACCACACACCTAATCGGTCTAGGGTTCACCTAGGCTAACTAGACCTGCTCCAAAACTTGATTGTTGAAGTAAAAGTGTGTCGAGAAGCGGGCTCAAGATATACTGATCACGAGGCCAGATAAGTGCAGAGATAAGGGGAGGTTTTCCGACGCTTTCGCGAAGGTCCTTAATTAAATAACCTTTTCTCTTTTGGCGGTTTCGCCGTTAACACTTTCCTAGACACCCCGTAAACAATATACCGTTAAGCGGTGTTCTTAATACAGTTAACTTCTCCTAGTGAGCGCGAAGTCCTTAAGGCTTAAAGTCTAGTTTCTTTTAAAATTTGTGCGGGTAAACGTTATGCTCAAGTTCGTGATTTGTGGGCCACGGAAAAGGTGATGAAATCCTTTACCGTATGTTGTGGTGTTCGCTTGCCCTTAAGTCCGTATTAATTGATCAATGCGCAATTTAATAAAAAATTATTCAAAGAATCAAACAATCATTTTTTTACGTTAAGCACGACACTGCAACAAATACGGGTTAGTTAATTTGAGCGTCTGGAAGTGAACTTGCAAAGAATCCTGCAAAGATATATAGTGGATGCATCGGATTTGAGAAGAAGGTGTTAGTAAAGTACATGCCGTTAAGTTTTTTGGTTAGGTAACCCTCGTTGAATCAAATCCGGTAAGCTTGAAAAGTTCTCTTGCACGGGTCAAACTACCCGGATCTTTGGTACTGTACTTCGCAATCACCTTACCCTTGAATGTACACTTTGCTCCCCAAGATCGCAGTTCGTAAATCCGCAAAAATTTATAAATGTCGAAAAAACGGATATTAGTGCAAAAAAGCGATACGAATGCCCAAATACTTGCACACTAAAAATTATAAAAAAAACAAACAATAAAAATGGGACAAAAACAGAACACTGGAGAACAGAGAAAAAATTTTGGAGCCAAAAGAGGAGCTATGGCCGGCGACGCCGGATTTTGAGGGTGTGTCGCCGGATCTTCTTTGGAGAGTGGGCTCTAATTTTCTTCTGTGATCACACTGTTCTGCTAGTATCACACTGGTATTGTTTGATTTTTCAGATGAGTTACAGTGTGCAAGCAGGTCTAGAATCCAGAGAGAAATTTTTTTAGTTTAGTTAGTGTTTTTGTTTTGGTTTTGAAATTTTTAGTTAATTTTGAAAATAGGGTTAGATGTATAAGTGAGATGTACAATGATTAACCCAAAATAACAAAAATAAAAACGTTACCGTCTCCCCGGCAACGACGTCATTTGATCGCACGCTTTTGGCGTGTCGAGTTTTTAAGTTCTAAAGTTAACCGCGATCAAGACGGTGTCGCTATGCAGCTAGCCGGTTGAGCACGGGTCGATCCACAGGGAGACGGAGCGTTTTACGTTCTTGTCGTAACGAGTTAATGCGCGAGGGCGGAATTGTTCAAATCTAACCTATGTGTATTATATGCAAAAATACAATTGTTAGGATTAGATAGGATAGTATAAGCTAAAGAATTTCGTATTCAAGTCCTTTGAGCCGAACTTAACCAATAAAGCTAGAGAAATCAGCAACAGCGTGGATTAGGATGCTTAAGCACGGTATTCGTGGAATCCGGTTTATTGACCCTTGTCCATCCGTTCTTGTCTCTTCCTTTCGCCTCCGGCCAAATCGAACGCAACCGGTCGCGGTTAGGAATCACCGTTACCTTGATAGGGTAGGGTGCCTAACGGAGCGCTTCCGTAAGGTTTGGACGAAGTTTCAAATGGAGAAGACGGGAAAAGGAAATGAGAAAAGAAAGCTTAACTTACAATATCGTTATCTATTCCTAACAACACCATATTCACAACCATTAACAACACAAACAAAAAAGAGAGAACAAAAGAACAAAGAAAAGAAAAGAAAACATTACAAGTAATTAAGTGTATGGAATTTAAAGAGAAAGTAAGTAAAGGGCATGAATTAAAGTATGGAATGTAAATGACATGAATGTAAAGCAAGTAATAAAAGAGCAAGAAATATAAAAGAGCAAGAAAATAACACTAAGAACCATAGAACACAAGACAACCCATGGGACCAATAACCAACACTTAAACATGCAAGCTCAATGAAGAGGTTGCAAGATCAAGAGAAGGGTAAAGAACTCATGTGAAATGAAGGCACAAAAGAGAAGGCTTTATTTAACTTCAAGAATGATACAACCCCTTGAGATCAATCACCAAAGCTTAACCTTGCAAGCTCAATGAAGAGGTTGCAAGATCAAGTTAAGGTAGAGAGCTCAAGAGGGATTAGCTATGTACAAGAAAAGAGAAAAGAAAACAAGAACAAAAGTGTAAAACTTGGAACAAAAGTTAGACAAAGTGAGACCCCTTTACCCTTGCCCACTGCCTGCTATATATAGGCACAAAAGAAAAGAAAATAAACAATATAAATAGGGCTACGTTGCAGCAAGGAGGGGCCCACAGCAAACTGGAGGCCAGATGAGGAGGTGGGGCCGGCCAGGCCGGATTTTCTAGGGAAGTGCTCGGTTGAAATTCGAGCACTGGTGCTCGTACTCCTGTGGTGTCCAGGGGTTGTCTCCAGTATGACTTTGGTGTTGCTGGTTTTCTCAAATTTGACTTGGTATGCATCCAGTTCTTGGAGGGAAATAAGTAGCTATGCATCACATCACTACTTTTTGCAATAAATGCACATCACACTATATAGCCCACTTGCACTAGCCTACTTGAGTGTGTCATGGCAGCCCCCCTTGGGCCATGGTCCAAGTCCCAAGAGTTAGTGTGTACACATGCTCTGTGTTGGACCAAAATATTGTGCACACACTTGTTTGCAAAATAACTCTTGGGATATCGGTCGGTTTCCAGTTCTTGCTGCAGTGTTGGCTCACAAATGATATATCCGTGATTCTGGATGTATTTCTATTATTTTGTCACGGACACTTGTAATCTGTATTACTGAGCAAACACCGGTTAATAATACCGATATATAAAAAAATAGATAATGAATGAGCGGTATTAAAATGCAATATTCCGGTTTGAACACCGCCTTTAGGCATAAGATTGCTCTTAATTAGGGAAGCCTTTTTATATACTATGTTTTGTATCCATTTTGGACCAGTTTTTATAAAGGAGATGTTGCCGAAATTTTTAGTAAACAACTTGAGATTTTAAAAAGGAGATGTGATGTTTTGAAACAAATGTTTTACCACTCTACTTCATTTCATGGTTTAGATTTCTGGGTTTCGGCCTACTTGAATTACGTTACGCCTTTAGACGTTGCGTGATTTAAGTGACGGTCGCGTTCCTAAATTGGGTCGTGACAGTAATATACAATCCAGTACTATACAATAATGGCCTCTAGGGCATATATCACTAACTATCTCCGACTTGCACTAAGGCCATGTATTGGAATATCGCAGACCTAACATATCGAATAGTCTCTCGAACTGCGTCTGAGGGATGGCCTTTGTGAGTGGATCTGCAGTGTTGTTCTCTGTATCTACTCTTCTCACCTCGATCTCCAGCCGATCCACGATCTTCCTGATCAGGTGATACCACATCAAGATATGTCTGGACTTCTGATGGGACCTTAGTTCTTTTGCTAAAACTATAGCCCCGTTGTTGTCACAATACAAAGTTATTGGATCAACAATGGACGGAACCACCTGAAATTCTGTAATGAACTTCCTCATCCAAACTGCTTCTTTCGTGGCGTCACATGCAGCGATATACTCTGCCTCCATCGTCTAGTCAGCGGTATCCTACTTGGAGCTCTTCCAACAGACCGTCTCTCCATTGAGGGTGAAGACATAACCCGACATGGATTTGGAGTCATCCTTATCACTCTGGAAGCTGGAGTCGGCGAATGCCTCGATCTGGAGGTTTTTACTGCCATACACCAAGAACATCTTCTTATTCCTTCTCAGGTACTTGAGAATGTTCTTAACCGCTATCCAGTGCTTCTTTCCAGGGTATGACTGATACCTACTTACTATGCTCGGTGCGTAAGCAACATCTGGTTTGGTACACAGCATCGCATGCATTATAGATCCTACTGCCGAAGCGTAAGGTATAATACTCATACAATTCCTTTCCAAATTAGTCTTGGGAGACATCTCTTTAGAGAGGGTGATCCTGTGACAAGCGGGAAATTACAATGCTTGGAATCTTTCATACTAAATTTTTTTAGTATGGTGTCAATGTACCTAGACTGTGAAATTCCCAACATTCTCTTAGATTTATCACGATAGATCTGGATCCCCAGAATGTAGGAGGTATCATCTCGGTCTTTCATGGAGAACTTTTATGATAAGAATCTTCTGACTGATTGTAGCATAGGAATATCATTTCCTATCAGAAGAATGTCATCCATATACAAGACGAGAAATACCACATTTCTCGCTACAATCTTACTGTAAATGCATGGTTCATCTGGATTTTTGATAAAGTCAAAATCTTTGACCATCTCACATGGAGGCAGTAAGCGATAGGAGGGGTTTCGTCTCTCCCGGTATTGGGAGTTGATGCTGCGCTATGCTCGATTGGCTATAACAGCAAGTCCCTGGCCAGGGCTGATGAGATTTACAGATAAGTGTTATCAGTAGTCTCTCGAAAGATTATAGGCCACACATCAGCATGATTTATCGAGTTATTGGGGTCTGATGATTACACCCTCAGACTCAATATGTGATATATCAGACGAAGAGACCGGATTGTATGGTAAGTGTAACTTATTGGCTCTACAGGAGTTTGGACAAGTTTTCTTGTTGATCTTCTATCCGTTCAATACCTGGGTAGCCGTTACGTCCAGCCAGTACCGCTGACGGCTTGTGGATATCTGATGTGATCATTACCTACTGCTGGCGTATTGACGAGTCTTTAGAGTCCCACATAGAGGTTTCCTAGTTCAAGCGAAACGAAGTAGGGTACGTATGGAGATATGTGCGGGAGCTTGATTAAATACGAGTATATGATACCGTATTCTAATCTAGCGGTTTATTATATCAGCCGGGTTATATATGATATAACAGGATTATTGAATCAAGTGTTGATTCAATGATTTGATTTATATATATATATGTTTATATATTTAATATTAGCCGGGTTATATATGATATAACCGGATTATTGAATCAAGTGTTGATTTAATAATTTAATATATATATATATATATTAACTAATATTAAGCTCACTTAATATATAAATATATATAAAGATAAGAAAATCTTAAGTGAGCTTAATATTAGTTATATATATATATATATATATATATATATTGTATCATTGTTGATGATATATTGAATATGGATGTATGAGAATCACACAAAAGGTAAACATGAGATGATAATGATTTAGATTTATGAATTAAAGAAAAAGAGAATGAGTTATTATTCTTGAATTGCTTTGAGAAGCATGGAGAAGTCATGATTCATCTTTTCTCTTTGTTTTATTCATAGATATTTATCATTCTCTTACTTTCATCTTAGCTCATGGTTCACTCTCTCACTTCCAAGTTCATCTTCTTTATCTCCTCACTAGTTTTTTTAGAGTGAGAAAAAGAAAAAGAAAAAGAAAAGAAAAGAAAGATTTTTAGTGAGCATAATTCTTACTTCATCAACCTACACTACTCTAGCAAATTATTAAGGGTTGTTCTCTTCCATAATACCTTGATTAGTGAAGTGTGAGCTTGAATGTGAGTTGCCTCAAGGTAGATCATCTTCGACGACGAAAACAACAAGCAAGCCCGTTTCATCCTTCAAGTGGAGTCAAAGAGGAGTTCTAGGGACTACTAATTGGAGCTTGAGAAGTGAAAGACTAGACTATAAAGGTTGTAGACTCTCTTCACTTAGTTTAGAACTTGTTTTCTTAATTTTGAAACCCTAATTCTCTATTTCAATTCTTGTTTAGTATGCTTAGCCTTCTAAATTTTTAAAATTGCATACTTGATGCTCATAGAACCCTAGTAGAGGTGCTAAGAAATACTTTTATGGTATCAGAGCCAAGCTAGAGGCTTAGGAGTGCTTTAGACGAAGTTAAAGTGTTTGATCGACGTTTTAAATACAAATTTTACTAGTTTCTGTCCAATTTTTGAAACTTCATTTTTTCCACATTAAAAATGCCCAGAAAATCATGCAGGTAATTTTATGAAGTCACAAGAAATACGAGCACGTAACACCGCAACTTGGTCGTGGAACTGCCGCCTATACCATGTATTGGCTGCGGTTCCGCCGCTTATACCATATATTGGTCGCGGTTCCGCCGCGAAAATGTGGAGTTAGGAGCTCGTTTTTCTTATGCTGCTTCATTTTCTTATTTTGGATTTTCTGAATATTTTTAATGACACTCAAATTATTGAGGTCTCTATATATTGTGGTTGTTTGAAACATCGATCGAAATGTTAACATCGTCTATATTGCTTTGGTTATGTGATACAATTTTTGGAATCCACATTGATTAGTTTTATGAAAAATAGTTATTGATTTGTAAATCTCGCATTTTAGTCTTAAATGATGCATTACCACAGAGTTTGGATTTGGATCGAAACTTCGTCATAATCGCGTATCATACGCGAATACTCGCCGGGAGACACTAGTAGACAGCCACGTCCCTTTGCCCCGACCAAGTGACTATAGGAGAACCCCATGGCTAAGAGCATCCACTCGGGTGCTCACGGCCATAGTGTTCCGCCCAAGTCCACTTCGTTGACGGCCTCAGGGGTGCAGCCATTCACTAAAGTTCTCGACAAGCTTTCGAATCATCAATCAGGAATCTTGTTGAATTATCTGGCTTAACCTTTGAAAAGTATTTTCAATTCAAAGCTTAAATATGAGGTTTAAAGGGTTAGACATGAAATTCGGAATATGTGATAATCCGGATTTATGATGTCTATAGATGCAGATTCTAATTATTGTAGTTTTCATTTTTTTTCTGCGACCGTAAGTGTAATATGTGGCAGTATCCTCGATATCGTTGCTATACGACAACGACATTAAGGATATGCATATTTACTTACATTGATGACATGTGATGTTATTATGTTGCTATCGATATGTTATATTGGATCGTCGTGATTGAATAGCCGGGGTTTTACGTGAGATAAGAGTTTTTCATTACTGGCTTAATCTAAATCACGGACTTCCTAGTATATGCTATATTTCATATGTTTGCTTCTGCTAATTTTGTGATATGATATGATCATATAACTGCGTGAGATGAATTCTACTTATATATATGATATATTAGTAGACACTATATATGTTTTGCATCCGCGCTAATCCTGACCCCGCCCTGCCGTAAGTTAAGTAACTTTATGGTGAAGACCCGGGTCCCTGTGGCGAATGCGGATGTCATATATGTGTGTTTTATTTTCGTTTCTTCTGTGATGTTTAGGAAACATAAATGATGGGACGTCATTAATAAGATTAATGAAAAGAAAATAAACCTAAAAGATGTTGTAAAATCAAATTTTTCAAAAAGGTAGCTCTAGTTTTTGCTTTGCATAGCGGTATTCCATTATGAATATCCTGCAACTCATTCGATGAGGAAAGTTCCCAGATCCCTTCACCGGGAATGACCTCTTTAGCAAAACTAGCATATGCTAAAACCCACTCGGTTTGTTTTGAAAACTACTCAATTTTTAAAGTGGAGCTTAAACCACTCCTTTTCAAATCACTAGGTTCTACAACGATATCAAATTCATTACGTTAAGGGTTTTCTTCAAAACCAGTCGTAGCCCTCCGTCATTTCAGATAGGTACTGTTTAGTATTCGTGCTGTGTTTGTCGACCTTGTCGAGGCGTAGTGTTCGTTAGCTGATTAGTGCATTTCAGCCGCATTATGATGCGATTGGTTAGGGCAGTCGTACGACTTTGTTGACCTTGTCAAGGATCGTGCGGGTGGATCTAAATCAGTCACGAAATGACGGGTTGAACTTGACTTGCGGTTTATGGTTTGTTGACCTTGTCAAGGTCATAAACCGCATGGGTAAAAACGATTATCCGGAATTTCAAGTGTTGAAATTTGCAATGAGATTGCATACCTTCTATGTGATAGTTGGATCCCGATACCCACTACGAGTAAGTGTTACTCCTGGGAGAGGTTTTCACTTTACAATTAGCTAATTCATTAGGTGCCTAAGAAAGGTGTTAATGGAATTATGCCCTTGCGGAAACTAGATTATTTAATTAGTTCCATGCGAAAGCACGGGGAGACTCCCTCGGAGTACCAACACCAGCCTGGCTGACCGATTAGCGAACTTATAGGGTGTAATTAATCCCCGCTAATCTTACCTTTTAGGGTTTGAAGGAAGATTTGATAAAACTAGTGGGAGCCATCCTGATTAGATAAGATAATAACTAATCTAATTTTACAAGAGTGCACGCTAAAGTGTTTTCTTCTCTCTCTCTAAGTGGCGACCATGTCACGTCTTAATTAGGATAATAACATGTATGTATTGGCCGAATCCGCTTATTATTCTGGGTTGGGGAACATTGGTTCCGCTCTATTTTATGGCAACTGTCATAAATCCGGGCAAGGGATAGGAGAATTCAAGGATTTCCACACAACCCAGATGAACAAAGAGTATTCTAATGTATCTTCTTCGGATGTGTTAATTATTGAGAACTGTTTCTCAGTCTACTCTACGTCTTGGGTATTAAATACCGGATCAGGATCCTACATTTATAATCTGTTACAAGGGTTAAAGAAAAGTAGAAAACTGGGAAAGGGTGATATGTCTCTCAGAGTAGGGAATAGAGTAATTGTTGCTGCCGAAGCTGTCGGCGAATATCACCTAGTATTGCCAAATGGTAATACATTGATTTTGAACGACTGTTATTTCGTATCGTTGATGATGAGCAATATAATATCCATATCTTTATTAGATAAAGAAGGATATAACTTTGTATTAAAGAAAAAATTTATGTACATTTTCTTAAATCAAGTGTTGATTGGGTTTGGTACGCTGTGTAATGGTTTATATGTTCTAAATCAAAATACAGTTCTAAATATACAGAACACACAAGAGGAAAAGTTCAGAAATGAACAAAGCCTTCTTATGGCATTGTAGACTTAGTTATATCAATGCGACTAGACTAGCTAAGTTGCATAAGGATGCATATTTGGAACCATTCGAATTTACATTTTATGAAACTTGTCAGTCTTGTCTCAAAGGAAAGATGACCAAAACTCCGTTTGGGGCACGGAGCAAGAGCTACTGAACTCTTGGGACTGATACATAGTGATGTATGCGGTCCTATGTCTACACATGCCAGAAATGGTTCCTCATACTTCATTATATTCACCGATGATCTCTCAAGATTTGGACATGCGTTCCTATTGAAACACAAATCTGAAGCTTTTGAGAAATTCAAGGAATATAAGAGCAAAGTAGAGAACCAGAAAGGTAAAAGTATTAAAATCCTTCGATCTGATCAAGGAGGTGAATACTTTAGCATGGAATTATGTGATTATCTAAAAAAGAATGGGATTCTCTTACTCCTCCGTATACACCACATCACAATGGTGTATCAGAAAGGAGGAATCTCACCCTATTACATATGGTGCGCTCTATGATGAGTATTGCTGAGTTACCTATTTCCTTTTGGAGTTATGCACTTGAGACAGCCGTATACCTATTGAATCAAGTTCAATTAAAATATGTGCCTAAAACATTATATGAGATATGGAGTGGAAAGAAACCATATCTTAAACGAGTTAAGATATGGGGTTGTCCGGCCTATGTTAAAATAGAGAATCCAGAAAAACTCGAAGCACAATCAGTTCTTTGCAAGTTTGTATGATATCCAAAGAATTCACTTGGATATCTATTCTACCATATTGAGGAACAAAAAGTGTTTGTTGCTCAACATGCCACCATTTTAGAAAAGGAATTTCTTGTAAAATAAATTAGTGGTAATGAGGTAGAGTAGGAAGAAGTTCAATATACATAAACTACAATTGAAAATTTGGTAGAACCAGAGGATTCGATAGTCCCCGAATAACATCAACCACTCTACGGATCTAGTAGGGTTTCTTACCCACCTGAGAGATACTACGGTTTTCTCATAGAAGGTAGGAGCGAGGATTGCATCATGGAAGATGATGATCCAACTAGTTTTGAGAAGGCCATCATTAGTGGGGACTCTATGAGATGGCTGGATGTTATGCGATCTGAGATGGAATCTATGTACACCAACAAAGTATAGACTTTGGAAGTTGCTCCTGAAGGAGTAAAACCCATTGGGAGAAAGTGGATCTTCAAGAAGAAAATTGGTGTAGATGGAAAGGTTGAGACCTTCAAAGCTAGGCTTGTAGCAAAAGGTTTTCGTCAACGACCGGTGTCGACTATGACGAGACCTTTTCTTCAGTGGCTATGCTTAAGTCCATCAGGATCCTACTTGCCATTGCCGCATACCTTGACTATGAAATCTGGCAGATGGATGTCAAGATCGCTTTTCTAAATGGTGATTTAGAAGAGAGCGTGTATATGACATAGCCAGAGGGCTTCGTAGACAGTGGGAGCAGCGGAAAGGTGTGAAAACTACTTAAATCAATATACGGATTAAAGCAGGCATTGCGGAGCTGGAACATCTATTTTGATGTCGCAGTCAAAGAGTTTGACTTCATCAAAAATGTAGATGAACCTTGTATATATAAAAAAGTTGTAGAGAGTAAGGTTATCTTTTTCTTATTGTACGTGGATGACATATTCTTGATAGGAAATAATGTTTCTATGCTGCACTCAGTCAAACTCTTTCTATCACAAAAGTTCTCTATGAAAGATCTGGATGATGGCTCCTATATCCTGGGGATAAAAATCTATAGAGATAGATCTAAAAGGATGTTGGGATTGTACTAATCCAGATATATAGACACCATACTAAAGAGGTTTAGTATGGAAGATTCTAAGCGTGGTAATTTAACTGCTTGTTCAGGAATCACTCTCTTTAAAGAGATGTCTCCCAAGACTGATTTGGAAAGGGCTCGCATGAACGTGATACCTTATGCTTCTGCAGTTGGGCCTATCATGTACGCGATATTATGCACCAGATCGGATGTAGCTTACGCACTTAGTGTAGTAAGTATGTATCAATCAAACCCAGGGGAGAAGCACCGGATAGCTGTGAAGAACATTCTTAAGTACTTGAGAAGGACTAAAGTGATGTTCTCAGTGTATGATAACGGAAAACTCCAAGTGGAGTCCTTTACCGATTTGAGCTTCCAGAGTGATAAGGATGAAAACAAGTCTGTCTTGGGCTTTGTTTTCACCCTCAATTGAGAGGCAGTATGTTGGAAGAGTTTCAAGCAAGATACCGTTGTGGACTCGATGATGGAGGATGAATACAACGCTGCCAACGATGCTGCCAAAGAGGCTATCTGGATGAAGAAGTTCAATATTAAACTTAGTGTGGTTCCATTCATTGAGAATCCAACACCTTTGTATTGTGATAAAAATGGAGTTGTGGCTTTGACCAAGGAACCCCGGTCCCATCAGTGATCCAGACATATTCTAAGGCGGTATCACCTAATCCGAGAGATAGTTGATCGCCGTGAGATCGAGGTCAGGAGAGTAGACATGAAGAACAACACAGCGGATCCACTCACAAAGGCCCTCCCTCAGACACAGTTCTAGAGACTTTTTGGGATGTTGGGTGTGCAATACTATAACAAATAGCCTTAGTGCAAGTAGGAGATTGTTAGAATTATGTATGCCCTAGAGGCCATTATTGTATATTATAATGGATGCTTGGACATATATACAGAGGACTTTCTTGCTCGATATGATAATATGCTATCTGGTTGTTCTGTATCTTAATATATGCACTTGTTTTAGTTTACATGTTGATAAAGCCCTTAGGATGTTGGTTTGACTACCAAGACTATGATGCAGATCATAGTAGTGGGGCTTGTGTAGTCCACAAGCACATCCTTAATGGTTCTTAGTCGAGGGAGTATCGAGACATGGCATCGATATTCTAGAGTAGACTAGTGTGTACGTTTCTTGACCCTGTATGGGAAGATAGTTGATCCCATAACCATTGGTGTTTGACATCAAAGATTGTACACAAGTGCTCATTCAGAATTAGTACACCGAATATGACTCGCCGAGAACTCCTAGATGGTACCATACCTATCGTCAGATAGCAGTTCTCTGGTGAAACTTGTACAGGTTAGTCTGTAGACTTGATATTGTCATAGTGTCTTGTGTGTGTTAGGAATATGTATGCCCTAGAGGTCATTATTGTACATTATTGTATATTATAGTGGATGCTTGGACATATATATATATATATATATATATAGGACTTTCTTACTCGACATGATAGTATGCTATCTGGTTTCTCTTTATCATAACATGTACACTTATTATACTGTCTCTCTGATATATGTTGATAAAGCCCTTAAGATGTGTACTTGACTACCAGAACTATGATGCAAATCATACTAGTGGGGCCAGGGTAGTCCACAGGTACATCCTTTAATGGTTCCTAGTCGAGATAGTATCGAGACAGGGCATCGATATTCCAGAGTAGGATAGTGTGTACGTTTCTTGACCATGTATGCGGCGATGGTTGATCCAATAGCCATTGGTGTTTGACATCAGAGATTGTACATAGGTGCTCATTAGAGAATGGGTACACCGAACAGGACTCGCCGAGAACTCCTAGATGGTATTATACCTATCGTCAGATAGCAATTCTCTGATGACACTGGTACAGGTTAGTCTGTAGATCCGAGATCGTCATAGAGCCTTGTGTGGTTCCCACTGTGCTTTGATTTCCTTCCTACCATGGCTCAAAGGAGTCGTGCAAACAGGTGGATTTTAGGTACAGTCCCGAGTCACATGGAGGCAATAAGCGATAGGAGGGGTTTCGTCTCTCCCGGTATTGGGAGTTGATGTTGCGCTATACTCGATTGGCTATAACACAAAGTCCCTGGCCAGGACTGATGAGATTTACTGTTAAGTGTTATCAGTAGTTTCTCAATCTGTTATGATCCTCACATCGGCATGACTTATCAAGTAACTGGGGTCTGACGTTTACCACCCCTAGACTTGATATGCGACATATCAGACGAAGAGACTGGACTATACAGTAAGTGTTACTTGTAGGATTTATGGGAGTTTGGATAAGATTGCTTGTTGATCTTCTATTCGCTCAATACCTGGGTAGCCTTTACATCTAGCTAGTACCGTTGATGGCTTGTGGGTAACTGATGTGATCATTACCTACTGCTGGCATATTGACGAGTCTTTAGAGTCCCACACAGAGATTTCCTAGCTCAAGCGAAATGAAGTAGGGCACATATGTGATATGTGCAGGACCTTGATTAAATACTTGTATGTGATACTGTATTCTAATCTCGTGATATATTGTATCAGTCGGTTATATGTGATATAACCAGGTTATTGAATTAAGTGTTGGTTCGATAAATTGATATACAAATAAAAAGATATTAGTTGGCTATATATGATATAGTCGGATTATTAAATCAAGTGTTGATTTAATAATTTGATATAAAATTATATATTTGATATATTAACTAATATTAGCTCACTAAAGAATTTCTTCTCTTGATATATATATATATATGTTGATATATATATAATTATGTGATATATATATATATATTTGTATATATATATATATATTACATATACTATTTTGTCATGGTGGATGATACATTGGACATGGGTGTATGATACTCACACCATGGCTTAGGATAATATGAGATTTTATTATTTAAAGTAAATCAAAAATTAAGTGGAAATGTGCAGGCCTTAAGATGCTTGTGGAAGCATATAGAAACCATGTCACATTCCATTAATTTTTGTTTTACTCTAGATATTTTTAAACCCAACCATAATCCTTAGCCATGGTTAACTCTCTATAAATATCTATGAGATATTTTTGTTAGTTATATGTATACCCTAGAGGCCATTACTGTACATACAATGTATATTGTAGTGGATGCTTGGACATATATAGGGAGGACTTTCTTGCTCGACATGATAGTATGCTATCTGGTTGTACTTTATCTTAACATGTACTCTGATTGTCTCTATATTACAAGTTGATAAAGCCCTTAGGATATGTACTCGACTACTGGGACTATGATGAGATCATACTAGTGGGGCCACGGTAGTCGACGAGTACATCCTATAACTGTTCCTAGTCGAGGGTGTATCGAGACAGGGCATCGATACACCAAAGTAGACTAGCGTATACGCATCTTGATCCATATGATGGGCGATGGACGATCCCATATCCATCGGTGTTTGACATCAAGGATGGTGTACGGGTGCTCAGTAGAGACCGGGTACACTGGACGGACTCGCCGAGAACTCCCAGATGGTATTATACCTCACGTCAGATGGCAGTTCTCTGGTGACACTGGTACAGGTTAGTCTGTAGACCCGAGATCATCATAGAGTCTTGTGTGATTCCCACTGTGCTTTGATTTCCATCATACCATGTCCAAGAGGGCGTGCAAAAAGGTGGCTTTTGGGTACAGTCCCGAATCATATGGAGGCAATGAGCGATAGGAGGGGATTCGTCTCTCCCGGTATAGGGAGTTGATGTTGCGCTGTGTTCGATTGGCTATAACTGGAAATCCCTGGCCAGGGTTGCTGAGATTTACTGGTAAGTGTAATCAGTAGTTTCTCGAACTGTTATAGACCTCATATCGACACGACTTATCAAGCTACTGGGGTCTGACGTTTACCACCCCTAGGCGAGATATGCGACATATCAGACGAAGAGAACGGACTGTATGGGAGTGTTACTGATTGGATTCGCAGGAGAACGTACAGGCTTGCTTGTTGATCTTCTGATCTCTCAATACCTAGGTGGCTGTTACGTTTAGCTGACCGCTTGCAACTTGTGGGTGTTTGATATGATCATCACCTACTGCTGGCGTATTGACGATTCTTTAGAGTTCTACATAGAGGTTTCTTGGCTCAGGAAAAACGGAGTAGGAGCACATATATGATATGTGCGGGACCGAGAACAATACGTGTATGTGATACCGTATTAGATTCTCACGATATGAGATATCGGCCGGGTATATGTGATATAGCCGGGTCATTGGATCAAGTGTTGATTCGATGAACTGATACATATTATATTAGTCGGTTATTTGTGAAATGGCCGGATTATCGGATCAAGTGTTGATTCGATAATTTAATGTATAATTATATATTTGATATATTAAATTACATTAACTGATATAAGCTCACTAAAAGATTCTTTTTCTCACTCGGGTAATACATTGATATATATGAGATATATGTTAATTGTATTATTTTATTTTGTTACAATAAATATTATATATATGTGATATATAATATTGTAACATGATATGCTTATTAATGCAACATGTTTAGTGGAGATTAAACATGGTTAGGGTTTGATTTGGGTTAAGCTTTTCTAGAAGTTTCTAGAAGCTTTGCTTTTTGTTTTGGTAAAGATATTTTGTGAAGATATTTCCTTAACCTAACCCAAACCCCTTTACCATGGTTTTTTCTCTACATGAGTTAAGGATTCATTCTTAACTATGGTTGCATTTCTAACCTCACATATTAGTTTCATTATTCATCACAAAAGGATTACTATTCTTCTTCTTCTTCCTTGAGCTTTTGAAAAGCTTTCTAGGTTTTTCTTAAGTGATGAAAATGAGTGAGTTAATGAAAACAAATGAGAGCTAAAATCCTACTTCATCATCTTAATCTATCCTAGC
This sequence comes from Agapanthus africanus, assembly GCA_030015575.1. Classification (NCBI taxonomy): domain Eukaryota; kingdom Viridiplantae; phylum Streptophyta; class Magnoliopsida; order Asparagales; family Amaryllidaceae; genus Agapanthus; species Agapanthus africanus. The sequence continues at coordinate 815,650,411 of JASDDO010000024.1, forward strand.
CATTTAGATTAGGGTGTTCACTTCATTTAGTGAGTGAGAGCTTGTGTTAAAGAAACTTCAAGGTAGATCATCTTTATTATCGAAGATCGGAAGCAAGCTTGCATCTTTCTCTTTGTGGAGCCTCTCTAGAGTTCGGGAACTCGATGATCGCAGCGAAAGAACCTCAACACGGAGCTTTAGAAGTGAAGGAACGGACTACAAAGGTTGTAATCCCAAACTCTTAGATCTAAAGATATTTACATGCTTTGTTTCGCCTAATCTCTAGTTTAAAGATCTTTGTTAGGATTGTTCGGCACGTCTAAATTTTAAATCGGGCATGTTTGATGCCTTATAGACCCTTGTATGACTGCCCTGGAACCCTGCAGTGGTATCAGAGCCAAGCTAGAGCTTTAGGCGAAGTCTAGACGAAATTTAAAGTCCGATCGAACTCCGAATACCCGTAAAACCCTAGTTTCTGGAAATTTATCAAAAATGTTGATTTTTTCATATTAAAAATACTCAAAAAAATCAGCAAGGTATTTTAGGAATTACTGTGAAAAACGACCCACTGATTCCATTAATACATGCCTTGCGCGGCGGTTCCGCGGCTGAACAGTGGACTTAGGATTTCAATTTTCCACAGTAACATCCGTAGGTACTTCCTGATGTTTCTGGGAATTTTTAATTTACTCAAGTGTTGAGTTTTCTGGGTTGTATTGGGAACTCGTTGATTCGATCGGATAATTTAACTTCGTTTAAGTTTTTCCGGATAATTTTAGAACGTGTTAAAAAGTTCAAACGGATATCAATAACTCACTTTTTCCCCTGTCAGAAATTTTTTCAAAAGTTGGATTTTTTCTCGAGTTTGAAACTTCTGGAAAATCTTCCAAGTAACGTGGTGGACCCTCTAGAAGAATACAAACCTTAACTCGATTATGTGACCGTCTGAACCGCCTCTGAACCTTAGGGTTTGGGGCAGTACGGCGTTGCCACATGTGAGGCGTTGGCTTGACCCTTCTACGGCTGGACCATTGGTACTGTGGTATGTGATAGATGCTTTTAAACTCCGCTCAAGTGTTGAGCTATTTGGGAAATCTTGGGTGTTTGATTATTCGATCTTAAAGTTTAACATTGTCTTTTTATCTGGAATGTGATACAATATTTGGAATCCACAGGTAGTTATGAGATAACTAATTTGAATGTTATAAATCTAGCAGTTTAGTCTCTGATGATCGGTTGCCACGGGATTTTGATGCGATCAAAAGTCCGTCGCAATCACGTAGCGTATGTGGATACTCGCCGGGTAAACTTAATAGACAGCCATGCCCCATAGCCCCGACCAAGTGACTGTAGGAGAACCCCGTCGCCAAAAGTATCCGTTCGGGTGCTCGCGGCAGCGGTGTTCCGTCTTAGTGCACTTCGTCGACGGCATCCGGGGGTGCGACCGTCTACTAATGTTTGCGACGAGCATTCGATCAGGATGTCGGGAATCTTGTTGAATTGCCCGACTTGATATTGAAAAGAGTTTTCGATAATGAGACTAAAATGCAGGGTTTATAATTGTTAGGCATGCGATGTCTAAGGAATTCATTTGATTAGGAATGCGATGTCTAAGGTGGTTGCGGATTCCAACTGTTGTAGTTTTACACTTTCTTTTCTGTGATTGTAAGCGTAGTATGTGGTGTATCGCCGGCTTCGTTGCTATACATCAACGACAATCGGGATACGTATGCTTTCTTACGTTGATGATATGAGATATTATGTGTTGCTGTGATTTGTTATATTGGATCGTCGCGTTTTGAATAGCCGGGGGTTTTATGTGAGATGAGGGTTTTTATTTTCATTCATGTAAAATTCATTGTATGTAATATTCTTTTATTGGGGCACTTCCGGGCTGAGGATGATGTCACCATTGTATATTATTTACTTTTCCGCATTAGGTAGATCCAAGGCGGGGAGTACAAGTAACCGGGTTCCAGGGTCCAGTAGGAGACCATCTCGAGGAGTCGAGACCGGGTCTCCTAACCCTAGAATTGGCAGTGTTGCTTGCCGCTCTCGTAGGGGTCTAGGGATGTGGGTTTGGCTATTCATCGCGACCGTGGAATTCGTGTTTTATACATGGTCGTACTAAAACACGGACGTCCTAGTATATCCAATATTTCATATATGTTCTTCTGCTGCAATGTTCTGTGATGAGATCATATTACTGCCTGAGACGAATGTTTATATTATATATATGAGATATATGTTATATTGCAGATTTCGTTTCAAATGTGATGCTTGTGAAGCATAATAAAATGGGACTTCATTAATGAGATTAATGAAATAAAAGAAACCTAAAGATGTTGTAGAAACTTGTTTAAAAACTGGTAGCTCTAGTTCTTGCTTTGCATAGCGGTGTTCCTTGTAGAACATCCAGCACCTTATTCGATAAAGAAAGAGCCGAGATCCCTTCACCGGGAGTGACCTCTTTAGTGAAACTAGCAGATGCTACAAACTCGGTTTGTCTTTTGATTGCTTCTATAGTTCTTGCTTTGCACAGCGGTATTTGTGAAATATCCTGCACCTTATTCGATGAGGAAAGAGTCGACGATCCCTTCACCGGGAGTGACCTCTTCATCAAAACTAGAAAAGCCTCAAAAAAACACTCCATTTAAAATCACTCGATTCTACAACGATATCAAGTTCATTACGCAAAGGGTTTTCTTAAAAACCTGTCGTAGCCCTCCGTCATTTCAGATAAGTAATAAGTAGTATTCGTGCTGCGTTTGTTGACATTGTTAAGGCGTAGTGTGAGGTAGCTGATTACTGCTTATCTGCATAAGCATATGATGCGATTGGATTAGGGTAGTCGTGCGACTTTGTTGACCTTGTCAAGGGTTGTACGGATGGGTTTAATTCATATCAGGAAATGACGGGTTGAACTTGACTTGCGGTCTATGGTTTGTTGACCTTGTCAAGATCATAGATCACTCGGGGAAAAATATTATCGGGAATTTCAAGTGTTGAAATTTGCAATAAGATTGCATACCTTCTATGAGATAGTTGGATCCCGATACCCGCTGCGAGTAAGAGTTACTCCTGGGAGAGTTTTACACATTACAATTAGCCGATCAAGTAGGTGTCTAGAAAGGTGTTAACGGGGTTACGCCCCTGGGAAAATGTGGTTTATTTTAATTAGGTCCGTGCGAAAGCACGGGGAACCTCCCTCAAAGTACCGGCACTAGCCTGGCTGAAAGATTGGCGAACTTGTAGGGTGTAATTAATCCCGGCTAGTCTTACCTTTTAGGGTTTGAAGGAAGATTTGAATAAAACAGTGGGAGACATCCTAATTAGATAAATTGATAACCAATCTAATCTTGTAAAAGCGCACGCTGAGTGTTTTCTTCTCTCTCTCTCCTGGTTACGACTATGTCACGCCTTAATCAAGATAATAATACGGATGTATTGACCGAACCCGCTTGTTATACTGCGCTAAGGAACGTTGGTCCCGCTCCAACTTATAATTGTTATAAGACAAAGCAGGAAATAGGGGATTACCAGAATTCCCGTGCCTCCTAAACGAAGAAAGTGCATGCTGATGCATCTTCTTTGGGTGTGTTCATTACACAGAACTGTTTCTCAATATCCTTTACGTCCTGGGTATTTGATACCGGATCAGGATCCCGCAAATGTAATTTGTTACATGGGCTACAGATAGGTAGAGAACTGAGAACGGGTGATAAATTTCATGAGATAGAAACAGTGCAAGTGTTGCAGCCAAGTCTGTTGGTAGTTATCACCCTGTATTACCAGAATACATTGATTCTGAATGAATGTTATTAAATACCGAACCTGATAAACAACATCATATCAGTCTGTTTATTAGTAAAGAAGGATATAATTTTGTATTGTTGGATAATGTTTTGAACATTTCCTATATCAAGAGTTGATCGGTTCAAGCACGTTATCTAAAAACATAGAAGTTCTAAATCAAACCACAGTTCTTAACGAATATAATACACACAAGAGGAAGAGTTCAGAAATGAACGAATCCTTCTTGAGGCATTATAGACTAGGTCGTATCAATGTGACCCGACTAGCTGAAGTTACATATAGATGCATATTTAAATTAGTTTGAATTTACATCTTGTGAAACTTGCCTGTCATGTCATAAAGATAAGATGACCACAGCTCCGTTTATTAGAAACAGAGAAAGAGTTAGTGAACTCTTAGGATTGATACATGTTGATGTATGAAAGTCCCCTGTCTACACATGCCAAGACCGATTCTTTGTATTTCATTACATTCACTGATGATCTCTCAAGATTCAGACATATGTTCCTGTTGAAACACAAGTCCGAAACTTTTGAGATAATCACAGAATATAAGTTAGAAGTGGAGAACCAAAAATGGGTAAAAGTATTATGTCCTTTGATGAGATCAATGAGGAGAATACTTGAGCACGGAATTCATGGACTATTCTAAAGGAGAATGAGATTCTCTCTCAGTATTACTCCTCCGTATACACCACAGCGCGTTGGTGTATCGGGGTGGAGCAATCACACCCTATTTTGATATGGTGTGCTCTATGATGAGTACTTCTGAGTTTCCTATTTCCTTTTGGGTGTTATGCACTTGAGAAGCTGCATACCTATTGAATAGGGTTCCAAATCAAATCAGTTGCCTACCACTTCATATGTGATATGGAATGGGAAGAGCCCATATCTTAAGTATGTTAAGATTTGAGGTTGTCCAGCCTATGTCTAAAAGCATAATCCGGACAAGCTCGAGGCAAAGTTAGTTCTGTAGAAGTTTGTTGGATATCCCAAGCATTCGCAAGGGAATATCTTCTGCCAAACCGAGGAACAAAAGATGTTTTGTTTCTCAACATGCCACGTTTGTGAAAGGGAATTTCTTGTGAAGAAATTATTGGTCATGAGGTAGAACTGGAAAGAGTTCTAGCTATACAAACTGCAGCTGATGATTTGGTAGAACCAAAGGATTCAATAGTTTCCAACGAATCTCAGCCTCTCCGCCGATCTAGTAGGGTTCCTCACCCACCTGAGAGATACTTCGGTTTTCTCTATGACAGTGGGAGCGAGGATTGCATCATGAGATGATAACCCAACTAGTTTCGAGCTGGCCATCAGGAGTGGGACTCTGTAAGAATGGCTGGATGCTTAGCGATATGAGATGGAATCCTTATACACCAACAAAGTATGGACTTTGGTTGCCTTATCTGAAAGGTTAAATCCCCATCAGGAGCAAGTATATCTTGAGAATATTACTTGGTGTACATGGAAAAGTTGAGACTTTCAAAGCTATGCTTAAAGTCCATCCAGATCCTACTTGCCACGGCTGCATACCATGACTACGATATCTGGCGGTTGGGTGTTATGACTGCTTTTCTAAATGATGATTTGGAAGAGAGCGTCTATAAGTACACAGCCAAAGGGCTTCGTAGACGGTGGGAGCATCGGAAACGTGTGCAAGATGTTTTTTGTGATAAATCAGGCATCGCGGAGTTGGAACATCTGTTTTGATGTGGTAGTCAAAGAGTTTGACTTCATCAAAAGGGTGATGAACCTTGTATATACAAAAAGGTAGTAGGGAGTATGGTGGTGATCCTCGTAGAGTACGTGGATGCCATACTCTTGATAGGGAAGGAGTTTCCTATGCTACGCTCGGTCAATCTTCTCTTATCATAATGATTCTCCATATAGGATCAAGGTGATACCTCCTAAATCCTGCGTTATGGATCTATGAGATAGATCTAATTAGATGTTAGGATTCTCACTAGTTGTAATGAGATGGTATCAATGGATCCTGGGGAGAATCACTGGAAAGGTTCCAGGGTGATAAGGACAACTAAATGTCAGTCGCAGGCATTGTCTTTACCCTCAGTGGAGGGACGGTATGTTGGAAGAGTTCCAAGCTAGATACCGTGACTTACTAGACGGTTAAAGGCAAGATACATCGTTACCAAGGATGCTACCAAAGAGAGAGTCTGGATATATATAAGTTCATGAGATGAACTTCGTTCCAACCATTGTGTGACAATGGAGTTGTGGCTTATGCGAAGGAACCCCCGTCCCATCGGAAATCCAGATATAATTCTTAGGCAGTATCACCTGATCATGGAGATGGTTGATCTCCACGGAGATCGAGGTTAGGAGAGCAGATACAGAGGACAAAAACGCGGATCCACTTACAAAGGCCTTTTTCACAGTAGAGACTTTTATGGGATGGTTGAGTATGAGATACTTCAACCACAGCTAATTGTTGGGTATGCGATACCACAACAGATGGCCCTAGTGCAAGTGGGAGATTGTTAGTTATATGTATGCCCTAGAGGACATTACTGTACATACAATATATATTGTAGTGGATGCTTGGACATATATAGGGAGGACTTTCTTGCTCGACATGATAGTATGCTATCTGGTTTTACTTTATCTTAACATGTACTCTGATTGTCTCTATGTTACATGTTGATAAAGTCCTTAGGATATGTACTCGACTACTGGGACTATGATGAGATCATACTAGTGGGGCCACGGTAATCGACGAGTACATCCTATAACTGTTCCTAGTCGAGGGTGTATCGAGACGGGGCATCGATACACCAGAGTAGACTAGCGTATACGCAGCTCGACCCATATGATGGGCGATGGATGATCCCATATCCATCGGTGTTTGACATCAAGGATGGTGTACGGGTGCTCAGTAGAGACTGGGTACACTGGACGGACTCGCCGAGAACTCCCAGATGGTATTATACCTCACGTCAGATGGCAGTTCTCTGGTGACACTGGTACAGGTTAGTCTGTAGACCCGAGATCGTCATAGAGTCTTGTGTGATTCCTACTGTGCTTTGATTTCCATCATACCACGTCCAAGAAGGCGTGCAAAAAGGTGGCTTTTGGGTACAGTCCCGAATCACATGGAGGCAATGAGCGATAGGAGGGGATTCGTCTCTCCCGGTATAGGGAGTTGATGTTGCGCTGTGTTCGATTGGCTATAACTGGAAATCCCTGGCCAGGGTTGCTGAGATTTACTGGTAAGTGTTATCCATAGTTTCTCGAACTGTTATAGACCTTATATCGACACGATTTATCAAGCTACTGGGGTCTGACGTTTACCACCCCTAGGAGAGATATGAGACATATCAGACGAAGAGACCGGATTGTATGGGAGTGTTACTGATTCGATTCGCAGGAGAATGTACAGGCTTGCTTGTTGATCTTCTGATCGCTCAATACCTGGGTGGCTGTTACGTTTAGCTGACCGCTTGCAACTTGTGGGTGTTTGATATGATCATCACCTACTGCCGGCGTATTGACGATTCTTTAGAGTCCTACACAAAGGTTTCTTGGCTCAGGAAAAACGGAGTAGGAGCACATATATGATATGTGCGGGACTAAGAACAATACGTGTATGTGATACCGTATTAGATTCTCACGATATGAGATATCGGCCGGGTATATGTGATATAGCCGGGTCATCGGATCAAGTGTTGATTCGATGAACTGATACAGATTATATTAGTCGGTTATTTGTGAAATGGCCGGATTATCGGATCAAGTGTTGATTCGATAATTTAATGTATAATTATATATTTGATATATTAAATTACATTAACTGATATAAGCTCACTAAAAGATTCTTTTTCTTACTCGGGTAATACATTAATATATATGCGATATATGTTAACTGTATTATTTTATTTTGTGACAATAAATATTATATATATGTGATATATAATATTGTAACATGATATGGTTATTAATGAAACATGTTTAGTGGAGATTAAACATGGTTAGGGTTTGATTTGGGTTAAGCTTTTCTAGAAGTTTCTAGAAGCTTTGCTTTTTGTTTTGGTAAAGATATTCTGTGAAGATATTTCCTTAACCTAACCCAAACCCCTTTACCATGGTTTTTTCTCTACATGAGTTAAGTATTCATTCTTAACTATGGTTGCATTTCTAACCTCACATATTAGTTTCATTATTCATCACAAAAGGATTACTATTCTTCTTCTTCTTCCTTGAGCTTTTGAAAAGCTTTCTAGGTTTTTCTTAAGTGATGAAAATGAGTGAGTTAAAGAAAACAAATGAGAGCTAAAATCCTACTTCATCATCCTAATCTATCCTAGCCATTTAGATTAGGGTGTTCACTTCATTTAGTGAGTGAGAGCTTGTGTTAAAGAAACTTCAAGGTAGATCATCATTGTTATCGAAGATCGGAAGCAAGCTTGCATCTTTCTCTTCGTGGAGCCTCTATAGAGTTTGGGAACTCGATGATCGCAGTGAAGGGACCTCAACACGGAGCTTTAGAAGTGAAGAAACGGACTACAAAGGTTGTAATCCCTAACTCTTAGATGTAAAGATGTTTAAATGCTTTGTTTCGCCTAATCTCTAGTTTAAAGATCTTGGTTAGGGTTGTTCGGCACGTCTAAATTTTAAATCGGGCATGTTTGATGCCTTATAGACCCTTGTATGACTGCCCAGGAACCCTGTAATTTTTTTCACCCTAGTTCACTACTAGTTCATCTCTTCATCTCATTCTTTGCTCTCTAGCTTTTCTTGGTGTGAAAAAGAAAAAGAGAAAGAGAATTCTAAAGTGAGCAAAATTTCTACTTCATCAACATGTTAGTGTATATGCCCTAGAGGCCATTACTGTATCATACTAGTTTGTATATTACATAATAGAAGCTTGGGATATTCACAGTTGTATAGACAATCTTGCTCAAAATGGTAGTATGCTACTTGGTTTGTTTCTACTTTAATGTGTACATGTGTTTCTTTTAGCATATCACCTATACACATTAGTGGAGCCCTTAGGATCTTTGCTTGATTACCAGCGTTGTGATGGCAGTCACACTTGTGGGGGCTGGGTAATCTATAAGCACATCCTTATACAGGTCCCTAGTCGTAGGACTATCGAGACAGGGCATCGATACTCCAGAGTAGACTAGCGTATACGCTTCTCATCCCAGCATGGGAGACGGTCTGTCCCACAGCCGTCCGTACGTCGTACTTGAGATAGTATGCGGGTGCTCGTTAGGTTACGAGTACACTGGATAGGACTCGTCGGGAACTGTTGGTTGGTATTATACCTATCGTCAGTTATCAGTTCTCAGGTGACATGAGTACAGCTTAGTCCGTTGACTTGACACTGTCACTTCGCCTCGAGTGTGTTCCCACTGTTCTTAGATTGCTACTCTACCACGGCTCAAAGGAGTCGTGCAAACAGGTAGCAGTTGGGTGCAGTCCCGAAGCACTTGGAGGCAGTGACGGTTAGACAGGATTCGTCTCTCCCGGTATTAGGGGTTGATATCGCGCTGTGTCTAGGAGAGCCATTACACAAAGTCCCTGGCCAGGGCAAGCGAGATATACTGGTAGGTTTCCAGTGTTATCTCAGGGTGTTCTGGGCTACACTCCGACACGACTTGTACCGCTATTAGGGGACTGACGTTTACCGCCTCCCTAGGCCCGCCATGCGATATTCTCAGACGAACAGACCAGACTGTATGGAGATTGTCACATTCAGGCTCAGTAGGAGTTCAGATGGGTTCACCTCGTCAGTCTTCTTATCGGCATCTACCTGGGGACCGTTACGTACAGCTAGTACCGCTTGCGGCCAGTGGTTAAACCCATTGCCAGCGTAGTGTTGAGTCTTTAGAGTCCCACACAGAGGGTTATTCGCCTTTGGGAAAAACAGAGTAGAGGTCACATGGTTTTGCGACAGGGTTCATTCACATCCGCGCACCTGTGCACGTTTGGTGTCCGGACAATCATTACTAGCAGGCTCTGGTTTGAGCCAGATCCTAGTATATGCTTTGGGGTTAGTTTTATCTACTTGTATTCATGCTCCTCGGAACACGAATGCGGGTGTGTATGAACAGTTGACTGAGGCAGAGGAAGAGGATTCTCATTAGGGTTTTGGTACGGGTGTGTATGCACAGTTGACGGTTGTCGTTTACCAAACCCTAATGAATATGTGAAATATCAATTAACAATATTAATTAAAGGAAATTGAGTTATGGTTAGGGTTGTTGACTTGTTGACCAAGGTTGAAACGTTGACCATCATCATTTCACTCCAAAGATGCTCTTTGATCTTTGCAAAAACATTTAATGCGAAATGATAATGGTCTTATCAAACCAACCATCACCTTTTTCATTTTGATTAATATTATTAATTAGATTAATTCACATATATTGGTTATGGTTGCAAAACTATTATCATTCTCTCATTTTCATTCTCCCTCATCCATTTTGCTCTTCCTCTTCCTCTAGCTCAAGGAAAATCCTCCTCATGAGTTGAGAACCATTTACTTTGAGATAAAACACCAAAGCCACTCTCTACTCATCCTAAGGTTGAAGGTCTAGCAAGCCTAACACTTTAGTTTCCTCTAGTTCGAGGAAGGAGCTCAAGGTAGAGACCCTCAGGTGGATCCATATTCGGCAAGAGAAGGCGACAAGGAGAGAACCATCCGACCACCACAAGGAGTCCAAGAGGAGTTCAAGTTGAGGTATAACCCTCTAACCGAGTAGGTAAAGCTCTTGTTAGTTGCTAGTGTGTAGTTTAGCAAAGATCCGGGTTTTCTAGTCCATGTTACCATGACCCGAAAAAACGTTTTTCACTGTTTCCGCAAGCCCGAAAGAACCGGGAGAGGTAACGTGGACTTACAGTGGTCTTTCTTGTCACACAGGTTCTCCATGAAAGACCTGGGTGATGCCTCTTACATTCTGGGGATCCGGATCCATCGTGATAGATCCAAGAGGATATTAGGACTTTCACAGTCCAGGTACATCGACACCATACTAAAAAAATTCAGTATGGAAGATTCCAAGCGCGGTAATCTACCGGCTTGTTACGGGATCACCCTCTCCAAAGAGATGTCTCCCAAGACTGATTTGGAAAAGGATCGCATGTCTATTATACCCTACGCTTCTGCGGTAGGCTCTATAATGTATGCGATGTTGTGTACTAGACCAGATGTAGCTTATACACTAAGTGTGGTAAGCCGGTATCAGTAAAACCCTAGGGAGAAGCACTGGATAGCGGTAAAGAACATTCTCAAGTACCTGAGAAGGACTAAAGAGATGTTCTTGGTGTATGGCGGAAAAGACCTCCAGATTGAGGCCTTTGCTGACTCCAGCTTCCAGAGTGACAAGGATGATTCCAAGTCCATGTCGGGTTATGTCTTTACCCTCAATGGAGGGGCGGTGTGTTGGAAGAGTTCCAAACAGGAAACCGATGCTGACTCGACGATGGAAGCGGAATATATCGCTGCTGCAGATGCCGCAAAAGAAGCAGTCTGGATAAGGAAGTTCTTGACAGAACTTCAGATGGTTCCGTCCATTGTTGATCCAATACCTCTGTATTGCGACAACAACGGGGCTATGCTTTAGCGAAGGAACCCAGGTGCCATCAGAAGTCCAGGCACATCTTGAGGCGGTATCACCTGATCAGGGAGATCGTAGGTCACCAGGAGATCGAGGTTCGGAGAGTTGCTACGGAAGATAACACTGCTGATCCATTCACGAAGGCCTTACCCCAGACTCAGTTCGAGCGGCTGATCGAGATGATAGGTCTTCGATACGCCAGTACATGGCTTTAGTGCAAGTGGGAGATTGTTAGTGTATATGCCCTAAAGGCCATTACTGTATCATACTAGTTTGTATATTACTTAATGGAAGCTTGGGACATTCACAGTTGTATAGACAATCTTGCTCAAAATGGTAGTATGCTACTTGGTTTTTTTCTACTTTAATGTGTACATGTGTTTCTTTTAGCATATCGCCTATACACATTAGTGGAACCCTTAGGATCTTTGCTTGATTACCAGCGTTGTGATGGCAGTCACACTTGTGGGGGCTGGGTAATCTATAAGCACATCCTTATAAAGGTCCCCAGTCGTAGGACTATCGAGACAGGGCATCGATACTCCGGAGTAGACTAGCGTATACGCTTCTCATCGCTGCATGGGAGACGGTCTGTCCTACAGCCGTCAGTACGTCGTACTTGAGATAGTATGTGGGTGCTCGTTAGGTTACGAGTACACTGGACAGGACTCGTCGGGAACTGTTGGTTGGTATTATACCTATCGTCAGTTATCAGTTCCCAGGTGACATGAGTACAGCTTAGTCCGTTGACTTGACACTGTCACTTCGCCTCGAGTGTGTTCCTACTGTTCTTAGATTGCTACCCTACCACGGCTCAAAGGAGTCACGCAAACAGGTAGCAGTTGGGTGCAGTCCCGAAGCACTTGGAGGTAGTAACGGTTAGACAGGATTCGTCTCTCCCGGTATTGGGGGTTGATATCGCGCTGTGTCTAGGAGAGCCATTACACAAAGTCCCTGGCCAGGGCAAGCGAGATATACTGGTAGGTTTCCAGTGTTATCTTAGGGTGTTCTGGGCTACACTCCGACACGACTTGTACCGCTATTAGGGGACTGACGTTTACCGCCCCCCTAGGCCCGCCATGCGATATTCTCAGACGAACAGACCGGACTGTATGGAGATTGTCACATTCAGGCTCAGTAGGAGTTTAGATGGGTTCACCTCGTCAGTCTTCTTATCGGCATCTACCTGGGGACCGTTACGTACAGCTAGTACCGCTTGCGGCCTATGGTTAAACCTACTGCCGGCGTAGTGTCGAGTCTTTAGAGTCCCACACAGAGGGTTATTCGCCTTTGGGCAAAACAGAGTAGAGGTCGCATGGTTTTGCGACAGGGTTCGTTCACATCCGCGCACCTATGCACGTTTGGTGTCCGGACAGTCACTACTAGAGGTCTATGGTTTGAGCCAGATCCTAGTATATGCTTTGGGGTTAGTTTTATCTCTTTGTATTCGTGCTCCTCGAAACACGAATGCGGGTGTGTATGCACAGTTGACTGAGGCAGAGGAAGAGGATTCTCGTTAGGGTTTTGGTACGGGTGTGTATGCACAGTTGACGGTTGTCGTTTACCAAACCCTAATGAATATGTGAAATATCAATTAATAATATTAATTAAAGGAAATTGAGTTATGGTTAGGGTTGTTGACTTGTTGACCAAGGTTGACTTGTTGACCAAGGTTGAAACATTGACCATCATCATTTCACTCCAAAGATGCTCTTTGATCTTTGCAAAAATATTTAATGTGAAATGATAATGGTCTTATCAAACCAACCATCACCTTTTTCATTTTGATTAATATTATTAATTAGATTATTTCACATATATTGGTTATGGTTGCAAAATTATTCTCATTCTCTCATATTCATTCTCTCTCATCCATTTTGCTCTTCCTCTTCCTCTAGCTCAAGGAAAATCCTTCTCATGAGTTGAGAACCATTTACTTTGAGATAAAACACCAAAGCCACTCTCTACTCATCCTAAGGTTGAAGGTCTAGTAAGCCTAACACTTTGTAGGGTTCCTAGGCACGCTAATGAAGTCTCACAAGGCATCAACCATGCCAATTTAACAATTTTTAGGGTGCCGAGAATGTAAGTGCACGGCGGCGCCCCGGCCGTCAATCCGACGCCGGAATGCGGAAGCGGTGAATAACTTAAATTTTGCGGACTTTGCAAACCGACACCACCGCGCACTAAACACCCGGATCGTAACCATTAACAAGTCTAAGCTACTAACAAGATAGGGAAGAGAAGTACCGACGATCCAAGTCCTCCGGTCTTCTCGTCATGGTCCCGATCTCCTGCGGAAAAGTCCCGTCTCCTCCTCGTCGCCGGAAGTGCACCACATCGCCTTCTGCGTTTACGGGCTCCCACCTCAATGCCGAGGCAACTCGGGGACGAAGCCGGCTACTCGACGTGCCCAAGATTCGTTGTAGAATTCGTAGTAGAAGAAGTCTCATTTGGGGTTCATGGAGATGCCTTTGTGGTGGAGGAAAATGAAGTGAACTTTTGGAGAGGGTTCTTGTGTGATTTTTGGAGAATGAAGAGAACCAAAAATGCCACACCAAAAATCAAATCACACCCATCCTCAAGAATGGCCGGCCCCTTGTAGCAAAGGGAGAGGGAGGAAAAGTCAAGGGGGAGGTGACCATATCAATCAATCAAGAGAGAGAGAGAGGAATGGTTATCAAAAACAACCATGATCACAAAACTAAGCCAACACTCCACACAACCATCAACTCATGCATGATGGCTCCAAAAAGGTCAAGCCATCATGAGCATGGAAAGTCAAGCAAGTCAAGGTAAGGTGAGCCATCATGATACAAGGAAATAAGCAAAGACCCCCTTCCACAATTGCCTATTTGCAACAATGCAAATAAGCCCTCCTCCACCAATCTTCGGCCAATGAACGGAACAATGGAAATTGGCCGAAACGGAAAGCAAACTGGCAACTCCAGAAAACTGGTCCCGTAATAAATTACAGGAAAACCCCGATACTGTGCATACACACCCGCATTTGTATTCCGACTAAAATACAAATGCAATGAGACAAAATCTACACTGTACTATACTAGAATCCGGCTTATACCAAAGCCGGCTAGTAATATCTGTTCGATCCTGATCCGTGCAATACCGCACGTATCTGATCGAACCCTGCCATATAACCATACGGCCTATAGTACAAACTGTCCGATCCTGATCCGTGCAATACCGCACGTATCTGATCGGACCTTGCCATATCTCCATACGGCCTCTACAACCTTTCGCCCGAAAGCTGAGTAACTGAATGTGGGGGACTCTAAAGACTCGTCAACACCTCGGTTGTGGATTTAACCACTAGCACGTCAGAGGTATAAGCCAATACGTAACGGGCTACCAAGTATTGACTAAAAGGGACGTCTGTGAGTGAACTCAGCCTGACAACCCTACTGAGCCTGTCAGTGACAATATCCGTGCAGTCCGGTCCGTTCGTCTATGAGTATCGCATGGCGGGCCTAGGGGGTTGGTAAAAGTCAGACCCCCAAAAGCGGTACAAGTCGTGTCGGAGTGTAGCCCAGAACACCCTGAGATACTACTGGAATACCTACCAGTAAATCTCCTTGCCTTGGCCAAGGACTTTGTGTAATGGCTCTCCTAGACACAGCACGACCTCACCCCCAATACCGGGAGAGACGAACCCCTGAAGATACGCTCACTGCCTCCATGTGGCTCGGGACTGTACCCAACTAAAACCTGTTTGCACGACTCCTTTGAGCCGTGGTAGGGTAGTAATCAAAGTACAGTGGGAACTCACACGAGACAAATGACGATCCCCAGGTCGATGAACTAACCTGCACACATGTCACCAGGGAACTGCCATCTGACGTCTGGTATATGACCAACTAGCATGTTCCCGGCGAGTCCTGTCCGGTGTACTCATAACCCAATGAGCACTTGTATACATCTTAGGTGATCCAACTGACACCAGTGGCTTGTGAGACCGGCCACCGCCCCTCGTCGGGGTCTCGACTGTATACACTAGTCTACTAATGGAGTATCGATGCCCAGTCTCGAAACTCCCACGACTAGGGACCTTTTAAGGATAAGCTTATAGACTCCCAGCTCCCACTTATATGATCGCCCTCATACTGCTGGTGGTCAAGCAAGAATCCTAAGGGCTCTATCAACGTGTAATAGCGACGTGTCAGGTCACCTAAAACAGTACACGATGATAAAGGTAAACCAGATAGCATACTATCATCTCGAGTAAGACTGTCCTACCGGGATAGGTCCTCCCTCAATCATTACAATCACGTACCTGTGACCTAATAATTGACTCTGAGGGCACTATCTCCAACAATCTCCCACTTGCACTCAAGGCTAATTATTGCGATGTCGCATACTCACAGCCCGTGTGATACCGAACATCCAACTCCTCTACTAGTCAGTCTCACAAAGCTCGTTTGCGGAACTATTGCGTTCGAGGAATAGCCTCAGTGAGTGGATCCGCTTAGTTGTTTCTTTCTATGTCTCTCTATATCTCAAGTTCACGGAGAAACCCATCTCCCGAAATGAGCAATACCTGTCTCAGAATATGTCTGGATGTCTGATGGGACCTAGCTCATAAATGAACTCCAAATCCAAACTTCTTAGACTGTATCGTCAACTGAACTTAATCAGTGTCCTGCGCGCCATGCCTCCCTCAGTATTGCCTTGGACCACCTGTCCAAAATACTGCCCCTCATCAGAAGGAAAACTATAACTCTGACAACCTCCTTGTCGTCCATGTCACCTTGGAAGCCTGGAATGATAACTGTCTCCTGAATGAGGCTGTCGTTATCATCTCCCTAGAACATCCACTTATGTTCTAAAACTGCTTCCGACTGTTTCTCCAGGATTGGATTAATGTCAACTTATTGCATCTAGTGCAAGAACAACATCTGGTGTGGTACTTGACATCTCACGATTGACTCAATTGCCTGAGCAAGTGATCTGCCAATCATGCCCGTCCCTCTCCCCTTTAGTCTGTAAGACACCTTTGGAGAGGGTGACTCCATTACCTGCAGGTACACTACCGTGCCAAGAGTCGTCCATCCTAAATACTCTTAGAATGCTGTCAAGTACCCTGATTGGGAAACCACCCAAATCTAGATCTAAGACCATAGATCTAGTAACCAGTATGTCTGATATAAAATCCATTTCCTTTGTGGAGAAACAACTGTGTGACGACCAAAGTATAACCGATCGTAGTGTAGGAGTTTCTTTTCCTACTCTGTGTATATCATCTAAATACCAGGATATCACACCCTACTACCTTCTCAACAGATCCATCCCCTATTCTGATGAAGTCAAACCCATGACTGTCACATCAGAAGTAGATGATCTATCTCCGCTACATCTGCTTTAGTCTATAAATAGACATAAGCTACTTGTCCACCAATGCTTCCGCTGCTCCCACTGACTACGACAACCCTCTGGCAGAGTCATATACACGTACACTTCTGAAGCGAGTTCAGAACGACGCTATACTCATCCTCCCGCCGGGTCTCGCAGCCTGGAACAACAGCAATGGTAATTGTGGGTAAACAAGAACTTCCCTGTCACCGTCCTTGAGGCTACCGTAGTACCTCTCGGGTGCCTGAAGTTACCCACCTTATCTGCGGAGTGGCCAATGGAATGTCAATCCAGATTGAATCTTTAGGTTCCTTATCAAATCTTCAGTAATCGTTTGTGGTTCTGGAATCACTTCCAGTTCTACCATACTCCCACTACTGTTTTCTGAAAAAATCCATTTTTAATAAAACTGTGGCGAGTCTAGAACAATATCGCTATTGTTCATCCAGATGGTAGAAAGTCAACCCTCGCCATAGCCTGGGTCAACCCACAAACAGCCATTACAGAAACGTGCCTTGAGTTGTCCAGTGTCTGGTTTTAATCATAAACCGGACAACTCCCCGTACCTTAACATCGTTAAGATATGAACTGTTCTATATCCAATATAGAAACAGAGGCACTGATTTAATTGAACCAGATTCAAATCATGCAGCTGTCCCCAGCGCATGTCAACTAAATGGAAGGAGGCCGATCAGCGTTACCCAACTTAGGAATGCTTCCAATTATGAGTAACCTGAAAGAGAAGCAATTTCTCTTAATCATTACTATCAACTGAACACCATACACAAGTATCTACATCTTCGATCACTTTGAAGAATCCCGATACTTGTGACACCTGGTTCTCCACTCTATTCAAATACCAATAACTTCTCCAAATTCGGACCCTGTGTTTCCACGAAACACCTGTCTAAAAACTAGAGAAGTCATAAGTAAACTGAATGTAGTACGAGGACCAACCCCTCTGTCCTGATGGACCCTGGACAACATACAATACTCTGTATAAGTCCCTTGAGTCTGATAACTCATTCACGGTGTGTCGTAGGTTGAAAACTGTACTTATGGTTAAGAAGAATTACACCGCTGTTTAATGCTCCTTACCTAACCATCCACTGATATAGGTAAATGTCGTAGACATAATTTCAGAAAGGTATATCTCACTCTATGAAAATAGACGTACAGATATATCAATTTGAAATTGGTGCATAACAGCGGATATTCAAAACCAAATATTTGCCGACCGGCAAACAGCCCAGGTGATCTCCTCAAATATCACCGATTACAACGAATCCCGATATAATGAGGATGATCACCCAATTCCCAATAACCTACTCCCACTCATCATCTGTAAAACCATACAGATGTGAGAATCAAACCTGGTAAATACATACCCTGGAGCAAGTATCTAATCGGGAAATCAGTTTTCCATTAACAGTACACAGTGGAACTGAAACATTGAAATGTTTCGATGGGGTATCCTGGTATTCCTAGTAATGCCTCTTCCATCATCCAGATTCACAACTATAACCGTATAATTCTTTGCCACCTCTCCAAATCCCTTCATATGTCTTTAGTCTTTACCTTCTGTACACCCCTTTAGGCCAATTGGTTTTCTACCTTCCCTACCGTTCGGCACCAGCCTATGGTTTGGAAGAAGACTATCCAAAAAGCATAAAGGGTGTACTGTCCTAATCCTAGGAGCACTCGCAACGCGAGAGAAGGTGAAGATAAAAGACATCTGAATGTACTTTATTCCTATTTCTCCTGAACCAGGATCCATCCCCGAACTGGAACAAGTTCCTTTCGAGTTCGTATATAACCATACGATGGAATACCCAAATAAACTGTGGATCTTCGTAGTGATACGGAGTGTCCTGGAGAAATACAAAGGTGATGTTAGGATTGGCGAAGAGATACTTGGTTTGGTCGTGAATATCTGTTGCAATTTACTTTGCCCTCCTACTAATCCCTTGCTTTGTCTGAACTTAATACCTTCTGCACACCATCGTTATGCTAATTGGTTTTCTTCATTCCCTACCGATCGGCACCTGCCTATGGTTTGGAAGAAGACGATCCAATTTGCGTAATAGGTGTGCTACCCCTAAACCAAGGAGTACTCGTAACCTGAGAGAGGGTAAAAGGAAAAGACAACTGAATAATCCTATCCGTTTTCTCCAGAACCGGAAACCATCCTCGAATAAATCTGTCGAGTTCGTATCTAACCATACGATGGTTTTGTCCAATGGAAGTGGACGTTCGTAGCAATACGGGGTGTCCCGGAGAAAAGGGTAAAAGTAGGAGTGGCAATGAGGTCTGCAACTCTGACAATCCAAAAGCCAGTGTTTAGAAGGTTCGGTCAACTTGGTCACTGAGTCAAAGTCTTAGGGTCGGGTCAATGGTCGCTGCCAAAGAGAGAGAGAAAAGAAACACTCAGCGTGCACTCTAACCTAGATCAGAATGGTTACCAATTTATCTAATCTGGAAACCTCCCACTGTACCTCAAATTCTCCTCCAAACCTGAAAGAAGAATTAGTCGGGGTCACCCGAGGAGTAAACCAACTCATCAGTGGGAATCGGGATCCAACTCTCATCGCATGACAACGTGACGGAATCCGCTCACGGTATCACACTCCAGAAGGTATGCGCATATCTGGCAAGTTTCAGTACTTTTGAAACTCCCGATGTGATTTCTGCCCCATGCTCTTATGACCTTGACGAAGGTCAACAAATCATAAGTCACATGTCAAGTTCTACCCGTCATTATCCAGGGTTAATCTGAATCCACCCGTACAAGCCCTTGACGAAGGTCAACAAGGCTATACGACTGTCCCAAACCAACGCATCTATCTATGCAGCAGAAAGGTAACAAGCAGCTACCATACACTATGCCTTGACGAAGGTCAACAAACATAGCATGAATACTACGTGCTACCCGTCTGAAACGACGGAGGGCTACGAATGGTTTCTGGCGAAAACCTTTAACGTAATGAACTTGATATCGTCGAAGGAACGGATAGCTTTTTAAAAATATAGTGACGAAAACCGTTGCTAAAGAGGTCACTCCCGGTGAAGGGATCTCGGCTCTTTCCCCGTAGAATGGGGTGCAGGATATTCCAAATGAATACCGCGATGCAAAGCAAAAGTAATCGGCTATAGTGAAGTTAATGCCCTGACGCAAACTTCTGTCCAAGGGGTCACTCCCGGTGAAGGGATCTCGGCCCTTGCCTCGTCGACTGAGGAGCAGGATATTCTAAATGAATACCGCGATGCAAAACAAAAGCGAACGTCCTTGCAATAACAGCTTTTTGAAAAGTGTTCCAACAACATCAGATTAGGTTTGTTTTTAAACTTGCATTGATCCGAATCAATGCAGTCCCATCAATTGATCACACCAAAAAGAACGAAAATATACTGATGTACGTATATGCCATCCGCATTCGCCACTGGGTCCCGTCATTACCCGTTAGGTTAGCTAACTAACGACAGAGCGGGGACTGGACTAGCGCGGATGCAAAACATATACAACATCTACTAATATATATACCAATATATTATATTCGCTCAAGGCGTGAATAAAATGCAACATCACAGAAATGTACAGCATCACAGAAACAATACAGATATCTGGGATCCCCGGGTTTCACAGAGCCGCTGAAACCCGACGTTCCCTTGGTCGTGTGGATAGCCTGTGCAATGAAATCCTAGACCCCTACGGGCGCGGCAAGTCACCCGCCAAAACCTGAAGCGAGGCAGCCCCCTTCAGCTCCGTGAATGGACCACCCAGCACTTCACGGAATCCGGTAACTTGGGCACCCCTCCTGGGTCAAACCTGTACCCCCTACGAGTGCGGCGAATAGCCCGCCAATCCTAGAGTGAAGCCCCCTCCGTCTCAATGCCATGAGATGCGGGCTTGTTGCCCTCCAGAACCCGGCTATCCGTGCACCCCTCCGCGGGGCAATCCTAGTACAGAAAGTAAAATATACATACACCGGGTACATCGACCGCAACCAGGCCGTGCCCCAAAATAATAATACAAACAGGCAGTGACGGCAGTCCACATGTCGAACGCTCGCCCCGCAATATCAAATGTACATAATACAACCACAACTGTACTAGCATTGCATCCAGGCTATCCCCACGACCGATCCGCAACATCACAGCAAAAACAGAACATCAACATGAAAGTCACGTTCGCAAATCCGTCTAACCGGGCTATAGCAGTTAGACCGGATTTACCGATCGAGTGACATTCACGGTCGTAGATATAATGTAAATACTGTGAAAAATGTGTTTAAAATTTTCCGATTGACCAAAAATCAACAAGTGGGCCCCAAACAAAACTGTAGCAATCACAGAAAACCTGGGCCCAATTTTAATATTCCAAAACCCCTAATTACACCCCTGAAGCCCACTGGAAAAAGATGGCCCACTGAACTCTCAAGACTGCGGCGGAACAGCGGCCCAATAGAAGGGTGGGGCCGCGGATCCGCGCTCTGTTTGAGAGATCAGAGTGTCGAATTTTCCCAGAGTTCTTAGAATCTCCTGCACATCATTCTGAGACCACCAGAAAAATTTTTAGACACCAAAAATTCTTAACAGAAAACTGATGTGAGGTAAAAATGAGTTTTTGGAATTTTGGTCGATCGGAACCGCAAAACACATCAAACGAAGCTAGACGAAGTTAATGGCGAGGCTCTGATACCACTGTAAGTGCACGGCGGCGCCCCGGCCGTCAATCCGACGCCGGAATGCGGAAGCGGTGAATAACTTAAATTTTGCGGACTTTGCAAACCGACACCACCGCGCACTAAACATCCGGATCGTAACCATTAACAAGTCTAAGCTACTAACAAGATAGGGAAGAGAAGTACCGACGATCCAAGTCCTCCGGTCTTCTCGTCATGGTCCCGATCTCCTGCGGAAAAGTCCCGTCTCCTCCTCGTCGCCGGAAGTGCACCACATCGCCTTCTGCGTTTACGGGCTCCCACCTCAATGCCGAGGCAACTCGGGGACGAAGCCGGCTACTCGACGTGCCCAAGATTCGTTGTAGAATTCGTAGTAGAAGAAGTCTCATTTGGGGTTCATGGAGATGCCTTTGTGGTGGAGGAAAATGAAGTGAACTTTTGGAGAGGGTTCTTGTGTGATTTTTGGAGAATGAAGAGAACCAAAAATGCCACACCAAAAATCAAATCACACCCATCCTCAAGAATGGCCGGCCCCTTGTAGCAAAGGGAGAGGGAGGAAAAGTCAAGGGGGAGGTGACCATATCAATCAATCAAGAGAGAGAGAGAGGAATGGTTATCAAAAACAACCATGATCACAAAACTAAGCCAACACTCCACACAACCATCAACTCATGCATGATGGCTCCAAAAAGGTCAAGCCATCATGAGCATGGAAAGTCAAGCAAGTCAAGGTAAGGTGAGCCATCATGATACAAGGAAATAAGCAAAGACCCCCTTCCACAATTGCCTATTTGCAACAATGCAAATAAGCCCTCCTCCACCAATCTTCGGCCAATGAACGGAACAATGGAAATTGGCCGAAACGGAAAGCAAACTGGCAACTCCAGAAAACTGGTCCCGTAATAAATTACAGGAAAACCCCGATACTGTGCATACACACCCGCATTTGTATTCCGACTAAAATACAAATGCAATGAGACAAAATCTACACTGTACTATACTAGAATCCGGCTTATACCAAAGCCGGCTAGTAATATCTGTTCGATCCTGATCCGTGCAATACCGCACGTATCTGATCGAACCCTGCCATATAACCATACGGCCTATAGTACAAACTGTCCGATCCTGATCCGTGCAATACCGCACGTATCTGATCGGACCTTGCCATATCTCCATACGGCCTCTACAACCTTTCGCCCGAAAGCTGAGTAACTGAATGTGGGGGACTCTAAAGACTCGTCAACACCTCGGTTGTGGATTTAACCACTAGCACGTCAGAGGTATAAGCCAATACGTAACGGGCTACCAAGTATTGACTAAAAGGGACGTCTGTGAGTGAACTCAGCCTGACAACCCTACTGAGCCTGTCAGTGACAATATCCGTGCAGTCCGGTCCGTTCGTCTATGAGTATCGCATGGCGGGCCTAGGGGGTTGGTAAAAGTCAGACCCCCAAAAGCGGTACAAGTCGTGTCGGAGTGTAGCCCAGAACACCCTGAGATACTACTGGAATACCTACCAGTAAATCTCCTTGCCTTGGCCAAGGACTTTGTGTAATGGCTCTCCTAGACACAGCACGACCTCACCCCCAATACCGGGAGAGACGAACCCCTGAAGATACGCTCACTGCCTCCATGTGGCTCGGGACTGTACCCAACTAAAACCTGTTTGCACGACTCCTTTGAGCCGTGGTAGGGTAGTAATCAAAGTACAGTGGGAACTCACACGAGACAAATGACGATCCCCAGGTCGATGAACTAACCTGCACACATGTCACCAGGGAACTGCCATCTGACGTCTGGTATATGACCAACTAGCATGTTCCCGGCGAGTCCTGTCCGGTGTACTCATAACCCAATGAGCACCTGTATACATCTTAGGTGATCCAACTGACACCAGTGGCTTGTGAGACCGGCCACCGCCCCTCGTCGGGGTCTCGACTGTATACACTAGTCTACTAATGGAGTATCGATGCCCAGTCTCGAAACTCCCACGACTAGGGACCTTTTAAGGATAAGCTTATAGACTCCCAGCTCCCACTTATATGATCGCCCTCATACTGCTGGTGGTCAAGCAAGAATCCTAAGGGCTCTATCAACGTGTAATAGCGACGTGTCAGGTCACCTAAAACAGTACACGATGATAAAGGTAAACCAGATAGCATACTATCATCTCGAGTAAGACTGTCCTACCGGGATAGGTCCTCCCTCAATCATTACAATCACGTACCTGTGACCTAATAATTGACTCTGAGGGCACTATCTCCAACAGAGAAAACCTAATACGGATCGTCGGCTAGAATTCTAGGCGAAACAAGAAACTAGTTAACACTTTAACTAAAAGAGAAAGACTACAACCTTTGTAGATCCGGTTCTCCACTTCCTTAGCTCCACGTAGGTGTCCTCTCGCTGTCCATCTCGAATCCCGAACTCAATCGTCGGCTTCATCGGAGAAATGGGCGGAATAGGTCGTCGGCTTCGTGCCGAAGATGATCTACGTCGAGGTTGCACAAGTTCAAGCTCCAACTTCACAAAGTTGTGAAACTTGTGAAGAAAACACCCAAAACAACTTGGCAAGAGGTAGAGGATTAAGAAATAGGAGGTGGGTTCACTTTAGAATAGGATTTCACTCACTTTTGCTCAAGTTGCCATTGATGGCATCTAGTTTTCTTTCTTGAAGAAGAAGGAGAAGATGAAGCTAGAATATGATAAGTGTTTTCATAATAGAAAAATAAATCAATACTTATCATATCTTAACCAAGGTTAAGTGTAGAGAAAAGACCATGGTAAATGAGAAGGGTTAGGGTTAAGCTAGAAGACAAAATGGTTTCTTTAGTCAAAGCTTCATGAAGCTTCAATAAGCTTCATGATGAAAAGAAGCCATTATGTTTTCATTTATCCATTTATTTAAATAAAGAATGGATAAATAAAAGAGAGAATAAATCAAAACCCTAATTATCTTCTTAACCATGGTTTAATTCTTTACACTTAACCATGTGAGCAAGCATCATCAAACATGATACAAACATGTGCACAAAAGTATATCATATATACAACTTGCACATCAAGTGAGAAAATCCATTTAAAATGAACCAATACTAGTTAATGCAAAATAATATATCAAATATATAATTATACATTAAATCATTAAACCAACACTTGATTTAACGATCCGGTCATATCGCATATAACCGACTAGTATCCTATGTATCGGCTTATCGAATCAATCGTTGATTCGATATCTAGGTTATATCGAATATAACCAATCGATACATCCATCGCGAGAATGGAATACGGTATCACATACACGCATTATTCTCGGTCCTGCACATATCTCATATGCGCTCCTATTTCGTTTCGCTTGAGCCAGGAAACCTCTGTGTAGGACTCTAAAGACTCGTCAATACGCCGGTAGCAGATGATGATCATATCAAGCACCCACAAGCCGCAAGCGGTCTGCTAAACGTAACGGCCATCCGGGTATTGAGCGATCAGAAGATCGACGAGCTAGCCCGCTCACACTCCTGTGAATCCATCCAGTAACACTTACCGTACAGTCCGGTCTGTTCGTCTGATACGTCGCATCTCAAGTCTAGGGGTGGTAAACGTCAGACCCCAATAACCGATAAGTCGTGCCGATGTGAGGCTCATAACGGGTCGAGAAACTACTGGTAACACTTACCAGCAAATCTTTGATCAGCCCTGGCTAGGGACTTCCCTATTACGGCCAATCGAGCACAGCGCAACATCAACCCCCAATACCGGGAGAGACGAAACCCCTCCTATCGCTCATTGCCTCCATGTGACTCGGGACTGTACCCAAAGACCACCGTTTTGCACGCCCTCATGGACGTGGTAAGGTGGAGATCAAAGCACAGTGGGAATCACACAAGACTCTATGACGATCTCGGGTCTACAGACTAACCTGTACAAGTGTCACCTGAGAACTGCCATCTGACGTGAGGTATAATACCATCTGGGAGTTCTCGGCGAGTCCGTCCAGTGTACCCAGTCCACACTGAGCACCCGTATACCATCTCTGATGTCAAACACCAATGGATATGGGATCATCCATCGCCCATCTCATGGGTCGAGAAGCGTATACGCTAGTCTACTCTGGTATATCGATGCCCCGTCTCGATACACCCACGACTAGGGACCTTGAAGGATGTACTTATGGACTACCATGTCCCTACTAGTATGATCTGCATCATAGTCCAGGTAGTCAAATACACATCCTAAGGGCTTTACCAACATGTAACTATAAGACAGTTTAAAGAGACAAGTGTACATGTTAAGATAAAGAGCAACCAGATAGCATACTATCATATCGAGCAAGAAAGTCATCTCTATATATGTCCAAGCATCCAATATAATATACATCATCTGTACAATACTGGCATCTAGGGCATACATACAACTAACAATCTCCCACTTGCACTAGGGCCAGCTGCTGTAGTATCGCATACCGAGCATCCCGAAGAGTCTCTCAAACTGTATCTGGGGAATGGCCTTCGTGAGTGGATCCGCCGTGTTGTTCTTCGTGTCAACCCTCCTGACCTCGATCTCCCGGCGATCAACTATCTCCCGGATCAGGTGATACCGCCTCAGAATATGCCTGGATCGCTGATGGGACCTGGGTTCCTTGGCCAAAGCCACCGCTCCATTGTTATCGCAATACAAAGGTATTGGATGCTCAATGGATGGAACCACTCCAAGTTCAGTAATGAACTTCTAGATCCAGACAGCCTCTTTGGCAGCATCGTTGGCAGCGATGTATTCAGCCTCCATCGTCGAGTCTGCCACGGTTTCCTGCTTGGAACTCTTCCAGCTAACCGCCCCTCCGTACAGGGTAAAGACAAATCCCGACTGCGACTTAGAGTCGTCCTTATCACTCTGGAAGCTCGAATCGGTAAAGGACTCCACTTGGAGTTCTCCGTTACCATACACCAAGAGCATCTCTTTAGTCCTTCGTAAGTACTTGAGAATGCTCTTCACAGCTGTCCAGTGACTCTCTCCAGGATCAGCTTGATACCTGCTCACTACACTTAGTGAGTATGCTACATCGGGTCTGGTACATAGCATCGCATACATGATAGAGCCTACAGCCGAAGCATAGGGTATCCCTTGCATGCGAGCTCTCGCCAAATCAGTCTTGGGAGACATCTCTTTGGAGAGAGTGACTCCAGAGATCGTGGGCAAGTTCCCACGCTTGGATTCTTCCATACTAAATCTCTTTAGTATGGTGTCAATGTACCTGGATTGGGACAATCCTAGTATCCGTTTGGATCTATCTCTATAGATCCTGATCCCCAATATGCAGGAGGCATCACCAAGATCTTTCATTGAGAATCTTTGTGATAAGAAGAGCTTGACCGATTGCAGCATAGGAATATCATTTCCTATCAAGAGTATGTCGTCCACGTACAATACGAGGAAGACAACCTTACTCTCTGCCACCTTCTTGTAAATACAAGGTTCATCTGGGTTTTTGACGAAATCAAACTCTTTGATAACGACGTCAAAGCAGATGTTCCAACTCCGCGATGCTTGCTTTAATCCGTAAATGGATTTAAGCAGCTTGCACACCTTCCCGCTGCTCCCACTGTCTACGAAGCCCTCTGGCTGAGTCATGTACATGCACTCTTCTAAATCACCATTTAGAAAGGCGGTCTTAACATCCATTTGCCAGATTTCGTAATCATGATATGCAGCGATGGCAAGCATGATCCGGATGGATTTAAGCATAGCCACTGGAGAAAAGGTTTCATCATAGTCCACACCTGGTCTATGACGAAAACCCTTTGCAACAAGTCTAGCTTTGAAAGTCTCCACTTTCCCATCTACACCAAGTTTCTTCTTGAAGATCCACTTGCTCCCGATGGGTTTTACCCCTTCAGGAGCAACATCCAAAGTCCATACTTTGTTGGTGTACATGGATTCCATCTCGGACCGCATAGCATCCAGCCATTTCACTGAGTCCCTACTCGTGATGGCCTGCTCGAAGCTAGTTGGGTCATCATCCTCTATGATGCAATCCTCGCTCCCACTATCCATGAGAAAACCGTAGTATCTCTCAGGTTGGCGAGGAACCCTACTAGATCGGCGGAGAGGCTGGGGTTCATTGGGTGCTACTGAATCTTCTGGTTCTACTAAATCTTCAGTTACGGTTTGTGTATCTGGAACCTCTTCCAGCTCTACCACTTTGCCACTAATTTCTTTTTCAAGGAATTCCTTTTCTAAAAAGGTGGCATGTCGAGAAACAAACACTTTTTGTTCCTCTGCATGGTAGAAAAGATATCCATGTGAATGTTTGGGATATCCCACAAACTTGCATAGAACTGACCGTGCCTCGAGCTTGTCCGAATTTTGCCTTTTGACATAGGCCGGGCAACCCCATATCTTAACTCGTTTAAGACATGGTCTCTTCCCACTCCATATCTCATATGGTGTGGTAGGTACAGATTTAGATGGAACTTGATTCAATAGGTATGCTGCTGTCTCCAGTGCATATCCACAGAAGGAAATAGGTAACTCAGCTGTGCTCATCATAGAGCGCACCATATCCAATAGGGTGCGGTTCCTCCGTTCAGATACACCGTTGTGCTGTGGTGTATATGGAGGAGTCAGCTGAGAGAGAATCCCATTCTCTTTTAGGAAGTCCAGGAATTCATTGCTCAAGTATTCACCTCCTCGATCAGATCGTAGGATTTTAATACTTTTTCCGGTTTGGTTCTCTACTTCTTATTTATATTCTCTAAATTTCTCAAAAGCTTCTGATTTGTGTTTCATCAGGAACACATATCCGAACCTAGAGAGATCGTCAGTGAATGTAATGAAGTATGAAGAACCATCCCTGGCATGTGTAGACATAGGACCGCATACATCACTATGTATCAGTCCTAAGAGTTCGGTAACTCTTTCTCCGTGTCCCGTAAACGGAGTTTTGGTCATCTTGCCTTTGAGACATGACTGGCAAGTGTCATAAGATGAAAATTCAAACGGATTCAAATATCCATCCTTATGCAACTTAGCCAGTCGTGTCGCATTGATGTGACCCAGTCTACAATGCCACAAGAAGGATTCGTTCAGTTCAGAACTCTTCCTCTTGTGTGTGTTAGTTATGCTCAGAACTGCTGATTGATTTAGAACATAAATGCCATTGCACAACGTACCTGATCCAACCAACTTTTGGTTACGGAAAATGTTCATAACATTGTCCTGTAATACAAAATTATATCCCTCTTTACTCAATAAAGAAACCGATATAATGTTGCATATCAGGTTCGGCATGTAATAGCATTCGTTCAGAACCAATGTATTACCAGTTGGTAATACAAGGTGATATTCCCCAACAGTCTTAGCTGCAACAATTGCACCATTTCCAACTCTAATGTCTTTATCACCTTCTCCAAGTTCTCTACCTTTTCTAAGCCCATGTAATTGATTACATATATGGGATCCTGACCCGGTATCTAATACTCAGGACGTAGGGCAAATGGAGAAACAATTCTCTGTAACGAACACACCCGAAGAAAATGCATCATCATGTACTTTCTTCATTCGGGTGGCATGGGAATCCTGGTATTCCCCTATATCCTGTTCAGTCCTATAACTCTTATAGGAAAGAACGGAACCAACGTTCCCCAGCACAGTATAACATGCGGGTTTGGTCAATACATCCATATTATTATCTTCATTAGGGCATGAAATGGTCGCTACCTGGAGAGAGAGAGAAGAAAACACTTTAGCGTATGCTCGTGCAAGATCAGATTGGTTATTATCTTATCTAATCAGGATGGCTCCCACTGCTTTTTATCAAATCTTCCTTCAAACCCTAAAAGGAAAAACTAGCCGGGATTAATTACACACTACAAGTTCGCCAATCTTTCAGCCAGGCCAGTGTCGGTACTTTGAGGGAGGTCCCCCGTGCTTTCGCACGAACCTAATTAATGTAAACCTCGTTTTTCCAGAGGCGTAACCTCGTTAACACCTTTCTAGACACCTACTTGATCGGCTAATTGTAATGTGTAAAACTCTCCCAGGAGTAACTCTTACTCGCAGCGGGTATCGGGATCCAACTATCTCATAGAAGGTATGCAATCTCATTGCAAATTTCAACACTTGAAATTCCCGATAATATTTTGCCCCTAGCGTCCTATGACCTTGACAAAGGCCAACAAATCATAGCATGCTAGTCAAGTTCAACCCGTCATTTCTTGATTGAATCAAACCCATCTGTACGGCCCTTGACAAAGGCCAACAAGGTCGTACGACTACCCTGAAACAATCTGCATCATATGCATAAGCAGATAATCACTATTCAGCTACCGCACACTACGTCTTGACAAAGGCCAACAAACGCAGCACGAATACTAAACAGTTCTTATCCGAAATGACGGAGGGCTACGTCAGGTTTTTCTGAAAACCTATTGCGTAATGAACTTGATATCGTTGTAGAATCAAATGAAGTTTTGAAATGGAGTGATTTTGAGGCTTTTCTAGTTTTGCTAAAGGGGTCACTCCCGGTGAAGGGATCGTCGGCCCTTTCCTCGTCGAATGAGGTGCGGGATATATCATATATATCACTGTGCAAAGCAGAAACTATGGAAGCAATCAAAAAACAGACCGAGTTTGTTGCATCTGCCAGCTATTGCTAAAGGAGTCACTCCCGGTGAAGGGATCTCGGTCCTTTCCTCATCGAATAAGGTGCGGGGTATATCATATATACCGCTATGCAAAGCAAGAACTGTAGCTACCTGTTTTGTTTAAAATTTGATCCTACAACATCTTAGGTTTCTTTTCTTTCATTAATCACATTAATGAAGTCACATCATTTAAGTACCTAAACATCACAGATAAATACGACGTACACTTATGCCATCCGCATTCGCCTCGATGTCCCCTCGTGCACCGTTAGGTTAGGTAACTAACGACAGAGCAGGGCAGGGATAGTGCGGGTGCAAAACATAAGTAACGTCTATATAATATATCATATATACTATATAAAGTATCTATCACAGAACATCACATGATCACATCACAGATATCGCAGCAGAAGAAACATATGAAATATTGGATATACTAGGACGTCCGTGTTTTCAATACGAGCCAGTATAAAACACGGATTCCACGGTCGTGATGAATAGCCAATCCCACACCCCTAGACCCCTACGAGAGCGGCAAGCAACCCTACCAATTCTAGGGTTAGGAGACTCGGACTCGACTCCTCGAGTTGGTCTCCCACTGGACCCCAGAACCCGGTTACTTGTGCTCCCCTCCTTGGGTCTATCCTAATGCGGAAAAGTAAATAATATACAAAAGGTGACAACTTCCGCTACCTGGAAGTGCCCCAAATAAAAGAATATTACATACAAGTTTTTACATGAATGAAAAAGAAAAACACTCATCTCACATAAAAACCCCCGGCTATTCAAACACGACGATCCTATATAACATATCCTGCAACACATAACATCACATGTCATCAACGTAAGTAAACATGCGTATCCCAATTGTCGTTGACATATAGCAACGAAACCGGCGATATCACATATTACACTTACGGTCACAGAAAAGAAAGTGTAAAACTACAACAGTTGGAATCCGCAACCTCTTTAGACATCACATGCCTAATCAAATGAAATACTTAGACATCACATGCCTAACAGTTACAAACCCCGCATTTTAGTCTCATTATCGAAAACTCTTTTCAATATTAAGTGAAACTAAACCGCTAGATTTATAACATTCATTCAGTTATCTCATAACTGTTTGTGAATTCCAATTATTGTATCCTATTTCGGATAAATAGAATATATTAAACTTTTCGATCGAACATTCGAACACCCAAGTTTTCCCGACACCGATCAACACATGAAATAAGTTCAAAGACATTCATTTCATGCCTCAGTACCAACGGTCCAGCCGTAGAAGGGTCAAGCCAACGCCTCACATGTGGCACACCGTACTGCCCCAAACCCGAAGGTTCAAAGGGCAGTTCAAGACGGTCACATAATCGAGTTAAGGTTTGTTGTCTTCTAGAGGGACCATCGCGTTACTTGCACTACTCAGAACGTCTTTAAACAATAGAAAGATCCAACACTTGGAAATATTCCGGCAGGGGAAAAGTTGGGTATTTTCATCCGGTCGAACTTTTTAACATATTCTTAAAATATCCGGAAAAACACATAGACGAAATTTGATAATCCGATCGAACTATCGAAGCTCTAAAACAACCCCAGAAAATGCAACTCTTGAAAAAATTTTAAAAATTCCCAGGAAAACCAGCACTGGAAAATAAGAATTACTGTGCAGAATTCATTGTTTAATGAGGCCGTACGGCCGCGGAACCGCCGCATGAGCTATGCTCATGCCGCGGAACCGCGACGACTTGGTGGATTTGGGCTGTCGAATTTCACAGTAACTCTTAGAATCACCTGCTGATTTTTCTGCATATTTTTAATTTGGAAAAATCCCAGATTTTAGAAAATGTACAGAGAGCATTTTGTGAGTTAGGGTTTCGGTTCGTTCGGACTTCAAACTCCGTCTAGACTTCGCCTAAGGCTCTAGCTAGGCTCTGATACCACTGTAGGGTTCCTAGGCACGCTAATGAAGTCTCACAAGGCATCAACCATGCCAATTTAACAATTTTTAGGGTGCCGAGAAAACCTAATACGGATCGTCGGCTAGAATTCTAGGCGAAACAAGAAACTAGTTAACACTTTAACTAAAAGAGAAAGACTACAACCTTTGTAGATCCGGTTCTCCACTTCCTTAGCTCTACGTAGGTGTCCTCTCGCTGTCCATCTCGAATCCCGAACTCAATCGTCGGCTTCATCGGAGAAATGGGCGGAATAGGTCGTCGGCTTCGTGCCGAAGATGATCTACGTCGAGATTGCACAAGTTCAAGCTCCAACTTCACAAAGTTGTGAAACTTGTGAAGAAAACACCCAAAACAACATGGCAAGAGGTAGAGGATGAAGAAATAGGAGGTGGGTTCACTTTAGAATTGGATTTCACTCACTTTTGCTCAAGTTGCCATTGATGGCATCTAGTTTTCTTTCTTGAAGAAGAAGAAGATGAAGCTAGAATATGATAAGTGTTTTCATAATAGAAAAATAAATCAATACTTATCATATCTTAACCAAGGTTAAGTGTAGAGAAAAGACCATGGTAAATGAGAAGGGTTAGGGTTAAGTTAGACGACAAAATGGTTTCTTTAGTCAAAGCTTCATGAAGCTTCAACAAGCTTCATGATGAAAAGAAACCATTATGTTTTCATTTATCCATTTATTTAAATAAAGAATGGATAAATAAAAGAGAGAATAAATCAAAACCCTAATTATCTTCTTAACCATGGTTTAATTCTTTACACTTAACCATGTGAGCAAGCATCATCAAACATGATACAAACATGTGCACAAAAGTATATCATATATACAACTTGCACATCAAGTGAGAAAATCCATTTAAAATGAACCAATACTAGTTAATGCAAAGTAATATATCAAATATATAATTATACATTAAATCATTAAACCAACACTTGATTTAACGATCCGGTCATATCGCATATAACCGACTAGTATCCTATGTATCGGCTTATCGAATCAATCGTTGATTCGATATCTAGGTTATATCGAATATAACCAATCGATAAATCCATCGCGAGAATGGAATACGGTATCACATACACGCATTATTCTCGGTCCTGCACATATCTCATATGCGCTCCTATTTCGTTTCGCTTGAGCCAGGAAACCTCTGTGTAGGACTCTAAAGACTCGTCAATACGCCGGTAGCAGATGATGATCATATCAAGCACCCACAAGCCGCAAGCGGTCTGCTAAACGTAACGGCCATCCGGGTATTAAGCGATCAGAAGATCGACGAGCTAGCCCGCTCACACTCCTGTGAATCCAACCAGTAACACTTACCGTACAGTCCGGTCTGTTCGTCTGATACGTCGCATATCAAGTCTAGGGGTGGTAAACGTCAGACCCCAATAACCGATAAGTCATGCCGATGTGAGGCTTATAACGGGTCGAGAAACTACTGGTAACACTTACCAGCAAATCTCTGATCAGCCCTGGCCAGGGATTTCCCTGTTACGTCCAATCGAGCACAGCGCAACATCAACCCCCAATACCGGGAGAGACGAAACCCCTCCTATCGCTCATTGCCTCCATGTGACTCGGGACTGTACCCAAAGACCACCGTTTTGCACGCCCTCATGGACGTGGTAAGGTGGAGATCAAAGCACCGTGGGAATCACACAAGACTCTATGACGATCTCGGGTCTACAGACTAACCTGTACAAGTGTCACCTGAGAACTGCCATCTGACGTGAGGTATAATACCATCTGGGAGTTCTCGGCGAGTCCGTCCAGTATACCCAGTCTACACTGAGCACCCGTATACCATCTCTGATGTCAAACACCAATGGATATGGGATCATCCATCGCCCATCTCATGGGTCGAGAAGCGTATACGCTAGTCTACTCTGGTATATCGATGCCCCGTCTCGATACACCCACGACTAGGGACCTTGAAGGATGTACTTATGGACTACCATGTCCCCACTTGTATGATCTGCATCATAGTCCAGGTAGTCAAGTACACATCCTAAGGGCTTTACCAACATGTAACTATAAGACAGTTTAAAGAGACAAGTGTACATGTTAAGAAGAGCAACCAGATAGCATACTATCATATCGAGCAAGAAAGTCATCTCTATATATGTCCAAGCATCCAATATAATATACATCATCTGTACAATACTGGCCTCTAGGGCATACATACAACTAACACACTTTAGTTTCCTCTAGTTCGAGGAAGGAGCTCAAGGTAGAGACCCTCAGGTGGATCCATCTTCGGCAAGAGAAGGCGACAAGGAGAGAACAATCCAACCACCACAAGGAGTCCAAGAGAAGGAGTTCAAGTTGAGGTATAACCCTCTAACCGAGTAGTTAAAGCTCTTGTTAGTTGCTAGTGTGTAGTTTAGCAAAGATACGGGTTTTCTAGTCCATGTTACCATGACCCGAAAAAACGTTTTTCACTGTTTCCGCAAGCCCGAAAGAACCGGGAGAGGTAACGTGGACTTACACAACCTACTCTCATCTAGCCCATTAGTGTAAGTTGTTTGCTTCACTAATTCTTTAGTTAGTGAAGAGATAGCTTGAGTTAGAGATTTCTCAAGGTGGATCATCTTCGGCCTCGAAGATCCTTAAGAAAGCTCGTTCCTTTTACCAAGTGGAGTCTAAGAAGAGTTCTAGGGAGCACTACTTAGAGCTAAGGGACTACTACTTGGAGCTTTATAAGTGAAGGACCGGTCTACAAAGATTGTATTCTCTATTCACTTAGTGTAAAGTTTGTTTACTTGCAAAGAAACCCTAATTCTTTAGTTCGATTCAAGCTTAGTATAGCTTAGCCCATTAGATTTTTAAAATTGCATTCTCGATGCCTCTAGAAACCTAGTAGTGGTGCTAAGATATACTTTCATGGTATCAGAGTCAAGCTAGATAGGAGTAGTCAAGACGAAATTAAAGTATTTGATCGAATTTTCGAAACCCAAGTTTCATAGTTTCTGGAAATTTTTTCAAAAGTTGGAATTTTCAAGATTAAAAATATTCAAAAAATTGGTGTTTTCTATGGAGCCCCAAGAAAAACGAGAGCCCAACTTGACTAAGCCACGCAACCGCGGCAAAACCATGCTTTTAGCCACGATTCCGCGACATTCTTGGTGAGTTTGGGACTCCATTCTCTTGTGCTACTCCATTATGTAATTTGGGACTTTTTGGGTGGTTTAATGGGACTCAAGTGTTGAGGTCTCAGTGATTTGTGGGTGTTTGATATTTCGATCGAAATTTTTAATATCATCTAGATATATTTGATCTATGATACAAAATTTGGAATTGAAAACTAATTAGTGTTTTGTAAATCTAGCAATTTAGTCTCTTTTGATAGATTGCCACGGAGTTTCGATTCGGATCAAAACTCCATCGCAATCTCGTATAGTACGTGAACACTCGCCGGGAAACTCTACTAGATAGCCATGCCCCATAGCCCCGACTAAGTGACTATAGGAGAACCCCATTGCCAAAAGCATCAACCAGGGTGCTCGCAGCCGCGGTGTTCCGCCTAAGTACACTTCGTCGACGGCATCGGGGGTGCGGCCATCTACTAAAGTTTCCGACGAGTATTCGATCATTTGTTGGGAATATTGTTGAATTACCCAACTGGTCATTGAAAAGTGTTTTCAATTCGAGACTAAAATGCGAGGTTTATGATTTTAGGCATGAAATCCGAAGTATGAGATATTCCAGGTTTATGATGTCTAAGGATGTTATGGATTCTAATTATTGTAGTTTTCATTTCTTTTCTGCGACCGTAATTGTAATATGTGGTGTATCGGCGATTTCTTTGCTATACGTCAACGAAAATTGGGATACACATATTTACTTACGTTGATGACATATGATGTTATGTGTTGCTGTGATATGTTATATTGGATCGCCGTGTTTGAATAGCCGGGGGATTTTGCGTGAGATAAGAGTTTTCATTTTCATTCATATAAAAATCGCATGTAATATTCTTTTATTGGGACACTTCCGGGTTGATGATGATGTCACCATTGATGTATATTATTTACTTTTCCGCATTAGGTTTGACCCAAGGAGGAGAGCACAAGTAACCGGGTTCTAGAGTCCAGTGGGAGGCCACCTTGAGGGGTCGAGAACGGGTCTCCTAACTCTAGAATTAGCAGGGTTGCTTGCCACTCTCATAGGGGTCTATGGATGTGGGTTTGGCTATTCATCACAATCGTGGACCCCGTGTTTTTCATTACTCGCTAAATTTAAAACACGGATCTCCTAGTATATCCTATATTTCATATGTTGACTTTTGCTGCAATGTTCTGTGATGAGATCATATTGTTAGTGTATATGCCCTAGAGGCCATTACTGTATCATACTAGATTGTATATTACTTGATGGAAGCTTGGGATATTCACAGTTGTATATACAATCTTGCTCGAAATAGTAGTATGCTACTTGGTTTGTCTCTACTTCAATATGTGCATGTGTTTCTTTTAGCATATCGCTGATATACATATTAGTAGAGCCCTTAGGATCTTTGCTTGATTACCAGCGTTGTGATAGCGCTCGCACTCGTGGGAGCTGGGTGATCTATAAGCACATCCTTATACAGGTCCCTGGTCGTTGGACGATCGAGACAGTGCATCGATACTCCGGAGTAGACTAGCGTATCCGCTTCTCGTCCCAGTGTGGGAGACGGTCTGTCCCACAGCCGTCAGTACGTCGTACTTGAGATAGTATACGGGTGCTCGTTAGGTTACGAGTACACTGGACAGGACTCGTCGGGAACTGTTGGTTGGTATTATACCTATCGTCAGTTATCAGTTCCCAGGTGACATGAGTACAGCTTGGTCCGCTGACTTGACACTGTCACTTCGCCTCGAGTGTGTTCCCACTGCACTTTGATTGCTACCCTACTACGGCTCAAAGGAGTCGTGCAAACAGATAGTTTTTGGGTGCAGTCCCGAAGCACTTGGAGGCAGTGACGGTTAGACAGGATTCGTCTCTCCCAGTATTGGGGGTTGACATCGCGCTGTGTCCAGGAGAGCCATTACACGAGTAGTCCCTGGCCAGGGCAAGCGAGATATACTGGTAGGTTTCCAGCGTTATCTCAGGGTGTTCTGGGCTACACTCCGACACGACTTGTACCGCTATTAGGGGACTGACGTTCACCGCCCCTCTAGGCCCGCCATGCGATGTATCAGACGAACAGACCGGACTGTACGGAGACTGTCACATACAGGCTCAGTAGGAGTTCAGATGGGGTTCACCTCGTCAGTCTTCTTATCGACATCTACCTGGGGACCGTTACGTACAGCTAGTGCCGCTTGCGGTCTATGGTTAAACCCACTGCCAGCGTAGTGTCGAGTCTTTAGAGTCCCACACAGAGAGCTATTCGCCTTTAGGCAAAATGAGTAGAGGTCGCATGGTTTTGCGACAGGGTTCGTTCGCATCCGCGCACTTGTGCACGTTTGCTGTCCGGACAGTTTAAACTAGCGGGCTTTGGTTTAAGCCGGATCGTAGTATATGATTTGGGATTGGTTTTTCTCATTGTATTCGTGTTCCTCGGATCACGAATGTGGGTGCGTATGCACAGTTGTTTGAGACAGAGGGAGAGGACCTTGATTAGGGTTAATGGCTATTGTCATTTTATTAACCCTAATGCTTATGTGTGTATTATAGTTAATTGATAATTAGTTTAATAATTGTGCATGGTTATGGTTGTTGACCATTTGACCTCCTTGACTTGTTGACCTAGGTTGACACTTTGACCATCATCATTTCTTTTGGAAGATGTTTTTTGATCCTTGCAAATTGAAATGATAATGGTCATGTCATGATTAGCCATGACAATTATCTAGCTAATGTTAGTGTATATGCCCTAGAGGCCATTACTGTATCATACTAGTATGTATATTACTTGATGGAAGCTTGGGATATTCACAGTTGTACAGACAATCTTGCTCAATATAGTAGTATGCTACTTGGTTTGTCTCTGCTTTAATGTGTACATGTGTGTTTATTTATTATATCACCTATACGCATTAGTAGAGCCCTTAGGATCTTTGCTTGATTACCGGCGTTGTGATGGCGATCACACTCGTGGGGGCTGGGTAATCTACAAGCACATCCTTATACACGTCCCTAGTCGTGGGAGTACCGAGATAGGGCATCGATACTCCGGAGTAGACTAGCGTATGCGCTTCTCATCCCAGCACGGGAGACGGTCTGTCCCACAGCCGTCGGTACGTCGTACTTGAGATAGTATGCGGGTGCTCGTTGGGTTACGAGTACACTGGACAGGACTCGTCGGGAACTGACAGGTTGGTATTATACCTATCGTCAGTTATCAGTTCCCAGGTGACATGAGTACAGCTTAGTCCGCTGACTTGACACTGGCACTTCGCCTCGAGTGTGTTCCCACTGTATTTTGACTACTACCCTACCACGGCTCAAAGGAGTCGTGCAAACAGGTGGTAGTTGGGTGCAGTCCCGAAGCACTTGGAGGCAGTGCCGGTTAGACAGGATTCGTCTCTCCCGGTATTTGGGGTTGACATCGCGCTGTGTCTAGGAGAGCCATTACACGAGTAGTCCCTGGCCAGGGCAAGCGAGATATACTGGTAGGTTTCCAGTGTTATCTCAGGGTGTTTTGGGCTTCACTCCGACACGACTTGTACCGCTATTGGGGGACTGACGTTTTACCGCCCCCTAGGCCCGACATGCGATGTATCAGACGAACAGACCGGACTGTACGGAGAATGTCACATTCAGACTCAGTAGGAGTTCAGATGGGGTTCACCTCGTCAGCCTTCTTGTCGGCATCTACCTGGGGACCGTTACGCACAGCTAGTGCCGCTTGCGGTCTGTGGTTAAACCCACTGCCAGCGTAGTGTCGAGTCTTTAGAGTCCCACACAGAGGGTATTTGCTTCTAGGCAAAACAGAGTAGAGGTCGCATGGTTTTGCGACAGGGTTCGTTCTCATCCGCACACTTGTGCACGTTTGGAGTCCGGACGGATATTGCCAGCGGGCTCTGGTTTGAGCCGGATACTGGTATATGTTTTGGGGTTACTTTTATCTCTCAGTATTCATGTTCCTCGGAACAAGAATGCAGGTGTGTATGCACAGTTGTTTGAGGCGGAAGAAGAGGTTTTTCATTAGGGTTTCGGAACGGGTGCGCATGCACAGTTGACAGTCGTCTTTTTTCCAAACCCTAATGAATTAGTGAGATATCTATTAATAATAGTAATTAAATGAAATTATGTTATGGTTGGTTTTGTTGACTTGTTGACCATGGTTGACTTGTTGACCATGGTTGAATGTTTGACCATCATCATTACTTTGCAAGGATGCTCCTTGATTCTAGCTTACATTTCATTAAATGAAGTATGATAGTGGTCATTCCAAAACAACCATCAACTATTCTCATTTGAATTATTATTATTTAGATAATTCTTTTTTCTTTTTGATATGGTTGCAAAAAGGAAAAAAGAGAGCTCATTCTATCATAACAATTCTCTCTCCTCACTTCATCTTCTTCTTCCTCAAGCTCAAGGAGAATCCTTCTCATGTGTTGAGAATCCCTCTCCTTGAAAAGAAAACAACCCCTAGACACTCTCTACTCACTCTAGGATCAAGGGTTTAGCAAGCCGGAGATTCTAGTTCACTCAAAGTTCGAGGAAGAGCCCGAAGGTTGAACCCTCAGGTGGATCCATCTTCGACGGAAGAAGGCGACGAGGAAAGAACCATCAACCTCTACAAAGTTTGAAGAAGAAGGAATTCAAATTTAGGTATAACCATCTTTCCGAGTAGTTAACCCTTCTTTGAAAGTATGCTAGTTTAGTTTAGCAAAGATCCGGCTTTTACGGTCCATGTTACAAAGTTAAGAAAAAATTTTGTTTTACCGTTTCCGCATCCCCGTAAGTACCGGGAGAGGTAACGTGGACCTAACAGTGGTATCAGAGCCTAACTAAACTTAAACTAGCTTGGTAGCGAAGTGTATGGAAGTTCGAAACCGAAAAATCGCAAAACCGGAAAATCCAAAACCCTAAGTTTCTGTTGAAATTTTTTGTGCTCTAAAAGTAAAACTTTCTACTCCTAAAATCGGCTCAGGGTTTTGTGAGAACACCCAAGAAAAACGATCCCTTGAATCCCTCAAACCGCCGCTGATCCGCGGCCTCAGCTATTCTCCTCGCCGCGGATCCGCCGCCGTTTGTGCTCCTCATGTGATCGTGTTTTGTGCAGTGTTCATCTGGTGGGGTTTTGGGATTTTTCAAATATGTTATATGTGCCCAGATTTTCCAGAAAAGAAATTTACTTTTGGGGTCCTATAAATCCGTATTTTTTTCGAACTTCGCTACACTTTGGCTATATTGGTTATATCTGTGATGTTTGTATGTGTTGAACGTCGGCTAATCGCTATAAGTCGATTAGTCGGGGTTATACATCTCTGTGATCTGTGTTATGATATTGGAATGTGTTTATGAATGTGTTGGACTGTCGCGGGTGAATAGCCGGGGTGGATGTGAGATGAGCTTTTGTTTTTCTTTCATTCATTTGTAAATGTAAATTGATGTAATAATATTATTTGTATGGCCGCACAACCGGGTCGGGGTTGTAGCCGTCATTGTATAATTCTTTTTACTGTTTTTGCTCCTAGGATAGACCCATGGAGGGGTGCACAAACTACCGGGTACTTGGCGGGTAGTTTGCCGCACCCGTAGGGGTCTTGGGTGGGGTTTTGGCTATTCACCGCGACCGTGTAATCCGTTTTTCGTTGCAGGCTCGAACGGATTGCGGATTCCTAGTATATCCAATGTATTCATCTGTGATCTGTAATGTCTATCATTGCTTTATATTTAGGCGTTGCTTATGTTTTACAGCCGCGCTAGCCCAGCCCCCGCTCTGTCGTTAGTTAAGTAACCTAACGGGTGATGACGGGACCCCGTGGCGAATGCGAATGGCATAAGCGTACGTCATATTTTGGTTGTTTTCTGCAATGGTAGGATTTAAATGATGGGACGCATTAAAAGAACTAATGCAAGAAAATAAACCTAAAAGACGTTGTTGGAACAAGTTTTTCAAAAAGCTGTTATTACAAGGACGTTCATCTTTTTGTTTTGCATCGAGGTATTCAGTTATGAATGCCCAGCACCTCAATCGACGAGGCAAGGGCCGAGATCCCCTCATCGGGAGTGACCCCTTGGACAAAAGGTTTGCGTCAGGGTAATAACTTCACCATAGTCGATTATTCTTGCTTTGCATCGAGGTATTCATCTTACGAATGCCCAGTACCTCACTCGACGAGGAAAGAGCCGAGATCCCTTCACAGGGAGTGACCTCTTTAGCAAAACTTTTCGCCACTATATTTTCAAAAAGACTACCAGGTTCCTTCAACGATATCAAGTTCATTACGTTAACGGGTTTTTCGCCAAAAACCCAGCCGTAGCCCTCCGTCATTTCTTACAAGTAACACTTAGTATTCGTGCTGCGTTTGTTGACTCCGTCAAGGCGTAGTGTACGGTAGCTAAGTGCTGCTTGTTTGTATCGGTATATGGGATTGATTAGGACAGTCGTACAACCTTGTTGACTCCGTCAAGGGTTATGCGGGTGGGTTTAATGCAATCCAGATAATGACAGGTTAAACTTGACTAGGACTCTTTGATTTGTTGACTCCGTCAAGATCACTTGGGTCCTAGGGGCAAAAACCACATCGGGAGTTTCAAAAGTACTGAAACTTGCAGATTTAGCATACCTTCTGGAGTGTGGTGACTAGAGTGGATTCCATCTAGGTTATCACAAAATGACAGTTGGATCCCGATCCCACTGATGAGTTGGATTACTCTCGGGAGGTTATTTCACTTAACGATCAATGCTATAAACCTAGTAGGTGTCAAGAAAGGTGTTAGCGGGGTTACGCCCCCAGGGAAAAGAGGTTCTTTAATTAAGGAACTTCGCGAAAGCGTTGGAAAACCTCCCTCGAAGTACCGACACTAGCCTGGCTGAAAGGTTAAGCAAGTATTGTGACGTGAATTAAAACCCGGCTGGTTCTTCTTTTAAAAAGGTTTTAAGAAGAATTTGAGAAAACAGTGGGAGACATCCTGGTTAGATAAATTAATAAACCAATCTAATCTTGCAAGAGCATACGCTGAGTGTTTCTTTTCTCCCTCTCCAGGCAGCAACATTTTCACGCCCTAATCAAGATAATAAAATGTATCGCTTGACCGATCCGAATTCTTATTCGGGACTGGGGAAAGTTGGTTCAGCTCTAACTTGTGACAACAGTCATGAGTATGAGAAAGGGAAAGGGGATTGTATGGATTTCCAGGATACCCAGTCGAAGAAGAAGCATGGTTTTGCATCTACTTCAGGTGTTCTTGTAATTGAGAACTGTTTTACGGTCAGCCCTACCTCCTGGGTACTTGATACCGGATCAGGATCTCATATCTGTAATTTATTGCAGGGACTGAGAAAAAGTAGGAAAGTTGCACCGGGTGATATGTCGCTCAGAGTAGCGAACGGAGCACAAGTTAATGCGGCAGCCGTCGGTGAATATCACATAGTATTGCCAAATGGCAAGACTATGATTTTGAACGATTGCTACTATGTACCCTCCATGGTTTGCAACATCATATCAGTTTCTTTACTCGATAAAGATGGATATAACTTTGTTCTTGAAAAGAATATCATGAACATTTACCTTGATAAGGTACTGGTTGCAGAGGGTACACTGTGTAATGGTATCTACGTTCTAAATCAGAATACAGTTCTCAACATACAAAACACACGCAAGAGGAAGAATTCAGATACGAATGAATCCTACTTGTGGCATTGTAGACTTGGTCATATCGGAGAGAAAAGACTGAGTAAGTTGCATAAAGATGGACTCTTGGATACGTTCGAGTTTTCATCTTATGAAACTTGTCAGTCTTGTCTCAAAGGGAAGATGACCAAATCTCCGTTCACCGGACATGGAGAAAGAGCAAG
The DNA here is from genome assembly GCA_030015575.1 of Agapanthus africanus. Classification (NCBI taxonomy): domain Eukaryota; kingdom Viridiplantae; phylum Streptophyta; class Magnoliopsida; order Asparagales; family Amaryllidaceae; genus Agapanthus; species Agapanthus africanus. The sequence continues at coordinate 815,693,413 of JASDDO010000024.1, forward strand.
AGAGCTCTTGGGACTCATACACAGTGATGTGTGTGGTCCGATGTCTATACATGCAAGGGGTGGGTTCTCATACTTCATCACATTCACTGACGATCTCTCTAGGTTCGGATATGTGTATCTGATGAAACACAAATCTGAAGCTTTTGAGAAATTCAAGGAATTCATAAAGGAAGTAGAGAACCAGATTGGCAAAAGTATCAAGATCCTCCGGTCTGACAGGGGAGGGGAGTACTTAAGCACGGAATTCCTAGATTACTTAAAAGATAATGGTATTCTCTCTCTGCTTACTCCTCCTTATACACCACAGCACAACGGTGTTTCAGAGCGGAGGAATCATACCCTATTAGATATGGTTCGCTCCATGATGAGTAGTGCTGAGTTACCTCTTTCATTTTGGGGACATGCACTTCAGACAGCGGCGTACCTATTGAACTATGTTCCATCCAAATCAGTGCCTAAGACTCCATATGAAATATGGAGTGGAAGAAATCCGTATCTTAAGCGATTTAAGATATGGGGTTGTCCGGCCTATGTGAAAACACAGAAACCGGACAAGTTAGAGGCACGGTCAGTTCTCTGTAAATTTGTGGGATATCCTAAAGACTCACTAGGATATCTGTTCTACCACACTGAGGAACAGAAGGTGTTTGTATCTCGCCACGCTACCTTCTTAGAAAGGGAGTTTCTTGCAAAAGAAACTAGTGGGAGTTCGGTAGAACTGGAAGAAATTCAGCGACCACAAAATGTAACTGAAAATTTGGAGGAACCGCTAGATTCTATAACCCCAGACGAACCTCAGCCACTCCGCAGATCTGGTAGGATTTCTCATCCGCCCGAGAGATACTACGGTTTTCTCATTGACGGGGATCGAGAGGATTGCATCTTGGAAGAAGATGACCCTACCAGTTTCAGGCAGGCCATTATCAGTAGGGACTCTGATAAGTGGCAGGAAGCAATGCAATCCGAAATGGAGTCCATGTACGCCAATAAAGTGTGGACCTTGGATATTGCTCCACCTGGGGTAAAACCCGTTGGATGCAAATGGATCTACAAAAGGAAACTTGGTGTAGATGGGCAGGTGGAAACCTATAAAGCTAGACTCGTTGCAAAAGGTTTTCGTCAAAGACCTGGTTTGGACTATGATGAAACTTTTTCTCCGGTGGCTATGCTCAAATCCATTCGGATCCTACTTGCCATTGCTGCCTTCCATGACTATGAAATCTGGCAGATGGATGTTAAAACGGCTTTCCTAAACGGTTGTTTGGAAGAATACGTTTACATGGATCAACCAGAAGGTTTCGTAGACAGTGGGAGTAGCGGAAAGGTGTGCAAGTTGCTTAAATCCATTTATGGATTAAAGTAGGCATCACGGAGCTGGAACATCTGTTTTGATGAGGCAATCAAGGAATTTGATTTCATCAAGAACGAAGATGAACCCTGTGTATATAAGAAGATTGTAGGACGAACTGTTGTATTCCTAGTCTTGTACGTGGACGACATTCTTTTGATAGGAAATGATATTCCTATGCTACAATCGGTCAAGCTATTTTTGTCACAAAGGTTCTCCATGAAGGACCTGGGTGATGCCTCGTACATTCTGGGGATCAAGATCTATAGAGATAGATCCAAGAAACTATTGGGACTTTCGCAGTCCAGGTACATAGAGACCGTACTAAAGAGATTTAGTATGGAGGGTTCCAAGCGCGGTAACATACCCGCATTGCACGGAATTACCCTCTCCAAGAAGATGTCTCCTAAGACTGACGAGGAGAGGGTTCGCATGAGCACTATACCCTACGCTTCGGCGGTAGGATCTATAATGTATGCGATGCTATGTACAAGACCAGATGTAGCTTACGCGTTGAGCACGGTAAGCCGGTATCAGTCAGACCCAGGGGAGGACCACTGGACAGCAGTGAAGAACATTCTCAAGTACCTAAGAAGGACTAAGGAGATGTTCCTGGTTTACGGTAATGGAGACCTCAGGGTCGAGTCCTTTACCGATTCAAGCTTCCAGAGTGACAAAGATGACAGCAAGTCTGTCTCGGGTTTTGTGTTTACCCTCAACGGAGGGGCGGTATGTTGGAGGAGTTCCAAGCAGGATACCGTCGCAGACTCGACGATGGAGGCTGAATACATTGCTGCAAGCGATGCCGCAAAAGAGGCGGTCTGGATGAAGAAGTTCATTAGTGAACTTCAGGTGGTTCCGTCCATTGTTGACCCAATACCTTTGTATTGCGATAACAATGGGGCTATAGCTTTAGCGAAGGAACCAAGGTCCCATCAGAAATCCAGGCACATCTTAAGGCGGTATCACCTGATCAAGGAGATCATTGATCGACAGGAGATCGAAGTGCGGAGAGTGGATAGAAAGGATAACACTGCGGACCCATTCACAAAGGCTTTACCCCAGACTCAGTTCGAGCGGCTGATCGAGATGATAGGTCTTCGATACGCCAGTACATGGCCTTAGTGCAAGTGGGAGATTGTTGGTGTATATGCCCTAGAGGCCATTACTGTATCATACTAGTATGTATATTACTTGATGGAAGCTTGGGATATTCACAGTTGTACAGACAATCTTGCTCAATATAGTAGTATGCTACTTGGTTTGTCTCTGCTTTAATGTGTACATGTGTGTTTATTTATTATATCACCTATACGCATTAGTAGAGCCCTTAGGATCTTTGCTTGATTACCGGCGTTGTGATGGCGATCACACTCGTGGGGGCTGGGTAATCTACAAGCACATCCTTATACACGTCCCTAGTCGTGGGAGTACCGAGATAGGGCATCGATACTCCGGAGTAGACTAGCGTATGCGCTTCTCATCCCAGCACGGGAGACGGTCTGTCCCACAGCCGTCGGTACGTCGTACTTGAGATAGTATGCGGGTGCTCGTTGGGTTACGAGTACACTGGACAGGACTCGTCGGGAACTGACAGGTTGGTATTATACCTATCGTCAGTTATCAGTTCCCAGGTGAAATGAGTACAGCTTAGTCCGCTGACTTGACACTGGCACTTCGCCTCGAGTGTGTTCCCACTGTATTTTGACTACTACCCTACCACGGCTCAAAGGAGTCGTGCAAACAGGTGGTAGTTGGGTGCAGTCCCGAAGCACTTAGAGGCAGTGCCGGTTAGACAGGATTCGTCTCTCCCGGTATTGGGGGTTGACATCGCGCTGTGTCTAGGAGAGCCATTACACGAGTAGTCCCTGGCCAGGGCAAGCGAGATATACTGGTAGGTTTCCAGTGTTATCTCAGGGTGTTTTGGGCTTCACTCCGACACGACTTGTACCGCTATTGGGGGACTGACGTTTTACCGCCCCCTAGGCCCGACATGCGATGTATCAGACGAACAGACCGGACTGTACGGAGAATGTCACATTCAGACTCAGTAGGAGTTCAGATGGGGTTCACCTCGTCAGCCTTCTTGTCGGCATCTACCTGGGGACCGTTACGCACAGCTAGTGCCGCTTGCGGTCTGTGGTTAAACCCACTGCCAGCGTAGTGTCGAGTCTTTAGAGTCCCACACAGAGGGTATTCGCCTCTGGGCAAAACAGAGTAGAGGTCGCATGGTTTTGCGACAGGGTTCTTTCTCATCCGCGCACTTGTGCACGTTTGGAGTCCGGATGGATATTGCCAGCGGGCTGTGGTTTGAGCCGGATACTGGTATATGTTTTGGGGTTACTTTTATCTCTCAGTATTCATGTTCCTCGGAACAAGAATGCAGGTGTGTATGCACAGTTGTTTGAGGCGGAAGAAGAGGTTTTTCATTAGGGTTTCGGAACGGGTGCGCATGCACAGTTGACAGTCGTCTTTTTTCCAAACCCTAATGAATTAGTGAGATATCTATTAATAATAGTAATTAAATGAAATTATGTTATGGTTGGTTTTGTTGACTTGTTGACCATGGTTGACTTGTTGACCATGGTTGAATGTTTGACCATCATCATTACTTTGCAAGGATGCTCCTTGATTCTAGCTTACATTTCATTAAATGAAGTATGATAGTGGTCATTCCAAAACAACCATCAACTATTCTCATTTGAATTATTATTATTTAGATAATTCTTTTTTCTTTTTGATATGGTTGCAAAAAGGAAAAAAGAGAGCTCATTCTATCATAACAATTCTCTCTCCTCACTTCATCTTCTTCTTCCTCAAGCTCAAGGAGAATCCTTCTCATGTGTTGAGAATCCCTCTCCTTGAAAAGAAAACAACCCCTAGACACTCTCTACTCACTCTAGGATCAAGGGTTTAGCAAGCCGGAGATTCTAGTTCACTCAAAGTTCGAGGAAGAGCCCGAAGGTTGAACCCTCAGGTGGATCCATCTTCGACGGAAGAAGGCGACGAGGAAAGAACCATCAACCTCTACAAAGTTTGAAGAAGAAGGAGTTCAAGTTTAGGTATAACCATCTTTCCGAGTAGTTAACCCTTCTTTGAAAGTATGCTAGTTTAGTTTAGCAAAGATCCGGCTTTTACGGTCCATGTTACAAAGTTAAGAAAATTTTTTGTTTTACCGTTTCCGCATCCCCGTAAGTACCGGGAGAGGTAACGTGGACCTAACAGCTAATTATTTAATTAAAATAATATACACATATTAGTGAGAATGGTTCACATTATTCTCATTCTATAATTTCATTTCTCTCTCTTGTTCTTCCTCTCCCTCAAGCTCTCCCCTCTCATGTGTTGAGAAACACTTGAGCTTGAGAAAAACCCTCTCTTGATCATCTCTACTCTCATCTAGGGTTGAAGGACTGGCACTTCTTGAACCCTAGTTACTTCTAGCTTGGAGTTGAAGCCAAAGGTTGAGGCTTTCGGGTGGATCTTTCTTTGACGGGAGAAGACGACAAGGTGACCTCCTTCCACTACTCCAAGGAGCAAGGAGAGAAGGACATAAAGCCCAAGGTATAACCTTTCTAGCACTTAGCTAGTTTCTAATTAGCTTTAGCAAGTTTTTGTTTAGCAAAGATCCTTCATAGTGTAGTCCATGTTGCCTAAGTTGATAAAAATCCGATTTTTATTCCGTTTTCCGCCTCCCCGCAAGTACCGGGGTGGGCAACGTGGACTTACAGTGGTATCAGAGCCTAACTAAACATAAACTAGCTAAGTAGTGAAGTGTATCGAAGTTCGAAACGTAAAAATCGAAAAACCAAGTTTTCGAAACCCTAAGTTTCTGTTAAAATTTTTTCTGGTCAAAACAAAATTTGTTATACTCCAAAAATCGTCTCAGGGTTTTTTGAAGATAACCACCAAACCTGGTCCAGTGACTCGACCAAGAAGCCGCGGTTCCACGGCAATAGCAAGCTATTGCCGCGCAATTGCGGCCAAGTTGGCTCTTCACTGGGTCGAGTTTGGTGCAGTGTATCTCTGGCTTGGTTTTGGGATTTTTGAGATGGTTTATATGTGCCCAGATTTTCCAGAATAGAAATTTGTTTTTGGGGGCCTATAAATCCGTATTTTTTTCCGAACTTCAATACATTTTGACTAAAAGGTTATATCTGTGATGTTTGTATGTATTGAACGTCGGCTAATCGCTATATGTCGATTAGTCGGGGTTATACATATCTGTGATCTGTGTTTGATGTTGGTATGTGTATATGAATGGGTTGGATTATCGCGGGTGAATAGCCGGGGTGGATGTGAGATGAGTGTTGTTTTTTTCTTTCATTCATTGTAACATGTAAATTGATGTAATATTATTATTTGTATGGCCGCACAACCGGGTCGGGGTTGTAGCCGTCATTGTATAATTCTTTTTACTGTTTTTGCTCCTAGGATAGACCCATGGAGGGGGTGCACAAACTACCGGGTATCTCGAAGTGCCGAGTGGCCTACTCACGGTGTTGAGGGAGGTTGCTTCGCTTCTGGTTCTTGGCGGGTAGTTTGCCGCACCCGTAGGGGTCTTGGGTGGGGTATTGGCTATTCACCGCGACCGTGTAATCCGCTTTTCGTTGCAGGCTCGAACGGATTGCGGATTCCTAGTATATCCAATGTATTCATCTGTGATCTGTAATGTCTATCATTGCTATATATTTATATATGATAACTATTTAGGTGTTGCTTATGTTTTACAGCCGCGCTAGCCCAGCCCCCGCTCTGTCATTAGTTAAGTAACCTAACGGGTGATGACGGGGCCCCGTGGAGAATGCGAATGGCATAAGCGTACGTCATATTTTGGTTGTTTTCTGCAATGGTAGGATTAAATGATGGGACGCATTAAAAGAACTAATGCAAGAAAATAAACCAAGTAAAAGTCGATTGGAACACTTTGAAAACCACTCGGTTCTTTTCAAAACTAAAATTTTAAACGCGGAGCTTGAACCACTCCTTTTAAAAGCTATCTCGTTCCATCGATTATATCAAGTTCACTACGTTCACGGTTTCGCCAAAACCATCCGTAGCCCTCCATCATTTCATTTAAATATTCGGTAGTATTCAAGCTATATATTTTGACCTCAAGCCAAGGCATAGTGATTGATAGCTGCCGGATATTTATCTGTTGCATAGATAGAATGCGTTGGTTTGAGACAGTCGTACTGCCGTTTTGGCCTACGTCAAGGGTAGGTACGGGTGGGTTCAAATTAACCGGGATAATGATGGGAAGAACTTGACATGTGACTTATGACATTTTGACCACACGCCAAGGTCATAAGAGCATGGGGCAAAAATCCACATCGGGAGTTTCATAAGTACTGAAACTTGCTAGCGCTGCATACCATTTGGAGTGTGATGATTCTGGTAGGATTCCTTCGGTTTTATCACGCGATGATATTTGGATCCCGATCCTACTGTGAGTATATGCTACTCCTCGGGAAAACTCTCACTTAACGATCAATGCTATAAACTTAGTAGGTGTCTAGAAAGGTGTTAGCGGGGCTACGCCCACAGGGAAAATATGTTACTTAATTAAGGAACTTCGCGAAAGCGTTGGAAAACCTCCCTCGAAGTACCGACACTGGCCTGGCTAAACGGTTAAGCAAGTATTATACGGTGAGATTGATCCTGACTAATCCTTTCTTTACGGTTTGAGAAGGGATTCGAGAGACAGTGGGAGCCATCCAGTTTAGAAAAACTAAAAACCACTCTAAACTTGCAAGAGCATCATGCTAAAGTGTTTCTTTTCTCTCTCCTAATTGCAGCGACCATTCAACATGACCGAACTTAAGTTATTACTAGATAAAAATATACTGACAGGGCCAAACTACAAAGATTGGCTCAGGAATGTCAAGATGGCAATCACTTACGACAAGCTGGGGTATGTACTTACCACTAAAGCTCCCCCTGTCCCAGGTCCCACCTCCAGCGTCGCGGACAAGGAAATCCGTAAGACATGGGAGATAGATTGCGCGAAGGCCAAATGCCTCGTACTTGCCTCGATGGACAACGGACATCAGAGGAGGCACGAGAATATGGATCTAGAGTCCATATTTCTCCATACAAAAAAACTGTATGGAGAGCAGTCTCGTATCGCAAGATACGAAGTGTCGAAGAAGCTTTTTTCGGCAAGGTTGGCCGTCGGATCATCGGTAGCGGAACACGTGCTTAAGATGATTGGCTACATTGAGGAGCTCGCGGACCTTGGGACCACGTTGGAGAATGAACTCTATACTGATTTGATTCTCCAGTCCCTTCCTTCCACTTACGCCCAGTTTATTCTTAACTTCAACATGCAAGGAAAGGAAGTTGAACTTTCCGAACTTCTGAACATGTTGAGGAGTGCTGAGGGCACCCTACAGAAATGTAGGGAGACATCCACTTTGTTTGTAGGAGGATCTTCCTCTTCTAGATCCAGGGCGAAAGCCAAGGGTAAGAAGAAGAAAGCCCCCGCCAAACCAAGAGGCGGTGTCGGTAAAGTGGATACGAAGGGAAAAGGAAAAGCAACAAAGATAGCAGGGAAGCTAGTGGGGAAGGAAGAATGCTTCTATTGTCACAAAAGTGGTCACTGGAAACAGGATTGCAAGGCTTGGAAGGCCAGAACATAGGATTTGAAGCGAGTTGCGGCTTCAGCTTCAGGTGTGTATGTTATTGAAAACTGTCTATCAATAAACTCTACATCCTAGGTATTGGATACCGGATTAGGATCTCATATCTGTAATTCTTTGCAGGCGTTGAGAAAGTGTAGAGTTTTGAAGGCAGGTGACATGACCCTCAGAGTTGCAAACGGTGCTAGCATGGATGCTGAGGCCGTGGGGGACTATCATCTGGGATTGTCGGATGGACATTTTTTGGTTTTGCGTAGTTGTTATTATGTACCAAATGCAACCTGTAATATCATTTCTGTATCTTTATTGTCTAAAGAAGGTTATGAATTTGCATTTGTAAGTAATGTAGTGAACATTCACCTTAATCAAGTTTTGATTGGGTCAGGTACATTGAACAACGGTATATACGTACTAAACCAACCACAGATTTTCAATGTCCAGAATACACACAAAAGAAAGTCTCCAGAAATAAATAAAACTTTCTTATGGCATTGTAGACTGGGTCACATCAATGAGAGAAGGTTGACTAAGTTACATGCAGAAGGATATTTGGATCCGTTCGAATATCAATCGTATGCAACTTGTCAATCCTGTCTCAAAGGAAAGATGACAAAGCTCCGTTCACTGGACACGGAGAAAGAGCGAGCGAGCTTTTGGGACTCGTACACAGCGACGTGTGCGGTCCAATGTCTACACATGCGCGAAGCGATTATTCTTACTTCATTACTTTTACGGATGACTTTTCAAGGTACGGTTATGTCTTCTTAATGAAACATAAATCCGAGGCTTTTGAAAAATTCCAGGAATATAAGAATGAAGTAGAAAAACAAACAGGCAAAAGTATAAAGACACTAAGATCTGATCGAGGTGGTGAATACTTAAGTGCCGAGTTCCTGGGTTACTTAAAAGAGAATGGAATTCTCTCTCAGCTTACTCCTCCATACACTCCGCAACATAACGGTGTATCGGAGAGACAGAACCGAACCCTATTGGATATGGTACGGTCCATGATGAGTAACGCTGAGTTGCCGCGATCGTTCTGGGGATATGCGCTAGAATCAGCTGCATACCTTTTGATCCGAGTTCCCACTAAGACTGTGCCTACCACACCATATGAATTATGGAGTGGAAAGAAACCCTATCTTCAATACCTGAAGATTTGGGGATGTCCAGCTTATGTCAAAAAGCAGCATGCGGACAAACTAGAGGCACGCTCAGTACTGTGCAAGTTTGTGGGATACCCAAAGAACTCCAGGGGGTATCTTTTCTATTACGCAGAGGAACAAAAAGTCCTTGTTTCTTGAAATGCCCATTTTCTGGAACATCAGTTCTTAGAAAAAGAAATAAGAGGGAGCGCAATAGAACTGGAAGAAATTCCAGAACCACAAGCTACTACTGAAAGCTTGGTAGGACCAGAGGGTTCGAAAGATCAGGACATTCCCATGCCACTCCGCAGGAGTAGTAGGCAGTCTCATCCACCCGAGAGATACTACGGTTTTCTCATTGACGGGGATAGAGAGGATTGCATCATAGACTGTGATGAGCCTACTAGCTTCCAGCAAGCCATTCAGAGCGTCGACTCGGTAAAATGGCTGGATGCAATGAGGACCGAGATGGAGTCCATGTACACCAACAAAGTATGGACGTTGGACATTGCTCCAGATGGGGTAAAACCCGTAGGATGCAAGTGGATCTTCAAAAGGAAGATTGGTGTAGATGGACAGGTTGAGACCTATAAAGCTAGACTGGTAGCAAAGGGTTTTCGTCAGCGACCTGGTTTGGACTATGACGAGACCTTTTCTCCAGTAGCTATGCTGAAATCCATTCGGATCCTTCTTGCCATTGCTGCCTTCCACGATTATGAGATTTGGCAGATGGACGTAAAGACTGCTTTTCTAAATGGTCATTTAGAGGAGTGTGTCTATATGGACCAGCCAGAGGGTTTCATTCAGAGTGTGAGCAGCGGAAAGGTGTGCAAGTTGCTCAAGTCCATTTATGGACTAAAGCAGGCATCGCGGAGTTGGAACATCTATTTTGATGAGACGGTCAAGGAATTTGGCTTTATCAAAAATCTAGATGAACCATGCATCTATTGTAGATTTGTAGCGAGAACTGTAGTATTCCTCGTTTTATACGTGGATGACATTCTCTTAATAGGAAATGACATTCCTATGCTACAATCTGTCAAGGGGTTCTTGTCACACAGGTTCTCCATGAAAGACCTGGGTGACGCCTCATACATTCTGGGTATCCGGATCTACCGTGACAGATCCAAGAGGATATTAGGACTTTCACAGTCCAGGTACATCGACACCATACTGAAGAGATTCAGTATGGAAGATTCCAAGCGCGGTAATCTACCGGCTTGTCACGGGATCACCCTCTCTAAAGAGATGTCTCCCAAGACTGATTTGGAGAGGGATCGCATGTCTATTATACTCTACGCTTCTACGGTAGGCTCTATAATGTATGCGATGTTGTGTACCAGACCGGATGTGGCTTATGCACTGAGTGTGGTAAGCAGGTATCAGTCAAACCCTGGGGAGAAACATTGGATAGCAGTAAAGAACATTCTCAAGTACCTGAGAAGGACTAAGGAGATGTTCTTGGTTTATGGCAGAAAAGGCCTGCAGATTGAGGCCTTTGCTGACTCCAGCTTCCAGAGTGACAAGGATGATTCCAAGTCCATGTCGGGTTTTGTCTTCACCCTCAATGGAGGGGCGGTGTGTTGGAAGAGTTCTAAATAGGAAACCGTTGCGGACTCGACTATGGAAGCGGAATACATCGCTGCATCTGATGCCGCAAAAGAAGCTGTCTGGATGAGGAAGTTCTTGAAAGAACTTCAGGTGGTTCCGTCCATTATTGACCCAATACCTCTGTATTGCGACAACAACGGGGCTATAGGTTTAGCGAAGGAACCCAGGTCCCATCAGAAATCCAGACACATCTTGAGGCGGTATCACCTGATCAGGGAGATCGTGGATCGCCAGGAGATCGAGGTCCGGAGGGTTGCTTCAGAAAATAACACAGCAGATCCATTCACCAAGGCCTTGCCCCAAACTCAGTTCGAGCGGCTGATCGAGATGATAGGTCTTCGATACGCCAGTACATGGCCTTAGTGCAAGTGGGAGATTGTTAGTGTATATGCCCTAGAGGCCACTACTGTATCATACTAGTTTGTATATTACTTGATGGAAGCTTGGGATATTCACAGTTGTATATACAATCTTGCTCGAAATGGTAGTATGCTACTTGGTTTGTCTCTACTTCAATATGTGCATGTGTTTCTTTTAGCATATCGCTGATATACATATTAGTAGAGCCCTTAGGATCTTTGCTTGATTACCAGCGTTGTGATGGCGCTCGCACTCGTGGGAGCTGGGTGATCTATAAGCACATCCTTATACAAGTCCCTGCTCGTTGGACTATCGAGACAGTGCATCGATACTCTGGAGTAGACTAGCGTATGCGCTTCTCATCCCAGTGTGGGAGACGGTCTGTCCCACAGCCGTCAGTACGTCGTACTTGAGATAGTATACGGGTGCTCGTTAGGTTACGAGTACACTGGACAGGACTCGTCGGGAACTGTTGGTTGGTATTATACCTATCGTCAGTTATCAGTTCCCAGGTGACATGAGTACAGCTTCGTCCGCTGACTTGACACTGTCACTTCGCCTCGAGTGTGTTCCCACTGCACTTTGATTGCTACCCTACCACGGCTCAAAGGAGTCGTGCAAACAGGTAGTTTTTAGGTGCAGTCCCGAAGCACTTGGAGGCAGTGACGGTTAGACAGGATTCGTCTCTCCCGGTATTAGGGGTTGACATCGCGCTGTGTCTAGGAGAGCCATTACACGAGTAGTCCCTGGCCAGGGCAAGCGAGATATACTGGTAGGTTTCCAGCGTTATCTCAGGGTATTCTGGGCTACAGTCCGACATGACTTGTATCGCTATTAGGGGACTGACGTTCACCGCCCCCTAGGCCCGCCATGCGATGTATCAGACGAACAGACCGGACTGTACGGAGACTGTCACATACAGGCTCAGTAGGAGTTCAGATGGGGTTCACCTCGTCAGTCTTCTTATCGACATCTACCTGGGGACCGTTACGTACAGCTAGTGCCGCTTGTGGTCTGTGGTTAAACCCACTGCCAGCGTAGTGTCGAGTCTTTAGAGTCCCACACAGAGAGCTATTCGCCTTTAGGCAAAATGAGTAGAGGTCGCATGGTTTTGCGACAGGGTTCGTTCGCATCCGCGCACTTGTGCACGTTTGCTGTCCGGACAGTTTATACTAACGGTCTTTAGTTTAAGCCGGATCCTAGTATATGATTTGGGATTGGTTTTTCTCATTGTATTCGTGTTCCTCGGATCACGAATGCGGGTGCGTATGCACAGTTGTTTGAGACAGAGGGAGAGGACCTTGATTATGGTTAATGGCTATTGTCATTTTATTAACCCTAATGCTTATGTGTGTATTATAGTTAATTGATAATTAGTTTAATAATTGTGCATGGTTATGGTTGTTGACCATTTGACCTCCTTGACTTGTTGACCTAGGTTGACACTTTGACCATCATCATTTCTTTTGGAAGATGCTTTTTGATCCTTGCAAATTGAAATGATCATGGTCATGTCATGATTAGCCATGACAATTATCTAGCTAATTATTTAATTAAAATAATATACACATATTAGTGAGAATGGTTCACATTATTCTCATTCTATCATTTCATTTCTCTCTCTTGTTCTTCCTCTCCCTCAAGCTCTCCCCTCTCATGTGTTGAGAAACACTTGAGCTTGAGAAAAACCCTCTCTTGATCATCTCTACTCTCATCTAGGGTTGAAGGACTGGCACTTCTTGAACCCTAGTTACTTCTAGCTTGGAGTTGAAGCCAAAGGTTGAGGCTTTCGGGTGGATCTTTCTTTGACGGGAGAAGACGACAAGGTGACCTCCTTCCACTACTCCAAGGAGCAAGGAAAGAAGGACATAAAGCCCAAGGTATAACCTTTCTAGCACTTAGCTAGTTTCTAGTTAGCTTTAGCAAGTTTTTGTTTAGCAAAGATCCTTCATAGTGTAGTCCATGTTGCCTAAGTTGATAAAAATCCGATTTTTATTCCGTTTTCCGCCTCCCCGCAAGTACCGGGGTGGGCAACGTGGACTTACAGTGGTATCAGAGCCTAACTAAACATAAACTAGCTAAGTAGTGAAGTGTATCGAAGTTCGAAACATAAAAATCGAAAAACCAAGTTTTCGAAACCCTAAGTTTCTGTTAAAATTTTTTCTGGTCAAAACAAAATTTGTTATACTCCGAAAATCGTCTCAGGGTTTTTTGAAGATAACCACCAAACCTGGTCCAGTGACTCGACCAAGAAGCCGCGGTTCCGCGGCAATAGCAAGCTATTGCCGCGCAATTGCGGCCAAGTTGGCTTATGTTTTGCACCCGCGCTAGTCCAGCCCCCGCTCTGCCGGTAGTTAAGTAACCTAACGATGCATGACGGGGCCCCATGGCGAATACGGATAGCATAAGCGTACGTTCTATTTTCGTTTCTTTTGTGATGTTTAGGAAACATAAATGATGGGACTTCATTAATGAGATTAATGAGAAAGAAAGAAACCTAAAGATGTTGTAGAATCAAAATTTTAAATAAGGCAGCTCTAGTTCTTGCTTTGCATAGTGGTGTTCCTTGATGAATATCCAACATCTCATTCGATGAGAAAAGAGCCTAAATCCCTTCACCAGAAGTGACCTCTTTAGCAAAAGCTAGCAAATGCTGCAACCCACTCGATTTGTTTTGAAAACTATTCGATTTTAAAAGCAGAGCTTAAACCACTCCTTTTCAAATCATTCGGTTCTACAACGATATCAAGTTCATTACGCAAAAGGTTTTCTTAAAAACCTATCGTAGCCCTCTGTCATTTCAGATAAGGACTATTTAGTATCCGTGCTGCATTTGTTGACCTTGTTAAGGCACAGTGTGCGGTAGCTGATTAGTGCTTATCTGTAAGCATATGATGCGATTGGATTAGGGTAGTTGTACGACCTTGTTGACCTTGTCAAGTGTTGTACGGGTGGGTTTATTTCAATCAGGAAATGAACGGGTTGAACTTGATATGCGGTTTATGGTTTGTTGACCTTGTCAAGGTCATAAATCGCTTGGGGGGAAAAAACAGATATTGGGAATTTCAAGTGTTGAAAAATTGCAATGAGATTGCATACGTTTTATGAGATAGTTGGATCCCGATACCCATAGCGAGTAAGAGTTACTCCTGGAAGAGTTTTCCAATTTACAATTAGCTGATCTAGTAGGTGTCCAAGAAAGATATTAACGGGGTTATGCCCCTGTAGAAATGAGGTTATTTAATTAGTTCCATGCGAATGCATGGGAAGACTCCCTCGGAGTACCAATACCTGCCTGGCTGAATGATTGGCAAACTTGTAGGGTGTAATTAATCCCGGCTAGTCTTACCTTTTAGGTTTTGAAGGAAGATTTGATAAAAACAGTGGGAGCCATCCTGATTAGATTAGATAATAACCAATCTAATCTTGCAAGAGCATATGCTAAAGTGTTTTCTTCTCTCTCTCTCCAGGTATCGACCATAACATGGCTTAATCAAGATAATAATATTGATGTATTGACCGAACCCGCTTATTATACTGAGTTGGGAAACGTTGGTTCCGCTCTACCTTATAACTGTTATAAGCTTGAGCAGGAAGTTGGGGAATACCCAGATTCCTACACAACCCGAATGAGGAATGAGAATGTTGATGCATCTTCTTCGGGTGTGTTCGTTACCGAGAACTGTTTCTCAGTGTGCTCTACGTCCTGGGTATTAGATACCGGATCAGGATCCCACATATATAATATGTTACATGGGTTAAAGAGAAGTAGAGAACTGGGAATGGATGATATGACTATAAGAATAGGGAATGGTGCACTTATTACAGCCAAAGTAGTTGGCGAATATCACCTTGTATTACCAAATGGTAATACAATGATTCTTAACGACTGTTATTACATACCCAACCGGTTATGCAATATTATATTGGTTTCTTTATTACATAAAAAATGTTATAATTTTGTATTACAGGATAATGTTATGAATATTTTCCTAAATCAAGTGTTGATTGGATTTGGTACGTTGTATAACGGTATATACGTTCTGAATCAAACCACGGTTCTAAACATACAGAACACACACAAGAGGAAAAGTTCAAAAATGAAAGAAGCCTTCTTGTGGCATTGTATACTAGGTCATATCAATACGACACGACTAGCTAAGTTGCATAAAAATGGATATTTGAATCCGTTCGAATTTACATCTTATGAAACTTGCCAGTCATATCTCAAAGGAAAAATGACCAAAACTCAGTTTACTGGACACAGAGAAAGAGTTACTAAACTCTTGAGACTGATATATAGTGATGTATGCGGTCCTATATCTACACATGCCAGGAATGGTTCCTCGTATTTTATTATATTCACCGATGATCTCTCGAGATACAGACATGTGTTCCTGCTGAAACATAAGTCTGAAGCATTTGAGGAATTTAAGGAATATAAGTGCGAAGTAGAGAAACAAACGGGTAAAAGTATTAAAATCCTTCAATCTGATCGGGGAAGAGAATACTTAAGCACAGAGTTCCTAGATTATTTAAAAGAGAATGAGATTCTCTCTCAGCTTACTCCTCCGTATACACCACAGCACAACGGTGTATCTGTTAGGAATATGTATACCCTAGAGGCCATTATTATATGATATAGTGAATGCTTGGACATATATATAGGAATTTCTTGCTCGACATGATAGTATGCTATCTGGTTGCCTTTATCTTAACATATAGACTAGTATTCTTATATTGTCTCTCTCTCTCTCACATGTTGATAAAGCACTTAGGATGTAGCTTGACTACAAGGACTATGATGGAGATCATACTGCTAGGACTTGTGGAGTCTACAAGCACATCCTTCAATTGTTCCTAGTCGAGAGTATATCGAGATAGGGCATCGATATTTCCATAGTAGACTAGTTTGCATGTTTCTTGATCCTGTATGGGGGAGATTGTTTCCCTAATTGAGAGCAAAACTCTATTCAAAATTCAAAATTTGAACCGACACAGCGCCTCACGTGCAAAACATGAGAGTGCTAGCGCCAGGAGCGGCGGCGCTGAAGAGTCAAAGACTCTGAGGCAGTGCCTCATGTGCAAAGCACGAGAGCGCTTGCGCCAGGAGCGCCAGCGCTAAGAGTCAAAGACTCTGAGGAAGCGCCTCACGTGCAAAGCACGAGAGCGCTAGCATCAGGAGCGCCAGCGCAAAGATTCAAAGACTCTGAGGCAGCGCCTCATGTGCAAAGCACGAGAGCGCCAAGCGCTAGAACAAAATGTTCTCCACCATTGGATCAAAAGATCCAACTAAGATGAATAAATCATCAAATTACAGAATAAAATTCTGTTGAGGAAATACTCCTCAAATCTTTCCAAACAGGAAAGATTGTGCTCTGTAAATCAAAGCACTGTTAGATCAAAGATCCAATGGTAATTAAAAAATCACTAAGAAACAGAATGAGTTATGTATGGAAAATATTTCTCCAATCTTGTTAAAAACAAGAAAATTGTCTTCTGTAAAACAGAAGCCCTTGGATCAAAAATCCAACGGTGGGAAACATTCCCCAAATCAATCAGAGATCTCTCAATGAGAGATTTTCCTAACTGATTCAACAAATCAGCCTCCTCTATATAAAGGTCCCAAGACTTCAAGTCTAAAAAAAAGAGGAACCCCGCGCCCCGCCCCCCCCCCCCCACAAACTATGAGAAATTTCAAAGAGAAGAGCAAGCTCTCGGAAGAAGAAGAATTTCTTCAAGGTAAATAAAACAGAGAGATCAAACTATCACATCAAAAGAGAAGAAGAACCTATTTCTTTTTTTAGAACATAGATCTATAAGACCGAGGTCTTTCACAAAAGAGATCATAGCATCTCATCATAAAAAGTGAGGGGGAAGAACTTAGTTCTCGTTGGATCACATATCTATAAGAAAAAGACAGTCTTTCACAAAAACATAAAAGAATGTAAAATTTTCTATTAAAATAAGAACTTTGTTCTTAGATCTATGAGACAAAGTCTCCTATGAACGAGAATTTAATTCTCAAAGCGCAGAACTGATCAAAGTTGTCTAAGAAGAGCCTCAGCGCTCCAATTGAAAAGAAGCGCCTCAGCGCTCCAAGACTGGCGCACAGTGCCACAGCGCTTCTAGCGCTCCAATTGAAAAGAAGCGCCTCAGCGCTTCATGACTGGCGCACAGCGCCATAACGCCCCTAGCGCTCCAATCAATGAAGCGTCTCAGCGCTCCAAGTCTGGCGCTCAGCGCCCAACGCTCCAAGGTTGGCGCTCAGCGCCAAGTGCACCATGTGCTCCTCACGTGGGCACTATTTTATAAAGACCGCTCTGTACTCATTGACTGGCGCTCAGCGCCAAGCGCGCCACGTGCTCCTCACGTGTGCGCTATCTCACAGGAAGAGCCTTAGCGCTTTAAGTCTGGCGCTTAGCGCCAAGCGCACCACGTGCTCCTCATGTATGTGCTGAGAGAACATACACTGTTCTTTACATAAAGCTCCAGAGCCATAATGTGAGCTCAACACTCAACAAAAGACAAAAATGTTGTCAGAACCCAAACCAATGCTCAGCATTGTTAAATGAAAAAGGACTGAGTTTAATTAAATGTCCAACATTTTAACTGAGTGGGCCGAGCCCAAGTTGGCCACAGATCCCTCATTTAGATTTATCGAGCCTATATGCACATAAATCTTTTTAACTGATCTTAGTCCCAAACTTGACTATAGATCTCCAAACCAACATTGGTTCAAGGACACATCTCTTCATACCTCTGATATACGTCGTTGTAATTTCTCAACGTCTTCAGAGAGATGGAGGGTCCCAATAACCAATAACTTTTGGTGCATCCCCAAACGGTTGAACCAAAACCACACAGACTATGACGTCTTTAAACTGTCACGGACTATGATGTCCTTAAACTTATGGACTGCAATGTCCCTAAACTAAAACAATAGAGTCCAAATGCTCTTTTGTTGGATCTAAATGATCCTGTTAAGTATATCTTAGTCTAAAATTAGACTAAAGTATCCTTATCAAACGTTTAAGTTGATCTTAGTCTCAAATGAGATTAATGATCCTTAAACCCAACCCAAAACCAAATCTATGAAAATACGGATTTGGACTAATCCACGCCCTACGGGAGACAACATAAATTAGTCTCCGTATACAATCCACGGGCAACCAAAAACAAAACAAACACACACGACATGAAGTGACCTTCTGGAGCAGGAGAAAGTGGCTACCGTGATGGGGTAACGTAATTAAATGCACGGGTTTGCACCTGTAGAGAAGAGCGTCCCCACAATCAAAAACCCCTCACAATGAGGGGGAATCTGACGAAGTCTGCTACAACGGCCGCAACCGTCTAAACCTCTGATACATGGTGCCATAAATCAACTTGGCATTTTCGGAGAGGTGGACGGATAAATCCAAATAGCATCTGCCCCCAAATTCAGGCAAGACGACCTATGCGGTTTCGTCTCTGTTTTCGGCGGTAAACAGATTCCGGCACGCCCGGTAGGACCTCTTCCTCTTTCCACTCCACACTTCGTGTGTCGTGTTTCGCGAACGAATCGCGGTTTGCTATGGTTGCCCCTGGATTCAAGGTACTAAGATTTGGTGTCTTGCTCCGTGCAGAAAACAAAAGATTAATGGCTTTCAACTGCACCAACTGCAACAACGGCAACAACTCCCACTCCATCCTTACTGGAGTAGTGACCTATGGGCCTCAAGTGGCCTCCTTTTTTACGATGCCAGTAGAACAGGTGATGCAATCCACCACTGGGCTGTTCTTTGGGACCATGCTCCCACCAATGAGCTTCAACCCCCCTCTACCGTTGCAAGAAGCTCTGAAGAAATTGGTCTTTGATCGGCTTACAACTACCGCGGCCCTTTTTAACGGGTCGCCCAAATCCAACGCCTCAGTCATTAATAGACTGGGCCAAAACTCCAGTGGGCCTATGAAGAAACCTACCATAACTGAAGGGGTTATCCAAAAACGAATAGCCGTTCCTGCTCCTGAAGTCACCAAAGCGGCTTCTCCTGCTAAGGGGTCGGTCTTCACAAGAATGGCCGTTCCAGCTCCCGCTCCAGGTGAAGTAACCAAGGCTGCTTCCCCTGCCAAAAAGTCAGTCTTTTCAAGATTGATCATTCCCTCACAGCGGATGTCAGTTTTCGATAAGCTGGCACCAACAGCAACCTTTCACCATATCAGGGGGCATGAGGGAGCCACCCCCATAGCTGAATCAATACCATCTGCAAGGCATGCTCGACGTCGTCATTGGCGCCAAGTGAGGAAAGCTAGGGGCAGTTCCCCTTCTGGACTGACTCCGGCAGTCCAACGATAGAAGTCAATACTGATGTTCCAACTGGGAACAGCTTCGAACCACTCAGGAGGGTGCGCAAAAACTCTCCAACTGCTGTATTGAAAAGATCTCCTCCACCTATAGAGAATGATACAAAGACAAAGCCAGAACATCCCCAACAGCGACTGTCCTCTAAAATTCACAAGGTCTGGCGACAGGTCCAAGACTTGGTGATCAACCAAGACTACTCCCGCCGAACGAAGAAGATGAAATTTTAGCAAGAGAAGGACCACCCTGTTGTACCACAGAAGGTGTCGTCTACTTAGGTGCTCGCCGCAACGGCCCCCTTAACTTCGACCACTCACAAAAGAAGAATGCCGGAGAAAATCCCCGTGTCTACGACGAATTTAAAAGGCACTGAACCTAAACGCCCCAAGTCTAGGGGCATGGTGGTGCACACTGTTTATATGGCATCCGGGAAAGAGGATAACCGTATCTCCATGGGCCATCGACCGCTCACACGGTCTGTGACAAAGGCTCAGGAACAACAGTACAAGCTCCAGGAGATGCTAACGAAGATGGCCGCACTCACTGGGCCAAAAGAAAACCCATAGATGTCATCGAAGCAGCGACAAGAACAGAAAACGGATGCCCAATTCCTCTGAAGAATGCTTGAGAGGAAAGGAAAAGAGGCCACGGAACAAGCGGCCAATATAAAACAAATGGCGCTTTTATTCCAAGATATGGTCGGCATGATGATCCAGCTGGACCCTCCAGTCGAAGAGCCTCCAGTAATAATCGAAGACGATAGAGGGGAGACATCAAACTCTCTTCCGGCTCTATCAGCAGCCAAAGAGGAGACCATCTCCAAAGACGCCCTGGATGACTATATCGCTCAACAGATACGAGCTCATAAGGAGAGCGAAGCAGCCGGCCAAATTGTTAAGAATGGACGACCCTATCCGGGTTGGTACGACTAAATAAAGTACCCGCCGGGGTATACGATCCCTAAATTCCATGTATATAAGGGGACGGGGAATCCACATCAGCACGTTGCTTAATTCAGGGCTCTGTGCGTTAACACTGGAGGTAACGATAAGCTGCTGCTTCGCCAATTCGTTGGTAGCTTGTCGGAGAAAGCATTCGAGTGGTATTCCAAGCTCTCGAATGAATCCGTCAAGACATTTGCAGAAATGGAGCTACTGTTTACACAGAGATTCGCAAGCGCTAGTGAGCGCACCCCGATCACGCACTAATTAACGCCAAGGTGAGGCCAGGCAAAACATGGGTTCAGTACGCGATACGGTGGCAGAATCTATGGTCAAAGTGCGAACAACACATAGAAGAGGCTCCTGCAGTAGGCATGTTTGTGGGAACCCTCAGTCTCAGGCGACCATATCTCAATTCATGATGCTCTTCAAGCTAACTACTTTCCAGGCCTTGATTGACAAGCTGACCCAAATGGATTAGATGGGCCACATGCCTTCCTCTTCGAAGTTGGAGCCGCGGAGTGAAAAGGGGAAAGGGAAAGCGACCTTTGTCACCAATGCTCAGCAACAGCCGAGTGGTCCAAAACCAGCTGATCGCCAAAAGACAAACAACGATTTATCAACGAAAAGTTAAAGCGTCCTTACTCATTCCCTCGGGATAAAACAAGGAGACTGTTCGTACTGGCGGTGCGCAACAGGCTCATCACTCTACCAGATCCGAGACACTCACTACAACCAGGTGACGTCAACAATCCCAATTACTACTCCTAGCACTGAGTAGTAGGCCATCCAATCGAAGATTGCTTCGTCTTTAAAGGCTGGATTGAGGACCAATACCAACAGGGCAAATTTGCACTGTCCGAGACTTGGAAAGTAAGCCCGCCCCAGCCAAACGCTCCTAAAAAGGTGAACATGCCGGGGGCATCGTGCTCTTTTATAGAAGAGGCTCCATGGGAGGTCGCTCTTTCAACCAAAACGAAAAGAATACTGAAAGATCTCCAAGCATGTCCGGCGATTAGGTGGAAGAGCCCGTTGGAACCCGAGATTATTGAGGGGATGCTGAAAGTTGGTGAAGGTGGACAAAACGTTCAGGCCAAGCCTCCAAATTCTTTAAAGAAAAACAAGAAGGCCATGAAGCCTGTCCATACTGAAGACAGCCGTATAGGTCTGCAGAAATACACCGATGCACTGGAAGAATATAATCAGAAGGCTCGGACCCCAATGACGTTGGATGAATTCTTTAAGCATGTTCTTGAGAATGAAGCCGATGACCCTGATGAAGGAGACAATTCTTTAGAAGAGCCTGAGGATGACGTGGCATGCTGCCACGTGATCTTTCACTCATCAATAAATGGTAAAGAAGCTCCTGATGCAGAAAAACTGGAGGCAGATCCAGAACCGGAACCAAAATCCCTGGAGCCATCGGACGAATTGATTGACAGACTGCTGAGCGAAGCTCTTCAGAAAAGAAAATCTGACCGAGAGCGTGAAACGACCATATATGAAAGGGCCAAACGTTGGCATCGCATTGAAGAAGCTCTGGTATTGAGAAGTCATAGAATACCCCGACCGGATAGAACTACTTCTGCCGCCAGCAAAAGCAAATTTAAGTCAATGAAGCAGTTCGCTAAAGCTCTGTCGATGGGAATGAAGTTGCCACCTTCCAAAGAAAATACTTTAGAAAATACGTTCCCCGACGAACTAGATGCACATCCAAATTACTGCTTGTACCATCGAAAGATCACGCACCCTACTGAAGAGTGCAATGCCTTTAAAAATGGGTGGTAGGGATATGTTTCCCACCGATAACACGTTAGGCGATTGAAGCGTAAGACTCGTCGGGAACAAAGAAACACGACAGATGGACGCAGAAGAACTGCCGATGACTGCCACATGGTTAATTCCGGGGGATCACAAGTTCTCACCTTCGGGAGCGATTCCGATGAAGAAATAGCCCTCGGCCCTCTCTTCAAGGAATCCATCTCCGAAACAGAAGAGATAAAAACCTGCGAGAACATTCAGCTGCGTAATCGTACGTTACCTGAGAAGAATCTCGGACCCACAAACAAGGGGTCGAGTAAAAAAGATAAAGGGAAGGAAAAATTCCCTGAAGATATCGCCCTCGATGATTGACTCGTCGAGGAGTTGGCAGCCAAGGACTTGCCAAAGAAAAACAAGGTGGATTACAACGTTCTGGCACACCTGAGGAAGATACCCTCGCAACTGAGCATTCTCAATACCCTTCTGCTATCTAAAGAGATGAGAGATTCTTTGATCAAGGCACTACAAGAGCTCGAGCAGTTCCAAGCTTTCCTTGCCAAAGAAAAGATGAAGGACGAGCTAGAAGAAGTGCACACTGCTGACGTGACTTTCGGTGATGAAGATCTCCTCCTCGGGACGTGCGAGCACAACCGTCCCCTGTATGTCATCAGATACTGCCATGACATCAAGATAGGGAAGATCTTAGTTGATAACGAGTCCTCTGTCAACCTTCTCAACTTGAGAGTGCTAAAAATAATCTGCATGAGTGTTCAACACCTCGCTCGGAAGAAAATCACTATCTCCGAGTTCGACTCTCAGTCATCACGAATGCTCGGGTCTGTGATACTGACATTATGCTTTGGGCTGCTTGTCACTGGCATCAAATTTCATGTCATTGACGCCAAGACTTGCTACAACGCTTTGCTCGACTGGCCTTGGTTACACGAGTACAACATCATCCCTTCTACACAACATCAGTGTATGAAGTATTTCAAGGATGGTCTCGAGTATACCGTAACAGGGGAGCTGAACCCATTCTCCGTGAATGAAGTCCGAAAGTACGAAGATGCAAAATACTTCTTACCAGACTTCAAAGACACGGAAAGATGCCATAAACCGGAGAATAAGCAAAAAGTAATCACCACCATTCTGGTCTTCAGGAGTGATACCGAGGACGAAGAAGAGATAGTCTATTCGGGACATCCCCAATGCAACAAGCCTAGACCGTTTACCCTTATGTTGGTCTTCGGCAGCGACTCTGAAGATGAGATCAATGCAGTATTTTCTGTTCGGCCATTCATACAAGCCTTCGCTGGCAATGAATGGAATTTGCAAATCTCCATGGTTCCGCAAAAGCATTACAAAGAGCTCGACACACTTGATACCTATAGTGTACAAGAACTGCAGACGTTCTATGTCCCTCCCAGGCGAAAAGATGAAAAGGCGGTCCTCTTTTATCGATCCACGGATGTAAGTCCACGTTACCCATCCCAGTTCTTTCGGGGATGCGGAAACGGTAAAAAAACGATTTTTACGGTAAAGGTAACGTGGGCTAGAAATAGGATCTTTGCTAAACAAAAACCTAGCAAACTAACTAGAAGTTTAACTACTATGTTAGAGGGTTATACCTAGCTCTTGAACTCCTTCTCTTCTTGCTCCTTGGAGTGGTTGGATCGGCTTCACCTCGTAGTCCTCTTGTTGTCGAAGAAGGATCCACCCGAAAGCTTCTACCTTGAGCTCCTCCTCAACCGAGAGGAAACTAAAGTGCTTGGCTTGCTAGACCTTGTACTCTAGAGTGAGTAGAGAAGAGTTTTGAGGGTTTTATCTCAAAGGCTCATGTTTCTCAACTCATAAGACATGAGAGCCTTGAGAGAGAGGAAGAGTGAGAGCTTGGATGAGAGAGAATGAGAATGATAGAATGAGCTTGACTTTTTACAACCATGCTCCCAAAAGAGAAAATAATCATGATAATAATAATAATTAAGTATATGTGATGGTTCATATCAATGGCCATTATCATTTCATGCATTTAATGCATTTTGTAAAGAAAAACAAGTAAACAAAAGTCATAGCCATGAAATGATGATGGTCAACAAGTCCAAAATAGTCAACCGGTCAACAAAGTCAACAAGTCAACAAAAGTCAAACTTTCAACTCAATCATGGCACAATAATACTTAATTAATATTATTATTAATCATATTTCTTATTCTCATTAGGGTTTAGAAAAAGTCAACAGTCAACAACCCTAATGAGAATCCTCTGCCTCTGCCTCAGTCAACTGTGCATACACAACCGCATCCGTGTTCCGAGGAACACGAATACAATGAGATAAAACCAATCCCAAAACGTACACTAGGATCTGGCTTAAACCAAAGCCCGCTAGTAATAACTGCCCGGACACCAAACGTGCATAAGTGCGCGGATGTGAACGAACCCTGTCGCAAAACCATGCGACCTCTACTCTGTTTTGCCCAAAGGCGAATAGCTCTCTGTGTGGGACTCTAAAGACTCGACACTACGCTGGCAGTGGGTTTAACCACAGGCCGCAAGCGGTACTAGCTGTACGTAACGGTCCCCAGGTAGATGCCGATAAGAAGACTGATGAAGTGAACCCATCCGAACTCCTACTGAGCCTGAATGTGACAATCTTCGTACAGTCCGGTCTGATCGTCTGAGAATATCGCATGGCGGGCCTAAGGGGTGGTAAACGTCAGTCCCCTAATAGCGGTACAAGTCTTGTCGGAGTGTAGCCCAGAACACCCTGAGATAACACTGGAAAACCTACCAGTATATCCCGCTTGCCCTGGCTAGGGACGACTATATGTAATGGCTCTCCTTGACACAGCGCGATATCATCCCCCAATACCGGGAGAGACGAATCATGTCTATCCGTCACTGCCTCCAAGTGCTTCCGGACTGCACCCAACTGCTACCTGTTTGCACGACTCATTTGAGCCATGGTAGGGTAGCAATCGAAGAACAGTGGGAACACACTCGAGACGAAGTGACAGTGTCAAGTCAGCGGACTAAGATGTACTCATGTGACCTGGGAACTGATAACTGACGATAGGTTTAGTACCAACCAACAGTTCCCGATGAGTCCTGTCCAGTGCACTCGTAACCTAACGAGCACCCATATACTATCTCAAGTACGACGTACTGTCGGCTGTGGGACAGACCATCTCCCCTGCTGGGATGAGAAGCGCATACACTAGTCTATTCCGGAGTATCGATGCTCCGTCTCGATAATCCTATGACCAGGGACCTGTATAAGGATGTGCTTGTAGATTACCCAACCCCTACTAGTGCAACTGCCATCACAACGCTGGTAATCAAGCAAAGATCCTAAGGGCTCCACTAATGTGTATAGGCGATATGCTAAAAGAAACACATGCACACATTAAAGTAGAAACAAACCAAGTAGCATACTACCATTTCGAGCAAGATTGTCTATACAACTGTGAATATCCCAAGCTTCCATCAAGTAATATACAAACTAGTATGATACAGTAATGGCCTCTAGGGCATATACACTAACAATCTCCTACTTGCACTAAGGCCATGTACTGGCGTATCGAAGACCTATCATCTCGATCAGCCGCTCGAACTGAGTCTGGAGTATGGCCTTCGTGAATGGATCTGCAGTGTTATCTTCTGTAGCAACCCTCCGAACCTCGATCTCCCGGCGATCCACGATCTCCCTGATCAGGTGATACCGCCTCAAGATGTGTCTGAACTTCTGATGGGACCTGGGTTCATTCGCTAAAGCTATAGCCCCATTGTTGACACAATACAGAGGTATTGGATCAACAATGGACGGAACCACCTGAAGTTCTGTCAAGAACTTCCTCATCCAGACTGCTTCTTTTGCGGCATCAGATGCAGCGATATATTCCGCTTCCATCGTTGAGTCAGCAACGGTTTCCTGTTTGGAACTCTTCCAACACACCGCCCCTCCATTGAGGGTGAATACATAACCCGACATGGACTTGGAGTCATCCTTGTCACTCTGGAAGCTGGAGTCAGCAAAGGCCTCCATCTGGATGTCTTTTCCGCCGTAAACAAAAAGCATGTCCTTAGTCCTTCTCAGGTATTTCAGAATGTTCTTTACCGCTATCCAGTGCTTCTCCCCAGAGTTTGACTGATACCGGCTTACCACACTCAGTGCATAAGCTACATCTGGTCTGGTATACAACATCGCATACATTATAGAGCCTACCGCAGAAGCGTAGGGTATAATAGACATGCGATCCCTTTCCAAATCAGTCTTGGGAGACATCTCTTTAGAGAGGGTGATCCCGTGACAAGCCGGTAGATTACCGTGCTTGGAATCTTCCATACTGAATCTTTTCAGTATGATGTCGATGTACCTGGACTGTGAAAGTCCTAATATCCTCTTCGACCTATCACGATGGATCCGGATCCCCATAATGTAAGAGGCATCACCTAGGTCTTTCATGGAGAACCTGTGTGACAAGAACCCTTTGACAGATTGTAGCATAAGAATGTCATTTCCTATCAAGAGAATGTCATCCACGTATAAAACGAGGAATACGACAGTTCGTGCTACAATTTTACTATAGATACATGGTTCATCTGGATTTTTGATAAAGCCAAAATCTTTGACCGTCTCATCAAAACAGATGTTCCAACTCCGCGATGCCTGCTTTAGTCCATAAATGGACTTAATCAACTTGCACACCTTTCCACTGCTCCCACTCTGAATAAAACCCTCTGGCTGGTCCATATAGACACACTCCTCTAAATTTCCATTTAGAAAAGTGGTCTTTATGTCCATCTGCCAAATCTCATAATCGTGGAATGCAACAATGGCAAGAAGGATCCGAATAGATTTGAGCATAGCCACTGGAGAAAAGGTTTCGTCATAGTCCAAACCACGTCTTTGACGAAAACCCTTTGCAACAAGTCAAGCCTTATAGGTCTCAACCTGTCCATCTACACCAATCTTCCTCTTGAAGATCCATTTGCATCCTACGGGTTTTACCCCTTCTGGAGCAACGTCCAAAGTCCATACTTTGTTGGTGTACATGGACTCCATTTCGGTCCGCATTCCATCCAGCCATTTTACCGAGTCAACGCTCTGAATGGCCTGCTGGAAGCTAGTCGGCTCATCATTATCAATGATGAAATCCTCTCTATCCCCGTCTATGAGAAAACCTTAGTATCTCTCGGGCGGATGAGACTGCCTACTAATTTTGTGGAGTGGCGCAGGAATGTCATGTTCTTTCGAACCCTCTAGTTCTACTAAGCTTTTAGTAATAGCTCGTAGTTCTGGAATTTCTTCCAGTTCTATTGCGCTCCCACTTATCTGATTTTCCAAAAAATCAGTTTCCAAGAAGCAGGCATGACGCGAAACAAAAACCATTTGTTCCTCTTCGCAATAGAAGAAATATCCTTTGGAGTTCTTTGGATATCCCATAAACTTGCACTGTACTGAGCGTGCCTCGTGTTTGTCCGCATGCTGCTTTTTGACAAAAGCTGGACATCCCATGTCTTAATGTGCTTAAGATAGGGTTTCTTCCTACTCCACATCTGATATGGTGTGGTAGGCACTGTCTTAGCTGGAACTCGGTTCAAAAGGTATGCAGCTGATTCTAGTGCATATCCCCAGAATGATCGCGGCAACTCAGCGTTACTCATCATGGAACGTACCATATCCAATAGGGTTCGGTTCCGTCTCTCCGATACACCGTTATGTTGTGGAGTGTATGGAGGAGTAAGCTGAGAGAGAATTCCATTCTCTTTTAGGTAATCGAAGAACTCGGTACTCAAGTATTCACCACCTCGATCGGATCTCAGTGTCTTGATACTTTTGCCTGTTTGTTTTTCTACTTCATTCTTGTATTCCTGGAATTTTCCAAAGGCTTCAGATTTATGTTTCATTAAGAAGACATATCTGTACCTTGAAAAATCATCCGTAAAAGTAATGAAGTAAGAATAACCACTTCGCGCATGTGTAGACATTGGACCGCATACATCGCTGTGTACGAGCAAGAGCTTGCTCGCTCTTACTCTGTGTCCAGTGAACGGAGTCTTTGTCATCTTTCCTTTGAGACAGGATTGACAAGTTGCATATGATTGATATTCTAACGGATCCAAATATCTTTCTGTATGTAACTTCGTCAACCTTCTCTCATTGATGTGACCCAGTCTACAATGCCATAAGAAAGCATGATTTATTTCTGGAGACTTTCTTTTGTGTATATCTGGACATTGAAAATCTGTGGTTGGTTTAATACGTATATACCGTTGCTTAATGTACCCGACCCAATCAGAACATGATTACGGTGAATGTTTATAACATTGCTTACAAATGCAAAATCATAACCTTCTTTAGACATTAAAAATACAGATATGATATTACAAGTCGCACTGGGTACAAAATAACAATCACGCAAAACCAAAACATGTCCATCTGACAATCCCAAGTGATAGTCCCCCACGGACTCAGCATCCATGCCAGCTCCGTTTGCAACTCTGAGGGTCATATCACCTGCCTTCAAAACCCTACGCTTTCTCAGTGCCTGCAAAGAATTACAGATATGAGATCCTGATCCGGTATCCAATACCCAGGAAGTAGAGTTTACTGATAGACAGTTTTCAATAACATACACACCTGAAGCCGAAGCCACAACTTGCTTCGGGTCCTGGTTTCTGGCTTTCCAAGCCCTGCAATTTTTCTTCCAGTGTCCACTCTTGTGACAGTAAAAGCACTCTTCCTTTTCTACAAGCTTTCCCTCTACCTTTGTTGCCTTTTCCTTTCCCTTCGCTTCCACTTTACTAACACCGCCCCTTGGTTTGGTGGGGGCTTTCTTCTTCTTTCCCTTGGCTTTCGCCTTGGACCTAGAAGAGGAAGATCCTCCAACAAACAAAGTGGATGTTTCCCTTACTTTCTGTAAGGTGCCCTCTGCACTCCTCAACATGTTGAGGAGATCCGGAAGTTCAACTTCTTTTCCTTGCAAGTTGAAGTTCAGGATAAACTGGGGATAAGTGGAAGGGAGGGACTGGAGAATCAAGTCAGTGTAGAGCTCGTTCTCTAATGTGGTCCCAAGGTCCGCGAGCTCTTCAATGAAGCCAATCATCATAAGCACGTGTTCCGCTACCGATGATCCGACGGCCAATCTCGCCGAAAACAACTTTTTCGAGACTTCGTATCTGGCGATACGGGATTGCTCTCCATATAGGTCCTTAGTATGAAGAATTATGGATTCTAGGTCCATATTCTCGTGCCTCCTCTGATGTTCATTGTCCATAAAGGCAAGCACGAGACACTTGGCCTTCGCGCAGTCAATCTCCCAGGTCTTACGGATTTTCTTATCCGCGACGCTCGATTTGGGACATGGGATAGGGGGAGATTTGGTGGTAAGGAGATACCCCAACTTGTCATAAGTGATTGCCATTTTGACATTCCTGAGCCAATCTTTGTAGTTTGGCCCTGTCAGTATGTTTTTATCTAGTAGTAACTTAAGTCCGGTCATGATGTTTGGTCGCTGCAATTAGGAGAGAGAGAGAAGAAACACTTTAGCATGATGCTCTTGTAAGTTTAGAGTGGTTTTTAGTTTGTCTAAACAGGATGGCTCCCACTATTTCTCGAATCCCTCCTGAAACCAAAAAGGAAGAATCAGTCGGGATCAATCTCACCGTTCAATACTTGCTTAACCGTTCAGCCAGGCCAGTGTTGGTACTTCGAGGGAGGTTTTCCAATGCTTTCGCGAAGTTCCTTAATTAAATAACCTCTTTTCCATGTGGGCGTAGCCCCGCTAACACCTTTCTAGAGACCTACTTGGTTTATAACATTGATCGTTAAGTGAGAAAGTTCCCGAGGAGTAGCATATACTCACAGTAGGATCGGGATCCAAATATCATCGTGTGACAAAACTGAAAGAATCCTACCAGAATCATCACACTCCAAATGGTATGCAGCGCTCGCAATTTTCAGTTTCTTTAGAAACTCCCGAAGTAGATTTTTGCCCCATGCTCTTATGACCTTGACTTTGGCCAACAAATCATAAGTCACATGTCAAGTTCTACCCGTCATTTTCCAGGTTAATTTGAACCCACCCGTACCTACCCTTGACTTTGGCCAACAAGGCAGTACGACTGTCCCAAACCAACGCATCTATCTATGCTGCATATGAATATCCAATAGCTACCAATCACTATGCCTTGACTTTGGCCAACAAACACAGCTTGAATACTATTTGGTATCCATATGAAATGACGGAGGGCTACGAATGGTTTTGGCGAAACCGTGAACGTAGTGAACTTGATATAATCGATGGAACGTGATAGCTTTTAAAAGGAGTGGTTCAAGCTCCGCGTTTAAAAGTTGTTTTTGAAAAGAAACCGAGTGGTTTTTGAAATTGTTCCAACGACTTTAACTTTGGTTTATTTTTTTGCATTAATTTAATGCGTCCCATCATTTAATCCTACCATTGCAGAAAACAACGAAAATATGACGTACGCTTATGCCATCCGCATTCGCCACGGGGCCCCGTCATTACCCGTTAGGTTACTTAACTAACGACAGAGCGGGGGCTAGACTAGCGCGGATGCAAAACATAAGCAACACCTACTAGATATCATATATAGATATATACATTCGTCAGATGCAATGATAGCCATTCCAGATCACAGATGAACACATTGGATATACTAGGAATCCGCGTTTCGTTCGAGCCTGCAACGAAAAGCGGATTACACGGTCGCGATGAATAGCCAAGACCCTACCCTAGACCCCTACGGGTATGGCAAACTACCCGCCAAGTACCCGAAGTGAAGCAACCTTCATCAACAACGTGAGTAGACCACTCGGCACTTCGAGGTACTCGGTAGTTTGTGCACCCCACCTTGGGTCTATCCTAGGAGCAAAAACAGTAAAAGAAATAATATACAATGGCGGCTACAACCTCATCCCAGATATGCGGCCATACAAATAATATTACATCAATTTACCTATTACATCAAATGAAAGATAAAGAAAACTCGCATCTCACAACCCCCAGGCTATTCATCCGCGACAATCCAACGAGTTCATATACACAAACCATCAACATTACAGATCACAGATATGTATAACCCCCACTATTCGACGTATAGAGATTCGCAGACGTTCAATACATATATCACATCACAGATATAACCCATTAGCTAAAGTCTACAGAACTTCGATCAAAAATACGGATTTGTAACTACCCCAAACACAACTTTGTTCTCTGGAAAATCTGGGAAGAAACAAAATATTCTAAAAATCCCAAAACAGAACACTGAGAATACTGCAGCAAAAACGATTCACGGCTGAGTCAACTCGGCCGCGGATTCGCGGCAAGAAGCTTGTTCTCGCCGCGGTTCCGCGGCGCGTTGACCGAGTCAGTAACTCGTTTTTCCTGTGTCTTCCTACAAAATCCTGAGCCGATTTTTAGTGTATGTGGAATCATTTTTTGAACAGTTTAAAAATCGGCAGAAAGTTCAGTTCTTGGACTCGTTTTGTGATTTTTTCTCCGATCGAAATTCTAAATACTTTGCTAACTCGCTCGTTATTGTTTAGCTAGGCTCTGATACCACTGTAAGTCCACGTTACCCGTCCCGGTTCTTTCGGGGATGCGGAAACGGTAAAAAAATGATTTTTACGGTAAAGGTAACATGGACTAGAAATAGGATATTTGCTAAACAAAAACCTAGCAAACTAACTAGAAGTTTAACTACTATGTTAGAGGGTTATACCTAGCTCTTGAACTCCTTCTCTTCTTTCTCCTTGGAGTGGTTGGATCGGCTCCACCTCGTAGTCCTCTTGTTGCCGAAGAAGGATCCACCCGAAAGCTTCTACCTTGAGCTCCTACCTCAACCGAGAGGAAACTAAAGTGCTTGGCTTGCTAGACCTTGTACTCTAGAGTGAGTAGAGAAGAGTTTTGAGTGTTTTATCTCAATGGCTAATGTTTCTCAACTCATGAGACATGAGAGCCTTGAGAGAGAGGAAGAGGGAGAGCTTGGATGAGAGAGAATGAAAATGATAGAATGAGCTTGACTTTTTACAACCATGCTCCCAAAAGAGAAAATAATCATGATAATAATAATAATTAAGTATATGTGATGGTTCATATCAATGGCCATTATCATTTCATGCATTTAATGCATTTTGTAAAGAACAACAAGTAAACAAAAGTCATAGCCATGAAATGATGATGGTCAACAAGTCCAAAATAGTCAACCGGTCAACAAATTCAACAAGTCAACAAAAGTCAAACTTTCAACTCAACCATGGCACAATAATACTTAATTAATATTATTATTAATCATATTTCTTATTCTTATTAGGGTTTAGAAAAAGTCAACAGTCAACAACCCTAATGAGAATCCTCTGCCTCTGCCTCAGTCAACTGTGCATACACACCCGCATCCGTGTTCTGAGGAACACGAATACAATGAGATAAAACCAATCAAAAACATACACTAGGATCTGGCTTAAACCAAAGCCCGCTAATAATAACTGCCCAGACACCAAACGTGCACAAGTGCGCGGATGTGAACGAACCCTGTAGCAAAACC
Organism: Agapanthus africanus; assembly: GCA_030015575.1. Lineage (NCBI taxonomy): Eukaryota > Viridiplantae > Streptophyta > Magnoliopsida > Asparagales > Amaryllidaceae > Agapanthus > Agapanthus africanus. The sequence goes on from JASDDO010000024.1 coordinate 815,726,132, forward strand.
ATGCGACCTCTACTCTGTTTGGCCCAAAGGCGAATAGCTCTCTATGTAGGACTCTAAAGACTCGACACTACGCTGGCAGTGGGTTTAACTACAGGCCGCAAGCAGTACTAGCTGTACGTAACGGTCCCCAAGTAGATGCCGATAAGAAGACTGATGAGGTGAATCCATCCGAACTCCTACTGAGCCTGAATGTGACAATCTCCATACGGTTTGGTCTGTCCGTCTGAGAGTATCGCATGGCGGGTCTAGGGGGCAGTAAATGTCATTCCCCTAATAGCGGTACAAGTCGTGTCGGAGTGTAGCCCAGAACACCCTGAGATAACACTGGAAACTCTACCAGTATATCTTGCTTTCCCTGGCCAGGGACTTTGTGTAATGGCTCTCCTAGACACAGCGCGATATCGACCCCCAATAACGGGAGAGACGAATCCTGTCTAACCATCACTGCCTCCAAGTGCTTCGGGACTGCACCCAACTGCTACCTTTTTACACGACTCATTTGAGCCGTGGTAGGGTAGCAATCTAAGAACAGTGGGAACATACTTCAGGTAAAGTGACAGTGTCAAGTCAGCGGACTAAGTTGTACTCATGTCACCTGGAAACTGATAACTGACGATAGGTATAGTACCAACCAACAGTTCCCGACGAGTCATGTCCAGTGTACTCGTACCTAACGAGCACCCGCATACTATCTCAAGTACGACGTACTGACGGCTGTGGGACAGACTATCTCCCCTGCTAGGATGAGAAGCGCATACACTAGTCTACTCCGGAGTATCGATGCCCCGTCTCGATAATCCTACAACCAGGGACCTGTACAAGGATGTGCTTGTAGATTACCCAGCCCCCACTAGTGTGACTGCCATCACAACGCTGGTAATCAAGCAAAGATCCTAAGGGCTCCACTAATGTGTATAGGCGATATGCTAAAAGAAACACATGCACACATTAAAGTAGAAACAAACCAAGTAGCATACTACCATTTCGAGCAAGATTATCTATACAACTGTGAATATCCCAAGCTTCCATCAAGTAATATACAAACTAGTATGATACAGTAATGGCCTCTAGAGCATATACACTAACAACGGAAACCAAAGTGGAGAAAGAAATCTGGCATGGTGCCGATTCTACACTTGACAAGCTCCAGCCCATCCCTCTGCCCAAATACTACACGGAAGGATTAAAAAGGCTGTTAAAATGCCAAGGCGTGCCCTTCAAACAAACTTCTCGACAAGCTCAGTTCTACTACAGGATCTGGAACATCCCTAAAACTCAGAAATAATTGCCCAACGGTAGAATGGAAATGATCGGGCTTGGATATGTTCAATCCAAGAAACGGTAGCGATTCCATGGCTGCTATGTTATACATGACTTCGATGAAGAAGGAGATGCTATGTTAGAAGACGCTGGAATTGAACCAAAACGAGGCCCTGCCATAAAAATGCCGAGTTCGTCGTTTGAAGAGCAGATGGACAGGCAAGTACGGGAAGCGGGTCAAAAGGTCCGGGATGACCACAGCCGCGAAATGGCCATTTACGAGAATTCCGGGACACAGCTGTAAGTCGATGCTATGCACCCCTCGGAATCGCGGGGAGGCGGTAGGTGTAAATAACGATAATTTTAGCATCATAACACCGACTTAAAGCCTAAAGCGTAACCTAAACCGTATCTAACAAAGCCATAAGAGATATAGATCATGTACAGAATATATACCTCAAGTGAACTGGTCCTTCTTCTCCTTTTCTCGCTGTCCTCCTCGCTTGCACGAACTCCTCGAGGTGGTGTGGATGTTGTCTCCTCGTCGGATTGCTCGAATCCTAGACGATCCACCCGAACGCTTGTGCACTAGGCTTTTCTTCCAAACTGGAGAAACTAGATCAAATAGTTTGCTAAACTAAATGACCTAGAATGTGTAGATGATAAAGATGGATTGAGTAGTCTATCTTAGCTCAAGGTTACTCAACTCATGAGTGTTCTTAAGCTAGAGGGGTTTGAAGATGGATTGAAGAAATGATAAGTATTGGAGAATGAAGAAGGCTTGGGTTTTTTCTTCACTTGTTCTAATCTGAACTCAATCCAATAATGAATTAGGAAAACAAATTTATTACAAGAAAATATGTTCAAAGGTCAAACAAATGACTCATGGGTCAAATGACCAACATGTGTCCTAAAAACCCATGTCCTTATTCATGCATAATACACATCATTTCTCATTTACCTAAAATTGTATTAATCATTTAAAACTAAATAATTAATACAATTAGGTTAAGCCATCTACAAATACATTTTGTACAAATTACCAAAACGCCCCTCATCCGTATATACATACCTGTATTCGTATTCCGAAAAAATACGAATACCAAAGACGACAATTCATCAGTACAATACTAGGATCTGGTTTAAACCAAAGCCCACTAGTATTGTCCGTCCGACTCATCGTGCGTGCATGAGTGTACGCACGTGATCGAACCCTTTCGTAAAACCATACGATATCTACACGTTTTGCCCGATGCAGGGAAACGCTCTGTGTGGGACTCCAGAGACTCGACTCTACGCTGGCAGTGGGTTTAACCACAGGCCGCAAGCGGTACTAGCTGTACGTAACGGTCCCCAGGTATTGTCGATAAGAAAGCCGATGAGCATAATGTAGGGTTCCTAGGCACTCTTACAAGGGTTCATAAGGCATCAACCATGCCTGAATAAAAATTTAGACGTGCCGAACAACCCAAAGCCGGGATCTTTGCTAGATTATTAGGGTTTAATATGCAAGTAAACATCTTTACAACTAAGTGTGAGAGATTACAACCTTTGTAGTCCGCTCCTTCGCTTCATAAGCTCCGAGTAGAAGTCCCTTCACCGCGATCCACGATCTCCCGGACTCAAGAGAGGCTCCACGACTCGAACGATCTATGCTAGCTTGTAGTGTTCCTTTTCTCCGATGATCTACGTCGAAGTTGCTATAACTCAAGCTCTCTCACTCTAATGAGGTGAACACCGTAATCTAATCGGCTAGATTAGATGTGGATGATGGAGTAGTATTTATGCTTTCTTTTTATATCACATTCTCACATGAAAACATCACAAAAGGAAAACATAGTAAGCTTTCTCAAAGCTCAAGGTTGAAGATGAAGAAGGAATAATGCATAATCCTTTTGTGATGAATAATGAAATGAATATATGATTAATCACGAAACCATGGTCAAGGATGACAAGGATAACCTTTGTATAGAATTAACTAGGGCTAGGGTTTGGTTGGGTTAAAGAATGAGTCATGAGAAAATATCAACAATAATATCTTAACCATGATAAAAGAAATTCCTTCTAGAAGCATCAAGAAGGAACTAACCCAAATCAAACCCTAACCGTGTTTAATCTCCACTAAACATGTTTCATCATTAATCATATCATGTTACAATAATATATATCACATATATATTATATATTTGTAACAAAAGAAAATAATACAATTAACATATATCACATATACATCAATGTATTACCCGGTGAGAAAATGAAATAATAAAGCGAGCCAATATTAGATAATGTAATACAATATATCATATATATTATTATACATTAAATCATCGAATCAACACTTGATCCGACAATCCGTCTATATCGAATAAAACCGACTAATATATCTTGTACTGATTCATCGAATCAACACTTGATCCGATGAGCCGGTTCATATCTAAATATGCGAGAATATAATACGGTATCTCATATCGCATTATCCTCGGTCGTGCACATATCACATATGTGCCCCTACTCCATTTTGCCTGAGTCAAGAAACCTCTGTGTAGGACTCTGAAGAATCGTCAATACGCCGGTAGCAGGTGATGATCATATCAAATACCCACAAGCTGCAAGCGGTCAGCTAAACGTAACAGCTACCCAGGTATTGAGCGATCAGAAGATCAACAAGCTAGCCTATCCATTCTCCTGTGAATCCAATCAGTAACACTCCCGTACAGTCCAGTCTGTTCGTCTGATATGTCGCATATCAAGTCTAGGGGTGGTATACGTCAGACCCCAGTAACCGATAAGTCGTGTCGATGTGAGGCTCATAACGGGTCGAGAAACTACTGGTAACACTTACCAGTAAATCTCTATATCAGCCCTGGCCAGGGACTTCCAGTTATAGCCAATCGAACACAGCACAACATCAACTCCCTATACCGGGAGAGACGAATCCCCTCCTATCGCTCATTGCCTCCATGTGATTCGGGATTACACCCAAAAGCCACCGTTTTGCATGCCCTCTTGGATGTAGTAAGGTGGGAATCAAAGCACAGTGGGAATCACACAAGACTCTATGACGATCTCGGGTCTACAGACTACCCTGTACCAGTGTCACCGGAGAACTGCCATATGACGCGTGGTATATCACCATCTGGGTGTTCTCGGCGAGTCCGTCCAGTGTACCCATTCTCCACTGAGCACCCGTACACCATCCTTGATATCAAAACACCGATGGATATAGGATCATCCATCGCCCATCATATGGGTCAAGATGCGTATAAGCTAGTCTACTCTGGTGTATCGATGCCCTGTCTCGATATACCCTCGACTAGGAACAGTTATAGTATGTACTCATCGACTACCATGGCCCAACTAGTATGATCTCATCATAGTCCCAGTAATCGAGTACAGATACTAAGGGCTTTATCAACATGTGAGAGTGAGACAGTAAACTAATATAAGTCAACATGTTAAGATAAAGGAAAACCAAATAGCATACTATCATGACGAGCAAGAAATTCCACTCTATATATATCCAAGCATCCATTATAATATACATCATATGTACAACAATGGCCTCTAGGGCATATACATAACTAACACATAACTCATCCGAACTCCTACTGAGTTGGTATGTGACAATCTCCGTACAGTCCGATCTGTTCGTCTGAGAGTATCGCATGGCGGGCCTAGGGGGCGGTAAACGTCAGTCCCCTAATAGCGGTACAAGTCGTGTCGGAGTGTAGCCCAGAACACCCTGAGATAACACGGGAAACTCTACCAGTACATCTCGCTTGCCCTGGCCAGGGACTTTGTGTAATGGCTCTCCTAGACACAGCGCGATATTAACCCCCAATATCGGGAGAGACGAATCCTGTCTAACCGTCACTGCCTCCAAGTGCTTCGGGACTGCACCCAACTGCTACCTGTTTGCACGACTCATTTGAGCCATGGTAGGGTAGCAATCTAAGAACAGTGGGAACACACTTGAGGCGAAATGACAGTGTCAAGTCAGCGGACTAAGCTGTACTCATGTCACCTGGGAATTGATAACTGACGATAGGTATAGTACCAACCAACAGTTCCCGACGAGTCATGTCCGGTGTACTCGTAACCTAATGAGCACCCGCATACTATCTCAAATCCGACGTACTAATGGCTGTGGGACAGACCATCTCCCCTGCTGGGATGAGAAGTGCATACGCTAGTCTACTCCGGAGTATCGATGCCCCGTCTCAATAATCCAACGACTAGGGACCTGTATAAGGATGTGCTTGTAGATTACCCAGCCCCACTAGTGTGACTGCCATCACAACGCTGGTAATCAAGCAAAGATCCTAAAGGCTCCACTAATGTGTATAGGCGATATGCTGAAAGAAACACATGCACACATTAAAGTAGAAACAAACCAAGTAGCATACTACCATTTTGAGCAAGATTGTCTATATAAATATGAATATCCCAAGCTTCTATTAAGTAATGTACAAACTAGTATGATACAGTAATGGCCTCTAGGGCATATACACTAACAATCTCCCACTTGCACTAGGGCTTTGTACTGGCGTATCGAAGACCTATCATCTCGATCAGCCGCTCGAACTGAGTCTGTGGTATGACCTTCGTGAATGGATCTGCAGTGTTATCTTCTATAGCAACCCTCCGAACCTCGATCTCCCGGCGATCCACGATCTCCCTGATCAGGTGATACCGCCTCAAGATGTGTCTGGACTTCTGATGGGACCTGGGTTCCTTCGCTAAAGCTATAGCCCCGTTGTTTTCACAATACAGAGGTATTGGATCAACAATGGATGGAACCACCTTAAGTTCTGTCAAGAACTTCCTCATCCAGACGACTTCTTTTGTGGCATCAGATGCAGCGATATATTCCGCTTCCATCGTCGAGTCAGCAACGGTTTCCTGTTTGGAGCTCTTCCAACACACCACCCCTCCATTGAGGGTAAAGACATATCCTAACATGGATTTGGAGTCATCCTTGTCACTCTGGAAGCTGGAATCAGCAAAAGCCTCGATCTGGAGGACTTTTACGCCGTAAACCAAAAACATATCCTTAGTCCTTCTCAGGTACTTCAGAATGTTCTTTACTGCTATCCGGTGCTTCTCCCCAGGGTTTGACTGATACCGGCTTACCACACTTAGTGCATAAGCTACATCTGGTCTGGTACACAACATTGCATACATTATAGAGCCTGCTGCAGATGCGTAGGGTATAGTTGACATGCGATCCCTTTCCAAATCAGTCTTGGGAGACATCTCTTTGGAGAGGGTGATCCTATGACAAGCCGGTAAATTTCCGCGCTTGGAATCTTCCATACCGAACCTCTTCAGTATGGTGTCGATGTACCTGGACTGTGAAAGTCCTAATATCCCCTTGGACCTATCACGATGGATCCGGATCCCCAGAATGTAAGAGGCATCACCCAGGTCTTTCATGGAAAACCTGTGTGACAAGAACCCTTTGACAGATTATAGCATAGGAATGTCATTTCCTATCTAGAGAATGTCATCCACGTATAAAATGAGGAATACGACAGTTCGCGCTACAATTTTACTATAAATACATGGTTCATCTGGATATTTGAAAAAGCCAAATTCTTTGACCGTCTCATCAAAACAGATGTTCCAACTCCGCGATGCCTGCTTTAGTCCATAAATGGATTTAAGCAACTTGCACATTTTCCCGCTGCTCCCACTCTGAATGAAACCCTCTGGCTGGTCCATATAGACACTGTCATCTAAATTTCCATTTTGAAAACCGGTCTTTACGTCCATTTTCCAAATCTCATAATCGTGGAAGGCAGCAATGGCAAGAAGGATCCGAATGGATTTGAGCATAGCCACTGGAGAAAAGGTTTCGTCATAGTCCAAACCAGGTCTTTGACGAAAACCCTTTGCAACAAGTCTAGCCTTATAGGTTTCAACCTGTCCATCTACACCAATCTTCCTTTTGAAGATCCATTTGCAGCCTATGGGTTTTACCCCTTCTGGTGCAATGTCCAAAATCCATACTTTGTTGGTGTACATGGACTCCATCTCGGTCCGCATTGCATCCAGCCATTTTACCGAGTCAGTGCTCTGAATGGCCTGCTGGAAGCTAGTCGGCTCATCATTATCAATGATGCAATCCTCTCTATCCCCGTCTATGAGAAAACCCTAGTATCTCTCGGGCGGATGAGATTGCCTACTACTCCTGCGGAGTGGCGCATGAATGTTCTGTTCTATTAAACCTTCTAGTTCTTCTAAGCTTTCAGTAATAGCTTGTGGTTCTGGAATTTCTTCCAGTTCTACTGCGCTCCCACTTATCTGATTTTCTAAAAATTCAGTTTCCAAGAAGTAGGTGTAGGGTTCCTAGGCACTCTTGTGGAGGTTCATAAGGCATCAAACATGCCCGGATAATAATTTAGACGTGCCGAACAACCCAAAGCCGGGATCTTTGCTAGATTATTAGGGTTAAACATGCAAGATGATAACTTTTATCTAAGTGTGAGAGATTACAACCTTTGTAGTCCGCTCCTTCGCTTCACAAGCTCCGAGTAGAAGACCCTTTGCCGCGATCCACGATCTCCCGGACTCATGAGAGGCTCCACGACTCGAACGATCCATGCTAGCTTGAAGTGTTCCAAATCTCCGATGATCTACGTCGAAGTTGCAAAGACTCAAGCTTTCTCACTCTAAAGAGATGAACACACTAATCTCATGGGCTAGATGAGATGAGGATGAGAGAGTAGTATTTATGCTTTCTTTTTAAATCATTTTCTCATATTTATTCATCACATAAAGAATTTCTAGTGAGCTTTTCAAGAGAGAAGAAGATGATAATGGAAAATGATAATGATAATAATCCTTTTGTGATGAATAGAAAATAAAGCTATATGATTGATATATCAACCATGGTCAAGGATGAGTGGCTAATAATGTGTAGAGAATAAACTAGAGTTAGGGTTTGGTTAGGTTTAGAAATGAGTCACCAAGAAATATCTTAACCATGACAAAAGAAATTGCTTCTAGAAGGTGCATGAAGCAACTAACCCTAATCAAACCCTAACCTCATTTAATCATCCTTAAACATGTTTAACAATAAATCATATCATGTCACAATAATATATATCACATATATATTATATATTTGCAACAAAAGAAAATAATACAATTAACATATATCGCATATATATCAATATATCATCCAGTGAGAAAATGAAATAATAAAGCGAGCCAATATTAGATAATGTAATACAATATATCATATATATTATTATACATTAAATCATCGAATCAACACTTGATCCGACGATCCGGCTATATCGAATATTACCGACTAATATATCATGTACCGATTCATCGAACCAACACTTGATCCGATGACCCGGTTCATATCTAAATATCGCGAGAATATAATACGGTATCTCATATCGCATTATCCTCGGTCCTGCGCATATCACATATGTGCCTCTACTCCGTTTCGCCTGAGCCAAGAAACCTCTGTGTAGGACTCTAAAGAATCGTCAATACGCCGGTAGCAGGTGATGATCATATCAAACACCCACAAGCTGCAAGCGGTCAGCTAAACGTAACAGCCACCCAGGTATTGAGCGATCAGAAGATCAACAAGCTAGCCTGTGCGTTCTCCTGTGAATCCAATCAGTAACACTCCCGTACAGTCCGGTCTGTTCGTCTGATATGTCGCATATCAAGTCTAGGGGTGGTATACGTCAGACCCCAGTAACCGATAAGTCGTGTCGATGTGTGGCTTATAACGGATCGAGAGACTACTAGTAACACTTACCAGTAAATCTCTATATCAGCCCTGGCCAGGACTTCCAGTTATAGCCAATCGAACACAGTACAACATCAACTCCCTATACCGGGAGAGACGAATCCCCTCCCATCGCTCATTGCCTCCATGTGATTCAGGACTGTACCCAAAAGCCACCGTTTTGCACGCCCTCTTGGACGTGGTAAGGTGGAAATCAAAGCACAGTGGGAATCACACAAGACTCTATGACGATCTCGGGTCTACAGACTACCCTGTACCAGTGTCACCGGAGAACTGCCATCTGACGTGTGGTATATCACAATCTGGGAGTTCTCGGCGAGTCCGTCCAGTATACCCAGTCTCCACTGAGCACCCGTACACCATCTCTGATGTCAAACACCGATGGATATGGGATCATCCGTCGCCCATCATATGGGTCAAGATGCGTATACGCTAGTCTACTCTGGTGTATCGATGCCCTGTCTCGATATACCCTCGACTAGGAATAGTTATAGGATGTACTCATCGACTACCGTGGCCCCACTAGTATGATCTCATCATAGTCCCAGTAGTCGAGTACAGATCCTAAGGGCTTTATCAACATGCGAGAGAAAAACAGTAAACCAGTACAAGTCAACATGTTAAGATAAAGTGAAACCAAATAGCATACTATCATGATGAGCAAGAGAGTCGTCTCTATATATATCCAAGCATCCATTATAATATACATCATATGTACAACAATGGCCTCTAGGGCATATACATAACTAACAATCTCCCACTTGCACTAAGGCCAGCTGCTGTAGTATCTCATACCTAGCATCCCGAATAATCTCTCAAACTGTATCTGGGGAATAGCCTTCGTGAATGGATCCGCAGTGTTGTCATTCGTATCTACTCTCCTGACCTCGATCTCCCGGCGATCAACTATCTCCCTGATCAGGTGATACCGCCTCAGAATATGTCTGGACTTTTGATGGGACCTGGGTTCCTTGGCTAACGCCACAGCTCCATTGTTATCGCAATACAGAGGTATTGGATGCTCAATGGATGGAACCACACCAAGTTCACTAATGAACTTCTTTATCCAGACAGCCTCCTTGGCAGCATCGTTGGCAGCGATGTATTCAGCCTCCATCGTCGAGTCTGCAACGGTATCCTGTTTGGAACTCTTCCAACATACCGCCCCTCCATTGAGGGTAAAGACAAAACCCGAATGCGACTTAGAGTCGTCCTTATCACTTTGGAAGCTGGAATCGGTAAAGGACTCCACCTGGAGTTCTCCGTTACCATACACCAAGAACATCTCCTTAGTCCTTCGTAAGTACTTGAGAATGTTCTTCACAGCTGTCCAGTGACTCTCTCCAGGATCTGCTTGATACCGACTCACTACACTTAGTGAGTATGCTACATCGGGTCTGGTAAATAGCATCGCATACATGATAGAGCCTACTGCCGAAGCATAGGGTATCCCTTGCATCCGAGCTCTCTCCAAATCAGTCTTAGGAGACATCTCTTTGGAGAGAGTGAGTCCAGAGATCATGGGTTGGTTCCCACGCTTGGATTCTTCCATACTAAACCTCTTTAGTATGGTGTCAATGTACCTAGATTGGGACAATCCCAGTATCCGTTTAGATCTATCTCTCTAGATCATGATTCCCAATATGCAGGAGGCATCACCTAGATCTTTCATTGAGAATCTCTGTGATAAGAAGAGCTTGACTGATTGCAGCATAGGAATATCATTTCCTATCAAGAGTATGTCATCCACGTACAATACGAGGAAGACAACCTTACCCTCTGCTACCTTCTTATAGATACAAGGTTCATCTATATTTTTGATGAAGTCAAACTCTTTGACTACAACATCAAAACAGATGTTCCAACTCCGCGATGCTTGCTTTAACCCATAAATGGATTTAAGCAGCTTGCACACCTTTCCGCTGCTCCCACTATCTACGAAGCCCTCTGGCTGAGTCATGTACACGCTCTCTTCTAAATCACCGTTTAGAAAGGCGGTCTTAACATCCATTTGCCAGATTTCGTAGTCATGGTATGCAGCAATGGCAAGTAAGATCCGGATGGACTTAAGCATAGCTACTGGAGAAAAGGTTTCGTCATAATCCACACCTGGTCGTTGACGAAAACCCTTTGCTACAAGTCTAGCTTTGAAAGTCTCAACTTTTCCATCTACACCAAATTTCTTTTTAAAAATCCACTTGCTCCCAATGGGTTTTACCCCTTCAGGAGCATTTTCCAAAATCCATACTTTATTGGTGTACATGGATTCCATCTCAGATCGCATTGCATCCAGCCATTTCATAGAGTCACCACTCGTGATGGCCTGCTCGAAACTAGTCGGGTCATCATCTTCCATGATGCAATCCTCGCTTCCACCATCAATGAGAAAACCGTAGTATCTCTCAGGTGGATGAGAAACCCTACTAGATCGGCGGAGAGGCTGTGGTTCGTCGGGTATTACTGAATCCTCTGGTTCCACTAAATCATCTGTTGTAGTTTGTGTCGCTGGAACCTCTTCCAGTTCTACCTCATTGCCATCAATTTCTTTTGCAAGAAATTCCTTTTCCAAAAAGGTGGCATGTTTAGAAACAAACACCTTTTGTTCCTCAGTGTGGTAGAAGATATACCCTTGTGAGTTCTTGGGATATCCTACAAACTTACATAAGACAGATCTTTCCTCGAGTTTGTCCGGATTTTGTCTTTTGACATAGGCTGGACAACCCCATATCTTAACATACTTAAGAGATGGTCTCTTCCCTTTCCATATCTCATACGGAGTGGTAGGCACTGATTTGGTAGGAACCATATTCAATAGGTGTATGGCTGTCTCAAGCGCATACCCCCAGAAGGAAATAGGTAACTCAGCTGTACTCATCATTGAACGCACCATATCTAATAGGGTGCGATTCCTCCGCTCCGATACACCGTTGTGCTGTGGTGTATAAGGAGGAGTAAGCTGAGAGAGAATCCTATTCTCTTTTAGATAATCTAGGAACTCACTGCTTAAGTATTCACCTCCTCGATCAGATCGAAGAATCTTAATACTTTTGCCCGTTTGGTTCTCTACTTCGTGTTTATATTCTCTGAATTTCTCAAAAGCTTCAGACTTGTGTTTCATCAGAAACACATGTCCGTATCTAGAGAGATCGTCAGCGAATGTAATGAAGTAGGAAGAACCGTTCCTGGCATGCGTAGACATGGGACCACATACATCACTATGTATTAGTCCTAAGAGTTCAGTAACTCTTTCTCCGTGTCCACTAAACGGAGCTTTGGTCATTTTTCCTTTGAGACATGAATGGCAAGTATCATAAGATGATAATTCGAACGGATTCAAATAACCATCCTTATGTAACTTAGCCAGTCGTGTCGCATTGATATGACCAAGTCTACAATGCCACAAGTAGGATTCGTTCATATCTGAACTTTTCCTCTTGTGTGTGTTTTGTATATTCAGGACTGTATTCTGATTCAGAATGAATATGCCATTATGTAATGAGCCTGATGCAATCAACTTTTGATCTAGGAATATGTTCATAATATTATTCTTTACTACAAAATTATATCCTTCTTTACTTAATAAAGAAACTGATATAATGTTGCACATCATGTTCGGTATATAATAGCACTCATTTAGAATCAGTGTATTACGACTTGGTAATACCAGGTGATATTCGCCAACAGCTTTGGCTGCAACATTTGCACCGTTCCCTACTTGAACGGAATGATCACCTTTTCCCAGTTCTCTACCTTTACGTAACCCATGTAACTGTTTACATATGTGGGATCCTGATCCGGTATCTAACACCCAGGACATAGGGTGAACTGAGAAACAGTTCTCAATAACTAACACACCCGAAGAAGATACATCAACATGCATGTTCTTTTGGGCGGCGTGAGAATCCAGATATTCTCCCGTTTCCTGTTCAGTCTTATAACTCTTATAAGAAAGAACGGGTCCAACGTTCCCTTGCTCAGTACAATAATCGGGTTCAGTCAATACATCTATATTATTATCTTGATTATGGCCTGACATGGTCGCTACCTGGAGAGAGAGAGAAGAAAACACTTTAGCGTACACTCTTGCAAGATTAGATTGGTTATTATCTTATCTAATCAGGATGTCTCCCACTGTTTTTATCAAATTTACCTTTAAACCCAAAAAGGTAAGATTAGCCGGGATTAATTACACCCTACAATTTCGTCAATCTTTCAGCCAGATCAGTGTCGGTACTTTGAGGGAGGTTCCCCGTGCTTTCGCACGGACCTAATTAAAGTAAACCTCGTTTTCCCAGAGGCGTAACCCCGTTAACACTTTTCTAGACACCTACTTGATCGGCTAATTGTCCTGTGTAAAACTCTCCCAGGAGTAACTCTTACTCGCAGTGGGTATCGGGATCCAACTATCTCAAAGGAGGTATGCAATCTCATTGCAAATTTCAAATCTTGAAATTCCCGATAATATTTTGCCCCTAACGTTCTATGACCTTGACGAAAGCCAACAAACCATAGTCCGCTAGTCAAGTTCAACCCGAACATTTCTTGGTTGAATTAAACCCAGCCGTACGTCCCTTGACGAAAGCCAACAAAGCCGCACGACTACCCTAACCCAATCTCATCATATGTAACAGATAAGCAATAATTAGCTACTGCACACTACGCCTTGACGAAAGCCAACAAACGTAGCACGAATACTAAGTATTACCTATCTGAAATGTCGGAGGGCTATGCAGGTTTTTCAGAAAACCCTGAGCGTAATGAACTTGACATCGTCGTAGAATCAAGTGTTTTTGAAAAAGGAGTGTTTTTGAGGCTTTTCTTAGTTTCGCTAAAGGGGTCACTCCCGGTGAAGGGATCGTCGGCCCTTTCCTCATCGTATAAGGTGCATGATATATCATATATACCGCTGTGCAAAGCAAAACACTAAAAGCATTCAAAAGACAAACCGCGTTTTGTAGCATCTGCCAGTTTTGCTAAAGAGGTCACTCCCGGTAAAGGGATCGTCGGCTCTTTCCCCATCAAATAAGGTGCAGGATATATCATATATATCACTGTGCAAAGCAAAACTGTAGCTACCCTTTTTTATAAAGTTTTTGATTCTACAACATCTTTAGGTTTCTTTTCTTTTTATTAATCTCATTAATAAAATCCCATCAGCTTATGCTTCCTAAGCATCACAGAAGAAACGAAAGCAGTAATATTTATATATCAACATATATATATAGTATAAGCATTCGTCTCAGGCAGTAATATGATCTCATCACAGAACATTGCAGCAGAAGAATATATATGAAATATTGGATATACTAGGACGTCCGTGTTTTCAATACGAGCCTGTATAAAACACGGATTCCACGGTCGCGACGAATAGCCAAACCCACATCCCAAGACCCCTACGAGAACGGCAAGTAACACTGCCAATTCTAGGGTTAAGAGACCCGGTCTCGACTCCTCGAGATGGCCTCCCACTGGACCCTAGAACCCAGTTACTTGTGCTACCCTCCTTGGGTCTACCTAATGCGGAAAAGTAAATAATATACACTGGTGACAGCAACCTCAACCTGGAAGTGCCCTAAAAAAGAATATTACATTACAAATGAATTTTACATGAATGAAAATAAAAACCCTCATCTCACATAAAACCCCCGGCTATTCAGAACGCGACGATCCAATATAACATATCACAGCAACACATAATATCACATATCATCAACGTAAGTAAATATGCGCATCCCAATTGTCGTTGACATATAGCAACGAAACCGGCGATATCACATATTACACTTACGGTCACAGAAAAGAAAGTGTAAAACTACAACATTTGGAATCCACAATCACTTTAGACATCGTAAATCCGAAATATCACATACTTCGCATTTCATGCCTAACTCGATGAATTCCACATATTGTATCACATTCCAGATAAATAGACAGTATTAAACTTTCCGAACAGATAATCAAATACCCAAAATTTCCTAAATTGCTCAACACTTGAGCGGAGTTCAAATAATCCCAGAATATGTCACAGTATCGGTGATCCAGCCGTAGAAGGGTCAAGCCAACGCCTCACATGTGGCACGCCGTACTGCCCCAAACCCGAAGGTTCAAAAGGCAGTTCAAGACGGTCACATAATCGAGTTAAGGTTTGTTGTCTTCTAGAGGGTCCACCGCTTAACTTGTACAATTTTTCCGAAATATTTAAACCCGATAAAAATTCAACACTTGAAAGTTTGCCGTGCCGGGAAAAAATGAGTTAATGATATTCGTTCGAACTTTTTAACAATTTCTAAATATCTGGAAAGAAATACGAATTTAAATATTCCGATCGAATATACTATTACAAAACAAACCCCAGAAGTCTTAACACTAAAACAGTATAAAAATACCCATAAGCATCAACAAGCAACTACAGATAATACCATGAAGCCACGTGTCACAATTCCACAAAACGGCCGCGGAACCGCCGCGGGAAGCATGTTTCCGCCGCGGTTCCTCCGCGTTTTGGTGGAGTTGGGGGCCCGTATTTCATGGTAATTCTTAGAATTCCCTGCTGATTTTTTTACATATTTTTAATTCAGAAAAATCCTAAATTTTGAAAAATTTCCAGAGAGGGGGTTAAATTCGTCGGTTCGGGTTCGATCGGAGTTTTAACTTCGTAAACACGTCGCCTAATGCTCTAGCTAGGCTCTGATACCACTGTAGGGTTCCTAGGCACTCTTGTGGAGGTTCATAAGGCATCAAACATGCCCGGATAATAATTTAGACGTGCCGAACAACCCAAAGCCGGGATCTTTGCTAGATTATAAGGGTTAAACATGCAAGATGATAACTTTTATCTAAGTGTGAGGGATTACAACCTTTGTAGTCCGCTCCTTCACTTCACAAGCTCCGAGTAGAAGTCCCTTTGCCGCGATCCACGATCTCCCGGACTCATGAGAGGATCCACGACTCGAACGATCCATGCTAGCTTGAAGTGTTCCAAATCTCCGATGATCTACGTCGAAGTTGCAAAGACTCAAGCTTTCTCACTCTAAAGAGATGAACACACTAATCTCATGGGCTAGATGAGATGAGGATGAGAGAGTGGTATTTATGCTTTCTTTTTAAATCATTTTCTCATATTTATTCATCACATAAAGAATTTCTAGTGAGCTTTTCAAGAGAGAAGAAGATGATAATGGAAAATGATAATGATAATAATCCTTTTGTGATGAATAGAAAATAAAGCTATATGATTGATATATCAACCATGGTCAAGGATGAGTGGCTAATAATGTGTAGAGAATAAACTAGAGTTAGGGTTTGGTTAGGTTTAGAAATGAGTCACCAAGAAATATCTTAACCATGACAAAAGAAATTGCTTCTAGAAGGTGCATGAAGCAACTAACCCTAATCAAACCCTAACCTCATTTAATCATCCTTAAACATGTTTAACAATAAATCATATCATGTCACAATAATATATATCACATATATATTATATATTTGCAACAAAAGAAAATAATACAATTAACATATATCGCATATATATCAATGTATCATCCAGTGAGAAAATGAAATAATAAAGCGAGCCAATATTAGATAATGTAATACAATATATCATATATATTATTATACATTAAATCATCGAATCAACACTTGATCCGACGATCCGGCTATATCGAATATTACCGACTAATATATCATGTACCGATTCATCGAACCAACACTTAATCCGATGACCCGGTTCATATCTAAATATCGCGAGAATATAATACGGTATCTCATATCGCATTATCCTCGGTCCTGTGCATATCACATATGTGCCTCTACTCCGTTTCACCTGAGCCAAGAAACCTCTGTGTAGGACTCTAAAGAATCGTCAATACGCCGGTAGCAGGTGATGATCATATCAAACACCCACAAGCTGCAAGCGGTCAGCTAAACGTAACAGCCACCCAGGTATTGAGCGATCAGAAGATCAACAAGCTAGCCTGTGCATTATCCTGTGAATCCAATCAGTAACACTCACGTACAGTCCGGTCTGTTCGTCTGATATGTCGCATATCAAGTCTAGGGGTGGTATACGTCAGACCCCAGTAACCGATAAGTCGTGTCGATGTGTGGCTCATAACGGGTCGAGAAACTACTAGTAACACTTACCAGTAAATCTTTATATCAGCCCTGGCCAGGGACTTCCAGTTATAGCCAATCGAACACAGTACAACATCAACTCCCTATACCGGGAGAGACGAATCCCCTTCTATCGCTCATTGCCTCCATGTGATTCGGGACTGTACCCAAAAGCCACCGTTTTGCACGCCCTCTTGGACATGGTAAGGTGGAAATCAAAGCACAGTGGGAATCACACAAGACTCTATGACGATCTCGGGTCTACAGACTACCCTGTACCAGTGTCACCGGAGAACTGCCATCTGACGTGTGGTATATCACCATCTGGGAGTTCTCGGCGAGTCCGTCCAGTGTACCCAGTCTCCACTGAGCACCCGTACACCATCTCTGATGTCAAACACCGATGGATATGGGATCATCCATCGCCCATCATATGGGTCAAGATGCGTATACGCTAGTCTACTTTGGTGTATCGATGCCCTGTCTCGATATACCCTCGACTAGGAACAGTTATAGGATGTACTCATCGACTACCGTGGCCCCACTAGTATGATCTCATCATAGTCCCAGTAGTCGAGTACAGATCCTAAGGGCTTTATCAACATGCGAGAGAAAAACAGTAAACCAGTACAAGTCAACATGTTAAGATAAAGTGAAACCAAATAGCATACTATCATGACGAGCAAGAAAGTCATTTCTATATATATCCAAGCATCCATTATAATATACATCATATGTACAACAATGACCTCTAGGGCATATACATAACTAACAGTAGGCATGACGAGAAACAATTACCTTTTGTTCCTCTGCGCAATAGAAGAAATATCCCTTGGAGTTCTTTGGATATCCCACAAACTTGCACTGTACTGAGCGTGCCTCGAGTTTGTCTGCATGCTGCTTTTTGACAAAAGCTGGACATCCCCATGTCTTAATATGCTTAAGATAGGGTTTCTTCCCACTCCACATCTGATATGGTGTGGTAGGCACTGTCTTAGTTGGAACTCGGTTCAAAAGATATGCAGCTGATTCTAGTGCATATCTCCAGAAAAATCGCGGTAACTCAGCGTTACCCATCATGGAGCGTACCATATCCAATTGGGTTCGGTCCCGTCTCTCCGATACACCGTTATGTTGTGGAGTGTATGGAGGAGTAAGCTGAGAGAGAATTCCATTCTCTTTTAAGTAATCCAGGAACTCGGCACTTAAGTATTCACCACCTCGATCAGATCTCAGTGCCTTGATACTTTTGCCTGTTTGTTTTTCTACTTCATTCTTGTATTCCTGGAATTTTTCAAAGGCTTCAGATTTATGTTTCAATAAGAAGACATATCCGTACCTTGAAAAATCATCCGTAAAAGTAATGAAGTAAGAATAACCACTTCGTGCATGTATAGACATTGGACCACATACATCGCTGTCTATGAGTCCCAAGAGCTCGCTCGCTCTCACTCCGTGTCCAGTAAACGGAGTCTTTGTCATCTTTCCTTTGAGACATGATTGACAAGTTGCATATGATTGATATTCGAAAGAATCTAAATACCCTTCTTTATGTAACTTAGTCAACCTTCTCTCATTGATGTGACCCAGTCTACAATGCCATAAGAAAGCATGATTTATTTTTGGAGACTTTCTTTTGTGTGTATTCTGGACATTGAAAATCTGTGGTTGGTTCAATACGTATATACCGTTGCTTAATGTACCCGATCCAATCAGAACATGATTAAGGTGAATGTTTACAACATTGCTTACAAATGCAAAATCATAACCTTCTTTAGACATTAAAGATACAGATATGATATTACAAGTCGCACTGGGTACAAAATAACAGTCACGTAAAACCAAAACATGTCCATCTGACAATCCCAGGTGATAGTCCCCTGCGGACCCTGCGGACTCAGCATCCATGCCGGCTTCGTTTGCAACTCTGAGGGTCATATCACCTGCCTTCAAAACCCTACACTTTCTCAGTGCCTGGAAAGAATTACAGATATGAGATCCTGATCCGGTATCCAATATCCAGGAAGTAGAGTTTATTGATAGACAGTTTTCAATAACATACACACCTGAAGTCAAAGCCACAACTTGCTTCGGATCCTGGTTCTTGGCCTTCCAAGCCCTGCAATCTTTCTTCCAGTGTCCTTTCTTATGACAATAAAAGCACTCTTCTTTCCCCACAAGCTGTCCCGCTACCTTTGCCACCTTGGACTTTCCCTTGGCTTCCACTTTACTAACACCGCCCCTTGGTTTGGTAGGAGCTTTCTTCTTCTTTTCCTTGGCTTTCGCCTTGGACCTAGAAGAGGAAGATCCTCCAACAAACAAAGTGGATGTTTCCCTTACTTTCTGTAGGGTGCCCTCTGCACTCCTCAACAAGTTGAGGAGCTCTGAAAGTTTGACTTCTTTTCCTTGCAAGTTGAAGTTCAGGATAAACTGGGCGTAAGTGGAAGGAAGGGACTGGAGAATCAAGTCCGTGTAGAGCTCGTTCTCTAACGTTGTTGATTGGAAGAATTAAAGTTAACCGCAATCAAGACGGTGTCGCTTTGCAGCTAGCCGTGATGAGCACGGGTCGATCCACAGGGAGACGGAGCGTTTTAATGTTCTTTTCGTAACGAGTTAATGCACGTGGGCGGATTGTTCAAATCTAACCTATGTGTTATATGCAAGTATAAATTTGTTAGGAAAAGATACGATGGTGTAAGCTAAGGAAATCTGCACTCAAAACCTTTGAGCCGAACTTAACGATTGAAGCTAGAGCAATCGGCAACAACGTGGATTAGGGTGCTTAAGCATGGTATTCATGGAATCCGGCATATTGACCCTTATCCGTCCGTTCTTGTCTCTTGCTTTCGCCTCCGCCCAAACCGAACGCAACCGGTCGCGGTTAGGAATCACCATTACCTTGGTAGGGTACGGTGCCTAACGGAGCACTTGCGTAACGTTTGGACGGAGTTCAATGGAAAATACGGGAAAAGGAAATGGGCAAAGAAACCTTAACTTACAATATCGTATTTATTCCTAACAACACCATATTAACAACCATTCACAAAACAAACCAAAAAGAGAGAACAAAAGAGAAACAAAGAAAAGAAAAGATTACAAGTAAGTAAGTGCATGGAATTTAAGTGCATGAAAGTAAAGCAAGGTAATAAATTGCAAGAAAGAAATAAGAAAGAAAGATAACTAGGAACCATGGAACAAAACACAAGTCATGGGATCAATAACCAACCCTTAAACTTGCAAGCCCAATGAAGGGGTTGCAAGATCAAGAGAAGGGTAAGAACTCATGTGAAATGAAGCACAAAAGAGAAGCTTTATTGATTCCATATGAAGATACAACCCTTGAGATCAATAACCAACCCTTAAACCTTCAAGCTCAATGAAGAGGTTGAAAGATCAAGAGAAAGCAAGGATCTCAAGGGGAAGCTAAGCAAAAGAATGATACAATGTATGGCAGAATTGGACTCCTTCTCACTTACCCAATGGTTTCCTTTTATTGGAAAAACAAGACCTTTCCTTTAATTTGAATTTGAATGCACCCAAAGTTTGGAGGGAAGTTCGAATCTTTGAATTTTTGAATCACATCAACACTTTATGCATTGAATCCACCATACCCACTCGTGCTTTGTGCTTGTCCCTCTCGTGCTTTGTGCTTGTCTCGTGCTTTGTGCTTGTCTCGTGCTTTGTGCTTGTCCCTCTCGTGCTTTGTGCTTGTCCGAGTCACGAATGACCACTGTCATATGTCTTGTCTCTGGAGCTAGTACGCGGCACTGGACGGATACGGATGACTGGAACCCGGCTTTTATCTGTCTGTGACAGATGTTCTGGATATTGGCATAACTGTAGAGATTTTGTCTGATTTGTATTATTTTAGACTGGGAACCTGTAACCTGTAAATATGTAGAAAACACGGATTAAAAGCACCTATCTATAAACAAACGAGCATAAGAATGGGCGGTATAAAATGTAGTTTTCTGTGATGAACAAATTCCCCCAAACTTATCTTTTGCTCGTCCCGAGCAAAACCATTTATTCACAAAAGTGAATCCTAACCGCACTTTCGCAGGGAACGCGGTTGCACTGAGCGTGTGCAACAAGTCGTTAAACCGCTAGGTGTCCCTAGTAGGAGGAGTGTTGTCTCCTAAGGGTTTTCAGCAGATACTACCCACAAAATCCCGTCAAGTTAGTTTCATATGTTAACATCTATTCTACTCCTACAGTTTAGTATCTAGGTTAAAAATTCTATCATCCTAAATTAGAAATATCCAACCCTAATGCTTCACACCTCCTTTCTATTTAACCCTAGATTATATACGTTCCAAAAAAAAGTTTAGAAAGATCTCGGTATCTCCTGAGTTTTCCTTCTAAAGTGCGGTCTCAAATCAGGGATTTTTATCAACTTACAGAAAACATAAGTCTTATTCTTTATTTCTATCTTTCCTCCAAATATTGATTATATACCCCTACGTGTGTGTAAATTTGTACCCCTACACTTAAGAATTCAATTCAAGCTATAGTACCCTTGCCCTAATACCTAATACTACTTCTTTTCATTAAATGATGGACGGTGTTACTCACACACCTTTCATGCGACTATTAATGCTTCTTGAGGCACTGATGACCGATTACTGAATGCGTGAGCTTAAAGCGTAAATAGCAGTTTTCAGGTCTTGACTTTATTTATTTTTTTCTTTTTCTTCTTTTTTCTTCTTTTTCAAGACCGGATATATTTTTCAATATGCTCTTTTTGGTGTTTAGCTTTAAATACCGTTTTTTCTTTCATACTAGGTTTTCAGGCAAGAGTATTTCTAGGTATCCTCTACTATCCCAAATTTCAAGGTGCATGTATGTGCAGTTTATAGGGTATATACTTTCTAAATTTGAACTTAAGAATAGAAACTATTTTTCAGACTTATCCTTCAGTAAAGCTTCAATACTTTCCCTTCATCTTGACTTAACTCAAGAACTGAACTCAAGATTACCTACTTCTATAAAAAAAAACTGTAAGGACGTATAATTACCAAGGTCAAACAGAAGGAGGGTTATTTTTAGGGTTTTCAATTCCTAAGCCTAGAATTTAGTTATTTCTAACATATCAACTAAACTTTCAGAATAAAAATCTAAGTTATCCTATTAGCTAACTTGACGACAAAGTTTTTATATTTTTAGAAAAAAATTCGATTTTTATGGGTTTTTAAATAGGTATGCAAATTCAGAATATATAAATGAATGCGAAGGAAGAAAGCTTACCGAGCACATCCCTAAACTTAAACTTGACAGTGCCCTCACTGTCAGGCTACACCAAGAGGGTCAAAATTGTCGGTGCTCCCTAAAAGATTTATACAAAACAAAAAGAAAAACAAAAATATATACATATAAAGGATCCCCCCCAAACGTAAGTAAAACAGTGTTTCTACTGTTAAGTGTTGAAGTCCAAAGTTAGGGGGAAAGAGAACAGTATCAAGCTATACAAGGCCTTACACAGGCCAAAAGTTAACACCAACAATTCAAAGATCTTATCGTTATAATGGTGTGGTTGGTGAAAGAATACGGAGAGGAAAGAAATGGAGAATACGCGAGACCGTATGGAGATAGAAGCGGGATACGGTCTCGGTATATGAGAAGAAGAATGGCAGAAGGGAAAAAGAACTGGAGTACGAACTTGAGGGTGAAAATGGAGTGAATAGATTAGCACAATATGTGATGACCGATGTGTGAAAAGCGATTGTGCTAATCTATCAACTCGTCGAGAAATAGGGTCAAATCCCTCAAGATTCGTGAGAAAACATGGGTACGCCGAACTTGGTAAACCAGACATAGGAAATGAAATTGATACGGTTTCTTGCAAGGTCGGAATGATGGAAAGGATGGAGGGAAGTGATTGAGGAAGGGTATTGGTTAAGGGTTCGGGAGGGTGTACACAGTCAGTGAAAGGAACATGATGAATTGGAAAATCCGACTCATCATCTAGAAGTGTTTCATCCTCAAAAATATCCTCAAAATTCTCCTCAAAGTTAAGCTCATCCATGCATATTTCATCAATATCAAGACGCATATGAAGTTCGGGAAAAACGTTTAATGACTCGAGATGATGAATTGGAGAGACAAACTCATCCAAAACTGCGGGTTCATCATCCGAAATATCCCCAGCGTCGATATCCGCAATCAAGTGAAAACCAATTTTCTCAGACACCTCATCAAAAGGATGGATTTCAATCAATTCTGGTTCTAAGATGGAGGTGTAGAGGTCAAAAGGATTGGGTGTGGTTTCACTCAAAAGGGACCCTTCACAATCGGGTAAATCAAACACTACAAAGTCGCACAACTCATTACTCATTCTATCTTCAATTGATAAATCATTTGGGACACTTGATAGACTTTCAAAACAAGAGATGCGGGATTCAATTTGGTATGGGTAGGTTTGATTTGGAATGGGGTACAACTCACTCTCACTACTCAAATTCTCAGCCTGTCCTACCGCCTCATCATACATTGGAAAATTTGGAGTTAGTTGAAAACTAGCTACCGGGTCAGTAGGTTGTATGAGGGCAGCCATGGACGCATTCAAATCCATCATATGTTGGCATGACGCTACCTTAAAGTCTTCCAATGACTGTTCAAGACTAGACATGGGTTGTGAAGGGGTTTCAGTAAAAGATTCAAACTTGTTTGGATACTGGAAACTCCCAAAAGGCTGTGTAGAAGCAATGTCAAGGGAAGGTGCAAAAGTTGGGTAGGATGGATAGGAATTGAATGGTTGGACAGGAGTAGGATCAACATTTGGATACGAAAGTGAATGGAATTGTTGATCAAAAGAATTCGCAGTGGTGAAAGGAGTGAAAGATCGGTTACAGGATTGTTCGATATGTTCAGCAATAGATATAGGTCTTGGAGTTGCAACAGGACTCGAAAAAGGGGTATCAACGTAAGAAGGTGGTGAAGGTTGAAACGGTTGATACAAAGTGGATTGCAGAGTCTAATTGGTAGTCCTAGATGCGTCTATCCGATCTTTCAAAGAAATTTTAGGCATGGAGGGGTCGTTCGAAGTTCGACCAAAGCAAGAACCGTAGGAAGTTATGTCTAGTTGTGGGTACCAAAGTTCGGAAAGAGTTTTGCGAGGTGGGGTACCCATGATATGAAGAGAAGAAGAAGAAGAAGAAGTGAAAAGGAGGGGGAAAGAACGTGGTTTTTTTTTATTAACAAAAAGAATGAAATATACACACAAAAAGAATCTGGACAAAAACAATCACGGCAAAAAAAATACCACGCACCTAATCGGTCTAGGGTTCACCTAGGTCAACTAGACCTGCTCAAGAACTTGATTGTCGAAGTAAAACTGTGTCGAGAAACGGGCTCAAGATACACTGATCACGAGGCCAGGTAAGTGCAGAGATAAGGGAAGGTTTTCCGACGCTTTCGTGAAGGTCCTTAATTAAATAACCCTTTCTCTTTTGGCGGTTTCACCGTTAACACTTTCCTAGACATCCCGTAAACAGTATACCGTTAAGCGGTGTTCTAAACACAGTTAATCTCTCCTAGTGAGCGCGAAGTCCTTAAGGCTTAAAGTCTAATTTCTTTTAAACTTTGTGCGGGTAAACGTTTATGCTCAGTTTCGTGATTTGTGGGCCACGGAAAAGGTGATGAAATCCTTTACCGTATGTTGTAGGGTTCGCTTGCCCTTAAGTCCGTATTAATGTATGCAATGCGCAAATCAAAAAAAATTTGTTCAAAGAATCAAACAATCGTTTTTTACTTTAAGCACGGCACTGCAACAAATACGGGTTAGTCAAGTTTAGCGTTTGCTAGCCAACTTGCAAAGAATCCTGCAAAGAATAGTCTATTGGATGCGTCGGCTTTGAGAAGAAGGTGTTAGTAAAGTACGTACCGTTAAGTTTTAGGGTTAGGAAACCCCCGTTGAATCAAATCCGGTAAGCTTGAAAACTTCGCTTGCACGGGTCAAACTATTCGGATCTTTGGCAATGTACTTTGCAATCACCTTACCCTTGAATGTACACTTTTCTCCCCACGCTCGCAGTTCGAAAATCCGTAAAATCTGAAAATGTCGGAAAAACGGATATTAGTGCGAAAAAGCAATACGGATGCCCAAATACCTGCACACTAAAAATTATAAAAAAAACAAACGATAACAATAAGACAAAAAACAGAACACTGGAGCACAGGGGAAAACTTGGAGAAAAGATGATGAGGTACGGCCGGCGACGCCGGAATTGGAGGGTGTGTCGCCGGATTTCCTTGGGATTTGGGGCTCCAAATTTCAACAGCAATCACAGTGTTCTACTAATTCCATATTGGTATTGTTTATCTTTTCAGATGAGTTACAGAGTGTAAGCAGGTCAAATTCCAGAGAACAAAAAGATGTTAGTTTGTGTTAGTTTTGGTTTTGGTTCTTTTTAAAAAAAATTTAGTTGATTTTGAAAATAGTTTTAGAAGTATAAATGAGATGTACAATGATTAACCCGAAATAACAAAAACTAAAAACGTTACCGTCTCCCCGGCAACGGCGCCATTTGATTGGAAGAATTAAAGTTAACCGCAATCAAGACGGTGTCGCTTTGCAGCTAGCCGCGATGAGCACGGGTCGATCCACAGGGAGACGGAGCGTTTTAATGTTCTTGTCGTAACGAGTTAATGCACGTGGGCGGATTGTTCAAATCTAACCTATGTGTTATATGCAAGTATAAAGTTGTTAGGAAAAGATACGATGGTGTAAGCTAAGGAAATCCGCACTCAAAACCTTTGAGCCGAACTTAACGATTGAAGCTAGATAATCAGCAACAACGTGGATTAGGGTGCTTAAGCACGGTATTCATGGAATCCGGCTTATTGACCCTTGTCCGTCCGTTCTTGTCTCTTACTTTCGCCTCCGGCCAAACCGAACGCAACCGGTCGCGGTTAGGAATCACCGTTACCTTGGTAGGGTACGGTGCCTAACGGAGCGCTTGCGTAACGTTTGGACGGAGTTCAATAGAAAATACGGGAAAAGGAAATGGGCAAAGAAACCTTAACTTACAATATCGTATTTATTCCTAACAACACCATATTAACAATCATTCACAAAACAAACCAAAAAGAGAGAACAAAAGAGAAACAAAGAAAAGAAAAGATTACAAGTAAGTAAGTGCATGGAATTTAAGTGCATGAAAGTAAAGCAAGGTAATAAATTGCAAGAAAGAAATAAGAAAGAAAGATAACTAGGAACCATGGAACAAAACACAAGTCATGGGATCAATAACCAACCCTTAAACTTGCAAGCCCAATGAAGGGGTTGCAAGATCAAGAGAAGGGTAAAGAACTCATATGAAATGAAGCATATAAGAGAAGCTTTATTGATTCCATATGAAGATACAACCCTTGAGATCAATAACCAACCCTTAAACCTTCAAGCTCAATGAAGAGGTTGAAAGATCAAGAGAAGGCAAGGATCTCAAGGGGAAGCTAAGCAAAAGAATGATACAATGTATGGCAAAATTGGACTCCTTCTCACTTACCCAATGGTTTCCTTTTATAGGCAAAACAAGACCTTTCCTTTAATTTGAATTTGAATGCACCCAAAGTTTGGAGGGAAGTTTGAATCTTTGAATTTTTGAATCACATCAACACTTTATGCATTGAATGCACTATACCCACTCATGCTTTGTGCTTGTCCCTCTCGTGCTTTGTGCTTGTCTCGTGCTTTTTGCTTGTCCCTCTCGTGCTTTGTGCTTGTCCGAGACACGAATGACCACTGTCATATGTCTTGTCTCTGGAGCTGGTACGCGGCACTGGACGGATACGGATGAATGGAACACGGCTTTTATCTGTCTGTGACAGATGTTCTGGATATTGTCATAACTGTAGAGATTTTGTCTGAATTGTATTATTTTAGACTGGGAACCTGTAACATGTAAATATGTAGCAAACACGGATTAAAAGCACCTATCTATAAACAAACGAGCATAAGAATGGGTGGTATAAAATACAGTTTTCTATGATGAACAGTGGTCCCGAGGTCCGCGAGCTGTTCAATATAGCCAATCATCTTAAGCACGTGTTCCGCTACCGATGATCCGACGACCAATCTCGCTGAAAACAACTTTTTCGAGACTTCGTATCTGGCGATACGGGATTGCTCTCCATACAGTTATTTTGTATGGAGAAATATGGATTCAAGGTCCATATTCTCGTGCCTCCTCTGATGTTCATTGTCCATAGAGGCAAGCACGATGCACTTGGCCCTCGCACAATCAATCTCCCAGGTCTTACGGATTTCCTTATCCGCGATGCTGGATTGAGGACCTGGGACAGGGGGAGCTTTGGTGGTAAGAAGATACCCCAACTTGTCATAAGTGATTGCCATTTTGACATTCCTGAGCCAATCTTTGTAGTTTGGCCATGTCAGTATGTTTTTATCTAGTAGTAACTTAAGGCCGGTCATGATGTTTGGTCGCTGCAATTAGGAGAGAGAGAAAAAACACTTTAGCATGATGCTCTTGCAAGTTTAGACTGGTTTTTAGTTTGTCTAAACCCAATGTTTCTCGAATCCTTCCTCAAACCATAAAAGGAGAATTAGTCGGGATCGATTTCACCGTACAATACTTTCTTAACTGTTCAGCCAGGCCAGTGTCGGTACTTCGAGGGAGGTTTTCCAACGCTTTCGCGAAGTTCCTTAATTAAGTAACCTCTTTTCCCTGTGGGCGAAGCCCTGCTAACACCTTTCTAGACACCTACTTGGTTTATAGCATTGATCGTTAAGTGAAAAAGTTTCCCGAGGAGTAGCATATACTCGCAGTAGGATCGGGATCCAAATATCATCGTGTGATAAAGCTGAAGGAATCCTACCAGAATCATCACACTCCAAATGGTTTGCAGTACTAGCAAGTTTCAGTTTCTTTATAAACTCCCGATGTAGATTTTTGCCCCATGCTCTTATAACCTTGACTTTGGCCAACAAATCATAAGTCACATGTCAAGTTCTACCCGTCATTTTCCAGGTTAATTTGAACCCACCCGTACCTACCCTTGACTTTGGCCAACAAGGCAGTACGACTGTCCCAAACCAACGCATCTATCTATGCTACACATGAATATCCAATAGCTACCAATCACTATGCCTTGACTTTGGCCAACAAACACAGCTTGAATACTATTGACTATCCATGTGAAATGACGGAGAGCTACGAATGGATTTGGCGAAACCGTGAACGTAGTGAACTTGATATAATCGAAGGAACCTGATAGCTTTTAAAAGGAGTGGTTTAAGCTCCACGTTTTAAAAGTTGTTTTGAAAATAAACCGAGTAGTTTTCAAATATGTTTCAACGATAAAACTTTGGTTTTATTTTCTTTGCATTAATCTAATGCAGTTCCATCATTTACGCCTATCATTACAGAGAGAATTGAAAAAAAATATCACGTCCTCTTATGCCATCCGCATTCGCCACGGAGCCCCGTCATCACCCGTTAGGTTACTTAACTAACGACAGAGCGAGGGCTGGACTAGCGCGGATGCAAAACATAAGTGACGCCTACTATATACCATATATAGATATTTTACAATCATCTCATGCAATAATAAAACATTCCAGTCACAGATAAATATTTCAGATATTCTAGGAATGCCGTGTTTTGTTTAAGCCTGTAACGAAAAAAAGATCCCACGGTCGTGATGAAAGCCAAACCCCATCCCAGACCCCTACGGGTACGGCAAACTACCCGCCAAATTCCAGAAGTGAAGCAGCCTCCCTCAATAAAATGAGTAGACCACTCAGCACTTCAAAGAACCCGGTAGTTTGTGTACCCCTCCTTGGGTCTATCCTAAGAGCAGAAAACAGTAAAAAGAAAATAATACAACGGTGGCTACAACCGCAACCTGGATATGCCGCGCGAAATAATATTACATCAATTTTACAAATTGCATGAATGAAAGAAAAAAAACGCTCATCTCACATCCCCGGCTATTCATCATCGACAATCAGAAAATATTTATATACACAAACCAACAGATATGTGCAACCTCGACTAACCGTCGTATAGCAATTAGTCGACGTTTAAAACACATATAACAATACAGAAGAACCAATTAGCTAAGTACAATAGAAATTCGATCGAAATATATTTTCCGTATCTACCCCAAATGCAAACCAGCACTCAGAAACATACTGGGTAGAAACCAAATATTCCAGAAAACATAATACCAAAATTAAGATATTACAGAGCAAACCCGAGTTGAATCGGCCACGACTTGGTCGCGGATCCGCCGCCAAAGAAGGCTTATGCCGCGGATCCGCGGTGGTCTTGTCGATTCAGAGGCTCAAATTTCTTCTGTAATCTTAGAAAACCCTGCTTTTATTTTTCATGATACTCAAATAATTTTACAGACAGTTTTGAAAATCGACAGAAACTGGGTTTTCGGTATTTAGTTTTTCCGGTTTTTCCGACGATCGATATTCTACTACTTGCTAATCTGCTAGATATGGTTTAGTTGGCTCTGATACCACTGTAAGTCGATGCTATGCACCCCGCGGAATCGCAGGGAGGCGGAAGGTGTAAATAACGATAATTTTAGCATCATAACACCGACTTAAAGCCTAAATCGTAACCTAAACCGTATCTAAGCCATAAGAGATATAGATCATGTACAGAATATATACCTCAAGTGAACTAGTCCTTCTTCTCCTTTTCTCGCTGTCCTCCTCGCCTGCACGAACTCCTCGAGGTGGTGCGGATGTTGTCTCCTCGTCGGCTTGCTCGAATCCTAGACGATCCACCCGAACGCTTGTGCACTAGGCTTTTCTTCTAAACCGAAGAAACTAGATCAAATAGTTTGCTAAACTAAATGACCTAGAATATGTAGATGATAAAGATGGATTGAGTAGTCTATCTTAGCTCAAGGTTACTCAACTCATGAGTGTTCTTGAGCTAGAGGGGTTTGAAGATGGATTGAAGAAATGATAAGTATTGGAGAATGAAGAAGACTTGGGTTTTTTCTTCACTTGTTCTAATCTGAACTCAATCCAATAATGAATTAGAAAAATAAATTCAATACAAGAAAATATGTTCAAAGGTCAAACAAATGACTCATGGGTCAAATGACCAACATGTGTCCTAAAAACCCATGTCCTTATTCATGCATAATACACATCAATTCTCATTTACCTAAAATTTTATTAATCATTTAAAACTAAATAATTAATACAATTAGGTTAAGCCATCTACAAATACATTTTGTATACCAAAACGCCCCTCGTCCGTATATACATACCTGTATTCGTATTCCGAAAAAATACGAATACCAAACACGACAATCCATCGGTACAATACTAGGATCCGGCTTAAACCAAAGCCCGCTAGTATTGTCCGTCCGACTCATCGTGCGTGCACGAGTGTATGCACGTGATCAAACCCTTTCGTAAAACCATACGATATCTACACGTTTTGCCCGATGCAGGGAAACGCTCTGTGTGGGAATCCAGAGACTCGACTCTACGCTGGCAGTGGAAACCACAGGCCGCAAGCGGTACTAGATGTACGTAACGGTCCCCAGGTATTGTCGATAAGAAAGCCGATGAGCATAACTCATCCGAACTCCTACTGAGTCTGTATGTGACAATCTCCGTACAGCCCGGTCTGTTCGTCTGAGAGTATCACATGGCGGGTCTAGGGGGCGGTAAATGTCAGTCCCCTAATAGCGGTACAAGTCGTGTCGGAGTGTAGCCCAGAACACCCTGAGATAACACTAGAAACTCTACCAGTATATCTCGCTTGCCCTGGCCAGGGACTTTGTGTAATGGCTCTCCTAGACACAGCGCGATATCAACCCCCAATACCGGGAGAGACGAATCCTGTCTAACCGTCACTGCCTCCAAGTGCTTCGGGACTGCACCCAACTGCTACCTGTTTGCACGACTTATTTGAGCCGTGGTAGGGTAGCAATCTAAGAACAGTGGGAACACACTTGAGGCGAAGTGACAGTATCAAGTCAGCGGACTAAGCTGTACTCATGTCACCTGGGAACTGATAACTGACGATAGGTATAGTACCAACCAACAGTTCCCGACGAGTCCTGTCCAGTGTACTCCTAACCTAATGAGCACCCGCATACTATCTCAAGTACGACGTACTAATGGCGTGGGACAGACCATCTCCCATGCTGGGATGAGAAGTGCATACGCTAGTCTACTCCGGATTATCGATGCCCCGTCTCGATAATCCAACGACTAGGGACTTGTATAAGGATGTGCTTGTAGATTACCCAGTCCCCACTAGTGTGACTGCCATCACAACGCTGATAATCAAGCAAAGATCCTAAGGGCTCCACTAATGTGTATAGGCGATATGCTAAAAGAAACACATGCACACATTAAAATAGAAACAAACCAAGTAGCATACTACCATTTTGAGCAAGATTGTCTATGTAACTGTGAATATCCCAAGCTTCGATTAAGTAATATACAAACTAGTATGATACAGTAATGGCCTCTAGGGCATATACACTAACAATAGCGCCTCCTTCAGCAGGCTACGGAGAATGATGATGCCCTTCATCGCCAGCCCGTCATACAAAAGACCCGATGTAGAGGTAGAAACAAACTGAAGAACGGGAAAAACGTTCGACAGCGGCAAAGCGGGTCCAAGAAACCACGCGATCGAAAATTGGGCAGCCGAGATCCGTCTCTTATAAAGAAGATGGGTCGAGCATTCTTTTCCACAAGACAAGACAAGGAAGATATTCGATTTTGTCATGAAACATCAAATGGTTACGCTCCCGGAGTCCAAACACTCTGAGCAAGCAGATGAGGTCTCTCATCCGAATTATTGCTCCTATTACCGAGCTATAGGACATCCTCTCGAAAACTGCTTCACATTCAAAAACTGGATAGAAGACCAGTATCAGCAAGGCAGGTTCGCTTTATCCAGCAGTTGGAGGGCAACCTGTAACACCTTAGGTCGTGTTTAAGGGTTAATTATATTTTAATAGATAGTTTTTGGTAAAAAGTTTACCAAATTAAGTTTCAGATATTTTATTCTAATTAATGAATATTTTATTAGGATTTTTCTAGGCACACACACACTTGTGCATGTTAACTAGGGTTTAGATTTGGGGTTAAAACCATGATTAGCAACCATGGTGGGTTAACCAATTTGTATTAAGTGTTTTGGGATTTAATTGGGTTTTATTTATTTGTGTGTTGTTTTGTTTATTTGAATTTCTTTTCTTGTGTTGACTTGATGAAAGAGAAGGAGTATGGGCAAAGGGCATGAGCCATGCTCATTAAATGAAGAGAGAGGGAGAGAGAGGGGGGTCTTTGACTTGTGCTCTCATTTCTCTCCTCATTCTCAATCTCCCAACTCTCACACACACACACACTCAGCTGAGAGAGAGAGAGGCAGCAGCTGCAGAAGCATCAGCAGCAGCAACTAGCATCAGCAACATCATCATCAGCAGCAGCATCAGCAGCAACAGGCAGTGGCAACAGCAACATCAACAACAGCCCCCAGCAGCTGCAGCAGCACTTCCCATCTTCTCCACCCCCTTTCTCCTTGCACCTAGGGTCTTGTAAGGTATAGAATCTGAGCCCAACTTCTTGTTTGTTTAACGTATGTGTAGTTTAGCTTCGGTTTGTATAAAAAGTGAGATTTGTTAGTTATATGTATGCCCTAGAGGCCATTACTGTACATAGGATGTATATGGTAGTGGATGCTGGGACATATATAGGGAGGAATTTCTCGCTCGACATGATAGTATGCTATCTGGTTACTCTTTACCTTAACGTGTATGTTGATTGTCTCTCTGTTACATGTTGGTAAAGCCCTTAGGATGTGTGCTTGACTACCTGGACTATGATGCGGATCATACTAGTGGGGACATGGTAGTCCATAAGTACATCCTTCAAAGTCCCTAGTCGTGGGTGTATCGAGATGGGGCATCGATATACCAGAGTAGACTAGCGTGTACCTTCTCGACCCATGCAGATGGGCGATGGATGATCCCATATCCATTGGTGTTTGACATCAGAGATGATATACGGGAGCTCAGTAGAGACTGGGTACACTGGACGGACTCGCCGAGAACTCCCAGATGGTATTATACCTCACGTCAGATGGCAGTTCTCTGGTGACACTGGTACAGAGTAGTCTGTCGACCCGAGATCGTCATAGAGTCTTGTGTGGGTCCCACTGTGCTTTGATTTCCATCTTACCACGTCCAAGAGGGCGTGCAAAACGGTGGTTTTTGGGTACAGTCCCGAGTCACATGGAGGCAATGAGCGATAGGAGGGGATTCCTCTCTCCCGGTATAGGGGGTTGATGTTGCGCTGTGTTCGATTGGCTATAACAGGAAATCCCTGGCCAGGGTTGCTGAGATTTACTGGTAAGTGTTACCAGTAGTTTCTCGAACAGTTATAGACCTCATATCGACACGACTTATTGAGCTATTGGGGTCTGACGTTTACCACCCCTAGGCGAGATATGCGACATATCAGACGATCAGACCGGACTGTACGGTAGTGTTACTGGTTGGATTCACTAGAGTGTGAGCGGGCTTGCTCGTCGATCTTCAGATCGCTCAATACCCGGGTGGCCGTTACCTTTAGCAGACCGCTTGCGGCTTGTGGATGTTTGATATGATCATCATCCGCTGCCGGCGTATTGACGAGTCTTTAGAGTCCTACACAGAGGTTTCCTGGCTCAAGCGAAACGAAATAGGAGCGCATATGAGATATGTGCGGGACCGAGAATGATGCGTGTATGTGATACCGTAGTTCATTCTCGCGATGTGACATTGATCGGTTATATGCGATATAGCCGGGTTATCGGATCAAGTGTTGATTCGATAAGTTGTTACTGATGATACCAGTCGGTTATGTGCGACATGACCGGATCATTGAATCAAGTGTTGATTTAGTGATTTAATGCATAATTATATATTTGATATATTACTTTGCATTAACTAGTATCGGTTCATTTTGAATGGATTTTCTCGCTCGGGTGTGCGCATTCCATATGCGATATGATTTTGTGCACTTGATTGTATCATGTTTGATGATACATGCTTTTTGGTTAAGTGTAAAGTATCAAACCTTGGTTAATGAAATGGTTAGGGTTTACTATTTCCTTATTCATTTATTCATTTATTTATTCTTTTTGGAAATTGATAAGCATTAAGAGAAAATGGTGGCTTAATTTGTTTTCTAGCAAAAGCTTCTTGAAGCTTTGACCAAAGTCACCCTTTTTGTCTCATGCTTAACCTTATCCACTTCACTAACCCTAGTTCACTCTCTACAACTAACCATGGTTCACTTATGATAAGAATGGATTATTCTTTTCATTTTAATTTATTCTTATCATAACTTTTTCTTCTTCTTCTTCATCTTCTTCTTTGAAGAAGCTTGAGGTCATCAATGGTGATTGATGCAAATGAGTGAGAAATCCAATTCTAAAGTCTACCCACTTCCTATTTCTTCATCCTCTACCTCTTGCCAAGTAGTAGAGTCTGTTTCCTTCACAAGTTTTCATGGCTTGGTGAAGGTGGAGCTTGATCTTGCGATGCTTCGACGTAGATCATCTTCGGCACGTCGTCGACGACCTAGCCCGTCCATTCTCCGATGAAGCCGACGCTAGAGCCCAGATTAGATTTGGACAGCGGAGAGGACCTCATCTCGGAGCCGTGGAGGTGGAGGACCGGATCTACAAAGGTTGTATATCCGTATTCTCATAGTTAAATGTTAACTAGTTAGCTTTTTCGCCTATTTTTCTAGCAAACGATCCGTAGTCGGGTCTCTCGGCACCTAGAATTTTTGAAATTGGCATGTTCGATGCCTTGTGAGACCTCTAGAGAGTGCCTAGGAACCCTACAGAGTGTAGAGAATTGACTAAGGTTGGGTTGATGGTTAGGGTTAAGGATGAGAACAAAAAAGTCATCAAGTCAAAGCTTCATGAAACTTCAACTAAAAACAAAAGTAGCCACCATTCATTTATCTTCCAATTTATTCAAAATGAATAAATAAATAAGATAAATGAATAAGTAAAACCCTAATCAACATGTCTGAGGTGGTTGCGATGTCTGAGGTGGTTGCGGATTCCAACTGTTGTAGTTTTACACTTTCTTTTCTGTGACCGTAAGTGTAATATGTGATATCGCCGGTTTCGTTGCTATATGTCAACGACAATTGGGATGGACATATTTACTTACGTTGATGACATGTGATGTTATGTGTTGCTGGATATGTTATATTGGATCGTCGTGTTTGAATAGCCGGGGGTTTTTATGTGAGATGAGTGTTTTTCATTTTCATTCATGTAAAAACTTGTATGTAATATTCTTTTATTGGGGCGCTTCCAGGTTGCGGAAGTAGTCACCGTTTGTATATTATTTACTTTTCCGCACTAGGATAGACCCAAGGAGGAGGGCACAAGTAACCGGGTTCTGGAGTCCAGTGGGAGACCAACTCGAGGAGTCGAGGTCGGGTCTCCTAACTCCAGAATTGGTAGGGTTGCTTGCCGCTCTCGTAGGGGTCTAGGGGTGTGGGTTTGGCTATTCATCACGACCGTGGAATCCATGTTTTATACTTGCTCGTATTGAAAACACGGACGTCCTAGTATATCCAATATTTCATATGATTCTTCTGCTGCGATATCTGTGATGTGATCATGTGATGTTCTGTGATAGATACTATATATAGTATATATGATATATTATATAGGCGTTACTTATGTTTTACACCCGCGCTAGCCCTGCCCCGCTCTGCCGTTAGTTACCTAACCTAACGGTGCACGAGGGGACATCGAGGCGAATGCGGATGGCATAAGTGTACGTCGTATTTATCTGTGATGTTTAGGTACTTATATGATGGGACTTCATTAATGTGATTAATGAAATAAAAGAAACCTAAGATGTTGTAGAATCGAATTTCAAAATAAAACAGGTAGCTACAGTTCTTGCTTTGCACAGCGGTATATATGATATATCCTGCACCTTATTCGATGAGGAAAGGACCGAGATCCCTTCACCGGGAGTGACTCCTTTAGCAATAACTGGCAGATGCTACACACTCGGTTTGTCTTTTGATTGCTTTTAAGTGATTCTGCTTTGCACAGTGATTTATATGATATATCCCGCACCTCATTCGACGAGGAAAGGACCGACGATCCCTTCACCGGGAGTGACTCCTTTAGCAAAACTAGAAAAGCCTAAAAAACACTCCATTTCAAAATCATTTGATTCTACAACGATATCAAGTTCATTACGCAATAGGTTTTCAGAAAAAACCTGTCGTAGCCCTCCGTCATTTCAGATAAGTAGTAGTTAGTATTCGTGCTGCGTTTGTTGGCCTTTGTCAAGGCGCAGTGTGCGGTAGCTAACTGGTGCTTATCTGCTTATGCATATGATGCAGATTGAGTTAGGGTAGTCGTGCGACCTTGTTGGCCTTTGTCAAGGGCCGTGCGGGTGGGTTTAATTCAATCAGGAAATGACGGGTTGAACTTGACTAGCGGGCTATGGTTTGTTGGCTTTCGTCAAGGTCATAGCACGTTAGGGGCAAAATATTATCGGGAATTTCAAGTGTTGAAATTTGCAATGAGATTGCATACCTTCTATGAGATAGTTGGATCCCGATACCCGCTGCGAGTAAGAGTTACTCCTGGGAGAGTTTTATACATTACAATTAGCCGATCAAGTAGGTGTCTAGAAAGGTGTCAACGGGATTACGCCTCTGGGAAAATGAGGTTTAACATTAATTAGGTTCGTGCGAAAGCACGGGGGACCTCCCTCAAAGTACCGACACTGGCCTGGCTGAAAGATTGGCGAACTTGTAGTGTGTAATTAATCCCGGCTAGTCTTTCCTTTTAGGGTTTGAAGGAAGATTTGATAAAAAGCAGTGGGAACCATCCTGATTAGATAAAATAATAACCAATCTATTCTTGACAGAGCGCACGCTGAGTGTTTTCTTCTCTCTCTCTCCAGGTAGCGACCATATCACGCCTTAATCAAGATAATAATACGGAATATTGACCGAACCCGCTTGTTATACTGAGCTGGGGAACGTTGGTCCCGCTCCAACTTATAATTGTTATAAGACCGAGTAGGAAATTGGGGATTACCAGAATTCCCGTGCCGCCCAAACGAAGAGAGTGCATGTTGATGCATCATCTTCGGGTGTGTTCATTACAGAGAACTGTTTCTCAGTATCCTTTACGTCCTGGGTATGTGATACCAGATCAGGATCCCAGATATGTAATCTGTTACATAGGGCTACAGAAAGGTAGAAGAACTGAGAACGGGTGATAAGTTTCATGAGACAGAAAACGGGGCAAGAGTTGCAGCCAAGTCTGTTGGTCACTGTCACCCTGTATTACCAATACATTGATTCTGAACGAATGTTATTAGATACCGAACCTGATATACAAAATCATATCGGTCTCTTTATTAGTAAAGAAACGATATAATTTTGTATTGTCGGATAATGTTTTGAACATTTCCTATATCAAAAGTTGATCGGTTCAGGCACGTTATCTAAAAGCATTGATGTTCTAAATCAAACTACAGTTCTTTAGTATACAGAACACACACAAGAGGAAGAGTTCAGAAATGAACGGATCCTTCTTGAGGCATTGTAGACTAGGTCATATCAATGCGACCCGACTAGCTAAGTTACATAAAGATGCATATTTAAATCAGTTTGAATTTACATCTTGTGAAACTTGCCAGTCATGTCACAAAGATAAGATGACCATAGCTCCGTTTATTGGAAACAGAGAGAGAGTTAATGAACTCTTGGGATTGATACATGTTGATGTATGTAGGTCCCCTGTCTACACATGCCAGGACCGGTTCTTTATACTTCATTACATTCTCTGATAATCTCTCAAGATTCAGACATACGTTCCTGTTGAAACATAAGTCCGATCCTTTTGAGATATTCACAGAAATAAGTTAGAAGTAGAGAACCAATACGGGTATAAGTATTATGTCCTATGATGAGATCAAGGAGGAGAATACTTGAGCACGGAAATACTGGACTAGTCTAAAGGAGAATGAGATTCTCTCTCAGCATTACTCCTCCGTATACACCATAGCACGATGGTATATCGGGGCGGAGCAATCACACCGTATGTGATAAGGTGTGCTCTATGATGAGTACTACTGAGTTACCTTTTTCCTTTTGGGTGTTATGCACTTGAGAAGTTGCATACCTATTGAATAGGGTTCGAATCAAATCAATGCCTACCACTTCATATGTGATATGGAAAGGGAAGAGCCCATGTCTTAAGTTAGTTAAGATTTGGGGTTGTCCGGCCTATGTCTAAAAGCAAAATCCGGACAAACTCGAGGCAAGGTTAGTTATATAGAACTGGAAAGGTTCCAGCTATGCAAACTACAGAAGATGATTTGACAGAACCAAAGGATTCAGTAGATACCAACGAACCTCAGCCTCTCCGTCGATCTAGTAGGGTTCCTCACCCACCTGAGAGATACTTCGGTTTCTCTATGACAGTGGGAGCGAGGATTGCATCATGAGATGATGACCCAACTAGTTTCGAGCTGGCCATCAAGAGTGAGACTCTGTAAGAATGGCTGGATGTTTATCAATCTGAGATGGAATCCTTATACACCAACAAAGTATGGACTTTGGTTGCTATATCTGAAGGGTTAAATCCCCATCAGGAGCAAGTATATCTTGAGCAGATTACTTGGTGTATATGGAAAGG
This sequence comes from Agapanthus africanus, assembly GCA_030015575.1. Lineage (NCBI taxonomy): Eukaryota > Viridiplantae > Streptophyta > Magnoliopsida > Asparagales > Amaryllidaceae > Agapanthus > Agapanthus africanus. The sequence goes on from JASDDO010000024.1 coordinate 815,764,982, forward strand.
TTGAGACTTTCAAAGCTAGACTTGTTAAAGGTCTACGTCATTGACCAGGTATGGATGATGATGAAACCTTTTCTAAGTAGCTATGCTTAAGTCCATCCAGATCCTACTTGCCACGGCTACATACCATGACTACGATATCTGGTGGTTGGGTGTCATGACTGCTTTTCTAAATGATGTTTTAGAAGAGTGCGTCTATAAGTACACAGCCAGAGGGCTTCGTAGACAGTGGGAGCAGCGGAAACGTGTGTAAGATGCTTTATAGGATAAAGCAGGCATCGCGGAGTTGGAACGTCTGTTTTGATGTATTAGTCAAAGAAGTTGACATCATCAAAATGGTAGATGAACCTTGTATAAACAAAAAGGTAGTAGGGAGTATGGTGACGATCCTCGTAGAGTATGTGGATGACATACTCTTGATAGGGAAGGAGTTTCCTATGCTACGCTCGATCAATCTCCGCTTATCACAATGATTCTCCATATAGGATCAAAGTGATACCTCCTAAATCCTGGGTTTTGGATCTATGAGATAGATCTAATTGGATGTTAGGATTCTCACTAGATGTAGTGAGATGGTATCAATCGATCCTGGGGAGAATCACTGGAAGTGTTCCAGGGTGATAAAGACGACTGAATGTCAGTCGCAGGCATTGTCTTTGCCCTCAGTAAAGGGACGGTATGTTGGAAGAGTTCCAAGCTAGAACCGTGACATACTAAACGATAAAGGGTAGATACATCGCTACTTAAGATGCTACCAAAGTGGCTGTCTAGGTGTATATTGGTTCATGAGATGAACTTAGTTCCTCCCATTGTGTGACAATGGAGTTGTGGCTTATGCCAAGGAACGTCCGTCCCATCAGTGATCCAGACATATTCTAAGGCAGTATCACTTGATCATGGAGATGGTTGATCTCCAGGGAGATCGAGGTTAGGAGAGTAGACTCAGAGGACAACACAGCGGATCCACTCACAAAGGCCTGTTCCCAGAGAGAGACTTTTATGGGATGGTTGAGTATGAGATACTACAACCACTGCTACAGATGGCCCTAGTGCAAGTGGGAGATTGTTAGTTATATGTATGCCCTAGAGGCCATTACTGTACATAGGATGTATATGGTAGTGGATGCTGGGACATATATAGGGAGGACTTTCTCGCTCGACATGATAGTATGCTATCTGGTTACTCTTTACCTTAACGTGTATGCTGATTGTCTCTCTGTTACATGTTGGTAAAGCCCTTAGGATGTGTGCTTGACTACCTGGACTATGATGCGGATCATACTAGTAGGGACATGGTAGTCCATAAGTACATCCTTCAAAGTCCCTAGTCGTGGGTGTATCGAGATGGGGCATCGATATACCAGAGTAGACTAGCGTGTACCTTCTCGACCCATGCAGATGGGCGATGGATGATCCCATATCCATTGGTGTTTGACATCAGAGATGATATACGGGTGCTCAGTAGAGACTGGGTACACTGGACGGACTCGCCGAGAACTCCTAGATGGTATTATACCTCACGTCAGATGGCAGTTCTCTGGTGACACTGGTACAGAGTAGTCTGTCGACCCGAGATCGTCATAGAGTCTTGTGTGGTTCCCACTGTGCTTTGATTTCCATCTTACCATGTCCAAGAGGGCGTGCAAAACGGTGGTTTTTGGGTACAGTCCCGAGTCACATGGAGGCAATGAGCGATAGGAGGGGATTCGTCTCTCCCGGTATAGGGGGTTGATGTTGCGCTGTGTTCGATTGGCTATAACAGGAAATCCCTGGCCAGGGTTGCTGAGATTTACTGGTAAGTGTTACCAGTAGTTTCTCGAACAGTTATAGACCTCATATCGACGCGACTTATTGAGCTATTGGGGTCTGACGTTTACCACCCCTAGGCGAGATATGCGACATATCAGACGATCAGACCGGACTGTACGGTAGTGTTACTGGTTGGATTCACTAGAGTGTGAGCGGGCTTGCTCGTCGATCTTCAGATCGCTCAATACCTGGGTGGCCGTTACGTTTAGCAGACCGCTTGCGGCTTGTGGATGTTTGATATGATCATCATCCGCTGCCGGCGTATTGACGAGTCTTTAGAGTCCTACACAGAGGTTTCCTGGCTCAAGCGAAACGAAATAGGAGCGCATATGAGATATGTGCAGGACCGAGAATGATGCGTGTATGTGATACCGTATTTCATTCTCGCGATGTGACATTGATCGGTTATATGCGATATAGCCGGGTTATCGGATCAAGTGTTGATTCGATAAGTTGTTACTGATGATACCAGTCGGTTATATGCGACATGACCGGATCATTGAATCAAGTGTTGATTTAGTGATTTAATGCATAATTATATATTTGATATATTACTTTGCATTAACTAGTATCGGTTCACTTTGAATGGATTTTCTCGCTCGGGTGTGCGCATTCCATATGCGATATGATTTTGTGCACTTGATTGTATCATGTTTGATGATACATGCTTTTTGGTTAAGTGTAAAGTATCAAACCTTGGTTAGGGTTTACTATTTCCTTATTCATTTATTCATTTATTTATTCTTTTTGGAAATTGATAAGCATTAAGAGAAAATGGTGGCTTAATTTGTTTTCTAGCAAAGCTTCTTGAAGCTTTGACCAAAGTCACCCTTTTTGTCTCATGCTTAACCCTATCCACTTCACTAACCCTAGTTCACTCTCTACAACTAACCATGGTTCACTTATGATAAGAATGAATTATTCTTTTCATTTTAATTTATTCTTATCATAACTTTTTCTTCTTCTTCTTCATCTTCTTCTTTGAAGAAGCTTGAGGTCATCAATGGTGATTGATGCAAATGAGTGAGAAATCCAATTCTAAAGTCTACCCACTTCCTATTTCTTCATCCTCTACCTCTTGCCAAGTAGTAGAATGTGTTTCCTTCACAAGTTTTCATGGCTTGGTGAAGGTGGAGCTTGATCTTGCGATGCTTCGACGTAGATCATCTTCGGCACGTCGTTGACGACCTAGCCCGTCCATTCTCCGATGAAGCCGACGCTAGAGCCCGGATTAGATTTGGACAGCGGAGAGGACCTTATCTCGGAGCCGTGGAGGTGGAGGACCGGATCTACAAAGGTTGTATATCCGTATTCTCATAGTTAAATGTTAACTAGTTAGCTTTTTCGCCTATTTTTCTAGCAAACGATCCGTAGTCGGGTCTCTCGGCACCTAGAATTTTTGAAATTGGCATGTTCGATGCCTTGTGAGACCTCTAGAGAGTGCCTAGGAACCCTACAAGATTTTATGCTTGAAATGGTGATTTGTGTGAACTTATGGTTTAGTGCTGTTAATATTGGTTAACCTAGCCTAATTAGGTGTTATTAAGACCATGTAAACCTAGTTAGACCCCAGATTACACCAAAATACCATAGAGTTTCTAATTGTGCAAATTTAGTGTTTTTAAGTGAACTTTTTGGATTTCTGTGATCTGCTATAGGCCCGAGTAGTTCAGGTTGAAATTGAGTTAATTGGAGCTTGTATACGAGTTAATTGGAGCTTGTATACGAGGTAAAGACCACACCACCAGAGCCCGAGACCCCCACCCCATAGTGAGGCCGCCGGTTTAGTCATTCTGGCCGCAATTTGCGGCCAGATAGGGGAATTTTTGGGTGATGTTTGCTTGGGTAGGAGTCTGTTGTTATTTCTAGGCCAGTGGTATGTATAGTTTTGTAAGTTGTTAGCCTGGGGAGAATCTGGAATGTTATATCGTATTTCTAGTACGTTTGGTTCGCGCGATACGCGAGAGGGTTCCATGATGCAGCGTATCGCGGCATGTCGGGGTTAGTTTTAGACGCTTGCAAACGTTTAGCGTATCGTACACACGCGCGTTTAGTTCGCGACGCGAGCGTATCGTTTGACTTCGATATCGCGTTTTGCGAGTTAGTTGCTTATATATGAATTCTTGTGTAATTCCAGGTTCGCAGGCGGGTACGTCGGACGAAGCTAAGAAAGGGAAGCAGGTGGTCGGCTACGAGTAGCGCACGACCAGGTGAGTAGATTTAACATCTACGGGGAAATCGCCCGTATGGCGTTAAGCGTCAGGGCGTGTTAGGATATTAGATTGTAGATGTTCATATGGACTGTAGTAGCATACCTTATTGTTGCATATAGAAATGATAGCATAGGACACTGCACTGTCACTAACGGTTCAAGTCGCACGAGCTCGATTGATATGCTATACTCACACCGTTAGTGATTGCCATGACACTCACATCATAGGATTGCTATAAATCATATATCATGCACATTGTATACTCATACCAGTGCACACATATATTGATATCTTCATACCTACGCACATGCACACTGTATACTCATACCAGTGCACACATATATTGATAACTTCATACCTGCGCACATGCACACTGTATACTCATACCAGTGCACACATATATTGATATCTTCATACCTGCGCACATGTATACTGTATACTCATACCAGTGCACACATATATTGATATCTTCATACCTGCGCACATGCACACTGTATACTCATACCAGTGCACACGTATATTGATATCTTCATACCTGCGCACATGCACACTGTATATTCATACCAGTGCACACATATATTGATATCTTCATACCTGCGCACATGCACACTGTATATTCATACCAATACACACATATATTGATACCTTCATACTTGCTTAGATTACGCATTGAGATATGTTGTTTCCATGTTAATTCTGGATTTGGGGAACCGTGGATATTTCAAAGAGAATAGTTAATTATTTGAAAACCCGGTTTCCCTTGATATGATATTTCGGTGCGTCCACCATGTGTTTTCTCGGTACTAGAGTGATATATGTGAACCCGAATCGAGGAGTTGGATGAGGCCGATTACGGGTACATGGTGGACCCGGTATGGTACCCGGGGGAGAGAACGGTTTCGCTGTGTAGTAGACGGTGAGCCTGTCAGAGGGACTACTACCTACCGGTGATTTGTTGGACCTGGCGGTTATCCGGAGGATACCGACCAGAGTCAATGGATGGATACGGGACGACTCGTACTGCCGGGGCCGAGGGCCGATACCGCAGACAGGGCCCATGGGTTTATCCGGACTGACGGATGCCCTATACAGGAGGATTTGCGTGTCGATACTTGGCACGAGTATTTCTTGATATTTTGGGTGCCAATGTAGGGCACTCACGATTATATGAGATTTACAGGATTTGAGGACCGAGGAGGATGACGACGCCTGAGTAGTATTGGGATTTGGGTGCATTGATGGGTACCGATTATACTTTCCACGATGACATTCCGTGTAGATGTTATATTTACCATGCTCGGTATGTAGTAATTGATATCTCATCCTGTATCTATTGTACCTGATATAGTACACATGCTTGCATGATCATTGCCTACCATGTTCATTCTATATAGGGTTGTTAGATTGCATTGCTATACCTGATCATCGCATATCTTGTTCATCACTTGGAGATGTTATTAGATCGCACTTGTTGCATGATTTGAGCATCCAGTTCATCATATAGATGTTATCTGTTGGTATAGGTTAGAGTATCGTTGTACGTGCATACTCGTGATTACCTTTATATGTTATCTTCTATTCACGAGTTGGCAACTCACCCCCGTTGTGCCACAGTGTTTGCAGGTTGCCCTTCGGAGTAGTCGCGGCAGGCTGCGTTCTTGCATCTTTTTGACACAGATACCCCTACAGTTGGTGTACTAGCTCTTTTGCTGATAGGTGGGTTTTGTGCGGTATCTGGTTATCTTTCAGTTATGTACATTGTTGTATCTAGTACTCTCCATCTACCACTTATGTATTGACTTAGAGACCAGTTGTGAGGACGATGTATATTATTTTGTATTCTGGCGTCGAGCTCGTTGTGAGCCGACTTTACTTATGCAGTTTATTCTATCCGTGATGTTTCTCACTTGTTGCTCATTTTCTTCGCTAAGGCGTCGTATATTGTTATCTTAGTAATTGGTTCTATTAAGTGCTTAAATCACTCTATACTTTTACTGGTTTGATTTCTGGGTTTTCGGCTTACTTAGTCGCGTTACGCCTGTAGACGTTACGTGGTTAAGTGCCGGTCATGGGCCAAACTTTGGGTCGCGACAAAGTTGGTATCAGAGCGTAGGTTTTACCTTCGGTGTGTAGGATGACCCTGGTATGATGGAGTAGGTAGCTGCAGCAGAGTGGCGTAACATGCGTATGTTCCGCGGCATACTCACGACACGGTACTCCACATAAGCGACCTTAGGACTTATTGATTGAATTCTCCTCATGATTGTATACATCCTTGTGATTTGATTTTCGTATCCTCATCGAATCCTACCTTCTTTTCAGCTATTATGCCGCCAAGGACTACGAGGGTGCAGAGAGAGGCCGGGAGAGCCGATGTTCGAGTTGATTTATCTGTGACGAGGACTGATCTGAGTAATACCCCTGTTGTACCAGGACAGATTGTTTCTCCTGCGACAGATCAGATCGCTAGACTAGTGGCAGAGATGCAGAGCTTGCGCTAGACGATGAGCTCATTGGTAGAGGTCGTTCGAGCGCAGCGACAGATGGTTGTCACCCCTGTTACCCAGTTGTTCCTTGCGATCATCATGCAGTATTCCGTCCCCTACGTAGCACCGGTGGAGGCAGCCCCAGTTTACGAGACACGTCTTCCAGAGACCGTGAGAGTTCCGGAATAGTTATGGAATCGTACTGGTGTACCAGCCCAGAGCAGAGGCTTGGGACGAGGACAGTCGTTTGGCTCTCATCCCCAGGAAGGACAGCAGTCAGCGCGTAGGTGTTTACGATGCGGAAGCCTTCAACACCTCATCAGGCAGTGTTCCTTCACACCACGTCAGGGTCGTATTCTGAGACGTCGTGGACACGGAGGGTTCGCACAGAGGGGTCAGGCTAGTAGAGGAGGAGTTCGATCAGTCGCCGATGAAGGACAAGCACAAGTTTTCGCTTCGACTCATCGGGACGCGAGGGCGTCCAATGCGGAGCCTACAGGTACTCTTTCAGTATGCCCTTTTGTTGCACTCGTATGTTTACACATTTCGTGCCGAGTTTAGGACGAGAGTCATGCTAGGTAGATCAGCCGTTTGTTGTGTTAACATCTGTCAGCGATCCTTTTGTTGTGCGACACGTAATTCGGTCATGTGCCCATCAGATAGGAGATAGAGATTCGTCTGTCATTTTGATCCTCCTAGAGATGTTGGATTTGACAATCTCCTGAGCACGGACTGGTTAGCTACGTGCTAGGCGTTGTGGGCTACCGTGAGGAAACGATTAGGTTTTGTTTTCCCGGGCGAGTCAGTCTTGTGGTGCTGGCAGATAGTTGTGCTGCCTCTCCCAGCTTGAATTTAGCCTTTTCGCTAGTTGGCCTTTGAGGAGATGTCGTGGATTCTTGGTGTTCATTCGTGATGCTGTAGCCACAGTTGGTTTGTTGGACCGGTTTTCTTTCGTGCGAGAATTTTTCCGACGTCGTTATAGATGAGCCGGCGAAGCTTAAGGAGCTAAGGATCTGCTGCAGAGTGGTTGTTGAGGGAGTTGTGCGTCTGAGTGTTTCACATTTAGGAAGCTCCCATTTCTGTTCGTCAAGGAGAAAAACGACAGATTGAGGTTGTGTATTGATGGATCGTGACTTGAATCAACTTACGGTGCGGATAGGTATCTAGTTCCTCGCATTGACGATTTCTTCGATCAGCACCAGAGTGTGAGACTTTGTCTAAGTTGGTTAGGGATCAGGTCATCATTGTTGCGGGTTCGGAGTGATGACATTCCGAAGACTGTCTTGTGCGTGCTACGGGCTTTGTGTGTTTTAGGTGTGTCACTGGACTCACCAATGCTCTAGCAGCATTCGTAGGTGTGATGAACTGGTTTTCTTCGGGCCGTTCCTCGACCAGTTATTGTTGTGTTATTTACGACATCCTAGTCTTTTTAGTGTGCCTTGAGGGTTAGGGTAGCACTTGAGGATCTGTTATACGGATACTGGGAGAGCCCCAGCGGTTTACTAGATTCTCGGAGTGTCCCTTTAAGCTTGTTTGTGTTGACTCCTAGGTTTTGTGGTTACGGAGACGAATTGGTATGGTTTCGAGGAAGATCATGGCCGTACAGCTTAGGTCCAAATTTGTGAGCAGGACGGAGGTCCGCAGATTTTTGGCTTAGTAGGTTTTACCGCCGTCTCATGCAGGATTGCTAGTGTAATGCTGCCCCGTTGACTAAATTGACTGGAATGGAGGTTCCTTTTCTTTAGACTAAGGCTTGTGTACGGAGTTTCGGCAGTTGAAGACTCGGTTAACAACTGCTTCAGCTCTTTCCTTGCTTTTTGGTTCGGGCGACTTTGTGGTTTAACTGTGATGTTTCGTGAGTAGGACTCGAATGTGTACTGAGGTGACACAACGGAGTTATCGCTTTTGCTTCCCTACATTTGGAGGAAGTACGAGAAGGATATCTCACTCATGATCTGGAGATGGCCGCGATGGTTTTGCGTTGGAGATTTGAGACACCACTTGTTTGAGAGTCGTGTCAGATTTTCACGGACCACCAGAGTTAAATGTACATCTTCCTGCAGCGGGTTTTGATTGTTGTGATAGTCCTCCGTAGATTTACAGTTCTTGTGCGATCGTTGAGTACAGCTTAAGTTCGTCTCTACTAAGGAGACAGCTGGCTCATGTCCGCGCCCCGACCACTTTTCTTAAATCGCTTTCGCGAGAAACTGCCCGCCGACGCTCGTTCGTCAGAGAAATTGGAGCCTACTCGGCTGGGTAATGATTTGGAATCCTTGACCTGTTGCAAGGGTGTGCTAGGTTAGAGAGACACTTGTGTACCTAATATTATGGGGAAGAGACGTGGAATCCTAGGGCAGGCACATCGGTCAACTCTCTGTACTTATTCAAGCACCACCAACTGTTAACGTGACTTGTAAGGTAGTTACGGGTGGGCAGGGATAGAAAAAGAAGTCTTGGGATTCGTTTCAAGGTGTCTGTCTTGTTGTGTGCTTGAGTTGAGCAACTGAGACTGACGGGAGAGTTGCAACCTTTAACCGTTCCGAAGAGGGGACGAGAGCAGATCTTCCCGAAATTCGTTATGGTGTCCACCTAAGAGTTGTCAGGATGTGACTCCATTCGGATGCTTGTCATCTGGTGATACTCAGTTGTTCTTGTTAAGTTATGTGTATATAGAAATTGTTGTCGGCAGTTGGGGATCGTCACTCGCCATCGTTAGGATTCTTCTTCGATGACGGTTACCAGGAGACACTCCAATTGGCAACCTTTAGGTTTAGAGATTAGGTCGTGTCGATCACCGGTCTGTTTTTCCTAACTCCGTGTTGTAGGAGTATTGGACCTCAGCTAGTCTAGAAACTTCGGAAATGATCCAGTTGTTTTAGGTCAGGATGAGAATTGTCCATTTTGGATAGCGATCAGATGCTGACCAAGATGGTTGCAGATTCGAGTTCGCAATGGCAGATCATGTATTCCCACGGAAATTTTCGATAAATGACATGTTGAGTTTTGGGAAGCTTTCCGGGATAGTAAGTCTTTTTAGGATCCCTAAGGCGAGTTGGTTCGTTGCCTTAAGTTGGGCACTTCCACCCAGATTAATGAGTATTCACCCCATATTCTCTATGTCGATACTTTGCAATTACCTTCATGACCTTTCTCATTGGATTCAGCGCCAGACCATTTAGTTCGAGCGTGATCCTTCGTTCACCCAACAGCCAGTCGTAATATTGGACCGGCAGGTGAAGAAACTTCGATCGAAGGTCTTGCCATCAGTGAAGGTATTTAGGTGTATCCAAAACGATGAAGAGATCACTTGGGAGGCTGAGGGCGAGATGCAGAAGAAGTTCCCTCATCCATACGAAGGTATGCGTAGCTTTGTATTTTAAAATTCGGGGACGAATTTTCTTTAAGGGAGGAAGATTGTAACACCTTAGGTCGTGTTTAGGGGTTAATTATATTTTAATAGATAGTTTTTGGTAAAAAGATTACCAAATTAAGTTTCAGATATTTTATTCTAATTAATGAATATTTTATTAGGATTTTTCTAGGCACAGACACACTTGTGCATGTTAACTAAGGTTTAGATTTGGGGTTAAAACCATGATTAGCAACCATGGTGGGTTAACCTATTTGTATTAAGTGTTTTGGGATTTAATTGGGTTTTATTTATTTGTGTGTTGTTTTGTTTATTTGAATTTCTTTTCTTGTGTTGACTTGATGAGAGAGAAGGAGTATGGGCAAAGGGCATGAGCCATGCTCATTAAATGAAGAGAGAGGGAGAGAGAGGGGGGTCTTTGACTTGTGCTCTCATTTCTCTCCTCATTCTCAATCTCCCAACTCTCACACACACACACACTCAGCTGAGAGAGAGAGGCAGCAGCTGCAGAAGAAGCATCAGCAGCAGCAATTAGCATCAGCAACAACATCATCATCAGCAACATCAGCAGCAGCAGGCAGTGGCAGCAGCAACATCAACAGCAGCCCCCAGCAGCTGCAGCAGCACTTCCCATTTTCTCCACCCCTTTCTCCTTGCACCTAGGGTCTTGTAAGGTATAGAATCTGAGCCCAACTTCTTGTTTGTTTAACGTATGTGTAGTTTAGCTTCGGTTTGTATAAAAAGTGAGATTTTGTGCTTGAAATAGTGATTTGTGTGAACTTATGGTTTAGTGCTGTTAATATTGGTTAACCTAGCCTAATTAGGTGTTATTAAGACCATGTAAACCTAGTTAGACCCCAGATTACACCAAAATACCATAGGGTTTCTAATTGTGCAAATTTAGTGTTTTTAAGTGAACTTTTTGGATTTCTGTGATCTGCTATAGGCCCGAGTAGTTCATGTTGAAATTGAGTTAACTGGAGCTTGTATACAAGGTAAAGACCACACCACCAGAGCCCGAGACCCCCACCCCATAGTGAGGCCGCCGGTTTATTCATTCTGGCCACAATTTGCGGCCAGATAGGGGAATTTTTGGATGATGTTTGCTTGGGTAGGAGTCTGTTGTTATTTCTAGGCTAGTGGTATGTATAGTTTTGTAAGTTGTTAGCCTGGGTAGAATCTGGGATGTTATATCGTATTTCTAGTACGTTTGGTTCGCGCGATACGCGAGAGGGTTCCATGATTCAGCGTATCGCGGCGTGTCGGGGTTAGTTTTAGACGCGTGCACACGTTTAGCGTATCGTACACACGCGCGTTTAGTTCGCGACGCGAGCGTATCGTTTGACTTCGATATCGCGTTTTGCGAGTTAGTTGCTTATATATGGATTCTTGTGTAATTCCAGGTTCGCAGGCGGGTACGTCGGACGAAGCTAAGAAAGGGAAACAAGTGGTCGGTTACGAGTAGCGCACGACCAGGTGAGTAGATTTAGCATCTACGGGGAAATCGCCCGTATGGCGTTAAGCGTCAGGGCGTGTTAGGATATTAGATTGTAGATGTTCATATGGACTGTAGTAGCATACCTTATTGTTGCGTATAGAAATGATAGCATAGGACACTGCACTGTCACTAACGGTTCAAGTCGCACGAGCACGATTGATATGCTACACTCACACCGTTAGTGATTGCCATGACACTCACATCATAAGATTGCTATAAATCATATATCATGCACACTGTATACTCATACCAGTGCACACATATATTGATATCTTCATACCTGCGCACATGCACACTGTATACTCATACCAGTGCACACATATATTGATATCTTCATACCTGCGCACATGCATACTGTATACTCATACCAGTGCACACATATATTGATATCTTCATACCTACGCACATGCACACTGTATACTCATACCAGTGCACACATATATTGATATCTTCATACCTGCGTACATGCACACTGTATACTCATACCAGTGCACACATATATTGATATCTTCATACCTGCGCAAATGCACACTGTATATTCATACCAGTGCACACATATATTGATACCTTCATACTTGCTTAGATTACGCATTGAGATATGTTGTTTCCATGTTAATTCTGGATTTGGGGAACCATGGATATTTCAAAGAGAATAGTTAATTATTTAAAAACCCGTTTTCCCTTGATATGATATTTCGGTGCGTCCACCATATGTTTTCTCGGTACTAGAGTGATATGTGAACCCGAATCGAGGAGTTGGATGAGGCCGATTACGAGTACATGGTGGACCCGGTATGGTACCCCGGGGCGAGAACGGTTTCGCTGTGTAGTAGACGGTGAGCCTGGCAGAGGGACTACTACCTACCGGTGATTGGTTGGACCTGGCGGTTATCCGGAGGATACCGACCAGAGTCGATGGATGGATACGGGACGACTCGTACTGCCGGGGCCGAGGGCCGATACCGCAAACAGAGCACGTGGGCTGATCCGGACTGACGGATGCCCTATACAGGAGGATTTCCGTGTCGATACTTGGCACGAGTATTTCTTGATATTTTGGGTGCCGATGTTGGGCACTCATGATTATATGAGATTTACAGGATTTGAGGACCGAGGAGGATGACGACGCCTGAGTAGTATTGGGATTTGGGTGCATTGATGGGTACCGATTATACTTTCCACGATGACATTCCGTGTAGATGTTATATTTCCCATGCTCAGTATGTAGTAATTGATATCTCATCCTGTATCTATTGTACCTGATATAGTACACATGCTTGCATGATCATTGCCTACCCTGTTCATTCTATATAGGGTTGTTAGATTGCATTGCTATACCTGATTATCGTATATCTTGTTCATCACTTGGAGATGTTATTAGATCGCACTTGTTGCATGATTTGAGCATCCAGTTCATCATATAGATGTTATCTGTTGGTATAGGTTAGAGTATCGTTGCACGTGCATACTCGCGATTACCTTTATATGTTATTTTCTATTCACGAGTTGGCAACTCACCCCCGTTGTGCCACAGTGTTTGCAGGTTGCCCTTCGGAGTAGTCGTGGCAGGCTGCGTTCTTGCATCTTTTTGACACAGATACCCCTACAGTTGGTGTACTGGCTCTTTTGCTGATAGGTGGGTTTTGTGAGGTATCTGGTTATCTTTCAGTTATGTACATTGTTGTACCTAGTACTCTCCATCTACCACTTATGTATTGACTTAGAGACCAGTTGTGAGGACGATGTATATTATTTTGTTTTCTGGCGTCGAGCTCGTTGTGAGCCGACTTTACTTATGCAGTTTATTCTATTCGTGATGTTTCTCACTTGTTGCTCATTTTCTTCGCTACGACGTCGTATATTGTTATCTTAGTAAATGGTTCTATTAAATGCTTAAATCACTCTATACTTTTACTGGTTTAATTTCTGGGTTTTCGGCTTACTTAGTCGCGTTACGCCTGTAGACGTTACATGGTTAAGTGCCGGTCACGGGCCAAACTTTGGGTCGTGACACAACCCCACCAAAGAAGCATGAACCGAAAGCAACGTATATAGCGAGGGTAGAACCAGATCAACATCGGTCTTGGAAACGATCTCCTACCTGTCATGCGATAACGCTGTCAGGAGAAGGAATACATGAGGATATGGATGACCTCCCCTGGTGCTTCGAAAATGATGATGACGAGGTGATCTCAAAGTTTCCATTGACGCCAAAAGAGCTGGAAGATGGGATATATACTACTGCAGATAACCTCAGAAAAATCGACTTGGGAACGGCAAACGACCCACGGCCGACGTTCGTCAGTGAGCTGTTGTTTGAAGAAAAGGTGGCTACGCTCAAGGACGTGCTCATGCAGCATAAAGATTGCTTCGCATGGTGTTCAGTCGAAAATATTGCACTTTTGATATAACATTTTCCTTACTTTTCTTAAATATTTAAAGGTGTTTATTATAAATATAGAACATATTTTGATTTATCTACAAAATACTATTTACCATATGTTTATATATTATAATTAACATTATAAAGGAAAATATAGGCATTTTATATTTATATAATATTTTGGTAATTGAAAATATGCATATCATATCAAATATTCTAATCACAATTCTTAAAAGATATAATATCATACAAATGGTTAGAATAATATTTCAAAATATATGCATAATATTTTAGTAATTAAAAGATGCATAGCTTATCAAATATTCTTAATCATGTTTCTTAAAGATTTATTACCATATAAAGTGAATAGCATATTAAATATTCTTAATCAGTTTCTTAAAGATTTATTACTATATAAAGTAATTAAGATACTCTCTATAATTTAATAAATATTACTAACATTATTCATGGAGATTTTGTGCAGATCAAGAGATCAAGATATTCAAAATGACAGGATTAAAAATCTGCCAATAAAATCATAGGATCTGAAAACTTGCAAAGTAGATCTTTATGGCAAGTCTAAACCTATGAGATCTAGGATTTCTAATTTGAAGGCTATATAAAGGACCGATGGCTAAAATTAAAACTCATCACCTTTACCACAAAGCAAATCACCGTTAAAGAACAAGTGATCCACGACAGGTCCACGATTCGACGTGATAGGACGACATGAAAATCGACGGAGCATCTACTTCCTACGGAGCAGAGATCAAGAGCAACTTCTTCCTCTTGTAATCTAAATTCCTAGGATTTGTACTTGTGAAGTTGATTAATAAAGGTAGATCGTTTTGTTTAATTATTTATTTTCTATATTATTTCTGCATTATGATTTCTTTAACTATCCTTTCTTATTCTATTCCCAACATGCGCGAGTAATTCTCCGCTTGTTAGGGTTCGTAGGATTAGGATAGATCAATGGGTGATTAAAATCTTTTAACTCTTTTTGCATCCTATAAAGTTTATAAACTTTATCAAAAGAATTGTTAACATCCTAATCGGGCGCGCTATCAATTCATTGGTAGTCACGACTGCGATTTGAGATTAGATTAACAATTGTTTTGGTAAAGGGTAGACATGAACGGAGATCCATGCAAAGATAGGGGTTAAGAGTGGGAATCCTATTCCCTCCGAAAACCCTAAATCTACATGCATCACCGTCGCTCTAGTTTTAAATCTATTAAAGTATAAAAGGAGTAATCTTTAATTAATCATCCATGACTCCTAAATCTTAACGAACCCTACAAGCTTTTTTCTTATATAATTTACATCCATAATTAATTTAGATCTTAAATAAACTATCCACTTCTTTTCGTTTATTTATTCAACACGTCTAAAGTAAGATAAAAAGATTCTACATTTCCCTGCGGACGACCCGTACTCATCTCGGCTAGCTACACGCGACACCGTTATTGATTGCGGTTAATTTCTATAAACACTTTTTCATATCAATCATATGGAACTATTCCGAGATGTCAGGATTAGATCCAGAAATAGCCGTCCATAAATTGGCGATTTTTCCGGACGTCAAGCCGGTCAAACAAGCGCTGAGAAGAATGCGGCTCGAACTTGAAATGAGCATCAACGCCGAGGACAAGAAGCTAATCGACTCCGGCTTCATCCAAGAGGTGCAATACCCTGACTGGATCGCCAACATTGTCCCAGTGATGAAGAAAAATGGGACGGTACGCATCTGCGTAGACTTTCGAGACCTCAACAAAGCATGCCCAAAGGATGACTTTCCCGTACCGATTACAGAGCTGATGATAGATAACGCGTCCACTCACGAAGTCTTCTCCTTCATGGACGGCTCATCAGGGTACAATCAAATAAAGATGCATCCCGAAGACCAGAAGCATACTGCTTTCCGGACCCCTTTGGGCATATTCTGCTACAAAGTGATGCCTTTCGGTCTGAAGAACGCTGGCGCCACCTATCAGAGGGCCATGACGAATATTTTCGATGACCTTATATACGAAATCGTCGAGTGCTATATTGATGACCTCATGGTAAAAAGCAAATCGCACGAGGAGCATTGGGAGCATCTGAAGATAGTGTTCCAACGTCTTCGGAAATACAATCTGAAGATGAACCCTCTCAAATGTGCGTTCGGAGTTTCCTCAGGAAAAATCCTAGGATTCATCGTACGACACCGGGGCATCGAAATAGACCCATCAGAGATCAAGGCGATCATGGAAATGCCTCCGCCAAGAACTTTCAAGCAACTGCGGTGTCTCCAAGGAAAGCTCACGTATATCCGACGGTTCATGGCCAACCTCTCTGGTAAATGCCGCCCCTACAGTCATTTAATGAAGAAAGGGACCCCGTTCGTTTGGGATCGCAAATGCCAAAGCGCACTGGATGAAATCAAGCAATACCTGCAGAATCAGCCGGTACTAACCGCTCCGGTCAAGAGAAAGCCCCTAATCCTGTACACAACCACCCTTGAAGGTTCCTTAGGCGCACTATGGGCATAGAAGAATGACCAAGGGAAATAGAGGGCCCTCTACTATTTGAGTCGATTTTTTCTGGGGGCAGAAATCAACTACTCCCCTATTGAAAAACACTGCCTGGCGTTAATTTTCGCGATAACGAAGCTCAGACACTATGCGTTGGCGCATGAGGTCCACCTCATATCAAAAGTGGATCCTCTCAAATATTTGATGTCAAGAGACATACTAACAGGGCGGCTCGCTAAATAGGCCCTACTCTTAATGGAATTCTCGATAACATATCGACCGCTCAAGGCAGTGAAAGGCCAGGTCATCGCCGACTTCTTCGCTGAGCATCCGATACCCGCCGATTCACCCTTAAATTGCAAATTGCTAGACGAGCACGCGTTTGACACGATTGACAGGGAGAAAGGAGAGAGTGACAACTGATAGGATCTCTACTTCGACGGAGCATCTTCTATAAAGAAACGAGAACACAACACCCCTATAATAAAATCGGTGGTAGGCCTTATCTTCGTGACTCCGCAAGGAGGGATAATGCGCTTTGCCTTTTCCCTAACAGAGCCGAGGACAAATAATGAAGCAGAATATGAAGCTTTGATAGCAAGTCTTGAGATCGCTGTCGACATGGGAATCGAAAACCTCCTTATATACGGAGACTCCCAGTTGGTCGTTAGTCAAGTAAACGGCGACTATCAAACGTGCAAACCGGAGTTGGTAAAATATGGCGAAAGAGTGCAACAATTACTGACTCAAATCCCTTCCTACACCTGGAAAACATACCGTGAGCGGAGAATAGCAAGGCGAATGCGTTAGCCATGCTTGCTAAAGAATTGGCTGATGAAAACCTCGATGACGTAAGGATCGTTGTACAAAGCCGCCGGGTTCTTGCACCGGCAGAAATATCGCCAGAGTCGTTTGAAGTAAAAGAAGCGACCGAGCAAACAACCCTACAAATAGAGGACCAGGAAAAGGCCAAGGATTGGAGAGAAGTCTTTATAGACTACTTCAAATCCTGTCAAAGACCTGAAGATGCATACTCGAGACATCGGCTCATGAAACGAGCTCTGTCTTTTGCCTTCGTCAATGATACTCTGTATAAAAGATCGTTCGACTCTCTGTGGCTGAAATGCCTGGGACCAGAAGAAACGAGGAAAGTCATCCAAGAAACTCATGACGGACTCTGCAGTTCTCATCAAGCCGGGCCGAAGATGAAGCTGAAGATCAAAAGGATGGGCTACTATTGGCTCACGATGATTCAAGACTATCTTGAATACGCAAAGCAGTGTCACTCGTGCCAGATTCATGTGGATTTCATCTACCAGCATCCAAACCCGCTACATCCAACGGTGGCTAGCTGGACGTTCGAAATATGGGGAACTGACATAATCGGGCCCATCGAGCTAGCATCGTCCAGAGGACATCGGTTCATATTGGCAACAACTGATTACTTCTCCAAATGGGCTGAAGCGGTACCGCTAAGAGAAGTGAAAACGGAGAATATTCTCCAGTTCTTCAAGACACATGTCATCTATCGGTTCGGCACTCCGCGACGGATTATCTCCGATAACAGACCGGCCTACAAAAGTCACAAAATCAGCCGCTTCGCACAACAGCATAACATAGACTGGAGATACTCTTCGGTCTATAATCCCTGAGCTAACGGTTTGGCTGAGGCTTTCAATAAGACTTTGACAAAAATTATAAAGAAGACGGTGTCCAAAAACAAAAAGGACTGGCACGAGAGATTGCATGAAGCTCTCTGGGCATATCGAACTGCGTTCAAAACAGCCATAAACACAACGCCGTATGCATTGGTATTCGGCGCTGAAGCAGTACTCCCTTTGGAGATAGAGCTATCTTCTCTACGAGTGGCAGTTCATTATGAGCTAACGGATGAAGAGAATGTTCATCTTCTCCTGGAGGAGCTCGACGCCCTTGAAGAAACCCGGCTCATGGCGCAGCAAAACCTGGAGGCTTACAAAGCAAGGATGATGCGCTTGTACGAAAGATTGACTAGGCCGAGGACATTCCGCTAAGGCGAACTTATGCTAGTAGTAAAAAGACCTATGATCCCTAATCGTACCAAACGGGGGAAATTCGAGCCAAACTATGAGAGCCCGTATATCATAGACAAGGTCTACCAAGGTAGGGCTTACTTGCTCATGGATATACATGGCGAAAGCCCCTTTAGGCCAATAAACTGTCGGTTCTTGAAAAAATACTACGCTTGACCGAAACGTCTTTAAACTACTACAAACTTGTAGCATTCTTGGGCTGACTCGTAAAAAAAATGGTGCGTCCATAAGAAAGATGGGCACGGATGAAAATCCGAAAGGGCTCCGTGAGTAAAAACAGCAGGGCTACCGGTGAGTTTGTGAAAACCCGAAAGGGCACAATCTCATTAAAAGACACTTGCAAGGTCCTCTCGATCTTTTAAGGAGAAAACTACCTGCATGAGATCCTTACGACTCACAAAGGAGCGACACACTTAGGGATCCTCACGATTCCTAAGGAGAAATTACACTTACGAGATCCTCACGACTCATAAGTAGAACCCTCTTACGAGACCCTCATGGCTCTTAAGATTCAAAAGCCTTAAGCTACAGGGATCTGAACTTGTTCTTAAGCCATCACCTTTCCCAGATTGCCCTACAAGAGGTTCAATACTGACCTTTGTATACAATCCACGGGCACAAATAATCATTTCATTGTCGAGTCCCACCAACGACGAGGATTGCCCTCATTTGATGAACAAACACTCGTAGGTCCTCTCGATTTACAAGGAGAAAACACTCTTGCAAGATCCTTACAACTTACAAGAGAACATACACTTAAGAATCCTCATGATTCTTAAGGAGAAAACGCACCTAAGAGATCCTCACGACTCGTAGGAAGAAAACACATTTATGAGACCCTTACGGCTCATGAAGTCAAAAGCCTTAGTCGACAGGATCCTAACCCTGTTTGCTAAGCCACCTTTGTTCGAATCGACAGAGGCAAATGATGATTCACTCATGGCAATGTTCCAGTAGTAACGATGCTGATGCCTAAAATGGTAACAAATTCCAAGTCCTTTCACAGAAAATGATGATTCGCTCCTGGCAACATTCCAGTCACAGCGATACTGATGCAAGATTGGTATCAGACCATGAGTTCCATACTCGGGAAAAAATGCATATGAAATAGCCGAAAGTTTTTGGCAACTCGCAATAAAAATCAGCGAGTAAAATATATGCATACAAAAATAGCCGAAATGATTAGGCAACTCGCAATAAAAAACAGCGAGTAAAAAGAAAGGAAAAAAAGCCGAAATTATTGGGCACGCGAAAAATAGCCGAAATGATTGGGCAATCGCGACTTTCGCGATAAAAAAAGCTGAAATGATAGAGTATCACAGAAAGAAATAAAAAAATGAAAAATGATGAAAGAATGAAACTTTTGCCCTGCAGATAAATCCATACTGACCCCTGTATACAAACCATGGGCGTAAACAAAAGGGGGACCACATTTCCCCACCATGCCCTATCAAAGGGAAGTCAGGTCTCAGCGGCAATATCTGCATCCCAAAAGACCAACAACGACGTTCTTCCTCATGCCCTTAGGGCACGGACGCGACACCACCAATCGAAGCCACGGCGAAGCCCCCAATTCCAAGACTCTACGGTTCACGGAAAATCTAGAGTCGGCCCCGACACCGCAGTAAACGGGATACGTCATCCAATGACCCCGTCGCGGAAATACGTCAGCAAATGACCCCGTTACGGAAATACGTCAGCAAATGACCCCGTCACGGAAATACGTCAGCAAATGACCCCTTCGCGGAAATACGTCAGCCAATGACCCTGTGTTGGAAATATGTCAGCCAATGACCCCGTCGCGGAAATACGTCAGCAAATGACCCCGTCGCGGAAATACGTCCTTCTCGTCGGAGCAGTGCTTCGACTCGGAAAAAGGCCAATTCATCGATCACTTACAAGTCCTCTCGACATGTAAGGGAGAAAATTCTCTTGTGAGATCTTTACGACTCTCAAGGGAAAGCACACTTAGGAGTCCTCATGACTCCGAAGGAGAAAGTACACCTACGAGATCCTCATGACTCGTAGAGAGAAAAATTTTTATGAGACCCTCATGGCTCATAAAATTGAAAAGTCTTGGGCGACAGATCTGAACCTGTTTCCTAAGCCATCACTACCCTACAAAGAGTTCAACATGAACTATTATCTATCATCTACAGGCCAAATTTGCTAAAATCACATGACAGCAAAGAAAAGAAGGCGATAATACAAGATAGAAAAGAAATGTGTCCTTTATTCATGAATTCAATTGGATACAAGGTACATCATATGAAAATGAATGGAATAAAAGAATAAAAAAATGAATGAATACATGTTATTCATGAATTGCAAATTTCCATCAATACAAAAAATTACAAAGACAGGTACTAAGAAGGAGGCCTCTTCAACAAGTCAGCAAGCCGCTCGTGCACTCCTTTCAGCTCCTTCTCACAGTCAGCCACCGCTGCCAGCTCCGCTTTAATTCGAGCCCGTTGCTGCAAGCAGGATGAAAGCTTCATATTGATTTCATGCTTAGCAGTTTCGTAACTTTTCGCAACCCGCTTGGTGGAGTCAAGCTTCTGCCTTAGCGCCAACCCGTCTGAGATACACTGTTGGAGACTATCGAAAATAGCCTTCAGCTGTGCAGCGTTCGCGTCGACCTTAGCGCGCAATCGAGCAGACTCGTTAGAAGCCGCCTCATGTTCCTTCTATCGCAGGGTCCCCTCTTGTTCAAAATGGCGAAGGAAAGGAACACTCTGCTCCATCCACACAACTGTTGGGAAGTTGAAGCTAACACCTCAGGAGTAATACGCTTGAGCTTGATCTCGTGTAGGCAAGCCTCGATCTGTCTGTTGTAGTCAACCCACGACCTGACAACGTCCTCGTCATGGAAGTTCAGGAGTGTCGCCAGCATCGGATTAACCTGCATAGCAAAATTTGCAGCAGAGGTAAGGGCTTCAACATCAAGATCCTCGACGAACTCGCTCAACATTCGTCGACTGTTCATAGCGCCTCGAGAAGATGTGAGTTTAACAAGAGGCCCTGCCGGCATCATAATGCAAGTCTCGAAGGGAGCTGGAGCCGGTGCGATTGCTGCAGAATGAGTTACGGTTAAATGCCAACTCAGGAAATAAAGAAAACGCATGAGGGGTAAAGCCTATCATACCGGCTACAACAGGCGGTAGGATGGGGAGTGCAGGGAGCTCGGTTATTCTCTCGACCCATGACGCTATATCCAATATGAAGAAGAGTTAGCAATATGGCTATCCGTAAGAGAAAGGAAAAGACGTCTCTTATAGACTATACTCACCAACATCAGTAGGTGGGGAAATCTCTGGCTGGAATGAGAAATGCGGGTTTAGCACCTTATATAGGTGATCAAAAAGGACTCCTGCAAAGTTATGACGACATACTATCAGTACAAGAAGAGGGATACCCACAATGAAGCCGATGAATCATAAACCTATACCTTCCAGTATTTCAGAAGACATGGGAGAAGGTGAGGGAACAACAGCCATCATTGCGGTGACCCGAGGTGCTTCAGAGGGCATAATTTCAGCAACGGAAGCATCGCTAGGCCTAGTGACTTCTTCGCTCTCCTTCAGTGGGATGGTCTCGACGTCCATGGCTTCGTCCCCTGATTCGACAAGGACCGTCATGACACTCGCGATGCCTGTTGATGCCAGAGAGCCACAGGGGGAGAGAGCAGCGGTTTTGGGAGTCCCAAACTCTCTGGAGAGAGTAGCTACTTCGGGCTCCATGGTCGCCGTCACCTCGCCTACCATCTCAATGCCAAGACTTGGCCTTGCAGGACATGATATATAAGAATTTGCAGACCAAGTTCTGATAAAAAAAAAGAATGGGCATTGCATTACCTTGCGATGGATCCTCAGTTGCCTCCCGAACCGCATGCGCAACCTGTCTGTGGGCGGTAGACAAGGCACCTGGGGTACCCTCTGAAGGTAGCATCACGCTCCCTCGCTGCGCGCTTCCTGCGCTTCTTTTCATTTTGAGCAATGAGGACCGACCTCCTCAAGACTTCGGAAAAGAGGATACCTTTGCCATCATCTGACCCTAGTTTTGCCTCCGGTGCCGCTACGGCGTCCATCATCAGCTGTTTCAGCAAAGACTCTCATGCTGGATTGGGGATAGCCGTAGCCGTAATGGCCGGCTCTGACAAGACTACTGCACCATCGCTTGAGATCGGCGCTACACCAGGAACAACTGGAGCCGAAGCAGTCCCTGTAACAAGGTGAAATAAAGCGTCAGAGCACAGGTATAAAGCATGAGGGCGTAATCAAACGAAATAAGTTATACCCAAGGCACAAGAAGCGCGAAGCCTCTCTTCCTCCTCAAAAGTCCGGAGGGAAGCCACCAGAGCCTCTTCAGTGGAGATGCCTGACAAAGAAGGATGTATTAATAAATGCATAATAATAGAGAAGGAAAAAGCTCAAAACGACATGAATAGAGCATACCCGTCTCCACAAGCGATAGCAACGCCGCCTCTGTGCGAGCCTGTCGCTCGGAAGCCATAAGGGCGGCTTGAAGATCGGTATCATCCGCAAGCTCAATAAATAGACCCTCATTGGTCCCGTACTCACTCAAGCCCTCACTATAGGGAGCATGGGGCTCCTGGCCGAGTACGACGTCGAGAGAAAACATCGACTTCTTTTTCTTCTGCGAACGAGCCCCGGCGACCGACGATATGAGCCTACGCTTCACGGGCATTTTTGGGCGACGGGTCCCAATCTTTGCGCCAACTCCAGAGTCTGGAGACGCTATAGCTACCGTTTTAGGAACGCTGGGCTATGGCTTTGAAGTAAAGGTGTGAAGGACCACAACCGTATCGGTCTCCTTTAATGAAGGACGAACGGCAATTCGTCGTTTTAAAGGGACGGACAGGTTACCGGTAGGGATTGCACCCTTGCGATCAAGCAGCAGCCGTCATTCTTCCCTAATCACGGCACCCGTTGCGTGCTGATACCACGCCACATATGCGTTTGAGGCATTTGGGATGTAGCTCGGCTCGCTGATAAGGAAGATGGACCCGGTATTCAGGCGCATGAAGTGGTGCAGCGTAGTGTGAATGCCCTCTTCAGTGGCAGTCGGTTCAGCCAGAAAAGCTTCGAGGGGAACACCCTGGTTGTAACCCGACTGTTGGACAAAGCGGTGCGGGTTGTACCTCAAAAAAACGCCGACTCTCTCTGCCTGAATACTAAGAAGCCCGTCTTGATCGACTATAAATGCATGATCTCCCGAGCCTTCAATGTGGAAACCCCGTCCTTGAAGGTGTCACGCAGCGGCTGCACCGCCTTAGTTCACTCCTTGCCAATAGTCATGACCTTATCAATGAAGGTCATGCTGTCCCCAACCATGCACGGGCGGAGGATCACTCCCCGAGCTTCTCACGACGACGGGTCTAAAGCAAAAGCGTCGATTAGAGACATCACCCGGGGGAAATTGTAGCTATCATAGAAACAGGGACGTTTGTGGATTCCAAAGGCTCCAAGCATGGGCAGCTCGATCCACGAAGTAAAATAGTGCAGCAGAAGATGTACGGGCTCAAAACCCGGCTGAGTAGTGTCCGCCGCTAAGCTCAAGCCATGATACAAATGAGCCAGCCCGGCAATCCCGACGGCAACCCGCGTTCCTTCAACCATCCAGTGACCCGGGTAGAAAATGGATGGCCTTATATAACGAGGGTGCATGGGAAGTACGGACCAACTTAGCCATAGGCCGAGAAACCCCAAAATGAACGTCTCTTCGTCGACATCTGAAGCTGCAAGCTCTGCGAAGGGGACGACCGGAGTGTCCGGGAGAAAGAAATTCTTCTGATCCGCTTCTGCAGCCGGCAGTTTGTCCAAACCAAAGCCGAAGGGATCGGCGAGCTTGGAAAATTTCGCGGTTTCCTTTGAAAGGACTTCGGGGCGGAGAAAGCGGGCAATAAAATCTGTGAAGCTGACGCTGTGCCCCCCAGATTCCAAGAACAGGCACTCATAAATATTCAACACTTTGATTAAGCTTGGGAATCGGTGCTGAATGGCATTTTTCAGATTCAGACCCATCACTACTGATCGGGTCGTAAAGACATATTCGTCAGGGGGAAGTATTTCCTTGTAGTGTTCCCCTCTGACAGGTAGGCCTGAGATCTCCGCAAACTCCTCCAGGGAGATTGAAACCTCCCGATCCGATAGGAGAAATGTGTGTGTCGGGATGTTCCATTGCTCTAAGAAAGACTTAATCCACCACACCGGAGGCCCTGGATACTGGAAAAGTGACGCATAGATAGCAGGGTACAGCCCGAGCTTCAATAACGCCGACTTTTTTGCCGATAAGATATACCGGGCCCACTGCAGGTATCCGGCCGAATAACGAGAAGTCAGGCCAATCATATACACCCGTCCCTATGGGTGCGACTCGCTCTGACATATGCGCCGCCCCAGGATATCTAAAGCTATCGGCGGCTGCATAGGTATCGCAGCCATAGAGGACTGAAGGCGACCCTCTGAGATCTAGTGGACCTCCTCTACGGCATAGTTAACCTGGGGTGAGTCGGCATAGTGAATAGCGGAGATCGGTTCTGAAGGCGTCGCACAAGACAAGCTGCGTCGACCCTGGATAATCTGGTTGTACCATAACCCCCACAAATGAAGCGACTTCTGCTCCGGGTCTTGATCCTTGATCAGTGCAAAAACTTCTCAGTCTACGAGTGCGTCGGCGAAAGCGCTCTCCGGACGAATGAATGGGAAAGAAGTGTCGTAAGACATAGTACCTGCATGGAAAGAATGAGGGTTAGCCATCAATGCTACAGCCCAAAGCCTAGTATTTGATATTTTAAGTTCGTACTATACTGCAATGCAGTGGAAAGGGATCAAAGGGGACCCACCAAATCAAGATGACGGCTCATCATTGATGAGACAGTCAATCATTAAAAAGAAAATCTTCAAAAAAGATTCTCGTTCAATAAGAGATTTCTCAGGTTAGGAGTTAACTCCTTTGAGAGCGGCGTTCTGTTACAGAGGTCACCTCTGTCATTATGAGGGGAATAAAAAAATTCCCCAAAATTTCTAAGAGCAATGCTCTATCAACTTTAATGGGGAATAAAAATTCCCCAAAAATTCTGAGGGCCATGCTCTGTGAGAACAATGGAGTAATCCATCAAAATCCTAAAAAGCAAAACTTTTTACAAAGTAAAAATTCCAAGATCTTTAAGATCTACAAAATGAACTTTAAGAGCTCTTCATTAAAGGGTTAAGAAACCCTAAAAAAAGAATGGTTTTTCTGATATATGATCAAAGAAGTGCAAAGCTCTGGTTTTTAATTAACGGGTTAAGAAACACTAAGAATCTTTAGGATATGTGAATCTAAGTAGAGCAAAGCTCTGTTAATGGGTTCAAATCTTACCAAATTTTTGGACAGAATTTTAACTCTTAAGGAATTTCCTTTTGGGTAAAGAGCTGTGCTCTGAAGGAGAATTAAATTCTCAGTAAAATAAGAAGGGAAGAAGATGAACAGAAATCATCTGAAGGGCCAAAGGCCCTATTTATAGGCGTTGGAAGTCGATCCAACTTCCAAGTTGATCCGACGGTAGTAAAACAGCCACCGCTGCACTCACGTGTAACATGAGCGCAACGGTGGGGGAGCATTTGTTTCCCCAATTGAGAGCAAAGCTCTATTCAAAATTCAAAATATGAACTGAGGAAGCGCCTCACGTTCAAAGCACGAGAGCGCTGGCATCAGGAGCGCCAGCACTAAAGAGTCAAAGATTCTGAGGCAGCACCTCACGTGCAAAGCATGAGAGCGCTTGCGTCAGGAGCGCCAGCGCTAAGAGTCAAAGACTCTGAGGCAGCGCCTCACATGCAAAGTACGAGAGCTCTAAGCGCTAGAACTAAATGTTCTCCACCATTGGATCAAAAGATCCGACTAAGATGAATAAATCATCAAATTCTGTTGAGGAAATACTCCTCAAATATTTCCAAACAGGAAAGATTGTGCTATGTAAATCAGAGCACCGTTGGATCAAAGATCCAATGGTGATTAAAAAATCACTAAGATACAGAATGAGTTCTGTATGGGAAAATATTTCTCGAATCTTGTTAAAAACAAGAAGATTGTCTTCTGTAAAATAGAAGCCCTTAGATCAAAGATCCAACGGTGGGAAACATTCCCCAAATAAATCGAAGATCTCTCAATGAGAGATTTCCCTAACTGATTCAACAAATCATCCTCCTCTAAATAAAAGACCCAAGACTTCAAGTCTAAAAAAAAGAGGAACCCCCCCAACAAACTTTGAGAAATTTCAAAGAGAAGAGCAAGCTCTCGGAAGAAGAAGAATTTCTTCAAGGTAAATAAAACAGAAAGGTCAAAGTATCTCATCAAAAGAGAAGAACCTATTTCTTTTTCTAGATCATAGATCTATAAGACCGAGGTCTTTCATAAAAGAGATCATAGCATCTCATCATAAAAACTGAGGGGGAATAATTTAGTTCTCGTTAGATCACAAATCTATAAGATAAAGACAAAGTCTTTCACAAAAACAGAAGAGATTGTAAAATAGTCTATTAAAATAAGAACTTAGTTCTTAGAACTATGAGACAAAGTCTCATCTGAACGAGAATTTAATTCTCAAAGTGCAGAACTGATCAAATTTGCCTAAGAAGAGCCTTAGCGCTCCAATTGAAAAGAATCGCCTCGGCGCTCCAAGACTGGCGCACAGCACTCCTAGCACTCCAATTGAAAAGAAGAGCCTCAGCGCTTCTAGACTGGCGCACAGCGCCGCAGCGCTCCTAGCGCTCCAATCAAAGAAGCGCCTCACCATTCCGAGTCTGGCGCTCAGCGCTCCGAGTCTGTCGCTCAGCGCCCAGCGCTCCAAACGCTATTTTAAAGAAGCGCCCAGCGCTCCAAGGTTGGCGCTCAGCGCCAAGAAAACTACGTGCTCCTCACATGGGCGCTATTTTATAAAGAGCGCTCTGTACTCATTGACTGGCGCTCAGCGCCAAGCGCTCCATGTGCTCCTCACGTGTGCGCTATCTCACAGGAAGCGCCTTAGCGCTTTAAGTCCGGTGCTTAGCGCCAAGCGCACCACGTGCTCCTCACGTGTGCGAACATAAATTGTTCTTTACATAAAGCGCTAGAGCCATAATGAGAGCTCAACACTCAACAAAAGATAAAAATGTTGTCAGAACCCAAACCAATGCTCAGCATTATTAAATGAAAAAAGACTAAGTTTAATTAAATGTCTAACATTTTAACTGAATGGGCCAAGCTCAACTTGGCTACAGATCCCTCGTTTAGATTAATTGAGCCCATATGCACATAAATCTTTTTAACCGATCTTAGTCCCAAACTTGACTATAGATCTCCCAACCAACATTGGTTCAAGGGTACATCTCTTCATACCTCCGATATACGTCGTTGTAATTCCTCAACATCTTCAGAGAGATGGAGGGTCCCAATAACCAATAACTTTTGGTGTATCCCCAAACAGTTGAACCAAAACCACACAGACTATGACGTTTTTAAACTGTCACGGACTATGATGTCCTTAAACTTTTGGACCACAATGTCCCTAAACTAAAACAATAGAGTCCAAATGCTCTTTTGTTGGATCTAAATGATCCTATTAAGTAGATCTTAGTATAAAATTAGACTAAAGTATCCTTAACAAACGTTTAAATTGATCTTAGTCTCAAATGAGATTAACGATCCTTACACCCAACCCAAAACCAAATCTAAGAAAATACGGATTTGGACTAATCCACGCCCTACGGGCGACAACATAAATTAGTCTCCGTATACAATCCACGGGCAACCAAAAACAAAACAAATACACACGACACGAAGTGACCTTCTGGAGCAGGAGAAAGTGGTTACCGCGATACGGTAACGTAATTAACTGCAGGGGCTTGCGCCTACAGGGAAGAGCGTCCCTACAATCAAAAACCCCTCACAATGAGGGGGAATCTGACGAAATCTACTACAACGGCCACATCCGTCTAAACCTCCGATACATGATGCCATAAATCAACTTGGCATTTTCGAAGAGGTGGACGGATAAATCCAAATAGCATCTGCCCCCAAATTCAGACAAAATGACCTATGCGGTTTTGTCTCTTTTTTCAGCGATAAACAGCAATGGTTGGTCCCATAGCCATTGGTGTTTGACATCAAAGATTGTGCACAGGTGCTCATTATAGAATAGGTACACCGAACAGGACTCGCCGAGGACTCTTAGTTGGTAGTATACCTATCGTCAGATAGCAGTCCTCTGGTGACACTGGTATAGGTTAGTATGTAGACCCGAGATCGTTATTGAGTCTTGTGTGGCTCTCACTGTGCTTTGATTTCCTTCCTACCACGGCTCAAAGGAGTCGTGCAAACAAGTGGATTTTGGGTACAGTCCTGAGTCACATGGAGGCAATGAGAGATAGGAGGGGTATCGTCTTTCCCGGTATTAGGGGTTGATGTTGCGCTATGCTCCATTGCCTATAACTGGAAGTCCTTAGCCAGGGCTGCTGCTGAGATTTACTGATAAGAGTTATCAGTAGTTTCTCAAACCGTTATAGGCCAGACATCGGCTTGACTTATCACGTTACTGGGGTCTGACGATTCCACCCCTAGACATGATATGCGACATATCAGACGAAGAGACCGGACTGTACGGTAAGTGTTACTTATCGGCTTTATGGAGAGTATGGACAGGCTTGCTTATTGATTTTCTAATCGCTCAATACCTGGATAGCCGTTACGTCCAGCTAGTACCGCTGACGGCTTGTGGATGACTGATGTAATCATCACCTAGTACTGGCATATTGACGAGTCTTTATAGTCCCACACAGAAGTTTCCTGGTTCAAGCAAAACGGAGTAGGGCACATATGTGATATGTGCGGGGGCCTGATTAAATACGTGTATATGATACCGTATTGTAATCCAGCAGTTATCTGTTATCGATCAGGTTATATGTGATATAACTGGATTATCGAATCAAGTGTTGATTTGATAATGTGATATACAGATAAATGATATTAGTCGGTTATATGTGATATAACCGAATTATTAAATCAAGTGTTGATTTAATAATTTGATATATATTATATTTGATATAATTATATCTTAACTAATATTATTAGCTCACTAATTATTTACTTAATATATATATATACACATATATATATATATATACATATATATATATATATATGATATATATATTTATATTAAGCATGGCATTGTTGGGGGTGAAAATTGTACCCCGGTTGACCAAGTCAAAGTCAATGTCAACCCCAAGCCAGGTGGGCCCAAGCCCAGGTCAGGTGGGCCCAAGCCCAGGTCAGGTGGGCCTAAGCCCAACTCGAGCCCCGCGGTCGGCCTCCTCCATGCCAAAATGAAATCATGTAATAAATAATTTTGATGTATTTTTTTTATACATGAATGTAAATGACATGAGCATAAAACCAAATTTTTGTAATCCATGACTCATGTGCAAAAGAAATGAGCACATGAGGTATGGGATGGGCAAAATGTCATTTTGTAAAACCCAAGGGGCTATATGAAAATTGGTAAGCTTATAAAAGGCAACATGATGATGAACTAAAGCATACAATTCATTCTCCCCAAAAAAAAACTTGGGTTTGTGCCTCCTTCTCCTTCTTCATGGTTCTAAAACCTTCTTTCCCCTTCTGAATTAAATCAAGAGTTTAACTCTTTCTTTCCCAAAAATAGATAGTTTTCACCACAAAACCCAGAAAAGGGAGCTCAGATCTTCCATCAGATCTTAAAAAGGAGAGATTTTTAAAATCTCACCCCTCTTCTTCTTCAAGATCTAGCCAACAGAAAAGGAGGAAGGAGACCCATCTCCAAAGATCCCATTTTGGGAAAGATCCAAGGATCAGGGGAGAAGAAAGGGATCCCCTTGAGCATTTACAAAGATTTCTTGGAGTTTAACTCCACAAATTAAAGTTTCTGAGAGCCTAACTCCATAAAAAAAAGAAGTCTTTTTTTCTAGGAGTTCAACTCCAAAATTCAAATCTGGAGTACAACTCCCTGTGCAGGGGCTAAGCCCCTTTTTCCCGCTGGCGCCCAGCGCCTGCGTGCCACGCACGTGTGCCCCACACGTCCTTTAGGAGCTTTTCCCCTTACACACACACACACACACACACACCCCACAACACTGTCTCCGTTAGAAAAAAAATCTAACGGTGCGCTGTTCTGCACCCCGCAAGGGGGCTGCTAGCCCCCTTGACCTCCAGCCCGCTATCAGGGTAGCGGGACCCCCATAAACTCTGTGTGGCTCCCAATAAATCCAAGACCCCTCCAAAACAGAACACACATACACTACACATTGAGTTTGCATGACCAGTTTAACCCGTTAATTGGAGGTTCCCTCGCTCCAAAAGCGGGGGGTAATTAACGGCAGCTTAGTCCGCGGCTGCCGGAGATTTGGATCCCCATAATCATTAAACCCCGGCCTACCCTAGGCAGGGGGAATCTGTAGTATGCAGGACAAGCGATGCGTACTCCTATCTCAATGGGGTGACGAAAAACACCCTACAGATTCTGGCACACCCGGTGGGACCAATCTCTCCTCCCATATTTCAAGTTAAACGTTTATGCGAACTCAATCAATATACATATCGATTGCCTGTACTAAAATCATGTTTCCTTGTACAGGTTAAGTTTCCAATTGCAATCTTCAGACGCAGCAAAATGTCTCCAAGGACGAGCTCAAATCTCGACACAGCTCACATCTCCTACATGATGAAGATGGACGCCAGGACGGTCCTTCCGGCCAGTCTCGGGCGACAGTAGGAAGAGCCGCCGCTACCATTTAGCTTTATTCTGTTTGTGCCAGCTAACGCCGTCCCTTCTCTTCAATCCCTGGTGATGGACAAACCAGCCTCAAAAGGGAAAAGGCCGAATGTCATGGTCGTGAGGGCACCTCAGCCCAAGCCTAAATCTGTTTCTGAACGACTCTCCATTTCTCTAGCTGGGGGCAAGGCTATCAACACCAATAAAGCAATGAGGCGTCTCAGGCAAGCCCTAGCGGTGCCCTCGACAACTGCCCAATCGGGTACCTTCTTTAAGCTCCCCGCCAATCGACTCACAATGGCTTCCTGGATAATGGATGCCCTCCAAGCCCTCAAAATAAAGAAGCTAAGACAGAAAAGGCTCAGATACAGAGCCAACAAAAAGGCTAGGGCTCCTGCTGACTTGAACATCATAGGGTTCCAAGAACGAGGTTGCTTACCAACGACAGCTGAAATTGCTGTAAATCTCGCTAACTCTTTTGAACCGCTGAAATTTGTTCCGAAGAATGCCATGACCGCGAGGGTCAAGAAAGCTGCAATCCGGACAGCGCCGCCTAAGAGCCCAGCTCGGCCAACCATCTTCAATCGCCTGTCCTTTCCAGAAGACGAAGGGCCGCGACGATGGTCTGAAAAATCAGCCGCAAAAGATAAAGGGATGACTGGATATGTGGTCCACACTATCTATATGGTCAGACATGAAGAAACGAACCCTCCTATGCTTCACAACCATGGTGATGATATGGTTGACGCTGCCCAGCATCAGCTCGGTCTAAATGATGAAGAGCCCGCTCCGGCCGACAAGCCAATGGAGCCCATGGTTCCTGCAGAATTAAGCTCAGGCAGTCAGGATGACTCGGTTGTCATATCCAGAACTATAGAATAAGCATTATTCCGTTGGCTTCAAAGGTAGCTTCAGGACAGGAACGAGAAGTTAGCCAAGGTTCAGTCTAAAGTCGACGAACTGGAAAACATCGCGGCAGACCTCATGACTCAAGTCGCCCGATTGCAATTACATCAAAATCAAATTTGGGGTCATGAGCCAGGGATTGATACCCGGAGGCAGTCAACTGATACCACCTTCTGCCCAAGAGTGGAGCGCTTTCGCGAAAAACGACCGCGATTAGCCTCCAGTCCCTCCGATACATACGCCGAACGTCTTAAGCGGACAACAGGAGAACCTAATACCGACCAACCTCGAAAACTTATGTAGGGAGAGGGAGGAGAATACTTTTGAAAGAGAAGCTGGATAGGGTCTATCCCTTCAGAAGGGATAAAGTCCGTAAAATATTCAAAGATACCCTAAGGAACGGTCTACAATTTCCAGAATCAAAAAGACCGCAAGATGTGAATATGAACGACGACCCCAAATATTTCCCCTATCATAGAATGATAGGTCATGCTATTGAAGACCGCTTCATCTTCAAAGATTGAGTCAAAAAGCGATACAAGGCAGGAGAGATAGAACTGTTTAAAGGCGTGTTAGCAAACAGTCAAGATGCGACTGCCAATTTCATACGAATGGATACCGAAGTCCTTCGGGAATCTGATTCTCTCAGACATCTTCCATTATCTGAAAAGAGCGGACCAAGGCAACTAGCTAAGAGCCAAGCGAGCAACATTGCTGATGGAGAAGCAATAGACGGGTACACAACCCATACGGTCTACATGATGGAGCTCAGAGAAACAATTCCTCTTACTTCTTATAACCATGACAATGACGCGGTTGTTGCCATTGAACACCGGCTCGATCCAAATGATGAAGAGCCCGCTCAGGCCATTGATCCAAAGGAACCCGTGGTTCTTGATGAATCAAGCTCAGGCGGTAAGAATGACCCCGTTGTCGTACCCAGAACTATAGAACAAGCATTATACCAATGGCTTCAAAAGTAGCTCCCGGACAAGGACGAGAAGATGGCTAAGGTACATTCCGAAGTCAACGAGCTGGGAAATGTCGTGGCAGATCTCACGACCCAAGTCGCCGGATTACAATTACAGAAAAATCAAATTTTGGTTCGTGAGCCAGGGATTGATATCCGGAAGCAGCCAACCGATACTCCCTCTAGCCCAAGAGCGGAACACTTTTGCTAAAAACGGCCGTGATCAGCTTCCAGTTTCTCCGATATGTACACTGAATGGGCTAAGCGGACAACAGGCGAATCAAAGACTGATCGGCCTCAAGGACCGACATTAGTAAAGGCACCTGCTCCAATGGAGAGAAAGAAGAAGGTATACTCCTTCAGGAGGGATGAAGTCCGCAAAATATTCATGGACGCCTTGAACAACGGTCTGCAATTGCCTATTCCAAAGAGACCACGCGAAATGAACATGACCGGCAATCCCATATACTGCCCATATCATAGAATAGTGAGTCATACCATTGAAGACTGCTATGTTTTCAAAGATTGGGTGGAGAACCAATACAAACTTGGGAAAGCCTCACAATCGTCAGATGTACCGATAAGCCACAGAGCTACGGTCATCAACACAACTCCGCCAAGATCAAAGTTCGAAGAGCTGGGATAAGCAAACATGACCACCACGTTGTTAAACTGGGAACCGCCAACCACCACGTCGTTAAACTGGAAACACAGACGACCTCTAAGTCATTAAACTGGGAACAATCGACCTCTAAGTCATTAAACTGGGGATGCAAAAAATGTGTGTAAATAAAAAAAATTAAAAAAAAGCCGAAATGATGGTGCAACTCGCAGCAAGTAAAAAATAAAAATGAAATAAAGCTGAAATGATGGGGCAACCCTGAATAAATAGCCGAAATGATAGGGCAATCGCGACCTTCGTGATAAGAAAAGCTGAAATGATAGAGCAATCGCGGTAAAAAAAATGGCGAATGATGAGTCTCTCCTGGTACCATCTTCCAGTGCAGCGATGCAGACGCCGACCAAAATCCATGTCCCCAACGGTGAATAATGAGTCGTTCCTGATATCATATTCCAGTGCAGCGATGCAAACGCCAAATCCCCAAATGGCAAATGGTGAGTCGCTCCTGATATCATATTCCAGTGCAGCGATGCAGACGCCAACCAGAATCTAATTTTCCAAAATTCCCCCAGCCCTACGGTTGGTCCCCAAGTTGACTATCGTATACAATCCATGGGCTCAAATAATTCTCATCATACCCATGCCCTACCGCAATCACCAGTTATGTGGCCGGTCTCCGCCCTTGGAATTATGCTCCACTTGGGAAGACCCACTCATGTGTCCTCACGATGCATGAGGAGAACAAAACTGGCGAGATCCATACGACTCGTAAGAAAATGCCTTCGTTGGATCCTTACAACTCACAAAGGAAAAACACACTTGGGGGTCCTCACGACTCCTAAGGAGAAAATGCACCTACGGGATCCTTACGACTCGTAAGGAGAAAATGCTTTTATGGGATCCTTACGGCCCATAAAATTGAAAAGCCTTAGGTGATAAAGATCTAAACCTGTCTCCTAAGCCATCGCTCCCCAACATGAAAAGGCAAATTATGAATTACTCCTGGCACCTGTGTTTCAGTGTTAGCAAAGCTGATGCTGACCCCTACCCCAAAATTCCAAACTTCTGATCCGATAGACCCCTAAGTCTTTAAACTAGGAACA
The DNA here is from genome assembly GCA_030015575.1 of Agapanthus africanus. Classification (NCBI taxonomy): domain Eukaryota; kingdom Viridiplantae; phylum Streptophyta; class Magnoliopsida; order Asparagales; family Amaryllidaceae; genus Agapanthus; species Agapanthus africanus. The sequence goes on from JASDDO010000024.1 coordinate 815,799,714, forward strand.
CCTCTAAGTCGTTAAACTAGGAACATATGAGCTCTAAGTCGTTAAACTGGAAACAGGTGGCCTCTAAGTCGTTAAACTGGGCATAATAGACCCCTAAGTCTTTAAACTGGGAACAAATGACCTCTAAGTCGTTAAAATGGAAACAGATGACCCCTAAGTCATTAAACTGGGAATGAGAGAAATCCACTCATGTGTCTTCATGATTCATGAGGAGAACAAAATTTAGGAGATCCTTACGACTCGTAAGAAAACGCCTTCGTGGAATCCTTACGACTCACAAATGAAAAACACACTTAGGGGTCATCATGACTCCTAAGGAGAAAATGCACCTACGGGATCCTTACGGCTCGTAGGGAGAAAATGCTTTTATGGGACCTTTACGGCCCATAAAATTGAAAAGCCTTAGGTGATGGGGATTTAAACCTGTCTCCTAAGCCATCGCTTCCCAACAGGAAAAGGCAAATGATGATTCACTCCTGGTAGCATATTCCAGTGTAGCGGTGCTGATGCCGACCCAAAAAACCAATTCCTAAATCCTCTTGGGGAAAATGATGAGTTGCTCCTGGCATTATTCCAGTGCAGCAATGCAGATGCCGACAAAAAAAAAAAACCAATCCCCAAATCATCTCAAAGGCAAATGATGATTCGCTCCTGGTACCATATTCTAGTGTAGTGATGTTGATGTCAACACAAATCAAACCAACCAATTCGAACATCGACCTCTGCATCAAACAGCCGACACTCCGTAATGGGGAAATGTCAAGCAGACACCCTGTGCTGGGGGCACGTCTACTACAGACACTCCGCCTGGGGGAAACGTCGACCAGCGACACTCCGTGATGGGGGCACGTCGACCAAATCACTCCATGCCAGGAAAACGTCTACCACGGACACTCCGTCTCGGAGACGTACCAAGCGTCGACCGTCCATGTCGTAAAAAGGGCAGTGCAGGCGTCCCACAAAGCGGGAACCAAATCACTCCGGGCCAGGGAAACGTCTACCACGGACACTCCGCCTTGGAGACGCGTCAAGCGTCGACCGTCCATGTCGTAAAAAGGGCAGTGCAAGCTTCCTACAAAGCGGGAACCAAATCACTCCGGGCTAGGGAAACGTCTACCATGGCACTCCTTCTCGGAGACGCGTCAAGCATCGACCGTCCATGTCGTAAAAAGGGTAGTGCAGGCTTCCTACAAAGCGGGAACCAAATCACTTCAGGCCAGGGAAATGTCTACCACGGACACTCCGCCTCGGAGACGCGTCAAGCATCGACTGTCCATGTCGTAAAAAAGGCAGTGCAGGCTTCCCACAAAGCAGGAACCAAATCACTCTGGGCCAGGGAAACGTCTACCATGGATACTCCGTCTCGGAGACGCGTCAAGCGTTGACCGTCCATGTCGTAAAAAGGGCAGTGCATGCTTCCTAAAATGCGGGAACCAAGTCACTCCGTGCCAGGAAAACGTCTACTACGGACACTCCGTCTCGGAGACGCCTCAAGCGTCGACCATCCATGTCGTAAAAAGGGCAGTGCAGGCTTCCTACAAAGCGGGAACCAAATCACTCCGGGCCAGGGAAACGTCTACCACGGACACTCCGTCTCGAAGACGCGTCAAGCGTCGACCATCCATGTCGTAAAAAGGGCAGTGCAGGCTTCCCACAAAACGGGAACCAAATCACTCCGGGCCAGGGAAACGTCTACCATGGACACTCCGCCTCGGAGACGCGTCAAGCGTCGACCGTCCATGTCGTAAAAAGGGCAGTGCAGACTTACTACAAAGAGGGAACCAAATCACTCCGTGCCAGGGAAATGTCTACTATGGACACTCCATCTCAGAGACGCGTCAAGCGTCGACCGTCTATGTCTTTAAAAGGGTAGTGCATCCCAAAAAGTGGGAACCAAAGCAAGTCGCCTCCACGCGAAAGAAGATCCATCAATTTCATGCACACGAACTACATATGTGGTGTGTATTTATTGATGGGGGCACTTTGTTGGGGTCGAAAATTGTACCCCGGTTTACCAAGTCAAAGTCAACCCCAAGCCAGGTGGGCCCAAGCTTAGGTCAAGTGGGCCCATGCCCAAGTCGAGCCCTGCGGCCAGCCTCCCCCATGCCAAAATGAAATCATGTAATAAATAATTTTGATGTAATTTTTTATGCATGAATGTAAGCGAAATGGGCATAAAGCCAAATTTTTGTAAGCCCATGGCTCATGTGTAAAAGAAATGAGCACATGAGCCATGGAATGGGCAAAATGCCATTTTGTAAAGCCCAAAGGGCTATATGAAAATTTGTAAGCCTATAAAAGGAAACATCATGATGAAATAAAGCATACAATTCATTCTCTCCAAAAAAGACTAGGGTTTGTGCTTCCTTCTCCCTCCTCAAGGTCCTAAAACCTTCTTTCCCCTTTTGAATTAAATCAAGAGTTTAACTCTTCCTTTCCCAAAAATAAATAGTTTTTTACCACAAAACCCATAAAAGGGAGCTTAAATCTTCCATCAGATCTTAAAAAGGAGATATTTTTAAAATCTCACCCCTATTGTTCTTCAAGATCCGGCCAACAGAAAAGGAGGAAAGAGACCCATCTCCAAAGATCCCATTTTGGGAAAGATCCAAGGCTCAGGGGAGAAGAAAGTGGTCCCCTTGAGCATTTACAAAGATTTCTTGGAGTTTAACTCCACAAATTAAAGTTTCTAGAAGCCTAACTCCATAAAAAAAGAAGTCTTTCTTTCTAGGAGTTCAACTCCAAATGTCAAATCGGGAGTACAACACCCTGTGCAGGGGCTAAGCCTCTTTTTCCCGCAGGCGCCTAGCGCCCGCGTGCCATGCACATGAGGCGCTGGCGCCCGCGTGCCACGCACGTGAGGCGCGGCGCCCGCATGCCACGCACGTGAGGCCCTGGCTCCTGGCGCCCCGCGCTCGCGTGCCAGGCACGTGGGGTGCTGGCCCCACGCGTCCTTTGGGCGCTTTTCCCCTTATACACACACACATACCCCACAACACTGTCTCCGTTAGAAAAAAAAATTCTAATGGGGAGCTGCCCCGCATCCCGCAAGAGGGCTGCTAGCTCCCTTGACCCCCAGCCCGCTATCCGAGTAGCGGGACCCCCGTAAACTCTGAGTGGCTCCTAATATATATCCAAGCCCCCTCCAAAACAGAACACGCGTACACTGCACATTGAGTTCACATGACCAGTTTAACCTGTGAATCGGAGGTTCCCTCGCTCCAAAGGAGAGGGGTAATTAACGGCAGCTTGGTCCTCAGTTGCTGATTGATAGATTTTTTCTGTGTTTAAATTTACCGCAATCAAGATAGTGTCGCTTGGTAGCTAGCCGGTTGAGTATGAGTCGATCCACAGGGAGAAGGAATCCTTTTCTTTATGTTCTAACGAGTTAAGTCCAAACTTTGGCAGGGTTTTGTTTTTAGATCTAAGAATGAGAATAAGTTGATAAAAAGGCATGCTAGGGTTAGGATTAGGTCAGTTCAAAATAGGGATCTTCTCGCTTCTTTCAATGCCTTATTTGTGAAAAAATGTGTTAGGGTAATCGGCAACAACGGGGATTAGCACGACTAGGAAGAAACTTAGTTTCTTCCTTTTGGTCATTGTCCGTCCGTTCTTGGCTTTTAGCCCTAACCTCCGATTAATTCAACCACAACCGGTCTAACTAAGAAATTACCGCTATCATGTAGGATAGGCTGCCGTAGTGAGCAGATTATGGTTGATTTAAAGGGAGTCCATAGTAAAATTATTTGGGCAAAGAAAGGAGTGAGGGAGATTTCCTTCTCTCAAACCTTCCCTTTCCTACCCCTAACAAGTGAGGAATTACTCACTCATTGGGAAGATAACAATAAAATTCATTTTTTTATTTTTATTGATGACCTAAATTGCAGATAAATAAAGAACAAATAAAAGTGCAGATAATAAATTGCAGATAAGAAGAATGCGAGATAAAATAAAATACTTACTTTATTAATGACCTCTCAAGAACGCATTACAATTGAATTTAAAATTTAGATCTAGAATATAAAAAAGAGGAATAAAAAATAAAGAGAGGCATTCCTTCATTTGGCTTTGAACCCTCCTATTTATAGATAGGAAAAAAACCCTAGGTTTACATTCTGATCCATACATGAAATTACAAAACAACCCCAAACACCGAGTCAAAGCACCGACACCCCACCGACATGTGCAGAGCACGGCCACGGAACCGCGGAAGAATAGCCTGTTTGGCCGCGGTTCCGCGGCCATTTGGTGGGTTCATGGGCCCATTATTTTAGGGTTTCTTAAAGTTGCTTTTATCTTCTGTTTTCTTTACTTGGTTTCTCAGTATATCTTCAGTTCTCTTCCAGATATTCAACAGTGGACTTTTCCTTGAGCTCCACGTTTGAAGTCTTAGATCTTGTGCTGCCCTTGTGTTTTGCGCATTGAAATGCTCAATGATTTTCCATTTGTTCCTTGAACTGGTAGGCGACAGTATACAGATAGTGTGCGGAAACCCGTATTTCTCTGTTTGTTGGTCGTAGTCCCACATTTGTAGCGACTTTTCATGAATTTCACTGTAAAGAGCTGAGAACCTGTAACCTGCAACTATTTAGCAGACATGGATCAAAAGTACCTACTTATATGCAATGTGATTAAGTATGGGCGATATAAAAATGCAAAAATCTGATATGAACAAATACCCCCAAACTTATCTTTTGCTCCTCCCGAGCAAAGCCTAATTTTATTCTCAAAAATTCCTAACCTCACTTTCGCAGGGAACGCGATTGCACTGAGCTCGTGCAACAATCCGTTAAACCTCTAGGTGTCCCTAGTAGGAGTGTTGTCTCCTGAAGGTTTTCAGCATATACTATCCAGAAAATCCGATCAATTTGGCATGTTGACTCTAATTCTTCAATTCAGTATTCTCGCAAGAAATTATATTATCTTCAACTTTGAAATCATCAACCCGTATTTTTCACACTCACTTTTCATTTAACTTAAGATCGTATATGTTTTGCAAATTTATTAAGCTTTCAGCATCTTTTGAATTTTCCTTCTAAGGTGCAATCTCAACTCAGGAATTTTTATCATCTTTACTGAAGATATCAGGCCTATCTTTCATTCCTATCTCTCATCCAAACCCCAATCATGTACCCCACGTGTGTGTGTAATTTTTACCCATACACTTGGAAATTCAATTCAAGTTATCATACTCTTGTCCATGTCCAACGTACTTTTAGTTGGTGAATTTTAGATGAAATTGTTCACACATTCTTCATACGACCGTTAATACTTCTTAAGGTACTAAACGACCGATTACAAAATATGCGTGCGCATATAGGCGTAATTCCTCATCTTGTAATACCTAAGGCTTAGCAGTGACTCCCAAACCAGTTGGTCTAAGGCACTAGGTGATAAAGCACCCTAGCTATATTTTTTATTTATGCCGCCTTAAGTAATTACAAAACCAGTGTTCATTTTCTTTTAACTCTTTATTCAACGCTTATACTTTTTTTTTCATACTAAGGATTTTAGACAAGAGCATTTCAAGGTATCCTCTACTATCCCAAGTTTCAAGGTGCGTGTATGTACAAGTTGTAGAGTATATATTTTCAGAATTTAGACTTAAGATTCAGAATTACTTTTCAGACTTACACTTCAAATAAAAATTTCAATACTCTTCCCTTATTTTGACTTAGCCCAAGAACTGAACTCAAAATTTTCTTATTTCTAAATAAACTGCAAGGACATATATTTTCTATAATTAAAGTTTAAGAAAGGTTATTTTTAGGATTTTTAATTTACCAAGATTAGGATCTAATTTTTCCTAACTAGTCAACCGTTATGTTGAAGTCAAATATGGCCAAAATTGAACTTTTCAATTTTTAAAATTTATAAAAATTTTCAATTTTTATTTGATTTATTTTTATATATATTTTTATCTTTTATTTTTTGTTTTTTTGTTTTTATATTTTTTATAAAGATGCAATGCGTAATTAAATATGCAAAGAAAGAAAAAACAAATATGTACAAAGATAAAAATATGCAGATGCAATGCAAAGATAACTATTTACAATCAACCTCCACCCCCAAACTTATCGAAAACAATGTCCTCATTGCTCCCTACGGCGTCTGCTAGACGCAGCCTCACTGGTCTCACCCTCCCTCGTCCCCTCGATCGTGATAGGGATCGTTCCTCTCTGGCCACTAGGGTGGTCATGCCCTGCTCCAAACTCGTTACTCGCTGATCAAGTTTGGCCATCATCCCTATCAATCTTTCTACCCCATATTTGTTCGTTGCATTAAGCGCGCTTGTGCAGCGGGGGTAAGCTCTTCATCGCTCGCGGTTGAGCTCGATCTGGGTGTCTTTGCGGGCACGTCTTCGGCCGGCTTGGTGCACGACCATAAATCATGTAATCGTGTATAGGACGTGGAGACACCCTCAAGAAAGGATCTAATGGGAATCCCACCATGCATATAAAATTCGAATTCCTCAATAGGGAGGAAATGGCGACACAGTTGTGTTACCAACATAGGGCATGGATAGTTGGCAGCCCTCTTGCTCGTACCAATCGAATGAAGTAAAACAGTGCACATATCGTAGCTCGGGTTTCGAGTCATTAGTGTATGCACTATGTGTAGGGATGGTGTGAAAAATGTTGTATTGTGCGAACTTCCAAAAATATTATTCTGCGCCCAACGTCACATAGTTAAGACGTTCGCAAAAAGGGTTCTAGCCTAGATGCCTTTTCGTGGCTCCCTAGAACAATCGTTACCCATCAAGAGTAGGCAGTCCTCGAATCGAAGGGGTTGATCATGAATAGGGAGTCTAGGTATTAAGGTGATTTCATGGATGAAGTCTCTATCAATTATTATTTCCCTATCCCCCCACATTAATTTAATGTAACCATTTTGTGCAAGACAACCCTCTTCCATGCATTCATAAAAACTGATGACAAGATCCGGAAGCGCGAAGGCATTCGGATGGTTAAAAAGTAAAAAGTTCCATCCACGCCTTCGGATCTCATCACCGAAGTCACTACGATAAATCGTGTGTGCAAAGAGTTATGCAAAATCTCTTTCAAATTGCAAAGTGGGTGCCATCACAGAGAGCAAGATACCAAAATATGAAATTGACAGAGAGGGGAAAATACGTGCTAACCTCCTCTGAAATTTTCAGAGGGCGATGCAGCTAGGAGGCGGCGGAAGCGCGGCAAAAAGGGTCTTCGGCGGTGGAAGCGCGGAGACTTGGTGAGATCTCTCTGTGCGCTCTTCAGCGGCGGCTAGGGTTTTCTGAAGTTGGAAATTAGGGTTATGAAAAATGCAGAGAGGGGTCGGGTTGTATTATAGGGGGTGTTTTGGTTATTTGAAAAAAAGTCCCCTTAAAAAGAGGAATTTATTTTGTAAAGACAAATTGCATTATTTATTTATTTATTTAATAGAACTGAATATTTACAAAAATACCGTTGAAAATTTGAAAAAAAAATTTATTTTTTTATTTTTATAATTACAAGTGGTACGTACCCCGAAACTTATTTGAAACAAAGTTTCCACTATTTGTGGCTGGATAACCGAAATTTGGGAGTAGATGGAGGAAGATCAGTCAATATAAATCGGCTCCTGCAATATCAGGAGCTCCTCCGAAGGGCCCGCGGTGAGGAACGGTTTAAGCCTGTGTCCGTTCATTTTAAATAGTGAACCGTCGTCCGGATTCTCTAAGTCGACCGCACCGTGCGGATATACGGTCCGAAAAAAAATGGCCCTTTCCATCGAGATCTGAGCTTGCCAGGATAGAAATGTAGCCGGGTGTTGTAAAGTAATACCTGTTGACCAGGTATGAATGTTTTGCGCATAAGGTGTTTATCGTGAAATACCTTCGTTCGGTTTTTGACGACAACCGCGTTCTCGTAAGCTTCATCCCGAAGCTCGTTTAATTCATTTAACTGCAGCTTTCTGTGGCTGTCCGCATCTCCGAGAGATAGATTCAGCTCTTTTATCGCCCAAAATGCGCGATGCTCTATTTCTACTGGAAGGTGACAAGCATTTCTGTAAATAAACCGATAAGGAGACATGCCAAGATCGTTCTTATAGGCAGTTCGAAATGCCCAAAAGGCATCAGTAAGTTTTAAAGACCAATCCTTAAGGTTCTTGGAAACCGTCTTCTCCAATATCTGCTTAATTTTCCGATTTGAAATCTCGGCTTGCCCATATGTTTGGGGATGTTAAGACGTTTATAGCTTATGATTAATGGAATATTTCCGCATCAAAGACTCAAAAGTCCTATTACAGAAATGAGTTCCATTGTCGCTGATGATTGCTCGGGGGTGCCCAAACCGGGAGAAAATGTTTTCTTTGAGGAATCTAACGAAAACCTTTTTGTCATTAGTCCGGCCGGGCACAACCTTGACCCACTTAGAAACATAATCAACAGCGAGGAGAATATACAAGTTCCCAAAAGAATTGGGAAATGGTCCCATAAAATCAATCCCCCAAACATAAAAAATTTCCACAACCAAGATTGGTTGGAGCGGCATTTCGTTTCTCCTGGATATCTAGCCAAGTGTTGGCACCGGGGGTACGTCTTGCAGTAATCATGTGCGTCTTTAAAGAGTTGTGGCCAGTAGAAACCACACTGCAAGATCTTTTCGGCTGTCTTTCTAGGGCCAAAATGCCTGCCACATGCTTGATCGTGGCAAAATGACAGCACGCTCTTGAATTCATTGTCCGGGACACACCGACAAATAATCTGGTCGGGACAGTATTTGAACAGAAAAGGTTCAACCCAGTAAAAGTGTTTTACCTGAGATAGGAATCAGAGTCTGTCCTGTTTTGACCATTCATTCGGCAGTAGTCCGGTAGCTAGATAGTTTACAATATCTGCGAGCCAAGGTTCGCATGATAATGTCAAGAGCTGCTCATCCGGAAAAACGTCGTTTATCAGAAATTGAAGCATCGGCGAAGAAGGGAGGCGTGAAATATGGTCGGCGACTACGTTTTCGCATCCTCTTTTGTTTTTTATGACAAGGCCAAACTCTTGGAGTAAGAGGATCCAACGGATCAGCCGAGATTTTGCGTCCTTCTTCGCAAAAAGATGGCGAAGAGCTGAATGGTCCGTGTATATGATGACTGGAGAGCCGATTAAATAAGGCCTAAACTTTTCTAAGGCAAACACAACAGCCAAGAATTCCTTCTCGGTTGTTGTGTAATTAAATTGGGCATCGTTCAAGGTTCGGCTAGTATAATAGATTATATGTGGTATCTTATTGATGTGCTGTCCAAGGACAACACCAATGGCAAAATCGGATGCATCGCACATAATCTCAAATGGATGCGTCCAGTCAGGAGAAGAAAGAACGGGAGTAGAAGCGAGTGAGCTTTTTAATGACTCGAACGCATTCATACAGCTCGAGTTGAAATCGAATGTGGTGTCCTTGGCCAACAAAAGAGTCAAGGGCCTAGCAATCTTGTTAAAGTCCTTAATGAACCGTCTATAGAAACCGACATGGCCAAGGAATGCTCGAATGTCTCGGACGCATTTGGGAGGAGGGAGATTGGAAATGACTTCAATCTTCGCTTTATCTACCTCAATGCCATTTTGCGAGATGATATGTCCTAAGACAATACCTTCACGCACCATGAAGGGGCACTTCTCCCAATTTAAAGTAAGGTTCTTATCCTTACACCGGGTAAGGACAGCGTCGAGATATAGAAAACACTCATCAAAGAAGTCATCGAAAATGGAGAAATCATCCATGAAGATCTCCAAGAATTTTCCCACCATGTCTGAAAAAATTCCCATCATACATAGCTGGAAAGTAGCGGGCGCATTGCATAACCCAAAGGGCATGCGACGATATGCAAACGTGCCGAAAGGACAAGTGAATGTGGTCTTGTCCTGATCTTTTTCGGCGATAGGAATTTGATTATAGCCGGAGTAGCCATCCAAAAATCAGTAATATTAATGCCCAGCCATTCTTTCAAGCATTTGGTCAATGAAAGGTAATGGAAAGTAGTCCTTCTGTGTCACGGCGTTGAGTTTCCTATAATCGATGCATATTCGCCATCCAGTTTGGATGCGAGTAGGAATTAACTCGTTTGCCTCATTAGTTATGACCGTTATGCCTGATTTCTTGGGACGACGTGAATGGGGCTAACCCACTGACTATTAGAGATAGGATAAATGATACCACTATCAAGACACTTTACGATCTCCTTTTTAACAGCCTCCTTCATGACTGGGTTGAGTCGTCTCTGTGGATCCCTGGCTGGTTTGGCATCATCTATCATATGAATATGATATTCAACTATCAGGGGACTAATCCCCTTGATGTCCGCCATAGTCCAGCCAAAGGCTTGCCGATTGCTCTTTAAGACCGTCAGAAGGGCTTTCTCTTGCTCTGAGGCTAGAGAAGTCGAGATGATAATAGGGAGGGTCTCATTCTCACCTAAGTAAGCGTATTTAAGGTAAGACGGCAACAGCTTGAGTTTGAACGTTGGAGGTGAAACGATTGAAGGTAAAATCGGCAAAAATGTCTCAAACTCAAAGGATTCTAGCAGAGGTTCAAAATGAGGGTAAGCAACCGAGTCGGATGGTTCAGCTAACTCATCCGAGAACTCAAAAGATTCAAACTTGGGTGGTGACTGGTCAAGTTCGTTCGAGAAAGTGAAACACTCGTAGTCATTATCTGGAGTAAAAATAGTGTCGGGTTCAAGGAGGAACGCACTAGTGGTGTTAAGATTGTTGTGATTGAACAAAAAAATTTCTAATTCACAGTCCTCCGGGGTGATCTCTTGGATTGAGCAAACATCTAGTATATTAGCATTAGGTTCAGAGGGCTGATTCCCCAACTTAAAAATGTTGAGTTCAATTGTCATGTTTCCAAAAGATAGGTTCATCGAACCATTGCGACAATTGATCACAGCATTCGAGGGTGCAAGGAATGGACGAACGAGTATCACCAGAATTTGATTCTGGGGGTTAGCTACAGGTTGTGTATCGAGAACGATAAAATCAACGGGGAATATGAAGTCCCCAACTTTGATCAACACATCCTCTAACTCACCCCTAGGATGGGTGATAGATCGGTCGGCCATTTGGAGAGTACAATGTGTAGGTTTCAGCTCTCCTACACCTAATTGCATATATACTGAATAAGGAAGTAGGTTAACACTGGCACCAAGATCCAAAAGTGCGCGGTTGATGTTCTTATCCCCAATAGTTATTGAAATCGTAGGACACTCAGGGTCCTTTCATTTTTGAGGTAAAGGTTGGGTAAGAGCATCACTCACGGCACTAGCTAAGAAATTTTTTTAGGTACCGGTGATTTCCTTTTCTTAGTGCATAAGTCCTTCAATATTTTTTCGTAAGAAGGGACTTGTTGGATTGCATCCAAGAGAGGAATGCTAATATTAACCCTGTTTAAACAACTCCACAATCTTCTCCATTTGTGGATTTTGTTTGTTGGATCTCAACTGGTTTGGAAATGGAACATTTTGAAAATTGGTTAAGTCCAATGCTTGTGGAGGAGATTGCGGAGTTGGAACGGATCCCAGTGCTGGTGTTTTCATGGAGTGACATGTGGGTCCGTTCGGAGCAGCAAAAGAAGTAGAACCTTATGAAGAATGGAGAACAGGCTCTGAGGACGAAGAAGAAGAAGAAGAAGAAGCGATGGCCGGGGTTTCATCACCAGTGCCAACATTGTTGTGCAACATCCTTCCAGATCTCAATGTAGTCACGGCACTCACATTATGGTTTTGTTGTTCAAGAGCAACATGTGCATTTTATGGGTGACCAGGATTTGGGAGTGGTTGAGATGGAAGCTTCCCTTTCTCTCGCTCGCTTAAATCTGCATTCAGTTGTGCAATCTGGGCTTCAATGGTTTTGATTCTTTGCCCATGTGACGCAGTGTGTTGCACCAAAGACTGAATAGAAGACTGGATGTTGGCCGAGGATTGAGTTGATTGTTTTAAAAACACCTCTAGACTTCGTTCTAACGAGGAAACCTTATCGTTATTTGGCGGAACAAAATTGTTTTGAGGAAAAGAGTTGTTGGGTGCAAAATTGTTCATTTAATCTTGGTAAGGTTGGGGTTGGAAAGGTTGCTGATATTGAGTTTGTTGAGGAGCTTGTTATTGAGGAGGAGGCCTCTGGAAGTTATTATTGCCTTGGAATTGTTGTTGATTTTGATTCCAGGCGAAATTAGGATGGTTCCTCCAACCAGGATTGTAGTGGAAGAGTATGGATCATTTCTTTGTCTCTGCTGAAAGGCATCATTTACTAAATCCTGTCCTTGAGCAAGTGGGTTGTAAGGACGCTCTTCAGTCAAACGGGATGGATCCGAACAACAAGCGCATATAGTGCGAGGGGGAAGAGCAGGGGCAGGAGAAGGCGATGAGAATTTGCTCTCAATTGCTTCCAGTTTTCGTGTAATCGCTGTCATTTCGGCTTTCATTGCAATTGACATATCAAGTTGATGAACGCCTGCCCTAGATGGACCGGAAGAAGTAGATGAAGTGGACGAAGTGTTCGGTCTAGTGCTTTCCCACTGAAGCATTTGTTCAGTAAGATCGTCGATAAATTGCCAAGCTTCCTCGTCAGATTTTGATAAGAAGTTGCCTTGACAAATGGTCTCCAGCAACTGCTTAGTTGCTGGGTTCAGTCCTTTGTATAAGATTTGGCAAAGTTGCCATCTCTCAATACCGTGATGAGGGCACTGAACAAGAAGGTCTTTGTATCATTCGAAACACTTCCAAAAAGGTTCGGAAGGAAGCTGGGAAAATTGGTTAATTTCATTTTGAATTCTTGCGGTCTTGTGATTTGGGTAAAACTTTTTAAGAAACATTTTAACAAACTCTTCCCAACTGTATATGGAATGCGATGCAGTGCTATACAGCCACTTTTCAGCTAGGTCACACAATGTGAAAGGAATGACTCGTAGCCGTATAGCATCATCGGACAGTTGGGTTGTCTTCATCATTGCACATACGTTCTGGAATTTGTTGATGAAGATATAGACACTTTTGGATTCCAGTCCGTGAAATTTAGGCAACATGTTGATGAAGTGGGGCTTAATTTCAAAATTATCCCCATTTTCCAGCAGGAGTGAAAGACAGGTAGGAAGTGCGGAGCGAGTAGGATAGAAACGATCCTGGAGCGCGATTCGCTGTGGCACTTCAACAGGAGGTTGTTGCGGGTTATTCGCACCCATTTGAGGTGGAATCAGTCCCGAGGTAGGTAAAGGGTTGTTAGGATTGAACCCTAACATCTCAAAAGAAAAGGAAGGTGAAGGTGAAGATGTACGAACAGAATTCCGGTCAACGTCGGAGTTGGCTGGCAAAGGTAAGGATGAAAAAGGAGTGGAGGGAGTTTCGACTTCGGAGTTGATCACGTAGTCGGTAGCGACTAACGAAACACGGACTAAACGGGCACTAGTGTCCCGAGTCCAACCGGACATACACTAAACGAGTTTAGTATAGTTAAAACGTAGAATGTGAGGGTAAGAAAACGTCAAATGAGAAATGTGATGAAAGGTGGGTGAAATGGGATTCTAGCGACAAAGGGCCAGTTTTAAAAAAAAATTGTTTTGTTGTTTTCTTATATATTTTTTATTTTATATATATATATATATATATATATTTATTTATTTATAAACATTTTTTTTGCAAAAATTTGTACGGAATTACGGCACAATTTCAAACAACCACAGTTTAAACATGCACAATCAAACCTAGAGGTAGGGTCTTCTAAGTCAACTAGACTGCTCCTAACTGTTCCAAAGTGACAAGTTGTGAGATATCCCTCAAATAGCCTCTTCACCGCCAATTGTGGATAGGTAATCACAAATGAAGAAAGGAGGGTTCCGCTCACAAATCACCGTGAGACGGGACTTTTAAAGTTACCTTTCTCACTTGTCTAGTCTAGACACCACAAAGTCAGATTTAGATAAACGACTGAATGCCCACAACCTTTCTCTGTCCTAATGAGCGCGACAGTCCTTAATTGGCTGAGTCTAGATATTTTTTAATTAACTCAAGGGTGATGCATATGCTTTTAGTGATTTCTGGTGTCTTAGGAAGGGTAATGAAATCCCCACCCAATCTTAATTGGTGTTATAGCCCCGTAGATTCCGTATTAAATATGCAAAGAAATAACACACCAAAATCTAAAACACTGGCCAAAAAATATTTTTTTTATTTGCGGCGCAATGAATCCTGCACAAAAACAATTTATTGGAGAGGGAGAAGAGGTTGCTGTGCAAAGAAGCCTGCAGGAAAATTATTTCAGTGGAGTTCAGGGGGTGGGAGAGAAGAAAAAAGATACTCATAGAAGAAAAAAATTAGGTGCTGACGTCACAGGTTGACCACGGTTCCGCGGTCAAAGGCCTGATTTTGCCGCGGTTCTGTGGCAAAGAAGTAGGTTTAGATCTCCATAATTCTTCTCTGTGCTGAGTTGGTTCTCCTCTGTCTGTTCAGATCCCCTGTTTCTGGATTTGTTCACTGAGCTTGCTCCAGATTTGAATCAGAATTTGCTCCAACCCTGCACACCCGCACAAAAACCAATCAAAAATAACAAGATGATTTATATATATATATATATATATATATATTTATTTATTTTTTTCAATTTTTTTATATTTTTATAATTTTTTTAATTAACCCGAAATTACATAAGAATTAAACTAACGTCTCCCCGGCAACGACGCCATTTGATTGATAGATTTTTTCTGTGTTTAAATTTAGCGCAATCAAGACGGTGTCGCTTGGTAGCTAGCCGGTTGAGTACGAGTCGATCCACAGGGAGAAGGAATCCTTTTCTTTATGTTCTAACTGTAAGTCCACGTTGCGACCCCCGGTTCTTACGGGGAGGCGGAAACGGTATAAAATCAAAATTTTAACGCAAGAGGCAACATGGACTAAGCTAGGTCGGGATCTTTACCTAAACTAAAACTAGCATACTAAGCTAAAGATATTTAGCTACTCGGATGAAGATGGTTATACCTAAACTTGAACTCCTTCTCTTCAAGCTCCGATGGTGGTTCGATGGCTCCTTCTCGTTGTCTCCGTACGCCGAAGATAGTCCACTTGAAAGCTCCAACCTTTAGCTCCTTCTTCGTTCTTTGAAGAAACTAGTTCACTTGGTTTGCTAAACCTAGTGAACTAGAATGAGTAGAGATGATTTAGAATGGGATTTTATCTATGGTTCTTGATTCTCAACTCATGAGACAAGAGAACCATAGATCAAGAGAGGGAGCAAGAGGTTGAGGGTGAGAGCAAGAGGAGAGCTCAAGAACAAGAGAGAGAATGAGCAAGAAAGAATGAGCAACTCTTTTGTCTTTCACCCTCTCATAATCCAAAGTGATCATAACTCATCATATCAAAAAAGTCTTATGTGATGGTTTGAAGCAACCATAAGCTTATCATGTCATGCACTCATTTTACTCAAATGAGCAAGCAAGAAAAAGTCTTTGGCATGAAATGATAACCATGGTTATCATGATGGTCAACTAGTCAAGCCTAGTCAACCGGTCAACAAGTCAACAAAAGTCAACAAGTCACCAAAGTCAACAAGTCAACAAAAGTCAACAAGTCAACAACCATATCACCATAATACTTAATTAATATAATAGTTAATCACATATCATATTCTCATTAGGGTTGAGCATAAAGTCAAAAAGTCAACGGTCAACTGTCAACAACCCTAATGAGAATCCGCTGCCTCTGCCTCCCTGTCAACTGTGCATACACACCCGCATCCGTGTTCCGAGGAACACGAATGCAAACTGGATAAATCCAATCCCATAAGGTACACTAGGATCTGGCTTAAACCAAAGCCCGCTAGTGTAAACTGTCCGGACACTGTACGTGCACAAGTGCACGGATGTGACCGAACCCTGTCGCAAAACCATGCGACCTGTCGCAATACCATGCGATCTCTACTCTTTTGCCTAAAGGAGAAAAGCTTTCTGTGTGGGACTCTAAAGACTCGATACTACGCTGGCAGTGGGTTTAACCACAGACCGCAAGCGGCACTAGCTGTGCGTAACGGTCCCCAGGTAATGCCGACAAGAAGACCGACGAGGCGAAACCCATCTGAACTCCTACTGAGCCTGAGCGTGACATTCTCCGTACAGTCCGGTCTGTTCGTCTGATACATCGCATGGCGGGCCTAGGGGGCGGTAAACGTCAGTCCCCCAATAGCGGTACAAGTCGTGCCGGAGTGAAGCCCAATACACCCTGAGATAACACTGGAAACCTACCAGTATATCTCGTTTGCCCTGGCCAGGGACTACTCGTGTAATGGCTCTCCTAGACACAGCGCGATGTCAACCCCCAATACCGGGAGAGACGAATCCTGTCTAACCGTCACTGCCTCCAAGTGCTTCGGGACTGCACCCAACCACCACCTGTTTGCACGACTCCTTTGAGCCGTGGTAGGGTAGTGATCAAAGTACAGTGGGAACACACTCGAGGCGGAGTGACAGTGTCAAGTCAGCGGACTAAGCTGTACTCATGTCACCTGGGAACTGATAACCGACGATAGGTATAATACCAACTAGTCAGTTCCCGACGAGTCCTGTCCAGTGTACCCGTAACCTAACGAGCACCCGCATACTATCTCAAGTACGACGTACTGACGGCTGTGGGACAGACCGTCTCCCACACTGGGATGAGAAGCGCATGCGCTGGTCTACTCCGGAGTATCGATGCCCTGTCTCGATAGTCCTGCGACCAGGGACCTGAATAAGGATGTGCTTATAGATTACCCAGCCCCCACTAGTGTGACTGCCATCACAACGCTGGTAATCAAGCAAAGATCCTAAGGGCTCCACTAATGCGTATAAGTGATATACTGAAATAAACACAAGTACACATTGAAGTAGAAACAAACCAAGTAGCATACTACTATTTTGAGCAAGATTGTATATACAAGGTGAATATCCCAAGCATCCATTAAGTAATATACAAACTAGTATGATACAGTAATGGCCTCTAGGGCATATACACTAACAATCTCCCACTTGCACTAAGGCCATGTACTGGCGTATCGAAGACCTATCATCTCGATCAGCCGCTCGAACTGAGTCTGTGGCAGGGCCTTGGTGAATGGATCAGCAGTGTTATCTTCTGAAGCGACTCTCCGAACCTCGATCTCCTGGCGATCTACGATCTCCCTGATCAGGTGATACCGCCTCAAGATGTGCCTGGATCTCTGATGGGACCTGGGTTCCTTCGCTAAAGCTATAGCCCCATTGTTGTCGCAATACAGAGGTATTGGATCAACAATGGACGGAACCACCTGAAGTTCTTTCAAGAACTTCCTCATCCAGACAGCTTCTTTTGCGGCATCAGATGCAGCGATGTATTCCGCTTCCATCGTCGAGTCTGCAACGGTTTCTTGTTTGGAACTCTTCCAACACACCGCCCCTCCATTGAGGGTAAAGACAAAACCCGACATGGACTTGGAATCATCCTTGTCACTCTGGAAGCTGGAGTCAGCAAAGGCCTCGATCTGGAGGTCTTTTCCGCCATACACCAAGAACATCTCCTTAGTCCTTCTCAGGTACTTGAGAATGTTCTTTACCGCTATCCAGTGTTTCTCCCCAGGGTTTGACTGATACCGGCTTACCACACTCAGTGCATAAGCTACATCCGGTCTGGTACACAACATCGCATACATTATAGAGCCTACCGCAGAAGCGTAGGGTATAATAGACATGCGATCCCTCTCCAAATCAGTCTTGGGAGACATCTCTTTAGAGAGGGTGATCCCGTGACAAGCCGGTAGGTTACCGCGCTTGGAATCTTCCATACTGAATCTCTTCAGTATGGTGTCGATGTACCTGGACTGTGAAAGTCCTAATATCCTCTTGGATCTGTCACGGTAGATCCGGATACCCAGAATGTACGAGGCATCACCCAGGTCTTTCATGGAGAACCTGTGTGACAAGAACCCCTTGACAGATTGTAGCATAGGAATGTCATTTCCTATTAAGAGAATGTCATCCACGTATAAAACGAGGAATACTACAGTTCTCGCTACAAATCTACTATAGATGCATGGTTCATCTGGATTTTTGATAAAGCCAAATTCTTTGACCGTCTCATCAAAGCAGATGTTCCAACTCCGCGATGCCTGCTTTAGTCCATAGATGGACTTAAGCAACTTGCACACCTTTCCGCTGCTCCCACTCTGAATGAAACCCTCTGGCTGGTCCATATAGACACACTCCTCTAAATTTCCATTTAAAAAAGCTGTCTTTACGTCCATTTGCCAGATCTCATAATCGTGGAAGGCAGCAATGGCAAGAAGGATCCGAATGGATTTCAGCATGGCTACTGGAGAAAAGGTTTCGTCGTAGTCCAAGCCAGGTCTTTAACGAAAACCCTTTGCTACCAGCCTAGCTTTATAGGTCTCAACCTGTCCATCTACACCAATCTTCCTTTTGAAGATCCACTTGCAACCTACGGGTTTTACCCCGTCTGGAGCAATGTCCAACGTCCATACCTTGTTGGTGTACATGGACTCCATTTCGGTCCGCATTGCATCCAGCCATTTCACTGAGTCAACGCTCTGAACGGCCTGCTGGAAGCTAGTAGGCTCATCATAATCTATGATGCAATCCTCTCGATCCCCGTCTATGAGAAAACCGCAGTATCTCTCGGGCGGATGAGTCTGCCTACTACTCCTGCGGAGTGGCGCAGGAATGTCCTGTTCTGTTGAACCCTCTGGTTCCACTAAGCTTTCAGTAACAGTCTGTGGTTCTGGAACTTCTTCCAGTTCTATTGTGTTCCCACTTATCTGGGTTTCCAAAAACTCAGTTTCCAAGAAGCGGGCATGCTGAGAAACAAAGACCTTTTGTTCCTCAGCTGAATAGAAAAGATACCCCCTAGAGTTCCTTGGGTATCCCACAAACTTACACTGTACTGAACGTGCCTCAAGCTTGTCCGCATGCTGCTTTTTTACAAAAGCTGGACATCCCCATACCTTAAGATACTTAAGACAGGGTTTCTTCCCAGTCCACATCTCATATGGGGTGGTAGGCACAGTCTTGGTGGGAGCCTTGTTCAAGAGATACGCAGCTGCTTCTAGTGCATATCCCCAGAATGATCGCGGTAACTCAGCGTTACTCATCATGGACCAAACCATATCCAATAGGGTTCGGTTCCGTCTCTCCGATACACCATTATGTTGCGGAGTGTATGGAGGAGTAAGCTGAGAGAGAATACCATTCTCTTTTAAGTAATTCAGGAATTCGGCACTTAAGTATTCTCCACCTCGATCCGATCTTAGAATCTTAATACTTTTGCCGGTCTGTTTCTCTACTTCATTCTTATACTCCTGGAATTTTCCAAAGGCCTCGGACTTATGTTTCATCAAGAAGACATAACCGTACCTTGAGAAGTCATCCGTAAATGTAATGAAGTAAGAATGTCCGCTTCGGGCATGTGTAGACATTGGACCGCACACGTCACTGTGTACGAGTCCTAAGAGCTCGCTCGCTCTTACTCCTTGTCCAGTAAACGGAGTCTTTGTCATCTTTCCTTTGAGACAAGATTGACAAGTGGCATACGATTGATATTCGAACGCATTCAAATATCCTTCTGTATGTAACTTAGTCAACCTTCTCTCATTGATGTGACCCAATCTACAATGCCATAAGAAAGTCTGATTCATTTCCGGAGACTTTCTTTTGTGTGTATTCTGGACGTTGAAAATCTGTGGTTGGTTTAACACGTATATACCATTACTCAATGTACCTGACCCAATCAAAACTTGATTAAGGTGAATGTTTACAACATTACTTACAAACGCAAATTCATAACCTTCTTTAGCAACTAAAGATACAGAAATGATATTACAAGTTGCGTTGGGTACAAAAAAGCAATTACGCAAAACCAAAACATGTCCATCTGACATTCCCAGGTGATAGTCCCCCACGGCTTTAGCATCCATGCTAGCTCCGTTCGCAACTTTGAGGGTCATGTCACCTGCCTTCAAAACACTACGGTTTCTCAACGCCTGCAAAGAATTACAGATATGAGATCCTGATCCGGTATCCAATACCCAGGAAGTAGAGTTTATTGAAAGACAGTTTTCAATAACATACACACCTGAAGCTGAAGCTGCAACCTGCTTCAATTCCTGTGTTCTGGCCTTCCAGGCCCTGCAATCATTCTTCCAGTGTCCTTTCTTATGACAATAGAAGCATTCTTCCTTATCCACAAGCTTCCCCGCTATCTTTGTTGCTTTGCCTTTTCCCTTCGTATCCACTTTACCAACACCGCCCCTTGGTTTGGCGGGGGCCTTCTTCTTCTTTCCCTTGGCTTTCGCCTTGGACCTAGAAGAAGATGATCCTCCTACAAACAAAGTGGATGTTTCCCTACCTTTCTGTAGGGTGCCCTCTGCGCTCCTCAGCATGTTGAGGAGCTCTGATAGTTCAACCTCTTTTTCTTGTAGGTTGAAGTTCAGTATAAACTGGGCGTAAGTGGAAGGAAGGGACTGGAGAACTATATCCGTATATAGCTCACTCTCCAATGTGATCCCTAGGTCAGCGAGCTCCTCAATGAAGCCGATCATCTTTAGCACATGCTCGGCTACTGATGATCCGACGGCCATTCTTGTCGAAAATAACTTTTTCGACGCTTCATATCTTGCGATACGTGATTGCTCTCCATACAGTTCTTTTGTATGGAGCAATATGGACTCCATGTCCATATTCTCATGCCTCCTCTGATGTTCGTTGTCCATCGAGGCAAGCAGGAGGCACTTGGCCTTCGCGCTATCAATCTCCCAAGTCTTGCGGATTTCCTTATCCGTGACACTGGAAGTTGGACCAGGGACAGGGGGAGCTTTGGTGGTAAGAAGATACCCCAGCTTGTCATAAGTGATTGCTATCGTGACATTCCTGAGCCAATCTTTGTAGTTTGGCCCTGTCAGTTTGTTTTTATCTAGGAGTAACTTAAGTCCAGTCATGTTGATTGGTCGCTGCAATTAGGAGAGAGAAGAAGAAACACTCAGCATGATACTCTTGCAAGTTTAGAGTGGTTTTTTAATTTGTCTAAACAGGATGGCTCCCACTGTTTCTCGAATCCCTCCTCAAACCATAAAGGAAGAATTAGTCAGAATCAATCCCACCGTACAATACTTGCTTAACCGTTCAGCCAGGCCGGTGTCGGTACTTTGAGGGAGGTTTTCCAACGCTTTCGCGAAGTTCCTTAATTAGAGAACCTCTTTTCCCTGGGGGCGTAGCCCCGCTAACACCTTTCTAGGCACCTACTAGGTTTATAGCATTGATCGTTAAGTGAGAAATTTCCCGAGGAGTAGCATATACTCACAGTAGGATCGGGATCCAAATATCATCGCGTGACGAAACTGAAAGAATCCTACCAGAATCATCACACTCCAAATGGTATGCAAATCTAGCAAGTTTCAGTACTTATGAAACTCCCGATGTGGATTTTTGCCCCATGCTCTTATGACCTTGACGAAGGTCAATAAATCATAAGTCACATGTCAAGTTCTGCCCGTCATTATCCAGGTTAATTTGAATCCACCCGTATATACCCTTGACGAAGGTCAACAAGGTAATGCGAATGTCCCAAACCAACGCATCTATCTATGCTACATATGAATACCCAATAGCTACCAATCACTATGCCTTGACGAAGGTCAACAAACACAGCTTGAATACTATTGAATATTCATACGAAACGACGGAGGGCTACGAATGGTTTTGGCAAAACCGTGAACGTAGTGAACTTGATTTGGTCGATGGAACGAGATAGCTTTTAAAAGGAGTGGCTCAAGCTCCGCATTTTAAAAGTTGTTTTTGAAAAGAACCGAGTGGTTTTTCGAAAGTGTTCCAACGACTTTAGCTTGGTTTATTATCTTGCATTAGTTCTTTTAATGCGTGATATTCTTGCATTAGTTCTTTTAATGCGTCCCATCATTTAATCCTACCATTGCAGAAAACAACCAAAATATGACGTACGCTTATGCCATTCGCATTCGCCACGGGGCCCCGTCATTACCCGTTAGGTTACTTAACTAACGACAGAGCGGGGGCTGGGCTAGCGCGTCTGTAAAACATAAGCAACGCCTAAATAATATCATATATAGATATACTGCAATGATAAACATTTCAGATCACAGATAAATACATTGGATATACTAGGAATCTGTAATTTGTACGAGCCTGTAAAAAAAACAGATTACACGGTCGCGGTGAATAGCCAAAACCCCACCCAAGACCCCTACGGGTGCGGCAAACTACCCGCCAAGTACCCGAAGCATAGCAACCTCCCTCATCTCCATGAGTAGGCCACTCGACACTTCGGCATACCCGGTAGTTTGTGCACCCCTCCATGGGTCTATCCTAGGAGCAAAAACAGTAAAAAGAAATTATACAATGACGGCTACAACCCCGACCCGGTTGTGCGGCCATACAAATAATTATTACATCAATTTACAAATTTACATGAATTGCAAGAAAAGAAAACTCTCGTCTCACAACCCCCGGCTATTCACCCGCGACAATCCAACATATTTATATACACATTCCAGCACATTACAGATCATGTATAACCCCGACCAATCGGCTTATAGCGATTAGCCGACGTTCAATACATGCAAACATCACAGATATAACCATCAAAGTCAAAGTGCAGTGAAGTTCGGAAAAAAAATACGGAATTATAGGACACCAAAAGGAAATTTCTTTTCTGGAAAATCTGGGCACATATAATATATTCCAAAAATCCCAAAACCAACACAGACACACACTGCACGAAAAACGATGCAGAGAAGACGACAAACCGCGGCGCTTCCGCGGCAAATGCCTACCTCGTGCGGCGGAAGCGCGGCGGTTTGAACGAATTAGGGCAACGTTTTTCTTAGGTGTTCACACAAAACCCTGAGCCGAATTTACAAGTGTAACGTTTTGCATTTTGAGCCAAAAAAAATTCAACAGAAACTCAGTTTTTGTAAAAGTTTGGTTTTTGGATTTTTCCGGTTCCGAACTTCGTTACACTTCACTACCAAGCTAGTTTAAGTTTAGTTAGGCTCTGATACCACTGTAAGTCCACGTTGCGACCCCCGGTTCTTACGGGGAGGCGGAAACGGTATAAAATCAAAATTTTAACGCAAGAGGCAACATGGACTAAGCTAGGTCGGGATCTTTACCTAAACTAAAACTAGCATACTAAGCTAAAGATATTTAGCTACTCGGATGAAGATGGTTATACCTAAACTTGAACTCCTTCTCTTCAAGCTCCGATGGTGGTTCGATGGCTCCTTCTCGTTGTCTCCGTACGCCGAAGATAGATCCACTTGAAAGCTCCAACCTTTAGCTCCTTCTTCGTTCTTTGAAGAAACTAGTTCACTTGGTTTGCTAAACCTAGTGAACTAGAATGAGTAGAGATGATTTAGAATGGGATTTTATCTATAGTTCTTGATTCTCAACTCATGAGACAAGAGAACCATAGATCAAGAGAGGGAGCAAGAGGTTGAGGGTGAGAGCAAGAGGAGAGCTCAAGAACAAGAGAGAGAATGAGCAAGAAAGAATGAGCAACTCTTTTGTCTTTCACCCTCTCATAATCCAAAGTGATCATAACTCATCATATCAAAAAAGTCTTATGTGATGGTTTGAAGCAACCATAAGCTTATCATGTCATGCACTCATTTTACTCAAATGAGCAAGCAAGAAAAAGTCTTTGGCATGAAATGATAACCATGGTTATCATGATGGTCAACTAGTCAAGCCTAGTCAACCGGTCAACAAGTCAACAAAAGTCAACAAGTCACCAAAGTCAACAAGTCAACAAAAGTCAACAAGTCAACAACCATATCACCATAATACTTAATTAATATAATAGTTAATCACATATCATATTCTCATTAGGGTTGAGCATAAAGTCAAAAAGTCAACGGTCAACTGTCAACAACCCTAATGAGAATCCGCTGCCTCTGCCTCCCTGTCAACTGTGCATACACACCCGCATCCGCGTTCCGAGGAACACGAATGCAAACTGGATAAATCCAATCCCATAAGGTACACTAGGATCTGGCTTAAACCAAAGCCCGCTAGTGTAAACTGTCCGGACACTGTACGTGCACAAGTGCACGGATGTGACCGAACCCTGTCGCAAAACCATGCGACCTGTCGCAATACCATGCGATCTCTACTCTTTTGCCTAAAGGAGAAAAGCTTTCTGTGTGGGACTCTAAAGACTCGACACTACGCTGGCAGTGGGTTTAACCACAGACCGCAAGCGGCACTAGCTGTGCGTAACGGTCCCCAGGTAATGCCGACAAGAAGACCGACGAGGCGAAACCCATCTGAACTCCTACTGAGCCTGAGCGTGACATTCTCCGTACAGTCCGGTCTGTTCGTCTGATACATCGTATGGCGGGCCTAGGGGGCGGTAAACGTCAGTCCCCCAATAGCGGTACAAGTCGTGCCGGAGTGAAGCCCAATACACCCTGAGATAACACTGGAAACCTACCAGTATATCTCGTTTGCCCTGGCCAGGGACTACTCGTGTAATGGCTCTCCTAGACACAGCGCGATGTCAACCCCCAATACCGGGAGAGACGAATCCTGTCTAACCGTCACTGCCTCCAAGTGCTTCGGGACTGCACCCAACCACCACCTGTTTGCACGACTCCTTTGAACCGTGGTAGGGTAGTGATCAAAGTACAGTGGGAACACACTCGAGGCGGAGTGACAGTGTCAAGTCAGCGGACTAAGCTGTACTCATGTCACCTGGGAACTGATAACTGACGATAGGTATAATACCAACTAGTCAGTTCCCGACGAGTCCTGTCCAGTGTACCCGTAACCTAACGAGCACCCGCATACTATCTCAAGTACGACGTACTGACGGCTGTGGGACAGACCATCTCCCACACTGGGATGAGAAGCGCATGCGCTGGTCTACTCCGGAGTATCGATGCCCTGTCTCGATAGTCCTGCGACCAGGGACCTGAATAAGGATGTGCTTATAGATTACCCAGCCCCCACTAGTGTGACTGCCATCACAACGCTGGTAATCAAGCAAAGATCCTAAGGGCTCCACTAATGCGTATAAGTGATATACTGAAATAAACACAAGTACACATTGAAGTAGAAACAAACCAAGTAGCATACTACTATTTTGAGCAAGATTGTATATACAAGGTGAATATCCCAAGCATCCATTAAGTAATATACAAACTAGTATGATACAGTAATGGCCTCTAGGGCATATACACTAACACTAACGAGTTAAGTCCAAACTTTGGTAGGGTTTTGTTTTAAGATCTAAGAATGAGAATAAGTTGATAAAAAGGCTTGCTAGGGTTAGGATTAGGTCAGTTCAAAATAGGGATCTTCTCACTTCTTTCAATACCTTAGTTGTGAATAAAGGTGTTAGGGTAATCGGCAACAACGTGTATTAACACGACTAGGAAGAAACTTAGTTTCTTCCTTTTGGTCCGTGTCCGTCCGTTCTTGGCTCTTAGCCCTAATCTTCGGTTATTTCAACCACAACCGGTCTAACTAGGGAATCACCGCTATCATGTAGAATAGGGTGCCGTAGTGAGCGGATTATGGTAGATTTAAAGGGAGTCCGTATTAAAATTATTTGGGTAAAGAAAGGAGTGAGAGAGATTTCCTTCTCTCAAACCTTCCCTTTGCTACCCTTAACAAGTGAAGAATTACTCACTCATTAGGAAGATAAAAATAAAATTCATTTTTTTTATTTTTATTGATGACCTAAATTGCAGATAAATAAAGAACAAATAAAAGTGCAGATAATAAATTGCAGATAAGAAGAATGCGAGATTAAATAAAAGACTTACTTTATTGATGACCTCTCAAGAACGCATTACAATTGAATTTAAAATTTAGATCTAGAATATAAAAAAGAGGAATAAAAAATAAAGAAAGGCATGCCTTCATTTGTCTTTGAACCCTCCTATTTATAGATAGGAAAAAACCCTAGGTTTACATTCTGATCCATATATGAAATTACAAAACAACCCCAAACACCGAGTCAAAGCACCGACACCCCACCGACATGTGCAGAGCACGGCCGCCTAACCGCGGCAGAATAGCCTGTTTGGCCGCGGTTCTGCGGCCATTTGGTGGGTTCATAGGCCCATTATTTTAGGGTTTCTTAAAGTTTCTTTTATCTTCTGTTTTCTTTACTTGGTTTCTTATAATATCTTGAGTTCTCTTCAAGATATTCAATAGTGGACTTTTGCCTTGAGTTCCGCATTTGAAGTCTTGGATCTTGTGCTGCCCTTGTGCTTTGCGCATTGAAATGCTCAATGATTTTCCATTTGTTCCTTGAACTCGTAGGTGGCATTATACGGATAGTGTGCGGAAACCCGTATTTCTCTGTTTGTTGGTCGTAGTCCCATATTTGTAGCGAATTTTCATGAATTTCACTGTAAAGAGCTGAGAACCTGTAACCTGCAACTATTTAGCAGACATGGATCAAAAGTACCTACTTATATGTAATGTGATTAAGAATGGGCGTTATAAAAATGCAAAAATCTGATATGAACAGCTGCCGAAGATTCGGATCCCCACAATCATTAAACCCCGGCCTACCCTAGGCAGGGGGAATCTGTAGTACGCAGGACAAGCGACGCGTACTCCCATCTCAATAGGGTGACGAAAAACACCCTATAGGCATGATTTTCTATTTTTGTGAAAAATAGAAATGAGGTGGAAAATAAGAGCATGGGTTGAAGAATGGCTTTTATCATTGTTTATTTGTTTGTGTGCAATATTGAAGTATGGCTCAATTTTAATAATTGAGATATTTTCCATACTTCAGTAATGCAACACAAGGGTGTAGCCATTCTAACACTTATGAGTTTTTTCTTGACTTGAGCTCTCTCTTGAGTTGCTCTCTTGCTCACATCTTCTTCTTCCTCTTCATGCCTCAAAGCCCCAATCCCTCACATGTGATTTGAACCATGGAGCTTTGAAAAAATCCTAGTGATCAATACACACCCCTACTTCACCATCCTACACTTGATTAGCGATCAAGTGTAGCGTGTTTTCTTCACTAAAGAGTTTGGTGAAGAGGTAGCTTGAATTGGCGGACTTCGGGTGGATCATCTTCGGCGCGAAGATCATCGGAAGAAGTTTGCACCAACTTGAAGTGGAGCCTAGCGGAGTCGCGTGGGCTACATCCTAGAGCTTGTGAAGTGAAGGACTCAATCTACGAGGGTATAATCTCTTTCATTAGTTTTTCATATCATCATAGGTTAAACCTTAATTATTCTAGTTAAGATCTTGGTTAGTCTAACTTAGCACCTAAAATTTTTTAATTTGGCATACTTGATACTACTAAAACCTTGTTGTGGTGCTAGGGTAGTGTTTTATTGTATCAGAGCCAAGCTAGAAAATTTGGGTAGGTCTTTACGATGTTATAGTGTTCGATCGGATTTTCGAAACCCGCAAAATATCTAGTTTCTGTCGATTTTTCAAAAGTTGGAATTTTGGTGATTAAAAATATGCAGAAAATCATGCAGGTTTTTCTGTGGAGCCCCATGAAATTTGAAGCTCTAACTCCAACATAGCGCCGCGGAACCGCGGCCCAAACCTAAGTTTGGCCGCGGTTCCGCCGCCGTTTTGTGGTGTTTTGGGCTCTTGTTTCATGTGCTGCTCCAAGGTTATATTTGGCACTTTCTGGATATTTTTAAAGATACTCAAGATGTTGAGGTCTCTGGATTTTGTGGGCGTTTGTTAAATCGATCGAAATGTTTAATGTCGTTTATACTTTGATGATATGTGATACAATTGTTAGAATCCGGAATAATTAGTTTTTTGAAAACTAGTTAGTATATTGTAAATCTAGCCGTTTAGTCTCGTTTGATCGATTGCCACGGAGTTTTGATTCAGATCAAAACTCCATCGCAATTGCGTATAGTACGCGATCACTTAGTCGGTAATCTTGTTGAATTATCCGACAGATTATTGAAAAGGGTTTTCAATTTGAGACTAAAATACAATGTTTATACGTTAGGCATGAAATTCGGATTATGAGATATTCCGGGTTTATGATGTCTAAGGATATTGAGGATTCTAATTATTGTAGTTTTTCGTTTCTTTTCTGCGACCGTAAGTGTAATATGTGGGGTATCCTGAATCTCGTTGCTATATATCAAAGAAATTCGGGATGCGCGTATTTACTTACGTTGATGACATAAGATGTTATGTGTTGCTGGAGATATATTTTATTGGATCGTCGTGATTGAATAGCCGGGGGTTTTATGTGAGATGAGATTTTTTTCATTTTCATTCATGTAAAATATGTATGTAGTATTCTTTTATTGGGGCACTTCCGGGTTGAGGATGATGTCACCATTGATGTATATTATTTACTTTTCCACTTTAGGATAGACTTAAGGCGGGGAGAATAAGTAACCGAGTTCTAGAGTCCAGTGGGAGACCATCTCAAGGAGTTGAGACCGGGTCTCCTAACTCTTGAATTGGTAGGGTTACTTGCTGCTCTCGTAGGGGTCTAGGGATGTGGGTTTGGATATTCATCACGACCGTGGAATCCGTGTTTTACATTACTGGCTAAATTTAAAACATGGACATCCTAGTATATCCGATATTTCATTTGTTGCTTCTGCTGCTTGGTTCTGTGATGTGATTATATAACTGCGTAAGACGAATGTTATATCATATATATGATTAATAATAAACATTGCTTATGTTTTGCACCCGCGCTAGTCCAACCCCCGCTCTGCCATTAGTTAAGTAACCTAACGGTGCATGACGGGGCCCCACGGCGAATGCTGATGGCATAATCGTACGTTCTATTTTCGTTTCATTTTTCCTGTGATGTTTAGGAAACATTAAATGATGAGATTTCGTTAATGAGATTAATGAAAGAAAAGAAACCTAAAGATGTTATAGAATCAAGATTTTAAAAACTGTTAGCTCTAGTTCCTGCTTTGCATAGTGGTATTCCTTGATGAATATCCAGCACCTCATTCGATGAGGAAAGAGCCGAGATCCCTTCACCGGAGTGACCTCTTTAGCGAAACTAGCAAATGCTATAACTTACTCGTTTAATTTTGATAGCTGCTCTAGTTCTTGTTTTGCATGGTGGTATTCCTTATAGAATATCCAGCACCTCATTCGATGAGGAAAGAGCCGAGATCCCTTCACCAGGAGTGACCTCTTTAGCAAAACTGGAAAATGGTACAAAACTATTCGATTTTTAAACGGAGCTTAAAACACTCCAAATCACTAGATTCTACAACAATATCAAGTTCATTATGCTCATATTTTTCTTAAAAACCTGCGTAGCCCTCCGTCATTTCAGATAAGTACTATTTAGTATTCGTGCTGCGTTTGTTGGCATGCGTCAAGATGTAGTGTGCGGTAGCTGATTAGTGCTTCTCTACATCATGTGATGCGGTTGGATTAGGGTAGTCGTACGGCGTTGTTTGACCTGCGTCAAGGGTCGTACGAGTGGGTTTAATTCAATCAAGAAATCAACGGGTTGAGCTTGACTACCGTCCTATGGGTTGTTTGGCCTACGTCAAGGTCACAGGGCGTTAGGGGTAAAAACAATTATTGGGAATTTCAAGTGTTGAAATTTGCAATGAGATTGCATACCTTCTATATGATAGTTGGATTCGGATATCCACTGCGAGTAAGAGTTACTCCTGGGAGAATTTTGCACTTTACAATTAACTGATCTAGTATGTGTCTAGAAAGTTGTCAACGGGGTTATGCCTCTAGGGAAACGAGGTTTATTTTAATTAGGTCCGTGCGAATGCATAAGGAACCTCCCTCGGAGTACCGAAACTAACCTGGTTGACCGGTTAGCAAACTTGTAGAATGTAATTAATCCCCGCTAATCTTACCTTTTAGGGTTTGAAGGAAGATTTGATAAAAACAGTGGGAGGTATCCTGATTAGATAAGATAATAAACAATCTAATTTTGCA
Source organism: Agapanthus africanus (assembly GCA_030015575.1). Lineage (NCBI taxonomy): Eukaryota > Viridiplantae > Streptophyta > Magnoliopsida > Asparagales > Amaryllidaceae > Agapanthus > Agapanthus africanus. The sequence goes on from JASDDO010000024.1 coordinate 815,829,656, forward strand.
AGAGGCACACAAAGCGATTATCCTCCTCTCTCTCCTGGTAGCGACCAATGACATGCCTTAATCAAGATAATAATATGGATGTATTGACCGAAGCTACTTATTATACTAGGCTAGGTTCTGCTCTATCTTATGACTGTCATAAGTCTGAGCAAGGAATAGAGGATTATCAGGATTCCCATGCAACCCGATCGAAGAAAAAGCATGTTGATGCATCGTATTTGAGTGTGTTCGTAACCGAGAATTGTTTCTCAGTTTACTCTACGTCCTGAGTATTAGATACCGGATCAGGATCCCGCGTATGTAATTTGTTACATGGGCTAAAGAAAGGTAGAGAACTGGGAAATGGTGATATGTCTCTAGTAGTAGGGAATGGTGCAATTGTTGCAGCCAAAGCAGTTGGCAAAATCACCATGTATTAAGTAGTAATACATTGATTCTAAAAACGAATGTTTTTACGTACCCTCGATGATGTGCAATATCATATTCATCCCTTTATTTGGATAAAGAAAGATATAACTTTGCATTAGAGAAAAATGTTATGAACGTTTTCCTAAATCAAGTGTTGATTGGGTTTGGTACGTTGTTTAACGATATATACATTCTAAATCAAACTACAGTTCTAAGCGTACAGAACACACACAAGAAGAAAAGTTCAGAAATGAACGAAGTCTTCTTGTGGCATCGTAGACTAGGTCATGTCAATACGACAAGACTAGCTAAGTTACATAAAGATGCATATTTAAATCTTTTTGAATTTATATCTTATAAAACTTGCCAGTCATGTCTCAAAGGCAAGATGAACAAAACCCCGTTTACTGGAAACGGAGAAAGAGCTACTGAACTCTTGGGACTCATACATAGTGATGTATGCGGTCCTATGTCTACATATGCCAGAAATGGTTCCTCGTAGTTTATTACATTCATCGATGATCTCTCAAGGTTTGGACATGTGTTCTTGTTGAAACACAAGTCTGAAGCTTTTGAGAAATTCAAGGAATATAAGTACGAAGTAGAGAACCAGACGAGTAAAAGTATTAAAGTCTTTGAATTTGATTGAGGAGGAGAATACTTGAGCATGGAATTCCGGAATTATTTAAAAGAGAATGAGATTCTCTCTCAGCTTACTCATCCATATACACCATAGCATAACGGTATATCGGGGCGGAGGAATCGCACCCTATTAGATATGGTGCACTCTATGAAGAGTAATGCTGAATTTCCTATTTCCTTTTGGGTTATGCAGTTGAGATATCTGCATTCCTATTGAATAGAGTTCCGACCAAATCCGTTGCCTACCACTCTATATGAGATATGGAATGAAAAGAGACCATCTCTTAAACAAGTTAAGATATGGGGTTGTCCGGCCTATGTTAAAAGCAAAATCCGGACAAGCTCGATGCAAGGTCAGTTCTGTACAAGTTTGTAGGATATCCCTAACATACGCGAAGGTATATCTTCTACCACACCGAGGAACAAAATGTGTTTGTTTCTCGGAATTGCCACCTTTTTAGAAAAGAAATTTCTTGTAAAAGAAATTAGTGGTAATGAGGTAGAACTGGAAGAGTTCCAGCTGAAGAAACTAGAACTGATGATTTGGTGGAACCGGAGGATCTAATAGTACCCAACGAACTCCAGCCACTCCGCAAATCTAGTTGGGTTCCTCATCCACCAGAGAAATACTGCGGTTTTCTCATAGATAGTGGAAGCGAGGATTGCATCATGGAAGATGATGACCCAAATAGTTTCGAGCAGGCCATCATGAGTGGTGACTCTGTGAAATGGCTGGATGCTATGCGTCTGAGATGGAATCCATGTACACCAACAAAGTATGGACTTCGGATGGTCCTCCTGAAGGGGTAAAACCCATCGGGAACAAGTGGATCTTTGAGAAAGATAATTGGTGTAGATGGAAAAGTTGATACTTTCAAAGCTAGACTTATAGCAAAAGGTTTCGTCAACGACCAGGTGTGGACTATGACGGAACCTTTTCTCCAGTGTCTATGCTTAAGTCCATCGGGATCTTACTTGCTATTGCTGCATATCATGACTACGAAATCCGGCAGATAGATATTAAGACCGCTTTTCTAAATGATGATTTAGAAGAGAGTGTGTACATGACAAAGCCAGAAGGCTTTGTAGACAGTGGGAGCAGAGGAAGCATGTGCAAGATGCTTAAATCCATCTGCGGATTAAAGTAGGCATCGCGGAGCTGGAACATCTGTTTCGATGAAGCTATCAAAGAGTTTGACATCATCAAAAATCGTAGATGAACCTAGTATATTCAAGAAAGTTGTAGAGAGTAAGGTTGTCTTCCTCGTATTGTACATAGATGACATACTCTTGATAGGAAAGGGTGTTCCGATGATACACTCGGTCAAGCTCTTCTTATCACACGAGTTCTCCATGAAAGATCTTAATGATGCCTCCTACATCCTAGGGGTTAAGATCTATAGAGATAGATCTAAGAGGATGTTTGGATTGTCCCAATCTAGGTACATAGTGTAGGGTTCCTAGGCACCCTAATGAGGTCTCACAAGGCATCGATCATGCCAAATTAAAATTTTAACGGTGCCGAGAAACTCGACTACGGATCGTTTGCTAGAAAACTAGGCGAAAAAGCTAACTAGTTAACACTTAACTAAGGGAATACGGAAATACAACCTTTGTAGATCCGGTGCTCCACCTCCATAGCTCCGCAACGAAGTCCTCTCCGCTGTCCAAATCAAATCCAGGCTCTAGCGTCGGCTTCGTCGGAGAATGGGCAAGCTAGGTCGTCGATGTCCATGCCGAAGATGATCTACGTCGAGGCATCGCTAAATCAAGCTCCGACTTCACCAAGTCAAGAAACTTGTGAAGTAAACACACTCTACTACTTGGCAAGAGGTAGAGGATGAAGAAATAGGAGTTGGGTTCAATTTAGAATTGGATTTCTCACTCTTTATCATCAATCACCATTGATGACCTAAGCTTTTCTTCTTGAGTTCAAGGAAGAAGAAGAAGAAAAGATATGATATGATGAATAAATATTGAAAAAGAAAATCAATACTTATCATAACATGAACCATGGTCAAGTGTAGAGATTAAACTAGGGTTAATGGAGTGGTTAGGGTTAAGCATGAGACAAAATGGTTACTTAGGTCAAAGCTTCATGAAGCTTCAACTAGAATCCAAAACAAGCCACCATTTTCCTTTATGCTATTCATTTTTCCAAAAAGAATAAATGAACAAATAAATGAATAAGAAAATGTAAACCCTAACCATTACATAACCATGGTTTAAACTTTACACAAAACACAAGTAAACATGTATCATCAAACATGATACAATCAAGTGCACAAAATCATATCGCATATGCAATGCGCACACCCGAGTGAGAAAATCCATTTTAAAGTGAACCGATACTAGTTGATGCAAAGTAATATATCAAATATATAATTATGCATTAAATCATTAAATCAACACTTGATTTAACGATCCAGTCATGACGCACATAACCGACTGGTATCATTAGTAACATCTTATCGAATCAACACTTGATCCGATAACCCGGCTATATCGCATATAACCGATCAATGTCACATCGCGAGAATCGAATACAGTATCACATACTTGTATTATTCTCGGTCCCGCACATATCTCATATGCGCTCCTATTTCGTTTCGCTTGAGCCAGGAAACCTCTGTGTAGGACTCTAAAGACTCGTCAATACGCCGGCAGCAGATGATGATCATATCAAACATCCACAAGCCGCAAGCGGTCTGCTAAACGTAACGGCCACCCGGGTATTGAGCGATCTGAAGATCGACGAGCAAGCCTGCTCACACTCCAGTGAATCCAACCAGTAACACTACCGTACAGTCCGGTCTGATCGTCTGATCTGTCGCATATCTCGCCTAGGGGTGGTAAACGTCAGACCCCAATAGCTCGATAAGTCGTGTCGATATGAGGTCTATAACTGTTCGAGAAACTACTGGTAACACTTACCAGTAAATCTCAGCAACCCTGGCCAGGGATTTCCTGTTATAGCCAATCGAACACAGCGCAACATCAACTCCCTATACCGGGAGAGACGAATCCCCTCCTATCGCTCATTGCCTCCATGTGACTCGGGACTGTACCCAAAAACCACCGTTTTGCACGCCCTCTTGGACGTGGTAAGATGGAAATCAAAGCACAGTGGGAACCACACAAGACTCTATGACGATCTCGGGTCAACAGACTACTCTGTACCAGTGTCACCAGAGAACTGCCATCTGACGTGAGGTATAATACCATCTGGGAGTTCTCGGCGAGCCCGTCCAGTGTACCCAGTCTCTACTGAGCACCCGTATATCATCTCTGATGTCAAACACCAATGGATATGGGATCATCCATCGCCCATCTGTATGGGTCGAGAAGGTACACACTAGTCTACTCTGGTATATCGATGCCCCGTCTCGATACACCCTCGACTAGGGACTTTGAAGGATGTACTTATGGACTACCACGTCCCCACTAGTATGATCCGCATCATAGTCCAGGTAGTCAAGCACACATCCTAAGGGCTTTACCAACATGTAACAGAGAGACAATCAGTATACACGTTAAGGTAAAGTTCAACCAGATAGCATACTATCATGTCGAGCAAGAAAGTCCTCCCTATATATGTCCCAGCATCCACTACAATATACATCCTGTGTACAGTAATGGCCTCTAGGGCATACATATAACTAACAATCTCCCACTTGCACTAGGGCCATCTGTAGCTGTGGTTGTAGTATCTCATACTCAACCATCCCATAAAAGTCTCTCTCTGGGAACAGGCCTTTGTGAGTGGATCCGCTGTGTTGTCCTCTGAGTCTACTCTCCTAACCTCGATCACCCTGGAGATCAACTATCTCCATGATCAGGCGATGCTGCCTTATAATAAGTCTGGATCACTGATGGGGCCGGCGTTCCTCGGCATGAGCCACAACTCCATTGTCACACAATGGTAGGAACGTAGTTCATCTCATGAACTAATATACACCCAAACATCCTTTTTGGTAGCATCTTAAGTAGCGATGTATCCTGCCTTTATCGTCTAGTATGTCACGGTATCCAGCTTGGAACTCTTCCAACATACCGTCCTTTTACTGAGGGTAAAGACAATGCCTGTGACTGACATTCAGTCGTCTTTATCACCCTGGAACCCTTCCAGTGATTCTCCCCAGGATCAATTGATACTATCTCACTACAACTAGTGAGAATCCCAACATCCAATTAAATCTATCTCATAGATCCAAAACTCAGGATTTAGGAGGTATCAATTTGATCCTATGTGGAGAATCATTGTGACAGACGGAGATTGATCGAGCGTAGCATATGAAAACTCCTTTCTTATCAAGAGTATGTCATCCACGTACTCTACGAGGATCACCACCATACTCCCTACTACCTTTTTGTTTATACAAGGTTCATCTACCATTTTGATGATATCAAACTCTTTGAATACTTCATCAAAACAGATGTTCCAACTCCGCGATGCCTGCTTTATCCTATAAAACATCTTGCACACGTTTCCGCTGCTCCCACTGTCTACGAAGCCCTCTGGCTGTGTACTTATAGACGCTCTCTTCTAAATCATCATTTAGAAAAGCAGTCAAGACACCCAACCACCAGATATCGCAGTCATGGTATGTAGCCGTGGCAAGTAGGATCTGGATGGACTTAAGCATAGTCACTTGAAAAGGTTTCATCATGATCCAGGCCTGGTCGATGACGAAAAGCTTTAACAAGTCTAGCTTTGAAAGTCTCAACTTTTCCATCTACACCAAGTAATCTTCTCAAGATATACTTGTTCCTGATGGGGATTTAACCCTTCAGATATTGCAACCAAAGTCCATACTTTGTTGGTGTATAAGGATTCCATCTCAGATCACTAAGCATCCAGCCATTCTTATAGAGTCTTACTCTCGATGGCCTGCTCGAAACTAGTTGGGTCATCATCTCATGATGCAGTCCTCGCTCCCACTGTCATAGAGAAACCTATGTATCTCTCAGGTGGGTGAGAAAACCCTACTAGATCGGCGGAGAGGCTGAGGTTCATTGGTAACTATTGAATCCTTTGGTTCTACCAATTCATCTGCTGTAGTTTGTATAGCTGGAACATTTCCAGTTCTACATAACAGATCTTGCCTCGAGCTTGTCCGGATTTTGCTTTTTGGACATAGCCCGGACAACCCCAAATCTTAACCAACTTAAGATATGGGCTCTTCCTATTCCATATCACATATGAAACGGTAGGCAACTGATTTGATTGGAACCCTTTTCAATAGGTATGCAACTTCATAAGTGCATAACTCCCAAAAAGGAAAAAGGTAACTCAGTATTACTCATCATAGAGCACATCATATCAAATAGGGTGTATCTGCTCCGCCCCGACATACCAACGTGCTATGGTATATACGGAGGAGTAATGCTGAGAGAGAATCTCATTCTCCTTTAGAATAGTCCAGGAATTCCGTGCTCAAGTATTCTCCTCCTTGATCGCATCAAAGGACATAATACTTATACCCGCATTCTGGTTCTCTACTTCTAACTTATATTCTGTGATTATCTCAAAAGGTTCGGACTTGTGTTTCAACAGGAACATAGGTCTGAAACTCGAAAGATCATCAGAGAACGTAATGAAGTAAAAGAACCGGTCTTGGCATGTGTAGACAGGGGACCTACATACATCAACATGTATCATCCCAAGAGTTTACTAACTCTTTCTCTGTTTCCAGTAAACGGAGCTATGATCATCTTATCTTTGTGACATGACTGGCGAGTTTCACAAGATGTAAATTCAAACTGATTTAAATATGCATCTATATGTAACTCTAGCTAGTCGGGTCACATTGATATGACCTAGTCTACAATGCCTCAAGAAAGATTCGTTCATTTCTGAACTCTTCCTCTTGTGTGTGTTCCATATACTAAGAACTGTAGTTTGATTTAGAACATCAACGCTTTTAGATAACGTGCCTGAACCGATCAACTTTTGATATAGGAAATGTTCAAAACATTATCCGACAATACAAAATTATATCGTTTCTTTACTAATAAAGAGACGGATATGATTTTGTATATCAGGTTCGGTATCTAATAACATTCGTTCAGAATCAATGTATTGGTAATACAGGGTGACAGTGACCAACAGACTTGGCTGCAACTCTTGCCCCGTTTTCTGTCTCATGAAACTTATCACCCGTTCTCAGTTCTCTACCTTTCTGTAGCCCTATGTAACAGATTACATATCTGGGATCCTGATCTGGTATCACATACCCAGGACGTAAAGGATACTGAGAAACAATTCTGTATAATGAACACACCCGAAGATGATGCATCATCATGCACTCTCTTCGTTTGGGCGGCACGGGAAATCTGGTATTCCCCAAATTCCTGCTCTGTCTTATAACAATTATAAGTTGGAGCGGGACCAACGTTCCCCAGCTCAGTATAACAAGCGGGTTCGGTCAATAATCCGTATTATTATCTTGATTAAGGCGTGATATGGTCGCTACCAGCAGAGAGAGAGAGACGAAAACACTCAGCGTGCGCTCTTGCAAGAATAGATTGGTTTTTATTTTATCTAATCAGGATGGCTCCCACTGCTTTTTATCAAATCTTCCTTCAAACCCTAAAAGGAAAGACTAGCCGGGATTAATTACACACTACAAGTTCGCCAATCTTTCAGCCAGGCCAGTGTCGGTACTTTGAGGGAGGTCCCCCGTGCTTTCGCACGAACCTAATTAATGTAAACCTCGTTTTCCCAGAGGCGTAACCCCGTTGACACCTTTCTAGACACCTACTTGATCGGCTAATTGTAATGTATAAAACTCTCCCAGGAGTAACTCTTACTCGCAGCGGGTATCGGGGTCCAACTATCTCATAGAAGGTATGCAATCTCATTGCAAATTTCAACACTTGAAATTCCCGATAATATTTTGCCCCTAGCAGCTATATGACCTTAACATAGTCAACAAATCATAAGTGCTAGTCAAGTTCAACCCGTCATTTCCCGATTGAATTAAACCCACCCGCACGACCCTTAACATAGTCAACAAAGTCGCACGACTACCCTAATCCAATCACATCATATGCTTATGCAGATAAGCACTAATTAGCTACCGCACACTACGCCTTAACATAGTCAACAAACGTAGCACGAATACTAACCAGTACTTATCTGAAATGACGGAGGGCTACGACAGGTTTTTCTGAAAACCTATTGCGTAATGAACTTGATATCGTTGTAGAATCAAATGATTTTAAAATAGAGTGTTTTTGAGGCTTTTCTAGTTTTGCTAAAGGAGTCACTCCCGATAAAGGGATCGTCGGTCCTTTCCTCGTCGAATGAGGTGCGGGATATATCACATATATCACTGTGCAAAGCAAAAACTCTTAAAAGCAATCAAAAGACAAACCGAGGTTGTAGCATCTGCCAGTTATTGCTAAAGGAGTCACTCCCGGTGAAGGGATCTCGGTCCTTTCCTTATCGAATAAGGTGCAGGATATATCATATATACCTCTGTGCAAAGCAAGAACTGTAGCTACCTGTTTTATTTTGAAATTTGATTCTACAACATCTTAGGTTTCTTTTCTTTCATTAATCTCATTAATGAAGTCCTATCATTTAAGTACCTAAATATCACAGATAGATATGACGTACACTTATGCCATCCGCATTCGCCTCGATGTCCCCTCGTGCACCGTTAGGTTAGGTAACTAACGACAGAGCAGGGCAGGGCTAGCGCGGGTGTAAAACATAAGTAACGTCTATATAATATATCATATATACTATATACTGTATCTATCACAGAACATCACATGATCACATCACAGATATCGCAGCAGAAGAAACATATGAAATATTGGATATACTAGGACGTCCGTGTTTTCAATACGAGCCAGTATAAAACACGGATTCTACGGTCGTGATGAATAGCCAAACCCACACCCCTAGACCCCTACGAGAGCGGCAAGCAACCCTACCAATTCTGGAGTTAGGAGACCCGGACTCGACTCCTCGAGTTGGTCTCCCACTGGACTCCAGAACCCGGTTACTTGTGCCCTCCTCCTTGGGTCTATCCTAGTGCGGAAAAGTAAATAATATACAAAGGGTGACAACTTCTGCAACCTGGAAGCGCCCCAATAAAAGAATATTACATACAAGTTTTTACATGAATGAAAATTAAAAACACTCATCTCACATAAAAAAACCCGGCTATTCAAACACGACGATCCAATATAACATATCCAGCAACACATAACATCACATGTCATCAACGTAAGTAAACATGCGTATCCCAATTGTCGTTGACGTATAGCAACGAAACCGGCGATATCACATATTACACTTACGGTCACAGAAAAGAAAGTGTAAAACTACAACAGTTGGAATCCGCAAACACCTCAGACATCGCATGCCTGACCAAATGAATTACTTAGACATCGCATGCCTAACAATTATAAACCCCGCATTTTAGTCTCATTATCGAAAACACTTTTCAATATCGAGTCGGGAAATTTAACAAGATTCCCGACAGTCTGATCGAATGCTCGTCGCAAACTTCTGTAGACGGCCGCACCCCCGATACCGTCGACGAAGTGCACCAAGACGAAACACCGCTGCCGCGAGCACCCGAACGGATGCTTTCGGCGACGGGGTTCTCCTACAGTCACTTGGTCGGGGCTATGGGGTGAGGCTGTCTATTAAGTTTATCCGGCGAGTATCCGCGTACGCTACGTGATTGCGACGGACTTTTGATCACATCAAAATTCCGTGGCAACCGATCAAGTGAGACTAAATTGCTAGATTTACAACATTCATTCAGTTATCTCATAACTGATGCGAATTCCAATTATTGTATCCCATTCTAGATAAATAGAAAATGTTAAACTTTCCGATCGAACAATCGAACACCCAAGTTTTCCCAATACAGATCAACACATGGAATAAGTCTAACAACATTCAGTTCGTACCTCAGTACCAACGGTCCAGCCGTAGAAGGGTCAAGCCAACGCCTCACATGTGGCACGCCGTACTGCCCCAAACCCGAAGGTTCAAAGGGCAGTTCAAGACGGTCACAAAATCGAGTTAAGGTTTGTTGTCTTCTAGAGGGTCCATCGAGTTACTTGCACTACTTAGAACGTCGTTAAACTTCGGAAAATTCCAACACTTGGAAATTTCCCGACAGGGGAAAAATTGGGTATTTATATCCGGTCGAACTTTTTAACATATTCTAAAAATTTATCCGCAAAGCCACATAGACAAAATTTGATACTCCGATCGAAACACCGAATCCCCAAAACAACTGCAGAAAATTCAACTCTTGAATAAATATTAAAAATTCCCAGAAAATCAAACTCCAGAAAATAGGAATTACTGTGCAAAGAAAAGTCAAAGAGTCTACAGTCTCGCCGCGGAACCGCCGCGCCACGTGGGCTTAGGCCGCGGTTCCGCGCCATCATGACGGAGTTACAGCTCCGTTTTGCACAGTATTTCATAATAAACCCTGCTTGATTTTCTGGATATTTTTAATCTTTAAAAATCCACATTTTTAAAAATTGTACAGAGAGCATATTTTGGGTTTCGGTTTTGGGTCGTTCGGACTTCAAAATCCGTCTAGACTTCGCCTAAGGCTCTAGCTAGGCTCTGATACCACTGTAGGGTTCCTAGGCACCCTAATGAGGTCTCACAAGGCATCGATCATGCCAAATTAAAATTTTAACGGTGCCGAGAAACTCGACTACGGATCGTTTGCTAGAAAACTAGGCGAAAAAGCTAACTAGTTAACACTTAACTAAGGGAATACGGAAATACAACCTTTGTAGATCCGGTGCTCCACCTCCATAGCTCCGCAACGAAGTCTTCTCCGCTGTCCAAATCAAATCCGGGCTCTAGCGTCGGCTTCGTCGGAGAATGGGCAAGCTAGGTCGTCGATGTCCATGCCGAAGATGATCTACGTCGAGGCATCGCTAAATCAAGCTCCGACTTCACCAAGTCAAGAAACTTGTGAAGTAAACACACTCTACTACTTGGCAAGAGGTAGAGGATGAAGAAATAGGAGTTGGGTTCAATTTAGAATTGGATTTCTCACTCTTTATCATCAATCACCATTGATGACCTAAGCTTTTCTTCTTGAGTTCAAGGAAGAAGAAGAAGAAAAGATATGATATGATGAATAAATATTGAAAAAGAAAATCAATACTTATCATAACATGAACCATGGTCAAGTGTAAAGATTAAACTAGGGTTAATGGAGTGGTTAGGGTTAAGCATGAGACAAAATGGTTACTTAGGTCAAAGCTTCATGAAGCTTCAACTAGAATCCAAAACAAGCCACCATTTTCCTTTATGCTATTCATTTTTCCAAAAAGAATAAATGAACAAATAAATGAATAAGAAAATGTAAACCCTAACCATTACATAACCATGGTTTAAACTTTACACAAAACACAAGTAAACATGTATCATCAAACATGATACAATCAAGTGCACAAAATCATATCGCATATGCAATGCGCACACCCGAGTGAGAAAATCCATTTTAAAGTGAACCGATACTAGTTGATGCAAAGTAATATATCAAATATATAATTATGCATTAAATCATTAAATCAACACTTGATTTAACGATCCGGTCATGACGCACATAACCGACTGGTATCATTAGTAACATCTTATCGAATCAACACTTGATCCGATAACCCGGCTATATCGCATATAACCGATCAATGTCACATCACGAGAATCGAATACAGTATCACATACTTGTATTATTCTCGGTCCCGCACATATCTCATATGCGCTCCTATTTCGTTTCGCTTGAGCCAGGAAACCTCTGTGTAGGACTCTAAAGACTCGTCAATACGCCGGCAGCAGATGATGATCATATCAAACATCCACAAGCCGCAAGCGGTCTGCTAAACGTAACGGCCACCCGGGTATTGAGCGATCTGAAGATCGACGAGCAAGCCCGCTCACACTCCAGTGAATCCAACCAGTAACACTACCGTACAGTCCGGTCTGATCGTCTGATCTGTCGCATATCTCGCCTAGGGGTGGTAAACGTCAGACCCCAATAGCTCGATAAGTCGTGTCGATATGAGGTCTATAACTGTTCGAGAAACTACTGGTAACACTTACCAGTAAATCTCAGCAACCCTGGCCAGGGATTTCCTGTTATAGCCAATCGAACACAGCGCAACATCAACTCCCTATACCGGGAGAGACGAATCCCCTCCTATCGCTCATTGCCTCCATGTGACTCGGGACTGTACCCAAAAACCACCGTTTTGCACGCCCTCTTGGACGTGGTAAGATGGAAATCAAAGCACAGTGGGAACCACACAAGACTCTATGACGATCTCGGGTCAACAGACTACTCTGTACCAGTGTCACCAGAGAACTGCCATCTGACGTGAGGTATAATACCATCTGGGAGTTCTCGGCGAGCCCGTCCAGTGTACCCAGTCTCTACTGAGCACCCGTATATCATCTCTGATGTCAAACACCAATGGATATGGGATCATCCATCGCCCATCTGTATGGGTCGAGAAGGTACACGCTAGTCTACTCTGGTATATCGATGCCCCGTCTCGATACACCCTCGACTAGGGACTTTGAAGGATGTACTTATGGACTACCATGTCCCCACTAGTATGATCCGCATCATAGTCCAGGTAGTCAAGCACACATCCTAAGGGCTTTACCAACATGTAACAGAGAGACAATCAGTATACACGTTAAGGTAAAGTTCAACCAGATAGCATACTATCATGTCGAGCAAGAAAGTCCTCCCTATATATGTCCCAGCATCCACTACAATATACATCCTGTGTACAGTAATGGCCTCTAGGGCATACATATAACTAACACATAGACACCATACTAAAGAGGTTTAGTATGAAAGATTCTAAGCGTGATAATGCACCCGCTTGTTTAGGAATCACTCTCTCCAAAAAGATGTCTCTCAAGACTGATTTGGAGAGGGCTCGTATACAAGGGATACCCTATGCTTCTGCAGTCGGGTCAATCATGTATGCGATGTTATGTACGAGACCGGATATAGCTGACTCGCTAGGTGTAGTGAGTAGGTATCAATAAGATCCTGAAGAAAAGCACTAGAAAGCTATGAAGAACATTCTTAAGTACTTGAGAAGGACTGAAGAAATGTTCTTGGTGTATGGTAACGGTGAACTCTATGTCGAGTCCTTACCGATTCGAACTTCCAGAGTGATAAGGACGACTGTGAGTCGATATCGGGTATTTTATGTACCCTTAGTGGAGGGACGGTATGTTGGAAGAGTTCTAAGCTATATACCGTAGCAGACTCGACGATGAAGGTTGAATACATTGCTACCAACGATGCAGCCAAAGAGGCTGTCTGGATAAAGAAGTTTATAAGATGAACTTCGTTCCTACCATTGAGCATCCAATACTTGTGTATTATGATAATAATGGAGCTGTGGCTTTGGCCTAGGAACCCCGGTCCCATCAGCGATCCAGACATACTTACGCATATCACCTGATCAGGGAGATAGTTGATCTCCGGGAGATCGAGATCAGGAGAGTTGACACAGAAGATAACACAGCGGATCCGCTCACCAAGGCCCTCCCCCAGATGCTAATCGAGAGGCTTTTTAGGATGTTGGGTATGAGATACTACAGCAACTGGCCTTAGCGCAAGTGGGAGATTGTTAGGAATATGTATACCCTAGAGGCCATTATTGTATGATATAGTGGATGCTTGGACATATATATGGAGGACTTTCTTTCTCGACATGATAGTATGCTATCTGGTTGCCTTTTTCTTAACATGTAGACTGGTATTCTTATAATGTCTCTCTCTCACACACACACACATGTTGATAAAGCCCTTAGGATGTAGCTTGACTACCAGGACTATGATGGAGATCATACTGCTGGGACTTGTGTAGTCTACAAGCACATCCTTCAATTGTTCTTAGTCGAGGGTATATCGAGACAGGGCATCGATATTACTAGAGTAGACTAGTGTGTATGTTTCTTGACCCTGTATGGGGGTGATGGTTGGTCCCATAGCCATTGGTGTTTGACATCAAAGATTGTATACAGGTGCTCATTAGAATATGGGTACACTGAACATGACTCACCGATGACTCCTAGTTGGCAGTATACCTATCGTCAGATAGCAGTCCTCTGGTGACACTAGTACAAGTTAGTCTGTAGACCCGAGATCGTCATAGAGTCTTATGTGGCTCCCACTGTGCTTTGATTTCCTCCCTACCACTGCTCAAAGGAGTCATGCAACCAGGTGGATTTTGGTACAGTCTCGAGTCACATGGAGGCAATGAGCGATAGGAGGGGTTTCGTCTCTTCCGGTATTGGGGGTTGATGTTGCGCTATGCTCGATTGGCTATAACTGGAAGCCCCTGGCCAGGGCTACTGCTGAGATTTAATGATAAGAGTTATCAGTAGTTTCTCAAACCATTATAGACCAGATATTGGCATACCTTATCACGTTACTGGGGTCTGACAATTCCACCCCTAGACATGATATGCGACATATCAGACGAAGAGACCGGACCGTACGGTAAGTGTTACTTATAGGCTTCATGGAGTGTATGGACAAACTTGCTTGTTGATCTTCTAATCGCTCAATACCTGGGTAGCCGTTACGTCCAGTTAGTACCGCTGATGGCTTGTGGGTGACTGATCTGATCATCACCTACTGATGGCGTATTGACGAGTCTTTAGAGTCCCATATAGAAGTTTCCTGGTTCAAGCGAAACGGAGCAGGGCACATATGTGATATGTGCGGGGACCTGATTATACGTCTATATGATACCGTATTGTAATCTTGCAGTTATCAGTTATCTATCAGGTTATATGTGATATAACTTGATTATCGAATCAAGTTTTGGTTTGATAATGTGATATACAGATAAAAGATATTAGTCGGTTATATGTGATATAACCGGATTATTAAATCATGTGTTAATTTAATAATTTGATATATATTGTATTTGCTATAATTATATCTTAACTAATATTATTAGCTCACTAATTATTTACTTAATATATATATATTAAGCATGACATGATTTTCTATTTTAGTGAAAAATAGAAATTAGGTGGAAAATAAGAGCATGAGTTGAAGAATGGCATTTATCATTGTTTATTTGTTTGTGTGCACTATTGAAGTATGGCTCAATTTTAATAATTGAGATATTTTCCATACTTCAATAATGCAACACAAGAGTGTAGCCATTCAAACACTTAAGTGTTTTTTCTTGACTTGAGCTCTCTCTTGAGTTGCTCTCTTGCTCACTTCTTCTTCTTCTTCTTCATGCCTCAAAGCCCCAATCCCTCAGATGTGATATGAACCATGGAGCTTTAAAAAAATCCTAGTAAACAATCCACACCCTTACTTCACCATCCTACACTTGATTAGCGATCAAGTGTAGCGTGTTTCCTTCACTAAAAAGTTTAGTGAAGAAGTAGCTTGAATTGGCAGACTTCGGGTGGACCATCTTCGGCACGAAGATCATCGGAGGAAGCTTGCACCAACTCGAAGTGGAGTCTGGTGGAGTCGCGTGGATTACAACCCGGAGCTTATGAAGTGAAGGACTTGATCTACGAGGGTATAATCTCTTTCACTTCTTATAGTTTTATTGATATCATCATAGTAAAACCCTAATATTCTAGTTAAAGATCTTGTTAATCTAACTTACCACCTAAAAATTTTGAATTTAGCATGTTTGATGCTACTAAAACCTCATCGCGGTGCTAGGGTAGACTTTTATTATCGGAGCGGAGAAACCGCACCCTATTAAATATGGTGCGCTCTATAATGAGGAGTTACCTATTTCCTTTTGGGATTATGCACTTGAGACGGCCGCATGCCTATTGAATCATGTTCCATCAAAATCGATGCCTAAAACACCATATGATATATGGAGTGGAAGGAGACCATATATTAAATGAGTTAAGATATGGGGTTGTCCGGCCTATGTCAAAAAGAAAAATCCGGACAAGCTCGAGACAAGGTCAGTTCTTTGCAAGTTTACGGGATATCCAAAGAATTCACATGGATAGCTATTCTACCAAAGTGAGGAACAAAAGGTGTTTGCTTCTCAGCATGCCACCTTTTTAGAAAAGTAATTTCTTGTGAAAGAAATTAGAGGCAATGTGGTAGAACTGGAAGAAGTTTCACCTACACAAACTACAACTGATGATTTGGTGGAACCAGAGGATCCAATAATCCACAACGAACCTCAGCCTCTCCGCGGATCTAGTTGGATTCCTCATCCACCTGAGAGATACTACAGTTTTTTCATAGACGGTGGGACTGAAGATTATATCATGGAAGATGATAACCCAACTAGTTTCGAGCAGGACATCATAAGTGGGGACTCTGTGAAATGGCTGGATGCTATGCGATCTGATATGGAATCCATGTACACCAATAAGGTATGGACTTTGGAAGTTTCTCCTGAAGGGGTAAAACCCATTGGGAGCAAGTGGATTTTCAAGAAGAAACTTGGTGTAGATGGAAAAGTTGAGACTTTCAAAGCTAGACTTGTAGCAAAAGGTTTTCGTCAACAACCTAGTGTCGATTATGATGAAACCTTTTCTCCAGTGGATATGCTTAAGTCCATCCGGATCCTACTTGTCATCGCTGCATACCATGATTACGAAATTTGGCAGATGGACATCAATACCGCTTTTCTAAATGGTGATTTAGAAGAGAGCGTGTACATGATACAGCCAGAGGACTTCGTAGATAGTGGGACCAGCGGAAAGGTGTGCAAGCTGCTGAAATCAATCTACGGATTAAAGCAGGCATCGCGGAGCTGGAACATCTGTTTTGATTTGGCAGTCTCACCACGCTAAGAAGAGGATGAATCAATCGAAGGTCACGGCTATGCTTGGAGCGAAGTCATGCTCCGCTTCCTGGTGTACGGGCAGAGGCCGCGACGGGCCCGCTACGTATTTACTCAGAAGTAAATACGTTAAGCGTAACTAAGCAATATAAAAGAAATATACACAAGAGACAAATGTAATGAACATCAACTTTATTTATTAACATTCTTTTTACAATACATCGGAAAAGTAAATACATGGAATGAAAGCAATGCCTAAACAGAGGTATAACAGATATGAAAATACAGAAATGAAATGTACAAGTAACTAGAGCTCCGGGTCGAAAGCTAGCTGGTCCAAATCCTCGCTGGTGGGCTCGATCTCCTGAAGGTCCGATCCACCTGAAAACATTCCAAAGAAGAAAGAGAGGGAATCTTGTCAGCGAACAATCGCTCGGTAAGTCCCAAAGATAATGGAGAAGTAGAATAGACAGAGAGAGAGTGTGTGTAATTTTTAAAGTGGTATTATATTGTTATAATGTTGTATTTAGTGTTAACGTTATTGTTTGTAACTTGGTACAGAAAATGCCAGTGTATACGAGAGGAGTCTCAGGTACCCGGAGACTAAGGTATTAGGAGTACAAGGCTCCGTCGATAATACCACGGAACAACGGCATGGATGTAATTACGTCTTAAGTGACCACCTCGTGCCACCTTTAACATGTTCCGTACCAGTCTACCCCTTATAAACCCCGCGATGTCTTATTTATATTGTTTGTATTATATTGTCTTGTAGATTGAATTGTATAGATGGATGACTTACCGAAACCATGATATCAGTAAATGGGTGTAACTGGAGAATCATGTAGATGGGGGTATATCCATGGTTTGGTTCGGTCAATATAGATTGAACAGATTGAATATATAGATTCATAGATTCATGTTGAATTATAGTTTGTACTTGAATCATATTCAAGTTAGATTAATTATATTGAAACTCAGTCTGAGTCCGACAATTAGAAAAGAAATTGAATCCTGAATTAGGTTTTGGTGTTATCGATAACCGCTGCACATGGACGGCAGGATTTGTGTCTTTTTCAAAGACGATTACCGTATTGATAATAGCATTTGTTAAGTTGTATACCTTAAATAGGCAAGAACCCATATCTCCGGCTCCCTGAGGCTCAAGAGACTGGTCCCGCTTAAACCTATATTACTAGGGTCCTTAGGATAATTTATAGAACTTGAGGGGGTTTTATGTAAAAATAATTTTGTATAATTTTCAAAATACACCTCAAGTATTTTATTATCGTCTTTAGAATTTTCATTGATTTATATTTTATCAATGTGACATTTCTAGTGAATAAAACCTAATTTCATAATATATGGTATTTATTTGTAATATTGGAATTTGTATGGTATTTTCTTGTAAATGAGATGTTTTCCTTGAATTTTGGAAATGTGGAATATTATAAATATTAAAAATAAATATTTTGATATTAATTACATATATATTTATTTATTAAAAATATAAGTTTTATTTATAATAGAAATCACATTTTCTAAAGAAAATTGTATTTTAAATCTTTCGAGATCGTATGCTCCTTGCGGAGGTCTGCATCTCACTCTACTAATCCCGAGGATGTGAGATAATCCGCACCATCCTGAACGGGTTCTCCGAAATGGGTTGTAGAGGCACATTTGCAAAGATTTGTTAAAATACACATCTTATAGAAAAAGGTTTTTATAAGTCGGAGGTAGTTATGTGTAAAGTCGTATTTTCCTAAATCTATGTTCCCAAATTTCATCGTGCTACGTTAGATATGAGTGTTGTGAGGAGATAGGTCATTACCTCGTGAGTTTTCTAAAGCTAGCATGGTTAAAAGGTATAAACATGTTTTTTATGAAACATAATGGTAGTTTACTGTAAAAGTGGAATAAAACTTGCTACGATTATCATTTTAATGTCAAACTTGTTCTATTGTCTAAGTTAAAGAGTATTAAACAATATATCAAAACTTGTGGGTTTGTTATTAATAAAATGTTGTATTTTTTAAAAGAAAAGATAATCGGATGCCGGATAACTCCGCTTCCGACACATTTTAAGAGTTAAGAATTTGAGAATAGTGAAAAAGAGAGAGAAGGGGGACTTATGGGTTTAGGGTCAAGAGAAGAGGAAGAGGAAAATTAGGGAAGCACCGGTGCATCATTTCGTCGCCGGAAACTCCTCGGATCGTCGTCGGAAGTTCGCCGGAGCTTCGCCCTTTGCTAACTCCACTTGCACACAAAAAGTCTATGGAATTTTCTTGAGAGTTTGGGCAGGGATTTGGAAGTGAGGAGGGGTGATTTTAGGTGTGGTATTTATAGGAAAAATTAGGGTTTAGGGTAAATGAAAGGGTGTGATAAAAATTGTATTTAATTTTACATTAAAAAATTAAAAGGGGTGTTTTAATGCTCTGTTTAATTCCAGAGATTTTAAATAGTGCAGGGGGAGTGGGGTAGTCCAAAGGTTTCAAGGAGTTGAAGAAAATCGGGGTTTCGACTCACCTGAACCGGTGCCGTCGGACCGAGTCAAGCCGCCTCTCCATGCCACGTGTCCCTGACGCTTGGACTACTGCAGTGGACTCATTTGTTTTAGGTGTGACTCTTGGTTTTACGGGTTGTGTACGTGTAGACTCTTAGGCTTCTAAAAAACTAAAAGAATTTTAAATAAAAATAATGTGTGGCTGATGGGATTTGAACTCTGGTGCTTTAGTTCAGCAGTGCAAAGTATTACCAATGAGTTACAAGCTCCTTCTTGTTGTTCAAAACCAAATCAAACTTATAACTTGTGCTCAGGCTCAAGTACCCCTTTCAGTATTTTTGAAAAATAAATGTACAGAAAGTTTAGGGTTGTTACATCATCAAAAACGTAGATGAACCTTGTATATACAAGATAGTAGTAGAGAGTATGGTTGTCTTTCTCGTGTTGTGCGTGGATGACATACTCTTGATAGGAAATGATGTTCCTATGCTACATTCGGTCAAGCTCTTCTTATCAAAAAAGTTCTCCATGAAAGATCTAGGTGATGCATCCTGCATCCTGTAGATTAAGATCTATAAAGATAGATCTAAACGGATGTTGGGATTGTCCCAATCCAAGTGCATTGACACCATACTAAAGAGATTTAGTATAGAAAATTCCAAGCATGGAAATTTACCCACTTGCTCAAGAATCACTCTCTCCAAAGAAATGTTTCCCAAGACTGATTTGAAGAGGGCTCACATGCAAGGGATACCCTATGCTTCGGCAGTCGGGTCTATCATGTATGCGATGTTGTCTACCAGACCAGATGTGGCTTACGCACTTAGTGTAGTAAGTAGGTATCAATCTAATCCTGGGGAGAAGCACTAGACAGCTGTAAAGAACATTCTTAAGTACTTGAGAAGGACTAAAGAAATGTTCTTGGTGTATGGTAACTGTGAACTCCAGGTGGAGTCCTTTACCGATTCGAGCTTCCAGATTGATAAGGACGACAGTAAGTCGTTCTCGGGTTTTGTCTTCACCCTCAATGGAGGGGTGGTATGTTGGAAGAGTTCCAAGCAAGATACCATGGCAGACTCGACAATGGAGGCTGAATACATCGCTGCCAACGATGCCGCCAAAGAGGCTGTCTGGATGAAGACGTTCATAACTGAACTTGGTGTGGTTCCATCCATGGAGCATCCAATACCTTTGTATTGTGATAACAATGGAGCTATGGTTTTGGCCAAGGAACCCCGGTCCCATCAGCAATCCAAACATATTCTTAGGCGGTATCACCTGATCCGTGAGATAGTTAATCACCGGGAGATCGAGGTCAGGAGAGTTGACATGAAGAATAACACGGCGGATCCACTCACAAAGGCCCTCCCCAGACACAATTTGAGAGACTTTTTGGGATGTTGGGTATGCGATACTACAATAAATGGTCTTAGTGCAAGTGGAAGATTGTTAGGAATATGTATGCGCTAGAGGCCATTATTGTACATTATTGTATATTATAGTGGATTCTTGGACATATATATATATAGAGAGAGAGAGAGGACTTTCTTGCTCGACATGATAGTATGCTATGTGGTTGCTCTTTATCTTAACATGTACACTTATTATATTGTCTCTCTGATACATGTTGATAAAGCCCTTAGGATGTGTACTTGACTACCAGGATTATGATGCAGATCATACTGGTAGGGCCGGGGTAGTCCACAAGTACATCCTTTAATGGTTCCTAGTCGAGGGAGTATCGAGACAGGGCATCGATATTCCAGAGTAGACTAGTCTGTACGTTTCTTGACCCTGTATGGGGGCGATGGTTGATCCTATAGCCATTGGTGTTTGACATCAGAGATTGTACACAGGTGCTCATTAGAGAATGGGTACACCGAACAGAACTCGCTGAGAACTCCTAAATGGTACTATACCTATCATCAGATAACAGTTCTCTGGTGACACTGGTACAGGTTAGTCTATAGACCCGAGATCGTCATAGATTCTTGTATGGTTCCCACTGTGCTTTGATTTCCTCCCTACCATGGCTCAAAGGAGTCTTGCAAATAAGTGGATTTTGGATACAGTCCCAAGTCACATGGAGGCAATGAGCGATAGGAGGGGTTTCGTCTCTCCCGGTATTGGGAGTTGATGTTACGCTATGCTCGATTGGTTATAATAGAAAGTCCCTGGCCAGGGGTGATGAGATTTACTGGTAAGTGTTATCAGTAGTTTCTCAATCCGTTATGAGCCTCACATCGGCATGATTTATCAAGTTACTAGGGTCTGACGTTTACCACCCCTAGACTCGATATGCGACATATCAGACGAAGAGACCGGACTGTACGGTAAGTGTTAGTTGTAGAATTCATGGGAGTTTGGACAAGCTTGATTGTTGATCTTCTATTCGCTCAATACCTGGATAGCCGTTACTTCCAGTTAGTACCGCTGACGGCTTATGGGTAACTGATGTGATCATTACTTACTGCTGGCGTATTGATGAGTCTTTAGAGTCCCACACAGAGATTTCCTAGCTCAAGCGAAACAAAGTAGGGCACATATGTGATTTGTGCGGGAACTTGATTAAATACGTGTATATGATACCGTATTCTAATCTCGCGATATAATATATCAGTCGGTTATATGTGATATAACTGGGTTATTGAATCAAGTGTTGGTTCGATAAATTGATATACATATAAAAAGATATTGGTCGGTTATATATGATATAACCGGATTATTAAATCAAGGGTTGATTTAATAATTTGATATATAATTATATATTTGATATATTAATATATATTAACTAATATTAGCTCACTAAAGAATTTATTCTCTTGATGTATACATATATGTTGATATATATATATATATATAATTATGCGATATATATATATATATATATTACATATACTATTGTATTATGGTGGATGATACATTGGGCATGGGTGTATGAGACTCACACCATAGCTTAGGATAATATGAAGTTTTATTATTTAAACTAAATCAAAAATTAAGTAGAAATGTGCATGGCTTAAGATGCTTGTAGAAGCATGTAGAAGCCATGTTACATTCCACTAATTTTTGTTTTACTCTAGATATTTTTAAACCCAACCATAATCCTTAGCCATGGTTAACTCTCTACAAATATCTAGGAGATATTTTTTCACCATAGTTCACTACTAATTCATCTTTTTCATCTCATTCTTTGCTATCTAGCCTTTCTTGGAGTGAAAAAGTAAAGGAGAAAGAGAATTCTAAAGTGAGCAAAATTCCTACTTCATCAATCTACTCTTATCTAGCCCATCAGTATAGGTTGTTTGCTTCACTAATTCCTTAGTTAGTGAAGAGGTGGCTTGAGTTAAAGATTCCTCAAGGTGAATCATCTTCGGCCTCGAAGATCCTTAAGCAAGCTCGTTCTTTTCACCAAGTGGAGTCTAATAAGAGTTCTAGGGAGCACTACTTGGAGCTAAGAGACTACTACTTGGAGCTTTATAAGTGAAGGACTGATCTGCAAAGGTTGTATTCTCTATTCACTTAGTGTAAAGTTTGTTTACATGCAAAAAAACCCTAATTCTTTAGTTCGATTCAAGGTTAGTATAGCTTAGCCCACTAGATTTTTAAAATTACATACTCGATGTCTCTAGAAACCTAGTAGTGGTGCTAAGATATACTTTCAATGTGGTTCCCACTGTGCTTTGATTTCCTCCTTACCACAGCTTAAATGAGTCGTGCAAACAGGTAGTTTTTTGGTACAGTCCCGAGTCACATAGAGGCAGTGAGCGATAAGAGGGGTTTCGTCTCTCCCGGTATTAGGAGTTGATATTGCTCTATACTCGATTGGCTATAACAGCAAGTCCCCGATCAGGACTGATGTAATTTATTGATAAGTGTTATCAGTAGTTTCTCGAAAGGTTATAGGCTACACATCGACATGACTTATTGAGTTATTGGGGTCTGACGATTCCACCCCCCAGACTCGATATGCGACATATCAGACGAAAAGACCAAACTGTACAGTAAGTGTTACTTATAGGCTCTACGGGAGTTTGGAAAAGTTTTCTTATTAATCTTCTATTCGTTCAATACCTGGATAGCCGTTACGTCCAGCTAGTACCGCTTACAGCTTGTGGGTATCTGATGTGATCATTACCTACTGCTAGCGTATTAACGAGTCTTCTTTAGAGTCCCATATAGAGATTTCCTAGCTCATGCGAAACGAAGTAGGGCACGTATGGAGATATGTGTGGGAGATTGATTAAATACGAGTATATGATACCGTATTCTAATATAGCGGTTTTTGATATCAGCCAGGTTATATATGATATAACATGATTATTGAATCAAGTGTTGATTCAATGATTATATATGTGTGTGTGTGTGTGTGTGTGTGTGTGTGTGTGTTTATATATTTGATACTAACCGGGTTATATATGATATAACGGGATTATTGAATCAAGTGTTGATTTAATAATTATATATATATATATATATATATATACCAATATTAAGCTCACTTAAGATTTTCTTCTCTTTATATATATATATATATATGTATGTATGTATGTATGTATATTATATATATATATATATATTATATATTATATATATATTATATATATATATATATATATATTATATATTATATATATATATTTTATATATATATATATATATATTGTATCATGGTTGATAATACATTGAACATTGATGTATAAGAAAGATGAGAAGATAATGGTTTAGATTTATGAATTAAAGAAAAGGAGAATGAGTCATTATTCTTGAGTTGCTTTGAGAAGCATAGAAAAGCCATGACTCATCCCTTCTCTTTTTTTTATTCATAGATATTTATCATTCTCTTGCTCTCATCTTAGCTTATGGTTCACTCTCTCACTTTCAAGTTCATCTTCTTCATCTTCTCACTAGTTTTTCGAGGATGAGAAAAAGAAAAAGAAAAGAAAAAATTTTAGTGAGCAAAATTCTTACTTCATCAACCTACACTACTCTAGCAAATTAGTAAAGTTTGTTTTCTTCACTAATACCTTCATTAGTGAAGTGTGAGCTTGAGTGTAAATTGCCTTAAGATGGATCATTTTCGACGACGAAAACAACAAGCAAGCTTGTTCCATCTTTCAAGTGGAGTCAAAGAAGAGTTCTAGGAACTACTACATGGAGCTTTAGAAGTGAAGGACTAGACTACAAAAGTTGTAGACTCTCTTCACTTAGTTTAGAACTTGTTTGTTCAACTCTGAAACTCTAATTCTCTAGTTCAATTCTTGTTTAGTATAGTTAGCCCTCTAAATTTTTAAAATTGCATACTTGATGCTCATAAAACTCTAGTAGAGGTGCCAAGATATACTTTCATTTGGTTCTATTGCACTCTTGTAAATTTTTATTTTTCGGTTCAGTATCGGCCGCGGCTCATGTGGCGAAGGCACTAGGAAATTTCATTATTATTAATCAATTCTTGTTTGCATTTGATACAAACAACCAGTCAAGGGCAGAGCCAGAAACTGTAACCTATGGGGGCTAAAAATGATATGTAGCACCCTAGAATGTGATTAGTGACTATTATACTTTAATTTGGGGGTTTTAGTAAAAAGTTTACCAAAACGGTTTTCAAATATTTTATCTGGATTTATGAATATTTTATTAGAATTTAATTTGGACAGCACACACATGTGCATGTTAACTACGGTTAAGCTTGGGGTTAAACCATGTTTAAATAGCCATGGTAGACTAACCCATTTAATTAAGTTAATTGGATTTTATTTAAGTGTATTAGTCTTTTTGTTTTGTTTTGGGGTTGACTTGAGTGAGGAGAGAGAGAGGGAGTGATGGCTTGAGGTATGGCTCCACTAACCTCACCCCATTTTTCCAAAGCCCTCACTCTCTAACACCCTCACACTTCTAACCTTTCCCTCACTCTCATTTCTCTTTCTCACATCTCCCTCTCCCTCTCACTCACACACCCAGCATCAGCAGCAGCAGCTGAAGCAACAGCATCAGAAGCATCATCAGCAGCAGCAGCAGCATCACAACAGCAGCAACACCAGTTTCAGCATCAGCAGCAGCAACAACACCAGCAACAGCAACAACAACAACACCACAATAGCAACAGCAGTAGCAAGCAGCAACAGCAACAGCAAGCAGCAGCTGCAGCAAAACTCTCTTCTCTTCTTCTTCTCCTTCTTCCTGCATCCTAGGATCAAGTGAGGTATAATTTCTTAAACTTAACTCCCTTCTTTTCTAGAATATGGTTATTTTAGCTTCGGTTAGTGTTTAATGTGGATCTTTGTGCTAGTTTGTGGTTTAAGTGGGGTTTAAGCTAAGTTGGGATTTTTATGGCTTAATTGACTTAGGTAGGTGTTATTAGTGCTGTTTTAACCTAGTAGTATCACTAGTTTTCGCTAAATCACCTTAAAGTCTCAAAATTTGAAATTCAAAATACGGTTTAAAAGAAAACTGTAGGATATTTGAGATCTGCTGCATCTGTGATCTTTTTCTAGTTTAGCAAACATGTTTAGATTAGTGTGCAGGCTTTTTAGAGTAGAGTGTGTGGTTTCATGCCGGTTTTCCTCCCGAAAATCCGGCGACATCCCTTGATTTTCCGGCGTCGCCGACCCTCCTAGTGAGTTGGGTGTTGGTGTTTTGGCTAGTGGTGCCTGCAGGTTTTTGTTTATGTTTGGTATTGTTTGGGTTTTGGGTTTTTGCTGTTGGTGAAATCTGGGAGAGTTTGGTTAGTTATTGTGTTTTGTGGACTTTGACGATATTTTGATGGTTTAGTTGGAGAATAGGGTAAATCAGGATTTTTAAGGTTAGATTAGCTCTAATATGTGCTGTTGGTTCCACTTGGTTACTGTAATTTCACCTATTTATCACTAGTGCACCCTGTGTTGCAAACTAAGTGTTTTAAAACGTTTTGTAAAACTAAACTTTAGGATACGTTGAATCTGCTGTATCTGGGGTTATAATTTTAGTAAGCAAACATATACACTAGCCTATACATTGTGTTAGGAATATAGGGTAGAAACCTGGACCTTTTTCACCTATTTTTGGCCGATATCAACCCTATGGTGGCCGTCCCAAAATTTTTGGATCTTGTTGAATTTTTGCAGGTAGTTGTCTGTAGGTAGTGTGAGAGCTTTGGTCTTGTTTGATTTTCTTGTTTTTGCACCAGATGAAATCTGGGACCGTTTACCTATAATTAGCGTAGCGGGACTTGCGCGACACGTACGATACAAATCAAGTTGGTATGCTGTGTGTCACAGCGTGTCGCGGTGGTTATTGACGTATGCACACACTT
The DNA here is from genome assembly GCA_030015575.1 of Agapanthus africanus. Classification (NCBI taxonomy): domain Eukaryota; kingdom Viridiplantae; phylum Streptophyta; class Magnoliopsida; order Asparagales; family Amaryllidaceae; genus Agapanthus; species Agapanthus africanus. The sequence goes on from JASDDO010000024.1 coordinate 815,856,325, forward strand.
TATGTATACGCACGCGTTTAGCTTGCGACGCTAGTTTTTCGTGTAATCTTGACATCGCGTTTTTGCAGGATTTTTCCTTATGTGTGTTACTTTGTGTAAATTCTAGGTTCGCAGGCGGGGACTTCGAGCGCCGCGGAGAAAGGAAAGCAGGTGGTTGGATATACCTAGCACAAGATCACGGGTGAGTAGATGTAACATCTACGGGGGAAAATTGTTTGGATGGCGCAAGACGTCCGATATTTTGGAAAATATAAAAGACTTCTAGTGGTACTAGTATTTATGAATATAGTGCCTACTTAAATATCTTGTTGAAATCATGATCCTATATATTTACATACATGTGTGAACTCATTTCATAGGACACTTGCACTATTACCAGGGTTTTATGCAGCACGAGCACTATTCATGCGGACACGCACGTCTTAGTAATTGCTATACCACAACACTAGATAACTTGTATAACCTGAAATCTAGAACAATTTCACTATATATGATGCTTAAACCTGGGCTAATGCATTTAAATTCCTCAGGATGAACATGTAGGATTGCTAGTCATATGCATGTACCTCATTACATCATTCGTTCATGCTTAGCCTATTAATCATACATTCCAGTTCGATTTGTTGATACTATAGACATTCATTATCATTGACATGTGCACTTATGATGATTTTCTTGAGGATTTCAGCACTTTAGATTTATGAGATTTTGGGGAAAAGCCGCAAGGATTTAATGAACCTGATATTAATTTAAACATTGGAAGTTGAGGTTTTTCTCGTGATATGATACATGCGTCATCCACCATGAGTTTTCTGTTGGTTTTCGAGACCCGTTTCGAGGAGTTGGATGAACCGTCTCGGGTACATGGTGGGCCCGGTAAGGTACCCCGGGGCAAAAAGATCGAGGTGTAGACGATGAGCCTGGCAGGGGCAGACTACCTACCGGTGATTGTTGGTACGGCGGATATCCAGAGGATACCGACCGTGGCCTTGAAATGTTGAGATATTGATACTTTGAGATGGGTCAGCCGGATGGCTAGGGCCTGAGATGCTGTGATATGGATACATGAGATTTGAGATAGTTGTTTGAGGTGTTGATACTGGACACGGATTTCTGTTGATTCTATTGATATTATGCTAATATTTCAAAAAGAGTTTTCTAAGAAGAAAATAATGTTTTTCTTATATCAACAGATTCAGATCATGAGTTGAAATTGATTCATGTGGCATACATACCTGCTAGTACATCATGCCAGATTTGTATTGTACATTGATTCATGTTGCATACATAGCTGCTAGTATATCATGCCATATCAGTATTGTTGATGTTATGACACTTGCGTGCATGCTTACGATAGCCTCTATAGATATTATTTATTACTCACGAGTTGGCAAATCACCCCCGTTGTGCCACGGCCTTTTTGCAGGTCCGCTCCGTCAGTACAGTAGCGGCGGACGCACTTGCCCCTTTTGCTCCTTTTGCCTGGACTTGAGGCTTTTGCTCGTAGGTGGGTTGTGATATCATTTTGGTTTTCACCTTGTATATTTATTGTATCTAGAGTACTCCATCTATTGTATCTACTGTACCCATTATTGTATTGATGTATATCAACCTAGAGACGAGGTAGTGAGATTTGTGGACTTTTATATTGTATTTTGGGGTCGAGCTCACTTGAGCCGACATGATGTTTATTACTTGTGCCTTTTATACTTATTTTGCATATTGCTGATTTATATTGCGTGGGATTTGAGTCCGCTTCGGGGAAAAGCTAGCTCCTGCTTGGGGATGCCTTTTTCATGTTATCTATATATATATTCCTATTTTGTACCTGTTTGGGGGCAGTTTTTATAAAGAAGACTCTACCGAAATTTTTGGAAAAAAATGTGATGTTGTTCTTTAAAAGATTTTGATGCGACTTAACTAGTTTTCCTTCACTCTATTTCTTAAATGGGTTTTGATTTCTAGGCTTTGGCTTACTTCGATTGCGTACGCCTTGAGTCGTTTCGTTATTTAAGTGTCAGTCGCGTTCCGTACCTTTCAGGTCGTGACAAAGTTGGTATTTGAGCGATAGGTTTTACCTTTCTGAGTGTAGGATGACCTTTGATAGATGGAATAAGTGACTTAAGCAGGGTAACGTAGCGTGTGTATGTCCGCGGCATACTTGCGATACGATACTCCGCCTAAGTGACTTTAGGATATACTTGCTTGAAAATTCCTTCTTCAATTCCTTGCATCCTATGATTCTATTGCATTGTTCTTATTATCATGTTTCCTGTACCAGCCATTATGCCGCCAAAGGCTACGAGAGCGCAGAGGGCTACCGCCCGAGATGAGATCCGAACAGGCTCGTCCGAGACGAGGACCGAGCAGGACGGTGTACCTACTCCCCAGGGACAGACTGATCCGCCTTTCCTAGGCCGCATGGATAGGCTAGAGTCTGTTATGGAGGAGTTACGACAGATGATGGGAGGTATGCAGGAGTTACGACAGATGGTGGGATCCTTAGTAGAGGCAAGTCGTGCACCGAGATCGGAGGACGTACCTACCGCAACACAGACTACCATAGTACCTGCTGCCCAGACAGTTGCTCCAACTACTACTACCGTAGCTATTCGAGTAACGCTACAGGATTTCATGAGGCTTAGACCCCCAGTCTTCATCGGTACAGATGCAGCGGAGGATCCGCGGACATTCCTTGACAAATTAGCCAGGATTTGCCGTTCGCTCAGATGTTCCGACGACAGATGGGTGGAGCTTACGAGTTTCCGTCTAGAGGGCCTTGCTCAGACATGGTGTGAGTCGGTCGAGAGAGGTCGAGCTGTAGGTCTACCTCCTATGACTTGGGCCGAGTTCACAGCAGTATTTCTAGCTCGTTTCCTTCCCGAGAGCGTTCGTGATGCTAGAGCTCGTAGTTTTGAGGCTTTGCACAAGACTTTAGGGATGACAGTGTCCGAGTATGATGTCCAGTTTACGCAGTTGTCCAGATATTCTCCGTTCTTGGTTGATACGGAAGAGAAGAGAGTAAAGTGGTTTATGCAGGGACTTGACACCTAGTTATTTCTTGCCATCGGTGCCCAGCACTTCGACACTTATGCAGCTGTTATGGACACGGCCTTACGGATGGAGGCGCGCATTTCAGAGACTTCGGCCGTTTCTGGGCCGAAGAGGATTCGTACCGATATGCCAGCTCAGAGGCATCGTGCCAGATTCTTTCCGAGAGATGGTGGCGGTAGAGGAGTTGGACGGGGTCAGCTATTTGGTTCTTATCCGTAGGGACAGCAGGCGTCGCCAGGATGTTTTGGGTGCGGGAGTCCGCACCATCGTGTCAGAGACTGTATGGTGACACGACAGGGAGCGGCGACAGTCCCACATGTGACTTTACCACCTTCACCGCCTCCTCTGAGAGCTCTACTTCCTACCCCCGGTAGTGCTCCACGTCAGTTAGACGCCCGAGAAGCCGTAGACGCGGCGGTCCTGTTCAGAGAGGTAGAGGAGGTAGAGGCCGAGGCAGAGGACAGCCAGCTATTGGTGGGGGACAGGCCTGAGTTTTCTCTTTGACTCCGTAGGATGCGCAGGCATCCAATGCCGTTGTGACAGGTACCTTTCCAGTATGTTCTTTCGACGTACACGTATTGTTCGATCCAGGATCTACACATTCGTATGTATCTACACACTTTGCACCGATGTTGGGCCGTGAGTCATCGTCGTTAGATCAGCCGCTTGTGGTTATTACTCCGGTAGGCGAGTCGTTTGTCGCTCGTTTTGTGTTTCGATTGTGTTCCGTTCATATCGGGAAGAGGGATTCATCGTTTGATTTGATTCTCCTCGATATTTTGGACTTTGATGTGCTTCTGGGCATAGACTGGCTAGCCACTTGCTATGCATCTGTGGACTGCCGTGAGAAGGCAGTCAGATTTAGCTTTCCAGGAGAGCCAGTCCTTGTTATTCAGGGAGACCGCAGCGTCACCCTTCCCAGCTTAATTTCGTCTTTTCGCGCCGGTCAGCTCTTGCGGAAAGGATGTCAGGGATTCTTAGCATCTGTTTGTGATACTCGAGCTGCAGAGGTTCCGTTGAATCAGGTCCCGATTGTTGGTGAGTTCCCTGATGTTTTCCCTGACGAGCTGCCTGGGCTACCGCCTGAGCACGATGTTGCTTTCTGCATTGACTTGATTCCCGGCTCGGGGCCTATTTCCATACCGCCTTATCGGATGGCCCCGGCGGAGCTTAGAGAGCTGAATGATCAGTTGCAGGATTTGTTAGATAAAGGACTTATTCGACCTAGTGTTTCTCCGTGGGGTGCTCCTGTCATGTTCGTCAAGAAGAAAGACGGCAATTTGCGCTTGTGCATTGATTACCGCCAACTGAACAGGGTTACCATACGGAACAGATATCCCTTACCACGTATCGATGATTTGTTCGACCAGCTTCAGGGTGCGGGATACTTTTCGAGGATTGACTTGCGATCGGGTTACCATCAGTTGCGGGGTGGTAGGAGGATATTCCGAGGACGGCTTTTCGCACGCATTACGAACACTATCAGTTTTTGGTGATGTTGTTCGGACTCACCAATGCACCAGCCGTGTTTATGGATTTGATGAACTACATTTTCAGGCCGTATCTAGATCTGTTCATCATCATGTTTATTGACAACATTTTGGTGTATTCCCGAAGCCGAGAGGAGCACGAGCAGCACCTGCGGATCACATTGCAGAATTTGAGGGAGTACCATCTCTTCGCGAAATTCTCCAAGTGCGCGTTTTGGCTTGACAGCGTTGATTTCTTGGGTCGCGTGATTACGAGAGATGGCATATGTGTGGACCCGAAGAAGATCGAGGTCGTTCAGCATTGGCCCAGACCGACATCAGTTACGGAGATCCGCAGTTTCCTAGGCCTGGCTGGCTACTACCGACATTCATTCAGGACTTCTTCCGTATAGCTTCACCGTTGACCGGGTTGACCCGGACGGGAGTTCCTTTTGATTGGACCAAGGCGTGCAAGCATAGCTTCCAGCAGTTGAAGACCCATCTGACTACTGCACCAGTGTTGTCATTGCCTTCGGGATTGGGGGATTCATGGTTTATTGCGACGCTTCGCGAGTGGGACTAGGTTGCGTGTTGATGCAGCACGACAGAGTTATCATGTATGCTTCTCGGCAGCTGAAGACACATGAACAGAACTATCATACGCACGATTTAGAGATGGCTGCAGTAGTGTTTGCACTCAAGATCTGGAGAAATTACCTATACGGAGAGTCGTGCCAGATATTTATGGACCACAAGAGCTTGAAGTACATATTTCAGCAACGAGACCTGAATCTGAGACAGCTTCGTTGGATGGAACTGGTGAAAGACTATGATTGCTAAATTCTTTACCATCCGGGCAAGGTGAACGTGGTGGCAGATGCTTTGAGTAGGAGGCCCGGAGGTAGCCTATCTTATTTGAGAGCCGTACAGAGGCAGTCGTAAGTAGATTGGCAGATTTTATGCGACAGCCGAGTTGAGTTCGAGTTCACTCCGACAAGGGGACAGCTTGCGCATATTCGTGCACGTCCGCAGTTGCTTAACCGTATTCGCGAAGCACAGCCTAGTGATGACTGTCTTTTAGGGATCATGGAGCAGATTAGGTAGGGCAGAGTTTCCGAGTTCGTGATCGATGATCAGGGAGTACTGCGTTTTGGGACTCGATTGTGCGTACCAGACTCTGAGGGACTGCGGCGTGAGATTCTTGAGGAGGCACATGGATCGATATATAGCGTTCATCCTGATTCCACCAAGATGTACCGTGATTTGAGAGATGTTTATTGGTGGGGCGGAATGAAGAGGGACGTCACAGAATTCGTGTCGAGATGCCTGACTTGTCAGCAAGTCAAGGCCGAGCACCAGAGGCCCGCTGGAGAGTTGCAGCCTTTGCCCATTCCTGAGTGGAAATGGGAGAAGATTTCTATGGACTTCGTAGTGGGTCTACCCAGGATCAGTAAAGGGTATGACTCCATTTGGGTGATCGTGGATCAATTGACGAAAGCGGCTCACTTCCTGCCAGTGAAGACCACTTTCAGTTTTGATCAGTATGCCCAGATTTACATCGACGAGATCGTACGGTTGCATGGCGTCCCGACTTGAATCGTGTCAGACCGAGGCACCCAGTTTACCAGCCGACTATGGCAGAGACTTCAGGAGGCGTTGGGCACCCGTTTGAGTTTCAGCACAGCATTTCATCCATAAACCAACGGCCAGTCAGAGCAGACCATTCAGACTCTCGAGGACATGCTCCGAGCGTGCGTATTAGACTTCGGTGGTAGCTGGGATCATCATTTACCCTTAGTGGAGTTCTCCTACAACAAAAGCTTCCAGGATACTATTCAAATGGCATCTTTCGAGGCCTTGTATGGGAGGAGATGTAGATTGCCCGTCTGTTGGACTAAGCTTAGCGAGAGCAGTATTTTGGGGCCGCAGATCGTGCTGGAGACAACCGAGAAAGTACAGTTGATTCGTGATCGGATGAGAGCAGCTCAGAGCAGGTAGAAATCGTATGGGGACAGGCGCCGTCGCAGACTAGAGTTCGCAGTTGGCTATCACGTTTTTCTGAGGCTCTCTCCGATGAAGGGCGTGATGAGATTTGGGCAAAAAGGACAGCTTAGTCCGAGATTTGTGGGTCCCTTCGAGATCTTCGAGCGTGTCGGCACAGTTGCATATCGTTTGGCTCTTCCACCCATCTTTCCAAATATTCACCCCGTATTCCACGTGTCGATGCTTCGCAGATATCTTCATGACCCTTCTCACATGATTCAGCATCAGACCGTTTAGCTTGAGCGTGATCTTTCGTTCACCGAGCAGCCAGTAGTGATATTGGATCGGCAGGTGAAGAAACATCGATCAAAGGTCTTGCCATCTGTGAAGGTTCTTTGGCGCAGTCCGAATGGTGAAGAGATCACTTGGGAAGCCGAGGGCAAGATGCGGAAGAAATTCCCTCATCTTTATGAAGGTACGCGTAGCTATATTTTAAAATTCGGGGACGAATTTTCTTTAAGGGGGGAAGATTGTAGTACCCTAGAATGTGACTAGTGAGTATTATACTTTAATGTGGGGGTTCAAGTAAAAAGTTTATCAAAACGGTTTTCAAATATTTTATCTGGATTTATGAATATTTTATTAGAATTTAATTTAGACTGCACACACATGTGCATGTTAACTAGGGTTAAGCTTGGGGTTAAACCATGTTTAAATAACCATGGTGGACTAACCCATTTAATTAAGTTAATTGGATTTTATTAAGTGTATAAGTCTTTTTGTTTTGTTTTGGGGTTGACTTGAGTGAGGAGAGAGAAAGAGAGTGATGGCTTGAGGTATGACTCCACTAACCTCACCCCCTTTTTCCAAAACCCTCACTCTCTAACACCCTCACACTTCTACCCTTTCCCTTGCTCTCATATCTCTATCTCATATCTCTTTCCCCCTCTCACTCACACACACACCCAGCATCAGCAGCAGCAGCTGAAGCAACAGCAGCAACAGCATCAGAAGCAGCAGCATCAGCATCACAACAGCACCAGCTTCAGCAGCAGCAGCAGCAGAAACACTAACAACAACAACATCAACAACACCACAACAGCAACAGCAGTAGCAAACAGCAACAGCAAGCAGCAGCTGCAGCAGAACACTCTTCTCTTCTTCTTCTCCTTCTTCCTGCATCCTAGGATCAAGTGGGGTATAATTTCTTAAACTTAACTCCCTTCTTTGCTAGAATATAGTTATTTTAGCTTCGGTTAGAGTTTAATGTGGATCTTTGTGCTAGTTTGTGGTTTAAGTGGGGTTTAAGCTAAGTTGGGATTTTTATGGCTTAATTGACTTAGGTAGGTGTTATTAGTACTGTTTTAACCTAGTAGTATCACTAGTTTTCGCTAAATCACCTTAAAGTCTCAAAATTTGAAATTTAAAATACGGTTTAAAAGCAAACTGTAGGATATTTGAGATCTGCTGCATCTGTGATCTTTTTCTAGTTTAGCAAACATGTTTAGATTAGTGTGCAGGCTTTTTAGAGTAGAGTGTGGGGTTTCGTGCCGGTTTTCCTCCCGAAAATCCGGCGACTTCCCTTGATTTTCCGGCGTCGCCGGCCCCCCTAGTGAGTTGGGTGTTGGTGTTTTGACTAGTGGTGCCTGCAGGTTTTTGTTTGTGTTTGGTATCGTTTGGGTTTTGGGTTTTTGCTGTTGGTGAAATCTGGGAGAGTTTGGTTAGTTGTTGTGTTTTGAGGACTTTGACGATATTTTGATGGTTTAGTTAGAGAATAGGGTAAATCAGGGTTTGTAAGATTAGATTAGCTCTAATATGTGCCGTTGGTTCCACTTGGTTACTGTAATTTCACCTATTTATCACTAGTGCACCCTGTGTTGCAAACTAAGTGTTTTAAAACGTTTTGTAAAACTAAACTTTAGGATACGTAGAATCTGCTGTATCTAGGGTTATAATTTTAGTAAGCAAACATATACACTAGCCTATACATTGTGTTAGGAATATAGGGTAGAAACCTGGACCTTTTTCACCTATTTTTGGCCGATATCAACCCCAAGGCAGCCGGCCCAAATTTTTTTGATCTTGTTGAATTTTTGCAGGTAGTTGTCTGTAGGTGGTGTAAGAGGTTTGCTCTTGTTTGATTTTCTTGTTTTTGCTCCAGATGAAATCTGGGATCGTTTACCTATAATTAGCGTTGCGGGACTTGCGCGACACGTACGATATGAATCGAGTTGGTGTGTTGTGTGTCACAGCATGTCGCGGAGGTTTTTGACGTATGCACACACGTTACGTATACGCATACGTTTAGCTTGCGATGCTAGTTTTTCGTGTAATCTTTACAACGCGTTTTTGCAGGATTTTGCCTTATGTGTGTTACTTTGTGTAAATTCTAGGTTCGCAGACGGGGACTTCGAGCGCCGTGGAGAAAGGAAAGCAGGTGGTTGGATACACCTAGCACGAGATCACGGGTGAGTAGATGTAACATCTACGGGGGAAAATCGTTTGGATGGCGCAAGACGCTCGATAGTTTGGAAAATATAAAAGACTTCTGGTGGTACTAGTATTTATGAGGATAGTGCCTACTTAAACATCTTGCGGAAATCATGATCCTTTATATTTACATACATGTGCGAACTCATTTCATAGGACACATGCACTATTGCCAGGGTTTTATGCAGCCCGAGCACTATTCTTGCGGACACACATGCCTTGGTAATTGCTATGACACAATACTAGATAACCTGTATAACCTGAAATCTAGAACAATTTCACCATTTATGATGCTTAAACCTGTGCTAATGCATTTAAATCCCTCAGGATGAACATGTAGAATTGCTAGTCATATGCATGTACCTCATTACATCATTCGTTCATGCCTAGCCTATTAATCATACATTCCAGTTCGATTTGTTGATACTATAGGCATTCATTATCATTGACATATGCACTTATAATGATTTTCTTGAGAATTTCAGCACTTGAGATTTATGAGATTTTGGGGAAAAGCCGCAAGGATTTAATAAACCTAATATTAATTTAAATATTGAAAATTGCGGTTTTTCTCGTGATATGATACATGTGTCGTCCACCATGAGTTTTCTGTTGGTTTTCAAGACCCGTTTCGCGGAGTTGGATGAACCGTCTCGGGTACATGGTGGGCCCGGTAAGGTATCCCGGGGCATGAAGATCGAGGTGTAGACGATGAGCCTGGCAGGGGCAAACTACCTACCGGTGATTGTTGGCACGGCGGATATCCAAAGGATACCGACCGTGGCCGTGAGATGTTGAGATATTGATACTTTGAGATAGGTCAGCCGGACGGCTGGGGCCTGAGATACTGTGATATGAATGCATGAGATTTGAGACAGTTGTTTGAGGTATCGATGCTGGACACGGATTTCTATTGATTCTATTGATATTATACTGATATTTCAAAAAGAGTTTTCTAAGAAGAAAATAATGTTTTTCTTATATCAACAGATTCAGATCACGAGTTGAAATTGATTCATGTGGCATACATACCTGCTAGTACATCATGCCAGATTTGTATTATACATTGATTCATGTTGCATATATATCTGCTAGTATATCATGCCATATCAGTATTGTTGATGTTATGACACTTGCGTGCATGCTTACGATAGCCTCTATAGATGTTATTTATTACTCACGAGTTGGCAACTCACCCCCATTGTGCCACAACCTTTTTGCAGGTCCGCTCCGTCAGCACAGTAGCAGCGGACGCACTTGCTCCTTTTGCTCCGTTTACCTGGACTTGAGGCTTTTGCTCGTAGGTGGGTTATGATATCATTTTGGTTTCCACCTTGTATATTCATTGTATCTAGAGTACTCCATCTACTGTATCTACTGTACCCGTTATTGTATTGATGTATATCGACCTAGAGACGAGGCAGTGAGATTTGTGGACTTTTATATTTTATTTTGAGGTCGAGCTCACTTGAGCCGACATGATGTTTATTACTTGTGCCTTTTATACTTATTTTGCACATTGCTAATTTATATTGCATGGGATTTGAGTCCGCTTTGGCGAAGAGCTAGCTCCTGCTTGGGGATGCCTTTTTCATGTTATCTATATATATATTCCTGTTTTGTACCCGTTTGCGGGCCAGTTTGTATAAAGGAGACTCTGCCGAAATATTTGGAAAAAAAATGTGATGTTGTTCTTTAAAAGATTTTGATGCGACTTAACTGGTTTTCCTTCACTCTATTGCTTAAACGGGTTTTAATTTCTGGGTTTTGGCTTACTTAGATTGCTTACGTCTTGAGACGTTTCGTAATTTAAATGCCAGTCGCGTTCCATACATTTCGTGTCGTGACATATTCATAAAAGCAATATTTGTTTACTATGAAAAGAATTCTTACAGTAAAAAAGATATTTATATTAAATTCATTTAATACATTAATACATTCTCTTTTCTATATTCATAATGGTGACATAATGAGATTTTGTTAAAAATGATTTAATTGCAATTGGACTAGACCACATGCTAGTTAAATTAACATATCGTAATAATTGTTATTAGCTTTAAGACCATTATTTGCTTGTTTTTGTAAAATAGTTAAGTTCATATTAACAAAATCTTAATGCATTATCATGATTAAAACATCTATAATGTTCATATGATCACAAAAGCTTAGGAAGACATATAAATCTTTTATCCTGATGGAGCCAAAATAGGTAGGTAGTATAAGGTTAATATTTCAACCGATCAATTATAGTATTCTTTATAAATAAATGTTATCGCTCATCTAATCAAGCATATATGAGAGTATTGATATAGATACAAGTGCAAATTAGATTAATAGTATAATTAAAAGAATAGATATAGTATTTTTAGATGATTTTAGAGCTAATTAAGCACGCTTATAAGAGAATCCTGAAGCAAATATAGTGTAGGTCTAACGAATTAAGCATATTATTCAAATTTTCAGAGCTTGGGGGGGCCTTAGGTGTTTTATAACATTGATTACTGGTTTTAAACTACAAGTGGGGTTTCAAACTGCAATTGATGGATCTGTTCTGGTCCAGCAGTCAATTTACCTCAATCTTCTTTCATTCATTGTATAGAGTGGAACTCAAGAACGATTTTGAAATTAATTAGAGTAAAAGCTGATACAAGTGGTGGGGGGGAGGGTTATAAGTTTCAGTGTTGAATAAAAAATTGTACATAAAAGAGGGATTCGTGAGTCCATGTAGCATATTCTTTGTTTGACAGAAAGAAGAACTAAAACAATACTGGAAGGTTGATTTATCATCAGGTCAGCAAGAAAAATCTAATCTTATCTTGAGCAACACAAATGTCGTATGGTGGTGGTACTTTCTTGTGCATTCAACCTATCTACTGTCAAGCCTTCTAATTTTAATTATTAAATTGACATTTAGCAGGGTTGCACCAGCCCATATCAGTCCCGCACCCCCCATTTTTATTTTTAATCTTCACCTTTAGGACAAGACCTCACCCTATTCCCAAACCCTTTACCAAGCTCTACCCTGCCCACATTTCTTTTGATGGGAGGGGCATAGAAATGTCTTTCTCCACCTTCCTGACCTTGTTTCTAATTTAGCTATTTCACTACTTTTTCGACATGAATGATCAATCATATTCAAAGCACGAACCGAAAAACGAATGTGACTGAACCGAAGCTCCGATTGCTGATCTAAGCAAGGTTCGAGGGTGGGCATCAAAAGGAAAATTAGACTAGAAGCAATATGATGAGCGATAACATTTATATGAGAGGAATGATAACTACTACGGGCAAAGGTACAATTTTGCCCTTAGTTATCATTCATGCATATAGCCCTTCATAAGGCGTATATGTCATATTCTAACATCTCCCACTCGCACATGATTGGTGTTGTAATCCACTTGAAATTCTGGTTTTAAATTCTTAGACTTGATATCTCTTCTATGGATCATAATGCAAACAAGACGTGTGATCGGCGAGTAAACCTACACTTTGGAGCTCAATACTATAAACCGGTTAGTGATCATAGCGGCTGTTACCAAAAACATATATTAGTGTTGTCTCACTATGCCTTGGTAGTTCTATTGTATCTCGATCAGGCATACTTCATCGGTATAAGGCTGTGCTTCTATACATGATTTGATATATGCACAATTATGTGACAACTTTCTGTAAGCGACATAATTAGTCGATTGTGCATAATATCAATGGATACAAACACTAAAAAAACAGTCTTCCTTCCGCACTCATATCTCTCCATTTTAGAGTAACTGCTTTCCCAGACATGCTCCATAAGGTTAATTGTGTCATCACTGTCAAAAACACCAAAAGTAGAAATCATTAACCCATCCCTTTAAGAACATAGTCGAAAGTCACATAGGGCATCTTTGAGGTTCTAAGAGATCTTAGCCTCAAGTGTCTCACACGGTGAAAAACGGGGATTTATTTGTTCACAACCCTTTAGGTGCAATCTTAAACACATGTAGTATGATGCATGTTATGGTGACTTACATTCTTCAAAAAATGTATTCTTTGGTTAAAGTCACCGTACAGATCTTTAAACTAGTTGCATTGGTCCTTCCACCCGCTCCTAGCTTGATTTTTGAATTAGGTCGTCATTGCTAAGTGCCTAATGAATCAATCGCATCTGGTTTATATTCAGGCTTGATTGACTTGGGATCATCAATCGTCGGTGTCACGCCCCGCTTCCTAGTAGATGGAAACGATAGAGTGGCAAGTCCACGGTATATTTATTCATAAAAGATCATTTCCTAGATAAATATGCTAAGCGTATTGAAACAATAATACACAATACAAAAATAAATGGAGACTTTAATTTTCAACAAATATCTTTATTTACGTTCAAACTTAAAATATTTACAGATACATGAGTTCAAATGAAAAAGTAAAAACAATAAAAAAATGCATAAACATGTGGCAAACATAAGCTGAAGAAAAGGTAGCTGATCTAAAGGCTGAGCCACGATTTGGTCATACTCCTCTTCTGTAGCGTCCACATCCTTCATATCTGACAAACATTCAAAAAAAAAAGCTGGGCGGAATGCCCATTAGCGAACTAGCGCTCGATAAGTCCCAAAAATAGAGTAAAAGTGAAAGTGAAAATTATAGAATAGTCATGAGTAATGTATATGTCGAGTAATAGAATATGTAAAGGAACATGTTTATATGTACTATAGATCTCTATATGGTCACTATGTTAACGTTAAATTCCAAGTTTGAATGTCAATGCAACGGTTGAAATATTCACGAGCTCAAGAGTGGGGCTCCAGGAGCAAGGAAACACGGGCCCCATTTTATGTGTTAACATCAGGACTCCAAGCTGTGGAGAAGTCGACCCGACTGAGATTCGAGTAAATAGAAAAAATAGGTTAATACGGGACTCTAGAAGCTCCGTTGGATTCACATAAGAAACTATCTCAAACACTCCGAGTAAAATATATATTATAATTGTAAGATATTCTTATTTAATTTGATTGGTTGATTATAACCTGTATTGATCGAAACCATAAATTGCAAAAATTGAAGAATGAAGTCGAGTAAATCGAGTAGAATACGAGTCATGTCAATTGCAATCCTGGGTCGAGTCAAGTTAGTCGAGTAGATTGACTTTGAGTTCACGTTCAAGTTTAGGTTCGAATTTGTATTCGAGTTATATTCATTTTCATATGAATGGATTTAATTTTTGAATTTCTTAAGTTTGGGAGTAATTGGAAAACTGCTGCACATGAACAGCAGGATTTGTGTATTTTACCAAGACAATTGCCATTTATAACTCCGTTAATTTGCAGTGTTGTCTAATCTGAATAGGAAAGCACTCACTTGTTGGCTATAGTGCCTTTAAGTCAATTATTGAATTGCAGGCACGCGATTGTGATGATTGAAGGAGGACCTATACTGGTAGAACAGTTTTACTCGAGATGATAGTATGCTATCTGATTTGTCTTTATCATCATGTACAATATTAGGTGGCATTACAGATCACTATTATATGTTGATAGAGCCCATAGGATTCTTGCTTGACTACCAGTATTATGATGGCAATCATATAAGTGGAAGCTGGGTGGTCTATAAGCACATCCTTAAATGTCCCTAGTCACGGGAGTATCGAGACTGGGCATCGATACTCCAGATTAACCTAGTGTAAACTTATCGAGACCCCGACGAGGGGCGGTGGCTGGTCTCACAAGCCATTGGTGTCAGTTAGTCACCTAAGATAGTATACAGGTGCTCATTGGATTATGAGTATACTGGACAATCACTGGGAATATGCTAGTTGGTATTATACCTATTGTCAGATAGCAGTTCCCAAGTGACATGAGTACAGGTTAATCTGTCGACTTGAGATCGTCATTTGTCTCGTGTGAGTTCCCACTGTGGTTTGATTACTATCCTACCACGGCTCAAATGAGTCATGCAAACAGGTTTTAGTTGGGTACAGTCCCGAACCACATGGAGGCAATGAGCGGATCATCGGGGATTCGTCTCTCCCAGTATTGAGGGTTGATGTCGCAATGTGCACGGGTGGCCATCACTAGAAATCCTTGGCCAAGGTAGTAGGGAATTACTGATCTAGGATCAGTAGTTTCTCAGGTGGTGATGGGCTTCATACCGACACAAAATGTCACGTTATTAGGGGGTCTGACTTTATCCACCCCCTAGACTGGATTTGCGATACTCTTAGACGAATAGACCGGACTGAATGGAGATTGTCATGGACAGGCTCAGTAGGGGTTTGGATGAGTTTGTTCGTTGGCCTTCCTTTCGCTCAATACCTAGGTAGCTGTTACGTACAGCTAGTGCCACTGACGTGCTTGTGGTTAAACCCACTGCCAGCGTATTGACGAGTCTTTAGAGTCCCACACAGAGGGTTTCCGAGTTTCTGGAGAAATGATGTAGGTAGGGTTCCGATCGATTGATTGTACTATGTATCCGGACTTTCGATCGGACAGTTGATAATACTAACCGGCTCAGGTTTGAGCCGGATTATTAAATCAGGTATTGATTTAATAATTTACGTATATGTATTTCGATATGTATATTCTAGTATTATGTTTTTTATGTTATTCTATCTCTTCGGGTATTCGTATTTCGGTACGAATACAGGTATGCATATACAGTAGAATGTAATCCGTATTTTTAACAGATAACATTCTAGAAGGTGGACACCTCATTTTGAGTTTGACCATTTATTTAAATGGATAATGAAGTGGCATTGACTTGATGGGAGTATGGTGAGGACCATGCTTGCATAGTATGCACAAATGAATTATTAATTCATTTGTGCATACTATTCAAGTATGGGCACATTTTTAAAATGGAAAATAATCTTTTATAAAACCATTCTCTTTGTGAGAATTTTTACACACTTGCATTTTGCTCACTTGGAGAAAAAGTAAGATGGTTCATTTTGTGTGAGCCTTCTCATCTCCTCACCATTGGCTTCACTTCCATCTTGTGTTTCTTGAGTTCCCTCCACCTTCATCTTCCACCTCCTCTCAACCCTCTCATGTGTTGAGAATCATGAGAGCATGTGAGATGAGATAGACCAACACTCAGATCACTCACTATATCCTAGGAATTCTAGATTAGCAACCTAGAATCCCTAGTTGCTTTACTTGCTTTCGATGTGGAGCTAGAGCCATGAACTACATCTCTCGGGTGGATCATTTTCGACGGAGGAAGACCGGCAGCCAAGTTCGTTCAAGCACGCCTCAAGGAGCCTAGGAAGGTGATGGAAGACCGAAGAACTTGGTTCTTTTGGTATAACACTTCTAACCCTTTAGTTTAGCTTCTTCAGTTAGCTAGTATAGGTTTATGGTTTCGATCTTGAGGGCGGGTTTTGTTTGCGCCAAAAATTTTAAACGCCGGTTTTTGTTTCGCACCGGCCACGGTAGATGGCCAGGGCGTCGGCAAAACCCGGCATCACTTTCTCAGGATCCTTGGGGCTCAAGAGAAATGATACCGTTTAAACTTATATTAATTTAGATTCCTTAAATATTTATTATTGTTGTTTACATTGTATTTATATTATTTGCATTTCTCGAGAGTGTTTTATGAAAAATATTTTAATATTGTTTAAAAATAATCCTCAAGGGTGATTTATAATATTTAGAGTTATTATGAACATGCATTTTAATTTTAGTGGTATTTTAGCGATAAAACCTAATTTTTAAAAGTTTATGGTATTTTTCGGAAAACTACTATTTTAAGAACTTGGTGATATTTTATTAGAATTTAATCTTTAATTTTAAAATATGATTTTTCACAATTTGTTTTTATTGAAAATAAGGATTTATAGTTTTATATAATTTTTCAAAGTTTAATTTGTTTTAAAAAGTCGTATTCTTTTAAATCGTATTTTCATTCGTTTCAAGACCAAATTTTTCTTGAGAAGCTCTGTATCTCGCTCTACTATCACAAAGACGTGCGATAATCCGCACCATCCATAAGCGGGTCCCCTAAAGAGGGTTATATAGGCGTAATTGGAAAAGGTGTAAGAATATCGATAAAAACCTTTTTGTAAAAAGCAATGGTATTTTATTGTAAAGCGTATTCTTTAAATTAACCATACATCTAAAATATCGTGCTATGAAACCATAGTGTATGTGATGGGATAGGTCGTTACCCCATGAATTTCCTAGAGGTATATATGCTAGTTATCGAATAAAAGGTTATATTAAAGTTCATGGTATTTTTCTGAAATTATTCGATTTGTGTTTAATTCGCATGAAATTTTAACTACATAAAAAGTAAATAATGGGGAAAATATTTTGAAGTGATGTTAAAGGATTGGTATAATTTATTTGACCTATTCAAATTTATAAAAGTGTTTAAAAGACATGATTTTAAGTTTAACTCCACTTTGTCGATATGATTTTAGAATGCGAGGTGAGTTGAAAAGAAATGGAAGAATAGGGACTTACGGGTTGTGTAGCGTTGAGAATAAAGTAAGGAAAATAGAGAGTGTCTTTGTGGCATCGTGGTACCGTCGGGAATGGCTCCGGTCTTCAACGGAATAAAGTCGATCGCTAACTCCACTTGGCTACCCTATCTTTTCTTGAACTTAAAGAATTTTTTATAGAGCTTTTTAGAATAGGGAGAACTCGGGGATGGGGTGTATTTATAGTGTAGAAGTGAGGGTGTGTGAGAAAAAGAATTTGAATTAAAAAGAATTAAAATAGGATTAATGAGGAAAATGAAGGGTCTCTGGTTTAATTCAAAGAAATCAAATATTACAGAGGAGTAGAGGGAAGTTGAAAAGGTGCACGGGCAAAGAACGGAGAGGTTTGGGGGCATCTCAATCGCCGGTAGCGGCTAAAAGGGAGATTCCAGCGGTTGGATTGAGGCCATGTGGCTCGAGGATTTGGCATGTGTATTATTCTGTGTTAACTTCTTATTTATCCCGTTTGATTTTTCTGAAACTTTTCGATAGTATTGCATATGCAACTCTTGGGCTTCCAAAAAGTTAAAAAGAAAAATATTAAAAATAATTGAAACTGATGAAATTCAAATACGCAGGTTATGGCACAACGGTAAAGAGTATTAACTAGTGAGATACAAATTGTTTCTTTTATTAAACAAAATTAACTTATAACTCCTAGTTAAGATAAAATACGCTTTCTATACATTAAACAAATTAATTTTGTACAAGGATTTCAAAGTCATTACATTTTACCCTCCTTATAAAAATTTCGTCCTCGAAATTTACATAGAGACTAATTTTCAAAAAGGTAAGGGTATCGTGCATGCATATCGTCTTCTCATTCTTATATTGATTCTCTTGGCGAATTCTTTCTCCACATCACTTAGACCAAGTTCACCTCTTTTTTCCGTAAGGTCTTCACCTTTCGATCCAAGATCTCGACGGGTTGCTGCTCGCAAGTTAGATCGGTCTGTACAGTGATCTCTGAGTGATCAAGTATGTGGCTGGGGTTGCTCACATATCGTCGTAGCTAGGATATGTGGAACACATTGTGCATTTCTTCCAATGAGGGTGGTAGTGCCAAGCGGTATGCCATTTCTCCAACTCGTTCGAGTGTGTCGAACGGTCCAATGTATCTCGGACTTAGTTTACCCCTCTTGCCAAAATGTATCACTCCTCTGTTCGGAGAGATCTTTATAAACATATGCTCTCCATGTTGGAACTCCATATGTTGACGTTTTGCATATGCTCAATACTTTTGTCGGTCCTGGGCTATGTGCATCTTTTCCCTGATAGTGTGAACCACATCTACGGTTGCCACGATCATCTCTGGCCTAAGGAGTTCACGATCTCCAATATCGTCCCAACTCAGCGGGGAACGCCACTTTCGTCCGTATAGTGCTGCGAATGGTGTCATCCCAATACTTGTCTAGTAGCTGCTATTATATGAAAACTCCACAAGATCTAGGTGATCTTCCCACGAACCTCCGAAGTCTAGCATACAAGCTCTCCGCATGTCTTCAAGGATCTGAATTGTTTGCTCAGACCGTCCGTCTGTTTATGGATGATATGCCGTGCTGAAATTCAGACTCGTTCCTAGGCTAGTTTGAAGACTCTACCAAAATTGGGATCGGAATCTAATATCACGGTCAGAGACGATGCAGGTAGGTACTCTATGCAATCTCACGATCTCCTGCATGAGTTTATGGGTATCAAGACAAGTATGATACATCTTGAAGGTTTAAATCTTACTTTAGATTTCTACTCACCTTCATGTACTTCCTTACCAACGTCTCGGTTGACTGGCCAATTTTGAATGGAATAAAGTGAGCCGACTTGGTGAGTTAATCCACAATATCCTAGATTGTGTCGTTCCCTTCGTGCTGCGAAGGAGAGCAGTCATGAGTCTATGGTAATGTACTTCCATTTCCATTCTGGGATTGGTAACGACTGAAGTAGATCAGCAGTTCTATGATGTTCAACCTTCACTTGCTGACATACTAAATATTTTGCTACGCTCCTTGCTACTTTACGCTTCATTCCATGTCACCAGTAGTGTTGCCGTAGATCCTTGTACGTTTTCGTGCTACCGGGGTGTACAGAATAAGGAGGGCTATGAGCCTCTTTCATCAACTCTTCTCAAACAGGGCCGACCGGCACACATAAATGACTCCCATACTGTAAGGATCCATCTTTGTGGATGATGAAGTCAGTTCGAAAACCACTTTTTACTTGTTCTCGGATCTTTTGTAGCTTGGCATCATTTGCTTGAGTTGTCTTGATCTAATTGATAAGAGTAGACTGGACTTGTAAGTTCATCAATGATGAAGCGTTACCTGGCATAACTACTTCAATCTCCAATCTGTGCAGTCTTACTTTAGTTTCCACTGAGAGATGAGATTCATTGCTAAAGGTTGGCGACTAAGTGCATTAGGAACTATGTTCACCATTCCAGGATGATATTATAAGTTGGTGTCGAAGTCCGCCATGAGTTCTAGCCATTTTTTTTGCCGTATGTTGAGTTCCTTCTGAGTAAATACATACTTCGAACTTTTGTGGTCGGTGTATATATCCACTCATTCTCCCAAAAGGTAATGACGCCAAATCTTGAGTGCAAAGACTATGGCTGCCAGCTCCAGATCATGTGTTGGATAGTTGCGCTCAAGGACTTTTAGCTGTCTTGATGCAAAAACCACAACCCTTCCATGCTGGTGTAGAACACATCTTAATCCTTTACCGGATGCATCACACTGTACATTGAATCCGTCAGATCGATCCCGTATTACAAGAATAGTTGCAAAGGTTAATCTCAACTTGAGTTCAACAAAAGCCTTCTCAAATGCTTTTGACCATACGAATACTTTGTCTTTACGTGTAAGCTTGGTCAGGGGTGCTGCGATCTTTGAAAATCCTTTGATGAAGCGTTTGGAATATCCTGCTAAGCCCAAAAAACTTCTTATATCATTGACTAACTTTGGTGTCAACCATTCACTGACAGCTGATACCTTACCTGGATCCATAGACATTCCTTTGCCTGAAACGATGTGTCCGAGAAATCCGACTTAATCTAGCCAAAATTCACACTTGTTGTACTTGGCGTAGAGCTGGTGTTGTCGTAATATTTCCAGGACAATGCTTAAGTGCTCGGCGTGCTCTTTCCGATTCTTTGAATACACCAAGATGTCGTCGTTGAAGATAACAACAAACATGTCTAAGTACTTTCGGAAAACTTGGTTCATTAGGTTCATAAAATTGGCTTGTGCATTGGTCACTCCAAATGGCATTACTAGATATTCATAATGGTCATAACGAGTCCTAAATGCCATCTTCGAAATGTCAGACTCCTTGACCTTCATATAATGATATCCTGAACGAAGATCTAATTTTGAGAAAACACAAGATCCACTTAACTGATCGAAAAGGTCATCGATGCGAGGTCGCGAATAGCTTAATTGTTACTTTGTTCAGTGCTCGATAATCTACGCACATCCGGTAGGTACCTTCCTTCTTCTTCACCAGCGGCACCGGAGATCCCCAACTTGAGTTACTGGGTCTGATCCAACCTTTCTTCAGGAGTTCGTCCAACTGAATACGGATCATCCTCAATCCCTTCGAACTTAATCGGTATGGAGCTTTTATTACAGGTTGTTCACCGGGTTGTAAATCAATGCCAAACTCTAGAGCTCGATCAGGAGGCAAACCTGTTATGTCTTCAGGGAATACATTCTCGAACTCTCTAACAACTTCTGGCTTCGATCTTTCCGCTTGCAACGCTGCAAGTTTTGCCTTCTTTGGTTTTGTTCGGTAGATGCCAGGCTCCAAAGTCCTGTTGGGTTACGGTAGCGCCCCGGCTATCTTTCCGTGACCAAATGTGGAACAAAAATTTATAAAAGTTAGTGCTACCATAACCAATTACCCGGATCTACCATTAACCCTTAACTAGCAATTTATAATCTAGGAATTTAGAATGGTTATAGTGAATAGATCCGTGTCCTTCGGTCTTCAACCATCATCCCAAACTCCTAGGGGCTTCCTTGATCAAGCTTGATCTCCGGTCTCTCTCCATCGAAGATGACCCACCCGAGAGTCTATGCAATGAGCTCCAACCTCATATCTGATGCAATTAGGGTACCTAGATCGCTACACTAGATACCGAAGATGAAGTAGAGAGTGATGAAGGATTAATTTGTCTCAAGACACCCAAGGATTCTCAACTCATAAAAGGGTTTGGGTGGAGCTAGAGGAAGAAGAAAATTCCATGAGAATGAGGTGTTTAGATAGCAACTCAAGAAAAAAAATGGCTTAGTCTTTTTTTTGTTGTGAGATTATTCAATAAATAATGATGTCATCCATAAAAATATCCATGCCACCAAAATATCTAGAGTCAATCATAATATCTCAAGTCAACAATAATCTCACAATAAACAAAACCTTAAGCATGCTAGAATAGTAACCATGGGTCACTAATTAGCCATGCCACAAAAATGCAAAAAACACCTCATCCTACATCTCAACAACCTTTTAATCCAAAAAGGTCTAAACCATGATGAGGTGTAATCTTCTAAAAGTAATCGTGTAATAAATTACAAGAACATCCCTCATCCGAATATACATACCCGCATCCGTACTCCGAAGAATACGAATACATAAAGACGAAAATAATCCAACAATATAATACTAGGATCCGGCTTAAACCAAATCCCACTAGTATTATCCGTCCGAGCATCATGCGTGCACAAGTACACGTATGTGATCGAACCCTGCCGTAAAACCATACGGCCTCTACATCGTTTCGCCCGAAGCAGGGAAACCCTCTGTGTCGGACACTAAAGACTCGTCAATACACTGGCAGTGGGTTTAACCACAAGCACGTCAGCGGCAATAGCTGTACATAACGGCTACCCAGGTATTGAGAGAAAGGGAGGTCGACGAGCAAACTCATCCTGAAACCCCTACTGAGCCTGACAGTGACAATATCCGTACAGTCCGGTCCGTTCGTCTATGAGTATCGCATATCGAGTCTAGGGGGAGGATAAAGTCAAACCCCTAATAACGTGACATTTAGTGTCGGTATGAAGGCCATCACCCACGAATAAACTACTGATCTGAATCAGTAATTCTCGACTATCTTAGCCAAGGACTTCTGGTGATGGCCACCCATGCACACCACGACATCAACCCCCAATACCGGGAGAGACGAATCCCCTGACGATCTGCTCACTGCCTCCATGTGGCTCGGGACTGTACCCAACTAAAACATGTTTGCATGACTTCTTGAGCCGTGGTAGGGTAGTAATCAAGGCACAGTGGGAACTCACAGGAGACAAATGACGATCTCAGGTCGATAGAATAACCTGTACACATGTCACCTTGGAAATGCTATATGACAATAGGTATAATACCAACTAGCAGGTTCCTGGTGAATCCGTCCGGTGTACTCATAACCCAATGAGCACATGTATACATCTTAGGTGAACAAACTGACACCAATGGCTTATGATAACGGCCACCTCCCCTCGTCGGGGTCTCGATCAGTATACACTAGTCTAATCTGAAGTATTGATGCCCAATCTCGAAAATCCCACGACTAGAGACATTTAAGGATGTGTCTATAGACTACCCAACTCTCACGTATATGATCGCCATCATACTGCTAGCAGTAAAGCAAGAATCAAATGGGCTCTATCAACATGTAATAGTGATCTGTAATACCACCTAATGATGTACATGATGATAAAGACAAACCAGATAGCATACTATCATCTCGAGTAAGACTGTTCTACCGGTATAGGTCATCCCTCAATCATCATAATCACCTGCCTGCGACTATAATAATTGCCTTGAAGGCACTATAGCCAACAATCTCTCACTTGCACTTAAGGCTAATTATTGCGGTGTCGCATACTCATAGCCCGTGTGATACCGAACACCCAACTCCTCTACTAATCAGTCTCGCAAAGCTCGTTTGCGAAACTATTGTGTTTGAGAAATAGACTCTGTGAGTGGATCCGCTCCAATATTTCTTTCTGTATCTCTCTATATCTCAACTTCGCAGAGAAAGCTATCTCCCGAAATGAGTCATACCTGTCTTAGAATATGTCTGGATATCTGATAGGACCCAGTTCATAAATGAAATCCAAATCCAGCAAACTTCATAGACAATATCTTACACTGAATTTAATCAGTATCCTGCGCCATACCTTCCTCAGTATCCGCTTGGACCACCTGTCCAAACTACATCCCCTCAAAAGAGGGAAAACTATAACTCTGACTGTCACTCTGTCATTCAGGTCACCTTGGAAGTCTGGAAAGATAACCGTCTCCCGAAGGAGGCTGCTATTACCAAATCCCTAGAACATCCACTTATGTTCATAAACTGCTTCCGAACGTTTCTCCAGGATTGGATTAATATATAAACTTATTGCATCTAGTGCAAAAACAATATCCGGTGTGGTACTTGACATCTACTGATTGACTCAATTGCCTAAGCAAGTGATGTGCCAATCATGCACATCCCTCTCCTCTTTAGTCTGTAAGACACCTTTGGAGAGGGTGACTCCATCACCTACAGGTACACCTGTTTCCCCCAATCAGAGCAAAGCTCTATTTTGAAAGATTCAAAATTCAAATTTTGAAGCAACGCTTCAGATCCAGCGCTCTGCGCTGCGCACCACGTGTCAAACACAGATATGTTAGCGCCAGGTGCGCTGCGCCCTAGGCAGCGCACCCCCAATCAGAGCAAAGCTCTGTTTCAAAATTCAAAATTGAAGCAACGCTTAGGATCCAGCGCTCTACGCTGCACGCCACGTGTCAAACACAGGTGCGCTAGCACAGGCTGCGCTGCGCTCTGCGCTGCACGCCACGTGTCAAACAAACGTAGGTGCGCTAGCGCAAGTTGCACTAGCGCTGGAATTAAAAATCCCCCACCGTTAGATCAAAAGATCTAATAATAATAAATTATTAATTGATCAGAATTAAAATTCTGTTATGGAAAGATCTTTCCAATCTTGTTAAAAACAAGAAGATTGCCTTCTGTAAAACAGGAGCCCTAGGATCAAAGATCTAACGGTGGGGAAACATCCCCAAATCAATCAGAAAAAGATCTCTTTAACTGACTCAACAAATCAATTTGCCCTATATAAAGACCCCAAGACTTCAAGTCTGAGATGGAGAAAGCCCCCTACAAACTTTGAGAAAACTCAAAGAAAGAAAAGCAAGGTTTTAGCAAAAGAAGATCATTTCTTCAAGGTAAAGAACATGATCCTTGAATATAGAGATGAAATCATCTCATATAAAGAAGAACTATCTTTTAAAAAAGATCATAGATTTACAATAGACCAAGGTCTCTCATAAAAAGATTAAAAGATTTAATCATAAAAAAACAAAAGAAGTATTTACTTCATTCACAGATCATTGATTTACAAAGGCAGCGCCTTTTTATAAATAAAAACTATTGTTCTTGAATCTCGAGGCAAAGGCTCCTTTAAAAAGAACATAAACTTGTTCTCTGATCATAAATTTGATCAAATGCGCTTTGCGCCACTGAAAAGTGCCTTGCACTCATGAACTGCGCCTTTGTGCTTGTTTACCCCAATCAGAGCAAAGCTCTGTTTAAATTCTAGGGCGGGAAACGAAGCAACGCTTCTGTTTCCCCCAATCAGAGCAAAGCTCTATTTTGAAAATTAAAGCGAAAATTAAAATTAAAATTAATGAAGCAACGCTTCAGATTCGCTGCGCTGCGCGCAGAGCGCCACGTGTCAAAATCAGACATGCCAGCGCAGGAAGCGCAGCACCCAAGGCAGCGCACTCAATCAGAGCAAGGCTCTATAAAAGAAGCAACGCTTCAGATGCGATGCGCTCTGCGCTGCGCGGCACGTGTCAGCGCAGTTGCGATGCGCTCTGCGCTGCGCGGCACGTGTCAGCGCAGTTGCGCTGCGCGGCACGTGTCAGAGCAGTTGCGCTGTGCCTTGCGCTGCGCGACACGTGTCAGCACAGTTGCACTGCGCTCTGCGCTGCGTGCCACGTGTCAAGCGCTGGTGCGTTTGCGCCAAACAGAATTAAAATTCCAGTAAGATCTTTCTGTTCTTGTTAAAACAAGAAGATTGTCTTCTGTAAAACAGAAGCCCTTGGATCAAAAATCCAACGGTGGGGAAAATTCCCTAAATCACTCAGAGAATGATCTCTTTAATAAATTTAACAAATTAATGGGCACTATATAAAGGCCCCTAGGCCCCAACTCCAAAAAACAACACAGAGATAGAAAAACACAGAAGCAAAGAGAGAACTCCTCTAAAGAACTCTGAGAAGAACTCAAAAAGAGAGAAAGGTAAAACCTTTGAATAAAAAAGAAGAATTTCTTCTGAAAAGATTATTGATCTAAGAACAAGATCAAGGATCTTCAATATAAAAATATAAAAATAACAAAGGCATTGCCTTTTTATGAACCATTGGTTCAGGAATCTTAAAGATTCTTTTTTTGAATCCAAAATTGGATCAAGATATTAAAACAGTGCCTTGCAGTTGAAAATCTGCACTGTTGCACTCTTGGGTTGGCGCAAGCCACCAGAGAGCGCCACGTGTCAGCTCCAAAACCACTTGCGCTATGCGCTTTTAAGATAAAGCACTTCTCTCTTAAATTGGCGCACTGCACCAGAGCGCGCCACGTGTCAGCAGCGCAACAGCGCAGCTCACTGGCACAGTGCACTGCGCTTGCGCTCACCAGAGTGTGACACGTGTCACCTCCACATGGATTTGCGCCTTGCGCTCCTCAATCGGCAAACCACGTGGCACTCTGTCAGACTAATTAATGCAATGCATTATCAAGGGCAGAACCCAATAAAGAAAGGTCTATGAGACCAAACAAAGTGCTATGCACTATTAAAAGGAATAAAGCCCAAACAAAGGTCTGTCAGGCTCAAAACAGATGTTGTGCATCATTTAAAAAGGGTAGAGCCCAATTAAAAAGGGGCCTAATAGGCCAAACAAAAATGCACTGCATTATTAAACAAAGGGCAAAGCCCAAGTCAAGGCCTAACAGGCCAACCACAAATGAAAATGTTGAATATCTTCAATTGGACTTAGCCCAATTCTGGCCGTAAGTTCTCAAATTAAATTGACTGAGCATGGTTGCTCTCTTAAATCAATTTACACCTGGTTCAAGGGTACATCTTTGAACTCCTCTGACATCTGTCGTTGTAATCCTTCAACGTCGTCAGAGAGGTAATGGGCCCCGACGACCATACATGCAATGGACCACTATGTCCCTAAACTGGAATATTAGAGCCACCAAATGCTCTTTTGTCGGATCTAAACGATCCCATTTAAGTTGATCTTAGCCTCAAATATGGCTAACGTATCCTTAAACATTCAAACAAACTTTAGTCCCAAATTGGACTATAAGACCCCCAATCAACTTTGGTTCAAGGGTAAATCTCCGAACTCCTGTCGTTGTAATCCTTCAACGTCGTCAGAGAGGTGACGGGTCCCGACGGCCATATATTAAATGGACCACCATGTCCCTAAACTGGCAACGGACCACCATGTCCCTAAACTGGCAATGGACCACCATGTCCCTAAACTGAACAATAGAGCCTAAATGCTCTCTTGTCTGATCTAAACGATCCCGTTAAGTTGATATTAGTCTCGAATTGGACTAACGTATCCTTAACAAACGTTTAAGTCGATCTTAGCCTCAAATATGGCTAACGTATCCTTAAACCAAAACCCCAAACCCAAATCTAAGAAAATACGGATTTGGACTAATCCACGTCCTACGGTCGACAACACAAATTAGTCTCCGTATACAATCCACGGGCAACCGAACACAAAACAAGCACCCACGACATGGAGTGAAATTCTGGAGAAGGAGAAAGTTGTTACCGCGACGCGGTAGCGTAATTAACTGCAGGGGCTTGCGCCTGCAAGGAAGAGCGTCCCCACAATCAAAAACCCCTCAGACGAGGGGGAATCTGACGAAGTCTGCTACATCGGCCGCATCCGTCTAAACCTCCGATACACGGTGCCATAAATCAACTTGGCATCTTCGGAGAGGTGGATGGATAAAACCAAATAGCATCTGCCCCGAATCTCAAGAGAGGCGTCCCTGTCTTGGCCGCCATTCGGAGGGGAACAGATTCTGGCACGCCCGGTGGGACCTTTTCCTCTTTCCACTCCACACTTCGTGTGTCGTGTTTTTCCCGCGATCAAATAATCGCGGTGTGTATGTTTTTGGTAGCCCTTAGGGGAGTGGATATTGAAGCCGGCATTTCGTCTCTATGAAGAATGGCATTTGCTCCCACCCTAGCAACTCAGGCTCTGTCATATTCGGCGGAGTCAAGTATGGGTCACTTGCAGCCTCAAATCTCTGCAATCCGGCTCTTCAAGAAATCAACGGGCTTCTTTTTGGGTCGATGCTCCCACCTCCCACCCTCGGTGCTTCAACACCGATAGAGGAAGCCCAGAGGATGTCTGTCGTCCACAGGCAGGCTCCCCAAGCAGCAGCCTTGCCGACGGAATCGGTCCTCAAACAACCGATACATGCCAAAACCAAGGTCGACGCAGGGGGCAGAATATTCAAGCTCTTCAAGGAATCAATGGCTTCAAACTGCACTAACTGTAACAGCAACTCTCGCTCTGTCCCATCTGGAGGAGTAACCTACGAGCCCCAAGCGGCCTCCCATTTCACTATGCCAGTGGAGCAGGTAACTCAAGCCACCACTGGGCTATTCTTCGGAACCATGCTCCCGCCAACGAGCTTCAGCGCTCCTGTACCATCGCAAGAAGCTCCCAAGAAGATTTTGTGGATGTAATCCGCTGAAAACCCTCAGGAGACAACACTCCTCCTACTAGGGATATGCCACTGGCGCCGAGTAAGGAAGGCTGGGGGAAACTCTCCTTCTGGACTGACTCCGCCGACCCCAACGGCGGAAATTGATATTGCTGTTCTAACTGGGAACAGCTTTGAACCACTTAGGAAGGTCCGCAAGAACTCTCCGACCGCTGTGCTGAAAAGATCTCCTCCACCTATGGTGAGCGCTACAAAGGTGAAGCCGGAACAACGCCCTCAATGGCTGTCCTCTAAAATATACAAGGTCTGGCGTTAAGTCCAAGACTCGGTAATTGATCAAGATTATCCCCGCCGACAGAAAAAGGTGAAAGTTCAGCGGGAAGAGGACCGTCCTATCAAGCCACAAAGGCGATAGCTACTTGGGTGCCCACTGTAACGGCCCCCTCAACTTTGACCGCTCACAAGAGAAGAAGGCCGGAGAAAATCCCTGGGTCTGCGACGAACTGCAAGACCACAGAACCCAAACACCCTAAGTCTGGGGGCATAATGGTACATACCGTCTATATGGCATCCAGAAAAGAGGATAGCCATGTCTTCACAGGTCATAGACCGCTTACGCGATCATTGACTAAGGCTCAGGAGCAACAACAACAAAGCTCCAAGAAATGCTGACAGCCATGGCCGCACTTACGGGACCGAAAGAAAGCCCGGAGACATCCTCGGAGCAGCGCCGTGAGCAGGAAACTGATGCCGAGTTTCTTCAGAGAATCCTCAAAAGGAAGGACAAAGAGGCAGCAGAACAAGCTGCCAACATAAAACAAATGGCGTTCTTATTCCAAGACATGGTCGGGATGATGTTACAGCCGGATCCTCCAGCTGAAGATCCTCCGATTATCCTCGAAGACGACCAAGTGGAGACGTCAAACCCTCCTCCAGCTCTTTCAGCGGCCAAGGAGGAGACAATCTCCAAGTCCACTCTGGATGATTACATCGCTCAGCAAATACGAGCTCACCAGGCGAATGAAGCGGCTGGGCAGAGCGTTAAAACGGGACGACCCTATCCAGGATGGTATGACCAAATAAGGTACCCACCGGGATATACGATCCCCAAATTCCACGTATATAAGGGGACGGGAAATCCGCACCGGCACGTTGCTCAATTCAGAGCCTTGTGCGGTAATACTGGGGGTGACGATAAATTGATGCTTCGCCAATTTGTTGGCAGCTTATCGGAGACAGCGTTTGAATGGTACTCGGAGCTTCCTGACGACTGCGTCAAAACGTTTACAGAAATGGAGTTGCTATTTACCCAACATTTCGCAAGTGCTAATGAACGCATCCCAATAACAACATTGATCAATGCCAGGGTGAAGCAAGGTGAAACGTGGGTGCAGTACGCAATACGATGGCGGAACTTATGGTCAAAATGTGAGCAGCACATTGAAGAAGCGCCGGCAGTGGGCATATTCGTGGGCACTCTTGACCCTCAAGCAACTATTTCCCAATTCATGATGTTCTTCAAGTGGACCGCGTTCCAGGCCTTGATTGACAAACTGGCTCAAATGGACCAAATGGGTCATAGATCGTCTCCTCCAAAGACGGAGCCGCGAAATGAAAAGGGTAAAGGGAAAGCGATTTTTGTCGCCAATACCCAACAACAACCGGACAACTTAAAGCCGGTCGTTCGCCAAAACAACGTGCGTCCACGCCCATCCCTCGAGGAGAGACTGGGACGTCCTTACTCGTTTCCTCAGAATAAAACAAGGAGACTGTTTGAGTTGGCAGTGCACAACAGACTCATCAATCTGCCGAGTCCAAAACGTCTGTTGCAGCCAGGCGATCTCAATAATCCCAATTATTGCCCTTACCACCAAACGGTAAGTCACCCGATCGAGGATAGTTTCGTCTTTAAGGGATGGATCGAGGATCAGTACCTACAAGGCATGTTCGCGCTATCTGAAAAGTGGAAGATAAACCCACCACAGCCGCACACTCCAAAGAAGACGGACACGCCGGAGACAGCTTGTTCTTTTGTTGATCACGAAAACGATGGAGAAGGCTCATCAGATGAATCCGAGGACTACGTAGCGTGTTGTCATGTGATCTCTCACTCATTGATAGATGATGAAGAGGTTCCTTGCACCGAGAAACCGAGGGTAGGGCCTGAACCAGAACTTCCATGGCCGTCAGACGAGGTGATCGATACCTTCCTGAATGAGATTCGTCTGAAAGTTAAAGCCAATCAAGAGCGTGAGATGGCCATATTGGAAGGAGCTAAACGCCGGCGATTAGACGGAAGAGCCGAGGCACTCCCGTCAAATAAAAAGACATCCGCTGCGGATAAAAATAAATTCAAGACGAGGAAAAGGTTTGCTAAGGCCATATCAATGGGAATGAAGCTACCACCCTCCGAAGAAAATGCTCTCGACGGAGTAGAGATACATCCTAACTACTGCTTGTATCATCAGAAGATCGCACACCCTACTGAAGACTGTGACTCCTTTAAGTGTTGGTGGCAAGGGTATGTCGCTCACAGGCATTACGTCAACAGAGCAAAGCGGGAAGCTCGTAGACAGCGAAAAAATACAACATATGAGCATAAAAGAGTTGCTGGCAATTGTCATAGGGACAAGCCCGGGGGATCATGAGTTCTCACTTTTGGGAACGACCCCGATGAAAAAATAGCCTTCAACCCTCTCTTCAAGGAGTCCATCTCTGAAAGATTTAGGAGTTGCGAGAACAATCAGCCGCTCGATTGCACGATATCCGGAGAGAATCTCGGACCCACAAACAACGGAGCGAACAAAAAGGATAACGGAAAGGGGAAAACGACCTTTGTCGCCAACACTCAACAACAGTCGAGTGGCCCTAGACCGGTTGTTTGTCAAAACAATATGCGTCCACGCATATCCCTCGACGAAAGGCTAGGATGTCCTTACTCGTTTCCTCAAGATAAAACAAGGAGACTGTTCTAGCTGGCAGTGCGCGACAGACTCATCAATCTGCCAAGTCCAAAACGTCCGTTGCGGCCAGGCGATGTCAACAATCTCAATTATTGCCCTTACCACCAAACGGTAAGTCACCTGATCGAGGATTGCTATGTCTTCAAAAACTGGGTTGAAGACCAATATCAACAAGGCAAGTTCATCATCTCCGAAAACTGGAAGATGAGCCCACCACAACCACATGCTCCGAGAAAGACGGATATGCCGGGGACATCGTTCATAGGGAAAGCCCCATAGACTGAAAAGTCAGTAAACTAAAAATCCGCCTCTGATACGGCAATGGCGGACCGAAACGTCCTTAAACTAATGACAGACCGCTACGTCCTAAAACTAGCTGATGACCGAAACGTCTTTAAACTAGTACCGCAGCACCCTCGGGCTGACGAGATAAAAAGGAAAGGAGTAAAAAAAAATAATAAAAAAAATAAATAATAATAAAGACGGTATGTCCATGAGCGAAATGGGCATAGATGAAAACCCGAAAGGGCTCCGTGAGTAAAAATAGCAGGGCTACCGGCGAGTGTTCGTGAAAACCCGAAAGGGCGTAACCTCGTTAAAAAAAAGAATTAAAAAATAAAGACAGTATGTCCATAAGCGAAATAGGCACGGATGAAAACCCGAAAGGGCTCCGTGAGTAAAAACAGCAGGGCTACCGGCGAGTGTTTGTGAAAATCCGAAAGGGCGCAACCTCGTTAAAAAGACACTTACAGGGTCCTCTCGACCTTGTAAGGAGAAACCACCCGCGTGAGATCCTTACGACTCACAAGGGAGCAACACACTTAGGGATCCTCACGATTCCTAAGGAGAAAATACACTTGCGAGATCCTCACGACTCGTAAGGAGAATTCTCTTATGAGACCCCCACGGCTCATAAGATTTGAAAGTCTTAAGTTATAGAGACCTAAACCTGGGCTTAAGCAAACCCCCCAAAACCTTCGATATGGCCCTACAAGTGGCTCAGTACTGACCCTTGTATACAATCCACGGGCGCGAATAAACATTTCCCTAACCAAGTCCCATCCGTGACTAGGGATATGTCCATATAGTGAACAACCCTTATAAGTCCTCTCGACTTACAAGGAGAAAACCCTATTGTAGGATCCTTACGACTTACAGAGGAACATGCACTTAGGAATCCTCACGACTCTTAAGGAGAAAACACACCTATGAGATCCTCACGACTTGTAGGGAGAAATACCTTTGTGAGACCCTTACGGCTCATGAAGTCAAAAGCCTTAGTCGACGGGATCCTAATCCTGTTCGCTAAGCCACCTTTGTTCAACAGCGACAGAGGCAAATGATGATTCGCTCCTGGTAATATCCCAATTGTAGCGATGCTGATGCCTAAACCGGTATCAAATTCCGAGTCCTTTCATGGCAAATGATAATTCGCTCCTGGCAATATTCCAGTTGTAGCGATGCTGATACTGAGATTGGCATCAGATTCCAAGTTCCCTACTCACAAAAAAAAATAGTGAGCCATACGTGCATACAAAATAGCCGAAATGATGGGGCAACTTGCAAAAAAAATCAGCAAGTAAAAATGTATGCATACAAAAACAGCCGAAATGATTGGGCAACTCGCAATAAAAAGCAGCGAGTAAAAAGAAAAACAGCCGAAATGATTGGGCAACTCGCAATAAAAAGCAGCGAGTAAAAAGAAAAATAGCCGAAATGATCGGGAACCGCGAAAAATAGCCGAAATGATTAGGCAATCGCGATTTTCGCGATATAAAAAGCTGAAATGATAGAGCATCGCGGAAATAAAATAACAGTATAAAAAAATGAATGAAACCAATGCCCTACAGGTGAGATCACATCGATCCCTGTATACAATCCAGGGGCACAAACAAAGAGGGAACCATACCTTCCCAACAGGCTCCACCAGAAAGCGAAGCCAAATCTCGACGGTTCATAGACAACCTAGGGACAACCTCGACATTTGTCGCAATATTGCAGACACGATGTCAACAAACGGAGCAAAAGAAGATCCCTAGCTTCAGGGTCTCAACGTCGATATCGACAACTTAGAGATCGCTAACGGCGTTTCTCCTCACTCCAACCAGATGCAGATACAACGCCAACAAAAGACCTCGCGGTCGAAACAAAGCGAAGCGACGGCAAAATCCCAGCTTTACCTCAACATTTGTCTCAATACAGCAGACGAGATGTCAATAACGGCGTTCCTTCGCAGTCCAGCAGGATGTAGATGCAGCGTCAACAAAAGACCCCATGGTCAGTAAAGCGGAGAGACGGCAAAATCCCAACTTCACCTCAGCATTCGTCTCGTTACAGCAGACGCAATGTCAACAACAATGTCCTTCCTCCAACGGGATTTGGAGATGACAAAACAAACGAAGCGAAGGCCAAATTCCTAGCTTCAAGGTCTTAACGGAAAGTCATATAAAGCCTGAAAGACAATCGGAGATTATCTTGCACCAGTGCGGAGTGGTCACCACCTCGACGTTCGTTTCGATACAGCAGACGAGATGTCACCCCAGTGTTCTTCCTCTAATAGGATTCGGACGCGACAATAAAACAACGGAGCCACGGTAAAGTCCCTAGTTCCAAACCTCGATGGTTCACCAACAACCTAGAAACAACCGCAACATTCGTCTCGAAATAGTGGACGTAATGCCAGCGAACAAAGCGAAGGCCAAATTCCTAGCTTCAGGGTCTTAACGGCAAGTCATATAAAGCCTGAAAGACAATCGGATATCATCTTGCACCAGTGCGGAATGGTTACCACCTCGACGTTTGTCTCGATACAGCAGACGAGATGTCACCCCAGCGTTCTTCCTCCAACAGGATTCGGACGCGACAATCAAACAGCGGAGCCACGGCAAAGTCGCTAGTTCCAAACCTCGACGGTTCACCAAAAACCTAGAGAAAACCGCGACATTCGTCTCGATATAGAGGACGTAATGCCAGCAAACGAAGCAAAGGCCAAATTCCTAGCTTCAGGGTCTTGACGGCAAGTCATATAAAGCCTGAAGGACTATTGGAGATCATCCCACACCAGCGCGGAGTGGTTATGACTCATCGGGGCTCTCCAAAATGAGCCTAACCTCAAGTAAAAAGTGACATGGAATATCCCTACGCTTGCTCTTTCGACGGTAATACTTCCAGGAAGATTACTTAAAGACGTCTTGTCCAGCCCCCGAAGGGATCAGAGACACGACAATCGCAAGGCTACTCGAACAGCAAGATTGCATATCGAGAAATATATCAGCCAACGCGACGGTACGACGGCTAAAACCCTAAATACCACAGACCCTAACGGACCTCTGTCGTAAAGAGCAGAGGTTAACTGTGATGTTAGGACATCCTTGCGAGAAATGCTCGATTCATTTCGACTCGTGAGGCAAAGCCTTAGGCGGCGGGGATTAAAAACATGTTTCCTAAGCACCGGGGCCCTGCAAGTCGGTCCAAAACGGACTCTTGCATACTATTCATGGGTCACACTCTCCAAAGTCAAATCTTGATAAGGAGGGAAACAACCGCTTACGGGTCCTCTCAACTCGTAAGAGGGAAAAATTCTCTTATAGGATCCTTATGACTTATAAGAGAAAACACACTTAGGAATCCTCACGATTCCTAAGGAGAAAATACACCTACGAGTTCCTCTCGATCCGTAGGGAGAAAAGTCTCTATGAGACCCTCACGGCTCATAGAGTTGAAAAATCTTAGGTAGCAGATCTGAACCTGCGGCCTAAGCCATCACCACCTCTTGAAGAAACCAAGATGCTCGCTCTATCATCCGTCAACCATGTTTACTAAGGCAGCATACTGATAATAAAAGAAAGAAGAAAGCGACAGAAAGAACATCCGATGTGCATCTGATCAAGCATTCGAGACACATTCATTCATGCATGTGCAAAAACTCAGAATGAAAAATAAGACAAGCTGAAATAGAAGTTTTCCATTCATATTGCAAAGGGTTCTTACAATCATAAAAAAATAAACAAAGACATTATCCAGACGATTACAGCGGTAAAACCTCAAATCTCGGACATGGATTGAGGAACTCGAAAGTGACCTTGTCCAAAACTTTCCAAGCCTGGCGAACCATCCTAGTGTGCTTCCTTTCGCGAGCACGGGCATCGGGATCTCCACTGATGTCCTCCACCCTCCGATAGACAGCAAGAATGGCGGACTGTTGGAAGGCCTGGTGCAAGAGATTGACAAGATTGTCTCGCCGTCTCTTCGAGATTAGGTTCATCAGGTACACCGAGTGCACCTTATCCTCGGCGACGTCTAATGACCTAAGCGGCACACCGGAACAGAATAGGGGAAGCGCTTCCCAGATGGCTCCCACGATAAGCTTCAGGAGAGAGGAATGTCGGGGAAGCAGTTGACCGTTATATGCGTCGAAGCGGCTCATGATTTCAGCACACTCCGCGTTTGTGAATTCTCGATTTTGAGAATGGCCGAGTCGGCGGATGTCCCCGTAAGAGATGATCTTGTCGAGATCGTACATGTGGGCGTCCATTGTTTCTATGAAAGAGAATCAACAAAATTATCAGAAAGACTGATTAAGCAAAACGATATAATGCATCGAGGAATAAAATGCCATCTTTAACCTCCAAGATCAATGAAATAGCATCTTAAAAGTTCCTTCATATGATTTGGAAGGAGCAAAGCTCCATTAGTGAAATGAGAAAATACAAGAAAAATCTTTTAGAGAGCAGAGCTCTATTAATGGAACCCTAATAGGGTTCTCCTTAGTTCTCTTTGGACCCCTTTAGAGCAAAGCTCTGCTAAGTGAAACCCTAAATGGGTTTTCTTTAGATCAGGGATCTATTGAGAGCAAGGCTCTGTCAATGAAAATTAACTTAATTTAATTTAATTTAAATTAAAAAATTTACCTAAAAGTTTTAAGAGTTTAACTCTTGGAGTTCTTGAAAATAAAGAGTGGGGCTCTAAGATTCTGAAAGTAAAAATTTTTGAAGATGATAATCATCTGTTGAAGGACCAAAGGTCCTATTTATAGGCATTGAGAACCCTTTCAACTTCCAAAAGTTGCCGCAACGGTTGGAATTCTGCCACCGCTGCGCTCATGTTTGGGCCACGTAAGCGCAACGGTGGGGGGACATTTGTTTATCCCAATCAGAGCAAAGCTCTGTTCAAATTCCAAGGCGGGAAATGAACGAAACGCTTCTGTTTCCCCCAATCAGAGCAAAGCTCTGTTTTGAAAATTAAAGCGAAAATTAAAATTAAAATAAATGAAGCAACGCTTCAGATCCACTGCGCTGCGCGCAGAGCGCCACGTGTCAAAATCAAACACGCCAGTGCAGGGAGCGCAGCACCCAAGGCAACGCACTCAATCAGAGCAAGGCTCTATAAAAGAAGCAACGCTTCAGATGCGCTGCGCTCTGCACTGCGCGACACGTGTCAGCGCAGTTGCGCTAGCTCGGTTGCGCTGCGCTCAGCGCTGCGCGACACGTGTCAGCGCAGTTGCGCTGCGCTCAGCGCTGCGCGACACGTGTCAACGCAGTTGCGCAGCGCCTTGCGCTGCGCGACACGTGTTAGCTCAGTTGCACTAGCGCAGTTGCGCTGCGCTCTGCGCTGCGTGACACGTGTCAAGTGCTGGTGCGTTTGCGCCAAACAGAATTAAAATTCTAGTAAGATCTTTCTGTTCTTATTAAAACAAGAAGATTGTCTTCTGTAAAACAGAAGCCCTTGGATCAAAGATCCAACGGTGGGGAAAATTCCCCAAATCACTCAGAGAATGATCTCTTTAACAAATTTAACAAATTAATGGGCACTATATAAAGGCCCCAAGGCCCCAACTCCAAAAAACAACACAGAGATAGAAAAACACAGAAGCAAAGAAAGAACTCCTCTAAAAAACTCTGAAAAGAACTCAAAAAGAGAGAAAGGTAAAACCATTGAATAAAAAAGAAGAATTTCTTCTGAAAAGATCATTGATCTAAGAACAAGATCAAGGATCTTCAATATAAAAATATAAAATTAACAAAGGCATTGCCTTTTTTATGAACCATTGGTTCAGGAATCTCAAAGATTCTTTTCTTGAATCCAAAATTGGATCAAGATATTAAAACAGTGCCTTGCACTTGAAAATCTGCACTGTTGCGCTTTTCGGTTGGCGCAAGCCACCAGAGAGCGCCACGTGTCAGCTCCAAAAACCACGTGCGCTATGCGCTTTTAAGATAGAGCACTGCTCTCTTAAATTGGTGCACTGCACCAGAGCGCGCCACGTGTCAGCGGCGCAGCGCACTGGCGCAGTGCACTGCGCTTGCGCTCACCAGAGTGTGACACGTATCACCTACACATGGATTTGCGCCTTGCGCTCCTCAATCGGCGCAAACCACGTGGCACTCTGTCAGACTAATTAATGCAATGCATTATCAAGGGCAGAGCCCAATAAAGAAAGGTCTATCAGACCAAACAAAGTGCTATGCACTATTAAAAGGAATAAAGCCTAAACAAAGGTCTGTCAGGCTCAAAACAGATGCTGTGCATCATTTAAAAAAGGCAGAGCCCAATTAAAAGGGGGCCTAATAGGCCAAACAAAAATGCACTGCATTATTAAACAAAGGGCAAAGCCCAAGCCAAGGCCTAACAGGCCAACCACAAATGAAAATGTTGAATATCTTCAATTGGACTTAGCCCAGTTCTGGCCGTAAGTCCTCAAATTAAATTGACTGAGCACGGCTGCTCTCTTAAATCAATTTACATCTGGTTCAAGGGTACATCTCTGAACTCCTCTGACATCTGTAGTTGTAATCCTTCAACTTCGTCTGAGAGGTAATGGGTCCCGACGACCATACATGCAATGGACCACTATGTCCCTAAACTGGAATATTAGAGCCACCAAATGCTCTTTTGTCGGATCTAAACGATCCCGTTTAAGTTGATCTTAGCCTCAAATATGGCTAACGTATCCTTAAACATTCAAACAGACTTTAGTCCCAAATTGGACTATAAGACCCCCAATCAACTTTGGTTCAAGGGTACATCTCCGAACTCCTCTGACTCCTGTCGTTGTAATCCTTCAACGTCGTCAGAGAGGTGACAGGTCCCGACGGCCAATATTAAATGGACCACCATGTCCCTAAGCTGGCAATGGACCACCATGTCCTTAAACTGGCAATGGACCACCATGTCCCTAAACTGAACAATAGAGCCCAAATGCTCTCTTGTTGGATCAAAACGATCCCGTTAAGTTGATATTAGTCTCAAATTGGACTAATGTATCCTTAACAAACGTTTAAGTCGATCTTAGCCTCAAATATGGCTAACGTATCCTTAAACCAAAACCCCAAACCCAAATCTAAGAAAATACGAATTTGGACTAATCCACGTCCTACGGGCGACAACAAAAATTAGTCTCCGTATACAATCCACGGGCAACCGAACACAAAACAAACACCCACGACACGGAGTGAAATTCTGGAGAAGGAGATAGTTGTTACCGCGACGCGGTAGCTTAATTAACTGCAGGGGCTTGCGCCTGCAGGGAAGAGCGTGTAGGACTACGGTAGCGCCCCGGCCGTCTATCCGAGGCCAAATTGCGGAAACGAAAATTTTTCTTAACTTTAAACCGGCACTACCGCATCCTAAAACCCCGGATCGTAACCATTAACCTAATGCTAGCTAACATGAGAATGGGTAGGAAGCTATACCGAGCAATCCGTGTCCTTCGGTCTTCGGCCTCCACTCCGATCTCCTTGCGGAATCTCCGGTCTTCATCTTCTCGTTGGAAAGGGCACCATATCGAGAAGTCTTTTTACGGGCTCCCGCTTCATCCGAAGCAACTCAGGCGCGAAGTGTGCTAGCCGACGCGTCCAAGGTGTTGTAGAGAATGTTTGTGATCACTTTGTCTCTTGCATCCATGGCTTTGGATGGAGATTGAAGTGTTGCCATTGATGGAAGCAAAAAGCTAGAGCAAGAAGAAGAAGAACAAGAGCTTTTCTTTTTCTTTTCTTTTCTATTGTTGCAATGTGAGTGAGTGTGGGAGATTATCAAAATACAAGACCAATAATACCATCCATGGCTGCCCCTCTCTCTCTCCATCTCATTTCAACACATAAAACAATTCATTAATGTGACACATTTGCTAAAAAAGAGACCATGACGCATGATACAAGTCCATGTCATATTAATGCATTGTCATGATGATTTCTAGCTCATTATTTCCTTAAGCAAACATTAATCCAAATGTTTTCCATAACAAAGAAAAACCGACAATATCTAAAGTAAACTCGTGACGAATCACAAGTATACCCCTCACCTGTATATACATACCTGCATCCGCATTCCGACTGAACGCGAATGCGATGAGACTAAAGTAATCCAACAAATCTAATATTAGGATCTGGTTTAAACCAAAGCCCACTAGTATGATCCATTCGATCAAGATCCGTGCAATACCGCACGTATAAGATCGAACCCTGCCATATAGCATACGGCCTCTACAACGTTTCGCCCGAAACTTGAGAAACTGTCTGTGGGGGACTCTAAAGACTCATCAATACTTTGGCTATAGAATTAACCACAAGCACGTCAGAGGTATTAGCCGTATGTAACGGGCTACCAAGTATTGACTAAAAGGGAAGTCGATGAGCGAACTCATCCTGACACCCTACTGAGCCTGTCAGTGACAATATCCGTACAGTCCGGTCCGTTCGTCTATGAGCATCGCATGGCGGGCCTAGGGGGTTGGCAAAAGTCAGACCCCCAAAAGTGGTACACGTCGTGTCGGAGTGTAGCCCAGAACACCCTGAGATACTACTGGAATACCTACCAGTAAATCTCCCGCCTCGGCCGAGGGCTTTGTGTAATGGCTCTCCTAGACACAGCAAGACCTCACCCCCAATACCGGGAGAGACGAACCCCTGCAGATCCGCTCACTGCCTCCATGTGGCTCGGGACTGTACCCAACTAAAACCTGTTTGCACGACTCCTTTGAGCCGTGGTAGGGTAGTAATCAAAGTACAGTGGGAACTCACACGAGACAAATGACGATCTCAGGTCGATGAACTAACCTGTACACATGTCACCAGGGAACTGCTATCTGACGTCAGGTATAAGACCAACTAGCATGTTCCCGGCGAGTCCTGTCCGCTGTACTCATAACCCAATGAGCACCTGTATACATCTTAGGTGAACCAACTGACACCAGTGGCTTGTGAGACCGGCCACCGACCCTCGTCGGGGTCTCGACTGTATACCCTAGTCTACTCTGGAGTGTCGATGCCCTGTCTCGAAACTCCCACGACTAGGGACCTTTTAAGGATGTGCTTATAGACCCCAGCTCCCACGTATATGATCGCCCTCATACTGCTGGCAGTCAAGCAAGAATCCTAGGGGCTCTATCAACGTGCAATAGTGACCTGTAAGGTCACCTAAAGCAGTACACGATGATAAAGATAAACCAGATAGCATACTATCATTTTGAGTAAGACTGTCCTACCGGTATAGGTCCTCCCTCAATCATTGCAATCACGTGCCTGTGATCCAATAATTGACTCTGAGGGCACTATCTCCAACAATCTCCCACTTGCACTCAAGGCTAATTATTGCGATGTCGCATACTCACAGCCCGTGTGATACCGAACACCCAATTCCTCTACTAGTCAGTCTCACAAAGCCCATTTGCGAAACTATTGCGTTCGAGGAATAGCCTCAGTGAGTGGATCCGCTCTGATGTTTCTTTCTATGTCTCTCTTTATCTCAAGTTCGCGGAGAAACCCATCTTCCGAAATGAGCAATACCTGTCTTAGAATATGTCTGGATATCTGATGGGACCTAGCTCATAAATGAACTCCAAATCCAAACTTCTTAGACTGTATCGTCGACTGAACTTAATTAGTGTCCTGCGCCATGCCTCCCTCAGTATCCGCTTGGACCACCTGTCCAAACTACTGCCCCTCGTCAGAGGAAAAACTATAACTCTGACAGCCACTCTGCCATCCAGGTCACCTTGGAAGCGTGGAATGATAACTGTCTCCCGAAGGAGGATGCCGTTATCATATCCCTAGAATCATCCTCTTATGTTCTAAAACTGCTTCCGAATGTTTCTCCAGGATTGGATTAATATCAACTTATTGCATCTCGAGCAAGAACAACATCTGGTGTGGTACTTGACATCTCATGATTAACTCAATTGCCTAAGCAAGTGATCTGCCAATCATGCACATCCCTCTCCCCTTTAGTCTGTATGACACCTTTAGAGAGGGTGACTCCATCACCTGCAGGTACACTACCGTGCCAGGAATCGTCCATTCCAAAACACCTTTAGAATGCTGTCTAAGTACCCATATTGGGAAACTACCCAAATCTAG
This sequence comes from Agapanthus africanus, assembly GCA_030015575.1. Classification (NCBI taxonomy): domain Eukaryota; kingdom Viridiplantae; phylum Streptophyta; class Magnoliopsida; order Asparagales; family Amaryllidaceae; genus Agapanthus; species Agapanthus africanus. The sequence goes on from JASDDO010000024.1 coordinate 815,897,862, forward strand.
ATCTAAAACCATATATCTAGTAACCAGAATATCTGATATTATATCTATATCCTATGTGGAGAAACCACTGTGTGACAACCAAAGTATAAACGATCGTAGTATAGGAATTTCACTTCCTACTCTGTGTATGTCATCCAAATACCAGGACATCACACCCTACTACCTTCTTAACAGATCCATCCCCTATTCTGATGAAGTCAAACCTATGACTGTCACATCAGAAATAGATGATCTATCTCCGCTATATGCGCTTTAGTGTATAAATAGACATAAGCTATTTTTCCACCATGCTTCCACTGCTCCCACTGACTACGACAACCCTCTGGCAGAGTCATATACACGTGCACTTCTAAAGCTAGTTTAGAACGACGCTATACTCATCCTCCTGCCGGGTCTCACAGTCTGGAACAACAGCAATGGCAAGTCTGGGTCACCGTCCTTAAGGCTACCGGAGTACCTCTCAGGTGCCTGAGGTTACCCACCATATCTGCGGAGTGGCCAATGGAATGTCAAACCATATTGAATCATTAGGTTCTTATCAAATCTTCAGTAATCATTTGCGGTTCTGTAATCACTTCCAGTTCTACCATACTCCCATTACTGTTTTATGAAAAAATCCATTTTTATTAAAACTGTGGCGAGTCAAGAACAATATCACTATTGATCTTCCAGATGGTAGAAAATCAACCCTCGTCATAGCCCGGGTCAACCCACAAACATCCATTACAGAAACGTGCCTTGAGTTATCCAAAGTCTGGTTTTAAGCATAAGCCGGACAACTCCCCATACCTTAACATCGTTAAGATATGAACTGTTATATATCCAATATAGAAACAGAGGCACTGATTTAATTGAACCAGATTCAAATCATGCAGCTATCTCCAGTGCATGTCAACTAAATAGAGAGAGGCCGATCAGCGTTACTCAACTTAGGAGTGCTTCCAATTATGAGTAACCTGAAAGAGAAGCAAGTTCTCTTAATCATTACTATCAACTGAATACCATACACAAATATCTACATCTTCGATCACCTTGAAGAATCATGATACTTGCAACACTTGGTTCTCTACTTTACTCTTATACCTATAACTTCTCAAAACTTGGACCTTGTGTTTCTACGAAACACATGTCTAAGAACCAGAGAAGTCACAAGTAAACAGAATATAGTACGAGGACCAACCTCTCTGTCCTAATGGACACTGGACAATATACAATACTCTGTATAAGTCCCTTGAGTCTAATAACTCATTCCCTGTGTGTCGTAGGTTGAAAACTATACTTATGGTTAAGAAGAATTACACCGCTGTTTAATGCTCCTTACCTAACCATCCACTGATATAGGTAAATGTGATCGACATAATTTCAAAAAGTTATATCTCACTCAATAAAAATAGACGTACAGATATATCAATTTGAAATTGGTGCATAACAACAGATATTCAAAACCAAATATTTGCCGTCCGGCAAACTACCCAGGTGATTTCCTCAAAATCACCAATTACAACGAATCCCGATATAATGAGGATAATCACCCAATTCCAAATAACTTACTCCCACTCATCATCTGTAAAACCATACAGATGTGAGAATCAAACCTGGTAAATACATACCCTGGAGCAGGGGCTAATTGGGAAATCAGTTTTCTTTTAACAATACACAGTGAAACTGAAACATGTAAATGTTTCGTAGGGGTATCCGGGTATTCCTAGTAATACCTCTTCCATTATCCAGATTCACAACTGTAACCGTATATTTCTTTTCCATCTCTCCAAATCCCTTCATATGTCTTTAGTCATTACCTTCTGTACACCCTCTTAGGCTAAATGGTTTTCTTCCTTCCCTACCTTTCGGCACCAACCTATGGTTTGGAAGAAGACTATCCAATAAGCATAATGGGTGTACTGTCCTAATCCTAGGAGCACTCGCAACACGAGAGAAGGTAAAGATAAAAGACACCTGAATAAACCTTATTCCTATTTCTCCTGAACCAGAATCCATCCCCGAACTGGAATAAGTTCCTTTCGAGTTCGTATATAACCATACGATGGAGTATCCAAATAACTGTGGATCTTCGTAGTGATATGGAGTGTTCTGGAGAAATACAAAGGTGAAGTGGGAGTGGTAATGAAATACTTGGTTCGGTCGTGAATAGCAGTCGCAGTTTACTTTGTCCTCGTACTAATCCCTTTATTTGTCTTTACTTAATACATTCTGTACACCATCGTTAGGCTAATTGGTTTTCTTCATTCCCTACCGGTCGGCACCTGCCTATGGTTTGGAAGAAAACTATCCAATTTGCGTAATAGGTGTACTGTCCTAATCCAAGGAGCACTCGCAACCTGAGAGAAGGTAAAAGGAAAAGACAACTGAATAGTCCTATTCGTTTTCTCCAGAACCGGAAACCATCCTCGAGTAAATTCCTTCGAGTTCGTATATAACCATACGATGGTTTTATCCAATGGAAGTGGACGTTCGTAGTAATACGGGGTGTTCTGGAGAAAAGGGTAAAAGCAGGAGTGGCAATGAGGTATGCAATTCTGACAATCCAAAAGCCAGTGTTTTAAGAAGGTTCGGTTAATTTTGGTCACTGAGTCAAAGTCAAGGGTCGGGTCATGGTCGCAGCTAAAGAGAGAGAGAAAAGAAACACTCAGCGTGCACTCTAACCTAGATCAGAATGGTTATCACTTTAACTAATCAGGAAACCTCCCACTGTATCGTCAAATTCTCCTCCAAATCTGAAAGAAGAATTAGTTGGGATCACCCGAGGAGTAAACCAACTCATCAGTGGGAATCGGGATCCAACTATCATCGCATGATAACGTGATGGAATCCACTAACGTTACCACACTCCAGAAGATTTGCGCATGCCTGGAAAGTTTCAGTTTCTTTAGAAACTCCCGATGTGATTTTTACCCCAAGCGGCTTATGACCTTGACTAGGTCAACAAACCATAAACCGCCAGTCAAGTTCAACCCGTCATTATTCAGGATTGCATTAAACCCACCCGTACGTGCCCTTGACTAGGTCAACAAGGCCGCACGACTGTCCTAACCAATCCCATTTATGCAACAAACAAGTACTACTTAGCTACCGAACACTACATCTTGACTAGGTCAACAAACGCAGCACGAATACTAAATAATACCCGTAGGAAATGACGGAGGGCTACGGCTGGTTTTTGGCGAAAAACCTTTAGCGCAATGAACTTGATATCGTTGAAAGAACTGCATAGCTTTTTATAAAAATATAGTGACGAAAACCTTTGCTAAAGAGGTCACTCCCGGTGAAGGGATCTCGGCTCTTTCCCCGTAGAATGAGGTGCAGGATATTCCAACTGAATACCACGATGCAAAGCAAAAAGTAATCGGCTATAGTGAAGTTATTACCGTGACACAAACTTCTGTACAAGGGGTCACTCCCGGTGAAGGGATCTCTACCCTTGCCTCGTCGACTGAGGTGCTGGATATTCATAACCGAATACCACTGTGCAAAACAAAAGAGAACGTCCTTGCAATAACAGCTTTTTGAAAAATTGTTCCAACAACATCAGAAAAGGTTTGTTTAGCTTGCATTGATCCGAATCAATGCAGTCCCATCAATTAATCACACCAATAAAGAACGAAAATACGATGTACGTATATGCCACCCGCATTCGCTACTGGGTCCCGTCATCACCCGTTAGGTTACTTAACTAACGACAGAGCGGGGAATGGACTAGCGCGGGTGTAAAACATATACAACATCTACTAGTATATATATCAATATATAATATTCGCTCAAGGCGTGATAAAATGCAATATCACAGAAATGTAATAAGCATCACAGAACAATACAGATAATCTGGAAGCCCCGGGTTTCACAGAGCTGCTGCTGAAACCCTAAGCTCCCTTAGTCGTGTGGATAGCCTGTGCAATGAAATCCTAGACCTCTACGGGCGCGGAAAGTTACCCGTCAAAACCTGAAGTGAGGCAGCCCCCTTCAACGACGTGAATGGACCACCCAACACTTCACGGAATCCGGTAACTTGGGCACCCCTCCTTGGGTCAACCTGTACCCCCTACGAGTGTGGCGAATAGCCCGCCAATTCTAGAGTGAAGCCCCCTCCGTCTCAAAGCCATGAGATGCGGGCTCGTTGCCCTCTAGAACCTGGCTATCCGTGCACCCCTCCGCGGGGTAATCCTAGTACAGAAAGTAAAATATACAATAGGTACATCGACCTCAGCCCGGTCGTGCCCCAAAAGAATAATATACAAACAGGCAGTGACGGCAGTCCACATGTCGGACACTCGCCCCGCAATATCAAATGTACATATACAACCAAACTATACTAACATTGCATCCAGGTTATCCCCCACGACAAATCCGCAATATTACAGCACAACACAGAACATCAACGTGAATGTCACATTCGCAAATCCGTCTAAAAGGGCTATAGCAATTAGACAGGATTTACTGATGAAGTGGCATTCACGGTCGCAGATATAATGTAAATACTGTAAACTAACATGTTTCAAAATTTCGATTGACAAAGTTTACCGAAGTGGGCCCCAAGCATAATACCCATTACTCAAATAAATCTGGGCCCAAATAGTATATTCCAAAAACCCCATTTCCCTGTCAGAGAGACACTGTACAAATTTGGTCCAATGAAGAGCTAGAACGGCGGCGGAACCGCGACCAAAAGGGGGTTTAGGTCGCGGTTCCGCGGCGTTCCTAAGGAATCAGTCCACCAAACTTCTGCAGTGCCCCTAAAAAACCCTGCCTGAGTTTCTGCAGTACACCAAATAATTTTTTGACCACAGAAAAATTTCGACAGAAACTGTGATTTGAAAACGTGGTTTTTAGAAAATTCGTTCGATCGAACTTGTAAACACGTTAGAGCAAGCTAGACTAGGTTAATGGCGTGGCTCTGATACCATGTAGGACTACGGTAGCGCCCCGGCCGTCTATCTGAGGCCAAATTGCGGAAACGAAAATTTTTCTTAACTTTAAACCGGCACTACCGCATCCTAAAACCCCGGATCGTAACCATTAACCTAATGCTAGCTAACAAGAGAATGGGTAGGAAGCTAGACCGAGCGATCCATGTCCTTCGGTCTTCGGCCTCCACTCCGATCTCCTCACGGAATCTCCGGTCTTCATCTCCTCGTCGGAAAGGGCACCACATCGAGAAGTCTTTTTACGGGCTCCCGCTTCATCCGAAGCAACTCGGGCGTGAAGTGTGCTAGCCGACGCGTCCAAGGTGTTGTAGAGAATGTTTGTGATCACTTTGTCTCTTGCATCTATGGCTTTGGATGGAGGTTGAAGTGTTGCCATTGATGGAAGAAAAAAGCTAGAGCAAGAAGAAGAAGAAGAAGAGCTTTTCTTTTTCTTTTCTTTTCTATTGTTGTAATGTGAGTGAGTGTGAGAGATTATCAAAATACAAGACCAATAATACCATCCATGGCAGCCCCTCTCTCTCTCCATCTCATTTTAACACATAAAACAATTCATTAATGTGACACATTTGCTAAAAAAGAGACCATGACTCATGATACAAGTCCATGTTACATTAATGCATTGTCATGATGATTTCTTGCTCATTATTTCCTTAAGCAAACATTAATCCAAATGTTTGCCATAACAAAGAAAAACCGGCAACATCTAAAGTAAACTCGTGACGGATCACAAGGATACCCCTCACCTATATATACATCCCTGCATCCGCATTCCGACTGAATGCGAATGCGATGAGACTAAAGTAATCCAACAAATCTAATACTAGGATCCGGCTTAAACCAAAGCCCACTAGTATGATCCGTTCGATCAAGATCCGTGCAATACCGCACGTATAAGATCGAACCCTGCCATATAGCATACGGCCTCTACAACGTTTCACCCGAAACTTGAGAAACTATCTGTGGGGGACTTTAAAGACTCATCAATACTTTGGTTGTGGATTTAACCACAAGCACGTCAAAGGTATTAGCCGTACGTAACGGGCTACCAAGTATTGACTAAAAGGGAGGTCGATGAGCGAACTCATCCTGACACCCTACTGATCCTGTCAGTGACAATATCCGTACAGTCCGGTCCGTTCGTCTATGAGCATCGCATGGCGGGCCTAGGGGGTTGGCAAAAGTCAGACCCCCAAAAGCGGTACAAGTCGTGTCGGAGTGTAGCCCAGAACACCCTGAGATACTACTGGAATACCTACCAGTAAATCTCCCGCCTCGGCCGAGGGCTTTGTGTAATGGCTCTCCTAGACACAGCGCGACCTCACCCCCAATACCGGGAGAGACGAACCCCTGCAGATCCGCCTACTGCCTCCATGTGGCTCGGGACAGTACCCAACTAAAACCTGTTTGCACGACTCCTTTGAGCCGTGGTAGGGTTGTAATCAAAGTATAGTGGGACTCACACGAGACAAATGACGATCTCAGGTCGATGAACTAACCTGTACACATGTCACCAGGAAACTGCTATCTGACGTCAGGTATAAGACCAACTAGCATGTTCCCGGCGAGTCCTGTCCGGTGTACTCATAACCCAATGAGCACATGTATACATCTTAGGTGAACCAACTGACACCAGTGGCTTGTGAGACCGGCCACCGCCCCTCGTAGGGGTCTCGACTGTATACACTAGTCTACTCTGGAGTGTCGATGCCCTGTCTCGAAACTCCCACGACTAGGGACCTTTTAAGGATGTGCTTATAGACCCCAGCTCCCACGTATACGATCGCCCTCAAACTGCTGGCAGTCAAGCAAGAATCCTAGGGGCTCTATCAACGTGCAATAGTGACCTGTAAGGTCACCTAAAGCAGTACACGATGATAAAGATAAACCAGATAGCATACTATCATCTTGAGTAAGACTGTCCTACCGGTATAGGTCCTCCTTCAATCATTGCAATCACGTGCCTGTGATCCAATAATTGACTCTGAGGGCACTATCTCCAACAGAGCTTCCCCACAATCAAAAACCCCTCAGACGAGGAGGAATCTGACGAAGTCTGCTACATCGGCCGCATCCGTCTAAACCTCCGATACACGGTGCCATAAATCAACTTGGTATCTTCGGAGAGGTGGATGGATAAAACTAAATAGCATCTGCCCCGAATCTCAGGCGAGACGTCCGTGTCTTGGCCGCCATTCGGAGGGGAACAGTGCTCCTCTAATGCGCTTTGCGCTACTGAAAAGTGCCTAGCACTCATGAACTGTGCCTTTGCGCTCCTTGGACCGGCGCTCGGCGCCAAGATGTGCTACATGTCAACCACGGATACAACTTGCACTATACGCTTCTGAAATAGCTCACTGCGCTCATGGGCTGGCGCTCGGCGCTCACAAACTGGCATCTGCGCTTAGCGCCTAGCGCAACTCTTACATGCGCGCCACGTGGCAGAAGCGCACTGCATTTTTTTGATTGGCGCAAAGTGCCTAGCGCACCATATGTTGCGCTCAGTGAACACAAATTGTTCTTTAAAGAGCCAAGGCTCTGATGAATGCTATGCATTCACCACAAGACAAAAAAACGTCAGGTTCTAATACTTAGCATTATTAAAAGGGCCAAGCCCAAGTAAAGGCTCAATAGCCAGAATAAAAAATGTTAAACATTTTAATTGGACTTAGCCCAACATTGGCCGTAAGTTCTCAACTCATATCAACTGAGCCCATATGCTCATAAACCTTTCAATAGATTTTAGCCCTAAATTGGACTATAGATCTCCCAACCAAAATTGGGTCAAGGGTACATCTCTGAACTCCTCTGATATTTGTCGTTGTAATCCTTCAACGTCTTCAGAAAGGTGACGGGTCCCGACAGCCATACATTCCACAGACTATGATGTCTTTAAACAGGACTGTGGGGTCCTTAAACCCATGGACTATGATGTCCTTAACCTCGAACTGTGGGATCCCTTTAAACCCACGGACTATGATGTCCTTAACCTCGGACTGAGGGGTCTCTTTAAACCCACGGACTATGATGTCCTTAACCTTGGACCACCATGTCCTTAAACTGGTAATCAACCGCAATGTCCCTAAACTAAACAATAGAGCACAAATGCTCTTTTATTGGATCTAAACGATCCCGTTAAGTTGATCTCCGTCTAAAATTAGACTGACGTATCCTTAACAAGCGTTAAGTTGATCTTAGTCTAAAATTAGACTAACGTATCCTTAACTAACGTTTAAGTTGATCTTAGTCTCAAATGAGATTAACGTATCCTTAAACCAAAACCAAAACCCAAATCTAAGAAAATACGGATTTGGACTAATCCACGCCCTATGGGCGACAACATAAATTAGTCTCCGTATACAATCCACGGGCAACCAAAAACAAAACAAACACCTACGACATGAAGTGACCATCTGGAGAAGGAGAAATTTGTTACCGCGATGCGGTAGCGTAATTAACTGCAGGGGCTTGCGCCTGCAGGGAAGAGCGTCCCAACAATAAAAAAAAACCTCATAAATGAGGGGGAATCTGACGAAGTCTGCTACATCGGCCGAATCCGTTTAAACCTTCGATACATGGTGCCATAAATCAACTTGGCATCTTCGGAGAGGTGGACGGATAGCACCAATTAGCATCAGCCCCGAAATTCAGGCGAGACGTTCACCGCGTCTTCGTCCGCGTTTTCGGCGGGGAACAGATTCTTGCACGCCCGGTGGGACCTCTTCCTCTTTCCACTCCACACTTCGTGTGTCATGTTCTCGAAAGAATCATGGTTTGATATGCTTGCCCTTGGGTTCAAGGTACTAAGATTTGGTTTTGCTCTCGTGCAGAAAAAGAAATGGCCTCCAACTGCTCCAACTGCAACTCCAACTCCCGTTCCGCCTCATCTGGAGGTGTAACCTACGGGCCCCAAGCGGCCTCCATCTTCGCTATGCCGGTGGAACAGGTGACTCAGGCTACCACTGGACTATTCTTCGGGACTATGCTCCCACCGATGATCTTCAATGACCCAATGTCGTCGCAAGAAGCTCCAAAGAAATCGGTCTTTTATCGTCTTACAACTACCGCGGCCCCTCTCAACGGGTCGCCCAAGTCCAATACCTCAGTTTTCAGCAAACCGGGCCAAAGCTCAAGCGGGCCCATGAAGAAGCCTGCGATACCTGAAGCGGCCATCCCGAAGCGGATAGCCATTCCTGCTCCTAAAGTCGTCAAGGCAGCTTCCCCTGCTAAAGTGTCGGTCTTCACAAGACTGCCCATTTCAGCTCCTATTCTATACGAAGTCACGAAGGCTGCTTCCCCTGTTCGAAAGTCGGCCTTCGCAAGACTGATTATCCCCTCTCAACGGACGTCAGTCTTTGACCGGCTAGCACCAATAACAGCCTCTCCTCAAAACAGGGGGCATAACAAAGCCATCCTCATAGCCGAACCAACACTATCTGCACAACATGCTCGCCGTTGTCACTGGCGCCGAGTACGGAAGGCTGGGGGCAGCTCTTCGTCTGGATTTACTCCACCAGCCCCAACGGTGGAAGTCAATGCTGCTATTCCAACCGGGAACAGCTTTGAATTGCTGAACAAGGTGCGCAGGAACTCTCCTACCGCCGTACTGAAAAAATCTCCTCTACCCATGGAGAATGCCACAGAAAAAAAGTCGGAGCAGCCGCCTCAGTGGTTTTCTTCCAAAATTTACAGAGTTTGGAGACAGGTCCAGGAATCAGTGATTGACCAGGACTACTCTCGTCGGCCAAAGAAGCTCAAAGCTCAGCAAGAAAAGAGCCATCTCATGGTACCACAGAAGACGTCATCCATCTGGGTGCCCACCGCAACGGTTCCCTCAACGTCAACTGCTTACAAGAGAAGGAGGCCAGAGAAAGCCCCTGTGACTGCGGCAGACCACAAAAACGCTGAGCTCAAATGCCCCAAGTCTGGGGGCATAATGGTGCATACTGTTTATATGGCTTCCGGAAAAGAGGAAAGCCGTGCTTTAACGAGTCACCGACCGCTCACCCGATCCGTGACAAAAGACCAGGGGTAGTAACAGAAGCTCCAGGAAATGTTAACGCAAATGGCCGCACTCACCGGGCCAAAAGAAAGCCCTGAGGCGTCATCGGAGCAGCGTCATGAACAAGAAACCGATGCTGACTTCCTCCGCAGAGTCCTCGAAAAGAAGGACAGAGAAGCAGCAGAACAAGCTGCCAACATAAAACGAATGGCGCTTCTCTTCTAAGATATGGTCGGGATGATGTTACAGCCAGAACCTCCAGCTGAAGATCCTCCGATCATTATTGAAGATGATAAAGGAGAAGCGTCAAATCCTCTGCCGGCTCTGTCAGCAGCCAAGGAGGAAACCATTTCCAAGGCCGCTCTGGATGATTACATTGCTCAGCAAATACGAGCTCACCGAGCGAACGAAACGGCTGGCCAAATTGTTAAAACTGGGCGACCATATCCAGGCTGGTATGACCAAACAAGTTACTCGCCGGGATATACGATCCCCAAATTCCATGTGTACAAGGGTACAGGCAATCCCCATTAACATGTCGCTCAGTTCAGGGCTCTTTGCGGCAACACCGGGGGCGATGATAAGTTGTTACTTCGTCAGTTCGTCGGCAGCTTAGCAGAAACAGCCTTTGAATGGTATTCGGAGCTGCCTAACGACTCTGTCAAAACATTTGCAGAGATGGAGCTACTATTCACCCAGCGTTTCGCGAGTGCTAGTGAACGCACCCCAATAACAGCATTGATCAATGCCAGGGTGAAGCCTGGAGAAACATGGGTCCAATATGCAATACGATGGCGAAATTTATGGTCGAAATGCGAGCAGCGCATCGAAGAAGCACCGGCGGTAGGAATGTTTGTGGATATCCTCGACCCTCAAGCGACCATCTCTCAATTCATGATGTTCTTCAAGCCAACTACTTTCCAAGCCTTGATTGACAAGCTAGCCCAGATGGATCAGATGGGTCATAGACCATCTCCTTCAAAGACGGATCCTCGGAATGAAAAGGGGAAAGGAAAAGCAACTTTCGTCGCCAATACTCAACAACAGCCGAGCAACTTAAAGCCAGTTGTTCGCCAAAACAATATGCATCCACGCCCATCCCTCGAGGAGAGGCTAGGACGTCCTTACTCGTTTCCCCAAGATAAAACGAGGAGACTGTTCAAGCTGGCAGTGCGCAACAGACTCATCAATCTACCAGATCCAAAACATCCATTGCAGTCCAACGACGTTAACAATCCCAATTACTGCCCCTACCATCGAGTATTGGGCCATCCGATCGAAGACTGCTACGTCTTCAAAAACTGGGTTGAGGACCAATACCAACAAGGCAAATTCGTATTACCGGAAAACTGAAAGGTGAACCAGCCGCAACCTCACGCCCCTAAAAAAGTGGACGTGTCGGGGGCATCGTGCTCATTCATAAGGGAAGCCCCGTGGGAAGTTGTTCTTTCGGCAAAGACGAAAAGAATGCTGAAGGATCTCCAAACGTGCCCGGCAATCAGGTGGAAAAATCCACTGGAACCCGAGATCGTCGAGGGAATGCTGAAACCGCGCCCAACTACAAAAATTGGTGGTGATAGTCAAAGCGTTCGCACCCAGCCGTCAAAGTCTTCAAAGAAAAAGAAGAAAACCCAAAAGCCCATGAAGCTTGATAACAAGCGCACAGACCTATAAAAACAGATCGACGCTCTGGAAGAATATAACCAGAAGGCAATGACCCCGGTCACACTCCAAGAATTTCTCAACAATATCCTTGAGAACGGAGATAACGACAATAACGACAAGGATGACTCGTCAAAAGAAACTGAGGACTATATGGCAAGTTGCCACATGATCACTCATTCGGCATTAACTAATGAAGAAACGCACTCGGTGATAGAACATAGCACAAAAGAGCTGGGGGCAGGATCGAAGCCGAAACCCTTGGAAGCGTCTGACGAGATGATCGACTTGCTACTGAACGAAGCCCGTCAGAAAAGCAAAGCCAATCGAGAGCATGAACTGGCTATATTCGAAAAAGCCAAACGCCGACGACTGGAGGAAAAGGTCGAGACACCCCAACTGGAGCAAAGCATCCCTACCGCCAGCAAAAGCAAGCTTAAAGTAAGGAAACGATTCGCTAGGGCCTTGGAAATAGGAATGAAGTTGCCCTTTTCTCAAAGGAAATTCCCCTGGCAATATACGTTTTGATGAAGCGGACATACATCCTAACTTCTGCCTATACCATCAGAGGATTGCACACCCTACCGAGGAGTGCATAGCCTTTAAAACTGGTGGCAGGGATATGTTGCCCATCGATGACACATTCAATGAGTGAAGCGCAAGGCTCGTCGGGAACAAAAAAGCAAGATAGATGAGCGCGAAAGAGCTGCTGGCAACTGTCACATAGCCGACACCAAGGGATCGCATATTATCACCTTTGGAAGCGACTCTGACGAAGAAATCGCCCTTAGCCCTCTCTTCAAAGAATCCACCTCCGGCACAAAACATGCGAATATTTGCGGCAAAATCTAGCTGCGTAATCGTACGTTGACTTATGACCGAAACGTCGTTAAACTACTACTAACCCGCGCCGTCCCCAGGCTGACGCGGTGTTAAAAAAAAGAAAGTAAAAAGAAAAAAGTGGTATGTCCATAAGAAAAATGGGCACGGATGAAAACCCGAAAGGGCTCCATGAGTAAAAACGGCGGGACTACCGGCGAGTTCTGTGAAAACCCAAAAGGGTGCAATCTCATTAAAAGACACTTGCAAGGTCCTCTCGACCTTGTGAGGAGAAACCACCTGCATGAGATCCTTACGACTCATAAGGGAACAACACACTTAGGGATCCCCACGATTCCTAAGGAGAAATTACACTTGCGAGATCCTCACGACTCGTAAGGAGAACCCTCATATGAGACCCTCACGGCTTATAGGATTCAAAAGTCTTGGGCTACGGGGATCTGAATCTGTTCTTAAGCGGCCACCAAAACCTCCAACAACGCCCTACAAGAGGCTCAATATAGACCCTTGTATACAATCCACGGGCACGAATAAACATTTCCCTAACAAAGTCCCATCAGTGACTAGGGATATGTTCGCACGGTGAACCCCCTTGTAAGCCCTCTCGACTTATAAGGAGAAAACACTCTTGTAAGATCCTTACGACTTATAAGAGAACATGCACTTAGGAATCCTCATAATTCTTAAGGAGAAAATGCACCTACGAGATCCTCACGACTCGCAGGGAGAAATACCTTTATGAGACCCTTACGGTTCATGAAGTCAAAAGCCTTAGTCGACAGGATCCTAACCCTGTTCGCTAAGCCACCTTTGTTCGACATCGAACGAGGCAAATGATGATTCGCTCCTGGCAATATCCCAGTTGTAGCGGTGCTGATGCCGAAATAGGTGTCTAATTCCAAGCTTGCAGCAAAAAAGACAGTGAGCTGCACATGCATACGAAATAGCCGAAATGATATGGCAACTTGCAACAAAATTAGCAAGTAAAAATGTATGCGTGCAAAATAGCCGAAATGATTGAGCAACTCGAAATAAAAAGCAGCGAGTAAAAAAAATATTAAAAAATAGCCGAAATGATTGGGCACCGCGAAAAATAGCCGAAATGATTGGGCAATCACGACCTTCGCAATATAAAACCAGAAATGATAGAGCATCGCGGAAAGAAATAAAAAAATAATATAAATGAAATTTATGCCCTACAGGTGAGATCACATCGATCCCTGTATACAATCCAGGGGCACAAACAAAAAGGGAACCACACCTTCCCACCAGGCTCCATAAAAAAGAAAGCCAAGTCTCGATGGCCACATCTACAGCCTGGAGACCCACAACGGCATTCCTTCACAGTCTGGCAGGATGCAGATGCAACGTCGATAAAAGACCTCACGGTCAAAACAAAGCGGAGTGACGGAAAAATCCCAACTCCATCCCAGCATTCGTCTCGTTACACTAGACGCAATGTCAACAATGGCGTTCCTTCGCAGTCCAGCACGATGCAGATGCAACGTCAACGAAAGACTTCACGGTTGAAACAAAGTGGAGTGATGGCAAAATCCCAGCTCCACCTCAGCATTTCATCTCGTTACGGCAGATGAGATGTCACCACAGCGTTCTTCCTCCAACAGGATTCGGACGCACCAAAACAATGAAGCGAAGGCCAAATTCCTAGCTTCAGGGTCTTGACGGCAACTGATATAAAACCTGAAAGACTATCGGAGATCATCCCATACCAGCGCGGAGTGGTCACCACCTCGACGTTCATCTCCATACAGCAGACGAGATGTCACTATTGCGTCCTTCCTCCAACAGGATTCGGACACGCCAAAACAAATGAAGCGAAGGCCAAATTCCTAGCTTCAGGGTCTTGACGGCAACTCATATAAAACCTGAAAGACTATCGGAGATCATTCCACGCCAGCGCGAAGTGGTCACCACCTCGACGTTCGTCTCGACACAGCAGACGAGATGTCACCACAGCGTTCTTCCTCTAGTAGGATTCAGACGCGATGATCGAACAAACGGAGCCACGGCAAAATCCCTAGTTCCAAACCTCGACGGTTCACCGGCAACCTAGAGACAACCGCGACATTCGTCCCGATACAGCACACGTAATGCCAGCAAACAAAGCGAAAGCCAAATTCCTAGATTCAGGGTCTTGATGGCAACTCATATAAAACCTGAAAGACTATCGGAGATCATCCCACACCAGCGCGGAGTGGTTATGACTCATCGGGGCTCTCCAAAATGAGCCTAACCTCAAGCAAAAAGCGGCATGGCAAAACTCCTAACGCTTGCTCTTCCGACGGTCAAACTGCCTAAGAGGATTGCTTGAAGACGTCTTGTCCATCCCCCGAAGGGATCAGAGACACGACAGTCGCAAGGCCACTCGAACAGCAAGATTGCCTATCGAGGAATACATCAGCCAATGCGACGGTACGACGGACAAAACCCTGGTACCACAGACCCTAACGGACCTCTGTCGTAAAGAGAAGAGGTTAACTGTGATGTTAGGATATTCTTGCGAGAACTGCTCAATTCGTCTTGACGCGTGAAGAAATTAGTGTCTTTGCGAGAACTTCTCGATTCGTCTCGACTCGTAGGGAAAAGCCTCAGGCAATAGGGATAAGAATCGGTTTCCTAAGCACTAGGGCCCAGCAAGTCGGTCCACAATGGACTCTTGCAAACTATGCACGGGCCACACTCTCGAAGTCAAATCTCGATAAGGAGAGAAACAACCTGTTCCCCGCCAAACACAGAGACGTGACCGCGTAGGTCCGTCTTGCCTGAAATTCGGGGCAGATACTAATTGGTGCTATCCGTCCACCTCTCCGAAGATGCCTAGTTGATTTATGGCACCATGTATCGAAGGTTTAAACTGATGCGGCCGATGTAGCAGACTTCGTCAGATTCCCCCTCGTTTGAGGGGTTTTTGATTGTGGGGACGCTCTTCCCTGCAGGCGCAAGCCCCTGCAGTTAATTACGCTACCGCATCGCGGTAAAAACTTTCTTCTTCTCCAGATGGTCACTTCGTGTCGTGGGTGTTTGTTCTGTTTGTGGTTGCCCGTGGATTGTTTACGGAGACTAAGTTATGTTGTCGCCCATAGGGCGTGGACTAGTCTAAATCCGTATCTTTCTTAGATTTGGGTTTGGGGGTTGGGTTTAAGGATACGTTAGCCTCATTTGAGACTAAGATCAACTTAAACGTTTGTTAAGGATACGTTAGTCTAATTTTAGACTAAGATCAACTTAACAGGATCGTTTAGATCCGACAAGAGAGCAATTGGGCTCTGTTGTTTAGTTTAGAGACATTGCGGTCGATAATTAGTTTAAGGACATTACGGTCCATTGTTAGTTTAAATACATCGCGGTCGAGGCTAAGGACTTCATAGTCCGTGGGCTTAAGGACTCCACAGTCCGTTGTTAGTTGTAAGACATCACGGTTGAGGTTAAGGACATCATAGTCCATGAGTTTAAGGACCTCACAGTCCGGTATTAGTTTTAAGACATCACAGTCGAGGTTAAGGACATCATAGTCCATGAGTTTAAGGACCCCACAGTCCGTTGTTAGTTTTAAGACATCATGGTCGAGGTTAAGGACATCATAGTCCATGAGTTTAAGGACCTCACAGTCCGGTATTAGTTTTAAGACATCACGGTCGAGGTTAAGGACATCATAGTCCATGAGTTTATGGACCCCACAGTCCGTAGTAATGTGTGGTTGTTGGGACCCGTCACCTCTCTGACGACGTTGAAGGATTACAACGACAGATATCAGAGGAGTAACGAGATATACCCTCGCACCGGTGTGAATTGTTTGAAAGATCTGTAGCCCAGTTTGGAACTAAGATCTGTCAAATATTTGTTAGCAAATGTGCTCAGTTCAAGATAAGTTGAGGACTTATGGCCAAAATTGGGCTAAGTCCAATTAAAATGTTTTAACATTTTATTTTTGTTCTGGCTATTAAGCCTTTATTTGGGCTCAGCCCTTTCAATAATGCTAGGAATTGGGCTCTGAAATTTTTGTCTTGTATTGAATGCATAGCATTCATTAGAAACAGATCTTGTTCTGACAGTGCGTCACGTGGCGCGCCAGGCGCGTTGCGCCAGTCAAAGAGCGCATTGCGCTTCTGTGGGGTAGCGCACACGAAGGGGACACGTGTTGCGCTTAGCGCTAGTTTGTTAGCGCATTGCGCTTTTAATTTATGAGCTCATTGCGCTAGTCTGTTGGCATACCAGTGAGTGACACGTGGCACGCTTGGCGTTGAGCGCCAGCCCATGAATGCAGTGCTCTGTTTTAAAAGCGCAAAGCGCAGGTTGTGTCTTTGTTTGACACGCGGCGTGTTCTGGTGCTGCGCGCTAATCCAAGAAGCGCAAAGACGCAATTCATAAGTGCAAGACACTTTTCAATGGTGCAAAGCGTATTTGATCAATTTCAAGATCAAAGAACAAATTTTATGTTCTTCTAAGGAGGCTTTGCCTTAAGATTCAAGAACAAAAGTTCTTGTTTTAATAAAAGGCTCTGCCTTTATAGATCAAAGATCTGTAAACGAAGTAAAAATACTTCTTTCATTATTTATGATTAGATCTTTTGATCTTTTTCTTTTTATTAAAGACCTTGGTCTTTTTTCAGATCTATGATCTTTTTAGAAGATGGTTCTTCTTTTTACGAGATGGTTTCATCTCTGTTATTTCAAGAACATAGTTCTTTACCTTGAAGATGAAGAAAAATCTTCTTTTTTTCTAAGAGCTTGCTCTTCTTTTGCAGAGGGTTTTTTTCTCTCTTTTTTGTGTTTTTTTTCTCTCTCTTTGACTTGAAGTCTAGGGTCCTTTATATAGAGCCGAATGATTTGTTAAATCGGTTTTGAGAGATCTTTCTCTTGATTGATTCGGGGAATACTTCCCACCGTTGGATCTTTGATCCTAAAGCTTCTGTTTGACAGAAGATAATCTTATTGTTTTAATAAGATTGAGAAATCTTTCCATGCAAAATTTGTTCTATTTGTTAGTTATATGTATGCCTTAGAGGCCATTACTATACATAGGATGTATATTGTAGTGGATGCTGGGACATATATAGTGAGGACTTTCTTGCTCGACACGATAGTATGCTATCTGGTTGCTCTTTATCTCAACGTGTATACTGATTGTCTCTCTGTTACATGTTGGTAAAGCCTTTAGGATGTGTGCTTGACTACCTGGACTATGATGCGGATCATACTAGTGGGGACATGGTAGTCCATAAGTACATCCTTCAAAATCCCTAGTCGTGGGTGTATCGAGACGGGGCATCGATATACCAGAGTAGACTAGCGTATACCTTCTCGACCCATACAGATGGGCGATGGATGATCCCATATCCATCGGTGTTTGACATCAAAGATGATATACAGGTGCTCAGTAGAGACTGGGTACACTGGACGGACTCGCCGAGAACTCCCAGATGGTATTATACCTCACGTCAGATGGCAGTTCTCTGGTGACACTGGTACAGAGTAGTCTGTTAACCCGAGATCGTCATAGAGTCTTGTGTGGTTCCCACTGTGCTTTGATTTCCATCTTACCACGTCCAAGAGGGCGTGCAAAACGGTGGTTTTTGGGTACAGTCCCGAGTCACATGGAGGCAATGAGCGATAGGAGGGGATTCGTCTCTCCCGGTATAGGGGGTTGATGTTGCGCTGTGTTCGATTGGCTATAACAGGAAATCCCTGGCCAGGGTTGCTGAGATTTACTGGTAAGTGTTACCAGTAGTTTCTCGAAATGTTATAGACCTCATATCGACACGACTTATCGAGCTATTGGGGTCTGACGTTTACCACCCCTAGGCGAGATATGCGACATATCAGACGATCAGACCGGACTGTACGGTAGTGTTACTGGTTGGATTCACTGGAGTGTGAGCGGGCTTGCTCGTCGATCTTCAGATCGCTCAATACCCGGGTGGCCGTTACGTTTAGCAGACCGCTTGCGGCTTGTGGGTGCTTGATATGATCATCATCTGCTGCCGGCGTATTGACGAGTCTTTAGAGTCCTACACAGAGGTTTCCTGGCTCAAGCGAAACGAAATAGGAGCGCGTATGAGATATGTGCGGGACCGAGAATGATACCAGTATGTGATACTGTATTCGATTCTCGCGAGATGTGACATTGATCGGTTATATGCGATATAGCCGGGTTATCGGATCAAGTGTTGATTCGATATGTTGTTACTATTGTATACTAGTCGGTTGTGTGCGACATGACCGGATCATTGAATCAAGTGTTGATTTAATGATTTAATGCATATTTATATATTTGATATATTACTTTGCATCAACTAGTATCGGTTTACTTAAGATGGATTTTCTCACTCGGATGTGCACATTGTATATTCGATATAGTTTTGTGCACTTGATTGTATCATGTTTGATGATACATGTTTACTTGGTTAAGTGTAAAGAATTAAACCATGGTTAAGTTTATGATTAGGGTTCTCTTTTTCTTACTTATTTATTTGTTTATTTATTTTTGGAAAAGATGAGAAAAGAATGGTTGCTATTTTTGTTTTTAGTTGAAGTTTCTTGAAGCATTGACTTAGTCTTCATTCTTGTCTCATGCTTAACCCTAACCATCCAAGTTAACCATGGTCCATTCTCTACAATTAACCAAGGGTTAATATATGATAAGTATTGATTTATTTATCCAATAATTCAAGACTTATCATAACACTTTCTTCTTCTTCTTCCTTTCTTCACTTGAAGAAAGAAAGCTCCATCAATGGTGATTGATGGAAATGAGTGAGAAATCCAAAACTAAAGTCTACCCACTTCCTATTTCTTCATCCTCTACCTCTTGCCAAGTAGTAGAGTGTGTTTCCTTCACAAGTTATCATGGTTTGGTGAAGGTGGAGCTTGATCTAGCGATGCCTCGACGTAGATCATCTTCGGCACGTCGTCGATGACCTAGCCCGCCTATTCTCCGATGAAGCGAACGCGAGAGTCCAAGATCGGATTTGTACAGCGGAGATGACTTCTTCATGGAGCTATGGAGGTGGACAAACGGATCTACAAAGGTTGTATTTCCGTATTCTAGTAGTTAAGTGTTAACTAGATTTTTTTTTCGCCTAGTTTTCTAGCCAACGATCCGTAGTCGGGTTTCTCGGCACCTAGATTTTTTGAAATTGGCATGGTTGATGCCTTGTGAGACCTCATTAGGATGCCTAGGAACCCTACACTATTTGTGGTAATTCATTATTTACCATTAGATCATTGATTCAGCGGTGCTTAAAGCACAATCTTGTTGTTTGGAAAGATTTTGAGGAATCTTTTCTTAACAGAATTTATTTCTGGTTAATTAATGATTTATCATCATTATTAGATCTTTTGATCCAACGGTAGGAATCTTTAATCCCAACGCTGGCGCACCTACACTCGACACGTGGCGCACAGCGCAGAGCGCAGCGCAATTGCGCTAGCACAGCCGTGCTTGACACGTGGCGTGCAGCGCGCAGAGCGCTGGATCTGAAGCGTTGCTTCAGCAGAGCGTTGGATCTGAAGCGTTGCTTCAACAGAGGTGTCTTTTCACCTTCCTTTCTAAGTCAAACTTATATTCCCTAGAATCTTTCATTTCCTAATCTTGGAAATAGTTCCATTGTGCACAAAATTTTCTGTGCTTCGTCTTTATAACTCGAAGCAAGGCTTCTTCCTTTTTTTCATCTCCAAAGAACCCTCTCAACTATGGCTTGTAACCGCCCCCATGCTCGTAGACAGTCGTGGGAAGTGCCCATTAAGGACCTTGTTCCTCGTTTTGCTGCGCTTTTGGTGGCTCCTTTTCTCACGGATGAGCAGTGCGACGCTGCACTGCACGATTTTTTGACTCGTGTGGGGTCTCCCCTTCCCCCACACTCTATTTGGCTTCGGATGATCCTTGCGTCTGTGCTCGCTGATCTTCCCCCTCCTCCAGCGGAGATGTCCGCGGCAGTGCTCGATACTGCTGAAGACAAGATTGAGTGCTTCTTCAAGACGCACTTAATCACTCAAGCCCTGAGGGATTGCTCCATCCACCTGCTAAGCCAGATACGGGATCGTCGGGTTGTCATCACCACTTTCTCTGAGGAGTGCGGCGTCGATCGTTGGATGGCTACCCCTCGGGAGGATCACCGTTTTGACATGGTGGAGAAGACGGAGAAGGAACTGGATAATCTCCTCTTTATCTTTGTGAACCCCTGTCCTTTTGATCCCATATTTGGTGATCTTTTTTAAATGTAATGATAATAATAATAATAATAATAATAAGTTGTTTTAATTTAGTATTTTATTATCTGTTAAGTGTTCCCTTGTTTTTAATTCTTTGTTATTCCTCTGTAAGATGTTTCTGCGCTGCATAATTTAATTTGCTATAATCATGTGCAGGTAATTCTTGTAAGGATGAAGCGCTTCTGGCGCCTAGCGCTCCCGTGCTTTGCACGTGGGCGTCGTTTCAGAGTCTTTGACACTTATCGTAAGCGCATCTGATGTTAGTACCTTTCACGAAGCGTTGCTTTGCTTTCCAATCTTGGAAACAGAGCTTTGCTCTAATTTGGGGTGCGCAGCTCAATTGCGCTAGCGCTAGCGCATTCGTGTTTTGACACGTGGCACGCAGCGCGCCTAGCACTAGCGCACTCGTATTTGACACGTGGCGCACAGCACGCCTGGCGCGGAACCTGAAGCGTTGCTTCAATCCTTCCCTTTAGAATTTTAATACAGAGCCTTGCTCCTCTAAATCATATGTAGATTTCTTAATCTTTGATGAAGAACTCTTAAGATTTTTCTCATGGATCTTGAAGATCTCAGAATTTTCAATTCATAAAATTAATTGATTTTAATTTTCTATTCTGATAGGATTTTCCATCATCATTACAGAGCTAGGCATCTTGACCCTGAGCGCAGCGCAATTGCGCTAGCGCACCCATGGCGCACAGCGCAGAGCGCAGCGCAACTGCGCTAGCGCACCATTGTTAGACACGTGGCGAGCAGCGCAACGCGCAGCGCAGCTGCGCCAGTGCAGCTGTGTTAAACACGTGGCGCGCAACGCAGAGCGCAGGATCTAAAGCGTTGCTTCAATTTTTGACTCTTAAATTTCTAAACAGAGCTTTGCTCTGATTTGGGGAAGCAGAAGGGTCACTTCATTTCCAGTCTTGGAATTTGAACAGAGCTTTGCTCTGATTGGGGAAAAAATGCCCCCCACCGTTGCGCTTACGTGGCCCAAACGTGAGTGCGGCGGTGGTAGTATCCCAGTCGTTGGATCAACTTTTGGGGAGTTGAAACGGCTCTCAATGCCTATAAATAAGACCTTTGGTCCCCTTAGATGATTTTCATCTTCTTTCTTGAGAATTTTCTCCTATTCAGAGCATTGCTCTTCAGTTTTAAGAACTTCTCAAGAGTAAAACTCTTTCAGAACTTAGGTATAGTTTAAAATTTCTAATAAACCAGGGTTTTACCCATTAACAGAGCTTTGCTCTTTATAGAGCTTTGCTCTAAAGAGAACCCTTTTAGGGTTCCATTAATAGAGCTCTTTAAAAGGATTTTATTTATAATTTCTTAATCCATTAATAGAGCTTTGCTCGTTTCAAATCATATAGAAGAACTCTTAAGAGTTTTTCATGGATCTTGAAGATTAAAGATGGAATTTTATTTTTGATGAATTATATCATCTTTTCAGAGCAAAGCTCTCAATGTTCTCAGGGGATTTCTTTAAATTCCCTTCATAACTTATTTTGACAGGTGTCACTCCTGTCTGCAGAGCATTGCTCTCGAGGAGTTTAACTCCATGTGCCTATTTTGAATAAGAAATTGCTTATTCAGTCTGTCTGCTAATCTTTTGCTGATTTCCATTTACAGGAGTAATGGACGCTCACATGTACGATCTCGACGAGATTATCTCTTATGGAGACATCCTCTCACTCGTCCGTTCTTAGAATCGAGAATTCACAAACGCCGAGTGTGCCGAAATTATGAGTCGCTTTGACGCATACAATGGTCAACTGCTTCCTCGGCGTTCCCCTCTCCTGAAGCTTATTATGGGAGCGATCTGGGAAGCGCTCCCTCTATTCTGTACCGGCGTGCCGCTTAGAGAATTGGATGCCGCTGAGGATAAGGTGCACTCGGTGTATCTGATGAGCCTAATCTCAAAGAGACGGCGAGAATCTTGTCGGTCTCCTGCACCAGGCTTTTCAACAGTCTGCCATACTTGCTGCCTATCGAAGGGTGGAGGGCATCCGTGGGGATCCCGACGCTTGCGATCGCGAAAGAAAGTATACTAGGATGGTTCGCCAGTCCTGGAAAATTCTGGACAAAGTCACTTTTGAGTTCCTCAATCCATGCCCTGGATCTGAGGTTTTGCCATTGTAATTATTTTAATAATGTCTTTGTTTATTGTTTTCATAATTGTAAGAATCTTTTTGCAATATGAATGGAAAATTTCTCATTTTAGCGTGTTTTATTTCATGTTCTAAGTCTTTTGCACATGCATGAATGGGGTATTCCTCGAACGCTTAATTAAATGGAAATCAGCTGTTCTTCTTGTTGCTTTCTTTTCTTTGCTGTGTTGTTGCTATGTGATTTTAGCAAGTGCGATCTGTGGATAGCATATAGCTGTCAGTCTTGTGCTCTTTGTAAGGTTTTGATGGCTTAGAAAACAGGGTTAGGATCTGTCGCCTAATACTTTTCAACTTTATGAGCCGTGAGGGTCTCTTAAAGAATTTTCTCCCTACCGGTCGAGAGGATCCCGTAGGTGTAATTTCTCCTTAAGAATCATAAGGATTCCTAAGTGTGTTTTCTCTTGAAAATCGTAAGGATCTCACAAGAGAATTTGCTCCCTTACGAGTCGTGAGGACCCGCAAGTGATGGGTGAAGTTGTTCTTATCCGCATTTCATGGAGTTAAGGGATGCTCTGGATGCTTCCCACGGGTTCACTGCCGTGTTTGGCGAGGACCAGGCTCCGCTCTGGACGTTTTCCAGGATACCGTATTTTAAAGACATCGCGTTAGAGGTTAAGGACATCATAGTCCATGGATTTAAGGACTCCATAGTCCGTCGTTAGTTTTAAGACATCACGGTCGAGGTTAAGGACATCATAGTCCATGAGTTTAAGGACCTCACAGTCCAATGTTAGTTTTAAGACATCACGGTCGAGGTTAAGGACATCATAGTCCATGGGTTTAAGGGCCCCATAGTCCGGTATTAGTTTTAAGACATCACAGTCGAGGTTAAGGACATCATAGTCAATGAGTTTAAGGACCTCACAGTCCAATGTTAGTTTTAAGATATCACGGTTGAGGTTAAGGACATCATAGTCCATGAGTTTAAGGACCTCATAGTCCAATGTTTGCTCTGGATGCTTCCCACGGGTTCACTGCCGTATTCGGCGAGGACCAGGCTCCGCTCTGGATGCTTCACACGGGTTCACTGCCGTGCTCTGCGACGACCAGGATCCGCTCTGGACGTTTTCCACGGGGTCAGAAGTGACATAATCCACGTTCCACGTAGCCAGGAATTTTGCTCTGGATGCTTCATACGGGTTCACTGCCGTGTTCGGCGAGGACCAGGCTCCGCTCTGGATGCTTCACATGGGTTCACTGTCGTGCTCTGCGAGGACCAGGATCCGCTTTGGACGTTTTCCACGGGGTCAGAAGTGACATAATCCGCGTTCCACGTAGCCAGGAATTTTGCTCTAGATGCTTCCCACGGGTTCACTGCCATGCTACACGGGTTCACTGCCGTGCTCTGCGAGGATTAGGATCCGCTCTGGACGTTTTCCACGAGGTCAGATGTGACATAACCCGTGTTCCCCGTAGCCAGGAATTTTGCTCTGGATGCTTCCCATGGGTTCACTGCCGTGTTCGGCGAGGACCAGGCTCCGCTCTGGATGTTTTCCAGGATACCATAGTTTAAAGACATCGCGGTCGAGGTTAAGGACATCATAGTCCATGAGTTTATGGACCTCACAGTCCGATGTTAGTTTTAAGACATCACGGTCGAGCTTAAGGACATCATAGTCCATGGATTTAAGGATTCCACAGTCCAATGTTAGTTTTAAGACATCACGGACGAGGTTAAGGACATAATAGTTCATGGGTTTAAGGACCCCACAGTCCGTGAAATGTGTGGTTGTCGAGACCCGTCACCTCTTTGAAGTCGTTGAGGAATTACAACGACAAATATCAAAGGAGTGAAGAGATGTACCCTTGAACCAAGGTAAAATTAGTTTAAGGACATTACGGTCCATTGTTAGTTTTAAGGCATCACGGTCAATGTTAAGGACATCATAGTCCGTGAGTTTAAGGACCTCACAGTCCGATGTTAGTTTTAAGACATCACAGTCGAGGTTAAGGACACATAGTCCATGGGTTTAAGGACCCCACAGTCCAATGTTTGCTCTGGATGCTTCCCACGGGTTCACTGCCGTGTTCGGCGAGGACCAGGCTCCGTTCTGGATGCTTCTCACGGGGTCATTGCCGTGCTCTGTGAGGACCAGGATCCGCTCTGGACGTTTTCCATGGGGTCAGAAGTGACATAATCCGCGTTCCACATAGCTAGGAATTTTGCTCTGGATGCTTCCCACGGGTTCACTGCTGTGTTCGGCGAGGACTAGGCTCCGCTCTGGATGCTTCACACGGGTTCACTGCCGTGCTCTGCGAGGACCAGGATCCGCTCTACACGTTTTCCACGGGGTCAGAAGTGACATAATCCGCGTTCCACGTAGCCAAGAATTTTGCTCTGGATGCTTCCCATGGGTTCACTGCCGTGTTCGGCGAGGACCAGGCTCCGCTCTGGATGTTTTCCAGGATACCATAGTTTAAAGACATCGCGGTCGAGGTTAAGGACATCATAGTCCATGAGTTTAAGGACCTCACAGTCCGATGTTAGTTTTAAGACATCACGGTCGAGGTTAAGGACATCATAGTCCGTGGATTTAAGGATTCCACAGTCCAATGTTAGTTTTAAGACATCACGGTCGAGGTTAAGTACATCATAGTCCATGGGTTTAAGGACCCCACAATCCATGAAATGTGTGGTTGTCGGGACCCGTCAACTCTTTGAAGTCGTTGAGGAATAACAATGACAAATATCAAAGGAGTGAAGAGATGTACCCTTGAACCAAGGTAGAATTAGTTTAAGGACATTACGGTCCATTGTTAGTTTTAAGACATCACGGTCAAGGTTAAGGACATCATAGTCTGTGAGTTTAAGGACCTCACAGTCCGATATTAGTTTTAAGACATCACGGTCGAGGTTAAGGACATCATAGTCCATGGGTTTAAGGACCCCACCGTCCAATGTTTGCTCTGGATGCTTCCCACGGGTTCACTGCCGTGTTCGGCGAGGACCAGGCTCCGCTCTGGATGCTTCACACGGGGTCATTGTCATGCTCTGTGAGGACCAGGATCCGCTCTGGATGTTTTCCACGGGGTCAGAAGTGACATAATCCGTGTTCCACGTAGCCAGGAATTTTTCTCTAGATGCTTCCCACGGGTTCACTGCCGTGTTCGGCGAGGACTAGGCTCTGCTCTGGATGCTTCACACGGGTTCACTGCCGTGCTCTTGGAGGACTAGGATCCGCTCTGGACGTTTTCCACGGGGTCAGGAGTGACATAATCCGCGTTCTACGTGACTAGGAAGGGTCGACTTTATCCGCATTTCACGGAGTCGGAGTTTGACTCTCGGTCATCTGTACACCGCCGAGTCATAGAACTGGGAGTTGCCGCTGTTCCGCTTTGCTTGATGTTGTGTCCGTTGTAATAAGACGAATGTTGAGATGATCTCCAGGCTATCTGTGAACCGTTGAGATTTGGCTTCTTCTTCTGGGGAGGGAAGGTGTG
The DNA here is from genome assembly GCA_030015575.1 of Agapanthus africanus. NCBI lineage: Eukaryota > Viridiplantae > Streptophyta > Magnoliopsida > Asparagales > Amaryllidaceae > Agapanthus > Agapanthus africanus. The sequence goes on from JASDDO010000024.1 coordinate 815,924,137, forward strand.
GTTCCTTCTTTGTTTGCGCCCCTGGATCGTATACAGTGATTGCTGTGACATCACTTGTATGGCATAAATTTCATTTTTATTTCTTTCCGTGATGCTCTATCATTTCAGTTTTTATATCGCGAAGGTCACGATTGCCCAATCATTTCAGCTATCTCTCGCGGTTCCCAATCATTTCGGCTATTTGTTTTATTTTTTACTCGCTACTTTTTATTGCGAGTTGCCCAATCATTTCGGCTATTTCGCATGCATATGTTTTTACTTGCTGATTTTGTTTGCAAGTTGCCCCATCATTTCGGCTATTCGTATGCATGTGTGGCTTGCTGGCTTTTCGCTTGCAAGCGCGGCATCAGCACCGCTACAACTGGGATATTACCAGGAGCGAATCATCATTTTCCTCTGTCGATGTCGAACAAAGGTGGCTTAGCGATCAGGGTTAAGATCCTGCCGGCTAAGGCTTTTGACTTCATGAGCCGTAAGGGTCTCATAAAGGTATTTCTCCCTGCGAGTCGTGAGGATCTCATAGGTGCGTTTTCTCCTTAGGAGTCGTGAGGATTCCTAAGTGTATGGTCTCTTAAAAGTCGTAAGGATCTTACAAGAGTGTTTTCTCCTTATAAGTCGAGAGGACTTACTAGGGTTGTTCACCGTATAGACACATCCCTAGTCACGGATGGGACTTTGTTAGGGAAATGTTTATTCGCGCCCGTGGATTGTATACAAGGGTCAGTATTGAGCCGCTTGTAGGGCAGTATTGGAGGTTGTGGGGGCTTCTTAAGAACAAGTTTAGGTCCCTGTAGCTTAAGACTTTCAAATCTTATGAGCCGTGAAGGTCCCATAAGAGGGCTCTCCTTACAAGTCGTAAGGATCTCGCAAGTGTGTTTCTCCTTAGGAATCGTGGGATCCCTAAGTGTGTTGCTCCCTTGTGAGTCGTAAGGATCTCACGCATGTGGTTTCTCCTTACAAAGTCGAGAGGACCTTGTAAGTGTTTTTTAACGAGATTGCGCCATTTCGGGTTTTCACAAAACTCGCCGGTAACCCTGCTGTTTTTACTCACGGAGCCCTTTCGAGTTTTCATCCATGCCTTTTTTGCTTGTGGACATACCTTTTTCTTTTTTCTCTTTTTTTTTATTCTTTCTTCTTTTTTTTATTCTAACAAGGTTGCACCCTTTCAGGTTTTCACAAAACTCGCCGGTAGCCCTGCTGTTTTTACTCACGGAGCCCTTTCGGGTTTTCATCCGTACCCATTTTGCTTATGGACATACCGTTTTCTTTTTTCTCTCTTTTTTTTATTCTCTTTTTTTTTTGTTCTATCAGCTTTGGGATGCTGCAATCCACCGTTGTTTATCGACATCTCCGTCAACGGCTAGTTTTAGGACATAATGGTCCGTCGGTAGTTTAAGGACGTTTCGGTCCGTCGTTAGTTTAAGGGCATTTCGGTCCGTTGTTAGTTTAAGGACGTTTCGGTCCATGGCTGGCTACTACTTATAGAGTTTGGGCTTAGGAAATAGCGAGCGGACATAGTCGTCGTCATCTATCATTAACCTAGGCTGTGTCTCGTCAGGCGTAGTATTTCTTCAGGAAGCGACCATTTATTGGTCTGAAGAGCCTTTCGCCATGCATGTCCATGAGTAGATAGGCTCCACCATGGTAGACCTTGTCTATGATATATGGGCCATCATAGTTCGGCTCGAATTTTCTCCGCTTAGCGCGATTAGGGATCATAGGTCTTTTAACCACTAGCACGAGTTCGCCTTGGCGGAATGTCCTCGGCCTGGTCAGTCTTTCATACGAGCGCGTCATCTTTGCTTTATAAGCTTCCAGATTTTGCTGCACCAGGAGCCGGGTTTCATTAAGGGCATCGAGCTCCTCAAGCCGAAGGTAAGCATTCTCTTCGTTCGTCAGCTCGTAATGAACTGCTACTCGTAGAGAGGGTAACTCTATCTCGAGGGAAAGTACCGCTTCTGTACCGAATACCAACGCGTACGGCGTTGTGTTCGTGGTCGTCTTGAACGTAGTTCGATATGCCCAGAGAACTTCCTGCAGTCTCTCGTGCCAGTCTTTCTTATTTCGAGACACCGTCTTTTTCATGATCTTCATCAAGGTCTTGTTAAAAGCCTCGTCTAGACCATTAGCTCGGGGATTATAAACCGAAGAGTATCTCCAGTCTATGTTATGTTGTTGTGCGAAGCGGCTGATCTTGTAGCTTCTGTAGGCTGGCCCGTTATCGGAGATGATCCGTCGCGGAGTGCCGAACCGATAAATGACGTGTGTCTTGAAGAAATAGAGGATATTCTCCGTCTTCACCTCCCTCTGCGGTACTGCTTCTGCCCATTTGGAGAAGTAATTAGTTGTGACCAAAATGAACCGATGTCCTCTGGACGATGCTGGTTCGATGGGGCCGATTATGTCAGTCCTCCACATTTTGAACGGCCAGCTAGCCACTGTCGGATGTATCGGATTCGAATGTTGATGGATGAAGTCCCCGTGAATCTGGCACGAGTGGCACTGCTTTGCGTATTCGAGGCAGTCTTGGATCATCGTGGGCCAATAACCCATCCGTTTGATCTTCAGCTTCATCTTCGGCCCGGCTTGGTGAGAACCGTAGAGTCCGTCGTGAGTTTCTTGGACGACTCTTTTTGCTTCTTCAGGTCCCAAGCATCTTAACCACAGAGAATCAAATGACCTCTTGTACAGAGTATCATTGACGAAAGCGAAAGATAAGGCTCGCTTCATGAGCTGATGTTTTGAGGACGCATCTTCGGGCGTTCGACGGGATTTGAAGTAGTCTATAAAGACTTCTCTCCAATCTTCAACCTTTTCCTGGTCTTTTATTTGTAGGGCCGTTTGCTCGGTCGCTCCCTTTTCTTCGGATGACTCCGGAGATATTTCTGCCGGTGCAAGAACCCGACGGCTTTGCTTGATGATTCTCACGTCATCGAGGTTCTCGTCAGCTAATTCTTTAGCGAGCTTGGATAATGTATCTGCCTTGCAATTTTTCGCACGCGGTATGCTTCCAAGGTGTAGAAAGGAATTTGAGTCAGCAGTTGCTGTACTCTCTCGCCGTATTTCACCAGCTCTGGTTTGCATGTTTGATAGTCGCCGTTTACTTGACTAACGACCAGTTGGGAATCACCGTATATGAAGAGGTTTTCAATCCCCATGTCAATGGCGATCTCGAGACCTGCTATCAAAGCTTCGTATTCAGCTTCATTGTTTGTCCTCGGCTCTGTTAAGGAGAAGGCAAAGCGCATTATCCCTCCTTGTGGAGTTACGAAAATGAGGCCTACCCCTGATTTGATTATGGGGGTGCTTTGCTTGCGCTTCTTCATGGAAGACACTCCATCGAAGTAAAGTTCCCATCGGGTATCACTTCCGTCGATCGTGTCAAACGCATGTTCGTCTGGCAATTCGGAGTTCAAGGGAGAATCGGCAGGTATAGGATGCTCAGCAAGGAAGTCGGCAATGTCCTGGCCTTTCACTGCCTTAAGAGGCTGATAGGTTATCGAGAACTCCATCAAGAGAAGGGCCCATTTGGCGAGTCACCCTGTTAATATGGCCTTTGACATCAAATATTTGAGAGGGTCCACCTTCGATATGAGACGTACTTCATGCGCCAACGCATAGTGCATGAACTTCGTTATCACGAAGATCAATGCCAAGCAGTATTTTTCGATGGGAGAATAATTTCTTTCTGCCCCCAGTAGAACTCGACTCAAATAGTAGAGCGCTCTCTCCTTCCCTTGGTCGTTCTCCTGTGCCCATAATGCGCCTAAGGAACCTTCAAGGGTGGTTGTATACAGAATGAGAGGTTTTCCCTTGACCGGAGCGGCCAGCACTGGCGGATTCTGTAGGTATTGCTTGATTTCGTCCAGCGCGCCTTAGCATTTGCGATCCCAGACGAAAGGGGTTCCCTTCTTCATCAGGTGGCTGTAATGACGGCACTTGCCTGAGAGATTGGCTATAAATCTCCGAATATACGCGAGCTTCCCTTGGAGAGACCGTAATTGTTTGAGAGTCTTTGGCGGAGGCATTTCCATGATCGCCTTAATTTTTAATGGATCTATCTCGATGCCTTGGTGTCTGACGATGAATCCCAGGAATTTTCCCGAGGAAACTCCGAACGCGCACTTGAAAGTGTTCATCTTCAAGTTGTATTGCCGGAGGCGTTGAAACTCGATCTCCAGATGCTCTAGATGTTCCTCGTATGATTTGCTTTTCACCACGAGATCGTCGATATAGCATTCGACGATTTCATGTATAAGGTCATCGAAAATCTTCGTCATGGCCCTCTGATAGGTGGCACCGGCGTTCTTCAGACCGAAGGGCATCACCTTGTAGCAAAATATACCCAAAGGGGTCCGGAAAGCGGTATGTTTCTGGTCCTCGGGATGCATCTTTATCTGATTGTATCCTGATGATCCGTCCATGAAGGAAAAAACCTCGTGAGTGGATGTATTTTCTATCATTAGCTCGGTGAACGGTACTGGGAAGTCGTTCTTCGGGCAGTCTTTATTGAGATCCCGAAAGTCCACACATATGCGCACCGTCCCATTTTCTTCATCACCGGGACGATGTTGGCGATCCAGTCAGGATACTGCACCTCTTGGATGAAACCAGAGTCGATTAGCTTCTTGACCACTGCGTTGATGCTCATCTTAAGCTCGAGCCGCATTTTTCTCGGCGCTTGTTTGATTGGCTTGACGTCCAGGGATATTGCCAGTTTGTGGACAGCAGTCTCTGGATCTAGTCCTGGCATCTCGGAATAGTTCCATGCGAAGCAATCTTTATGCTGCATGAACACGTCTTTTAGTGTAGCTACCCTTTCTTCAGACAGCAACTCACTGACGAATGTCGGTCGCGAGTCACTTGTCGTCCCCAAATCAATTTTCTTGAGGTTATCTACAGTGGTATGTATTCCATCTTCCATCTCTTTCGGCGCCGGTGGAAACTCTGAGATCACCTCGTTATCATTGTTTTCGAAGCACCAGGGGAGATCATCCATATTCTCGGGCTCTTCTTCTGACAGTGTTATCATATGAAAAGTAAGAGCTCGCTTCCAAGATCGATGTTGATCTGGTTCTACTCTCGCAGATTTAGGTTCATGCTCCTGCGGCGGGGTTACCCTCCAGCTGCTGGATAGAGCGAACTTGCCGAGCTGATATTGGTCTTCGACCCAGTCCTTGAAAGTGAAGCAGTCTTCGAGAGGATGTCCTACTGCTCGATGATAAAAGCAGTAGTCTGGGTGAGAGACCTCGTTAGCTTGCTCGGGGTGTTTAGACTCCGGAAGTGTGATCATTTGATGTCTTATAGCGAGATCAAGTATCTTCCATGTTTTGCTCTGAGGAAAAGAGTATGCTCGACTCATCTTCTTCATAAGGGACGAATTCGGATCGCTCGATTCCCGATCGCGTGGCTTCTTAGACCCGCTTTGTCGCCGTCGAACGCCTTTCCCATTTTTTGGTTTGTTTCTGCTTCTGCGTCGTGCCTTTTGTACAACGGGTTGACAAGGAGGGGCACTTTCATCTTTCGCAGCCTGTTGAAGAAGGCGCTGCGTCCTGGCTTTCTCGTAGATGGCCATTTCGCGATTATGGTCGTCTCGAACCTTTTGACTCGCTTCCCTTATAAGCTTGTCCATTTGTTCTTCGAACGATGGACTGGGCATTCTAACGTCGGGGGCTCTTTCTGGTTCAGGGTTAGCATTCTCCCATTGAGCATCTCCTTCTTCATCAAAGTCATGTACGACATAGCAGTCACGGAGTAGCTCCCGTTTCTTGGACCGGACATATCTAAGCCCGATCGCTTCCATTCTCCCGTTGGACAACTTGCGCTGAGTTCCGGGAACGTTCCAGATCCTGTCATAGAACTTAGCTTTTCGAGCGGTCTGTTTGAAGGATATTCCTTGGTGCTTCAATAGCCTTTTCAAGCCTTCTGTGTAATATCTAGGCAGACGGATGGGCTGGAGCCTGTCAAGTATAGAATCCGCGCCATGCCAAACTTCTTTCTCCACTCTTGTTTCCGTGGATCGGTAGAATAGGATTGCCTGTTCACCTTTTCGCCTGGGAGGGACGTAAAATTTCTGTAGCTCTTGGATGCTATAAGCTTCAAGTGCGTCGAGATCTTTGTAATGCTCCCGCGGAATCATGGTAATTTGCAAATTCTGATTATCACCAGCGAATGCTTGTATTGGTGGCCGAGCGGAGAATATAGCACGGACCTCATCTTCTGAGTCGCTGCCAAAGATCAATATAGGAGCGGACGGTCCCGGCTTATTGTACTAGGGTGGGCCTGAATAAACTATCTCTTCCTCTTCCTCGGTATCACTCCCAAAGACCGGAATGGTGGTGATAGCTTTGTTCTCCGGTTTGTGACATCTCTCCGTGTCCTCGCAATCTGGCAAGAAATATTTTGCATCCTCATACTTGCGGACTTCGTTCACGGAGAACGGGTTCAACTCTCCTGTTACGGGTATACTCGAGACCATCCTTAAAGTATTTCATACACTGATGTTGTGTAGAAAGGATGATGTTGTACTCGTGTAACCAAGGCCGGCCGACCAAAGCATTATAGCATGTCGTGGCATCAATGACATGAAATTTAATGTCTGTGACAAGCAGTCCGAAGTGCAATGTCAATATCACAGACCCGAGAGTCCGCGATGACTGGGAGTCAAAACCAGAGATGGTGATTTTATCACGAGCGAGATGCTGGACGCTCATGCAGATTTCCTTCAACACTCGCACGTTGAGGAGATTAACGGAAGACCCATTGTCGATCAGGATTTTGCCTATCTATATATCATGGCAGCACCCTGACATAGAAGGGATGGTTGTGCTTGCACATCCCAAGGAGGAGGTCTTCGTCGCCGAAGGTGATATCGGCTGTGTGTACTTCTTCCAGCTCGTCCTTCATCTTTTCTTCGGCGAGAAAAGCTTGGAATTGCTCTGGCTCTTGTAGCGCCTTGATCAATGAATCTCTCGCTACTTTGGATAGTAAAAGGACGTCGAGAATGCTGAGTTGCGAAGGTAACTTCCTCAATTGTGCCAGAACATTGTAGTCCACTTTACTTTTCTTTGGCGGGTCCTTGGCATTCAGCTCTTTCATGACTTGGTCATCCAGGGCGATATCCTCAGAGACCTTTTCTTTTCCCTTATCTTTTCTACTCGTGGGTCCGAGATTCTTTTCTGGAAGCGTGCGAAGAGAGGGCTAAGAGCCATCTCTTCATCAGAGTCGCTTCCAAAAGTGAGAACCTGCGATCCCCCGGTGTTGACCATGCGACAGTTACCGGTAGTTCTTTTATGCTCCTCGGTCGCACTTCTTTGCTCCCGACGAGTTTTGCGTTTCATCCGCTTAAAATGTTGCTGGTGAGCAACATATCCCTGCCACCATCTTTTAAAAGCGTCGCACTCTTCAGTAGGGTGCGAAATCTTTTGATGATATAAGCAATAGCTAGGATGTGTTTCTGCTTCACCGGGAGTGTTTCCTTCAGAGGGTGGTAACTTCATTCCCATTGATATGGCTTTAGAAAACCTTTTCCTCGTCTTGAACTTGTTTTTATCCGCGACGGATGTTCCTTGATTCGGCGGGAGTGCCTCGACTCTTTCGTCCAGTCGCCGGCGTTTGGCTCTTTCAAATATGGCCATCTCACGCTCCCGATTGGCTTTACTTTTCAGATGAATCTCATTCAGGAAGGCGTCGATCATTTCGTCTGACGACCATAGAAGTTCCGGCTTGGGACCTGCCTCCAGTCTCTCTGTGCAGGGAGCTTCTTCATTGTCTATCGATGAATGAGAGATCACATGGCAGCTTGCTACGTAATCCTCAGATCCATCCGACGAGCCTTCTCCATCATCTTCGTCTTCAAGGACGTGGCTGAGGAACGCTTGGAGCGTGATTGGAGTCCGTGCCTTCTGGTTATACTCTTCCAGCACGTCAATCTGCTTCTGTAAGTCCGTGCGCTTGTCGCCAGGCTTCACGGGCTTCTTGGATTTCTTCTTCTTTTTCGAAGATTTTGACGGCTGGGTGTGAACACTCTGGCTATCACCACCAATCTTTAGAGTTGGATGCGGCTTCAGCATCCCTTCGATAATCTGGGGTTCCAGCGGATTCCCCTACCTGATTGCTGGGCATGTCTGGAGATCATTCAGCATCCTTTTGGTTTTGGCTGAAAGTACGACCTCCCACGGAGCCCCTTCAACAAAAGAGCACGTTTCCCCCGGTGTGTCCGTCTTCTTAGGAGTGTGTGGTTGTGGTGGGTTTACTTTCCACTTCTCAGGCAGCGCAAACTTGCCTTGTAGGTACCGATCCTCGATCCATCCCTTAAAGACGAAGCAATCTTCGATCGGATGGCTTACCGTTTGGTGGTAAGGGCAATAATTAGGATTATTCACTTCGCTGGGTTGCAGTGGTCGCCTTGGATTCGGCAAATTGATAAGCCAGTTGCGCATTGCCAGCTCGAACAGCCTCTTCGTTTTATCCCGCGGGAATGAGTAAGGGCACTTTATTTTCTCATTGTAATAGCGCCGCCTCTCCTCCAATTGATCCGTTAGTCTTGGAGCACTGGGCTGCTGTGGGGTGTTCGCAATGAAGGTCGCCTTCCCTTTACCCTTCTCGTTCCGCGGCTCCGGTTTCGGAGGAGACAGTCTGTGACCCATCTGATCCATCTGGGCTAGTTTGTCGATTAAAGCCTGGAATGTGGTCGGTTTGAAGAACATCATGAACTGTGAAATAGTTGCATGAGGGTCTAAGGTGCCCACGAACATGCCCACTGCCGGTGCTTCTTCGATGCGTTGTTCGCACTTCGACCACAGATTCCGCCATCGGATCGCGTACTGAACCCACGTCTCACCCGGTTTCACCCTGGCATTGATCAATGCCGTTATTGGAGTCCGTTCACTAGCACTCGCGAATCGATGGGTGAATAACAACTCCATCTCTGCGAAAGTTTTGACGGAGTCGTTTGGAAGTTCGGAGTACCACTCAAACGCCAGTTTCGACAAGCTGCCGACGAATTGACGGAGCAAAAGCTTATCATCACCCCCGGTGTTGCCGCACAGAGCCCTGAACTGAGCGACATGTTGATGGGGATTGCCTGTCCCCTTGTATACGTGGAATTTGGGGATCGTGTAGCCCGGCGGGTACTTTATCTGATCATACCAGCCTGGATACGGTCGCCCAGTTTTAACAACTTGGTCGGCCGCTTCATTTGCCTAGTCAACTCTTATTTGCTGGGCAATATAGTCATCCAGGGTGGCCTTGGAGATAGTTTCTTCTTTGTCTGCTGAAAGAGCCGGAGGAGGATTCGACGTTTCCCCTTTGTCGTCTTCAATAATGATCGAAGGGTCTTCGGCTGGAGGATCCGGCTGTAACATCATCCCGACCATGTCTTGGAAAAGAAGTGCCATTCGCTTTATGTTAGCCGCTTGCCCTGCGGCTTCTTTGTCCTTCTTTTCGAGGACTCTGCGAAGGAAGTCAGCATCAGTTTCTTTTTCGTGACGCTGCTCTGCGGATGTTTCCGGGCTTTCTTTTGGTCCGGTGAGTGCAGCCATCGCAGTCATCATCTCCTGAAGCTTCTGCTACTGCTCTTGAGCTTTTGTCACGGATCGCGTAAGCGTTCGATGACCTGTGGAGATACGGCTATCCTCTTTTCCGGATGCCATATAGACGGTATTCGCCACCATGGCCCCAGACTTAAGGCGTTTGGGCTCAGTGCCTTTGACATTGTCGCAAGCATGGGGATTTTCTTCAGCCTTCTCCTCTTATGAGTGGTCGAAGTTGAGGGGGCCGCTGCAGTGGGCACCCAAGTAGCCGTCGTCTTTTATGGCTTAACAGGACGGTTTTCTTCCTGTCGGACCTTCAACTTCTTCTGCCGGCGGGGATAGTCTTGATCAACCACCGACTCTCGGACTTGTCGCCAGATTTTGTAAGCTTTAGAAGACAGTCGTTGAGGGGACTGTTCCGGCTTCATTTCTGTGACAGTCTCCACCGGCGGCGGAGATATTTTTAATACGGCGGTAAGCGAATTCCTGCGCACCTTGTTCAGCAGCTCAAAGCTGTTCCCGGTTGGAAAAGCAGCATTAATTTCCACCGTTGGAGCCGGTGGAGTTAGCCTAGAGGGGGAGTTGCCCCCGGCCTTCCTTACTCGGCGCCAGTGGCGACGTCGAGCGTGTCTAGCTGTTGGGGCTGGTTCGGCGATGGGGATGGCTTTGTCTTGCCCCCTGTCCATATGAGGCGCCGCTGGTGCTAACCTCTTGAAGATTAACGTCTTTTGAGTAGCGGTATCCAATCTATCAAAGACAGACCTTTGAGCAGGAACGGGAGCCGGAATAGTCAGTCTTGTAAAGACCGACTCTTTGGCAGGAGAAGCCGCCTTGACGACTTCAAGAGGAGAGATGGCTATCTTTTTTGGGATGGCCACTTCAGGTGTCATGGGCTTCTTGGCAGGCCCATCGGAGTTCAGGCTCAGTCTGGCGAAGAACGAGGAGTTGGAGCTGGGCGACCCGTTAAGAGGGACCGTGGTAGTAGCAAGTCGATCGAAGACCGACTTCTTGGGAGCTTCCGGTGTTGGCATAGGAGCGCTGAAGCTCGTTGGCAGGAGCATGGTCCCGAAAAACAATCCGGTGGTGGCTTGGGTGACCTGTTCCACCGGCATCGTGAACAGGGAAGCCGCTTGGGGCCCGTAAGTTATGCCCCCAGTTGAGGCAGAACGTGGGTTGCAGTTGCATGTGGAACACTTCGAGCAGGTGAACGCCATTGATCTTTGCTTTCTGCACCAAGCAAAATGCCAAATCTCAGTATCTCGAACCCAAGGGCAACCATTATCAAACCGCAATTCGTTCGCGAACACAACACACGAAGTGTGGAGTGGAAAGAGGAAAGGTCCCACCGGGCGTACCAGAATTTGTTCCCCGCTGAACACAGAAACGCGACCGTGTAGGTCCGTCTTTCCTGAAATTCGGGGCAGATGCTAATTGGTGCTATCCGTCTACCTCTCCGAAGATGCCAAGTTGATTTACGACACCATGTATCGAAGGTTTAAACGGATGTGGCCGATGTAGCAGACTTCGTCAGATTCCCCCTCGTTTGAGGGGTTTTTGATTGTGGGGATGCTCTTCCCTGCAGGCGCAAGCCCCTGCAGTTAATTACGCTACCGCATCGCGGTAACAACATTCTCCTTCTCCAGATGGTCACTTCGTGTCATGGGTGTTTGTTCTATTTGTGGTTTCCCATGGATTGTATACGGAGACTAAGTTATGTTGTCGCCCGTAGGGCATGGACTAGTCCAAATCCGTATCTTCCTTAGATTTGGGTTTGGGAGTTGGGTTTAAGGATACGTTAGCCTCATTTGAGACTAAGATCAACTTAAACGTTTGTTAAGGATACGTTAGTCTAAGTTTAGACTAAGATCAACTTAACAGGATCGTTTAGATCCGACAAGAGAGCAATTGGGCTCTGTTGTTTAGTTTAGTGACATTGTGGTCGATAATTAGTTTAAGGACATTACGGTCCATTGTTAGTTTAAAGACATCGCGGTCTAGGTTAAGGATATCATAGTCCGTGGGCTTAAGGACTCCACAGTCCGTTGTTAGTTTTAAGACATCATGGTCGAGGTTAAGGACATCATAGTCCATGAGTTTAAGGACCTCACAGTCTGGTATTAGTTTTAAGACATCATGGTCGAGGTTAAGGACATCATAGTCCATGAGTTTAAGGACCCCACAGTCCGTTGTTAGTTTTAAGACATCACGGTCGAGGTTAAGGACATCATAGTCCATGAGTTTAAGGACCTCACAGTCCGGTATTAGTTTTAAGACATCACGGTCGAGGTTAAGGACATCATAGTCCATGAGTTTAAGGACCCCACAGTCCGTAGTAATGTGTGGTTGTTGGAACCCGTCACCTCTCTGAAGACGTTGAAGGATTACAACGACAGATATCAGAGGAGTAACGAGATGTACCCTCGCTCCGGTGTGAATTGTTTGAAAGATCTGTAGCCTAGTTGGAATTAAGATCTGTCGAATATTTGTGAGCAAATGTGCTCAGTTCAAGATAAGTTGAGGACTTATGGCCAAAATTGGGCTAAGCCCCATTAAAATGTTTTAACATTTTAATTTTGTTCTGCCTATTAAGCCTTTATTTTGGGCTCAGCCCTTTCAATAATGCTAGGCATTGGGCTCTGACATTTTTGTCTTGTATTGAATGCATAGCATTCATCAGAAACAGAGCTTGTTCTGAAAGTGCGCCACGTGGCGCGCCAGGCGCGTTGCGCCAGTCAAAGAGCGCATTGCGTTTCTGTCGGGTAGCGCACACGAAGGGGACACGTGTCGCGCTTAGCGCTAAGCGCTAGTTTGTTAGCGCATTGTGCTTTTAATTTATGAGCGCATTGCGCTAGTCTATTGGCGTACCAGTGAGTGACACGTGGCGCGCATGGCACTGAGCGCCAGCCCATGAGCGCAGTGCTCTGTTTTAAAAGCGCAAAGCGCAGGTTGTGTCTTTGTTTGACACGCGGCGTGTTCTGGTGCTGCACGCTAATCTAAGAAGCGCAAAGGCGCAATTCATAAGTGCAAGGCACTTTTCAATGGCGCAAAGCGCATTTGATCAATTTCAAGATCAAAGAACAAATTTTATGTTCTTCTAAGGAGGCTTTGCCTCAAGATTCAAGAACAAAAGTTCTTGTTTTAATAAAAGGCTCTGCCTTTATAGATCAAAGATCTGTAGATGAAGTAAAAATACTTCTTTTATTATTTATGATTAGATCTTTTGATCTTTTTCTTTTTATTAAAGACCTTGGTCTTTTTTCAGATCTATAATCTTTTTAGAAGATGGTTCTTCTTTTTACGAGAAGGTTTCATCTCTGTTATTTCAAGAACATAGTTTTTTACCTTGAAGATGAAGAAAAATCTTCTTTTTTTCTAAGAGCTTGCTCTTCTTTTGCAGAGGGTTTTTTTCTCTCTCTTTTTTGTGTTTTTTTCTCTCTCTTTGACTTGAAGTCTAGGGTCCTTTATATAGGGCCGAATCATTTGTTAAATCGGTTTTGAGAGATCTTTCTCTTGATTGATTCGGGGAATACTTCCCACCGTTGGATCTTTGATCCTAAGGCTTCTGTTTGACAGAAGATAATCTTCTTGATTTAATAAGATTGAGAAATCTTTCCATGCAGAATTTGTTCTATTTTTGGTAATTCATTATTTACCATTGGATCATTGATCCAGCGGTGCTTAAAGCACAATCTTGTTGTTTGGAAAGATTTTGAGAAATCTTTCCTTAACAGAATTTATTTCTGGTTAATTAATGATTTATCATCATTATTAGATCCTTTGATCCAACGGTGGGAATCTTTAATCCCAGCGCTGGCGCACCTACGCTCGACACGTGGCGCATAGCGCAATTGCGCTAGCGCACCCATGCTTGACACGTGGCGTGCAGCGCGCAGAGCGATGGATCTGAAGCGTTGCTTCAGCAGAGCGCTGGATCTGAAGCGTTGCTTCAACAGAGGTGTCTTTTCACCTTCCTTTTTAAGTCAAACTTATATTCCCTGGAATCTTTCATTTCCCAATCTTGGAAATAGTTCCATTGTGCACAAAATTTTCTGTGCTTCGTCTTTATAACTCGAAGCAAGGCTTCTTCCTTTTTTTCATCTCCAAAGAACCCTCTCAACTATGGCTTGTAACCGCCCCCATGCTCGTAGACAGCCATGGGAAGTGCCCATTCAGGACCTTGTTCCTTGTTTTGCTGCACGTTTGGTGGCTCCTTCTCTCACGGATGAGCAGTGTGACGCTGCATTGCACGATCTTTTGACTCGTGTGGGCTCTCCCCTTCCCCCACACTCTATTTGGCTTCGGATGACCCTTGCGTCTGTGCTCGCCGATCTTTCCCCTCCTCCAACAGAGATGTCCGCGGCAGTGCTCGATACTGCTGAAGACAAGATTGAGTGCTTATTCGAGGCGCACTTAATCACTCAAGCCCTGAGGGATTGCTCCATCTACCTGCTGAGCCAGATACGGGCTCGTCGAGCTGTCATCACCACTTTCTCTGAGGAGTGCGGCGTCGATCGTTGGATGGCTACCCGTCGGGAGGATCGCCGTTTTGACATGGTGGAGAAGACGAAGAGGGAACTGGATAATCTTCTCTTTAGCTTTGTAAACCCCTGTCCTTTTGATCCCATATTTGGTGATCTTTTTTAAATGTAATGATAATAATAATAAAAAGATGTTTTAATTTAGTATTTTATTATCTGTTAAGTGTTCCCTTATTTTTAATTCTTTGTTATTCCTATGTAAGATGTTTCTGCGCTGCATAATTTAATTTGCTATAATCCTGTGCAGGTAATTCTTGTAAGGATGAAGCGCTTTTGGCGCTTAGCGCTTCTGGCGCCTAGCGCTCTCGTGCTTTGCACGTGGGCGCCGTTTCAAATTCTTTGACTCTTATCGTAAGCGCATCCGATGTTAGTACCTTTTACAAAGCGTTACTTCGCTTTCCAATCTTGGAAACAGAGCTTTGCTCTAATTTGGGATGCGCAGCGCAATTGCACTAGCGCTAGCGCATTCGTGTTTTGACACGTGGCGCGCAGCGCGCCTAGCGCTAACGCACTCGTGTTTGACACATGGCGTGCAGCGCGCCTGTTGTGGAACGTGAAGAGTTGCTTCAATCCTTCCCTTTAGAATTTTAATACAGATCCTTGCTCCTCTGAATCATATGTAGATTTCTTAATCTTTGATGAAGAACTCTTAAGATTTTTCTCATGAATCTTGAAGATCTCAGAATTTTCAATTCATAAAATTAACTGATTTTAATTTTCTATTCTGATGGGTTTTTCCATCATCATTACAGAGCTAAGAATCTTGACCCTGAGCGCAGCGCAATTACGCTAGCGCACCCGTGGCGCGCAGCGCAACTGCGCTAGCGCACCAATGTTAAACACGTGGTAAGCAGCGCAACGCGCAGTGCAACTGCGTCAGCGCACCTGTGTTAAACACGTGGCGCGCAGCGCAGAGCGCAGGATCTGAAGCGTTGCTTCAATTTTTGACTCTTAAATTTCTAAACAGAGCTTTGCTCTGATTGGGGGAAGCAGAAGCGTTGCTTCATGTCCAGTCTTGGAATTTGAACAGAGCTTTGCTCTGATTAGGGAAACACAACCGCTTACAGGTCCTCTCGATTTGTAGGAGGGAAAATTCTCTTGTGGGATCCTTACGACTCTCAAGAGAAAACGTGCTTAGGAATCCTCACGATTCCTAAGGAGAAAATCCACCTACGGGATCCTCTCGACTCGTTGGAAGAAAAGCCTTCATGAGACCCTCATGGCTCATGAAGTTGAAAAATCTTAGGTTGCAGATCTGAACCTGCTTCCTAAGCCGTCACTACCTATCGGAGAGTTCAAGATGAAACATTCTATAGGCCACACTTGCCAGGGTAACATACCAACAACACAGCAAAGAAAAGAAAACGACAGTGGGAGATAAGAAAAATGTGTCTTTATTCATGAACTCATTTGAATACAAGATACATCATATAAAAGAATAAAAAATGGATACATGTTATTTAAAGATTACAAGTGTGTAATTGGTACAAGGCAGCAACTGAGAAGGAGGCATTTTCAATAAGTCAGCCAGTTGCTCGCACACTCCTCTCAACTCCTTTTCACGGTCAGCCGCCGCAGCCAGCTCCACTTCAACTCGGGCCCGTTGTTGCAGACAGGATGAAAGTTTCTCATCAATTTCTTGCTGAACAGCCTCCTGACTCTGCGTGACCTGTTCAGTAAAGTCAAGCTTCTTCCTCAGCACCAGCCCGTCGGAAATACATCATTGAAGGCTTTTAAAGATGGAGTTCAGCTGCGCAGCATTCGCTTCGACCTGGGAACGCAGTTGGACAGACTCAGCGGAAGTTGCCTCGCGTTCCTTTCGCTTGAGGATCGCCTCTTGTTCAAAATGATGAAGGAACAGGGCACTTTGCTCAACCCACGCAGCCCGCTAGGAGTTCCCGGCCAGAATTTCAGGAGCAGGACTCCTAAGCTCAAGCTCATGCAGGCAGGCCTCAATCTTCCTGCAATGATTAACCCAAGACTCGAAGACGCCTTCATTATGGAAGTTCACAAGCGTCGCCAGCATTGGATTGACCTCGGCAGCGAAATCTGCGGCAGATGTGGGAGCCTCCGCGTCAAGCTCCTCGACATATTCGCTTAGCATACGCAAACTGGTCACAGCACCTTTTGAGGATGGACGTCTGGAAAAGGGCCCTGCCGGCATCGTAATGCGAGACTCGAACGGGGCTGGAGTCGATGTGATTGCTGCAAAATAGATCATAGTCAGATGTCGGCTCAGGAAATAAAGAAAATACACGAAAAATAGAGTCTACTATACCGGCTGCAACAGGGGGCAAGGCTGGGAGTACTGGTGGCGCAACGATAGCCGCTTCCCCGCCTTCGATTTGTAAGGCTACAAGCAATAAAAAGAGGGATTAGCAATAATGTGACTGCCCGTTAAAAAGAGGACGTCGTTTAGAAAAGATACTCACCGACACCACCAGGCGGACTAATCTCTAACATGAAGGAGAAGTGTGGGTGCAACACCTGGTACAGGTGGTCAAAAAGGACTCCTGCAAAGACGCAGTAATGCAATGTCAGTACATAAATTATACAGCCTAGAAGTAAGACTGACGGGTCACAAATCCGTACCTTCCAACATTTGAGACGGTGCGAGAGGAGGTAGAGGAGGAGTCACCGTCAAAACGGTAACTGATGGCGTTGCCTCGGGTAGCGCGACCTGAGCGCTCGCCGCACCTGCATTAGAAACAAGATAAATACTTTCAGGAAAGATTGAAAAGGATTGCAGAATAAAGAGAAAAGTAACGACCCAAGATCTACCTGGTGAGTCGTGGGTCGGAACCGCGACGAAGGCGTCACTTGATACAGCGACGGCTTCTCCCTCCTCCATCGGGATGGTCTCACCTCCCGTCGCCTCATCCCCTGACTCTACGAGAGCCGTCGTAACGCTCGCGAATCCAGGAGATGGCAAAGAGCCACAGGTGGAAAGAGCAATGATCGGGGTGGTGCCTGACTCTTAAGAGGGAGCGGCCACCTTGGGCTCAGCAATTGTGGCTATCTCACCCATCGCCACCTCGGGCTCGGCAATGGTGGTCATCTCACCTACCTCTATCTCAGGCTCGGCGATCATGACTGTCTCACCTGCCGCTACCTCGAGTTCGACGATCGCAGCCATCTCGCCTACCGCCGCCTCGAGTTCGGCAATCACGGCTACCTCCTCTACCGCTACCCCAGGCTCAGCGGTCGCCGCCACTTCTTCGGTAAGACTCGGCCCTACAAGATAAGATATATGAGAACTGGTAGTTATAACTTTGACAACGGAACCCCATGTCACATTACCTTGAGTTGATCTTCCGTTTGCTTCCTGAGCCGCACGCGCTGCCCATCTATAGGTAGTGGACAAGGCAGCCGGGGATTCCTCCGAAGGAGTAGGGGCAGGGGTAGCAGTGCTCGAACCCGCACCCGTGGCTAAGGCAGCACTATGCTCCCTTGCTACGCGCATTTGGCGCTTCCTTTCCGCCCGAGCTGTCAAAGCGGACCTTCTAGATGCCTCCATCAACAGGACGTCATCGTCCGCACCAAGGGTTACCTCTGGAGCCGTCAGGGCTTTCGTCATCGGTTGTTTGAGTTAGGCCTCTTTCGGCAGTGCCGAAGAGGCAGGGACTCCGATGACTGGCCTGAGAAGAATCTCCGCATCAGCTTGCGGGATCGGCATTGTGGTCCCTGTGATAAGATAAAGTGGGGTCAGATCACCTATAAAAAAACGGGAGCGGAGACACGATAAACCGAAGCATACCGATGTCTAAGGATGCTCGAAGTCTTACCTCTTCCTCAAAAGTCTTGAGAGAATTTGCGAGAGCTTCTTCAGTGGAAATGCCTGTTAAAGAAGGAAAAGTGTCAGTCAAAACATGATGATAGAAATATGATACAATGACGAAAGATACAATTAATGGTTACCTGATCGCGCGAGGATAGCCAACCCCTCTTTGTGGCTTGCCAATTGCTCAGAAGCAGCAATGGCAGCCGCCAGATCAGTATCATCTGGCGGCATGAATAAGCCCTCATTTGTCCCATACTCGCTCAGGACCTCGCCGTAAGGAGCATGAGGCTCCTGGCCAAGTACAACGTCGACAGAAAGGATTGACTTCTTCTTCTTCTTTTGTGAGCGAGCTCCGGTTGCTGCCAGCACCATCTTACGCTTGGCAGGCACTTTAGGGCGGCGAGTCCCGATGTCTGAGCCCACGCCAGATTCGGGAGAAGCTACATTTACCATCTCCGTGGGAGCACGGGGCACCGACGGTACATCCACCATCTCCACAGGAGCACGGGGCAACCCACGCGTAGGGCTTAGCACACGTGGAGGCTCAACTGCAGCGACCTCTCTTAGCGGAGGAGGGACAGTGGTCCGTCTCTTCAAAGGGATGTTGTGATCGCCGGAAGGGGGCGCACTCTTGCGATCGAGCAGCAGTCGCCTCTCTTCCCTGATAACAGCACCCATTGCGTGTTGATCCCAGGCCAAGTGTACGTTGAGGGCCCTCGGGACACAACTCGGCTCACTGATAAAGAAGTGAGAGCCCGTATTCAAGCGCATGAAGTGATACAGTGCACCCCGCATTCCCTCTCTGGTGGCAGCGGGTTCTACCAAGAAAGCCTCCAGCGGGACCCCTGATTATAACTTAGATGTTAGTGTATATGCCCTAGAGGCCATTACTGTATCATACTAGTTTGTATATTACTTAATGGAAGCTTGGGATATTCACAGTTGTATATACAATCTTGCTCGAAATGGTAGTATGCTACTTGGTTTGTCTCTGCTTTAATATGTGCATGTGTTTCTTTTAGCATATTGCTGGTATACATATTAGTAGAGCCCTTAGGATCTTTGCTTGATTACCAGCGTTGTGATGGCGCTCGCACTCGTGGGAGCTGGGTAATCTATAAGCACATCCTTATACAGGTCCCTGGTCGTTGGACTATCGAGACAGGGCATCGATACTCCGGAGTAGACTAGCGTATGCGCTTCTCATCCCAGTGTGGGAGACGGTCTGTCCCACAGCCGTTAGTACGTCGTACTTGGGATAGTATGCGTGTGCTCGTTAGGTTACGAGTACACTGGACAGGACTCGTCGGGAACTGTTGGTTGGTAATATACCTATCGTCAGTTATCAGTTCCTAGGTGACATGAGTACAGCTTAGTCCGCTGACTTGACACTGTCACTTCGCCTCGAGTGTGTTCCCACTGCACTTTGATTACTACCCTACCACGGCTTGAAGGAGTCGTGCAAACAGGTAGTTTTTGGGTGCAGTCCCGAAGCACTTGGAGGCAGTGACGGTTAGACAGGATTCGTCTCTCCCGGTATTGGGGGTTGACATCGCGCTGTGTCCAGGAGAGCCATTACACGAGTAGTCCCTGGCCAGGGCAAGCGAGATATACTGGTAGGTTTCTAGTGTTATCTCAGGGTGTTCTGGGCTACACTCCGACACGACTTGTACCGCTATTAGGGGACTGACGTTCACCGCCCCCCTAGGCCCGCCATGCGATGTATCAGACGAACAGACCGGACTGTACGGAGACTGTCACATACAGGCTCAGTAGGAGTGCAGATGGGGTTCACCTCGTCAGTCTTCTTATCGACATCTACCTGGGGACCGTTACGTACAGCTAGTGCCGCTTGCGGTCTGTGGTTAAACCCACTGCCAGCATAGTGTCGAGTCTTTAGAGTCCCACACAGAGAGCTATTCGCCTTTAGGCAAAATGAGTAGAGGTCGCATGGTTTTGCGACAGGGTTCGTTCGCATCCGCGCACTTGTGCACGTTTGCTGTCCGGACAGTTTATACTAGCGGGCTTTGGTTTAAGCCGGATCCTAGTATATGATTTGAGATTGGTTTTTCTCAGAGTATTCGTGTTCCTCGGATCACGAATGCGGGTGCGTATGCACAGTTGCTTGAGATTGGGGGAGAGGACCTTGTTTAGGGTTAATGGCTTTTGTCATTTTATTAACCCTATTGTTTTTGTGTGGATTATAGTTAATTGATAATTAGCTTAATAATTGTGTATGGTTGTTGTTGACAATTTGACTTCATTGACTTGTTGACCTTGTTGACAACTTGACCATAATCATTTCATTTGGAAGATGCTCTTTGATCTTTGCAAAATTGAAATGATAATGGTCATGTCATGATTTATCATGACAATTTTCAAGCTAATTATCCAATTAAAATTATCCACACATATTAGTGAGAATGGCTCACTAATAATTCATTCTCTCATATTATTTCTCTCTCTTGCTCATCCTCTCCCTCAAGCTCTCTCCCTCTCATGTGTTGAGAAACAAAAAACTTGAGAAAAACCTTCACTTGATCCTCTCTACTCTCTTCTAGGGTTCAAGTCTTAGCATTTCTTGCACTCTAGTTACTCCTAGCTTGGAGTTGAAGCTAAAGGTAGTGGCTTTCGGGTGGATCGTTCTTTGACGGAAGGAGACGAGCAAGGTGAACTCTTTCAACCATTCCAAAGAGCAAGGAGAGAAGGACTTTGAGCTCAAGGTATAACCTTTCCATCACTTAGCTACTTTGTAGTTAGGGTTAGCAAGTTTATGTTTAGCAAAGATCCTTAAAGCATAGTCCATGTTGCCTATAGTTGATAAAAATCCAATTT
Source organism: Agapanthus africanus (assembly GCA_030015575.1). NCBI lineage: Eukaryota > Viridiplantae > Streptophyta > Magnoliopsida > Asparagales > Amaryllidaceae > Agapanthus > Agapanthus africanus. The sequence continues at coordinate 815,944,824 of JASDDO010000024.1, forward strand.
TTATTATGTTTTCCGCCTCCCCGTAAGCACCGGGGTGGGCAACACGGACTTACAGTGGTATCAGAGCCTAACTAAACCTAAACTAGCTAAGTAGTTAAGTGTAACGAAGTTTCGAAACCGAAAAACCCAAAAACCAAACTTTTTCAAAATCCAAGTTTCTGTTAAAAATTTTTCTGGTCAAAATGAAAAACTTTATACTTGTAAATTCGTCTCAGGGTTTTGTATGAACACCCAAGAAAAACGATTCAGTGATTCGTTCAAACCGCCGCGCTTCCGCCGCATGAGGTAGGCATGTGCCGCGGAAGCGCCGCGATTTGTCGTCTTCTGTGCATTGTTTTTCGTGCAGTGTTTGTCTGTGTTGGTTTTGGGATTTTTGAAATATATTATATGTACCCAGATTTTCCAGAAAAGAAATTTCCTTTTGGGGTCCTATAATTCCGTATTTTTTTTCGGAACTTCACTACACTTTAACTATATCGGTTATATCTGTGATGCTTGTATGTATTGAACGTCGGCTAATCGCTATAAGTCGATTAGTCGGGGTTATACATCTCTGTGATCTGTGATTGTTGGTTTGTGGATATGAATGGATTGGATCGTCGCGGGTGAATAGCCGGGTTGGATGTGAGATGAGCGTTATTTTTCTTTCATTCATTTGTAACATGTAAATTGATGTAATAATATTTTTTTGTATGGCCGCACAACCGGGTCGGGGTTGTAGCCGTCATTGTATAATTCTTTTTACTGTTTATGCTCCTAGGATAGACCCATGGAGGGGGTGCACAAACTACCGGGTATCTCGAAGTGCCGAGTGGCCTACTCACGGTGGTGAGGGAGGTTGCTTCGCTTCGGGTGCTTGGCGGGTAGTTTGCCGCACCCGTAGGGGTCTTGGGTGGGGTTTTGGCTATTCACCGCGACCGTGTAATCCGCTTTGCGTTGCAGGCTCGAACGCATTGCGGATTCCTAGTATATCCAATGTATTCATCTGTGATCTGTAATGTCTATCATTGCTATATATTTATATATAATAACTATTTAGGCGTTGCTTATGTTTTACAGCCGCGCTAGCCCAGCCCCCGCTCTGTCGTTAGTTAAGTAACCTAACGGGTGATGACGGGGCCCCATGGCGAATGCGAATGGCATAAGCGTACGTCATATTTTGGTTGTTTTCTGCAATGGTAGGATTAAATGATGGGACGCATTAAAAGAACTAATGCAAGAAATAAACCAAGTAAAAGTCGATTGGAACACTTTGAAAACCACTCGGTTCTTTTCAAAACTAAAACTTTTAAACGCGGAGCTTGAACCACTCCTTTTAAAAGCTATCTCGTTCCATCGATTATATCAAGTTCACTACGTTCACGGTTTCGCCAAAACCATCCGTAGCCCTCCATCATTTCGGTTAAATATTCGGTAGTATTCAAGCTATGTATTTTGACCTCACGCCAAGGCATAGTGATTGGTAGCTGCCGGATGTTTATCCGTTGCATAGATAGAATGCGTTGATTTGAGACAGTCGTACTGCCGTTTTGGCCTACGTCAAGGGTAGGTACGGGTGGGTTCAAATTAACCAGGATAATGATGGGAAGAACTTGACATGTGACTTATGACATTTTGACCTCACGCCAAGGTCATAAGAGCATGGGGCAAAAATCTACATCGGGAGTTTCATAAGTACTGAAACTTGCTAGCGTTGCATACCATTTGGAGTGTGATGATTCTGGTAGGATTCCTTCGGTTTCATCACGCGATGATATTTGGATCCCGATCCTACTGTGAGTATATGCTACTCCTCGGGAAAACTCTCACTTAACGATCAATGCTATAAACCTAGTAGGTGCCTAGAAAGGTGTTAGCGGGGCTACGCCCACAGGGAAAAGAGGTTACTTAATTAAGGAACTTCGCGAAAGCGTTGGAAAACCTCCCTCGAAGTACCGACACTGGCCTGGCTGAACGGTTAAGCAAGTATTGTACGGTGAGAATGATCCCGGCTAATCCTTTTCTTTACGGTTTGAGAAGGGATTCGAGAGACAGTGGGAGCCATCCAGTTTAGACAAACTAAAAACCACTCTAAACTTGCAAGAGCATCATGCTAAAGTGTTTCTTTTCTCTCTCCTAATTGCAGCGACCATTCAAGATGACCGGACTTAAGTTACTATTAGATAAAAACATATTGACAGGGCCAAACTACAAAGATTGGCTCAGGAATGTCAAGATGGCTATCACTTATGACAAGCTGGGGTATATACTTACCACCAAAGCTCCCCCCGTCCCAGGTCCCACCTCCAGCGTCGCGGATGTAGAAATCCGTAAGACATGGGAGATAGATTGCGCGAGGGCCAGATGCCTCGTACTAGCCTCGATGGACAACGAACATCAGAGGAGGCACGAGAATATGGACCTAGAGTCTATATTTCTCCATACAAAAGAACTGTATGGAGAGCAGTCTCGTATCGCTAGATACGAAGTGTCGAAGAAGCTCTTTTTGGCAAGGTTGGCCGTCGGATCATCGGTAGCGGACCACGTGCTTAAGATGATCGGCTACATAGAGGAGCTCGCGGACCTTGGGACCACGTTGGAGAATGAACTCTATACCGATTTGATTCTCCAGTCCCTTCCTTCCACTTACGCCCAGTTCATTCTTAACTTCAACATGCAAGGAAAGGAGGTTGAACTTGCCGAACTTCTGAACATGTTGAGGACTGCTGAGGGCACCCTACAGAAGGGTAGGGAGACATCCACTTTGTTTGTAGGAGGATCTTCCTCTTCTAGGTCCAGGGCGAAAGCCAAGGGCAAGAAGAAGAAAGCCCCCGCCAAACCAAGAGGCGGTGTCGGTAAAGTGGATACGAAGGGAAAGGGTAAAGCAACAAAGGTAGCGGGGAAGCTGGTCGGGAAGGAAGAATGCTTCTATTGTCACAAAAGTGGTCACTGGAAACAAGATTGCAAGGCTTGGAAAGCCAGAACACAGGATTTGAAGCGAGTTGCAGCTTCAGCATCAGGTGTGTATGTTATTGAAAACTGTCTATCAATAAACTCTACATCCTGGGTATTGGATACCGGATCAGGATCTCATATCTGTAATTCTTTGCAGGCGTTGAGAAAGCGTAGAGTTTTGAAGGCAGGTGACATGACCCTCAGAGTTGCGAACGGTGCTAGCATGGATGCTGAGGCCGTGGGGGACTATCACCTGGGATTATCAGATGGACACTTTTTGGTTTTGCGTAGTTGTTATTATGTACCAAATGCAATCTGTAATATCATTTCTGTATCTTTATTATCTAAAGAAGGTTATGAATTTGCATTTGTAAGTAATGTAGTGAACATTCACCTTAATCAAGTTTTGATTGGGTCAGGTACATTGAACAACGGTATATACGTTTTAAACCAACCACAGATTTTCAATATCCAGAATACACACAAAAGAAAGTCTCCAGAAATTAATAAAACTTTCTTATGGCATTGTAGACTGGGTCACATCAATGAAAGAAGATTGACTAAGTTACATACTGAAGGATATTTAGATCCATTCGAATATCAATCATATGCAACTTGTCAATCCTGTCTCAAAGGAAAGATGACAAAGGCTCCGTTTTCTGGACACGGAGAAAGAGCGAGCGAGCTCTTGGGACTCGTACACAGCGACGTGTGTGGTCCAATGTCTACACATGCGCGGAGCGGTTTTTCTTACTTCATAACTTTTACGGATGATTTCTCAAGATTCGGACATGTCTTCTTAATGAAGCATAAATCCGAAGCTTTTGATAAGTTCCAGGAATATAAGAATGAAGTAGAAAAACAAACAGGCAAAAGTATCAAGATCCTAAGATCGGATCGAGGAGGAGAATACTTAAGTGCCGAATTCCTGAATTACTTAAAAGAGAATGGAATTCTCTCTCAGCTTACTCCTCCATACACCCCGCAACATAACGGTGTATCGGAGAGACGGAACCGAACCCTATTGGATATGGTACGGTCCATGATGAGTAACGCTGAGTTGCCGCGATCATTCTGGGGATATGCGCTAGAAACAGCTGCATATCTTTTGAACCGTGTTCCCACTAAGACTGTGCCTACCACACCATATGAGTTATGGAGTGGGAAGAAACCCTATCTTCAATACATGAAGATTTGGGGATGTCCAGCTTATGTCAAAAAGCAGCATACGGACAAGCTCGAGGCACGCTCAGTACTGTGCAAGTTTGTGGGATACCCAAAGAACTCCAGGGGGTATCTTTTCTATTACGCAGAGGAACAAAAAGTCCTTGTTTCTCGCAATGCCCACTTTCTGGAACATCAGTTTTTAGAAAAAGAAATAAGTGGGAGCGCAATAGAACTGGAAGAAATTCCAGAACCACAAACTATTACTGAAAGTTTAGTGGAACCAGAAGGTTCAAAAGAACAGGACATTCCTACGCCGCTCCGCAGGAGTAGTAGGCAGTCTCATCCGCCCGAGAGGTACTACGGTTTTCTCATTGACGGGGATAGAGAGGACTGCATCATAGATTGTGATGAGCCTACTAGCTTCCAGCAAGCCATTCAGAGCGTCGACTCGGTAAAATGGCTGGATGCAATGCGGACCGAGATGGAGTCCATGTACACCAACAAAGTATGGACGTTGGACATTGCTCCAGACGGGGTAAAACCCGTAGGATGCAAGTGGATCTTCAAAAGGAAGATTGGTGTAGATGGACAGGTTGAGACCTATAAAGCTAGACTGGTAGCAAAGGGTTTTCGGCAGCGACCTGGTTTGGACTATGACGAAACCTTTTCTCCAGTAGCTATGCTGAAATCCATTCGGATCCTTCTTGCCATCGCTGCTTTCCACGATTATGAGATTTGGCAGATGGACGTAAAGACAGCTTTTCTAAATGGTCATTTAGAGGAGTGTGTCTATATGGACCAGCCAGAGGGTTTCATTCAGGGTGGGAGCAGCGGAAAGGTGTGCAAGTTGCTCAAGTCCATTTATGGACTCAAGCAGGCATCGCGGAGTTGGAACATCTGTTTTGATGAGACGGTCAAAGAATTTGGCTTTATCAAAAATCCAGATGAACCATGCATCTATTGTAGATTTGTAGCGAGAACTGTAGTATTCCTCGTTTTATACGTGGATGACATTCTCTTAATAGGAAATGACATTCCTATGCTACAATCTGTCAAGGGGTTCTTATCACACAGGTTCTCCATGAAAGACCTGGGTGATGCCTCATACATTCTGGGTATCCGGATCTACCGTGACAGATCCAAGAGGATATTAGGACTCTCGCAGTCCAGGTACATCGACACCATACTGAAGAGATTCAGTATGGAAGATTCCAAGCGCGGTAATCTACCGGCTTGTCACGGGATCACCCTCTCCAAAGAGATGTCTCCCAAGACTGATTTGGAGAGGGATCGCATGTCTATTATACCCTACGCTTCTGCGGTAGGCTCTATAATGTATGCGATGTTGTGTACCAGACCGGATGTGGCTTATGCACTGAGTGTGGTAAGCAGGTATCAGTCAAACCCTGGGGAGAAACATTGGATAGCAGTAAAGAACATTCTCAAGTACCTGAGAAGGACTAAGGAGATGTTCTTGGTGTATGGCGGAAAAGACCTGCAGATTGAGGCCTTTGCTGACTCCAGCTTCCAGAGTGACAAGGATGATTCCAAGTCCATGTCGGGTTTTGTCTTTACCCTCAATGGAGGGGCGGTGTGTTGGAAGAGCTCCAAACAGGAAACCGTTGCTGACTCGACTATGGAAGCGGAATACATCGCTGCATCTGATGCCGCAAAAGAAGCTGTCTGGATGAGGAAGTTCTTGAAAGAACTTCAGGTGGTTCCGTCCATTGTTGACCCAATACCTCTGTATTGCGACAACAACGGGGCTATAGCTTTAGCGAAGGAACCCAGGTCCCATCAGAAATCCAGACACATCTTAAGGAGGTATCACCTGATCAGGGAGATCGTGGATCGCCAGGAGATCGAGGTCCGGAGAGTTGCATCAGAGGATAACACAGCAGATCCATTCACCAAGGCCTTGCCCCAGACTCAGTTCGAGCGGCTGATCGAGATGATAGGTCTTCGATACGCCAGTACATGGCCTTAGTGCAAGTGGGAGATTGTTAGTGTATATGCCCTAGAGGCCATTACTGTATCATACTAGTTTGTATATTACTTAATGGAAGCTTGGGATATTCACAGTTGTATATACAATCTTGCTCGAAATGGTAGTATGCTACTTGGTTTGTCTCTGCTTTAATATGTGCATGTGTTTCTTTTAGCATATTGCTGGTATACATATTAGTAGAGCCCTTAGGATCTTTGCTTGATTACCAGCGTTGTGATGGTGCTCGCACTCGTGGGAGCTGGGTAATCTATAAGCACATCCTTATACAGGTCCCTGGTCGTTGGACTATCGAGACAGGGCATCGATACTCCGGAGTAGACTAGCGTATGCGCTTCTCATCCCAGTGTGGGAGACGGTCTGTCCCACAGCCGTTAGTACGTCGTACTTGGGATAGTATGCGGGTGCTCGTTAGGTTACGAGTACACTGGACAGGACTCGTCGGGAACTGTTGGTTGGTAATATACCTATCGTTAGTTATCAGTTCCCAGGTGACATGAGTACAGCTTAGTCCGCTGACTTGACACTGTCACTTCGCCTCGAGTGTGTTCCCACTGCACTTTGATTACTACCCTACCACGGCTTGAAGGAGTCGTGCAAACAGGTAGTTTTTGGGTGCAGTCCCGAAGCACTTGGAGGCAGTGACGGTTAGACAGGATTCGTCTCTCCCGGTATTAGGGGTTGACATCGCGCTGTGTCCAGGAGAGCCATTACACGAGTAGTCCCTGGCCAGGGCAAGCGAGATATACTGGTAGGTTTCCAGTGTTATCTCAGGGTGTTCTGGGCTACACTCCGACACGACTTGTACCGCTATTAGGGGACTGACGTTCACCGCCCCCTAGGCCCGCCATGCGATGTATCAGACGAACAGACCGGACTGTACGGAGACTGTCACATACAGGCTCAGTAGGAGTGCAGATGGGGTTCACCTCGTCAGTCTTCTTATCGACATCTACCTGGGGACCGTTACGTACAGCTAGTGCCGCTTGCGGTCTGTGGTTAAACCCACTGCCAGCGTAGTGTCGAGTCTTTAGAGTCCCACACAGAGAGCTATTCGCCTTTAGGCAAAATGAGTAGAGGTCGCATGGTTTTGCGACAGGGTTCGTTCGCATCCGCGTACTTGTGCACGTTTGCTGTCCGGACAGTTTATACTAGCGGGCTTTGGTTTAAGCCGGATCCTAGTATATGATTTGAGATTGGTTTTTCTCAGAGTATTCGTGTTCCTCGGATCACGAATGCGGGTGCGTATGCACAGTTGCTTGAGATTGGGGGAGAGGACCTTGTTTAGGGTTAATGGCTTTTGTCATTTTATTAACCCTATTGTTTTTGTGTGGATTATAGTTAATTGATAATTAGCTTAATAATTGTGTATGGTTGTTGTTGACAATTTGACTTCATTGACTTGTTGACCTTGTTGACAACTTGACCATAATCATTTCATTTGGAAGATGCTCTTTGATCTTTGCAAAATTGAAATGATAATGGTCATGTCATGATTTATCATGACAATTTTCAAGCTAATTATCCAATTAAAATTATCCACACATATTAGTGAGAATGGCTCACTAATAATTCATTCTCTCATATTATTTCTCTCTCTTGCTCATCCTCTCCCTCAAGCTCTCTCCCTCTCATGTGTTGAGAAACAAAAAGCTTGAGAAAAACCTTCACTTGATCCTCTCTACTCTCTTCTAGGGTTCAAGTCTTAGCATTTCTTGCACTCTAGTTACTCCTAGCTTGGAGTTGAAGCTAAAGGTAGTGGCTTTCGGGTGGATCGTTCTTTGACGGAAGGAGACGAGCAAGGTGAACTCTTTCAACCATTCTAAGGAGCAAGGAGAGAAGGACTTTGAGCTCAAGGTATAACCTTTCCATCACTTAGCTACTTTGTAGTTAGGGTTAGCAAGTTTATGTTTAGCAAAGATCCTTAAAGCATAGTCCATGTTGCCTATAGTTGATAAAAATCCAATTTTTATTATGTTTTCCGCCTCCCCGTAAGCACCGGGGTGGGCAACACGGACTTACATTAGATGCTGGGCAAAATGATGGGGGTTGTATCTCATGAATAGCGCCGCATCATTTTTCCTGAATACAAGAAATCCCGGCCTGATGGAGTATAAATGGAGAATCTCCCGGGCTTTCAACACGGAGGCCCCGTCCCTAAAAACGTCGCGCAATGCCAGCACCGTCTTGGAAGTTTCCTGGCCGATCGTCAGGACTTTGTCCGTAAAAGACATACCATCTCCGACCGTGCGCGGACGAAGGAGCAAGCCCCTAGCTTCCCGCTGTGACGGACTCACGATGGAGGCGTCAACCAGCCGCATAATTCATGGGAACTTGCATCTTTCGTAAAATGAAGGTCTCTTGTGAATGCTAAAGACCCCGAGCACATGCATCTCCATCCACGAAGTGAAGCAATGCATTGGGAAGTTGGCAGGATGCACCCCCGGCTCAGTGGTATCCGCCGCTATGCTAAGACCATGGTATAAATGGGCTAACCCGGCGATCCCGATGGCCACTTGTATTCCGGCAACCATGTGATGCGCGGGATAGAAGACGGAAGGCCTCATATAACGAGGATGCATAGAGAGCGTGAACCAGCTCAATCATAGCCCCAGAAACCCAAGAAAGAAAGCCTCCTCATCAATGCCCGGAGTGGCGATTTCTGACAGAGGAATGATCGCAGCATTAGGAAGAAAAAAGCCCTTCTGATCAGTTTCCAGTACCGGCTGACGGTCCAAGCCAAAGACAAAGGGATCATCGAGCTTAGCAAACTTTTCGCCTCGTTGCGACAAAATCTTTGGGCGAAGAAACCGGGCAATGAAGTCCGCAAAACTGACCCCCCGACCTCTAGATTCCCGGAAGAGGCTCTCATACATGTTCAGCACCTTTATCAAACTAGAGAACTGGTGCTGAATGGCGTTCTCTGGCGTGAGGCCCATCACCACCGGCTTGGTGGCGAAAACGTATTCATCCGGAGGAAGCAGCTCCTCGTAGTGCTCCCCCCTAACCGGTAGACCAGAAACCTCAGCAAATTCTTCCAAGGAGATGGAGACCTCTCTGTCCAGTAGAAGGAAGGTATGGGTCGGCATGTTCCACTTCTCCAAGAACACCTTAATCTACCATGTGGGAGGAGCAGAGTATTGGAACAACGAAGCGTAGACCGCAGGGCATAGGCCGAGCTTTTGCAGCTGCGATTTCTTCGCCGACAAGATGTACCTGGCCTACTGCAAATACCCGGCCGGATGACGGGGAGTTAGCCCGATGTTGTAGGGTTGTCCCCAAGGGAGTGACTCGCCCTGGCATATGCGCCGCCCCAGGGTATCCAAAGCCGCCGCCGGCTGCATGGGTACGGCGGCAATCGAAGGTTGAAAAAGACCCTCCGAAGTCCAATTGACAACCTCCACGGCATAGTTCACCGGGGGTGCATCTGCATACGGAATCGCCGAGATAGGCTCCGACGTCGTCGCACAAGAAAATATTTGACAACCTCTGATAATCTGGTCGTACCATCTACCCCACAAGTGAAGATTTTTGTGTTCCGGGTCACGGTCTTTGATGAGCGCGAGAACCTCCCGGTCCACAGGTGCCTCAGGGAATCCTCCCTCTGAACGGACGAATGGAAACATAGCATCAAAAGACATGTCTCCTGCAAGGAGGTACAGAAGTCAACTGTCAATGCTTTAATTTAATCTTAAAAATTCTGACACTCGGTACTTTAAAATTTGTACCACACTGCAATGCAGTGGAAAAGGGACCAAAGGGGGACCCACAAAATCTAGATGACAATGCATCAATTAATAAAACAGCCTCATCATTGGATGAGACTGTTAATTAATGAGGAAATCCTCAAGAAAATTCTCATTGAATGAGAGATCCCCAGGGAAGAGGAGAAAATCTCCCTTTGAGAGCAAAGCTCTATGACAGAGTGACACTTGTCAAACTCTGATCATGAAGGAATAAAATTCCTTAAAGAGCCTGGCTCTGTAATGATGATGGAAAAACCCATTAGAAAAGAAAATTAAAATCAATTAATTTTTATGAATTAAAAATTCTGGGATCTTCAAGATCCATAAAAAAAACTCTTAAGAGTTCTTCATCAAAGATTAAGAAATCTACGGAGCAGAGATCTGATTCATGGGCTAAGAAACCCAAGAAAAGATCTCTTTAGATCTATGGGTTCATGAGAGCAAAGCTCTGCTAATGAAACCCTAAATGGGTTTTCTTTAGATCAAAGATCTATGAAGAGCAAGGCTCTGTTAATGGGTAAAATCCTGATTTATTAAAAACTTTTTAAACTTTACCTAAGTTTTGATAGAGTTCTAACTCTTGAAAGTTCTTAAACTGAAGAGCAATGCTCTGAACAAAAATTCTCAAAGAAAGAAGATGATAATCATCTAAAGAACCAAAGGTCCTATTTATAGGCATTGAACCGCCTCTTCAACTTCTGAGTTGATCCAAGGGCTCAGATATTGCCACCGCTGCACTCACGTGTGCGCCACGTGAGCGCAACGGTGGGGGGCATTTATTTCCCCCAATTAGAGCAAAGATCTATTTTGAAAGATTCAAAATTCAAATTTTGAAATAATGCTTCAGATCCAGCGCTCTGCGCTGCGCGCCACGTGCCAAACACAGATATGTTAGCGCCAGGTGCGCTGCGCCCTAGGCAGCGCACCCCCAATCAGAGCAAAGCTCTATTTCAAAATTCAAAATTCAAAATTGAAGCAACGCTTTAGATCCAGCGCTCTGCGCTGCGCGCCACGTGTCAAACACAGGTGCGCTAGCGCAGGCTGCGCTGCACGCCACGTGTCAAACACAGGTGCGCTAGCGCTGGAATTAAAAATCCCCCACCGTTAGATCAAAAGATCTAATAATAATAAATTATTAATTCATCAGAATTAAAATTCTGTTATGGAAAGATCTTTCCAATCTTGTTAAAAACAAGAAGATTGTCTTCTGTAAAACAGGAGCCCTAGGATCAAAGATCCAACGGTGGGGAAACATCCCCAAATCAATCAGAGAAAGATCTCTTTAACTGACTCAACAAATCAATTTGCCCTATATAAAGACCCAAGACTTCAAGTCTGAGATGGAGAAACCCCCTACAAACTTTGAGAAAACTCAAAGAAAGAAAAGCAATTTTTTAGCAAAAGAAGATCATTTCTTCAAGGTAAAGAACATGATCCTTGAACACAGAGATGAAATCATCTCATAAAAAGAAGAACTATCTTTTAAAAAAGATCATAGATCTACAACAGACCAAGGTCTCTCAAAAAAAGATCAAAAGATCTAATCATAAAAAAACAGAAGAAGTATTTACTTCATTCACAGATCATTGATCTACAAAGGCAGCGTCTTTTTATAAATAAGAACTATTGTTCTTGAATCTCGAGGCAAAGCCTCCTTTAAAAAGAACATAAACTTGTTCTCTGATCATAAATTTGAGCAAATGCGCTTTGCGCCACTGAAAAGTGCCTTGCACTCATGAACTGCGCCTTTGCGCTCCTCAAATGCGCTTTGCGCTACTAAAAAGTGTCTTGCACTCATGAACTATGCCTTTGCGCTCCTTAGACCGGCGCTCAGCGCCAAGACGTGCCACGTGTCAACCACGGATAAAACTTGCGCTATACGCTTCTGAAATAGCGCACTGCGCTCATGGGCTGGCGCTCGGCGCCAAGCGCAACACGTGTCATTCATGCATGCGCCAGCGCAATGCGCTCATGGACTAGCGCTCAGCGCTCACAAACTAGCATCTGCGCTTAGCGCAGAGCGCAACACTTACATGGTGCCGCATGGAAGAAGCGCACTGCATTTTTTTTATTGGCGTAAAGCGCCTAGCGCACCATATGTTGCGCTCAGTGAACACAAATTTTTCTTTAAAGAGCCAAGGCTCTGATGAATGCTATGCATTCAACACAAGAAAAAAAATGTCAGGACCTAATGCTTAGCATTATTAAAAGGGCCAAGCCCAAGTAAAGGCTCAGTAGCCAGAATAAAAAATGTTAAACATTTTAATTGGACTTAGCCCAACATTGGCCGTAAGTCCTCAACTCATATCAACTGAGCCCATATGCTAATAAACCTTTCAACAGACTTTAGCCCCAAATTGGACTATAGATCTCCCAACCAAAATTGGTTCAAGGGTACATCTCTGAACTCCTCTGATATTTGTCGTTGTAATCCTTCAACGTCTTCAGAGAGGTGACGGGTCCCGACAGCCATACATTCTACAGACTATGATGTCTTTAAATTGGACTGTGGGGTCCTTAAACCCATGGACTATGATGTCCTTAATCTCGGACTGTGGGGTCCCTATAAACCCACGGACTATGATGTCCTTAACCTCGGACTGTAGGGTCTCTTTAAACCCACAGACTATGATGCCCTTAACCTTGGACCACCATGTCCTTAAACCGGTAATTGATCGCAATGTCCCTAAACTAAACAATAGAGCCCAAATGCCCTTTTGTTGGATCTAAACGATCCCGTTAAATTGATCTCAGTCTAAAATTAGACTGACGTATCCTTAACAAGCATTAAGTTGATCTTAGTCTAAAATTAGACTAACGTATCCTTAACTAACGTTTAAGTTAATCTTAGTCTCAAATGAGATTAATGTATCCTTAAACCCAAACCAAAACCCAAATCTAAGAAAATACGGATTTTGACTAATCCACGCCCTACGGGCGACAACATAAATTAGTCTCCGTATACAATCCACGGGCAACCAAAATCAAAACAAACACCCACGACACGAAGTGACCATCTGGAGAAGGAGAAAGTTGTTACCGCGTTGCGGTAGCGTAATTAACTTGGCATCCGTTTAAACCTCATCAACGAGGGGGAATCTGACGAAATCTGCTACATCGGCCGCATCCATTTAAACCTTTGATACATGGTGCCATAAATCAACTTGGCATCTTCGGAGAGGTGGACGGATAGCACCAATTAGCATCTGCCCCGAAATTCAGGCGAGACGTTCACCGCGTCTTCGTCCGCGTTTTCGGCGGGGAACAACACAACCATGCCAGGAGTCGTCCATTCTAAAATACCTTTAGAATACTGTCTAAGTACCCAGATTGGGAAACTACCCAAATTTAGATCTAAAACCATAGATCCAGTAACCAGAATTCCTGATATAATATCCATATCCTATGTGGAGAAACCACTGTGTGCCAACCACAGTATAACCGATCGTAGTATAGGCATTTCACTTCCAACAAAGTGCATGTTAGCCAAATACCAGGACATCACACCCCACTACCTTCTTAACAGATCCATCTCATATTCTGATGAAGTCAAAAACTATGATTGTCACATCAAAAATAGATGATCTATCTCCGTTATACATGCTTTAGTCAATAAATAGACACAATCTACTTGTCCATTATGCTTCCGCTGCTCCCACTGACTATAACAACCCTCTGGCAGAGTCATATACGCGTGCACTTCTAAAGCTAGTTTATAACGACGCTATACTCATCCTCCTACCGGGTCTCATAGTCTAGAACAGCAGCAATGGTAGGTCTGGGTAAACAAAAACCTCCCTATCATCTTCTCTGAGAAGACCGAAGTACCTCTCGGGTGCCTGAGGTTACCCATCATATCTGCGGAGTGGCTAATGGAATGTGAAACCCGATTGAATCTTTAGGTTCTATTAAATTTTCAGTAATCATTTGTGGTTCTGGAATCCCTTCCAGTTCTACCATACTCTTACTACTGTTTTCTGAAAAAAGGTCCATTTCACTAAAAACTGTGGCGAGTCAAGAACAATATCACTATTGATCTTCCAGATGGTAAAAAGTTAACCCTCGTTATAGCAAAACCAAATATTTGCCGTCAGGAAAAACCCCAGGCGATTTCCTCAAATATCACCAATTAAAACGAATTCTGATATAATGAGGATATAATCACCTAATTCCCAATAACTTACTCCCACTCATCATCTGTAAAACCATACAGATATGAGAATCTAACCTAACAAATATATACCCTTGAGTAAGGATCTAATTAGGAAATCAGTTTTTCAATTAACAACGCACAGTGAAACTGAAATGAAAATGTTTCGAAGGGGTAGCCGGGTATTCCTAGTAATGCCTCTTCCATTAACCAGATTCATGACTGTAACCGTATATTTCCTTGCCATCTCTCCAAATCACTTTATTTATCTTTACTCATTACCTTCTTTACACCACCCTTAGGCTAAATGGTTTTCTTCTTTCCCTACCGTTCGGCACCAGCCTATGGTTTGGAAGAAGACTATCCAACAAGCATAATAGGTATACTCTTCTAATCCTAGGAGCACTCATAACCTGAGAGAAGGTAAAAATAAAAGACAACTGAATAATCCTTATTCTATTTCTCCTGAACCAGAATCCATTCTCGAACTGAAACAAGTTTCTTCGAGTTCGTATGTGACTATACAATGGATTATCCAATAAATGCGGATCTTCGTAGTAATACGAGGTGTTCTGGAGAAATTCAAAGGTGAAGTAAGAGAGGCGATGATATACACGGTTTCATCATGAATGATAGCAGTCGCAATTTACTTTGCCCTCTTTCTAATCCCTTTATTTGTCTTTACTTATTACCTTCTGTACACCACACTTAGGCTAATTGGTTTTCTTCCTTCCCCACCTTTCGGTACCTGCCTATGGTTTGGAAGAAGACTATCCAATAAGTGGAATAAGTATACCCTCTCCTATTCTTAGGATCCCTCACAACCTGAAAGAAGGTAAAAGGAAAAGACAACTGAATAATCCAATTCATTTTCTCCAGAACCGGAAACCATTCTGAAATCTGAAACAAGTTTCTTCGAGTTCGTATATAACTATACGATGGTCATTGTAACATTTCAGAAATATAAAAATATAAAATATTATTTTTGGAAATTAAATATTAAAATAATATATTTCGCGAAAACTATTCGATTTACGGATAGGGGTTTTTCGTAAAATGGTATAAGTATATACCAATATTTAGAAATTAATCGGAGATAAAAATGATTTATTTATTATAATAATATTTATCGGATTTTTGCATTTTTATAATAAATGATATGCAAATTTAATTTAAACTTGATTAGTGCACTACTAATCGTGATTTGGCTAAATCCGTATTTATACATTTTTCCATGGGTAGTACACCATGTCATGTGCATGTTATTATATTTGTGACTTGTGAATTTTTGAGTTTTGTGAAAAACAAAAGAGAAAAGAAAAGAAAAGGAAAAAGAAAGTTAAAGAGTGTGAAACAAAAATGAGAAGAAAACAAAGCAGATATTTGTTGAGAGGTGGGTGTAGGAGATATTTAGAGTGAGAGAGTGAGCATAAGAGAGAGAGAGGGTGTGTGACTTGGCTGCTTCATTCCTTCATTCCCATTGTTTTCTTCACCACTTCTTCATGCCTCCTTCACCTCACTACCTCCATGCACCATCTCAAATTCCTTCTCAAAACCCTATGCCACCTTCACATAAAACATGCGCAAATCTATTCTAAACCCTTTAAACCATCCAAGTTTGGATTTTGAAGACTTTGGGTAACTCAAGAATTTTCCTAAGTTGCCAAATTGAGGCAATACCTTCATTTTAGATTAGTATTTGTGTTTAATTATCCTAGTTAGTTAGAATTTGAAATAATTAGGTTATGTGATCTTAGAAAATTCCAAGTTGCTGTTAAGTGTTAATTTGAGGTGTAGTGAGTGTTTGCAAGACCTTAGAGATCGTTCTATTGGCCAAGAACAGAGAATAGAAACCAAGACACGAACTTTGAAATTGGTCGATATCGTATTTCGTGTGATTTGTGATGGGATATTGAGATCTGCTTTGACCCGAGACCTCTATAAGATAAGTTCCCATAACAAAGAATCGTGCAGGAAACCAGGAAGCTACCCTAGAAACCCGAGCCCATTCCCTTCTAATATGGTCGCAGATTTATTGCCTAGGGCCACAATTTGCGGCCAAGTCAGGGTGAAATGTGATGATTTTTGTACAGTAGCTCCCTTATCTGATAGCTAGAGCAACCCTATATGCAAAATTGGCTAATTGTACCTGAGGAAAAATCTTGAAGTGTTTTCCTTAGTTGCTGAATTTCGTTTTCCGATTCAAAAAAACTTGGTTTTGATATTTTATTTGGATTCCGTCGTTGGACGTTTGTACGTCAACGGACGAAGGTTATTTGGTGGATCTTTCATGCGTAGGCTATAGGTTCTGACCTATAAGCGATTCATGTGCCGTATCGATTTTCGGATATTGGTTTTAATAGAATTACATTGCGATTGTGTATTGATTGTAGGTACCTTCGCATGGACTTCCGAGAAGACGAAGCACATCGACTTCGGCTAAGCAAGGAGTTTAGCAGGTGAGTAGATTTATATCTACGGGGGAAGTCGGGTGGATGGCGTATAGCACCCTCGCAACCATTGATATGGAAAGATTGTTTTATAAATTATAATTTTGATAAATGTTTTAGTAAAAGATGATATGATAAAAGTTGATACTAATGGATATATTGGCTTGAGAATATGAAATGAGAAAGTAAATTATAATAAGTATGAATTGAAAAAGGACAAGTATGAGTTGTTAATGGTATGATATGAGATCGAGATCGATAAGCACGACACGAGATGGAGATAGAGGTGTTGTGGAATTAATAAGATATGACGTCTATACAAATATGATTTTAGATATGTGTGTGTGTATGAGTATAATGAGTAATATGCCGTACGAGACTTTTGATCCGTGCCCTCATTATTTGTAACACCCTAGTTCATTTATACCAGTTCTATTTTGAGTATTTCTTTATTTATGGTCATTTCTTGATTTACTGTGTTTTGGGTGCGAATAGTGTATTTGACATCTGTATTTGCATCCGACCTGCTTGTTGGAAACCCGTTTTGATTCCTGTTTATGATTTATCCCGGCTATTTATGAGGATCCATGCACTTTCATATTTTTATATACTGCATACTGGCATTATATCTGGCATCTGCATTTTTAGTATAGCAAATAAAGTCAAATAAAATAATTTAAAAATATCTAGCATGGCTTGCATCATACCCCTGACCCTGTGGTAGCATCTGCACCCCGTGTTCTCGTCCCGTTCAGTGAAACGGACTTCTTTGGATAGCTATGTGCACGCTACGTGCATCCGTTCTTGGGGGTATGCTTTTTTGTTACCCGGATATCCTGTTTTGTTGTTGGTTAACACATATATTAACCGTATTTTCAAACCATAATTTTAGACCCGACCTTGGCGTGTTTTGGACTATTTTTTTATTAGCCTAAAACTCAAAATTTACTAATATTATATTTTTATATTTCTAACTGTTTAAAATTTTATATAACTAAAAAGATTTTTTTTAAAATCTAAATCCTAACAGATCCTAAAGTGTCTCTCTCTCATCCTCACCCCTCTCTCTCTCTCTACAGATATGTATTTAATTATATTTTTTACCTAACCTATTTATTTAAATACCCTACTCCACACGTCTCTCTCTCCCTCACATCTCTCCTCTCCCGCCTTCGCCTCCGACTTGCAAGAACCCACGCCCTGCCTCGCGCTCGTCGCCATCGCCGCCGACCATCATCGTCGACATCACCTCTTCTCCTTCTCCCCTTCTCCGCTCCTCCTCCATCACCTCCCCACCACCTCGCGAGACCCCCGAATTGAACCCCTGCAACCCTCGCCTGCACCTCCTCTGTTGCTGTCGCCGCTTCCAGCCTTTCACCCTCGCTGTCATCGCCTCACCACCTCCTCTCCTCTCCCCTCTCACCAACCCAACACCAGAGCCCTTCCCTGCACACCAAGAACCCTAACACCCGCAGCCTTGCCCGCAACCCTCGCCTGAACCCTCGTCACCGGAGCTCCGACCTTCCCGTCGCCTCCTCGTCATCACAACAACCTCCTCGCCTTCTCCCAAACCTAAAACACTAAACCCCGGCCTCCTTCTTCTCTTATTTCTTCTCCTTCTTCTTTCCTTCTCTTTTCATTTCTTGATCTATCTTTTCCCATCCATCACCGGGGTTTTGCCGTCGTTGACGATCAGACCGACCCAGTGGACATTCTCAGCCAGCGCGGTCACCTTCTTGCTTTGCCTGGACCTGTCCCGTGTGCGCGTGTGTACATTGCGACGTTTAACCGACGTCGGACGCTGCATATACACCCCGTCGTGAGATCCGATCAGGCAAGTTTACCTTGCTACATGCTATGATACATATTTTGAATCCATATGTATAAAAATATCACATGTTGACTGCATTGTACATCCATATTATTGTTTTACTGTTTTTGGATATCCGTACGTATCCATATCATTAATTACATATCTGGTTGCATGCAAGTTAGCTTGATACAGGCTATATTATTATACTCGCATCTATATCAATAAAAATATTGCATATTTAATGTATTGTGCATCCATGTTACAGTTTTACCGTTTTTCGATATCCGTTCGCATCCGTATCATCTATTGCATATCTAACTGCATGTCATATCATATTATTTCATATTACTGTTACATTGGCACCCTATGCTTGATAATGTGCATCATACGTAGTCATGGAGTTATAGATGTGATCCCTGATAGACATTGTGCATCCGTGTTTTATCGTGCTTCGATACCTGTTACAGTTTTACGTTGAGCATCTGTTTGACACCTGTGCACTACCTGACATGACCTGATACACCCCTGCTTGACTTGATACCTGATCATGTTACTAATGCCGACAATCCTGACTTGTCGTCCCGACGGGCGTATCCTGTTGTCTATTTAGACAAAACCTGTACCTGCTTGATCCTGTGTTGGCATTAGCTCCAGATTTATCAATACCTGACTTGAACGCATAACCTTGGGGGTAAGGGAAAATCAAGAATATAACCGAACGTAACTCAAGGGCTATTATATTGTTTGCCGTTTTTCCGGGCGTTACGGAATAATCCTGTTACCGTGTTCCCGTAGGGAATGAACGGGGCATAGACCAAATAATCATGTTACCGTGGTCCCGTGGGGAATGAACGGGGCATAATCTGATGGGTTATGATGAGGATTACATTAACTGATTTCGAAGACTTTAGAATAGATAACCTAGTAGTATAGTTTAGATTACTCACTGCACTTCACCTGCGCGTATACACTTCACTGTTCCATATTCGTGTTACTGTTATACTCTTATTACTGCTCATACTCATGCCTGCATATCTTGTTACCTCCTGATTATATTATTGTTGATATTATGACGCACTGACGTCTGGGTTTTGCATGGCCCAGATCCTTTATTTATTCCGCAGGCCGACCAGGAGTATTTCAGTCGACAGGACGAGCAGTGAGGATCCTGTTAGTATTTTTAGTTTAGTTTTCTTTCAGCACTTCCATTTCCTGATGTGAACCCGTATATGGGACATACTTTCCAGATTGTTATTGTTATTTGGATTTATTGCTTCCGCATATTATTTCTTGACTCGTTATTCTGGCATATGGACATGTACTAGATAGTTCATTTTATTTTACTGTTCTTGATATCTTATAAACAGCCGTAATGTGACTGTGGAGGGATGTTTCCTAACCACAGGTAGCATGGTTGGCTCTGTCACGTGTCGATCTTAGCGCACTCTGGGAAGCGGGGCGTGACAGGGTTTGTTTTGGTATCAGAGACATAGGATTTAGGTTATCGGGTTTGATTCTTTTGTAGTTGGGTATTGGACCTAATACACAAATCAGAAAACCTGTAATTAGGAGCATGTCCTGCCATATTGTTATCGTGATTCTTGAATCATATCTTTCTCTTAACCCTGTCTTAACGATATGTAAAAAACTTTACATCTCGATTTGAAACCTTTGGTTCCCTATTGTTTTTCTCTATTCTGATACTAGAATTTGGGTGACTTGAACGGAGTTATGTGATTGTAGCTATGAACTGCAGCATGGTTACAATGCGGTACTCTATTTAAGTAATTTGGAGTCCTAGTCTTGTTTCACTTCCTTGTTTTGTGGTCATTTCTTACCATTTTATGTTTTATCGCATGTTTTGAATCTTGTTTATCATACTGATCCTCTTCAGTGTCTTGGTTTCAGATCATGGCGGATAGAGAACTGCGATCGTGCCAGAGGCGTGTTGATGATGCTGCATTGCTTGGAGTAATTCGTGGGATGCTGGAGAACCAGAAGCAGCAAACTGAGCTGAACCAGCGGCAAGCCGAAGTTTTTCAGGAAGGTTTGTGGACCGTCCAGCAGTCCGTAAACAATGTTGCGGCCAAACCAGTACAGCGTGTGGGTACCGTGGCGGATTTCAGGAGACTTGGTCCGCCCATTTTCACTGGTTTGGAGGAGTCGTTGCCAGCGGAGCAGTGGCTAGTCGATACGGAGAATCTACTCGTTGCAGCATAAATTCCGGAGGACCAGAGAGTGGATGTTGTACGCATCCAATTGGTGGACTATGCCCGCGAGTGGTGGCTTGTCAAAGAGACCCGTTTGCCCAAGCCAATCAGTTTGGCAACTTTCTCGCAGAGTTTCTTGGAGAAGTTCTTCCCGCAGACTGCACGGGAGGAAATGGAAGAAATGTTTATCAGTTTGAAGCAGAATGGCGGATTCGTGGATGCGCATGCAGCTGAGTGGACATGGCTCAGTCGATTCGCTGGACCTTTGGTTGCCAACGATGCTGATAGGGCATGAAGGTTTATACTCAGTTTGGACATAGAAATCCAGAGGCACATTATATCTCTGGGATTGACCACTTTCTTGCAAGTTCTTAAAGCAGCCAGAGAGCGGCAGAGCTTATCAGTGAAGACAAGGGGTACACAGCAGCTGGCAGTTATGGTACGGAAGCCGGCTTTTACGCCGAACCGAGTGCCTATGCATAGAGGTATTCCAGTAAATCGGCGTGGCGTTGTACCTATGAAGAGTCCCGTCGCACCCGAGCATAAAAGAAGGGTGTTTTGCGATTACTGCCAACGATCGGGTCACTTCTGGAGAGATTGTCGAAGGATACATGGACTTTGTCTTATTTGCGGATCAGCTGATCATACCATTGATACTTGTCCGTCGAAGCTTCGTTTTAAGGATGATATTCAGAAGCCACCGCAGAGGCATATTCAGGGGAAGAAGCAGATAACTCAGGGACCTAATCAAGCTCGAGCCTTTACTCTGACAGCTGAAGAGGCCAAGGCTTCAGATGTAGTTGTTTCAGGTATCCTACTTGTTCATGATTTTTCCGCATTAGTATTATTCGATTCTGGTGTATCCCATTGTTTTATGTTGTCCAAGTTTATTTCTGCACACTTGATTGCTTGCACGGCCCTGTCTTGTTGTTGGGACATACACACTGGGAATGGGAAGATTATAGCTTGTAGTGAGTGCAAGGATTGTTCGGTTATTATCTGCGGACGAGAGTTATTTGCAGATTTCTTGGTGATTGATACTGGCATTTATGATGTTGTCTTGGGAATAGACCTCCTCGGCACTTTCCACGCTCACATTGATTGTAGGGCAAAGAAAGTGATTTTCCAGATTCCCGGACATCTGGAGTTTGTTTTTGCTGGAGGTAGCAGTTCTATCGGGCCAGTCGAGTTTAGGGCTAGGCCGAAAAGCGCCGTTCTTTCGTCGATGGAAGTTGATAAGGAGGAAGCACCAGCTATTGTTCGAGAGTTCATGGACGTGTTCGAGGACATCTTGGGTTTACCGCCAAAACGAGACGTGGAGTTCACGATCGATCTTGTTCCTGGTGCAGCGCCAATCTCAAAGGCATACTATCCGATGGCATGAGTGGAGTTAGAGGAAGTCAAGAAGCAGGTTACTGAATTGCTAAAGAAGGGTTGGATTCACAGCAGTAATTCACCTTGGGGAGCTCCAGTTCTTCTAGTCAAGAAGAAGGATGGCACAAGGAGGATGTGCATCGATTATCGAGAATTAAACCGGGTGACTATTAAGAACAAGTACCCGATCCCTCGCATTGGCGAATTGTTCGAGCAACTTAGTGGCGCGAGGGTATTCTCGAAGCTGGATTTGTGATCCGAATATCATCAGGTTCGAGTTAAATCAGAGGATATTTGCAAGACTGCGTTCCGAACTCGATATGGACATTACGAGTATTTAGTGATGCCATTCGGAGTCACGAATGCACCGGCGATATTCATGGACTTGATGAACCGAATCTTTTCACCATTCTTCGACCAGTTTATAGTGGTGTTCATCGATGATATTCTGGTCTACTCGAGAAGCCTAGAAGAGCATGCAGAACACTTGAAGATCGCACTGCAGACGTTGAGATAAGAAAGATTATATGCAAAGATGAGCAAGTGCGAGTTTTGGCTTGAAGAAGTGAAGTTTTTGGGGCATGTCGTATCCGGAGATGGAATCGTCGTTGACCCTGAGAAGATTGCAGCAGTTCAAGATTGGCCGATTCCGAGGAATGTAGCGGAGATCAGAAGTTTTCTGGGACTTGCAGGATACTACAGAAGATTCGTGGAGATTTTTTCTCGATTGGCTAAGCCTTTGACCAAGCTTACATGAAAGGAAGTACTGTTCATATGGATGGATAGTTGTGCGCCATATTTTGAGGCGTTGAAGCAAAAGTTGATAATCGCTCCTATTTTGACCGTACCAAATGGTTCCGGAGGTTTGGTGATTCACAGCGACGCATCTGGGAAAGGTTTGGGATGTGTTTTGATGCAGCATGGGAAATTTATAGCTTACACATCGCGGCAGTTGAAGACCCATGAGAAGAATTACCCAACTCATGATTTGGAGCTTGAAGCAGTGATTTTCGCTTTGAAGATTTGGAGACACTACTTACTGGGCGAAAGGGTCGATGTATTCATCGATCAAAAAAGCCTAAAGTATGTGTTCACACAGAAAGAGCTTAACATGAGGCAGCGTAGATTGTTGGAGCTGATGGCTGACTACGATCTTGATCTTAAGTACCATCCGGGGAAAGTTAATGTAGTGCCGGATGCGCTTAGTCAGTTTCCAGCAATTCGGATGTTGACTGCACAGAAGGAGCTTATCAAAGATTTTCGGAGATTCGAGTTGGAGATTGTGCTACCGTATTTTTCGGGACAGTTAATGTAGCTGCAAGTACAATCATCATTGATCGATAATATTAAAGCAGCGCAGTCACAGGACCCAAGATTGCAGAAGTTTCGAGAACGGGCTGAAGCGGGACTTCAAACGGACTTGTTGATTCATGAAGATGGTTCGCTGCATTATGGTAGCCGTTTGTGTGTGCCGAAAGGAGACACTCGCGAAGAAGTTATGAAGGAGGCGCACAGTTCTGCATATTCCGTACATCCGGGAGGCACGAAGATGTACCGTGATCTACGACAGCATTTCTGGTGGGAAGGCATGAAAAGGGATATTGCTCGCTTTGTAGCGAAGTGCTTGGTGTGTCAGCAAGTTAAGGCTGAACATCAAAGAGTAGCTGCTTTATTGCAACCACTTCCGATTCCTCAGTGGAAATGGGAACATATAACCATGGATTTCGTGACAGCTTTACCGCGGAGTCCAAAGGGCAACAACACAGTTTGGGTGATTGTTGATCGTTTGACCAAGGCAACTCATTTCATACCATTTCAAGTTGGTCAGTCAACGGAAGCGTTAGTGATTGTTCCCGTTTTTGCATATTCTTAAATTTTAATTACCGCAATCAAGATGGTTTCGCTTGGTAGCTAGTCGGTTGAGTACGGGTCGATCCACAGGGAGATGGAATCCTTTTCTTTATATTTTAACGAGTTAAATCCGATTAAGTCGGGTTTTGTTTTAAGATCTACGAATGAGATAAAAGATGATAAAATGCTTGCTAGGGTTAGGATTAGGTTAATTTGAGTTTAGGAAATTCGTGCTTCTTTCAATGCCTTAGTTATGAATATCCGTGTTAAGGTAATCGACAACAATGGGGATTAGGACGAATAGGAAGAAACTTACAAGTCTAAACTAAGCTTTCCATACTTAGTTTCTTCTTTTTGGTCCTTGTCCGTCCGTTCTTGTCTCTTAGCCCTAACCTCCAATTAATTCAATCACAACCGGTCTAATTAGGAAATCAACGCTATCATGTAGGATAGGGTGCCGTAGTGAGCAGATTATGGTTGAATTAATTAGAGTTCGTATTTTGAAGTGTTGGGCAAAGAGGAGTGAGAGAGATTTCCTTCTCTCAAACCTTCCTTCTCCTAGCCCTAACAAGTGAGGAATCACTCACCCATTAAAAAAAATAAAATAAAATTCGAGATAAGAAAAAAATGCAAATTTAATTCTACGACTAAGTTTAAAAATAGAATTTGCAGATAAAAAAATGCGAGAAAGATAAAAAGAACTTACTTTTATTGATACCTCTTAAAAGCTCATTACAATGGAGAATTAAATTCTAGATCTAGAAAAAAAAAGGAAATAAAAATAAAAAGAGGCATAACAATTTGTCTTTGAGCTCTCCTATTTATAGATAAGAAACCCTAGGTTTACATTCTGGTCCAATCACTAATTTACAAAACTACCCCAAGAGAGCCTAGTCAAACCACCGACACTGCCACCGATACGTGCATAACACGGCCGCGGTTCCGCGGCAGAAGTGCCTGTTTGGTCGCGGTTCCGCGGCCGTTTAGTGGAATCATGAGGCTATCTCTTCAAGGTTTCTCTATGTTGCTTTTATCTTCTGTTTTATTCACTTGGTTTATCAAAATCTCTTCAATCTCCTTCCAGATTTCCCACAGTGCAGAATGATATGGACTCTTGCCTTGAGCTCCGCGTTGAAGTTTTGGATCTTATGCTGCCTTTGTGTTTTGTGCATTGAAATGCCCAATGATTTTCCATTTGTTCCTTGAACTGGTAGGCGGCATTATACGGATAGTGTGCGGAACCCCGTATTTCTCTGTTTGTTGGTCGTAGTCCCACATTTGTTGCGAATTTTCATGAATTTCACTGTAAAGAGCTGAGAACCTGGAACCTGCAACTATTTAACAGA
Source organism: Agapanthus africanus (assembly GCA_030015575.1). Lineage (NCBI taxonomy): Eukaryota > Viridiplantae > Streptophyta > Magnoliopsida > Asparagales > Amaryllidaceae > Agapanthus > Agapanthus africanus. The sequence goes on from JASDDO010000024.1 coordinate 815,969,870, forward strand.
CAAGAATCAAAAGTACCTACTTATATGCAATGTGATTAAGAATGGGTGGTATAAAAATGTAAAAATCTGATATGAACAAATACCCCCAAACTTATCTTTTGCTCATCCCGAGCAAAACCAATTTTATTCTCAAAAAGTCCTAACCTCACTTTCGCAGGAAACGTGATTGCACTGAGCTCGTGCAACAAGCCGTTAAACCTCTAGGTGTCCATAGTATGAGGAGTGTTGTCTCCTGAAGGTTTTCAGCGAATACTACCCACAAAATCCGATCAATTTGGCCGTTGACTCTAATTCTTCAATTCAGTATTCTAGCGAGAAAGTCTATTATCTTCAACTTAGAAATCATCAACCCGTATTTTTCACACTTCCTTTTCGTTTAACTTCAGATCACATACGTTTTGCCAGTTCATAAAGCTTTCAGCATCTCCTAAGTTTCCTTCTAAGGTGCAATCTTAACTCAGGAATTTTTATCATCTCTACTGAAGATATAAGCCCTAACTTTTATTCCTATCACTCCTCCAAACTCCAATTATATACCCCTACGTGTATGTAATTATCACCCCTACATTTGGAAATTCAATTCAAGCTATCATACTCTTGTCCATCTTCTAAAATACTTTTTAGTTGGTGAATTCTAGATGAAATTGCTCACACATCCTTCATGCGACCGTTAATACTTCTTAAGATACTAAACGACCGATTACAAAATGTGCTTGCGCATTTAGGCGTAATTCCTCGTCTTGCAACACCTAAGGCTTAGCAGTGACTCCCAAACCAGTTAGTCTAAGGCACTGGGTGATAAAGCACCCTCGCTATATTTTTTTTATTTATGCTGCCTTAAGCAATTACAAAACCGGTGTTCATTTTTTTTATCTCTTAATTCAACACTTATACTTTTATTTTATTTTCCTTCATACTAAGGATTTTAGACAAGAGCATTTCAAGGTATCCTCTATTATCCTAAGTTTCAAGATGTGTGTGAGTGCGTGAAGTAGGGTATATATTTTCAGAATTTGGACTTAAGGTTCAAATTTATTTTTCAGACTTATACTTCAACTAGAGCTTTCAATACTCTTCCCTATTTCGATTTAGCCCAAGAACTGAACTCAAAATTTGCCTATTTCTAAATATACTACAAGGACGTATATTTTTTACAGTTAAACTTTAAGAAAGGTTATTTTTAGGGTTTTCAATTTACTAAGTTTAGGATCTAGTTTTTCCTAACTAGTTAACCGTCATGTTGAACTTAAGTCAAATATGGCCAAAATTGAACTTTTCAATTTTTATAATTTTTAAAAAATTTCAATTTTTATTGATTTTATTTTTTAATTTTTTTATATTTTTTTTATTTTTTATTTTTTTTATATAGATGCAATGCAGAATTAAATATGCAAAGAAAAAAAAACAAATATGTACAAAAATAAAAATATGTAGATGCAATGCAAAGATAGCTATTTACAATACCCTCACCCCCAAACTTATTAATAGCACAATCCTTACTGCTCCCTACGGCGTCTACTAGACGCTGCCTCACTTGTCTCACCCCCCCTGTTCCCTCGATCGTGATTGGGAACGCTCTTCTCTAGCTAGCGGGGTGCTCATGCCTTGTTCCAGGCTCGTTATACGCCGGTCAAATCGCGTCATCATCCCTATCATTCTTTCCACCCCACTATGTGTTCTCTAAGCAAGCGCGCTTGCACAGCGGGGGTAAGCTCTTCATCGCTCGCAGTTGTGCTCGAGCTGGGTGTCTTTGTGGGCACGTCCTCGGCCGGCTTGGTGCGCGACCATAAATCATGTAATTGTGTGTATGACGTGGGGGTCTAATGGGAATCCCACCATGCATATAAAATTCAAACTCCTCCACAGGGAGGAAATAGCGACACAGTTGTGTCACCAATATAAGGCATGGATAGTTGGCATCTCTCTTGTTCGCACCAATTGAGTGAAGCAATACAGTGCACATATCGTAATTAGGGTTTCGAGTCATTGGTGTGTGCACTATATGTAGGGATGGTGTGAAAAAAGTTGTGTTGTGCGAACTTCCAAAAATATTATTTTATGCCCAACGGCACACAGTTAAGACGTTCGCAAAAAGCGTTCAGGCCTGGATGCCTTTTCGTGGCTCCCTAAAGTAGTCGTTTCCCATTAAGGGTAGGTAGTCCTCAAATCGGAGGGGTTGATCGTGAATGGGGAGTCATAGAATTAAGGTGACTTCATGAATGAAGTCCCTATCAATTATAATTTCCCTATCTCCCCATATTAATCTAATATACCCGTGTTGTGCAAGATAACCCTCCTCCATGCATTCATAAAAATGGGTGACAAGATCCGGAAGCGCGAAGGAATTCGGATGGTTAAATAAGAGAAAGTTCCATCCGCACCTTCGGATCTCATCACCAAAGTAACTACTGTAGACATTGTGTGCAAACATTTGGGAAAAATCTCTTTCAAACTGAAGTGTGGGTGCCATTATAGAAAGTAAATGCAGAATTTATAAATTAACAGTGAAGAGTTTAGAAAATCGAACCTCCTCTGAAATTTTCAGAGGGAGAAGTGGAAGAGGAGCGGTGGAAGCGCGGCAGTAGGAACAGTTCGGCGGCGGTTGCGCGGCTGCGCGGGGAGATCTCTCTGCAGAACTTGGAGCTGGGGCTGGGTTTTTGAATTTAGGGTTTCTGAGGCACAGGAAACTCAGTAGGGGGTCGGGGTGTTTTTATAGGGAGTGTTTTAGTTATTTGCAAAAAACCCTCATTAAAAAGAGAAAAAAAAATTTAAATTTTTTTTTATTATTATTATTTATTAAAACTGAAAATTTACAAAAACACCCCCGAAAATTTGAATTTTTTAGTTTTATTATTTTTTTATTTTTATTTTTATTTCTACCAATAATTACAAGTGGGAAATAAAAAAATTTGTACAAACATACCCCCAAACTTATCTGAAACAGTGTTTCCACTGTTTATGGCTGGATAACTGAAGTTTTGTGGTAAGCGGAGGAGATCAGTCGATGTAAACCGGCTCCTGCAACATCAGGAGCTCCTCCGAAGGGTCCGCGATGAGGAACGGTTTAAGCCTGTGTCCCTTCACTTTAAATAGTGAACCATCCTCCGGATTTTCTAAGTCGACCGCACCGTGCGGATATACGGTACGTACAAAAAATGGCCCTTTCCATCGAGATCTGAGCTTGCCGGGATGGAAATGTAGCCGGATGTCGTAAAGTAATACCTGTTGACCAGGTGTGAATGTTTTGCGCATAAGGTGTTTATCGTGAAACACCTTCATTCGGTTTTTTACGACAACCGCGTTCTCGTAAGCTTCATCCCCAAGCTCGTTTAATTCATTTAACTGCAGCTTTCTATGGTTGCCCGCATCATCGATAGATAGATTCAGCTCTTTTATCGCCCAAAATGCGTAATGCTCTATTTCTACTGGAAGGTGGCAAGCCTTTCTGTAAACAATCCAATAAGGAGATATGCCAAGATCAGTCTTATAGGCAGTTCGAAATGCCCAAAGGGCATCAGTAAGTTTTAAAGACCAATCCTTACGGTTTTTGGAAACCGTTTTCTCTAAAATCTGTTTGATTTACCGATTTGAAACCTCGGCTTGCCCACATGTTTGGGGGTGGTAGGGCGTTGATAGGTTATGATTAATGGAATATTTCCGCATCAAGGACTCGAAAGTCCTATTACAGAAATGAGTTTCATTGTCACTAATGATTGCTCGGGGTACCCAAACCGAGAGAAAACGTTTTCCTTGAGGAATCTAATGACAACCTTGTTGTCATTAGTCTGGCTGGGCACAGCCTCAACCCACTTAGAAACATAATCAACAGCGAGAAGAATATACAAGTTCCCAAAAGAATTGGGAAATGGACCCATAAAATCAATCCCCCAAACATCAAAAATTTCCACAATCAAGATTGGTTGGAACGGCATTTCATTTCTCCTGGATATCCGGCCCAAGTGTTGACACCGAGAGCACGTCTTGCAGTAATCATGTGCGTCTTTAAAGAGTTGTAGCCAGTAGAAACCACACTGCAAGATCTTTTTGGCTGTCTTTCTAGGGCCAAAATGCCTGCTACATGCTTGATCGTGGCAAAATGACAGCACGCTCTTGAATTCATTGTCGGGGGCACACCGACGAATAATCTGGTCGGGACAGTACTCGAACAGATAAGGTTCGTCCCAGTAAAAGTGTTTTACCTGGGATAGGAATCGGAGTCTGTCCTGATTTGACCATTCATTCGGCAGTAGTCTGGTGGCTAAATAGTTCATAATATCTGCGAACCAAGGTTCGCATGATACTGTCAAGAGCTGCTCATCCGGAAAAACGTCATTTATCGAAAATTGAAGAGTCGACGAAGAAGGGAGGCGTGAAAGATGGTCGGCGACTACGTTTTCGCATCCTCTTTTGTCTTTGATGACAAGGTCAAACTCTTGGAGTAAGAGGATCCAAAGGATCAGCCGAGATTTTGCGTCCTTCTTCGCAAAAAGATGGCGAAGAGCTGAATGGTCAGTGTATACGATGACTGGAGAGCCGATCAAGTATGGCCTGAACTATTCTAAGGTAAACACAACAGCCAAGAATTCCTTCTCGGTTGTTGTGTAATTCAATTAGGCATCGTTCAAGATTCGGATAGCATAATAGATTACATACGGCATCTTATTGATGTGCTGTCTAAGGACAGCACCAATGGCAAAATCGGATGCATCGCGCATAATCTCAAATGGATGCGTCCAGTCAGGAGAAGAAAGAACGGGAGCAGAAGTAAGTAAGTTTTTTAATGGCTCGAACGCATTCATACATCTCGAGTCGAAATCGAATGTGGTGTCCTTGGCCAGCAAAAAAATCAAGGGCCTCGCAATTGCGAAAGTCCTTGATGAACCGTCTATAGAAACTGGCATGGCCAAGGAAAGCTCGGATGTCTCTAACGCACTTGGGAGGAGGAAGATTGGAAATGACCTCAATCTTAGCTTTATCCACCTCAATGCTATTTTTCGAGATGATATGTCCTAAGACAATAACTTCGTGCACCATGAAGTGGCATTTCTCCCAATTCAAAGTTGGGTTCTTATCCTTACACCGGGTAAGGACTGCGTCGAGATGCAGCAAACACTCATCAAAGGAATCGCCAAAAATGGAGAAATCATCCATGAAGATCTCCAAGAAGTTTTCCATCATGTCTGAAAAAATTCCCATCATACACCGCTGGAAGGTAGCGGGTGCATTGCATAACCCAAAGGGCATGCGGCGATAAGCAAATGTACTGAAAGGACAAGTGAACGCTATTTTGTCTTGGTCCTTTTCGGCGATGGGAATCTAGTTATAGCCGGAGTAGCCATCCAAAAAGTAGTAATACTCGTGTCCAGCTAATCATTCAAGCATTTGGTCAATAAAAGGTAGCGGAAAGTGGTCTTTCCGCGTTGCGGCATTGAGTTTTCTGTAATCGATGCATACTCGCCACCCAGTTTGGGTGCTAGTAGGAATTAACTCGTTCACCTCATTGGTTATGACCGTTATGCCCGACCTCTTGGGGATAACGTGAATTGGGCTTACCCACTGGCTATCAGAGATAGGGTAAATGATACCACTATCTAGACACTTTACGATCTCCTTTTTAACAGCCTCCTTCATGACTGGATTGAGTCGTCTTTGTGGATCCCTAGCTGGCTTGGCATCATCCATCATATGTATATGATGTTCAACGATCAAGGGACTAATCCCCTTGATGTCTGCCATAGTCGAGCCAAAAGCTTGTCGATTGCTCTGCAAGACCGTCAGAAAGGCTTTCTCTTGCTCTGAAGCTAGAGAAGCCGAGATGATGATTGGTAGGGTCTCGTTCTCACCTAAATAAGCATACATGAGGTGAGACGGCAACGGCTTGAGTTTGAGCGTTGGAGGTGAAACGATTGAAGGTAAAATCGGCGAAATTGTCTCGAACTCGAAGGATTCTAACAAAGGCTCAAAACGAGTGTACGCGACTGAGTCGGATGGTTCAGCCAACTCATCCGAAAATTCAAAGGATTCAAGCTCAGGTGGCGACAAGTCAAGGTCATTCAAGAAAGTGAAACACTCATAATCACTATCGGGAGCAGTATCAGATTCAAGGAGGAACGCACTAGCGGCGTCAAGATTACTGTGATCGAAAATAAATTTCTCAAGTTCACAGTCCTCCGGGGTGATCTCTTGGATCGAATAAACATCAAGTATATGAGCATTAGGTTCAGAGGGCTGATTCCCCAACTTAAAAATGTTAAGTTCAATTGTCATATTTCCAAAAGATAGGCTCATCGAACCATTGCGACAATTGATCACAGCATTCGAGGTTGCAAGGAATGGACGACCGAGTATCACCGGAATTTGATTCCAAGTGTTGGCTACAGGTTGTGTATCGAGAACAATAAATTCAACGGGGAATATGAAGTCCCATACCTTTATTAACACATTCTCTAGCTCACCCCTAGGGTGGGTGATAGATCGGTTGGCCATTTGGAGAGTACAATGTGTGGGTTTCAGCTCTCCTACACCTAATTGTTCATATACCGAATAAGGAAGCAGGTTAACACTGGAACCAAGATCCAACAGTGCGCGGTTGATGTTCTTATCCCCAATATTTATTGAAATAGTAGGACAGTCAGGGTCCTTTTGTTTTTGAGGTAAAGCTTGGGTAAGAGTATCACTCACGGCACTAACTAAGAAAACCTTCTTTGGTACCTGAGATTTCCTCTTCTTAGTGCACAAGTCCTTCAAGATTTTTGCATAGGAAGGGACTTGTTGAATTTCATCCAAGAGAGGAATATTAATGTTAACCTGTTTAAATAACTCCGCAATCTTCTCCATTTGTGGATTTTGTTTATTGGACTTCAACCGGTTTGGAAATGGAACATTTTGGAAATTGGTTGAGTCCAATGTTTGTGGAGGAGATTGTGGAGCAGGAACGGACATCAGAACTGGTGTTTTCGTGGAATGAGAAGTGGATCCGTTCGGAATAGCTGAAGAAGTAGAGCCTTTTGAAGAATGGAGAACATGCTCAGAAGACGAAAAAGAAGAAGAAGAAGAAGAAGAAGCGGCAGGGGTGTCATTATCTGTGCTAACATTGTTGTGCAGCATCCTTCCAGATCTCAATGTAGTCACGGCACTCACATTATGGTTTTGTTGTTCAAGAGCAACATGCGCATTATGTGGGTGACCAGGATTTGGGAGTGGTTGAGATGGAAACTTCCCTTTCTCTCGCTCGCTTAAAGCCGCATTCAGTTGTGCAATCTGGGCTTCGATAGTTTTGATGCTTTGCCTATGTGCAGCAGTGTGTTGCACCAAGGACTGAATGGAAGACTGGATGTTGGCGAAGGATTGAGTTTATTGTTTTAAAAACGCCTCCAGACTTCGTTCTAGCGAGGAAACCTTATCGTTATTTGACGGACAAAATTGTTTTGAGGAAAAGAATTGTTGGATGCAAAATTGTTCGATGGATTTTGAAAAGGTTGGTGTTGGAAAGACTGCTGAAATTGAGTTTGTTGAGAATCTTGTTATTGAGGAGGAGGCCTCTGAAAGTTGTTGGGGCCTTGGAATTTTTGTTGATTCTAATTCCAGGCAAAATTGGGGTGGTTCCTCCAACCAGGATTGTAAGTGGAAGAGTATGGATCATTTCTTTGTCGTTGCTGAAATGCAGCATTGACTTGATCCTGTCCTTAAGCGGGTGGGTTATAAGGACACTCTTCGGTCAAGTGGGTTGGGTCAGAACAACAAGCGCAGATAGTGCAAGGGGCAAGAGCAGGGGCAGGAGAAGGCGATGAGAATTTACTTTCAATTGCTTCTAGTTTTCGTGTAACCTGTCACGACCCAAAGTTCGGCCCGTGACCAGCACTTAACCACGTGACGTCTACAGGCGTAACGTGACTAAGTAAGCCGAAACCCAGAAATCAAAACCATTAAAAGTATAGAGTGTTTAAAACATTTATTAGAATATTTGTTAAAACATTTAGAAAACTTTAAGTTGTTTAGTAGAATTCTTTAAAGTTCAAGTTATCATTTAAAAATTTTGGCAGCATTTCCTTTGTAAAATTAGCCCCGAGATTGGGTACAAAGCAATAAATGAGTAAAATGATACACAATAAGAAATAAGCATCCCAAACGGGAGCAATCACGCCCAACGGCGGAAACAACACCACAATGATAATATACGATGCCGTAGCGAAGAAAGAGTAAAAATAAGTGAAGACAACATGAAATATAAAACTGCATAATAAAGTCGGCTCACAACGAGCTCGACACCAGAGTACAATAATATACATCATCCTCACAACTGGTCTCTAAGTCCATACATAAGTAGTAGATGGAGAATACTAGATACAATGATGTATACAACTGGAAAAATAAACAGATACTGCCCAAAAACCCACCTATCAGCAAAAGGGCCAGTATGCCAACTGCAATGGTATCTGTGTCAAAAGATGTACGAAAGCAGCCTGCCGCGACTACTCCGAGGGGCAACCTGCAAACACTGTGGCACAACGGGGGTGAGTTGCCAACTCGTGAATAGTAGATAACATATAAAGGTAATCGCGAGTATGCACGTACTGCGATACTCTAACCTATGCCCACAGATAACATCTATATGATGAACTGGATGCTCAAATCATGCAACAAATGCGATCTAATAACATCTCTATGTGATGAGCAAGGTATGCAATAATCGTGCATAGCATGTGTACTCTAACAGGTACTAAAGATACAGGATGAGATGTGCAATACTAAATACTGAGCATGGGAATAAGTAATATCTACACGGAATATCAACGTGGAAAAATAACTGGTGTCCATCAACACACCAAATCCCAGAAAAGACTCAGGCGCCGTCATCCTCATCGGCCCTCAAATCCTGTAAATCTCATAGAATCGTGAGTGCCCAATATCGGCACTCGAAATATCATAAAATCAGCCGTGTCTAGCATCGACACGCAAATCCTCAAGTATCGGGCTCCGTCCATCGGATCGGCCCACGGGCTCCGTCTACAGAATCGGCCCTCGGCCCCGGCAGTACGCGTCGTCCCGTATCCATCTATTGACTCTGGTCGGTATTCTCCGGATAATCGTCAGGTCTAACCAATCACCGGTAGGTAGTAGTCCCTCCGCCGGGCTCACCGTCTAACAATACGAGTCTTCTTGCCCCGAGGTACCGTACCGGGTCCACCATATACCCGCAATCGGTGCCTACCACTCCTCGAATCGGGTATACTCACACAAGCTCTCTGGAACCGAGAAAACTCATGGTGGACGCACTGAAATACCATATCAAGAGAAACCGGGTTTTTAAAACAGTGTGTATTTTCTTAAAATGATACCACGGTTCTCAAATCCAGAAATCATATGAATCCAAAACTCAATGCGTAAATCCATGCAATGTATCGTATGATACTGAGAGTAAAAGAAAGCGAAAACCGCTCTTTTAAAAGATCCAGTTTTGAAATATCCCATGCGGTCCCTTAGTTTTTAAAACATGTCAATGTCATCCATGTATGTAAATATGTATGTGTATAGGTATGGATGTGGAAATGGATATATACGCAATGTGAGTGTAGCAATGTACATGTGCACTAATATGGATATACGGTGTATATGCGCACAAGTGTAGATATATCAAGGTATGTATGCACTAAGATGAACATAAAGGGTGCATGTGCGCAGGTAGTGATATATCAAGGTATGTATGCACTACGATGAACATAAAGGGTGCATGTGCGCAGGTAGTGATATATCAAGGTATGAATATGAATATATATATATGCCAACATTGCAGCAAGAAAGTATGCTACTACAGTATACCTACATGAACACATGCAACTGACATATCCTATTACGCCCTGACGCTTAACGCCATACGGGCGATTTCCCCGTAGATATTAAATCTACTCACCTGGTCGCGTGCTACACGTAACCGACCACTTGCTTCCCTTTCTTGGCGGCGTCCGACGTACTTGCCTGCGAACCTGGAATTTATACAAAGAATCCATATATAAGCAAATATCTCGCAAAACGCGATATCGAAACAAAACGAGAAACTCGCGTCGCGAATTAACGCACGTGTGTACGATACGCTAAAACGTGTGATTTCGTGCCTGAAGCTACCCCGACACGTCGCGATACGCAGAAAACCCCAAACCCACACACGTATCACATGTGTCGCAAAGGTTAAAAACATACGAAATAGGGTAATTGATCCCAGATTTTCCTACAGAGAAAATTTAACAAAGTTTCATATACCATAAGTCTTAGAATACCAGCAGACACCTACAGAGCAAAACCCAAACCCCATGTCCCCCATCTAGCCGCAAATTGCGGCCAGAATGAATTTTCCGGTGGCCAAGAGGTGGAAGTGGGAGGTCGTGTTCCGGATATGTGATCAGCATCTACTAACTATGCTCTAGTTAACTCAGATTTATTCTGAAATCACTGGGTCAACAGCAGATTACAGGAAGCTAGAAATTTGCTTAAAAACGATAATTTTACATCAAACAGAAACCTGATGGTATTTTAGTGAAATTGGGGTTAAGCTAGGTTAACATGGCCGTAACAACACTTAATTAACTTAGTCTAACCAATGCTAACCTCACCTAACCAAAGTTCACACCAATCGCCATATTTAGCACTACAAGGCACTTTAATCACTAACCGAAGCTAACTCTACACAAAGTTAAGAAAACACAAGAAATGAGTTCGGAGATTATACCCCCTAAGAATCCTATGTGCAAGGAGAAGGAGAAGAAGAAGAGGGGAAGGAGCTGCTGCTGCTGGGGTGCTGCTGCTGCTGATGCAGGCTGCTGCTGCCTGAAGCTGCTGCTGTTGCTGTCTGTGCTAATGCTGCTGCCTCTGATGTTGCTGCTGATGCTTCTGCAGCTGCTGCTTCTGATGTTGCTGTTATGTGTGTGTGTGTGTGAGTGAGTGAGAGAATGAGGGAAGAAAAAATGAGAGGCAAGGAATGATAGCACAATGAGTCAACCCCTCTCTCTCTCTCTCTCTTCATTTAATGAAGCATGGCAAGGCCATCATGCCCCATCATGCATCCTCTCTCTCTCTCCCTCCAAGTCAAACCCAAAACAATTTCAAAAAAAAAACAACCCTTAAATAAAATAACCAATTAAACTTAATTAAAACCCAAATAACCTAATTCCCATGTTTTAAACCACCATGGTTGCTAATCATGGTTTAGACTATTTTAACACTAGTTTACATGCACAAGTGTGTGCAAGCCTAGGAAAAATCTAATAAAATATTCATTAAATTTGGAAAAATATTTGAAACTCAATTTGGTAAACTTTTTATTAAAAATCATATATTAACGTATAATTAGCCACTAAACACATCCTAAGATGTTACATAATCGCTGCCATTTCGGTTTTCATTGCAATTGACATATCAAGTTGATGAACGCCCGCCCTAGATAGACTAAAAGAAGTAGACGAAGTGGACGAAGTGTTTGGTCTAGTGCTTTCCCACTGAAGCGTTTGTTCAGCAAGATCGTCGAGAAATTGCCAAACTTCCTCGTCAGATTTGGATAGGAAGTGGCCTTGACAAATGGTTTCCAACAACTGCTTAGTTGCTGGGTTCAGTCCTTCGTATAAGGTTTGGCAAAGTTGTCATCTCTCAATACCGTGATGAGGGCACTGAACAAGAAGGCCTTTGTATCGTTCGAAACACTTCCAAAAAGGTTCGGCAGGAAGCTGGGAAAATTGGTTAATTTCATTTCGTATTCTCACGGTCTTGTGATTTGGGTAAAACTTTTTAAGAAACGCTTTAACAAACTCTTCCCAACTGTTTATGAAATGTTATGCAGTACTATACAGCCACTTTTCAGCTAGGTCACACAATGTGAAAGGAATGACTCATAGCCATATAGCATCATCGGACAGTTGGGTTGACTTCATCATTGCACATACGTTCTGGAATTTATTGATGAAGATATAGGCATCTTAAGATTCTAGTCCATGAAATTTAGGCAACATGCTGATGAAGTGGGGCTTAATTTCGAAATTATCCACATTTGCCGGCGGTAGTGAAAGACAGGTAAGAAGTGCGGAGCGGGTAGGATAGAAACGATCCTGGAGCGCAATTCGATGTGGTGCTTCAATAGGAGGTTGTTGCAGTTTATTCGCACCCAGTTGAGGTGGAATCAGTCCCGAGATAGGTAAAGGGTTGTTAGGATTGAATCCTGACATCTCAGAAGAAGATGAAGATGAAGGTGAAGATGTATGAACAGAATTCCGGTCAACGTCGGAGTTGGCCGGCAAAGGTAAGGATGAAAAAGGTGTGGATGGAGTTCCGACTTCGGAGTCGATCGCGTAGTCGGTAGCGACTAACGAAACACGGATTAGACGTGCGCTAGTGTCCCGAGTCCAACCGGACATACACTAAATGAGTTTAGTGTAGTCAAAGCGTAGAATGTGAGGGTAAGAAAACGTCAATGAAGAAAGGTAAGGATGGAAGGTGGGTGAAATGGGATTATAGTGACAAAGGGCAAGTTTTTGTATTAAAAAATTGTGTTTTTTTTACTTTTAGAGAAAAAAAATGTATAAAGATTTTTGCAAAAATGTGTATGGACTCACGGCGTAATTTCAAACAATCACAGTTAAAACATGCACAATCATACCTAGAGCTATGGTCTTCTAAGTCTACTAGACTGCTCCTAACTGTTCCAAAGTGACAAGTTGTGAGATATCCCTCAAATCGCCTCTTCACCGCCAATTATGGCCAGGTAAGCACAAATGAAGAAAGGAGGGTTCCGCTCACGAATCACCGTGAGAAGGGCCTTATAAAATTACATTTCTCACTTGTCTAGCCTAGGCACCACAAACCCAGGTTTAGATAAACGAATGAATGCCCACAACCTTCCTCTGTCCTAATGAGCACGACAGTCCTTAATTGGCTGAGTCTAGATAATTTTTAATTAACTCAAGGGTGATGCATATACTTTTTTAGTGATTTTTTGGGGTCTTAGGAAGGGTAATGAAATCCCCACCCAATCTTAATAGGTGATATAGCCCTTTAGATTCCCTATTAATTATGCAAAGCAGTAACACACCAAAAAAAAATTATTTGCAGCGCAAAGAATCCTGCACAAAAACAATTTATTGGAGAGGGAGAAGTGGTTGCTGTGCAAAGAATCCTGCAGGAAAAATTATTTCAGTGGAGTTCAGAGGAGATGAGAGGAGAAAAGAGATACTTACAGAGAAATTCAACTGCTGACGTCACCAGTTGACCGCAGTTCCGCGATCAAAGCCTTGATTCTGCCGCGGTTCCGCGGCTGAACAGTTGATTTAGATCTTCTGAATTTTTCCCTGTGCTGAGTTGGTTCTCCACTTTCTGTTTAGATCCCTTGTTTCTGGATTTGTTCACTGAGTTGCTCCAGATCTGAACCGGTCCTTCTTCCTTTCCTGCACAATTTGCACAAAAACCAATCAAAAATAACAAGATGATTTTTTTATATTTTTAATTTTTCAATTTTTTGTATTTTTAATTAACCCGAAATTACACAAAGAAAAAAACTACCGTCTCCGCGGCAACGGCGCCATTTGATTGTTCGCGTTTTTGCGTATTCTTAAATTTTAATTACCGCAATCAAGACGGTTTCGGTTGGTAGCTAGCCGGTTGAGTACGGGTCGATCCACAGGGAGATGGAATCCTTTTCTTTATATTTTAACGAGTTAAATCCGATTAAGTTGAGTTTTGTTTTAAAATCTACGAATGAGATAAAAGATGATAAAATGCTTGCTAGGGTTAGGATTAGGTTAATTTGAGTTTAGGAAATTCGTACTTCTTTCAATACCTTAGTTATGAATATCGGTGTTAAGGTAATCGGCAACAACGGGGATTAGGACGACTAGGAAGAAACTTACAAGTCTAAGCTAGGCTTTCCATGCTTAGTTTCTTCCTTTTGGTCCTTGTCCGTCCGTTCTTGTCTCTTAACCCTAACCTCCAATTAATTCAACCACAACCGGTCTAACTAGGGAATCACCGCTATCATGTAGGATAGGGTGCCGTAGTGAGCGGATTATGGTTGAATTAATTGAAGTCCATATTTTGAATTGTTGGGCAAAAAAAAAGGAGAGAGAGATTTCCTTCTCTCAAACCTTCCTTCTCCTAGCCCTAACAAGTGAGGAATTACTCACCCATTAAAAATAAATAAATAAATAAAATTCGAGATAAGAAAAACATGCAGATTTAATTCTACGACTAAGTTTACAAATAGAATTTGCAGATAATAAAATGCGATAAAAAAATGCGAGAAAGATAAAAAGAACTTACTTTTATTGATACCTCTTAAAAGCTCATTACAATGGAGAATTAAACTCTAGATCTAGAAGAAAAAAAGAAATAAAAATAAAAAGAGGCATAACAATTTGGCTTTGAGCTCTCCTATTTATAGATAAGAAACCCTAGGTTTACATTCTGATCCAATCACTAATTTACAAAACTACCCCAAGAGAACCGAGTCAAAGCACTGATACTGCCACCGACACGTGCCTAACACGGCTGCGGTTCCGCGGCAGAAGTGCCTGTTTGGCCACGGTTCTGCGGCCGTTTGGTGGAATCATGGGGCCATCTCTTCAGGGTTCTCCATGTTGCTTTCATCTTCTGTTTTATTCACTTGGTTTATCAGAATCTCTTCAATCTCCTTCCAGATTTCCCACAGTGCAGAATGAGATGGACTCTTGCCTTGAGCTCCACGTTGAAGTCTTGGATCTTATGCTGCCTTTGTGTTTTGTGCATTGAAATGCCCAATGATTTTCCATTTGTTCCTTGAACTGGTAGGCGGCATTATACGGATAGTGTGCGGAAACCCGTATTTCTCTGTTTTTTTGTCATAGTCCCACATTTGTTGCGACTTTTCATGAATTTTACTGTAAAGAGCTGAGAACCTGTAACCTACAACTATTTAGCAGACATGGATCAAAAGTACCTACTTATATGCAATGTGATTAAGAATGAGCGGTATAAAAATGCAAAAATCAGATATGAACAGTTAGCAGATCGGTACATGCAGGAGATTGTGAGATTGCATGGAGTACCTGTGAGCATCGATTCCGATCATGATACCCAATTCTTATCGCACTTCTGGAGGAGTTTACAGGAAAGTTTGGGGACGCGATTGAAGTTTAGCAGAGCTTATCATCCTTAGACAGATGGCCAGTCGGACAGAACGATCCAAACTCTTGAAGATATGTTGAGAGCTTGCATGTTGGACTTCAAAGGTTCTTGGGAGGATCATCTGCACTTGGTGGATTTCTCGTACAATAACAGCTTTCAGGCGACTATTCAGATGGCTCCATTCGAAGTATTGTATGGTCGCAAGTGTCGCTCACCCGTTTGTTGAGACGATATTGGAGAACGAAGATTGTTAGGACCAGATTTGATCGTACAAACAGTAGAGAAGGTTAATGCTATCCGAAATCACATGAAGGCAGCACAAGATCGGCAGAAGAGTTGGGCCGATACATCGAGAAGACCTCTAAAGATCGTTGTTGGTGATCTGGTATTCTTGAAGATATCACCGACTAGAGGAGTGATTCGTTTCGGGAGTCGAGGCAAGCTTAGTCCTCGATTAGTCGGGCCTTTCGAGATTATTGAGCGTGTTAGAGAAGTGGCTTATCGATTGGCGTTACCACCATCTTTGGCGAATGTTCATAACGTGTTTCATGTATCTCAACTCCGTAAGTATGTTCGAGATGAGACACACGTACTAGATCATTCGGAGCTGACTGTAAGGTAGGATTTGACCTTTAAGGAACGACCGATATCGATTGTTGATCGAAGAGAAAAGGTCCTTAAGAACAAGGTCATCCCTCTCGTACTTGTTTCATGGGAAAATCGCTCGGATGGAGAATCGACTTGGGAACGAGAAGACGAGATTTGACAGAAGTTTCCACAGCTCTTCTCGTAGTTTCATGCTTGTTTGTCTTTTCTTGTTTTGGGAATTTCGAGGACGGAATTCTTTTTGTGGTTGGTTATAATGTAACACCCTAGTTCATTTATACCAGTTCTATTTTGAGTATTTTTTATTTATGGTAATTTCTTGATTTACTGTGTTTTGGATGCGAATAGTGTATTTGACATCTGTATTTGCTTCCGACCCGCTTGCTGGAAACCCGTCTTGATTCCTGTTTATGATTTATCCCGGCTATTTATGAAGAACCGTGCACTTTCATATTTTTATATACTGCATACTGGCATTATATCTGGCATTATATCTGGCATCTGCATTTTTTAGTATAGTAAATAAAGTCAAATAAAATATTTTAAAAATATCTAGCATGGCTTGCATCATACCCCTGACCCTGTGGTAGCATCTGCACCCCGTGTTCTCGTCTCGTTCAGTGAAACAGACTCGTTTCGATAGCTATGTGCACGCTACGTACATCCGTTCTTTGGGGTATGCTTTTTCGTTACCCAGATATCATGTTTTGTTGTTGGTTGATACGTATATTAACCGTATTTTCAAATCATAATTTTAGACCCGACCTGGGCTTGTTTTGGACTATTTTTGTATTAGCCTAAAACTCAAAATTTACTAATATTATATTTTTATATTTCTAACTGTTTAAAATTTTATATAACTAAAAAGATTTTTTTTTAAATCTAAATCCTAACAGATCCTAACGTGTCTCTCTTTCATCCTCACCCCCCCCTCTCTATCTACAGATATGTATTTAATTATATTTTTTACCTAACCTATTTATTTAAATACCCTACTCCACACGTCTCTCTCTCCCTCACATTTCTCCTCTCCCGCCTTCGCCTCCGACTCGTGAGAACCCACGCCCTGCCTCACGCTCGTCGCCACCGACCATCATCGTCGACCTCACCTCTTCTCCTTCTCCCCTTCTCCGCTCCTCCTTCGTCACCTCAACACCACCTCGCGAAACCCCCGACTTGAACCCCTGCAACCCTCGCCTGCACCTCCTCTGTTGCCATCGCCGATTCCAGCCTTTCACCCTCGTTGTCATCGCCTCACCACCTCATCTCCTCTCCCCTCTCACCAACCCAACACCAGAGCCCTTCCCTGCACACCAAGAACCCTAACACCCGCAGCTTTGCCTGCAACCCTCGCCTGAACCATCGTCACCGGAGCTCCGACTTTCCCGTCGCCTCCTCGTCATCATAACAACCTCATCGCCTTCTCCCAACCCTAGCACACCAAACCCCAGCCTCCTTCTTCTCTTCTTTCTTCTCTTCTTTCTTCTCCTTCTTCTTTCCTTCTTGATCTATTTTTTCCCGGCCATCACCGGGGATGTGCCGTCGTTGACGATCAGACCGACCCAGTGGACGTTCCCAGCCAGCGCGGTCACCTTCTTTCTTTGCCTGGACATGTCCCGTGTGCGCGTATGTACATTGCGACGTTTAACCGATGTCGGACGCTGCGTATGCACCCCGTCGTGAGATCTGATCAGGCAAGTTTACCTTGCTACATGCTATGATACATATTTTGAATCCATATGAATAAAAATATCACATGTTGACTGTATTGTACATCCATATTATTGTTTTACTATTTTCGGATATCCGTGCGCATCCATATCATTAATTACATATCTGGTTGCGTGCAAGTTAGCTTGATACAGGCTATATTATTATACTCGCATCTATATTAATAAAAATATTGCATATTTAATGTATTGTGCATCCATGTTACAGTTTTACCGTTTTTCGATATCCGTTCGCATCCGTATCATCTATTGCATATCTAGCTGCATGCCATATCATATTACTTCATATTACTGTTACATTGGCACCCTATGCTTGATAATGTGCATCATACGTAGTCATGGAGTTATAGATGTGATCCGTGATAGACATTGTGCATCCGTGTTTTACCGTGCTTCGATACTTGTTAAAGTTTTACGTTGAGCATCCGTTTGATACCTGTGCACTATCTGACATGACCTGATACACTCCTGCTTGACTTGATACCTGATCATGTTACTAATACTGACAATCCTGACTTGTCGTCCCGACGGGCATATCCTGTTGTCTATTCAGACAAAACTTGTACCTGCTTGATCCTGTGTTGGCATTAGCTCCAGATTTATCAATATCTGACTTCAAAACACATAACCTTGGCGGTAAGGGGACATCAAGAATGTAACCGAACGTAACTCAAAGGGCTATTATACTGTTTGCCATTTTTCCGGGCGTTACGGAATAATCATGTTACCGTGGTCCCGTGGGGAATGAACGGGGCATAGACCGAATAATTCTGTTACCGTGGTCTCGTGGGGAATGAACGGGGCTTAGTCCAATGGGTTACGATGAGGATTACATTAATTGATTTCGAAGACTTTAGAATAGATAACCAAGTAGTATAGTCTAGATTACTCACTGCACTTCACCTGCACGTATACACTTCACTGTTCCATATTCGTGTTACTGTTATACTCTTATTACTGCTCATACTCATGCATGCATATCTTGTTACATCCTGATTATATTATTGTTGATATTATGACGCACTGACGTCTGGGTTTTGCATGGCCCAGATCCTTTATTTCTCCCGCAGGCCGACCAGGAGTATTTCAGTCGACAGGCCGAGCAATGAGGATTCTGTTAGTATTTTTAGTTTAGTTTTCTTTCAGCACTTCCATTTCCTGATGTGAGCCCGTATTTAGGACATACTTTCCAGATTGTTATAGGTATTTGGATTTATTGCTTCCGCATATTATTTCTTGACTCGTTATTCTGGCATATGGACATGTACTAGATAGTTTATTTTATTTTACTGTTCTTGATATCTTATAGACAGCCGTAATGTGACTGTGGAGGGATGTTTCCTAACCACAGGTAGCATGGTTGGCTCTGTCACGTGCTGATTTTAGCGCACTCTGAGAAGCGGGGCGTGACATTATTGTATAGGTCGATAGATTCCCTATTCTATTTGATGACCCCATACGATTGATTACCGTATGCGATGAGATGTACCGGATGATTGATCTACGCTAGTAATTTGAGGATGATGATCAAGGATTATTTTCATATCGGATGTTATGAGGCGGGATCGCCGATATAAAGATTGCCACCTGAACCATACCTATTTTCAAAATAACAATGTGCATCATTTAAAATGTAACTGTATGATTCTTCTGTAGGATATTACCCCTCGTGATATACATACCATGTGCCGGTATTTAATACTATATGATATCATTGCTAGTACACCTGCACAATTACCGTTGATGCGCATGTTACACATACACAGATTTGTCGGCTCACACACATTCTTCATCGGTAATTGCCATGTCACTTACACAGTAGAATTGCCATGCAATTTACACAGTAAAACTTCCATATTATGAGATTAATCTTAAAAGTAAAAGTACATTCATTGTTCAGTATTATCACTTGACATGCTTGCGTGATATACTCGATATGCTCATATTACTACTATATATTGCATACATCATACTTTATGGTTATATGCATTGAGATGTTATTTTTATGAGATCTCTGGATTTGAGAACCGTAGTTATATTTCAAAGGGAATTATGTATTGCTTTAAAATACGGTTTCTCTTGATATGATATTTTGAGGTGTCCACCATGAGTTTTCTCGGTTCTGAGCAGTGAGTATACCCGATTCGAGAAGCGGGAGGCACCATCTGCGGGTACATGGTGGACCCGATGAGGTACCCCAGGGCAAGAAGCTCGAGATGTAGACGATGAGCCTGGCAGGGGGAGCACTACCTACCGGTGATAGTTTTGGGCTCGACGGTTATCTGGAGGATATCGACCGGAGTCGTAAGATGGTATGGACCGATCCGGACTGACGGAGCCCGAGATAGTTTGGCGCGGCGGATATCTAGAGGATACCGACCGTAGTCGTGATATGGGCTGATCCGGACTGACGGAGCCTGAGATATGAGGATTTACATGTCGATACTGGACACGGGTTTTCATGATGTTTTGAGTTTCGGTGTTGGACACTCAGGTTCCATGATTTTGGTGTGTCGTTGATGGACACATGTGGTTGATATCCTTATATATATATATGCAGGCATATGTTTTCATGATATTTCGAGTGTCGGTATGGGACACTCAGGTTCCATGATATTGTTTGTGTCGTTGATGGACACGTGGATGATATCCACATGCATACAGGCATAAGATGTCAGATGTTTATTTATATATGTCATGCATTAACTCGATTGTTGACATATATGCATACATGGTCATCCTAGATATCATAGTATTACCTTCAGGATATAGTGACCTAGGAAATCGTTGTTTTATTCGATTTCTACTTGCTGATGTTTTCTACTCACGAGTTGGCAACTCACCCTCGTTGTGCCACAGTTCTTGCAGGTTTGACCGCTTGGGATCAGTTGCAGTATTGCTGGCAGCTTCTTACAGGGTGTTTTACTTTGGTAGGTGGGACACATGTTGGATCGTATCCACTCTCGTACTTTATATTCCGTTGTATCTAGATAAACTCCATCAAATCAAATCAGAAACTAGAGATTGTATATTGGTAGATCTAGTCAGACTTGGGTATTTTGCGAGACTTAGAGCGATGGGTTTATGATCGCTTTCTTGAGTTTTGATATCTTGCTTATTTATTTTTCTTTCTGGGTTGTGTTAGTGATGTATGCCCTAAAGGCCATTATTGTATCATACTGGTTTGTATATTAGTTAATGGAAGCTTGGGATATTCACAGTTGTATTGACAGTCTTGCTCAAAATGGTAGTATGCTACTTGGTTTGTTTCTACTTCAATATTTGCATGTGTTTCTTTTAGCTTATCGCTTATATATATTAGTATAACCCTTAGGATCTTTGCTTGATTACCAGGGTTATGATGGCAGTCACACTAGTGGGGGCTGGGTAATCTACAAGCACATCCTTATATAGGTCCCTAGTCGTAGGATTATCGAAACGGGGCATAGATACTCTGGAGTAGACTAGTGTATACGCTTCTCATCCCAGCATGGGAGATGGTTTATCCCATAGCCATTAGTACGTCTTACTGGAGATAGTATGCAGGTGCTCATTAGGTTATGAGTACACTGGATAGGACTCATCGGGAACTGTTGGTGGGTATTATACCTATTGTCGGGTAGCAGTTCCCAGATGACATAAGTACAGCTTAGTCCGTCGACTTGACACTGCTACTTCACCTCGAGTGTGTTCTCACTGTACTTTGATTACTACCCTACCATGGCTCAAAGGAGTCGTGCAAACAGGTAGTAGTTGGGTGCAGTCCCGAAGCACTTGGAGGCAGTGGCAGTTAGATAAGATTCGTCTCTCCCGGTATTAGGGGTTGATATCGCGCTGTGTTTAGGGAGACATTACACAAAGTCCCTGACCAGGGAAAGCGAGATTTACTGGTAGGTATTCCAGTAGTTTCTCAAGGTGTTCTGGGCTACACTCTGGCACGACTTATTGCGCTATTAGGGGTCCGACGATTACCTCCCCCTAGGCCCGATATGCGATACTCTTAGACGAACAGACTGGACTGTACGGAGATTGTCACATACAGGTTCAGTAGGAGTTCGGATGGGTTTGCCCATCTGCCTTCTTATCGACAGATACCTGGGTAGCCGTTATATGCAGCTAGTACCGCTTGCGGCTTGTGATTAAACCTACTGCCAGCATATTATCGAGTCTTTAGAGTCCTACACAGAGGGTTTGCCTGCATCGGGCGAAAGATATAGAGGTCGTATGGTTTTACGGCAGGGCTTCGATCACGTACGTGCACTTGTATGCGTATGATGATCGACCGGATAATACTTGTGGGCTTTGGTTTAAGACGGATCCTAGTGTTATATTGATGGATTGTTTTCATCTCATAGTATTTGTGTTTCTCGTAATATGAATGCGGGTATGTATATACGGATGGGGGTATTCTCGTAATTTCTCGAGAAGCTTCTAGAAGAAGAAAACCTAATTAAGGTTTAGATTTTTCTTTTATGAAATTAAAAACCTAATTTGGGTTGTGGAAAATGAGGGGGAGATATTTGGCAAATGGATGGTGAGTCACACTTGACAAAATAAATATTTTGAACCATGGAGATATTTGGAAAGATATTTTATCTCATCAAATATCATATGATTCATTATTCTACAGATACGTGTGAGGCTTCATTTTTTTCCAAGCTCTTTTCTTCACTTGATTTTCTTCAAGCTTCACCTTCTTCTTCAAAACCCTACAAGTCTCATGAGTTGAGAAACTTAGGGTTCCAAGAGACAAAGTATTCCATCTTCACTCTCTACATCACCTAGGACATCTAGTCTAGCAAGCTACTTGCCCTAGTTATCTCAGAGTTGAGGTTGGAGCTCAAACTATAGACTCTCGGGTGGATCGTCTTTGACTCGAGGAAGCCGACGAGGAAGCCACGATCCATAACGATCCTTGGAGCCTACGATGACGAGGAGGAAAGTGACTAAAAGACCCGAAGGACTTGGTTTCGTGAGGTATAACTTTCATCCAAATAGTTAAACTTCACACAGTATTTTGTTAGTTAGGGTTTTGCATCGATCCTGGAGTTTAAGGCCATGTTGTGAGCTTTGAAAAAACGTTTTTTTGTAAATTCCGCTTCCCCGCGGACACGTGGGGTGCGCAACATGGACTTACAGTGGTATCAGAGACTACTAAACCATAGTTAACAAGTTAGACAAAGTTTAAAACTACGAAACCGAAATAACTCCGAAACATCGCGACTAAGATCCATGTTTCTGTCAATTTTTCACGAGCCTCTAAAAATTTTATAAAAAATTGCAGAGTGATCTACTTAGTATGATATGACCACACACCAAAATTGAAGTAGTTTCACCGGAATAGGACTGGCCAAAAGCTCAAAAGAATAGGTGTCACCTTTTTTGTGGTGAAATGCTTTGAATTTTGGTCTGTGTTCTGGTTGCTTGGATCTAAAGTCTGTGGTGTTGTTTGTTTTTGCCAATTTTGGATATACTGTTATCTTTTTACTGTGGCAATACGGGGTGTTTCGAAGTCGTAGTTTTAACGTCATTTAAAGTTTCAAGTTGTGATATATGTGTTTGGAAACGTCGACTAATTGCTATACGTCGATTAGTCGGGGTTGCACATATCTGTGTTGTTGTTCTTGTGGTTTGTGTATATGAACTTATTGGATCGTCGTGGATGAATAGTCGGGGGATGTGAGATGAGGGTTTTTCATATTTTCATTCAATGTAATATTGTAAAGTGATGTAATATTATTTTGCGGGGCACATCTGGGTTGAGGTTGCAGCCACCGTTGTATATTATTTCTTTTACTGTTTTCTTCTCCTAGGATAAACCCAAGGTGGAGTGCATAAACTACCGGGTATTTTGAAGTGCCGAGTGGCCTACTCACTTTACTGATGGAGGTTGCTTCACTTCGAGTATTTGGCGAGTAGTTTGCCGCACCCGTAGGAGTCTGGGGTGGGGTTTGGCTATCCATCACGACCGTGGAATCCGTCTTTCGTTACAGGCTTAAACGAAACGTAGAATTCCTAGTATATCTAATATGTTCATCTGTGATCTGGAATGCCTATTATTGCATGAGATGAATTGTTATAATTTATATATATATATATATATATATATATATATTAGACGTTGCGTATGTTTTTCATCCACGCTAGTCCAGCCCCCGCTCTGGCGTTAATTAAGTAACTTAACGGTGTTAGACGGAGCCCGGTGGAAAATACGGATGGCATAAGCGTACGTTATATTTTCTTTTCTTTCTGTGATGATAGGTGTAAATGATGGGACTGCATTACATTAATGCAAAGCAAATAAACCAAATTTGAATCGTCGGAACAATTTTAAAACCACTCGGTTTTTTCAAAACAGCATACTTTTAAATGCGGAGCTTAAACCACTCCTTTTAAAAGCTATCAAGTTCCTTCGATTATATCAAGTTCACTACGTTCACGGTTTCGCCAAAACCAGTCGTAGCCCTCCGTCATTTCATATGAATATTCAATAGTATTCAAGCAATGTTTGTTAGCCTTAGTCAAGGCATAGTGATTGGTAGCTGCTGGGTATTCATATGTTGCATAGATAGATGCGTTGGTTTAGGACAGTCATACTATTTTGTTGGTCTTAGTCAAGGGTATGTACGGATGGGTTAAAATTAACCTGGACAATGACGGGTAGAACTTGACATGTGACTTATAATTTGTTGGCCTTAGTCAAGGTCATAAGAGCATGGGGCAAAAATCCACATTGGGAGTTTCTAAAGAAACTGAAACTTGCTAGTGCTACATAACATTTGGAGTGTGATAATGTTGGTAGGATTCCTTCAGGATTATCGCACAATGATATTTGGATCCTGATCCTATTGTGAGTATATGCTACTCCTCGGGAGATTTTTCACTTAACGATCAATAATATAAACCAAGTAGGTGTCTAGAACAGTGTTAGCGGGGCTGCGCCTTCGGGAAAAAGAGGTTATTTAACTAAGGAACTTCGCGAAAGCATCGTAAAACCTACCTCGAAGTACCGACACTAGAATGGCCGAACGGTTAAGCAAGGATTGTACGGTGAGATCAATCCTGACTAATTCTTCTTTTATGGTTTGAGGAAGGATTCGATAGACAGTGGGAGCCATCCTGTTTAGATAAATTAAAAACCAATCTAAACTTGCAAGAGCATCATACTAAGTGTTTTCTTCTCTCTCTCTCTTAATTGCAGCGACCCCGTGACCGGACATAGGTTACATCTAAATAATAAAATGACTGAATCTGACTATAATGACTGGCAAAGGTCTGTCCAGATGTCCATTACCCATGACAAGATGGGACACCTTTTTACTACTCAATCCCCCGCCGTCTCAGGTCCAGTTTTCACCATCGCGGATATTGATATCCGTAAGACATCGGAAAAGGATAGTATGAATGCCAAGTGCCTCGTGTTGGCCTCAGTAGATGGTGTAAACCATAGGCAGCACGAGATGATGGACTTAGCTTCCATCTTCCTCTATAACAAAGATTTATATGGAGAGCAATCTCTTATCACAAAATATGAGACCTCGAAAGAATTGCTTCAAGCGAGGTTGGCTATCGGGTCATCTGTAGAGGACAACGTCCTTACGATGACTAGCTATATAGATGAGCTCACGGACCTGGAGACCAAGTTGAAGAATGGGTCATGTGCTGACTTGATTCTACAGTCCCTACCTTCTACTTATGCCTAAGGGAAGAGAGTTATACTTCCAGATGAGGGCATCCTGAAAGAAACTAGGGTGACACCCGCTCAGCTTATTGAGGAATCTTCCTCTTCTGAATCCAAGGCGGAATCCAAGAGTGAGAAGAAGAAGACCTCCACAAAGCCGATAGGCAGTGTCAGTAAGGCAGAGGGACAGGGAATGGCAAAAGTTTCAGGGCTGACAGTGGGGAAGGAGGAATGTTCCTATTGTCACAGGAAAGGGCATTGGCAGAGGGATTGCAGGGCTTTGAAAGCCAGGATCCAGGATCCGAAGTATGTTGTGGCTTTGACTTCGGGTGTGTTTGTAATAGAAAACTGTATGTCAATTAACTCTACTTCCTGGGTACTAGATACCAGATCAGGATCTCATATCTGTAATTCATTACAGGCTTTGAGAAACCATATTGTTATCAAGATAGGTGATATGACTCTCAGGGTTGCTAACGGAATAAGCGTGGACGCTAAATCCGTAGGGGAATATCACCTTGGATTGAAAAGTGGGCAGATATTGATTCTATGTAACTGTTTGTATGTACCTAGTCTAGCTTGTAATATCATATCTATATCCTTACTTTCTAAGTAAGGATATAATTTTACATTTGTAAGTGATGTGGTCTACATCCACCGAAATCAATTTTTGATTCGGTCAAGTACATTAGATAACGGTATATACGTATTAAATCAAGCTTAGGTTTTCAGTGTCCAGAACACACTTAAAAGAAATTCTCCGGAACTAAATCAGGCTTTTTTATGGCATTGTAGACTGGGTCACATCAATGAAATACGGTTGACGAAGTTACATAGAGAGGTATATTTGGATCCGTTCGAATATCAGTCTTATGCAACTTGTCAATCTTGTCTCATGGGAAAGATGACAAAAACTCCGTTCACCGGACACGGAGTAAGAGCGAGCGAGCTCTTAGGACTCATACACAGCGATGTGTGTGGTCCAATTTCTACACATGTGCAAAGTGGTTATTCTTACTTCATTACTTTTACGGATGATTTCTCTAGGTATGGACATGTTTTCTTGATGAGGCATAAATCCGAGGTCTTTGAGAAATTCCGGGAATATAAGAATGAAGTGGAAAAACAAACAGGCAAAAGTATCAAGACACTAAGATCTGATCGAGGTGGTGAATACTTGAGTGCCGAGTTCCTGGATTACCTAAAAGAGAATGGAATTCTCTCTCAGCTTACTCCTCCATACACACCACAACACAATGGTGTATCGGAAAGACGGAACAGAAACCTATTGGAAATGGTTCGTTCAATGATGAGTAAGGATGAGGTTCCGCGATCCTTCTGGGCATATGCACTAGAATCAGCTGCATATCTTTTGAACCAGGTTCCTACTAAGTCAGTGCCTACAACACCATATCAGATGTGGAGTGGGAAGAAACCCTGTCTTAAACACTTTTAAGACATGGAGATGTCCAGCTTTTGTCAAAAAGCAGCATGCGGACAAGCTCGAGGCATGCTCAGTACAGTGTAAGTTTGTGGGATACCCAAAAAACTCCAAGGGGTATTTTTTCTATTACGCAGAGGAGCAAAAGGTCTTTGTTTCTCGTCATGCCCGCTTCTTGGAAATTGAATTTTTAGAAAATCAGATAAGTGGGAGCGCAATAGAACTGGAAGAAATTCCAGAACCACAAGCTATTACTGAAATCATGGTAGAACCAGAGATTTCAAAAGAACCGAACGTCCTCGCGCCACTCCGCAGAAGTAGTAGGTAGTCTCATCCACCCGAGAGATACTACGGTTTTCTCATAGACGGGGATCTAGAGGATTGCATCATTGACAATGATGAGCCTACTAGCTTCCAGCAAGCCATTCAGAGCGGCGACTCGGTAAAATGGCTGGATGCAAGGCGGACCGAAATGAAGTCCATGTACACCAACAATATTTGGACTTTGGACATTGCTCCAGAAAGGGTAAAACCCGTAGGCTGCAAATGGAACTTCAGAAAGAAGATTGGTGTAGATAGACAGGTTGAAACCTATAAGTCTAGACTTGTTGCAAAGGGTTTTCGTCAAAGACCTGGTTTAGACTATGATGAAACCTTTTCTACAGTGTCTATGCACAAATCCATTCGGATCCTTCTTGCCATTGCTGCCTTCCACGATTATGAGATCTGGCAGATGGACGTAAAGACGGCTTTTCTAAATGGTAATTTGGAAGAGTGCGTCTATATGGATCAGCCAGAGGGTTTCATTCATAGTGGGAGCAGCCGTAAAGTGTGCAAGTTGCTTAAGTCCATTAATGGACTAAAGCAGGCATCGCGAAGTTGGAACATCTGTTTTGATGAGACGGTCAAAGAATTCGACTTTATTAAAAATCCAGATGAACCATGCATTTACAGTAAGATTGTAGAGAGAACTGTGGTATTCCTCATCTTGTACATGGATGATTTTCTCTTAATAGGAAATGACATTCCTATGTTACAGTCAGTCAAAGGATTCTTGTCACAGAGGTTCTCCATGAAGGACCTGGGTGATGCCTCCTACATTCTGGGGATCCAGATCTATCGTGATAGATCTAAACAGATAGTCGGACTTTCACAGTCAATGTACATCGACACCATACTGAAAAGATTCAGTATGGAAGATTCAAAACATGGTAATCTACCGGCTTGTCACGGAATCACCCTCTCCAAAGAGATGTCTCCAAAGTCTGATTTGGAAAGGGCCCGCATGTCAACTATACCCTACGCATCGGCGGTAGGCTCTATAATGTATGAAATATTGTGTACCAGACCAGATGTAGCATATGCATTTAGCGTTGTAAGCCGGTATCAGTCAAACCCAGGGGAGAAGCACTAGATAGCAGTAAAGAACATTCTCAAGTACCTGAGAAGGACTAAGGAGTTGTTCTTAGTATATGGCGGAAAAGACCTCCAGATCGAGGCCTTTGCTGACTCCATCTTCTATAGTGACAAGGATGACTCTAAGTCCATGACAGGTTATGTCTTTACCCTCAATGGAGGAGCGGTCTGTTGGAAGAGCTCCAAGCAGGACACCGTTACTGACTCGACAATGGAAGCGGAGTACATAGCTGCTTGCGATGCCGCAAAAGAAGCTGTCTGGATGAAGAAATTCCTCACAGAACTTCAGTTGGTTCCGACCATTGTTGATCCAATACCTCTATATTGTGACAACAACGGCGCTATAGCTTTAGTGAAGGAACCCACGTCCCATCAGAAGTCTAGACACATTTGAAGGCGGTACCACCTGATCAGGGAGATCGTAGATTGCCGGAAGATCGAGGTGAGGAGAGTAGATACGGAGAATAACACTGCAGATCCACTCATGAAGGCCATCCTTCAAAAACAGTTCGAGAGGCCGATCGAGATGATAGTTCTGCGATACGCCTGTACAGGGCCCTAGTGGAAGTGGGAGATTGTTAGTGATGTATGCCCTAGAAGCCATTATTGTATCATACTAGTTTGTATATTACTTAATAGAAGCTTGGGATATTCACAGTTTTATTGACAGTCTTGCTCAAAATGGTAGTATGCTACTTGGTTTGTTTCTACTTTAATATGTGCATATGTTTCTTTTAGCATATCGCTTATACATATTAGTAGAGCCCTTAGGATCTTTGCTTGATTACCAGTGTTGTGATGGCAGTCACACTAGTGGGGGCTAGGTAATCTACAAGCACATCCTTATACAGGTCCCTAGTCATAGAATTATCGAGACGGGGCATCAATACTCCGGAGTAGACTAGTGTATACGCTTCTTATCCCAGCAGGGGGATGGTCTATCCCACAGCCATTAGTACGTCGTACTGGAGATAGTATGCAGGTGCTCATTAGGTTATGAGTACACTGGACAAGACTCATCGGGAACTGTTGGTGGGTATTATACCTATCGTCGGGTAGCAGTTCTCAGGTGACATGAGTACAGCTTAGTCCGTCGACTTGACACAGCTACTTCTCCTCAGGTGTGTTCCTACTGTACTTTGATTACTACCCTACCACGGCTCAAAGGAGTCGTGCAAACAGGTAGTAGTTGGGTGCAGTCCCGAAGCACTTGGAGGCAATAGCGGTTAGATAGGATTCGTCTCTCCCGGTATTGGGGGTTGATATCGTGTTGTGTTTAGGGAGCCATTACACAAAGCCCTTGGCCAGGGCAAGCGAGATTTACTGGTAGGTATTCCATTAGTTTCTCAAGGTGTTCTGGGCTACACTCCAGCATGACTTATTGCGCTATTAGGGGTCTGACGATTACCGCCCCCTAGGCCCGATATGCGATACTCTTAGACAAACAGACCGGACTGTACGGAGATTGTCACATGCAGGCTCAGTAGGAGTTCGGATAGGTTTGCTCATCGGCCTTCTTATCGACAGATATCTGGGTAGCCGTTATGTGCAGCTAGTAACGCTTGCGGCTTGTGGTTAAACCCACTGCCAGCGTACTGTCGAGTCTTCAGAGTCCCACACAGAGGGTTTCCCTACATCGGGCGAAAGATGTAGAGGTCGTATGGTTTTATGGCAGGGCTTCGATCACGTACGTTCACTTGTGCGAGTATAATGATCGGGCAGATAATACTAGAGGGCTTTGGTTAAAACGGGATCCTAGTGTTATATTGATGGATTGGTTTCGTCTCATAGTATTTGTGTTTCTCGGAATACGAATGCGAGTATGTATATACGAATGGGGGCGTTCTCATAATTTCTGGAGAAGCTTCTAGAAGAAGAAAACCTAATTAGGGTTTTGATTTTTCTTTTTTGAAATTAAAAACCTAATTTGGGTGGTGGAAAATGAGGTGGAGATATTTGGAAAATGGATGGTGAGTCACACTTGACAAAATAGATATTTTGAACCATGGAGATATTTGGAGAGATATTTTATCTTATCGAATATCATATGATTTATTATTCTACAGATACATGTGAGGATTCATTTTTTCCAAGCTATTTTCTTCACTTGATTTTCTTCAAGCTTCACCTTCTTCTTCAAAACCCTAGAAGTCTCATGAGTTGAGAAACTTAGGGTTCCAAGAGACAAAGTATTCCATCTTCACTCTCTACATCACCTAGGTCATCTGGTCTAGCAAGCTACTTGCCCTAGTTACCTCCGAGTTAAGGTTGGAGCTCGGACTATAGACTCTCGGGTACATCGTCTTTGATTCGAGGAAGCCGACGAAGAAGCCACGATCCGTAACGATCCTTGGAGCCTACGATGACGAGGAGGACAACGACTAAAAGACCCGAAGGACTTGGTTTCGTGAGGTATAACTTTCATCCGAATAGTTAAACTTCATACAGTATTTTGTTAGATAGGGTTTAGCATCGATCCTGGAGTTTAACTCTATGTTGCGAGCTTTGTAAAATCGTTTTTTGTAAATTCCGCCTCCCCGCGGATACGTGGGGTGCGCGACATGGACTTACAGGTTGATTTTCGCCATTGGGTGTCGTATATATGTTATTTCGTGGTTGTGATTCCGCCTGTTTACGAAAAGCTAGCTCCCACTCAGGGATGCTTATATATTGTTTTGTATGGTTTTAGACCAAAATATACAAGGGAGGTGCTACCTAAATTTTTAAAGATGAAACATGTTTTCAACTATAGTATAATCCACTTGCATTTTCATGTTTCATTAGTTATTCATTCAAAGAAAAACATGATTCATTATACCTTTATTTCGAAACTGCACCCCCACTATTTTCCGCAAAAAGGTTTAGATTTTCTGGACTTCGGCTTACTTGATTTACGTTGCGTAATTTAAGTGTCGGTCATATGCTAAATTTTGGGTCGTGACAAAGTTGGTATCAGAGTGTTAGGTTTAACCTTGGTTTGAGTCTGGGTTTGACTATACGAAGTCTAGGTCGTATATATTTCGGAACCTAGGCTTGACCTTACGGAACTTAGACTTGACAAGGGGGTATTAGACCCGAACTTTCATTTCATAGGTTGACCTTGATTGATAGAGTACGTAGCTTGAGTAGAGTGACGTATCGTACGTATATTCCGCGGCATATTTACGATATGATAAGAAACCTTAGGATGTACTTATCTTGAGATCTGTGATATTATTCGTTCCTATGATCATATATCCATTTAGGATCTGTTGATTTCTTTCGTTCATTTTATCTATCTTTATCGATACCTGCTTAAGGTTCCTGTCACCATAGTTTGAGCGCAGATTGAGCAGCTGCTAGTGTTGCGGTCAGGGCGAGCTCGTCACGGACGAGGACTGACCATGATATTGTTTTCTGGTGACACCGGAATGTGTAGGTATAGTATTGTGTTGTGATCTATCGTTTAAGGCGAGTGTTCGGTTTTGCACCGGATGATCGGGCCATTGATAGAGGCTGCTAAATTGAGAGGACTGTTGATGTACAGCCTACCTCCGAGATCGTGATGTTGTCTACCGTGCAGACAGATGACCCAGCTATTGCTGAGATTGATGGGATGTCATTTCCAGAGTCTATGAGCTAAAACCACTGGAGCTTTCAGACAGAGATGTGACAGAAGATAGCTAGTCTATCTTGAGTTGAGCGACTGATATGATTCGTCAGATTTGATGTGCCGATGCAGGCTCAGTTGAGTTGAAGAATTCCAGTTGAAGGATCTTACATGGATCTAGAGTAGATCGATCAAGAGAGGACGTTGTTCATTGGATACTCCGATGTGAGATCGGTAAGTTGACCAGTTTCGAATAGAAGGACCTCACCAGATGCGTTGTGAGTTGATCAAGAATGGATCCTCAGATGAATTGGATGAGTTCCT
Source organism: Agapanthus africanus (assembly GCA_030015575.1). Lineage (NCBI taxonomy): Eukaryota > Viridiplantae > Streptophyta > Magnoliopsida > Asparagales > Amaryllidaceae > Agapanthus > Agapanthus africanus. The sequence continues at coordinate 816,001,795 of JASDDO010000024.1, forward strand.
GAGGACGTGTTCGGCTAGATATCTTCCACAGAGTGATGAAGATACCGAGTTCGTAATTTCGAGTCCGTGTGAGAGACCCCGGATTGACCGTAACCGAGGATGAATTGCAATATGCAGACAGAAAGAGATGACGTCGAAGTGAATGATAATAAAGACTAGTGGAACAAGAGGTTCGTGCGAGATGTTAACAAGCGGTTGTTACTCTCCGTTGATGCCAGGGGATTGATATGTGTGCAAAAGCGTTAGATACAGCCAAATTCCAGATGAAAGTCGTGCTGAGGATGTAGCTGTCCAGTTATGAGAAAAGAGTTACGCAAGAGTGCCAACCTTTGTATAGTTCGGCATAGGTGAGATCGGAAGAAACCATGAGCAGGTTCTTTCCAAGACACCGCAATAACAAATATTTGCCCCCAGGATCAATTATATCATGTGTATTCAGAGGGCCAGATGCCGCCGTCAATAATGTGCCGTTGAGGGTAGTCATGTTGATTGGCCAAACGGTGATCAAAGGAGATCCAGAGCGGGATTGTTCCGTTAGTACACCTAACCGGGTCGATGAGCAGAAAGATCATGAGATTTGAATCCACAGAGAAACGAGGACCCTGAGATCGAAGACGCCATACTGTGAGCAGGAGGCAAGTAGATGATCTTACTCTGCTAGCTTGGGCATACTGGTATTTTTCAACATTGTAGCAGATGTACCTCAATGTCATTTTATTGTGATTGCATTTTGTGATCCGAGTATCACACTTTTGTCGCTTGGACTTGAGTTTCGATAATTGGGTTTCGTGATTATGTTTTTGTGCACCATGGCTGCACCTACTGGAGATTTATATTTTGGTGCACAGTTATTGCACTTGATTTATGTTTTATATACTGCTACATTGGTTTATTATTTGTGCATATCTATTGCACTTGGTATCGATTTATGCCTTCGTTGCACGTATTTAGAGTTTCGTGGATTCAATATTGTCGATTGATTTCGTGCATGTTGTATGCACTTGCCTTTACTTATGCACTCGGTATAGCTTATATGTGCTTGCAGTGCATTGGGATGGATTTTTTGCACGCAGTTGCACACGTTTATGATTCTATACACCTTGTATACTCGGTGTTGTTTTTTTAGAGCATTTGAGATATTGATGAGTTTTCGTGCATTGGTTACACCAGATTTGTATTTAGTGCAATTATTGCACCAGATTTATGTTTTCGTGCGCGCCTACACTTGATGTTCGTTATCGTGCATACTATTTAGCAACAGATTTATGTTTTTTAGAGCATTTGAGATATTGATGACCTTTCTCATATGATTCAGCACCTGACCATTTAGCTTGGACGCGATCTTTTCGTTCACCAGCAGCAATTTGTGTTGGTGGCTCGGCAAGTGGAGAAACTTCAGTCAAGGGTCTTGCCATCTGTGGAGGGTTTTCTTGGACATAGCCGTATAGTGAGGTGATCACTTGGGAGGCTGCGAGCGAGATTTGGGAGTTTTGTACTCTTTTCTTTGGAGGTGCGCTTAGTGAGAATTTTAAATTCGGGGACGAATTTTTATAAAGGGGGAGATTGTAACGTTTTAGAAATCGTTATGTAAATTTTTCCATTTTAGGGTAAAATTGTCGGTATTTTCAGTTTTAACCCGACTGTGATCAAACGACTATATAGACTTTCCAGCACCTAGTTTAGCTAAAATAAAGCTAGTGCGCAAGCTTTGGGGGTATATGGGATGTTTTGGTTCAATTTGAATTTTTCCCTATTTTAATATTATTTTAATGTGGTATTTGCATATTGGGAAATTTCCTTCTTCAAAAATTATTGCAAGCAAGTTAAGTTTGAGTAGATTAAACCTTCACATAATATCTAGATATTTGTTTGGAAATTAGAATTTAAGATTAAAGAAAAAGAAAAGAATCAATGAGGTGTATGCATGTGTGTGTGAATGCATTTATGTGCATTTATCATGAGAAATAGCTAGGAAACTCCACACGCCTCTCCATCCTTCTCACTTGGCCGAGATCCCTCTTCCCCCTTCTGCTCTTGATCATTTCCCTTCCATTTTTGCATAATCCTAGCACACTAAATCTCCAAAATTCCATTTTAATCTCACAAAATACCCCAAGTCTTGAATTAGCATCTTGGAGCTAGGGAAGCTTGGATCTTGGGAGCTAGCTTTGATAGGTATAATACCTAATCTGTTAATTAAGAGTTTTTTTTATGGGTAGCTCGTTGGTTGTACCGTAGAGCACTTAAAGTAATCGATTAGTGAAATATCGTATTTTTGGTGTCTTTATGAACCTCTGAGAACTGCTGTGACCTAGAAATTTTAGTGAGTGACCAACCAAAATTGTAGTGATGTACTAGTGACCCTGGAGCACCATCTGAGACACGAGCACCACCCCACCGGCCATGGCCGGTGACTCAAGGCGAAATTCCGGCGACGCCGGCTATTGAGGGAAGTGTTGGGGTTAGGTTTTTGTGGGTAGTTGTCTGCTGTGGTTTATGGGTGTTTGGTACTGTTTACTTTTTTAGTATTTACAGTATGCAAAATCTGGGATCGTTTTCCTATAATCTAGTATTTTGTGTCCGCGCGATACGTTATACGACACGGATCGTGCACTTTGTGTGATTTTTCTCTTAGGTTGTTTTCGTCGTGTCGCTACACACGATAGCCACAATACGAACATTTGAGAGTATGTTTTGTGAGGTTGTGTCCGTTAAATATAGTGTGTGCGTGTTTTGGGTCTATTATTAATATATACTTGCTTTACTGTTTTATGTGGTAGGTTCGCAGGAGGGGACTTCGGACACTGCTACAAGGGGAAAACAAGTGGTTGGCTTCACTTAGCCAGGAGCGTTGGTGAGTAGATTTAACATCTACAGGGAAATCGCTCGTATGGCGTTATGCGTCTGGGCTAGAAATGTTATGTTTTGTCGCATATTCTATTGCATATATAGAGTTGCGCATACACATTACTACTTGGTTATTGTTGTGCTTGGACTCGTATCCTTGGGACACTGCACTGTTATTGACGGCTTACGTTCACGAGCACTGATTGTATGCCATACACACCGTCAATAATTGCCAAGACACGCACAACACCCTTATAGTTATGATATTGTTGGTTAGGGATATTGAGACATTGATTCATATTTCTTTGTGCATATAACATATAGCATACCTGTATACCTACATGCTTACACATATGCCTTGACATGTTTACATGCTAGTTACCCATATACCTATAGGATAGTGTACCATTAGTGATAGGTATATACACATATGAGACATAGCTACATGTACATTTGGCATACATACATACATATACCTGGAGGGTATTATGGATAAGCATAGAGACATACCTTGCTACCGATATTTTTACATCATACATACTTACATATGGACATACATATCTTGCTATACCGACATGGTTACGTATACCTTGTTATAGCTAGATGTTCACCTGTATATGATGTTGCATCTGATTTCGGAAAAATCAGGAGTCGCATGACATATATTTAATAACTTGTTGCAGTTAAATAGCGGTTTTCCTTTATATGCTCATATTACTGTTTCATGCTGCATATGTTATATTCTTGGATTTCATATGATGTTCTCTGATATTGTTACTCCTAAGTATATATAACAGTGGAGTGGGACGCTGTTATATATGCATATATGTATATATTAGTGGAGTGAGACGCTAATATATATGTATTGATTCATGCAGTTATACTTATTCATTACTTGATGTTTTCTGGATTTGAGGACCGTGGTTGTTTCATGAAATTGTGCATTATTTGAAAAACTCGATTTTTCTTGATATGATATTTCTACAGCCACCATGAGTTTTATCGGTTCTGATTATATACCCGATTCGAGGAGCGATAGGCACCGTCTGCGGGTACATGGTGGGGCCCGGAAGCACCCCGGGGCAAGAAGATTGATGGACTTTGCCGATTGAGCCTGGCAGGGGAACCATACACTCCGGTGACATTACCAGTGACTCGGCGGTTATCGTGGGGATGCTGACGGGAGTCATGTACGTATGGATACGTCGAGAGACGAGGGTCAGAGCTAGGCACTAGGGCTTTTCGGTATAGCATATGATACGTACCTATCAGGGGGCCAGTCGTGATGACTGCACCTGATAGATCAGTATTTCGGTGTCGATGCTTGACACTTGTTTCATGATGTTTTGGGTGTTGATGTTAGATACTCACCTTATATGAAACTTACTTGATACTGATATTGTACACACAGGTTATGTGGGATATACTGATATTGTACACACAAGATATGTGGGATATACTGATATTGTACATATATGATATGTGAAATCTACTTGATGTTGGACATTCAGGATATATGAGATTTACATGATATGAGAGCCAATTTGGGGGATGATTTGTGGAAATTGGGAAATTGATTGTCTTGTTAGATTTTGGTCCTACCACGAGGTTAGGATTTCCGTGGAAATGATATGTTTTATTCCATACTCCACATTTATTGTTTATGCACTGCATCATGTATAAATTGTACCTGATAGAGTACTTTCCATGACTGTAGCATTTACATATTATTATATACATTGTTTCATGTATTATTTGTATCTGATAGAGTACTTTACATGATTATTGCATACCGATTGTCATATTATTGCTTCATGTATTAGTAGTACCTGCTAGCATACCTTTCATGACTGATGCATTACATATGACTATTCATTGCTATTAGATACTTATGTTAGATTCGTATTGTACGTGCATACTCGCGATTACCTGCATATGTTATTTACTATTCACGAGTTGGAAACTCACCCCCGTTGTGTCACAGTGTTTTGCAGGTGTTCCTCAGGATAGTCAGAGGCAGAGCTATTTCCATCCATCGTATCATCTTTTGCTGGGGATACCGCTTTGACTGACAGGGTGCATTTTTGCTTAGGTAGGTTTTGCGGTTATCCGATGTTGCCTGTTGTATATTCGTTGTATCCTATACTCTCCATCTACCATTATCTTGTATGACTTAGAGACTTGATGTGAAGACGATATTGTATATTATTTTGTGACTTGGAGGTTTTTATGCAGTTTTATTTATATCGTCTCTTTCTTCGCTACGGCGTCGTATATCTGTTGTGGTGATTGTTTTCCGCCGTTGGGCATGGATTTTGCTCCCATTTGGGATGCTTTTACTTATATATTATGTTGTACCCATTTTTGGGGGCTTGTTTTTCAAAGGAGGTGCTGTCAAAATTTTAAAGGAAGAAAAGTTGTACTTTAAAGAATTTGAGTTAAGATTTCAAAGGTTTTGAAAATGCTATTATCACTTTCTTACTACTTTTGACGATTTAGATTGCTGGGTTTTCGGCTTACTTAAATTGCGTTACGCCTGTAGACGTTACGTAATTTAAGTGCCATCACGTGCCATTTCGGGTCATGACAAAGTTGGTATCAGAGCGCTAGGTTTTACCTTTCGGAGTGTAGGATGACCTTGGTATGATGGAGTAGGTAGCTTAAGCAGAGTAACGTAGTGTGTGTATGTCCACGGCATACTCATGACGCGGTACTCCGCCTAAAGTGACCTAAGTACTAATTGCTTGAAATTCCTTCCTTGATGATAAATATCCTTATGATTCGATTTCTGTGTTCTTATCGAATCTTATCTACATTTATAGCCTTGCCGCCGATGACTATAGGGACTCAGAATGATGCAGCGAGGGCCAGGGTCAGGATTGACTCGGGTAGGACGAGGACTGACCAGGATGGCACGCTCGTTGCACATGAGAAGACGGATCCGCCTTCGACAGATAGTATCGCTAGGCTTGTGGCAGAGATGCAGGACTTGCGCCAGACGATGAGTTCATTGGTTGAGGCCATTCGAGCGCAGTGACAGGAGGTTGTCACCCCTGTTACCCCGTTGTTCCTTGCGGTCAGTACACAGTATTCCGTCACCTACATAGCACCAGTGGATGCAGCCATAGTTGACGATACACGTCTTCCTGAGACTTTGGGAGTTCCGGAACCATGGAGGACCCGTACAGGTGTACCAGCCCAGAGACAGAGGCTTAGGCGTCGAGACAGATTTCGTGACCGTCGCGGGAGCAGCAGAGGGTTGGGACGAGGACAGTCGTTCAGCTCTCATCCCCAGGAGTGTCAGCAGCCATCGTATGGATGTTTTCGATGCAGGAGCCTTCATCACCACATCAGGGATTGTTCCTTGGTAACGCGTTAGACCCATGTTCAGAGAGGTCGTGGTCGCGGAGGGTTGGTTCCAAGAGAACGGTTTGGCAGAGGAAGTGTTCTGACAGTTCCGGGTAGGAGGCAGACACGAGAGTTTGCTTCTACTCATCGGGACGCACAGGCGTCCAATGCTGAGTTTTCAGGTATTCTAAATCTGCATGTTCGTTTGTTTCATAGGTTTGTTTTTAGTAGGGATCTATGCACTCGTTTGTTTTACACACGTTGTGCTGTGTTGGGACGAGAGTCGTGTTAGGTAGATCAGCCGTTTTTGGTGTTAACTTCTGTCGGCGATTCTTTTGTTGCGCGACACGTATTTCAGTCGCTTGCTAATCGGATAGGAGATAGAGATTCGTCCGTCACTGTGATCCTTCTAGAGATGCTGGATTGGACGTTCTTCTGGGCACAGACTGGTTAAATACGTGCTAGGCGTCTGTGGACTGCCGCGAGAAAACAGTCAGGTTTTGTTTTCCCGGCGAGTCAGTTCTTGTTGTGCAGAGGGACAGTTGTGCCGCCTCTCACAGCTTGAATTCAGCCTTTTCGCTAGTCGACTTTTAAGGAGAGGATGTCGTGGATTCTTGGCGTTCATTTGGGATACCGGAGCTACAGTGGGTTTGTTGGACCGGGTTCTTTCGTGCGAGAGTTTTCCGACGTTGTTCCAGATGAGCCAGCGAAGCTTAGGGAGGTTAAGGATCAGCTGCAGAGTTGTTTGTTGGGGGACTTGTGCGTCCGAGTGTTTTGCATTAGGGGAGCTCCTATTTCTGTTCGTCAAGGAGAAGGACGAAAGTTGAGGATGTGTATTGATTGATCGTCAATTGAACCGGCTTACGGTGTGGATAGGTATCTTTTACCTCGCATTGACGATTTCTTCGATCAGCTCTCGATGTGAGAGACATTTTCTAAGTTTGTTTGGGATCAGGTCATCATTGTTGCGGGTTCGGAGTGATGACATTCCGAAGACTGCTTGTGCGTGCTATGGGCTTTATGTGTTTTGGTGGTGTCGTTAGACTCACCAGTGCCCTAGCAGCATTTGTGATATGATGAACCAGATTTCTTCAGGACGTTCCTCGACCAGTTATAGTTGTGTTATTGACGACATTCTGGTCTATTCTAATGCGTCTTGAGGAACAGGAGCAGTACTTGAGGATTTGTTTTGCAGATACTGGGAGAGCACTAGCGGTTTGCTAAATTCTCGGAGTGTTCCTTCAGGCTTGTTTGTGTTGACTCCTAGGTCTTGTATTACGGGAGACGGTTTTTGTATGGTTCCGAGGAAGATCAAGGCCGTACAGTTTAGGCCCAGACTTGTGTGCAGGATGGAGGTCCGCAGATTTTTGGGCTTAGCAGGTTTTTACCGCCGTTTCGTGCAGGATTGCAAGTGTAGTGCTGCACCGTTGACTGGACTGACCAGGAAGGAGTTCTGTTCTATGGACTAAGGCTCGTGTGCGGAGTTTCGGCAGTTGGAGATTCGGTTGACAACTGCACCGGTTCTTTCTTTGCTTTCTGGTTTGGGCGACTTTGATGTTTAACTGTGATGTTTCGCGAGTGGGGCTCGATTTTACGCTGATGCGGCATTATAAAGTTATCGCTTTTGCTTCCCTACATTTGGAGAAAGTACTAGCAGGATATCCCACTCATGATCTGGAGATGGCCGCAGTGGTCGTGCGTTGGAGATTTGGAGACACTACTTGTTCGGAGAGTCGTGTCAGATTTTCACGGACCACCAGAGCTTAATGTACATCTTCCTGCAGCGGGTTTTGATTGTTGAGACGGCGCCGTTGGATGGAACTTGTGGAGGATTGTGTTTGTGAGATCCTTTGGTTACCCGTGGCAAGGCGATTGTGGTAGCTGATGCTTGAGTCGTAGGCCCGGGGTTAGCTTGTTCCAGTTGTGCGCAGTTCAGAGACAGTCTTCTGCAGATTTACAGTTCTTATGCGATCGTAGAGTACAGCATAGGTTCACCTCTACTGAGGGGACAGCTTGCTCATGTCCGCGCCCGTCCACTTTTCCTTAATCGTTTTCGTGAGGCACTGCCCACCGATGCTCGTTATCAGTGATACTTGAGCATGTTCGGCAGGGTAAAGATTCGGAGTCCTTGATTGGTGACCAAGGTGTGCAACGTTTAGGGACGCATTTTTGTACCGTTACTGGTAGGTAGAGATACGAAATCTTAGAGCAGGCACATCAGTCAGCTTTCTGTGTTCATTCAAGTCCACCAATATGTGACGTGACTTGTGAGATAGTTACGGGTGAGCAAGGATTGAAGAGTGAAGTATCGGATTTCGTTCAAGGTGTATGTCTTGTGGTGAGCTTAGTTTTAGCATTGAGACCGGCTGGAGAGTTGCAATTTTTTAAACCGTTCCGGAAAAGGAATAGGAGCAGATCTCCATGATTTTTTTTTCTCGTTGTGGTGTCTACCCAGGTCTAGACAGGGTGTGACTCCATTCGGGTGTTTGTGGTCTGGTTATACTCGGTTTGCTCAGTTGTTCTTGTTAAGTTATGCGTTTGCACGGAGTTCCTTCATGCGTTGTATCTAAATAAGGCACCCTATTCGCTTGCCGTCTTGAGCAGGAACTTCAGGAAGCCTTAGGTACTGATTAAGCTTTAGCTCTGTTTTTCCATCCGCAGGATGATGGTTTTGTGAGAGCGGGCTATACCGACTCTGGAGGATATGCTTGTGCATACGTGCTATTTGTTGTCTACAGTTGGGATCGTCACTTGCCATTGTTAGGATTCTTCTTCGGTAGCAGTTATCAGGAAGCATTCCAATTGGCAACCTTTAGGTTTTGTTGTTAGGTCGTGTCGATTGTCATTCTGTTTTTCTGACTCTGCATAAATAGGATTTTGGACCCTAACTAGTCTAGAGACTTCGGAAATGATCCCAGTTGGTTCAGGTCAGGATGATGACAGTCCTGTGCGGACAGAGGTCTATGCCGACCATGGTGGTCGCAGGCTTGAGTTCACAATGAGAGATCATGTATTCATATGGTTTTTCCGATGAATGACGTATTGAGTTTTAGGAAGCTTACCTCAGAATTGTAGGTCCTTTGAGATCCTTTTAGCGAGTTAGTTCCGTTGCCTATAACTTGGCACTTCCGCCCAGATTATTGAGTTTTCACCCCGTATTCCTTGTGTCATTACTTTGCAAATACATTCATGACCTTTCTCACATGATTTAGCACCAGACCATTTATCTTGGACACGATCTTTTCGTTCACCGGCAGCCATTTGTGTTAGTGGCTCGGCAGGTGGAAAAACTTCGGTCAAGGGTCTTGCCATCTGTGGAGGGTTTTCTTGGACAAAGCCGTATAGTGAGGTGATCACTTGGGAGGCTGCGAGCAAGATTTGGGAGTTTTGTACTCTTTTCTTTGGAGGTGCGCTTAGTGATAATTTTAAATGCGGGGACGAATTTTTATAAGGGGGGAGATTTTAACGTTTTAGAAATCATTATGCAAATTTTTCCATTTTAGTGTAAAATTGTCGGTATTTTCAGTTTTAACCCGACTGTGATCAAACGACCATATAGACTTGCCAGCACCTAGTTTAGCTAAAATAAAGCTAGTGCACAAGCTTTGGAGGTATATGGGACGTTTTGGTTCAATTTGAATTTTTTCCTATTTTAATATTATTTTAATGTGGTATTTGCATATTGGGAAATTTCCTTCTTCAAAAACTATTGCAAGCAAGTTAAGTTTGAGTAGATTAAACCTTCACATAATATCTAGATATTTGTTTGGAAATTAGAATTTAAGATTAAAGAAAAAGAAAAGAATCAATGAGGTGCATGCATGTGTGTGTGAATGCATTTATGTGCATTTATCATGAGAAATAGCTAGGAAACTCCACACAACTCTCCATCCTTCTCACTTGGCCGAGATCCCTCTTCCCCCTTCTGCTCTTGATCATTTCCCTTCCATTTTTGCATAATCCTAGCACACTAAATCTCCAAAATTCTATTTTAATCTCACAAAATACCCCAAGTCTTGAATTAGCATCTTGGAGCTAGGAAAACTTGGATCTTGGGAGCTATCTTTGATAGGTATAATCCCTAATCTGTTAATTAAGAGTTTTTTTTATAGGTAGCTCGTTGGTTGTAGCGTAGAGCACTTAAAGTAATCGATTAGTGAAATATTGTATTTTTGGTGTCTTTTTGAACCTTTGAGAACTGCTGTGACCTAGAAATTTTAGTGAGTGACCAAACAAAATTGTAGTGATATACTAGTGATCCTGGAGCACTACCTGAGACACGAGCATCACCCCACCGGCCATAGCCGGCGACTCAAGGCGAAATTCCGGCGACGCCGGCTATTGAGGGAAGTGTTGGGGTTTGGTTTTTGTAGGCAGTTGTCTGCTGTGGTTATGGGTATTTGGTACTGTTTACTTTTTTAGTATTTACAGTATGCAAAATCTGGAATCGTTTTCCTATAATCCAGTGTTTTGTGTCCGCGGGATACATTATACGACACGGATCGTGCACTTTGTGTGATTTTTCTCTTAGGTTGTTTTCGTCGTGTCGCTACACACGATAGCCACAATACGAACACTTGAGAGTGTGTTTTGTGTGGTTGTGTCGGTTAAATATAGTGTGTGCGTATTTTGGGTCTATTATTAATATATACTTGCTTTATTGTTTTAATGTGGTAGGTTCGCAGGCGGGGACTTCGGACACTGCTACAAGGGGAAAATAAGAGGTTGGCTTCACTTAGCCAGGAGCGTTGGTGAGTAGATTTAACATCTACAAGGGAATCGCCCGTATGGCGTTTTGCGTCTGGGCTAGAAATGTTATGTTTTGTCGCATATTTTATTGCATATATAGAGTTGCGCATACACATTAGTACGTGGTTATTGTTGTGCTTGGACTAGTATCCTTGGGACACTGCACTGTTATTGACGGCTTATGTTGCACGAGCACTGATTGTATGCCACACACACCGTCAATAATTGCCAAGGCACGCACAACACCCTTATAGTTATGATATTGTTGGTTAGGGACATTGAGACATTGATTCATATTTCTTTGTGCATATAACATATAGCATACCTGTATACCTACATGCTTACACATATGTCCTGACATGCTTACATGCTAGTTACCCATATACCTATAGGGTAGTGTACCATTAGTGATAGGTATATACACATATGAGACATAGCTACATGTACATTTGGCATACATACATATACCTGGAGGTATTATGGATAAGCATAGAGGCATACCTTGCTACCGATACTTTTACATCATACATACTTATATATGGACATACATATCTTACTATACCGACATGGTTACGTATACCTTGTTATAGCTACATGTTCACCTGTATATGATGTTGCATCTGATTTCGGAGAAATCAGGAATCACAAGACATATATTTAATAACTTGTTGCAATTAAATAGCTGTTTTCCTTTATATGCTCATATTACTGTTTCATGCTGCATATGTTATATTCTTGGATTTCATATGATGTTCTCTGATATTGTTACTCCTAAGTACATATAACAGTGGAGTGGGACGCTGTTATATTTGCATATATGTATATATTAGTAGAGTGGGACACTAATATATATGTATTGATTCATGCAGTTATACTTATTCATTACTTGATGTTTTCTGGATTTGAGGACCGTGGTTGTTTCATGAAATTATGCATTATTTGAAAAACCCGGTTTCTCATGATATGATATTTCTGCAGCCACCATGAGTTTTATCGGTTCTGATTATATACCCGATTCGAGGAGTTGTAGGCACCATCTGCGGGTACATGGTGGGGCCCAGAGGCACCCCGGGACAAGAAGATTGTTGGACCTTGCCGATTGAGCCTGGCAGGGGAACCATACACTCTGGTGACATTACCAGTGACTCGACGGTTATCGTGGAGATGCCGACGGGAGTCATGTACGTATGGATACGTCGAGAGACGAGGGTCAGAGCTAGGCACTCGGGCTTTTCGGTATAGCATATGATACGTACCTATCAGGGGGCCAGTCGTGGTGACAGCACCTGATAGATCAGTATTTCGGTGTCGATGCTTGACACTTGTTTCATGATGTTTTGGGTGTCGATGTTAGACACTCACCTTATATGAAACTTACTTGATACTGATATTGTACACACAGGATATATGGGATATACTGATATTGTACACACAGGATATGTGGGATATACTGATATTGTACACACAGGATAAGTGAGATATACTGATATTGTACATATATGATATGTGAAATCTACTTGATATTGGACATTCAGGATATATGAGATTTACATGATATGAGAGCCAATTTGGGAGATGATTTGTGGAAATTGGGAAATTGATTGTCTTGTTGGATTTCGGTCCTACCACGAGGTTAGGATTTCCGTGGAAATGACATGTTTTATTCCATACTCCACATTTATTGTTTATGCACTGCTTCATGTATAAATTGTACCTGATAGAGTACTTTCCATGACTGTTGCATTTACATATTATTATATACATTGTTTCATATATTATTTGTACCTGATAGAGTACTTTACATGATTATTGCATACCGATTGTCATATTATTGCTTCATGTATTAGTAGTACCTGCTAGCGTACTTTTCATGACTTATGCATTGCATATGACTATTCATTGCTATTAGATAATTATGTTATATTCGCGTTGTACGTGCATACTCGCGATTACCTGCATATGTTATTTACTATTTACGAGTTGGCAACTCACCCCCGTTGTGCCACAGTGTTTTGCAGGTGTTCCTCAGGATAGTCAGAGGCAGGGCTATTTCCATCCATCATATCATCTTTTGCTGCGGATACCGCTTCGACTGACAGGGTGCAGTTGTCACGACCCGAAAGTACGGAACATGACCGGCACTTAGACTACGAAACGTCTCGAGGCGTACGTAATCTAAGTAAGCCGAAAAACCCAGAAATCCAAACCAAGAAAAGTAGTAGAGTGAAGGAAAACCAATTTAAATCAAGTAGTTTTAATAGCATAAGCCGAATTATACCTTTTTAAAAACATCAAATATTTCCTGAAAATTTCGACAGAGTCTCCTTTGTAAATACTGGCCCCCAAACGGGATACAACATGAATAGTATACGAAATCAATAAAAAGGCATCCCCAAGCGGGAGCTAGCTCTTCGTCAATCGACGGTCACAACCACACAAGTAATGTAATATACAACGCCAAGGGCGAGGATCAAAACTCAAATAGAAACTCAAAACAACAAGAAATCTACAGAAATACAACGCGCGACTCTAAGGTCGAAAGAATAACATCACTGGTCTTTATCTCAAAAATAAATACATATTTGGTTGATGGAACTTCTAAATACAACAGAATAATGATATACAAGATATATAATGGGGGTACGATACAAGTGAACCCACCTACTAGCAAGTCACCCGGAAATGGGAAGCAGTGCCAGCAAAGCCGTAATGAAACCTGTACGGCAAAACCTGCAAGAAACTGTGGCACAACGGGGGTGAGTTGCCAACTCGTGAGTAGAAAAAACATCTACGAACAGAAACCATATGAACAACGCAATCCAAGGTCAACGATCATAATATCCTCAAATATATATAACATGCAGCCTAACAATGATTAGGGTAAATATCTAACCCGAGTGTAATCCCTTGTGCCCGTGTCAGTGCCTCAGGTAGCAATATATCAGATGGATGATGTATGAATGCATGAAACAGAATGCATGTACTGAATAAAGCTACTTTCATAAATCGGTGAGATTTCTGTATTTTAAATAGGAGGTACCATAAATGAGATCAGCATAAAACAGTGCCCAGCATCGACACAAAACAAGTATCCAAATATCTCGATATCTCTGTGTCACCATCTCTGTACCTCAATATCTCAAAATCTCAATGTCTCAATCACAATATCTAGGGCGCCGTCAGTCCAGACCGGCCCCTACCATCCATCTCAAGACCACGACGGTATCCTCCGGATATCCGACGCGTCGGGAAAAATCACCGGTCGGCAGTGCTCCCCTGCCAGGCTCAACGTCAACAACACGATCCTCTTACCCCGGGGTACCGCACCGGGCCCACCATGTACCCGAAACTGTTCCTCCACTCCTCGAATCGGGTCTCGAAATCCATCAGCAAACTCATGGTGGATGACTCATACATCATAGGAAAACCGCACTTTTTATTTAAAAGAGATGGAAGAAGCTTATACAAGTTTTGCGGTTTTCCCCCAAATCCAGAAAATCTCATAGAAATCCGAATCTAAATCATCAATAGCATATAAACCCATGAATATAGGCATAAGAATCCATGAATACGGCATAACAATGAATAACAGTATGCATGAAGTGACAAGTAATAACTACAATATCTAAGCTGGCATATAAGGTAAGTACACTAATATTATGTCAAACTACTAGCTATCAAGCTAAGTTAAGCAATAATATTTTCTAAGGTGTACGTGAAATGGCAATTACCGATGAAGATGTGTGTGAGCCGGCAAGTAAGTGTACGTGGTACATACACATCATCGGTAATGGTGCTGGTGTCCTAACAGCATAATGTCAACAATGCAATATGAAATAACAATGTAAGTATGCGATGCGGAGCGAGCAACCAAAATGAGCGGGAGCTAAATATTAAACAATGGTGCCATTTGAAATAACACGAATCGCGGGGTTTTGAAAATAGGGGCTACGGTGGTTTTTAAGAAAGGATACGTCTTTCGAAATATCCGTAGATCCCTTAACCTATCTTTTAAAATACTCACGATCCACTAGTTTTGAAATAGGTAGGAGTCTAATCTAATCTAACAACTACACTAAACTATACGGCTGAACTAACAAGCTGAACTACAGGTAAGGAAACCACCTATCATCTGAGTCAATACATATACATACCTGTATATGTATAGTCGGTGATCCCGCCTCAATAATATCAAATCTGATACCATATCTATAATCAGGCATCCCAAGTCAGGAGTGCGGATCAATCATCAATATAGCTCGTACGTAAATCCGTCGTACGGCATCCCAAATCGGGGTACGGGTCAATATCGCATTCATCATACTATTCACCTAGTATCCTCTTTATCAAATATCATGATCGGGGTACTGATCTACGTCGAGTACAATACTGATACCGCCTAAGTATGCATGCACGTGTGTGAAACACTACGTCAAGGACCCGCTACAACGTCATGTCGTATCTCAAATACGAACCCTGCTATATCACCGATCTCACGGCCTCAAATCAAATCCCATCGACTCATCATAAATCCCAAGTACTATCCTCATTATCCATGCATGCGTATATGAATGTACATATGCATAGTCCCATACCCACGCATATATACATATATACACATCCCAATCTACGCACAAGAAAGTAAGGTATGCAAGTCTGTGTGGCGTATGTGGGTATAACAACTACTCTAGGGTTTCGCAACTAACCCAAAGGTAAATCATGAACACATAAATATAACATGAATAAACATTCTCGTATCATAAAACACCTATATAAACATATATATATGAGCTACACTACGGACTGCGGGGGTGCTATACGTCATCCACCCGACTTCTCCCCGTAGATATAAATCTACTCACCTGGTCCTCGCTCGCCGGTGCCGACGTCGCCACGCGCTTGCTTGTCGTCTCGAAGTCCACATGGGTTACCTACATATCATAACGCACCGTATCGCATTAAAACCAAATTCGAAATCGAAACGGCACACGAAAATCAAATCGGCACGCGTATCACGCATAGGTCAAAACCTATCGCCTACGCTTGCAAGAATAGCCAACCTACCCTCGATGTCGATGTACAAACATCAAACCATCGAGAAAAATCCAATCACACTCATTTGCACATTCACGAACACTAATTATAATATAAAATAGGTTAAAACTCACGAAAACCCCAATTTCACTTAAAAAGTCATTTTTCCGAAAATCTAGCAAGCAAAATTAACCGTTTCAGTACAAAACTCGATGTATAAACGAATCTAGCGGCCACAATATTCACTAAATATCTTAAATAAGTCATAAAAATGATTCCCATAATTTAATCTCATTAAATTTCATAAACCCCAAAATTCTAGTTTACAAAATACTTAAATTTTAACAATTTTATAGCAAAAATGCACAAACTATAATCTAGCTTGGATTTTCATGAACTAAAGTATTAAACTAAACTTTAAAATGTTAATAATGCCATGAATACCCTAATTAGATTTTTATCTCCATTATTTAATCAAATTTCAAAAACCTAGTTTGCTTAAAAAACTTGATTTGGACAATTTAAATGCAACAATTTACATAATAGCAACTAGATTAGGTTTTCCATGCCCTCACATGCCAAAATACACTTTGTAAACTTAAACAAGTGACAATAACCATATTTGAATTCAAACCCTAACTCATAAATTTTCCAAACTAGCAATTAAACCTAATTAAACACCTAATTAAGCTAACTTAAAGCAATTAACAACAATTTAACAAAAAGGTTAGAATTATACCCAAATAAATTTGAAGATCCCACAAGCACACTTAGCCTCCCAAATTGAAATCTTAATCCCTAGATCCATGCTGTGGTAGCCAAGAAAAAATGGGTAGGAGGTGGATTTTGATTTAGATTTTTGCTTGATTTTTTGTGGATTTTCAAGCATTTTTGATGAATTTTTCTTTAAGAGAAAGAGATGAAGAATGAAGGGGATGAAATGGAGGGGGGACTCGGCCATTGCAGGTGGGGGAGAGGAGAGAGGGAGTGTGGTGTGATGTATGGGTAAAGGAAAAGTCCAAATCAACATCCAACTAACACTTTCTTCTTCTCATTATTCTTTTCTTTTCCTTTCTTCTTAACTTTGAAATTCAAGTGTGGAAAATTGATGGGGCTACTGAATTCAGCCAAGGGAGGAAATAAATAGGGGTGTGTGAGTGTGGGTATGGGTGTGGGGTGATGAAAAATGATAAATACAATACCCCAAACATCCATTTACACTAAAAAAAGCCTTTTTTTCTTCAATAATTTCTAAACCGTTTTGGCAAACGATTTCGTTTCAAAAACCACATGATAAAATTTTGTTTAATGTTTTATGATGCACAAAATTTGTTTCAACTCATTCCAATTTGTAATTTTCCCTAATTAAATATATTAGTGACGGCTTTAAATAATATTAAAATAATTAATTTCGGAATATTTTTCAGAAAATTTGAAATTTCACCAGTGGCTCAATAAACACCAAATACTAGCAATTACATAGCTAGAATATGTATATTTAATTTTTATAATAAGATATTTGTATTTTGACTTTTTACAGAAAACCCCCTTATTTTACCGTTTTTTTCGAAATTTCACCGAAACGATTTTTCAAAACGTTACAATCTTCCCCCCTTAAAGAAATTCGGTCCCCGAATTTAAATTAAAACTCCCCATAAATACTAAAACATCTAAGCAAAACCATCAAGTCGTCGGGGCTCCGAAATCGTAAATACATAAAACAAATCGTAGCGCAACGCATGCGCATGAAAAATGAGCATAAAACTCAAAATCAAAACTCCATCAAGCATCCCGTAATCATCGGAGTCATGGGGAAGACATCAATGTCAAATCTCAAGCAAGACCGATATGCTATAAATCGGAACTATACATGCAAATATCAGGAGGAAATGCATGCCAAATCCTTTAAGTTGCTGTGCAATGCACATAACACTGCACAGTGGCGGACGTCTATCATAAGAAAATAACTATATACATATATACCTTTGTTTGAAATGTACATTCCGCCATTTTGGGAAACAATTTAGAAGGATTTTCCTTGTTTTAAACGTTTCGCATCATATCAGACACGTAGGTAAATACTGAGACTATAGCTCGCTTTTTGGAATTCCCTTCAATAACTATCAATGCATGCAAAATATATTCAGGTACTGTTCTCTGACTAGTCCTGCTCAGTACAAAAACTCATAGCAATCATCATAAAAACGTACTGCTCCATAAGAAATCAATCCCAAAATACGCGTATGAATACTACGTACGTCTGGTGCGCACGACAATCAAAATCCATATACGTGCCATACAAGTGCACAGAAACAAGATCTAAGTGCATCGAGTGTGCACAAAGCAACTGTCGTAGGCAACGTGTGTGCCTGACAGCAAAATCAGGTGCATCTGACATACACGAAAAAAATCTCGATTTAGTGCATCTGGTGTGCACCAAAATCGCATCTCAAGACATGCGCTCAACATGCGCGAAAACCCAAAACCAGGGGCATCCATCATGCACGAAATCATGAAATCCAATATCAAGCGCCGAACATGCGCAAAATCAAATCAGGTGCACAAAGTGCACAAAACAAATATCGAGTATCACAATCGAAATCGAAGTCCAGTGCATCTAAGTGCACAAAAGGCGTATCACTGCACTGCAAGCATATATAAACTATACAGAGTGCAGGAACCAAATCGTGTGCGTGCATACGCACAAAATCAACTCAAATGTTTAAAACCGTGAAATCACAAACATGTGAAACCAAAGCACGAAGACGATATCAAGTGCAACACTGTGCAAAGATCGTAAATCCTCAATCATCAAAATCAAATCATGCGAATAAATCACCCAAAACATCGAAATCAATAATGGCGGAATAGTACCGCTCAAGCGCATCCTCTAAGAATCTCGGGCCAACTGTCGTGGTTACTAGTGGGACGTCTCGTCGATGATCATGAACTCTGGCCTGCTGGTATGCGTAACAATGACCACTCCTGGGTCAAGGTCTTCACTGTGAATTACCAATCTCTCGGTCCATAGGCTCATCGGCCCTGTCAGGTGTGCTAACGGGGATGATTCCGTTCTGGCACTTCTCTGGTCATCTCTCGGTCAATCATCGCGACCACTCGTAAGACAGCATATCACTGGCGTCGGCCTCTGGCTCTCTGAATGTACGTGACACATCTGATCCTGGGTGCAAGTATCATTGCAGCAGTGTCCTGGAAGGAATCCTGCTCACGGTCTCTTCCATGTCTCGTCTCTGCCAACTGTCCGGAAGTCATCGTCCTTTCCTATATCTGCATCTTGCTCTGGAACGACTGCATACTCATCGCGACTCCTTCTGGAAGGTAAATCCAAGTACCATGCCTCGGCATGCGCATCGCATCTCTGATGTCGGCGGAGTGGAACGTCTTCTCATCTAGATCCGGTACGAACCTCTTACTTCACTTTTCTCTAATGTCGTCTGCTTTGGACTCGTCTCGTCGCGGCTGCATGGACTGAGCTCCAACGGCTATCCTCGTATCGGGAGTCTCCCAAGAAATGCATCTCACCACCTAGCATCCGAATTAAATCG
The DNA here is from genome assembly GCA_030015575.1 of Agapanthus africanus. Classification (NCBI taxonomy): domain Eukaryota; kingdom Viridiplantae; phylum Streptophyta; class Magnoliopsida; order Asparagales; family Amaryllidaceae; genus Agapanthus; species Agapanthus africanus. The sequence continues at coordinate 816,021,339 of JASDDO010000024.1, forward strand.
AGCTATCCAATCGAGTCGTCAAAACCTCATAATCCCCCAAGAGCTCAACATCTTGGGCACAGTTTAATAGTATCGAGTACATACCACAGCATCGGTGGTCCAGCCGTAGAAGGGCAAACCCAAGCCTCACTAATGGCGCCGCGGAACTGCCGCAAACCCTAAGGTTCAAAGGCTTTCACACGGTCATTAAGTCGAGTTAGGGTTTCATTCTTCTAGATGGTCCATAGAATTGCCTGCATGTCTTTCCGAATACTTTAAACTTGGAATAATAGGTTGCTGACCTTCGATCGTCTCTGTCGACTCTCAACGTATCCGCATGAAGTCGTCTCTAGCTGGAATCAATCTATCTGATGACCTCGCATCGGGGTAGCGAACGAACCACATGTCCTAGTCATCATCCTTAGTGACTAGCGACCTTCTATCATCTCTTAGTACAACTCGTACTGCAATAGCTCCAACATATGGGGCGATATCTCGTCGCTCGCAGCAACAACTGGCTCACTCGTCTGCACGCTGAACAGTGCCTCAATCATCATGAGTAAGCAATACACCAACGGTCATCAAAATCTGGCTGGCCTCTATCATTGGATCAATCCTCTAGTGTCGATCAGCACATCCGAGTAACCTTATAAAGGCGATCCGCCAAACGCTCGTGGTGCGGAAACACAGTAAAAAGACACATCTCCGCAATCGTGTGTCGCCGGAATTTCGGCCTGGTCGGTCCTCGTTCGTGACGAGCTCGTGCTGACCACAACTCTAGCTGTAGCTCTCCCTGCCCGTAATCGTGGCAGCAAAACCATAACTGGTACTGATGAGGCTAGATCGGAATGAATATAATACTGAGCAAAGAAATATACATCCTAAGGCTTCTTAAGTGGAGTAGCGTATCGTAAATATGCCGCGGAACATACCTACGGTACGTCACTCTACTTTAGTCACCTATTCCATCAACTAAGGGTCATCCTACGCTCCGAAGGTAAAACCTAACGCTCTGATACCAACTTTGTCACGACCGGAAAGTATGGAACATGACCGGCACTTAGACTACGAAACGTCTCGAGGCATACGTAATCTAAGTAAGCCGAAAAACCCAGAAATCCAAACCAAGAAAAGTAGTAGAGTGAAGGAAAACCAATTTAAATCAAGTAGTTTTAATAGCATAAGCCGAATTATGCCTTTTTAAAAACATCAAATATTTCCTGAAAATTTCGACAGAGTCTCCTTTGTAAATACTGGCCCCCAAACGGGATACAACATGAATAGTATACGAAATCAATAAAAAGGCATCCCCAAGCGGGAGCTAGCTCTTCGTCAATCGACAGTCACAACCACACAAGTAATGTAATATACAACGCCAAGGGCGAGGATCAAAACTCAAATAGAAACTCAAAACAACAAGAAATCTACAGAAATACAACGCGCGACTCTAAGGTCGAAAGAATAACATCACTGGTCTCTATCTCAAAAATAAATACATGTTTGGTTGATGGAACTTCTAGATACAACAGAATAATGATATACAAGATATATAATGGGGGTACGATACAAGTGAACCCACCTACTAGCAAGTCATCCGGAAATGGGAAGCAGTGCCAGCAAAGCCGTAATGAAACCTGTACGGCAAAACCTGCAAGAAACTGTGGCACAACGGGGTGAGTTGCCAACTCGTGAGTAGAAAAAACATCAACGAACAGAAACCACATGAACAACGCAATCTTGGGTCAACGATCATAATATCCTCAAATATATATAACATGCAGCCTAACAATGATTAGGGTAAATATCTAACCCGAGTGTAATCCCATGTGCCCGTATCAGTGCCTCAGGTAGCGATATATCAGATGGATGATGTATGAATGCATGAAACAGAATGCATGTACTGAATAAAGCTACTTTCATAAATCGGTGAGATTTCTGTATTTTAAATAGGAGGTACCATAAATGAGATCAGCATAAAACAGTGCCCAGCATCGACACAAAACAAGTATCCAAATATCTCGATATCTCTGTGTCACCATCTCTGTACCTCAATATCTCAAAATCTCAATGCCTCAATCACAATATCTAGGGCGCCGTCAGTCCAGACCGGCCCCTACCATCCATCTCAAGACCACGACGGTATCCTCCGGATATCCGACGCGTCGGGAAAAATCACCGGTCGGCAGTGCTCCCCTGCCAGGCTCAACGTCAACAACACGATCCTCTTACCCCGGGGTACCGCACCGGGCCCACCATGTACCCGAAACTGTTCCTCCACTCCTCGAATTGGGTCTCGAAATCCATCAGCAAACTCATGGTGGACGACTCATACATCATGGGAAAACTGCACTTTTTATTTAAAAGAGAGGGAAGAAGCTTATACAAGTTTTGCGGTTTTCCCCCAAATCCAGAAAATCTCATAGAAATCCGAATCCAAATCATCAATAGCATATAAACCCATGAATATAGGCATAAGAATCCATGAATACGGCATAACAATGAATAACAGTATGCATGAAGTGACAAGTAATAACTACAATATCTAAGCTGGCATATAAGGTAAGTACACTAATATTATGTCAAACTACTAGCTATCAAGCTAAGTTAAGCAATAATATTTTCTAAGGTGTACGTGACATGGCAATTACCGATGAAGATGTGTGTGAGCCGGCAAGTAAGTGTACGTGGTACATACGCATCATCGGTAATGGTGCTGGTGTCCTAACAGCATAATGTCAACAATGCAATATGAAATAACAATGTAAGTATGCGATGCGGAGCGAGCAACCAAAATGAGCGAGAGCTAAATATTAAACAATGGTGCCATTTGAAATAACACGAATCGCGGGGTTTTGAAAATAGGGGCTACGGTGGTTTTTAAGAAAGGATACGTCTTTTGAAATATCCATAGATCCCTTAACCTATCTTTTAAAATACCCACGATCCACTAGTTTTGAAATAGGTAGGAGTCTAATCTAATCTAACAACTACACTAAACTATACGGCTGAACTAACAAGCTGAACTACAGATAAGAAAACCGCCTATCATCTGAGTCGATACATATACATACCTGTATATGTATAGTCGGTGATCCCGCCTCAATAATATCAAATCTGATACCATATCTATAATCAGGCATCCCAAGTCAGGAGTGCGGATCAATCATCAATATAGCTCGTACGTAAATCCGTCGTACGGCATCCCAAATCGGGGTACGGGTCAATATCGCATTCATCATACTATTCACCTAGTATCCTCTTTATCAAATATCATGATCGGGGTACTGATCTACGTCGAGTACAATACTGATACCGCCTAAGTATGCATGCACGTGTGTGAAACACTACGTCAAGGACCCGCTACAACGTCATGTCGTATCTCAAATACGAACCCTGCTATATCACCGATCTCACGGCCTCAAATCAAATCCCATCGACTCATCATAAATCCCAAGTACTATCCTCATTATCCATGCATGCGTATATGAATGTACATATGCATAGTCCCATACCCACGCATATATACATATATACACATCCCAATCTACGCACAAGAAAGTAAGGTATGCAAGTCTGTGTGTGTGTATGTGGGTATAACAACTACTCTAGGGTTTCGCAACTAACCCAAAGATAAATCATGAACACATAAATATAACATGAATAAACATTCTCGTATCATAAAACACCTATATAAACATATATATATGAGCTACACTACGGACTGCGGGGGTGCTATACGTCATCCACCCGACTTCTCCCCGTAGATATAAATCTACTCACCTGGTCCTCACTCGCCGGTGCCGACGTCGCCACGCGCTTGCTTGTCGTCTCGAAGTCCACATGGGTTACTTACATATCATAACGCACCGTATCGCATTAAAACCAAATTCGAAATCGAAACGGCACACGAAAATCAAATCGGCACGCGTATCACGCATAGGTCAAAACCTATCGTCTACGCATGCAAGAATAGCCAACCTACTCTCGATGTCGATGTACAAACATCAAACCATCGAGAAAAATCCAATCACACTCATTTGCACATTCACGAACACTAATTATAATATAAAATAGGTTAAAACTCACGAAAACCCCAATTTCACTTAAAAAGTCATTTTTCCGAAAATCTAGCAAGCAAAATTAACCGTTTCAGTACAAAACTCGATGTATAAACGAATCTAGCGGCCACAATATTCACTAAATATCTTAAATAAGTTATAAAAATAATTCCCATAATTTAATCTCATTAAATTCCATAAACCCCAAAATTCTAGTTTACAAAATACCCAAATTTTAACAATTTTATAGCAAAAATCCACAAACTACAATCTAGCTTGGATTTTCATGAACTAAAGTATTAAACTAAACTTTAAAATGTTAATAATGCCATGAATGCCCTAATTAGATTTTTATCTCCATTATTTAATCAAATTTCAAAAACCTAGTTTGCTTAAAAAACTTGATTTGGACAATTTAAATGCAACAATTTACATAATAGCAACTAGATTAGGTTTTCCATGCCCTCACATGCCAAAATACACTTTGTAAACTTAAACAAGTGACAATAACCATATTTGAATTCAAGCCCTAACTCATAAATTTTCCAAACTAGCAATTAAACCTAATTAAACACTTAATTAAGCTAACTTAAAGCAATTAACAACAATTTAACAAAAAGGTTAGAATTATACCCAAATAAATTTGAAGATCCCACAAGCACACTTAGCCTCCCAAATTGAAATCTTAATTCCTAGATCCATGCTATGGTAGCCAAGAAAAAATGGGTAGGAGGTGGATTTTGATTTGGATTTTTGCTTGGTTTTTTGTGGATTTTCAAGCATTTTTGATGAATTTTTCTTTAAGAGAAAGAGATGAAGAATGAAGGGGCTGAAATGGAGGGGGGGCTCGGCCATTGCAGGTGGGGAAGAGGAGAGAGGGAGTGTGGTGTGAGGTATGGGTAAAGGAAAAGTCCAAGTCAACATTCAACTAACACTTTCTTCTTCTCATTATTCTTTTCTTTGCCTTTCTTCTTAACTTTGAAATTCAAGTGGGGAAAATTGATGGGGCTGCTGAATTCAGCCAAGGGAGGAAATAAATGGGGGGGTGTGGGTGTCGGTATGGTTGTGGGGTGATGAAAAATGATAAATACAATACCCCAAACATCCATTTACACTAAAAAAAAAGCCTTTTTTCTTCAATAATTTCTAAACTGTTTTGGCAAACGATTTCGTTTCAAAAACCACATGATAAAATTTTGTTTAATGTTTTATGATGCATAAAAAAAATTTCAACTCATTCCAATTTGTAATTTTCCCTAATTAAATATATTAGTGACGGCTTAAAATAATATTAAAATAATTAATTTCAGAAAATTTTTCAGAAAATTTGAAATTTCACCAGTGGCTCAATAAACACCAAATACTAGCAATTACATAGCTAGAATATGTATATTTAATTTTTATAATAAGATATTTGTATTTTGACTTTTTACAGAAAACCCCCTTATTTTACCGTTTTTTTCGAAATTTCACCGAAACGATTTTTCAAAACGTTACAGCAGTTTTGCTTAGATAGGTTTTGCGGTTATCCGATGTTGCTTGTTGTATATTCGTTGTATCATGTACTCTCCATCTACCATTTTCTTGTATGACTTAGGGATTTAACGTGAGGACGATATTGTATATTATTTTGTGACTTGGAGGTTTTTATGCAGTTTTATTTATATCGTCTCTTTCTTCGATACGGCGTCGTATATCTGTTATGGTGATTGTTTTCCGCCGTTGGGCGTGGATTTTGCTCCCGTTTAGGATGCTTTTACTTATATATTATGTTGTACCCATTTTTGGGGGCTTGTTTTACAAAGGAGGTGCTGTCAAAATTTTAAAGGAAGAAAAGTTGTACTTTAAAGAATTTGAGTTAAGATTTCAAAGGTTTTGAAAATGTTATTATCACTTTCTTACTACTTTTGACGGTTTAGATTGCTGGGTTTTCGGCTTACTTAAATTGCGTTATGTATGTATACGTTGCATAGTTTAAGGGCCATCACGTGCCATTTCGGGTCGTGACATTATCCTAGTTAGTTAGAATTTGAAATAATTAGGTTATATGATCTTAGAAAATTCCAAGTTGTTGTTAAGTGTTAATTTGAGGTGTAGTGAGTGTTTGCAAGACCTTAGAGATCGTTCTATTGGCCAAGAATAGAGAATAGAAACCAAAACACGAACTTTGAAATTGGTCGATATCGTATTTCGTGTGATTTGTAATGGGATATTGAGATCTGCTTTGACCCGAGACCTCTATAAGATAAGTTTCCATAACAGAGAGTCGTGCAGGCAACCAGGAACCTACCCTAGATACCCGAGCCCATTCCCTTCTAATCTGGCCGCAGATTTATTTCCTAGGGCCGCAATTTGCGGCCAAGTCAGGGTGAAATGTGATGATTTTTGTATAGTCGCTCCCTTATCTGATAGCTAGAGCAACCCTGTATGCAAAATTGTCTAATTGTACCTGAGGCAAAATCTGGAGGTGTTTTCCTTAGTTGCTGAATTTCGTTTTCGGATTCAAAATAACTTGGTTTTGATATTTGATTTGGATTCCATCGTTGGACGTTTGTACGTCAACGGACGAGAGTTATTTGGTGGATCTTTCATGCGTAGGCTATAGGTTCTAACCTATAAGCGATTCGTGTGCCATATCGGTTTTCGGATATTGTTTTTAATAGAATTGCATTGCGATTATGTATTGATTGTAGGTACCTTCGCGTGGACTTCCGAGACGATGAAGCACATCGACTTTGGCTAAGCAAGGAGTTTAGCAGATGAGTAAATTTATATCTATGGGGGAAGTCGGGTGGATGGCGTATAGCACCCCCGCAACTATTGATATGGAAAGATTGTTTTATAAATTATAATTTTGATAAAGGTTTTAGTAAAAGATGATATGATAAAAGTTGATACTAATTGATATATTGGCTTTAGAATATGAAATGAGAAAGTGAATCATGATAAGTATGAATTGAAAGAGGATAAGTATGAGTTGTTAATGGTATGATATGAGATCGAGATCGATAAGCACGACATGAGATTGAGACAGAGGTGTTGTGCAATTAATAAGATATGACATTTATACAAATGTGATTTGAGGGGGGTGTGTGTGTGTGTGTATGAGTATAATGAGTAATATGTCGTACGAGGCTTTAGATCCGTACCCTCATTATTGTATAGGTCGATAGATTCTCTATTCTGTTTGATGACCCCGTACGATAGATTACCGTACGTGATAAGATGTACCGGATGATTGATCCGCGCTAGTAATTTGAGGATGATGATCCAGAATTATTGTCATATCGGATGTTATGAGGCGGGACCGCCCATATAAAGATTGACACCTGAACCATACCTATTTTCAAAATGACGATGTGTATCGTTTAAAAAGTGACCGTATGATTCTTGTGTAGGATATTACCCCTCGTGATGTACATACCACGTGCCGGTATTTAATGCTATATGATATCATTGCTAGTACACCTACAAAATTACCGTTGATATGCATGTTACACATACACAGATTTGCCGGCTCACACGCATTCTTCATCGGTAATTGCCATGTCACTTACACGGTAGAATTGTCATGCCATTTACACATTAGAACTTCCATATTATGAGATTAATCTTAAAAGTAAAAGTACATTCATTGTTCAGTATTATCACTTGACATGCTTGCATGATATACTCGATATGCTTATATTATTACTTTATGTTTCATACATCGTACTTTATGGTTATATGCATTGAGATGTTGTTTTTATGAGATCTCTGGATTTAAGAACCGTAGTTATGTTTCAAAGGGAATTATGTATTGCTTTAAAACGCGGTTTCTCTTGATATGGTATTTCGAGGTGTCCACCATGAGTTTTCTCGATTCTGAGCAATGAGTATACCCGATTCGAGGAGCGGGAGACACCGTCTGCGGATACATGGTGGACCCGGTGAGGTACCCCGGGACAAGAAGCTCAAGATGTAGACGATGAGCCTGGCAGGGGGAGCACTACCTATCGGTGATAGTTTTGGGCTCGACGGTTATCTGGAGGATACCGACTGGGGTCGTAAGATGATATGGGCCGATCCGGACTGAAGGAGCCCGAGATAGTTTGGCGCGGCGGGTATCTGGAGGATACCGACCGTAGTCGTGATATAGGCTGATCCGGATTGACGGAGCCCGAGATATGAGGATTTATGTGTTGATGTTGGACACGGGTTTTCATGATGTTTCGAGTGTCGTTGTTGGACACTCAGGTTCCATAATTTTGATGTGTCGTGATGGACACACGTGGTTGATATCCTCATATATATATATATATATATATATATATATATATATATATATATATATATATATATATATATATATATATATATATATATATATATATATATACAGGCATATGTTTTTATGATGCTTCGAGTGTCGGTGTGGGACACTCAGGTTTCATGATATTGTTTATGTCGTTGATGGATACGTGGATGATATCCACATGCATACAGGCATATGATGTTAGATGTTTATTTTTATATGTCATTGCATTAACTCGATTGTTGACATATATGCATACATGGTCACCCTAGATATCATAGTATTACCTTCAGGATATATTGACCTAGGAAATCGTTGTTTTATTCGATTTCTACTTGCTGATATTTTTTACTCACGAGTTGGCAACTCACCCCCGTTGTGCCACAGTTCTTGCAGGTTTGACCGCTTGGGATCAGTTGCGGTATAACTGGCACACAGTTTCTTACAGGGTGTTTTGCTTTGGTAGGTGGGACACATGTTGGATCGTGCCCACTCTCTTACTTTATTTCTGTTGTATCTAGATAAACTCCATCAAATCAAATCAGAAACTAGAGATTGTATATTGGTAGACCTAGTCAGACTTGGGTATTTTACGAGACTTAGAGCGATGGGTTTATGATCTCTTTCTTGAGTTTTAATGTCTTGCTTATTTATTTTTCTTTCTGGGTTGATCTTCGCCGTTGGATGTCGTATATATGTTATTGCGTGGTTGTAATTCCGTCAGTTGGCGAAGAGCTAGCTCCCGCTTGGGGATGCCTATATTTTGTTGTGTATGGTTTTGGACCAAAATATACAAGGGAAGTGCTGCCCAAATTTTTAAAGACGAAACATATTTTCAACTGTAGTATAATCCACTTGCATTTTCATGTTTCATTAGCTATGAATTCAAAGAAAAACATAATTCATTATACCCTTATTTCGAAACTGCACCCCCACTATTTTCCGCAAAAAAGTTTAGATTTTCTGGGCTTCGGCTTGCTTGATTTACGTTACGCCTTTAGACGTTGCGTAATTTAAGTGCCAGTTATGTGCTAAATTTTGGGTCGTGACAGTCACATCCAATAAATGTGGATCTTCGTAGTGATGCGGAATGTTCCGGATAAAAGCAAAAGGTAAAAGTAGGAGTGGCAATGAAGTATGCAACTCAGACAATCCAAAAACCAGTGTGTTTTAAGAAGGTTCGGTTAACTTGGTTTATGAGTTCTAGTCTAGGGTCGGGCCATGGTCGCTGCCAAAGAGAGAGAGAAAAGAAACACTCAGCATGCACTCTAACCTAAATCAGAATGGTTAATCACTTTATCTAATCAAGATGTCTTCCACTGTATCCTCAAATTCTCCTCCAAACCCAAATGAAGAATTAGTTGGGATCATCTAAAATCACCCGAAGAGTAAACCAACTCATCAATAGGAATCGGGATCCAACTATCATCGCATGATAATTTGATAGAATCCACTCAAGTTATCACACTTCAGAAGGTATGCGCATGCTTGGAAAGTTTCCTGTATGTTTGAAACTCCCGATGTGTGTTTTTACCCCTAGGACCCAAGTGACCTTAACAATACCAACATATCAAAGAGTCCTAATCAAGTTCAACCCGTCATTATCTTGATTGCGTTAAACCCATCCGTACGAGTCCTTAACAATGCCAACATAACCGTATGACTGTCCTAACCAATCCATATATCCATGCGACAGAAAAGCATTACAGAGCTACCGAACGCTACGCCTCGGCAATGCACGACATACGTATCACGAATACTAAGCAATACTAATCTGAAATGATGAAGGGCTATGGCTAGTTTTTGGTGAAAACCTTTAACATAATGAACTTGATATCGTTGAAGGAATCCAAGTGGTTTTACAAATATATAGTGGCGCAAACTTTTACTAAAGAGGTCACTCCCGATGAAGGGATCTCGGCTCTTTCCTCGTCAAATGAGATGCAGGATATTCTAAACTGAATACCACGATGCAAAGCAAAAGAATCGACTATAAAAAATTTATTGCGTTGACGCAAACTTCTGCCCAAGGGGTCACTCCTGATGAAAGGATCTCGGCCCTTGCCTCATGGTATGAGGTGCTGGATATTCATAACCGAATATCACTGTGCAAAACAAAAGCAAACGTCTGTAATGTCTGTTTTTAAAACTTGGTTCCAATAACATCAAATAGGTTTGTTTTCCTTGCATTGATCAGAATTAATGCAGTCCCATCAATTAATCACACCAGAAAATAACGAAAATATGATGTGCGTATATGCCATCCGCATTCGCCACTGGGCCCCGTCATCACCCGTTAGGTTACTTACCTAACAACAGAGCGGGGGCTGGACTAGCACGGGTGTAAAACATATACAATATCTACTAGTATATATATAAATATATAATAATCGTTCCAGGCATGATATATGCAACATCACAGATTAGCGATAAGCATCACAGAACAATACTGATAATCTGGAAGCCCTAGGTTTTCTTTGAGCCGCAAGTGAAACCCGACGTTCCCCTGGTCGTATGATAGCCTGTGTAATGAAAACCTAGACCCCTACGAGCGCGGCAAGTTACCCACCAAAACCAGAAGTGAGGCAGCCCTCTTCATCAAAGTGACTGGACCACCCGGCACTTCACAGAATTCGGTAACTTGAGCACCCCACCTTGGGTCAACCTGTACCCCCTACGAGTGCGGCGAATAGCCCGTCAATTCTAGAGTGAGGCCCCCTCTGTCTCAACACCATGAGATGCGGGTCCGTTGCCCTCTAGAACCCGTCTATCCTTACACTCCACTGCGGCGTAATCCTAGTACAGAAAAGAAAAATATGTACAACGGTGACATCGACCTCAACCCGGTCGTGCCCCAAATAAATTATATACAAACAGACAGTAAAGACAGTCCACATGTCGGAAGCTCGCCCCACAATATCAAATGTACGAAAGAATCTAAACTGTACTATCATTGCACCACTGGCTATCCACCATGACAGTCCAACCACAACACAGCACAACACAGAACATCAAAGTGAATGTCACGTTCGCAAACCCGTCTAAAAGAACTATAGCAATTAGACAAGTTGTACAGCTCTAATGATATTCACGGTCGCAGATAGTAATGCATGTACTGTACACATTTAAACAGTGTTAAAATACGACTTTGAAACACCCCGAATTGCCCCTGAACTAATTATAACACTACGGCTAAACTGGGCAAAACAAACAATACCACTTGCCCAATATTCCAGAGACTAAACCACACCAAAAAATACAAGTCCAAACACCTTCAAAAAACCGGCCACACCCGTATTTCTTCAAGTCTCGCCGGGTCAAAACAAGTGAATGGGGCTTGTTTTTGTAGGGTGTTCTAGTTGTCTCAAAAATAGCCTTCTCAAATTGCTTTAAAAAAAATTTCAAGACTTTGAAAAAATCGATAGAGACTGGAATACTCGAGGTATTGATTTGGAGTTGTTTTGGTTTCGACACTTTAATATTATCTAAACAAGCTAGCTAAGGGTTAACGGGTTGGCTCTGATACCATGTTGGGTTACGGCAGCGCCCCGGCCATCTTTTCGTGACCAAATGCGGAACAAAAATTTATAAAACTTGGCGCTACCACAACCAATTATCTTGATCTACCATTAACCCTTAACTAGCAATCTATAATCTAGGAATTTAGAATGGTTATACCGAATAGATCCGTGTCCTTCGGTCTTCAACCATCATCCCAAGCTCCTAGGGGATTCCTTGATCAAGTTTGATCTCCGGTCTCCCTCCATCGAAGATGATCCACCCGGGAGTCTATGCAACGAGCTCCAACCTTATATCCGAGGCAACTAGGGTACCTAGATCGCTACACTAGATACCGAAGATAGAGTAGAGAGTGATAAAGGATTAATTTGTCTCAAGACACACAAGGATTCTCAACTCATGAGAGGGTTTGGGTGGAGCTAGAGGAAGAACAAGATGCCATGAGAATGAGGTGTTTAGAGAGCAACTCAATAAAAAAATGGCTTAGTCTTTTGTTTGTTGTGAGATTATTCAATAAATAATGATGCCATCCATAAAAATATCCAATGCCACCAAAATAATTAGAGTCAACCATAATATCTCAAGTCAACAATAATCTCACAATAAACAAAACCATAAGCATGCTAGAATAGTAACCATGGGTCACTAATTAGGCATGCCACAAAAATGCAATAAACACCTCATCCTACACCTCAATAACCTTTTAATCCAAAAAGGTCTAAACCATTATGAAGTGTAATCTTCTAAAAGTAATCTTGTAATGAATTACAAGAATATCCTTCATCCATATATACATACTCACTTCCGTACTCCGAAGAATACGAATACATAGAGACAAAAATAATCCAACAATATAATACTAGGATTCAGGTTAAACCAAAGCCCACTAGTATTATCCGTCCGAACATCATGCGTGCACAAATACACGTATATGATCGAACCTTGCCGTAAAACCATACGGCATCTACATCGTTTCACCTGAAGCAGGGAAACCCTCTGTGTCAGACTCTAAAGACTCGTCAATATGCTGGCAGTGGGTTTAACCACAAGCACATCAGCGGCACTAGCTGTACGTAACGGCTACCCAGGTATTGAGCGAAAGGGAGGCTGACGAGCAAACTCATTCTGAAACCCCTACTGAGCCTGACAGTAACAATATCCGTACAGTCCGGTCCAATCGTCTATGAGTATCACATATCGAGTGTAGGGGGTGGATAAAGTCAGATCCCTAATAATGCGACATTTAGTGTCGGTATGAAGCCCATCACCCACAGATAAACTACTGATTCGAATCAGTAATTCTCGACTACCTTAGCCAAGGACTTCTGGTGATGGCTACCCGTGCACACCGCGACATCAACCCCCAATACCGGGAGAGACGAATTCCCTGACGATCCACTCACTGCCTCCATATAGCTCGGGACTGTACCCAACTAAAATCTGTTTGCACAACTCCTTTGAGCCGTAGTAGGATAGTAATCAAAATACATTGGAAACTCACACGAGACAAATGACGATCTCAGGTCGATAGACTAACCTGTACACATGTCACCTGGAAACTGCTATCTGACAATAGGTATAATACCAACTAGCAGGTTCCTGGCGAGTCCGTCCGGTGTACTCATAACCTAATGAGCACCTGTATACATCGTAGGTGAAAAAACTGACACCAATGGCTTGTGAGACCGGCCACCTCCCCTCGTCGGGGTCTCGATCAGTATACACTAGTCTACTCTGGAGTATCGATGTCCACTCTCGAAACTCCCACGACTAGGGACATTTAAGGATGTGTCTATAGACTACCCAGCTCCCACGTATATGATCGCCATCATACTTCTGGCAGTCAAGCAAGAATCCTATGGGCTCTATCAACATGTAATAGTGATCTTTAATACCACCTAATACTGTACATGATGATAAAGATAAACCAGATAGCATACTATCATCTCGAGTAAGAATGTTCTACCGGTATAGGTCATCCCTCAATCATCATAATCACCTGCCTGCAACTCTGATAATTGCCTTGAGGGCACTATAGCCAACAAGTCCGGTCTCTGCTTTTGAAATAGAATACTGGGTGATCTGATATTTCAAACACTATCATCGTTTAGCAATGGTCGATGGTAGCGAAGAAAGTTCCCAGCCAATCCATTCCCAAGACTACGTCGAAATTCGGTATGTCCAGTACCTTGAAGTCCGCATAGAATTCTCGACTACAGATGACCACTGGACACAGATTGTATCCCAAAGTTGCTTTTATAACGTCATTCCCTAAACTGATATTCCAGCTGGATACGAGCGGCTTAACTGGGATAGTATGAGTTCTTACGAACCGTTGCGACATGAAGAAATGAGATGCCCCGGTGTCAAAGAGCACGAGTGCAGGTAGGGTGGCTAATAAGATTATACCTAAGTCGTATAGGATAGGTTTAAGGATAACAAATATAAGATGACTAGGAATTGAAATGACTTGAAAGGGAATAGGGAAGAGATTTACCGATGATAACCTAACCCGCAGCGTCGGCCTCTTCGACCGACATGGTGAATGCTTGGCGTCACGGCACTTTCCTCTGTGCCTGGTTAAACACTCGGCATTGAGGTTGAGCGGTCTCGGTGCTGGAAGCTGGTGCTAGTAGAGTTAACCGGGTAGGAAGAGCATGGATTGTCATTCTAGCTGGAAGGTTATTAGTCCCTTGAAACTGGGGGCATGCTCCACAAATCAAGCACAACTTGTTCGCCCTATGATAGTTCTTCACTAGATACCCTGTTCTTTTGCAATAGTTGCAAAATTCCGGCTTGCTGTTGGTGAGCGAACCTCCTTGCCTCCGAGATGGTCCGTTGAAAGCTATCCTTGAACATGCCCTTCCTGATCTGGTGCAAAGGGAATTTCACACTGGCCAACTGTGGCTTGCCTTTCTTCTTCACAACTGCCTCATAGTGTCGGGCAGCCTTCTAAGCAAGCTCGTGGGTTGGGAAATCCCCTGTAGCGAGTGCGGCTTGGATTTCAAGATCCAATTCCTGCTAGAATCATCGTGCCTGAATCTCAGCAGTGGGAATGAGGTGCAGAGCGAACCTGTTACAATCTTGTGTTAGCAGTGTTGTAAGTGAGATAGGAAAATTTCAACTTAAGACTATATCTTACCTGCCGAGAATGGTAAACTCAGTATCATATTCGTCCACAGACCTGACCCACATCGAGCCTTGCTGTAAATGGATAAATTACTGCTTCATGTCAAAGCAGGCAGTCTTCGGAAAGTACTTGGTATCGAAGAGGTCTCTAAATGTCTTCAACTCTATTGGTTGCGTGAGACAGCTCTTCTCTGCCTTCCACCATACCCTGGCATTATCAATCAATTACAACTTAGTAACTCTTACCCAAGCTATATCTGGAACTTGATTCGCTGCCAGGTCATCCTTAATCGTCTGAGCCCATTCTTCTGCTTCAAGCAGGCTCTCCTTACCCAAGAAGTTCTTTGGGTGCAGTGCCCGAAACTGCTTAACTCCAGGTGCCTCTGCTTCAGGGTGAGCCAGTCCTTGGTGTATGAGGGTTGTCTGCTCTCTCTGTCCTTCTATTAAGCTCTTGATAGCCTCAGGAAGTACCATTTTCTCATTGATAGGCGCCGCGATGGTAAGTGGTGGTGGTAGTGTAGGAGGTGGAGTATTGCCGTTGATGTTGGTACTCGTATTGTTCGTAAAATCCATCACCTTGATATAAAAGACATATTACGATAGATTCAAGGAATTTTGAAATGCAAGGAATGTAAATGTTAATTGAATTCATTAATTCTTATGGTATATTGCTTACGACTTCATGCAGAACTGACCTTTATGGGACACCTATAAAACCCGTCACGCCACATTTCCCAGTAGACGGAAACGATGAAGTGGCAAGCCTGCGGAATATTTATTCAGAGAATGTCATTCCCTAAATCAATATACTAAGCGTATTGAAACAATAATACACAATTCAAGAATAAATGGAGACTGTATAATTTTCAACAATTATCTTTATGTACATTCAAACTTGAAATATTTACGGATACATAAGTTCAACTGAAAAATTACAATAAAAGAAATGCCTAAACAGGTGGTATACATAAACTGAAGGAAAAAGTAGCTGGTCTAAAGCCTGAGCCGCGATCTGGTCGTACTTCTCCTCTGTAGCGTCCACCTTCTCGGTATTTGACGAACATTCTAAGAAAACAAAGGTGGGTGGAATGCCCATCAGTGAACTAGCGCTCGATAAGTCCCAAAAATAGAGTGAAAGTGAAAGTGACAATTATAGAATAGTCATGAGTAATGTATATGTCGAGTAATAGTATATGTAAAGGAACATGTTTATATGCAATATAGGTCTCTATATAGTCACTATGTTAACATTAAATTTCAAGTTTGAATGTCAACGCGGCCGTAGAAATATTCACAAGCTCAAGAGTGGGGCTCCAGGAGCAAGGAAACACGGGCCCATTTCATGTGTTAGCATCAGGACTCTAAGCTATGGAGGAGTCGGCCCGACTGAGATTCGAGTAAATAGAAAAAAATAGGTTAATACGGGACTCCAGAAACTCCGTTGGATTCACATAAAAAACTATCCCAAACACCCTGAGTATAATATATATTATAACTGTAAGATATCCTCAGTTAATTTGATTGGTTGATTATAACCTGTCTTGATCAAATCCATATATTGCAAAAATTGAAGAATGAAGTCGAGTAAATCGAGTAGAATGCGAGTCATGTCAATTGTAATCCTGAGTCGAGTCAAGTTAGTCGAGTAGATTGATTTCGAGTTCATGTTCAAGTTTAGGTTCGACTTTGTTTCGAGTTATAGTCATTTTCATATGAATGGATTTAAATTTTGAATTTCTTAAGTTCGGGAGTAATCGGAAAACTGCTGCACATGGACGGCGGGATTTGTGTCTTTTTTCAAGACAATTGTTATTGATAACTCCGTTAATTTGCAACGTTGTCTAATCTGAATAGGCAAGCACTCATTTTCTCCGGCTCCTTGGGGCTCAAGAGAAATGATACCTCTTAAACCTATATTAATCTAGAGTTCTTAAATATATATTGTTGTTGTTTATATTGTATTTATATTGTTTGCATTTCTCGAAGGGTTTTATGAAAAATATTTTAATATTGTTTAAAAATAAACTTCGAGGGTGATTTAAAATATTTAGAATTTTTATGAATATGTATTATAATTTTAGTGGTATTTTAGCGATGAAACCTAACTTTTAAAAGTTTATGATATTTTTCTGAAAACAACTATTTTAGGAACTTGGTGGTATTTTATTAGAATTTAATCTTTAATTTAAAAATATTATTTTTCATAATTTGTTGTTATTGAAAATACAAATTTATAATTTTATATAATTTTCAAAGTTTAATTTGTTTTAAAAAGTCGTTTTCTTTTAAATCGTATTTTCATTTCTTTCGATCGAATTCTCCGTGAGAAACTCTGCATCTCGCTCTGCTATCCTAAGAACGTGCGATAATCTACACCATCCACAAACGGTTCTCCTAAAAAGGGTTATAGAGGTTTAATTGCAAAAGGTGTAAAAATATCGATAAAAACCTTTTTGTAAAAAGCAATGGTATTTTATTGTAAAACGTATTCTTTAAATTAACCATACATATAAAATATCGTGCTATAAAACCATAGTGTACGTGAAGAGATGGGTCGTTACCCCATGGATTTCATAGAGGTATATATATTAGTTATCGAATAAAGAGTTATATTAAAGTTCATGGTATTTTTCTGAAATTGTTCGATTTGTGTTTAATTCACGTGAAATTTTAACTACATAAAATGTAAATAATGTGAACAATATTTTAAAGTGATGTTAGTGGATTGGTATAATTTATTTAACCTATTCAAATTGATAAAAGTGTTTAAAAAACAAGATTTTAAGCTTAACTCCACTTTGTCGATATGATTTTACAATACGATGTGAGTCGAAAAGAAATGGAAGAATAGGGACTTATGGGTTGTGTAGCGTTGAGAATAGAGTAAGTAAAAGAAAGAGTGTCTTCGTGGCGTCGTGGTACCGTCGGGAGTGGTTCCGGTTTTCAACGGAATGAAGTCAATCACTAACTCCACTTGACTAGCCTTAACTCTTCTTAAATTTAGAGAATTTTGAGAGAATTTTTTATAGATATTTTCAGAATGGGGAGAGATAGGGGATGGGGTGTATTTATAGTGTAAAAATGAGCGTGTGTGAGTAAAAGAATTTGATTTAGAAAGAATTAAAATAGGATTAATGAGGGAAATGAAGGGTCTCTGGTTTAATTCAGAGAAATCAAACATTACAGAGGAATAGAAGGAATTTGAAGAGGTGCACGGGTAAAGAACGGAGGGTTTGGGGGGATCTCGACTGCCGGTAGCGGCTAAAAGGGAGATATCGGTGGTTGGATTGAGGCCATGTGGCTCAAGGCTTTAGGCATGTGTATTATTCTGTGTTAACTTTTCATTTATCCCGTTTGATTTTTCTGAAACTTTTCGATTCTCCGTGTATTGCACGTGCAACTCTTGGGCTTCCGAAAAGTTAAAAAGAAAAATATTGAAAATAATTGGAACTAATGAGATTCGAACACACTAGCTATGGCACAACAGTAAAGAGTATTAACTAGTAGGCTACAGATTGTTTCTTTCTTTTATTAAACAAAATTAACCTATAACTCCTAGTCAGGCTGAAATACCCTTCTATACATTAAACAAGTTAATTTTGAACAGTGATTTCAGAGTCGCTACAATCGGTCTAAATATGGGCCTCATTTTGACTCTAATCAAAGTGATTTCTTGTCATATTTGTATTTTGAGAAGTGCGGGTGTTATCAAAGTATGACAAAATTTCATCTTGGCTCTTTATCTTAGCAGTCAAGGTGATCACTCATATGAGTGAGCAGATCTTATCATGATGACATATCTTTGTCTTTATGTGTTCTGAAAGTAGTCATAGAGGGGGTGAATAGGACTACACCAATGATATGCCCAAATAAAAATCTAAACTACCCTTGCAAATAAAAACCACAGTTCAATAACTTAAGCAATAGATAAACCAATATAGATAAATAGTTAAGCTAACTACAATTGTGAAAATATAAATATATAGCAAATAAGAATAGAGATATGACAATCAAGCAATATACATATAGAGCATATGAAATCCCAGCATGCAATTTCTAAGCAATTGAAATAAAAGGTAAGAGAGAAATTGCAATCGCAAACACAAGAGCTTACAGTTGTTCGGCATCCCGACAACGTCTCGGTCCCTAATCTACTTTCTTTAGGCTCTCGAGCCATTCTTTTATTCTCACGTCTTATCCAAAAACTAAATGTCTCTAATGAGACTACAACACGTCATTCGACATACGAGTGGCTCTTCTCTATAAGTCTTGCACTCCTTTCTTACTAAGGCACTTTTGCACTCAAGAATTCCCACATAAAGAAATAAATACAAATCTCACTCTTCTCTCTTACAAAGACACTCTTATACTAAGAGTTCTCACACAAAGAAAAGAAGAGGGTTACAATGAATCACTCAAAAGTGTTTTCAATAAAACTCAACTAATACTCAAGAAGATGGATATCAAAATATAGCTCTTGAGTGTGTGTATGAGAAAAATTTGGATAAGCAAATAAAAGCACAATCAAATTCTCATAAGATTTAGGATTTTTTTCTTTCAAAGATCACTTAGGAAAACAGCCACTAAAATTATCAAGTGATTGAGACGAAAAACTATAGGCAAAACATATATATAAGCCTCAAAGAAAACTGGTTATTATAAGTCAAATCAGGCATTTTTCAGTATCGACAGACGTCTGAAGAACAATCGGCCAAACATCTGAAACTTTAAAAATAAATCCCAACGGCTATATTTTTCAAAATATTTCTTCATCAGACGTCTGCCAGATTGGGCATCAGACGTCTGGAAAACAAAACCATTTTCAACCCGAGACTTTAACACAAACGTCTAAAGTTATAACAACTCATTTTTCAAAACCTTTAGCAAACGTCTGTTCCATTGAACTGCAAACGTCTATCAATAAATAAAAATCCAGTCATATACTTTTGGGCAGACGTCTGAAGTTCAATTGGCAGACATCTGAAAGTATAAAAAATCCATTTTCAAATCCTTCATCAGACGTCTGGTCAACTGAATTGAAGACGTATGTCATCTTCTCTAGATTTCAGATATTTCCAAATATCAGAAAATGAACAGTGTATAGACGTCTGAACATCAACGAGACAGACGTCCGACTAAGCATAAAAATAACAGTTTGGGTTTTGAATGAATACAAAAACTTTAAACTCGAAAACCCTGATATTTGTAAAACTTTTGTGCAATCGTATGTGAGTGTTCAAGAGCTCTACTTGATAATAACCATATTCAATAGAGTACTTACATATAATCTTATGTCGATGTCGCATTTCTTCGAAAACTTGAATTTTCGACACAAGAGCACTTGAACTTTGGCGAATCATTTGATCTTAAACTTAGCTTTCATTGATCTTCTCCACTCAACTCACGAGCATCTTGAAATCGATATTTGATTTTCAAATGAACTTCGTTTTGACTTCGATCTTTAATGCTTTAATATCGGACTTCGGCTTCTATAGCTATTCATAGCTTGAATTTGGCAAATTGAGAAGCTCTCGTCCATATCCTCTAATCTCTATTAGATATTCTATTTAAGCTCAATTTTCCTCTATCTTCCATTATAGAGCTTCGTCTCGAGATATCCGATATCCTGAAATGCAATCTCAAAGACCAAGCTCATCATATACAGTGTTATGGAATAAACAAGATATAAACACATGTATATGAACATTCATTGTTTCGATATCACAACAATGAATAGTATATCAATATCAAGATATAAATCAAAAGTAAAGCATGATATATTGATATACAAACATATATACATGTTATATGAAAACCAAGATATAGAACACTTGTATATACATATTCATATTGCGAATCATCAAAATAATGAATGTGAGCAATATATCGATATCAAAGAATATAACACAAGTAAAGCATGTCGATATAGATATATTACTCGATATACACAAGATATAGGATATACAGGCTAAATATCAAGTGTATACAAGTTTAGTGTCAATAAGGTAAAGTAAGATAAGCATGTAACACTAAACGACTATTCATGAAGAGTGATAAAATTACAAATTTATCCTTTGAACGTTTAACGTACACATAATGGTCTTCATTGATCATCATAAAATTATAAGATGTTATAACTCGATGAATCTCAGATACCATTTTTCTAGATGATTGCTTTAACCCATATATTGATCGTTGGAGTCGGTATACTTTGCGCTCTTGATCTTTCTCAATGAAACCTATGAGTTGTTCCATATAGATTTCTTCAGCTGGTTCTCTATTGAGAAATGTAGTCTTAACGTCTATCTGATATAATTCTAGATCTATACTAACGACGATGGCTAGAATAAGACGAATAGTGGTAAACCTCACTACCGGAGAGAAGGTTTCCTCATAACGTATACTTTCTTGTTGAGTATAACGTTTCGCCACTAGACGTGCTTTGTACCTTTCAATGAATCCACCCTTCTTGGGTTTAATTTTGAGAATCCATTTGTTCCCAATCGCTTGACGGTTAAGTGGAAGGTCTACCAAGTCCCAGACCTGATTTATTTTCATTGGCTCTATTTTCTCTTCTATCACCTTTTGCCATTCTTGTTTCACTTGGGATGAAAATGCCTCATTTATATTTCTTGGCTCAGCGCCGTTATGTAAACTTATCATGAATGATCCCTTTCAATTCCAAAATGACGGCGGGGAATTTTCTGACGATTGCCTCTGCGCAATTGTATTTCTTGTGGTTCTATTGTAATAGCATCATTTCCCATCAACGTTTCTCTCCCACTAGGTTGAGAAGGTCCGATAATGTCCTGATTGATCTCATCTGGTTAATTGGGTGCGTCTCCTAGCATTGAGTCTTCGTATATGAAGAAAGTTTTGTCAATTTTACCTTTTTGCGGAAAATCGTTCTATGAGAATGTAACATCTCGTGATTCGAGTTCTATTACATGTCCATTTTCTTGTTCATCTATGAATACGTACCCTTTGGAATGGTCAGAGTATCTTATGAAGATACACTTATTTCCTTTAGGACCTAACTTTCCATGTTTGTGGAAAGATTCATGAACATAAGCAGCACACCCCTACGGTTTTAGAAAATCCACATTGGGTTTTCTACCGATCCATAACTCGTAAGTGGTAGTAGTAACAGAATTGGAGGGTATTCTATTCAGGACGCAAGTCATTGACAACAAAGCATCTCCCCAATATGAAGTTGGAAGATTAGCCTATTCCATCATTAATCTAAACATCTCCAATAGAGTTCGATTCCTTCTCTCGGCAACTCCATTTTATTGTGGAGTATAATGTGTTGTCAGTTGCCTAACAATCCCTTTTTCATCACAGAGCGTCTAGAAGTTCTCAGAGAGATATTCTCGCCTACGGTCGGTTCTTAGAGATTTTATAGTTTTCTCTAATTAATTCTCGACCGGTCTCAAAATATTATCTAAAGCAATATAATGCTTCCTACTTAAGTGAGACCAAGTAAACGGGACCAAAACGAGTATAGTCATCTATAAAAGTGATGGAATGCGAGACACCATGCCTTGTCCTCACACTCATCGGTCCATAGAAATCAGAATAGGCCGATTGCAACAGAAATTCGGCCCTAGTTCCGATTCCAAATGATTTTCTTGTTGTCTTTCCTGCTAAACAAAATTCGGGGGTGGGTAGGTTCACTTTGGCGTGTGGGCCAAGAAGACCTTCTCTAGCCAATCTATTCATTCTTTCCTGCCTAATGTGACCAAGCCATGCATGCTACATATTCACATCAACATTCAAATTATTAGAAGATGCTACTAAAGACAAGCTTTCATCATCAAAATGAGATAAAGTACTGTCAACATCCAATACCATAAAACCATTAAAAAATAACTAAAACTATAGTACTTTTGTTCAAAACAAAACTCAACATCATTATCTTGAAAATCAAGTGGAAACCTAAAGTAAGAAGAGCTGTGACATACACCAAGTTTCGTCTGATTCCTGGAGCATAGAGCACGCCATGCGGGACCAAGTTTCGGCCTCCTCGCAATGAAAGTTGACAGGTATCAATCCCTTTAACTTCAACCCGAGAGTTGTTGCCTACATAGATCCACTTCACGCCCTCTGGTATCGGACGATACTCTGTGAATGCTCTCCGTTCACTCGCTACATGGTCCGTGGCTTCTGAGTCTATAATCCACGAAGGATGAGATTAGTAAGCATCACACGGCTGGAAACAAAAGCACTGATGTGCTGACTTGTCATCGTTTCCCTTCTTGTCATCCTTACTTTTCATCGTTCAGCTTTTCACCCTTGTTCGGGTCAGCTATAATAGTTTTGGATGCAGATGCCATTGAATTAAAGAGTACTATATAAAGACGGGCACAAAAAAACACCATCATGGCTTAACACACAAAATTTGCATCCAACTAAATAAGTCCAATAATATCTGTAGTCCAGAAATGAGATCGAAAGGACACTATGTTTCCAATCATCTCTCATGTTCTAGAATCTAGCCACTGTCGATCCTATTTAATTAATCACAAATAATGAAGTTTTAGATGAGCAAATATAAATATTCTATCAACCAACAAACTCCCACACAAAAAATGAGCATAAAACAATCAGCATTAACATATGCGATTTTTATACAGTCAAAAAAAGAAGAAGAAAACAATTGTAGTCATTCATTTCATAAACAAAAAAACTTAAACTCGATAACTGCACAAAAACAAAAAAAAACAGTACTCGTAGGAAAGAATGACATCTAAAGGCACTCTAAGAGAAGGACAGTTTATGAATCCAATACCAGCCACCACGTCTAGCAGCACTCCTCGAGTTATAACAACAAGCTAGTCTAATCGGTCCACCATTACCCGCAACAATGTGGTTTTGAGAGTGCATACTGTACATGAGACTTGCTATATGTTTGAATTCATATGCTTCTTTGTCATGTAACTTCCTGATGCACTTGATTGCTCGACGCTCCCTAACAAAATCAGGACGGAGAGAGTCAAGAAAACCGTTAACATCCTGTTCCGGAGTCAACACAGTGCCTTAAAAAAAAGCGAATCGAGTATGATTTCCATTGTGTTTGTATGATCCAAGACAGAATCTCTTTCGGCCATATGGTGTTCCGTGTACTAAGTTATCAGAGGATAAGCCATTGGTACATTCCAAGAAATGGCGAGTAAACCCAGTCTCGAATGATATACAGGTTCCATTTAAGTCTTGTAAAAAAACATGTTAATATTATGTTCATTATAACATGCAACAGCTATAAACTTCCATAAACATGCATTCTATGAATATTTACATGTATTCAGGAAATAAAAACAATTCACTTGCATATGCTATCAAATTTGGAGAACAAAAAAACAGGGACAAAAAAAGGCTTGTAATGAGTCAAAAACGCTGAAAACAGGGTTCAAGCCAATTCGTACCGGTGCAGATTAGTTCGGTTTGCTTCAGACTACCTGGTCAAAGGTCAAAAAGTCAATTCGGTCACAGGTCAAAAAGTCAACACAGTCAAATCGACCGAGTCAACTGGGAGGGGCCAAGTCAACTGGATGGGTCAACCGAGCTAACTTGGTCAACACACAAAATTCCTCCACGTCATGCCAAGTGTTTAATTTGTACACGTGCACAACAGGTAAGTGCACACGTGCACTGCATGTACGTGGGGTTGCATTTTCAAAGATGCAAACGCCGACTTGCACACCCGCCGAGGAAAAAGTGCAACTGACCCCTTTTTTAAATTTGGTTTTAAAATAAAAAACTATTAAACTTAGAAAAATCACTATTAATTTATTTCTTCACTGAAAATTAAGTTTTTTCCATTGATTAAACCGTAATTTTGAGATCTATCCAATGAATACAAATTCATGGACAGAAAAGCAAAAAAAAACCTTTAGATTTCAGAAAACATAATTCGGTTCAACGTTTTTTTTCAAAAAAATCGATGAAAATGAAAAATTGTAATCTTATAAACAGTAAACTCTCATATATACAACAAAGGTTTTCTTAAAATCTAAATGCTCTGATACCAATGAAGGATTAACCTCCATAATAAAGAATGCATGCGGAATGATTGATCGAATTGCTTTACATACCTTTGACGAGTTTTCCCAATCTCTTGCTCTTCAATTTCACTGAGAACTCGAGCGATTCCATGCTCAATAGAGCGTCGTTTCCACATCTTGTTTGCTTTCCGAGAGAAACCTAAACTTAGAAATTTTTTTTTGGACGGTGAGAACAAAGATGAACAAGAGTCAAGTGAGTAATCTTTTATTCTACTCTCGTATAATCTATTTATATGAGAGAAATGATAACCACTGCAAGCAAAATTACCATTTTGTTCTTGGTTATCATTCATGCATATAGCCCATCATAGGGCATAAATGTCATATTCCAACACACACAATTGGACAAAATTGAAGTTTCTCAGCTGGTGTAGAATGTAGGCAGACATCCTTAACAAATATTGCGTCAAAGGTGGAACCATCGTACCCCTAGGAAGTAAGAGCTATATATTCTTCATATTGCGAGATAAAAATTTGAATGTCATGCACAAACCAAGATAAATTTGCGATCGACTCTACTTGCGTAGTTGCATCCCCTGATGAGGGCAAAATTATTGTTTAGTCAAGGGACATTCTGGAAATGGAATCCAAATTTGATTAAAGCTTATTGTCGAATTATTGGAGTCATCGTAGGATCAGTTTCTTTTGGGGCATTTTAACAATTGTTGGTACACATTCCGCATCTCCTTTGTTTACTATTATAATCAAATTTTGCTGTCCTTGTTAATTTCATATGATTGCATCAACCAGGTAATATGAAAAGACCATAATGCCTCGTTTTGGCTTAATTTTACTAAACTACAAGAAACTATACCCGTTTTCCAATAAGCCACCAAAAACTGTATATACTAGAAACTACCGAAAAGCTTCATACCAGCAGAGCCTTTTTCTTTCTTATAAAACAGAAGAGAAGAAAAAAAATAGTACCCGGTTTTTAGTGAATTATACCCGTATTTTACTAACTAATATAATGTTGCCAATGAAATTTACATATTGTTGTTATGCTGGTTCAGTGAAAAACAGGCAGTGTTCATGTAAAAGTTTTTAATTAGTAGTTGTGGTTTGTTAAGTTTTTTTGTACTGCAGTGAATACGGATATAGTTTTGGCCACTTAAGTAAAATTATGTCCTTGTTTTACCAGTTCTATTTAAGCAGGAAAATCTTATAAATTACCATTCATGTACATCTCCGACTCTGTATAACAGCATGGTAAGGTTTCTTATGGATTTTCCCAATTATCAAATGAACCAAGCTTTGTACCGCGCCAAGCTCCACCATTCTCTTTACAGACCCGGGGCACTTACAATAACTACTCTAGCACCCAATCTTCGATTGGAAAAAAAATGGTTCCTCTTTGCTTTAAATGTGGGCAACAAGGCCATTGGGCTAGGGATTTCACCGATTCATCATCCGATTCCTATTCTACCGGAGAGAACAATATCACTTCATCGGGCTCAGGCTCGGGCTCAGGTTCATGTTTTAAGTGCGGTAAAGCTGGGCACTGGGCAAGAGACTGTGTTGCTCAAGTTTCAAGTGCTGGTGCTGGAGATCGGAAGGCTTCACGTTCGTTTCACACTCCTTTTGCTAACAAATACTAGCAGGGTGATGCACATTTCGGCAGGGGAAAGGTTTTATATGTTTAAGTTGATTGTAGCTGGGTTTATGCTTCTGAACTTTGCTCTGAATTTTTGTATATAAGGTTCTGTAGGGCAACTGGAATCAGAAAGTATGCTGTTGAAATTTGAAAATTCTCTCCAATTAATATCCTTAATAGTCTCCTTTGTGGTTTTGCTGTGACACTTGATGATTTGCTAATTTTTCAAATTGAGAAGTTAAATTATAATGCAGGGGCTAATGCTTCTTTGATGTGTTTGTATTGATACTTCAATCTTTATTTTTATGTTTTACCCCTTTACATGCATTGTTTCTTGTCCAAAAGAGAAAATAAAAACAATATGAATGTCTTGTCTCTAGCAAGAACTAATAATTTTATGTTAATTTTTGGTGTGTTGAGCCATAAGCAGTAGAGAGATGGAAAGCAAGATAATTGATCCATCAATCAGGAAAATTTGCTTGTAATCTTAGAGGTACTTTGGAGTACTGATATTGTTGGCTCTAGTAAATTCATCTCAGCTTTTACAACTCAAACTTTTTGGAGGTCTTAATTGATTTTGTGTTTTTGCGAACTTTATTTACATTTTGATTACTTGAGGGTAAAATGGTAAATACACTGGATGAAGTGGCATAATTGGAACATGAATAAGATGTTCCTGATTTTCTCTCTTTCCGTGGTTCGCGGGAAATTCCAAAACCAGCACAGTTTACAATCCAATCGTGAATATCACGGTCATCATATTAGTAAATATGTAACTAAGTACACATCCATATCTCTCTCCTTTTTGTCTATTTTAGGCGACCTCAATCCATGATGGACATAGAAGATGAAAAACAATGTTGGGCGATTCATTTGAAATCATTGAGAAGTGACCTTTCTCAAGTTAAAGACGACTCTTGTGGTCAAAAATGACACCTCATTCCCAAAATCAAAGTCAAGTGGACCGAGCTCAGACCCAAGTTAAGTGGGCCCGAGCCGGAACCCAAGTCATGTGGGCCCAAGCTCAGGCTTGGGGGCCAGTCCCATGCCAAGGAAAGAGAAGGAAAATGTAATAGATTAATATGACATGTAATTTAGTAATGAAGAAATGTAAAAGGAATGGGCAAAAAGCTTAAATTTTATAAAGCCTAAGAGTTAAGGTGTAAAGAGTGTGCACATGTGTAAAAGAATAGGTAAAATTCCAAAATTGTAAAGCTCAAGGAGCAAGATGTAAAAGTGTAATCCTATAAAAGGTCAACCATACGAAGAAATAACAATTTTTTTAATCTTTTGCAATTTCTAAAGTTTTATGTCTCTGTCTTCATTTTAGAGATGAGCTCTCATTTTTTTCTTTCTCAAGAGAGACCCAAACGGAAAGAGAGCTCCTTTTAGATCTCTCTTATCCCTTATACCTCCTTTTTCTTCAGTAGGACCCATTAAGAAAAAACTCATCTCTGGAAGAAAGGTTTCATCTCAAAGATCCCAAGATCCAAGATCAAGACCCAACAAAGGAGCAAGTTTTCTTCATCAAACTTGAAGAACAAGAGAAAAGAAGAACCATCGGGATGAAAGCAAATGGTTTTCACCTCGAGCAAACATATTTAAATAAGAGAACTCGATGAATGTCTTCGGCCTTCATCACTCGTGACCCCGTGCGGAGATTGCCCGCTTAGTAAATCCGCGCAAGAGGATTTTCCACTGCCTTCAGAAGTCCATGTAAGGGGATTTTCCACTATACATGATGCCCGATATGGATATCTCAAAAGGGAATATTCGCCATGGATATCTCTTAGGAGATACCCGCAGCGCATATCTACTAGGGAGATCTTCGCTTGTGGATATCCTCATTGAGATACCCGGTTGAGGATATTTTCTTTGAGATACCCACTTGCGAATATCTCCTAAAGAGATATTCGTTTGCGAGTATCCTCTCTCTCTCTCTCTCTCTCTCTCTCTCTCTCTCTCACTCTTTTATACACTCAAACATAGGGAAAAAATTTGTTTCAGGGCATTTCCTCAAGCGCCGCAAGGGGGCTGTTAGCTTCAATGACCCCCAACCGGCTGACCGGGCTACGGGACCCCTTTTTGATGGCCCCCGAAATGTTCAAAGAGGTCAAGAAAATCGTTTTCCACCTACATTCACACATTACAAGATGAGTTCGTATTATATGCATGACCCGTTAATCAGAGGCTCCCTTGCGTCAAAGTAAGGAATAATTAATAGAAGTTTTGTCCGCGGCTGCTGAAAATTAGAATCTTCACAATCAATAAATCCCTGCAAACCATAGGACAGGGGGAATTTGTACACGTCTGAAGCACGTGTGCATCAATCTCCATAGGGTGACGAAAAATACGCTACAACGACAACCCCAACCTCTTCTTCTTCTTCATCATCTCCTTAAAAATGATTAACCGGCTTTAGCTTCCAGGTAATGTAACCGAGTCAATATTAGAGTCAAAGGCGGAGACCAAGGGAGCCCTCTCCACACCCCCACCCAAAAAAATAATAAATTCCGATAATGCCATATTAGGCCGATCCTTTAATACTTCCAGGGTATAAAAGTTAACACTATAACGATTAGTGATGAAATTATGCCTTGACAATTTCAGAAATGTTATCAAGGCTATAATATTTAATTTCTTCATTAGTTTTTGTTTTCTAAAAGTGGTTTATAGTTTATTTTTACAGTCTATCATTATTAACAACTAAAGTCTATCAAATTTTTCCATTGATATATATATATATATATATATATATATATATATATATATAAACCAAGCTATATTTTGACTTCTATATCCTCCGTATTACCTTCTTCATATAACTTAACCATATATAGATTTTTTAAGCTTTTAGAAGAAAATATAGTGTGGACTTAGGAAAGAATTTTAAAAGTACTTATTTTTTCCATAAAGATGAGTAATAATCATGAATTCCTTCCTTGTAAGTGTAAGGATTGGTCCTACGGTCGCAACAATTGCGGACCACGGAGAAATTTGAAAACAATAATTTTTCTCAATATAGAGCCAATTCACAAACTATGATCAATCAAGTATTTAGTAATTGCAAACTAGAAAACTAGAAGGGGATCGAGGGGCTACAACTTTTGTAGTGTGTTCACTTAATCGTGAAAAACTTGTGCTAGACTCCGTCGCCATCCGGATCAAGCTTGTAAGCCAACCTTCTCGCCGAAGATGATCCACATCGAAGAAACCCCAACTCAAACTTCAACTTCACCGATGCAAGCAACAAGTGAAGTAACATGATCCCAAAACTTGCAAGAGAGTGAGATGATGAGATATAGTGAGCTCTCAGAATTTTTCCTCTCATTTTTCTTTTAATTTCTCATCCCAAGAAAGAGAGGAGGAAAGAGAGGAGGAAGAAGAAGAAGGGAGGAGGAGAGAGAATGTGTTATGCTTGAATGAATTATCTACTCTCATATGAGAATAAATATTCACACTCATAAAACCCTCTCATCCTCTCTCTTCCACCCGTCCTCTCAAAATGGATGGATGTGTACAAATATAAAATATTATTTTGAAATTTAAGTAATAAAATAATAAATTTTATGAATATTATATAAGAACGGAATTGAGTTTTAGTAGAAAGGTATAATTATATACCTATAATTTGGAAAATAATTGGGAAATTAAAATGAATTATTATTTATAAATGTATTTATTTAAATTGGGCTTTTTATAAATTAATATATAATTATTTTCCATACAAGCTCAAGTTTAAATTTGTAACATCCTAATTCATTTATACTAGTTCTAGTTCAAGTATTTCTTTATTTATGGTATTTTTTCCTGATTTATTGTGTTGTGGGTGCGAATAGTGTATTTGATATCTGTATTTGCATCCGACCCAACCCACATGCTTGAAACCAGTTTTGATTCATGTTTGTGATTTATCCAGACTTGATACATGGACTCGTGCACTTTCATTTGCATACTAGCATTTTACCTGGCATTTGCATTTTTATATTACATTTAAGTCACATAAAATAGTTTAAAAATATATTGCATGGCCTGCATGATACCCCTGACCCTGTGGTAGCATCCGCGCATTTTGTTCCAGTCCCGTTCAGTGAAACAGACTTGTTTGGATTGCTACGCGCACGTAAATGCATCCGTTCTTGGGGGTATACATTTTCATTACCCGGATATCCAACTTTAATTTTGGTCGACATGTATATTTTTCGTATTTTAAAACTGAATTTTAGACCCGACCCGGGCATGTTTTGGACTATCTTTGTATTTACCAGAATATCAAATTTTATTTATATAATATTAATTTTATAAACTGATACAAATTAAAATTTAGTTAACTAATAAAATATTTTTTAAATTTAAATCTAAACTAATTTCCTAACAAACTAACAACCCCTTTCTCTCTCTCTCGTGACTCTCTCTCTCTCCTCTGCATATATATATTTATATATATTTTATTTATTTATTTTTCTTTCCTTATTTAATACACAGCCTCTTCTTCTTACTTCTTCTTCTTCTTTCTTCTTTCTTTTTCTTGATCTTGTTTCTTGATTCCGGTGATCACCGCCGGAGCCGTGCTCGTCGCTGACGATCCGAGTGATCCAGTGAACGTACCTTACCTGTGTGATCACCCTCTTGCCTTGCCTGGACCCGTCCCGCGTGCCGCGTGTGCGTTGCGACGATTTACCGACGTCGGACGTGCCGTCGCGTGATTCGATCGGGGCAAGTTTATCTTGCTACATGCTATGTTACTATATTTACATCCATTTGAATAAATATAATACATGTATTTAAAATTATGCATCTCATGTTATAGTTTTACAGTTTTACACGTCCGTTTGCATCCGTACTAGTTATTTCATATCTAATGCATTCAAGTTAATCTTGCTACATGATGGGTTTGTTTGGTATCAGAGCCATAGGATTTAGGTTAATCGGGTTTGATTCTTTTGTAGTTGGGTATTGGCCCAATATACGAATCAGAATACTCATGATTAGGAACATGTCCTGCCACATTGTTATCGTGATTCTTGAATCATATCTTTCTCTTGACCCTTGTCTTGACGATATGCAAACAACTTTGCATCTCGGCTTGAAACCTTTTGGTTCCATATTGTTTCTCCATGTTCTTTTGATTCTAATACTAGGATTTGGGCGACTTGAACGGAGTTATGTAATTGTACCCATGAACTGCAGCATGGTTACAATGCGGTACTCTATTTAAGTAACTTGGAGTCCTAGTCTTGATCCACTTCCTTGTTTCATGGTCGTTATATTTCCTTGCTTCTCTTGCTTACCAATTCATGTTTTATCGCAAGCTTGAATCTTGTTTACCATGCTTATCTTCTTCAGTGTTTGGCTTCAGATGAAGTTGTTTCTGGTATCCTACTTGTTCATGATTTTCCCGCATTGGTATTATTCAAATCTGGTGCATCCCATTGTTTGATGTTGTCTTGGGAATGGACTTTCTCGGCGCTTTCCACGCTCATTATAGGGCAAAGAAAGTGATTTTCCAGATTCCCGGACATCCGGAGTTTGTTTTGTTAGAGGTAGTAGTTCTGTCGGGCCAGTCGAGTTTAGGGCTAGGCCGACAAACAGTGTTCTTTCGTCAATGGAAGTTGATAAGGAGGAAGCGCCAGCTGTAGTTCGAGAGTTCATGGACGTGTTCAAGGACATCTCGGGTTTACCGTCAAAACGAGATATGGAGTTCGCGATCGATCTTGTTCCTGGTGCAGCGCCAATCTCAAAGGCGTACTATCCGATGGCACCAGTGGAGTTGGAAGAAGTCAAGAAGCAGGTTACTGAATTACTAGAGAAAGGTTGGATTCGTAGCAGTAATTCACCTTGGGGAGCTCCAGTTCTTCTAGTCAAGAAGAAAAATGGCACAAGGAGGATGTGCATCGATTATCGAGAATAAAACCGGGTGACTATTAAGAACAAGTATCCGATCTCTCGCATTGGCGAATTATTCGAGCAACTCAGTGGAGCGAGAGTATTCTCGAAGCTGGATTTGCGATCCGGATATCATCAAGTTCGAGTTAAATCAGGGGATATTTGCAAGACTGCATTCCGAACTCGATATGGACATTACGAGTATTTAGTGATGCCATTCAGAGTCACGAATGCACCGGCGATATTTATGGACTTGATGAACCGAATCTTTTCACCGTTTTTGGACCAGTTTATTGTAGTGTTCATCGATGATATTCTGGTCTATTCGAGGAGCCTTGAAGAGCATGCGGAACACTTGAAGATCGCACTGCAGACATTGAGACAAGAAAGATTATATGCGAAGATGAGCAAGTGCGAGTTTTGGCTTGATGAAGTGAAGTTTTTGGGGCATATTGTATCCGGAGATGGAATCGCCGTTGACCCTGAAAAGATTGTAGCAGTTCAAGATTGGCCGATTCCGAAGAATGTAGCAGAGATCAGGAGTTTTCTTGGACTTGCCGGATATTACAGAAGATTCATGGAGAATTTTGCTCGTTTGGCTGAACCTTTGACCAAGCTTACGCGGAAGGTAGTACCGTTCGTATGGACGGATAAATGCGCGTCAGCTTTTGAGGCGTTGAAGCAAAGATTGATAACTGCTCCTATTTTGACCGTACCAGACGGTTTCGGAGGATTGGTGATTCACAGCGACGCATCTGGGAAAGATTTGGGATGTGTTTTGATGCAGCATGCGAAAGTTATAGCTTACGCATCGAGACAGTTGAAGATCCATGAGCAGAATTACCCAACTCATGATTTGGAGCTAGCAGCTGTGATTTTCGCTTTGAAGATTTGGAGACATAACTTATTGGAAGAAAGGGTCGAAGTATTCACCGATCACAAAAGCCTAAAGTACGTGTTCACACAGAAAGAGCTTAACATGAGGCAGCGTAGATGGTTGGAGCTGATGGCTGACTACGATCTTGATCTTAAGTACCATCCGGGGAAAGTTAATGTAGTGTCGGATGCGCTTATTCGGTTGCCAGCAATTCGGATGTTGACTGCACAGAAGGAGCTTATCGAGGATTTTCGGATATTCGAGTTAGAGATTGTGCTACCGCATTCTTCGAGATAGTTGATGCAGCTGCAAGTACAGTCGTTGTTGATCGAGAGTATTAAAGCAGCACAGTCACAGGACCCAAGATTGCAGAAGTTTCGAGAACAAGTTGAAGCTGGACTTCGAATGGACTTGTTGATTCATGAAGATGGTTCGTTGCGATATGGTAGCCGTTTGTGTGTACCGAAAGGAGACATTCACGAAGAAGTTATGAAGGAGGCGCACAGTTCCGCTTATTCCGTACATCCAGGAGGCACGAAGATGTACCGTGATCTACGACGGCATTTCTGGTGGGAAGGTATGAAAAAGGAGATTGCTCGCTTTATAGTGAAGCGCTTGGTGTGTCAGCAAGTCAAGGCTGAACATCAAAGGGTTGTTGGTTTATTGCAACCACTTCCGATTCCTCAATGGAAATGAGAACATATAACCATGGACTTCGTGACAGCTTTACCGCGGAGTCCAAAGGGCAACAATGCAGTTTGGGTGATTGTTGATTGATTGACCAAAGCAGCTCATTTCATACCATTTCGAGTTGGTCAGTCAACGGAAGCGTTAGCAGAACAGTACATGCAGGAGATTGTGAGATTGCATGGAGTACCTGTGAGCATCGTTTCCGATCGTGACACCCGATTCTTATCACACTTCTGGAGGAGTTTACAGGAAAGTTTGGGGACGCGATTGAAGTTTAGCACAGCTTATCATCCTCAGACAGATGGCCAGTTGGAGAGAACGATCCAAACTCTTGAAGTCATGTTGAGAGCTTACATGTTAGACTTCAAGGGTTCATGGGAGGATCATCTACACTTGGTGGAGTTTTCTTACAACAACAGCTTTCAGGCAACTATTCAGATGGCTCCATTCGAAGCATTGTATGGTCGCAAGTGTCGCTCACCCGTTTGTTGGGATGATATTGGAGAACGAAGATTGTTGGGACCGGATTTGATCGTGCAAACAGTAGAGAAGGTTAATACCATCCGAAATCACATGAAGGCAGCACAAGATCGGCAGAAGAGTTGGGCCGATACATCGAGAAGACCTCTAGAGTTCGCTGCTGGTGATCTGGTATTCTTAAAGATATCACCGACTAGAGGAGTGATCCATTTTGGGAGTCGAGGCAAGCTTAGTCCTCGATTCATGGGGCCTTTCGAGATTATGGAGTGTGTTGGGGAAGTGGCTTATCGATTGGCTTTACCACAATCTTTGGCGAATGTTCATGACGTGTTTCATGTATCTCAACTCCGTAAGTATGTTCGAGATGAAACACACGTTCTGGATCATTCGGAGCTGACTGTAAGAGAGGATTTGACCTTTGAGGAACGACCGATGTCGATTGTTGATCGAAAAGAAATGGTCCTTAAGAACAAGGTTATCCCTCTCGTACTTGTTTCTTGGGGGAATCGCTCGCACGGAGAATCGACTTGAGAACGAGAAGACGAGATTCGACAGAAGTTTCCATACATATTCTTGTAGATTCTTGATTGTTTATCTTTTCTTGTTCCTGGAATTTCGAGGACGAAATTCTTTTTGTAGCTGGATATAATGTAACACCCTAGTTCATTTATACCAGTTCTAGTTCAAGTATTTCTTTATTTATGGTATCTTTTCCTGATTTATTGTGTTGTGGGTGTGAATAGTGTATTTGATATCTGTATTTGCATCCAACCCGTCATGTTTGTGATTTATCCTGACTTGATACGTGAACTCGTGCACTTTCATTTGCATACTAGTATTTTACCTGGCATCTGCATTTTTATATAACATTTAAGTCACATAAAATAGTTTAAAAATATATTGCATGGCCTGCATGATACCCCTGACCCTGTGGTAGCATCCGCGCATCTTGTTTCCGTCCCGTTCAGTGAAACAGACTTGTTTGGATGGCTACGCGCACGTACGTACATCCCTTCTTGGGGGTATGCATTTTCGTTACCCGGATATCCAATTTTAATTTTGGTCAATATGTATATTTTTCGTATTTTAAAACTGAATTTTAGACCCGACCCGGGCATGTTTTGGACTATGTTTGTATTTACCAGAATATCAAATTTTATTTATATAATATTAATTTTATAAACTGATACAAATTAAAATTTAGTTAACTAATAAAAGATTTTTTAAATTTAAATCTAAACTAATTTCCTAACAAACTAACAACCCCTTTCTCTCTCTCTCTCTCTCGTGACTCTCTCTCTCCTCTGCATATATATATATATATATATATATATATAATTTATTTTTCTTTCCTTATTTAATACACAGCCTCTTCTTCTTACTTCTTCTTCTTCTTTCTTTTTCTTGATATTGTTTCTTGATTCTGGTGATCACCGCCGGAGCCGTGCTCGTCGCTGACGATCCGAGTGATCCAGTGAACGTACATTGCCTGTGTGATCACTCTCTTGCCTTACCTGGACCCATCCCGCGTGCCGCGTGTGCGTTGCGGCGATTTACCGACGTCGGTCGTGCCGTGCGTATCCGTCGTGTGATTCGATCGGGGCAAATTTACCTTACTACATGCTATGTTACTATATTTACATCCATTTGAATAAATATAATACATGTATTTAAAATTATGCATCCCATGTTATAGTTTTACAGTTTTACGACGTCCGTTTGCATCCGTACAATTTATTTCGTATCTAGTGCATGCAAATTTATCTTGTTACATGCTAAACTATAATATATTGCACCCATTTGAATAATAACATCACATAATGTTTAGTTATGCATCCCACATTACCATTTTACAGTTTTACTGTTTTCGGATATCCGTGTGCATTCTTATCGTTATTTACATATCTAGTCGCATGCTAATTCATTTTTCTACATGCTAGGTATATCATTGTGCATCCATATGAGTAAAATGTTACCCGTTTATCATATTATACATCCATACTAAAGTTTTACTGTTTTCGGATACCCGTTTGCATCCATATCATTTAAAATATATATAACTGCATCTATAGATCATATTAATTCATATTATTATTGTAGTAACACCCCATGCTTAATAATGTGCATCCCACTTAGTCTTGGAACTGTAAATGTAATCCTAATCGATATTTGTGCATCCATACCATTAATTATACATCTATTTGCATTTCATGTCACGTTATTTCATGTTACTGTTACATTAACACCCCATACTAGAAAATATGCATCCTATATAGTAATGGAGCTATAGTCGCAATCCTTAATTATTCTTGCATCCATGTTTATTTGTGTATCCATACCATTAATTCTGCATAACTAGTTGCACCCCATATTACATTAACTCATATTATTAATACATTAGTACCCTATGCTTGATATTGTGCATCCTACTTAGTCATGATGTAACCCTTGATAGATATTTGTGCATCCATGCTTTTATATACATCCATACTTTTACCCTGATTCCATACTTGCTACATCTTACTGTTGGGCACACATTTGTTACACTGTGTACTACTTGACATGACTTGATACATGTACACTACCTGACATGACCTGATACACCACTACTTGACATGACTTGATACATGTACACTATCTGACATGACCTGATATATCACTACTTGACATGTTACCTGATCCTGTTTCTAATGCCGACAATCCTGACATGTTGTCCCGATAGACATATCCTGTTGTTTGTATAGACAAACCTATTCCTGCTTGATCCTGTGTTGGCATTAGCTTCAGATTTATCAATACCTGACTTGAACACATAACTTGGGGGTATGGGGAAATCAAGAATGTAACCGAACGTAACTCAAAGGACTATCATATTGTTTGCCGTTTTTCCGGGCGTTACGGAATACCTATTGCTTGCCGTTTTTCCGGGCGTTACGGAATACCTATTGTTTGCCGTTTTTTCCGGGCGTTGCGGAATAATCACCGATGGGTTACGATGAGGATTACATTAATTGATTTTGAAGACATTAGAATAGATAACCCAGTAGCACAGTTTAGATTACTCACCGCACGTCACATATGCTTATACCCTTCACTGTTTCTTATTCGTGTTACTGTTATACTTTTATTATTGTTCATACTCATGCCTGCATGACTTATTACCCCCTGATTATATTATTATCGATATTATGACGCACTGACGTCTGTGTTTTGCATGGCCCAGATCCTCTACCTTTGTCGCAGGCTGATCAGGAGTATTTCCGCCGACAGGCCGAGCAGTGAGGATTCTGTTAGTATTTTAGTTTAGTTTTTTTCAGCATTTTCATTTCCTGATGTGAGCCCGTATTTTGGGACGTACTTTCCAGATTGTTATTGTTTTTGGATTTATTGCTTCCACATATTTTTTCTTAACTCGTTTATTCTGGCATATGGACATGTACTAGATAGTTTATTTTACTTTCCTGTTCTTGATATCTTATAGACAGCTGTAATGTGACTGTGGAGTGATGTTTCCTATCCACAGGTAGCATGGTTGGCTATGTCACGTGCCGATCTTAGCGCACTCTGGATAGCGGGGCGTGGCAAAATTTAATTAGTATTTTACTGATCACTACTTTAAACCATCTTGATTTTGTTAGCCATGCTTGTGTATATGTTATCTTTTATTTATGATTTTTGGTTTTAAAAGAAAGAGGAAAATAAAAGAAAAAGGAAAGGAAAATGGGTGTGGGGGGGGAGGACATCAAGTTATGGGTGAGAGAGGGGGAGAGAGTGTGTGTGTGTGCGCACGCGCGCACGCGCGCGGGGTTATGTTTGCACCATTCTTCATTCTCCTTCCTTCATCTTATTCCATCTACTTCTTCATCTTCTTCATCCTGAACTTTCTCCACCATCCTCTACCACCACGCACCACCCTCAAAACCACCTCAAAATCTTACTAAACCTTCACAAAAATTGTCCATAACCTAAATCTAAACCTTTTGGTGGGGTCAAGTATGAGTTTTGAGCTCCTTTGGCCATCTTGGAAAATTCTTGATTTGCTTTCATAAAGTAAAATTCTCATTTTTAGATAAATTTTTAGATTTCTTAACATCTTAAACTAGTTAGAGTTAATTTAGAGCTTAAAGTGTAGTTTTTTTAAACTTAGGTTTTCTAAAGTGAGAATTAGTGGGCTAGATTTGTAGTAGTGATATAGAAGGGGGTTTAGTGAGTATTTACTAGCCTTTAGTGATAGAATCCCTGCTCTTGGATAAGATTAGAAGTTTCAAAGATGAGTTTAGAATTTTCAGATATCGGTTTTGTGAACTTTTTATGATCAAAATAAAATCGGATACTACTTGGGGACTCAAAAAATTTAATAGAGAATACAGAGAGATGTATAGATAAGTAGAAAGCCACCGTAGAAGCCCGAGCCCCTATCTCCTAGTCGTGGCCACAAATTTATTCGTTATGGCCGCAATTATCGGGTCGATTTTGGAATTAGGCTCTGAAACTTGGTCTGTAACTCACTCACTAGATAACTAAGACCACCCTATACGCTAAAATGTCCCGGATCACCTTAAGAAAAATCTGGAGTTGTTTTACTAAGTTTCTGTCAATGTTTTATGATATTTGAAAACTTGGTTTTTGGTGTTTGTGTTTTGACTCGGTTGTTTGACGTTTGTACGTCGACGTCGGGGGTTATTTTGTTGTTTAAGCATGCGTTGACCATTGGTTCTAATATATGTGCTCTTCGCTTGTCGTATCGGTTTTGGATATGGATTTCTATGCAATTCGATTCGGGTTTTTATTGGATTTTGGTTATGGTCTTGATTATAGGTACCATCATGTGGACTTCCGGGATGACGAAGAAGAGTAAGGTGTTCATCGATTTCAGCTAGAGCGAGAATATTAGGTGAGTAGATGTATATCTACGAGGGAAGTCGGGTGGATGGCGTATAGCACCCCCGCAACCATAGAATTAGGATTATATATATATTAGAATAGTACTTAGCCTATAGTGAAAGTCTACCCTAGCACCATTACTGGGTTTTCACATGCATCTGGCATGCTATATTTTAAAAAACTTGGTGCTAAGCTACACTTATCTAGAATCTTAACTAGATGATTAGGGTCTTAAGCATGATATAAAGATAGCTACACTAAGTGATGGAAACAACAACCTTTGAAGACCGAGTCCTTCACTTCAATAGCTCTGGTTAGTATTCCCTACGACTCCACTAGGCTCCACTTGAAGAATGAACGAGCTTTCTTTGCGATCTTCGTGCCGAAGATGATCCACCCGAAGCTCCTCTAATCCAAACTACCTCTTCACTAATCTCCTATTAGTGAAGCAAACACCCTAGTTTAAAGTGCTAATCTAAACTAGGATGATGAAGTAGGGTTTCTAAGCTTACTAAGGTTTCTACAAAACCCTATGATTCACATCACATGTGAGGGTTAGGGTTTTGTGGAGGAGGAAGAAGAAGATGAAAAAGAAAAGAGCAAATGAGCTAAGGCATGAACAAAACAATGAGCAAGCATAGAAACCCTAATACGGATCGTTAACTAGAAGTTTAGGCACTCCAATGAGGTCTCACAAGGCATCAACCATGCCAATTTCAAATTTTACGGGTGCCGAGAAACCCTAATACGGATCGTTAACTAGAAGTCTAGGCGATAAATGAAACTAGTTTACAACTAAACTAAAAGAACGGAAATACAACCTTTGTAGATCCGTTTCTCCACCTCCATAGCTCCATGATGAAGTCCTCTCCGCTGTCCAAATCGAACCATGACTCTAGCATCGGCTTCATCGGAGGAAAAGCGGGCTAGGTCATCGACGACGATGCCGAAGATGATCTACGTCGAGGCATCATTAGATCAAGCTCCACCTTCACCAAGCCATGAAAACTTGTGAAGGAAACACCCTATACTACTTGGCAAGAGGTAGAGGATGAAGAAATAGGAAGTGGGTTCACTTTAGAATTGGATTTCTCACTCTTTTTCATCAATCACCATTGATGAAGCAAGCTTCTTCATGTGAAGAAGAAGAAGAAGATGAAGCTAATATTATGATAAGTTATTAAAAATCAAAGGAAAATGAATACTTATCATAATTTAAACCATGGTCAAGTGTAGAGATTAAACCAAGGTTAGTTGGAATGGTTAGGGTTAAGGATGAGATAAGAATGGTGGACTTGTTCAAAGCTTCAAGAAGCTTCAACATAAAAACAAAATAAGCCACCATCCTTAATAATTTCCAAAATGAATATATAAATAAATAACTAAGTAAATAATCAAAACCCTAACCATTCATATAACCATTCTTTTAATCTTTACACAAACCCAAGTGAGCAAGTATCATCAAACATGATACAAACTAGTGTACAAAAGTATATCACATATACAATGTGCACATTAAGTGAGAAAATCCATTTAAAGTGAACCAATACTAGTTAATGCAAAGTAATATATCAAATATATAATTATGCATTAAATCATCAAAGCAACACTTGATTTAACGATCCGGTCATATCGCATATAACCGACTAGTATCTAATGTATCGGCTTATCGAATCAACCCTCGATTCGATAACTAGGTTATATCGCATATAACCATTCGATACATTCATCGCAAGAATAGAATACGGTATCACATACACGCATTATTCTCGGTCCCGCACATATCTCATATGCGCTCCTATTTCGTTTCGCTTGAGCCAGGAAACCTCTGTGTAGGACTCTAAAGACTCGTCAATACGCCGGCAGCAGGTGTTGATCATATCAAACACCCACAAGCCGCAAGTGGTCTGCTAAACGTAACGGCCACCCGGGTATTGAGCGATCAGAAGATCGACGAGCAAGCCCGCTCACACTCCAGTGAATCCAACCAGTAACACTACCGTACAGTCCGGTCTCGTCGTCTGATATGTCGCATATCTCACCTAGGGGTGGTAAACGTCAGACCCCAATAGTTCGATAAGTCGTGTTGATATGAGGTCTATAACAATTCGAGAAACTACTGGTAACACTTACCAGTAAATCTCAGCAACCCTGGCCAGGGATTTCCGGTTATAGCCAATCGAACACAGCGCAACATCAACTCCCTATACCGGGAGAGACGAATCCCCTCCTATCGCTCATTGCCTCCATGTGATTCGGGACTGTACCCAAAAACCACCGTTTTGCACGCCCTCTTGGACGTGGTAAGGTGGAAATCAAAGCACAGTGGGAACCACACAAGACTCTATGACGATCTCGGGTCAACAGACTACTATGTACCAGTGTCACCAGAGAACTGCCATCTGACGTAAGGTATAATACCATTTGGGAGTTCTCGGCGAGTCCGTCCAGTGTACCCAGTCTCCACTGAGCACCCGTATATCATCTCCGATGTCAAACACCAATGGATATGGGATCATCCATCGCCCATCTGTATGGGTCGAGAAGGTATACGCTAGTCTACTCTGGTATATCGATACCCTGTCTCGATACACCCACGACTAGGGACCTTGAAGGATGTACTTATGGACTACCATGTCCCCACTAGTATGATCCGCATCATAGTCAAGGTAGTCAAGTACACATCCTAAGGGCTTTACCAACATGTAACAGAGGGATAATCAGTGTACACGTTAAGGTAAAGATCAACCAGATAGCATACTATCATGTCGAGCAAGAAAGTCCTCCCTATATATGTCCAAGCATCCACTACAATATACATCCTA
Organism: Agapanthus africanus; assembly: GCA_030015575.1. Classification (NCBI taxonomy): domain Eukaryota; kingdom Viridiplantae; phylum Streptophyta; class Magnoliopsida; order Asparagales; family Amaryllidaceae; genus Agapanthus; species Agapanthus africanus. Next base: position 816,063,618 of record JASDDO010000024.1, read on the forward strand.
TGTATAGTAATGGCCTCTAGGGCATACATATAACTAACAATTTCTTGTGAGATATTTTGTGGCATTAGATATTTTGGGTGAGATATTTTCTTGCCATGCTTGTAGTCAAGTCAAGGGAGCCATCTCATTTTTTATAATTATCATTTATCAAAAACCATTTCTCTTTCCTCAAGCTAGCTCTCTTCTTCCTCACATCAAAAACCCTTAAGGTCTCATGAGTTGAGTAAACTAGGGTTCCAAGAGACTAATAAATCCATCTTCATTCTCTAATAAATCCATCTTCATTCTCTACATCACCTAGGTCATCTAGTTTATCAAGCTAGTTGCCCTAGTTATCTCAGATTTGAGATTGGAGCTCGGACTATAGACTCTCGGGTGGATCGTCTTTGACTCGAGAAAGCCGACGAGGAAGCTACGATCTGGATCGATTCTTGGAGCCTACGATGATGAGGATGATAGCGGAGAAGACCAGAAGGACTTGTATCATGAGGTATAACATTCTTTCCGAGTAGTTAAATCTCATGTAGTTTGCTAGCTAGGGTTTATGGTCGATTCTTGGTTCTAGTCGGTGTTGCGAAGCCCGTAAAAATCATTTTTTGCAAATTCCGCCTCCCTGTGAACACGTGTGGTGCGCTATATTGACTAACAGTGGTATCAGAGCCTCTCATAAATCTTAGATAGATTGTAGCGACGTTAGAAATCAGCCGTTTTTGTCGTGCAAAAACTGCCGAAAAAACAGTTTCCAAAATTGATGTTTTGAGTTGTGTGCACACCCCGCGGGCTCACAGTTTGAACCGAGAAACCGCAGGATGGAGCGTGCGCACCCCGGGGACCCTCTGAGGGGGCCAAAAGGCTGGGCCCACTCCCTAAGACCACCACAAGGTGGTCTTGGCGGTGGGGACCCGAAACTGCCCCACCTTGGGCAGTTTCGGGTCTGCCTCACCCCTTAGCCACCTCGTGGTGGACTCGGGGGTGGGGTACCCCCTCTAGGTTGATCAACTCGAAGTTAATTTCATGCTCTAACTTTCTAAGAAGGTTCGGGTGCGTTTCGTTTTGATTCGGACTTCCGAATTGGCTTAAAACGATCGGTTTTGGAACTTTAGCTCACTGGATTTTCATGTTTTAGAAAATCGGTTAAGTTTGCTAATTGCGTGCGGAATTCTAATGTCGCAGTTACTTTACAAACTTTGTGATGAATATATGTGTTTGGAAACGTCGACTAATTGCTATACGTCGATTAGTCGGGGTTGCACATATCTGTGATGTTGTTGTGATGGTTTGTGTATATGAACTTGTTGGATCGTCGCGGATGAATAGCCGGGGATGTGAGATGAGGGTTTTCATTCTTTCATTCAATGTAAATTTGTAAGGTGATGTAATATTATTTTGCGGGGAACATCCGGGTTGAGGTTGTAGCCACCGTTGTATTATTTCTTTTACTGTTTTTGCTCCTAGGATAGACCCAAGGTGGGATGCACAAACTACCGGGTACTTTGAAGTGTCGAGTGGCCTACTCACTTTGTTGAGGGAGATAGCTTCACTTAGGGTATTTGGCGGGTAGTTTGCTGCACCCGTAGGGGTCTAGGGTGGGGTTTGGCTATTCATCACGACTGTTGAATCCGTCTTTCGTTGCAAGCTCAAACGAAACGCGGAATTCCTAGTGTATCCAATGTGTTCATCTGTGATCTGGAATACCTATCATTGCGTCTATCGAATGGATATTATTATATATATATATTATATAATAGACGTTGCTTATGTTTTGTATCCGCGCTAGTCCAGCCCCCGCTCTGTCGTTAGTTAAGTAACCTAACGGGTAATGACGGGGCCCCGTGGCGAATGCGGATGGCATAAGCGTAAGTTGTATTTTTGTTGTTTTCTGCAATGGTAGGTTAATTGATGGGACTGCATTACATTAATGCAAAGCAAACAAACCAAAGTTGAATCGTTGGAACAAATTTTAAAACCACTCGGTTATTTTAAAACAACAAACTTTTAAAGGCGGAGCTTAAACCACTCCTTTTAAAAGCTATCAGGTTCCTTCGATTATATCAAGTTCACTACGTTCACGGTTTCGCCAAAACCATTCATAGCCCTCCGTCATTTCATATGAATAGTCAGTAGTATTCAAGCTATGTTTGTTGGCCTTCGTCAAGGCATAGTGATTGGTAGCTGCCGGGTGTTCATATGCAGCATAGATAGATGCGTTGGTTTGGGACAGTCGTATTAATTTGTTGGCCTTCGTCAAGAGTATATACGGGTGGGTTCAAATTAACCTGGACAATGATAGGTAGAACTTGACATGTGACTTATGATTTGTTAGCATTCGTCAAGGTCATAAGAGCATGGGGCAAAAATCCACATCGGGAGTTTCTAAAGAAACTGAAACTTGCTAGTGCTGCATACCATTTGAAGTTTGATAATGTTGGTAGGATTCCTTCAGCATTATCACACAATGATATTTGGATCACGATCCTATGTGAGTATCCGCTACTCCTCGGGAGATTCTTCACTTAACGATCAATGCTATAAACCAAGTAGGTGTCTAGAATAGTGTTTGCGGGGCTACGCCCCCAGGGAAAAGAGGTTATTTAATTAAGGAACTTCGCGAAAGCGTCGTAAAACCTTCCTCGAAGTACCGACACTAGCTTGGCCGAACGGTTAAGCAAGTATTGTACGGTGAGATCAATCCTGACTAATTCTTCTTTTATGGTTTGAGGAAGGATTCGAGAGACGGTGGGAGCCATCCTGTTTAGATAAATTAATAACCAATCTAAATTTGCAAGAGCATCATGCCAAGTGTATTCTTCTCTCTCTCCTAATTGCAGCGACCAGGTGACTAGATTAGGTTACAGATAGATAATAAAATGACTGAGTTATACTATATTGACTAGAAAAGGTTTGTCGAGATGTCCATTACCTATGACAAGCTGGACCACCTCATTACTACTCAAGCCCCCGTCCCAAGTCCAGTTTCCACCGTCACGGATGTTGATATCCGTAAGACAAGGGAAAAAGACTGTGCGAATGCCAAGTGCCTCGTGTTGGCCTCAGTTGATGGTGTATACTAGAGGCAGCACAAGAAGATGGACTTAGTTTCTATTTTCCTCCATAACAAAGTTTTATATGGAGAGCAATCTCGTATCGCAAGATATGATACCTCGAAGGAATTGCTTCAAGAGAGGTTGGCTATTGGATCATCTGTAGGGGACCACGTCCTTACAATGATTAGCTATATTAAAAAGCTCACGGACTTGGAAACCACATTGGAGAACGAGTCATATGCTGACTTGATTCTACAGTCCCTACCTCCTACTTACGCCCAGAGAAAGAAAGTTATACTTCCAGTTGAGGGCACCCTGAAAGAAACCAGGGAGACACCCGCACTGCTTATTGGGGAATCTTCCTCTTCTGGATCTAAGGCGGATGCCAAGGGTGAGAAGAAGAAGACCTCCACAAAGCCGATAAGCGGTGTCGGTAAGGTAGAAGAAAAGGGAAGGGCAAAAGTTTCGGGGTTAACAGTAGGGAAGGAGGGATGTTCCTATTGTTACGGGAAAAGGCATTGGAAGAAGAGATGCAGGGCTTGGAAAGCCAGAATCAAGGATCCGAAGCATGTTGTGGCTTCAACTTCGGGTGTGTTTATGATTGAAAACAGTCTGTCAATTAACTCTACTTCCTGGGTACTAGATACTGGATCAGGATCTCATATCTGTTATTCATTACAGGCTTTGAGAAACCGTAGAGTTATCAGGGCAGATGATATAACTCTCAGGGTTGCTAACGGAATGAGCATAGACGCTGTATCCGTAGGGTATATCACCTAGAATTGACATGTGGGCAGATATTGATTCTACGTAACTGTTTGTGTGTACCAAGTCTAGTTTGTAAGCGATGTGGTTCACATACACCTAAATCAAAGTTTGATTGGGTCAGGTACACTAGAGGACAGTATATATTGAATCAAGCTCAGGTTTTCAGACGTCCAGAACACACTTAAAAGAAAGTCTCCAGAATTAAATAAAACTTTCTTATGGCATTGTAGACAGGGTCACATCAATGAAACACGGTTGTTGAAGTTACATAGAGAGGGATATTTGGATCTGTTCGAATATAAATCTTATGCAACTTGTCAATCATGTCTCATAGGAAAGATGACAAAGACTCCGTTCACTGGACACGGAGTAAGAGCGAGCGAGCTCTTGGGACTCATACACGGCGACGTGTGTACTCCAATATCTACAGATGCACGAAGTGGTTATTCCTATTTCATTACTTTTGCGGATAATTTCTCTAGGTTAGGACATGTCTTCTTGTGAAAGTATAAATCCGAACCCTTTGAAAAAATCTTGGGAATATAAGAATGAAGTGGAAAAACAAACAGGCAAAAGTATCAAGACACTGAGATCTGATCGACGTGGTGAATACTTAAAATTGCCGAGTTCCTGGATAACCTAAAAGAGAATGGAATTTTCTCTCAGCTTACTCCTCCATACACACCACAACACAATGGTATATAGGAAAGGCGGAACAGAACCCTATTGGATATTGTTCATTCCATAATGAGTAACGCTGAGTTACAGCGATCCTTCTGAAGTTATGCATTAGAATCAGCTGCATATCTTTTGAATAAGGTTCCTACCAAGACTGTGCATACCATACCATATCAGATGTGGAGTAGGAAGAAACCCTATCTTCAGTATCTGAAGATATAGTGATGTCCAGCTTTTGTTGAAAAGCAGTATGCGGACAAGTTCGAGGTACACTCAGTACTGTGTAAGTTTGTGGGATACCCAAAGAACTCCAAGGGGTATCTTTCCTATTACGCAGAGGGGCAAAAGGTTTTTGTTCCTCGTCATGCCCACTTTTTAGAAAATCAATTTTTTGTAAAAGGAAATAGTGGGAGCGCAATAGAACTGGGAGAAATTCCAGAACCACAAACTATTACTGAAAATATAGTAGAACCATAGCTTTCAAAAGAACCGGACATCCCTATGCCAATCCGCAGGACTAGTAGGCAGTCTCATCCGCCCGAGAGATACTACGATTTTCTCATAGACGGGGATCGAGAGGATTGCATCATTAACAATGATGAGCCAACTAGCTTCCAGTAAGCCATTCAGAGCGGCGACTCGGTAAAATGGCTGGATGCAATACGGACCGAAATGGAGTCCATCTACACCAACAAAGTATGCACTTTGAACATTGCTCCAGAATGGGTGAAACCCATAGGCTGCAAATGGATCTTCAGAAAGAGGATTGGTGTAAATGGATAGGTTGAAACCTATAAGGCTAGACTTGTTGCAAAAGATTTTCGTCAAAGACCTGGTTTGGACCATGATGAAACCTTTTCTCCGGTGTCTATGCTCAAATCCATTCGGATCCTTCTTGCCATTGCCGCCTTCCAAGATTTTGAGATCCGTCAGATGGACGTAGAGACGGCTTTTCTAAATGGTGATTTAGAAAAGTGCGTCTATATGGATCAGCCATAGGGTTTCAATCAGAGTGGGAGCAGCGGGACATTGTGCAAGTTGCTTAAGTCCATTTATGGACTAAAGCAGGTATCGCAGAGTTGGAACATCTGTTTTTATTGAGACGGTTAAAGAATTCAACATTATCAAAAATCCAGATGAACCATGCATTTATTGTAAGATTGTAGCAAGAACTGTGGAATTCCTCGTTGAGTACGTAGATGACATTCTCTTGATAGGAAATAACATTTCTATGCAACAATTAGTCAAAGGATTCTTGTCACAGAGGTTCTCCATGAAAAACCTAGGTGATACCAACTACATTCTTGGGATCCAGATCTATCGTGATAGATCAAAGAGGGTGGTGGGACTTTCATAGTCAAGGTACAACAATACCATACTGAAAATATTTAGTATGGATGATTCTAAGCATGATAGTCTATCGGCTTGTCACGGAATCACCCTCTCCAAAGAGATGTCTCCAAAGACTGATTTGGAAAGGGCTCGCATATTGATTATACCCTACGCTTCTGCGGTAGGCTCTATAATGTATGCGATGTTGTGTACCAGACTAGATGTAGCTTACGTACTGAGCGTGGTAAGCCGGTATCAGTCAAACCCAGGAGAGAAGCACTGGGAAATAGTAAATAACATTCTCAAGTACCTGAGAAGGAAGAAGAGAGATGTTCTTGATGTATGGCAGAAAAGTACCTCCAGATCGAGGCCTTTGCTAACTCCAGCTTCCAAAGTGATAAGAATGACTCCAAGTCCAAGTCAGGTTATGTCTTTACTCTCAATACAGGGGTGGTCTGTTAGAAGAGCTCCAAGCAGGACACCGTTGCAGACTCGATGATGGAAACAGAGTAGTTTGTAGCATGAGATGCCGCAAAAGAGACGGTCTGGATATGGAAGTTCTTAAATGACTTCAGGTGGCTGCTTCCATTTGTTGGTCCAATACTTTAGTATTGCGACAACATACAGCGCTATAGCTTTAGGAAAGGAACCCGGTGTAGGGTAACATAGCACGGCAACAAGGTTTCGGGAGGCATCGTCCATGCCAATTTCAAATTTTTGCCGTTCTAAAGAACCATAACCCTAGAATCTTAACTAGAGATTTAAAGAAAACATCATGCAAACAACTTTGCATACAAAGTGAGTAGGGAATACAACCTTTGTAGACCGGTCCTTCACTTCTAAAGCTCCGTGTAGTAGTCCCTTCGCTCCGTGTAGTGAACACCCGAATTCTAGTAAAGGTTCACATGAAGAAATGAACAAGCTTGCTCGAAGTCTTCGAGACCGAAGATGATCTACATCGAGGAGACTCAAGCTCATGCTACCTCTTTACTAATGGTAGATTAGTGAAGCAAACACCCTAAACTAAATGGCTAATATAGTAGAGGATGATGAAGTAGGAAATTGGCTCACTTTAGATTTAATTTTCTCACAATATTTTCTCACTTAGAAAAAAGCTAGCAAACTTTTTCTCAATGAAGAAGAAGATGAAGTGAAGATGAGAGAATGAACTCATGAGGTGAGAATAGTAACCATAGGTGAGTTAGTGTCATACACTAACTTATATATAGACTTAACTATGGCTATGGATAATGGTTAGGTTAATAAATATCTACAAGTGAAACAAAACTGGTAGACTTGGTCAATGTTTCTACAAGTTTCTCAAAACTTCAACCATTAAACAAATTTCCATCAATTTTGAATTACTTTGATAAATAAAACCCCCTCATTATATAAGGCATGGTGTGAGTCTCATATACCCATGTAGCATGTGGCATCAAGCATGACACAAATAAAATGTACATTAATATATATCACATATATACTAAATGCACACAAGTGAGAAAAAGAAATGTTTAAGTGAGCTAATATTAGTTAATGTAATTCAATATATCACATATATAATTATATATTAAATTATTAAATCAATACTTGATTTAATAATCTGACTATATCATATACAATCGACTAATATCATATGAATCAACTTATCGAATCAACACTTGATCCGATAACCCGGCTATATCACATATAACCGACCGATATCACATATCGCAAGAATAGAATGCGGTATCATATACATGCATTAATCTCGGTACCGCACATATCACATATGTGCTCCTACTTCGTTTCGCATGAACCAGGAAACCTCTGTGTAGGACTCTAAAGACTCGTCAATACGCCGGCAGTAGGTGATGATCATATCAAACACTCACAAGCCGCAAGTGGTCTGCTAAACGTAACGGCCGCCCGGGTATTGAGCGATCGGAAGATCAATAAGCAAGCCTGCTCATACTCCTGCGAATCCAATCAGTAACACTACCATACAGTCCGGTCTCTTCGTCAGATATGTCACATATCACAGCCTGGGGGGGTATTACGTCAGAACCCAATAGCCTGATAAGTCATGCCGATGCAAGGTCCATAACGGTTCGAGAAAATACTGATAACACTTATCAGTAAATCTCAGCAAACCTGGCCAGGGATTTCCTGTTATGGCCAATCGAGCATAGCTCAACATCAACACCCAATACTGGGAGAGACGAATCCTCTCCTATCGCTCATTGCCTCCATGTGACTCGGGACTGTACCCAAAAACCACCTTTTTGCACGATCTCTTGACCATAGTATGGTGGAAATCAAAGCACAGTGGAAATCACACAAGACTCTATGACGATCTCGGGTCGACAGACTAACCTGTTCCAGCGTCACCAGAGAACTGCTATCTGACGATAGGTATAATACCATCTAGGAGTTCTCGGCGAGTCTGTCTAGTGTACCCAGTCTCCACTGAGCACTCGTATACCTTCTCTAATGTCAAACACCAATGGATATGGGATCATCCATCGCCCATCATATGGGTCAAGAAGCGCATACGCTAGTCTACTCTGGAGTATCGATGCCCTGTCTCGATACTCCCACGACTAGGAACATTTGAAGGATGTAATTACCGACTACCATTGCCGCACTAGTATGATCTACATCATAATCCTGGTAGTCAAGTACTCTTCCTAAGGTCTATATTAACATGTAATAGAGAGACAATATGTGTACATGTTAAGATAAAGGGCAACCAGATAGCATACTATCATGTCGAGCAAGAAAGTCCTCCCTCTATATGTCTAAGCATCCACTACAATATACATCGCATGTACAATAATGGCCTCTAGGGCATACATATAACTAATAATCTCCCACTTGCACTAAGGACATTTGTTGCAGTATCTCATACTCAACGTCCTATAGAAGTCTCGCTAAGAAAAGGCCTTTGTGAGTGGATCCACCGTGTTATCCTTCACGTCATCTCTCCTGACCTCGATCCCTTGGAGATCAACTATCTGCCTGATCAGGTGATACTTGTCTCAGAATATGTTTGGAACGCTGATGGGACCGGTGTTTCTAGGCCAAAGCCACAACTCCATTGTTGTCACAATAATAGTTATTGGACGCTCAATGGTAGGAACCTTGTTCATATCATGAACAAGAAATATCCAGACATCCACTTCGGTAGCATCGTTGGTAGCGATGTATCTAGCCTTTATCTTCTAGTATGTCACGGTATCTAGCTTGGAACTCTTCCAACATACAGTCCCTCCACTGAGGGTAAAGACAATGCCTGTGACTGACTTTCAGTCGAACTTATCACTCTAGAAGCTGGAACCAAGAACATTCTTCTAGTACTTCTCAAGCACTTAAGAATGTCCTCCACAGCTGTCCAGTGATTCTCCTAAGATCCGATTGATTCCTAATCACTACACCTACTGAGTTAGCTACATCTGGTCTGGTACATAACATCGCATGCATGATAGAGCCTACTGCCGAGGCATAGGATATCCCTTGCACACGAGCTCTCTCCAAATCAGTCTCGAAAGACATCTTTATGGAAAGAGTGATTTCTGAGTAAGTGGGCAAACCACCATGCTTAGAATCCTCCATACTAAACCCCTTTAGTATGGTGTTAATATACCTGGATTTGGGACACTCCCAACATCCACTTAGATCTATCACCATAGATCATAATCCACAAGATGTAGTAGGTATCATCCAGATCTTCCATAGAGAATCCTCGTGATAAGAGGAGCTTGACCGAGTGTAGCATAGGAAACCATTTCCTATCAAGAGTATGCCATCTACATACAATACGTGTAAGACAACCTCACTCTCTACAACTTTCTTGTATATACAAGGTTCATCTACTATTTTGATGAAGTCAAACTCTTTGACTGCCACATCAAAACAAATGTTCCAACTCCGCGATGCTTGCATTGATCCTGATGGACTTAAGCATAGTTTTGAAAGTCTCAACTTTTCCATTTACACCAAGAATCTTCTCAAGATTTATTTGCTCCCAATGGGTTTTACCCCTTCAGGTGCAACATTCAAAGTCATACTTTGTTGGTGTACATGGATTCCATCTTTGATCGCATAGCATCCAGCCATTTCAAAAAGTCTCCACTTGTGATGGCCTGTATGAACCTAGTTGGGCCATCATCTACCATGATGCAATCCTCGCTCCCACTGTCACCGAGAAGACCGCAATATCTCTCAAGGGGATGAGGAACCGTACCAGATTCGCGGAGAGGCTGAGGTTCGTTGGAGACTATTGAATCATTTGGTTTCACCAAATCATCAGTTGTTAGTTTGTCTAGCTAGAACTCCTTCCAGTTCTACCTCATGACCACTAATTTCTTCACAAGAAGTTCCTTTTCTAAAAAAGGTTGTATGTTGAGAAACAAAATATCTTTTGCTCCTCAGTATGGTAGAAGATATTCCCTCACAAATGTTTGGGATATCCTAACAAATTTACAGAACCGACCTTGCCTCGAGCTTGTCCAGATTTTGCTTTTCAACATAGGCCGGACAACCCCATAACTTAACTCGTTTAAGACATAGTCTCTTTCCATTCCATATCTCATAAGGAGTGGTAGGCACTGACTTGGATGGAACCCCATTTAATAGGTATGCAACTTCTCAAGTGCATAACACCAAAAGGAAATAGGTAACTCAGCAGTACTCATCATAGAGCACACCATATCTCATAGGGCTTAATACCTCCGCCCGATACACCGTTGTGCTGTGGTGTATGCGAAAGAGTAAGCTGAGAGAGAATCCTATTCTCTGTTTAGAAAATCCAGGAACTCCATGCACAAGTATTCTCATCCTCGATCTTATCGAAGGACTTTAATACTTTTACCCGTTTGGTTCTCAACTTCAAGCTTATATTTCTTAAATTTCTCAAAAATTTCAGACTTGTGTTTCAACAGGAAAATATGTCCGAATCATGAGAGAAGATCAGTGAATATAATGAAGTACGAAGAACCAACCTTGGCATTTATAGACATAGGACCGTACACATCATCATGTATCTGTCCCAAGAGTTCACTAACTCTTTCTCTGTTTCCAGTAAATGGAGTATTGGTGTTCCCTGATTAGAAATCAGGAAAAGATTTAGAAGAGGCATCACGTGCTCACACGTGACCAATGGTCACATGTTGGCACGTGACGTTTAAAGCAGCGGCACAGAACATACTTGGTCTCTAATTAAAAGTCAAGAAGAAGCTTCAGAAGAGGCATCACGTGCTCACACGTAACCAGTGGTCACGTGTTGGCACGTGATGGTTAAGCAGCGGCCAGAGAACAGAGCGCAGAAGAAGAGAAGCCCATTCCAGAGGTCACGTGGCCACACGTGACCTTCTTTAAAAGCCTTATTCTTAGACAGAATTAAATTCTGAGGGAAGATCCTTCAAATCTTTCCAAAATGGAGAAGGATTATTTGAAACCGTTGGATTAAAAATCTAAAGGTGATTAAATATCACCAATTTATGGAAAAATCTTGGACTTGGAAAGATTTCCCCCTAAATCTAACCGAAATAACAAAGAGATATCTTTGGATTTAAAATCCAATGGTGAATAAAATTCACCTAACAATCTAAAGGCCCAGATTAATGATAAATATAAATCAAATCTCTTAATGAGAGATTTACTAAGCATATTGATTCTTTTCCTTCTCCTATAAATAGGAGCCAAGAAAAGAAGAAAGGGGACTTTTGGGACTTTGGACCTTTTCTTTTGATACAGAGACAGAGAGAGAGAGAGAGATATATAGCCTTTGATTCTCTGCAAAAGGAAAACCTTAGGTAAGAAAAGAAAAGGGAGGCTTCAGAGGAGAATTTAATTCTCAAAAGAGTTTAACTCTTATATAAAAAAAAGAACTTAGTTCTTTCTCTGGTTGAGGATCTGCAAAGTGCACATCGCCCCATAAATTGAGAATTTAATTCTCATTGGGTTAAAATCCTGCCATGTAGATCTAAAACACAGAGGAGGAACTGAGTTTGGAGAATTTAATTCTCACAGGATTATAGGAATTCAATTCCTTTGAGATAAAATTAGGGTTCAACCCTATGTTATAGGAATTTAATTCCTTCAAAATGAACAGAACAAGGGTTTAACCCTAATTGAGAACATAATTCTCTCAAACTCACAGGAATTTAATTCCCTTAAAAAAGAAATTAGGGTTTAACCCTATTTAAGAATATAATTCTTCAGAAGAAAACAGGAATTTAATTCCTCTAAAGTTCATTGTTAGGGTTTGACCCTATGAAGAATTTAATTCTTAAAAGATGAACAGATCTTTAAAATATGCAAAGAACCAGAGTGACGTGGTACCACGTGACCCCTTGGCTAAAGCTCTAACAAACAAACACCCAAATTCCTATCACGTGACAGCACGTGATGCTTCAAAGTATTTAATGCTTCTGGCAGAACAAGATAAAGGGAAGCAGGGCGCTCTCACGTGACCCCTGCAAAGATCTATAGAAAAGAACTTTGAGGCAACGCCTCACGTGACCTCTGAAGTATACAAAGAAAAAGCAAAAGAAGAAGAGCTCTAGGGAGCCCTCACGTGTCACCACGTGACCCCTAATGAGCATTGTAACAGACAGAGCATGGGCTTCCATCACGTGCTCACACGTGATGGCCGTCAGAATTAAAGTGTTAAACACTGATCCGCTAACAAAATAAAGAGAAGGAGGACGCTCTCACGTGCTACCAAGTGACCCCTCTCGCCTTAGTGTTTAACACTAAATTGAAACCTCTGTATCCAGTGTTTAACACTGACTTGCCTTAGTATTTAACACTAATTGAAAAAAACTCTATTTGTAGTGTTTAACACTGATTTTCTTAGTGTTTAACACTAAATTAAATCTCTGTTAGCAGTGTTTAACACTGATTTTTCTAGTGTTTAACACTAAATTAAAATCTCTGTTGCCAGTGTTTAACACTGATTTGCTGCTAGTGTTTAATACTAGTTTTAGCCCAATTGGCTAAGTTTCTAGAGACAAAGCCTCTCCTTCAATGAACTAACAGAAGGCCAATACTCCAAACATGATTGGACTTAGCCCAAGCTGGCCATAAGTCCTCAATTCAAACTTAACTGGGCCAATGGGCTCATAATATAATTAATTGGTTTTGGTTCCAAATTGGGCCAAAGATCATTTAATCTACCTTGGTTTAAGGGTACATCTCTTCACTCCTTTGATTTTTGGCGTTGTAATTCCTCAACGTCTTCAAAGAGGTGACGGGTCCCGATGACCACACATTGATATGGACTGTGGGGTCCTTAAACTCACGGACTATGGGGTCCTTAACCTTGACCGTAATGTCTTAAAACTAACGCCGGACTGTGGGGTCCTTAAACCCTCGGACTATGACGTCCTTAACCTCGACCGGAATGTCTTAAAACTAACAACGGACTATGACGTCCTTAACCTTGACCGGAATGTCTTAAAACTAACAACGGACTATGACGTCCTTAACCTTGACCGGAATGTCTGAAAACTAACAACGGACTATGACGTCCTTAACCTTGACCGTGATGTCTTAAAACTAACATCAGACTGTGGAGTCCTTAAATCCACGGACTATGACGTCCTTAACCTTGACCGCAATGTCTTAAAACTAACACTGGACCGCAATGTCCTTAAACTACCTATTGACCGCAATGTCACTAAACTAAACAACAGGGCTCCCTTAATTGCTCTCTTGTTGGATCTAAACGATCCCGTTAAGTTGATCTTAGTCTAAAACTAGACAAACGTATCCTTAACAAACGTTTAAGTCGATCTTAGTCTCAAACGAGACCAACGTATCCTTAAACCCAAACTCCCAAACCCAAATCTAAGATAATACGGATTTGGGCTAGTCCATGCCCTACGGGCAACTCAGTCTCCGTATACAATCTACGGGCAACCAACCAAGTCCGGCCGCGAAGGAATAAAAGAAAAACGGACGGAACGGAATGCAAACTGGCAACTTTAGAAAACTGATCCCGTAATAAATTACAGGAAAACCCCGCTACTGCAAATACATGCCCGCATTTGTATTCCCACTGAACACAAATACAAAGAGACAAAACTACACTATCTAATACTAGGATCCGGCTTAAGCCAAAGCCGGCTAGTAAAAACCGTCCGATCATGATCCGTGCAATACCGCACGTATCTGATCGAACCCTGCCATATCTCCATACGGCCTCTACAGCGTTTCGCCCGAAACCTGAGTAACTGAGTGTGGTGGACTCTAAAGACTCGTCAATACTATGGCTGTGGATTTAACCACTAGCACGTCAGAGGTATAAGCCAATACGTAACGGGATACCAGATACTGACTAAAAGGGATATCGATGAGCGAACTCATCCTGACACCCTACTGAGCCTGTCAGTGACAATATCCGTACAGTCCGGTCCGTTCGTCTATGAGCATCGCATGGCGGGCCTAGGGGGTTGGTAAAAGTCAGACCCCCAATAGCGGTACAATTCGTGTCGGAGTGCAGCCCAGAACACCCTGAGATACTACTGGAATACCTACCAGCAAATCTCCTGCCTTGGCCAAGGACTTTTCATGTTCTGGCTCTCCTAGACACAGCGCGACCTCACCCCCAATACCGGGAGAGACGAACCCCTGCAGATCCGCTCACTGCCTCCATGTGGCTCGGGACTGTACCCAACTAAAACCTGTTTGCACGACTCCTTTGAGCCGTGGTAGGGTAGTAATCAAAGCACAGTGGGAACTCACACGAGACAAATGACGATCTCAGGTCGATGAACTAACCTGTACACATGTCACCAGGGAACTGCTATCTGACGTCTGGTATAATACCGACTAGCAGGTTCCCGGCGAGTCCTGTCCGGTGTACTCATAACCCAATGAGCACCTGTATACATCGTAGGTGAACCAACTGACACCAGTGGCTTGTGAGACCGGCCACCGCCCCTCGTCGGGGTCTCGACTGTATACACTAGTCTACTCTGGAGAATCGATGCCCTGTCTTGAAACTCCCACGACTAGGGACCTTTTAAGGATGTGCTTATAGACCCCAGCTCTCACGTATATGATCGCCCTCATACTGCTGGTAGTCAAGCAAGGATCCTAGGGGCTCTATCAACGTGCAATAGCGACTCGTAAGGTCACCTAAAGCAGTACACGATGATAAAGATAAACCAGATAGCATACTATCATCTCGAGTAAGACTGTCCTACTGGGACAGATCCTCCCCTCAATCATTGCAATCACGTGCCTGTGATCCAATAATTGACTCTGAGGGCACTATCTCCAACAATCTCCCACTTGCACTCAAGGCTAATTATTGCGATGTCGCATACTCACAGCCCGTGTGATACTGAACACCCAACTCCTCTACTAGTCAGTCTCACAAATCTCGTTTGCGAAACTATTGCGTTCGAGGAATAGCCTCGGTGAGTGGATCCGCTATGATGTTTCTTTCTCTGTCTCTCTATATCCCATGTTCGCGGAGAAAGCCATCTCCCGAAATGAGCAATACCTGTCTTAGAACGTCTGGATGTCTGATGGGACCTAGCTCATAATTGAACTCCAAATCCAAACTTCTTAGACTGTATCGTCAACTGAACTTAATCAGTATCCTGCGCCATCCTTCCCTCAGCATCCGCCTGGACCACATGTCCATAATACTGCCCCTCGTCAGAGGGAAAACTATAACTCTGACAGCCACTCTGCTATCCAGGTTACCTTGGAAGCCTGGAATGATAACCGTCTCCTAAAGGAGGCTGCTGTTATCATATCCCTAGAACATCAACTTATGTTCTAAAACTGCTTCCGATTGTTTCTCCAGGATTGGATGAATATCAACTTATTGCACCTACTGCAAGAACAACATCTGGTGTGGTACTTGACATCTCATGATTGACTCACTTGCCTAAGCAAGTGATCTGCCAATCATGCGTATCCCTCTCCCCTTTAGTCTATAAGACACCTTTAGAGAGGGTGACTCCATTACCTGCAGGTACACTACCGTGCCAGGAGTCGTCCATTCTAAATACTCATAGAATGCTGTCTAAGTACCCAGATTGGGAAACCACCCAAATCTAGATCCAAAACCATAGATCTAGTAACCAGAATGTTTGATATAAGATCTAATTCCTATGTGGAGAAACCACTGTGTGACGACCAAAGTATAACCGATCGTAGTATAGGAATATCACTTCCTACTGTGTGTATGTCATCCAAATACCAGGACATCACACCCTACTACCTTCTTAACAGATCCATCCCCTATTCTGATGAAGTCAAACCTATGACTGTCACATCAGAAATAGATGATCTATCTCCACAATATCTGCTCTAGTCTATAAATAGACATAAGCCTGATGTCCACTAATGCTTCCGCTGCTCCCACTGACTACGACAACCCTCTGGCAGAGTCATATAGACGTGCACTTCTAAAACCAGTTTAGAACGACGCTATACTCATCCTCCTGCCGGGTCTCACGGTCTGGAACAACAGCAATGGCAAGTCTGGGTAAACAAGAACCTCCCTGCCACCGTCCTTGAGCATACCGAAGTACCTCTCGAGTGCCTGAGGATACCCACCATATCTGCGGAGTGGCCAATGGAATGTCAAACCAGATTGAATCTTTAGGTTCTTATCAAATCTTCGGTAATCGTTTGCGGTTCTGGAATCACTTCCAGTTCTACCATACTCCCACTACTGTTTTCTGAAAAAATCCATTTTTAATTAAAACTGTGGCGAGTCAAGAATAATATCACTATTGATCTTCCAGATGGTAGAAAGTCAGCCCTCGTCATAGCCCGGGTCAACCCACCAACAGCCATTACAGAAACGTGCCTTGAGTTATCCGGAGTCTGGTTTTAAGCATAAGCCGGACAACTCCCCGTATCTTAACAATGTCAAGATATGAACTGTTCTATATCCAAGAAACAGAGGCATTGATTTAATTGAACCAGATTCAAATCATGCAGCTGTCTCCAGTGCATGTCAACTAAATGGAAGGAGGCCGATCAGCGTTACTCAACTTAGGAGTACTTCCAATTATGAGTAACCTGAAAGAGAAGCAAGTTCTCTTAATCATTACTATCAACTGAATAAGTATCTACATTCTCGATCACCTTGAAGAATCCCGATACTTGCAATACCTGGTTCTCTACTTTATTCTTATACCTATAACTCCTCAAAACTTAGACCTTGCGTTTCTTCGAAACACATGTCTAAGAACTAGAGAAGTCATAAGTAAACAGAATATAGTACGATGACCAACCCCTTTGTCCTAATGGACACTGGACAACATACAATACTCTGTACAAGTCCCTTGAGTCAAATGACTCATTCACTGTGTGTCGTAGGTTGAAAACTGTACTTTTGGTTAAGAAGAATTACACCGCTGTTCGATGCTCCTTACCTAACCATCCACTGGTATAGGTAAATGTCATTGACATAATTTCAAAAAGGTATGTCTCACTCTATAAAAATAGACGTACAGATATATCAATTTGAAATTGGTGCACAACAACGGATATTCAAAACCAAATATTTGCCGACCGGCAAACAACCCAGGTGGCTTCTTCAAATATCACCAATTACAACGAATCCCGATATTATGAGGACGGTCACCTAATTCCCAATAACTTTCTCCCACTCATCATCTGTAAAACCATACAGATGTGAGAATCATACCTGGTAAATACATACCCTGGAGTAAGTGTCTAATTGGGAAATCAGTTTTCTATTAACAGTACACAGTGAAACTGAAACATTGAAATGTTTCGATGGGGTATCCTGGTATTCATAGTAATGCCTCTTCCATTATCCAGATTCACGACTGTAACCGTATAATTCTTTGCCACCTCTCCAAATCCCTTTATATGTCTTTAGTCATTACCTTCTGTACACCCCTTTAGGCCAAATGGTTTTCTTCCTTCCCTACCGTTCGGCACCAGCCTATGGTTTGGAAGAAGACTATCCAATAAGCATAATGGGTGTACTGTCCTAATCCTAGGAACACTCGCAATGCGAGAGAAGGTGAGGATAAAAGACAACCGAATGAACTTAATTCCTATTTCTCCTGAACCAGGATCCATCCCCGAACTGGAACAAGTTCCTTTCGAGTTCGTATATAACCATACGATGGATTATCCAATAAACTGGGATCTTCATAGTGATACGGAGTGTCCTGGAGAAATACAGAGGTGATTTAGGATTGGCGAAGAAATACTTGGTTTGGTCGTGAATAGCAGTCGCAATTTACTTTGCCCTCTTACTAATCCCTTGCTTTGTCTGAACTTAATACGTTCTGTACACCGTTTAGGCTAATTGGTTTTCTTCATTCCCTACCGGTCGGCACCAGCCTAAGATCTGGAAGAAGACTATCCAATTTCCGTAATGGGTGTACTATCTCCTAAACCAAGGAGTACTCGCAACCTGAGAGAAGGTAAAAGGAAAAGACAACTGAATAGTCCTATTCGTTTTCTCCAGAACCAGAAACCATCCTCGAATAAATTCCTTCGAGTTCGTATATAACTATACGATGGTTTTGTCCAATGGAAGTGGACGTTCGTAGTAATACGGGGTGTCCCGGAGAAAAGGGTAAAAGTAGGAGTGGCAATGAGGTTTGCAACTCTGACAATCCAAAAGCCTGTGTTAAGAAGGTTCGGTCAACTTGGTCACTGAGTCATAGTCTAGGGTCGGGTCAATGGTCGCTGCCAAAGAGAGAGAGAAAAGAAACACTCAGCGTGCACTCTAACCTAGATCAGAATGGTTATCACGTTATCTAATCTGGAAACCTCCCACTGTAACGTCAAATTCTTCCCCAAACCTGAAAGAAGAATTAACCGGGATCACCCGAGGAGTAAACCAACTCATCAGTGGGAATCGGGATCCAACTATCATCGCATGATAACATGACGGAATCCGCTCACGCTATCACACTCCAGAAGGTATGCGCATATCTGGCAAGTTTCAGTTCTTTTGAAACTCCCGATGTGGATTTTTGCCCCATGCTCTTATGACCTTGACTTTGGCCAACATATCATAAGTCACATGTCAAGTTCTTCCCGTCATTATCCTGGTTAATTTGAACCCACCCGTACCTACCCTTGACTTTGGCCAAAATGGCAGTACGACTGTCCCAAACCAACGCATCTATCTATGCTGCATATGAATACCCAACAGCTACCAAACACTGTGCCTTGACTTTGGCCAACATACACAGCTTGAATACTATTGACTATCCATATGAAACGACGGAGGGCTACGAATGGTTTCTGGCGAAAACCTTTAACGTAATGAACTTGATATCGTTGAAGGAACTGATAGCTTTATAAAAATATAGTGACGAAAACCTTTGCTAAAGAGGTCACTCCCGGTGAAGGGATCTCGGCTCTTTCCCCGTAGAATGAGGTGCAGGATATTCCAACTGAATACCACGATGCAAAGCGAAAGTAAACGGCTATAGTGAAGTTACTGCCCTGCGCAAACTTTTGTCCAAGGGGTCACTCCCGGTGAAGGGATCTCGGCCCTTGCCTCGTCGACTGAGGAGCAGGATATTCCAACTGAATACCACTGTGCAAAACAAAAGAGAACGCCCTTGCAATAACAGCTTTTTGAAAAAGTGTTCCAACAACATCAGAATAGGTTTGTTTATCTTGCATTGATCCGAATCAACGCAGTCCCATCAATTGATCACACCACAAAGAACGAAAATATACTGATGTACGTATATGCCATCCACATTCGCCACTGGGTCCCGTCATCACCCGTTAGGTTAGCTTACTAACGACAGAGCGGGGACTGGACTAGCGCGGATGCAAAACATATACAACATCTACTAGTATATATATAACAATATATAATATTTCGCTCAAGGCGTGATAAAAAGCAGCAGCACAGATAAGTACAGCAACACAGATCAATACAGATATCTGGGATCCCCGGGTTTCATAGAGCCGCTGCTGAAACCCGACGTTCCCCTGGTCGTGTGGATAACCTGTGCAATGTGATCCTAGACCCCTACGGGCGCGGCAAGTTACCCGCCAAAACCTGAAGCGAGGCAGCCCCCTTCAGCGACGTGAATGTACCACCCAGCACTTCACGGAATCCGGTAACTAGGGCACCCCTCCTGGGTCAACCTGTACCCCCTACGAGTGCGGCGAATAGCCCGCCAATTCTAGAGTAAAGCCCCATCCGTCTCAATGCCATGAGATGCGGGCTCGCTGCCCTCTAGAACCCGGCTATCCGTGCACCCCTCCGCGGGGCAATCCTAGTACAGAAAGTAAAATATACATACAACGGGTACATTGACCGCAACCAGGTCGTGCCCCAAAAGAATAATACAAACAGGCAGTGACGGCAGTCCACATGTCGGACGCTCGCCCCGCAATAATAAATGTACATATAAAACAGAAATGTACTAACATTGCATCCAGGCTATCCCCCACGACCGATCCGCAACAACACAGCACAATCACAGAACATCAACGTGAATGTCACGTTCGCAAATCCGTCTAAAAGGGCTATAGCAGATAGATTGGATTTACCGATCGAGTGACATTCACGGTCGCAGATATAATGTAAATACTGTGAACTAACATGTTTAAAATATCCGATCGAACAAATTTATCAAAGTGGGCCCCAAGGAGTACTGTAGCACTTACAGAAAATATGGGCCCAAAAAGAATATCCCAAAACCCCCATTTTGAACTCAGGAGCACTCTGAAAAAATTTGGTCAAATGAGGAGTCAAAAGCACGGCGGAACCACGGCCCAAGCATGGGTTTGGCTGCGGTTCCGCGGTCTTATGGACGTATCAGGTTACCAAATTTTTCCAGTGTTCTTAGAATTCTCAGTACATGTTTCTGCAACGACCTGAAAAAATTTTGGAGCTTGAAAAAATTTCGACAGAAACATGAAGTATTGAAAATGCGGTTTTTGGGGTTTTTGTTCGATCGAGTTCTAAACACACTAGAGCAAGCTAGGTTAGGTTAATGGCGTGGCTCTGATACCAATGTAAGCCCGCGGGGGCGCCCCGGCCGTCAATCCGACGCCGGAAACGCGGAAACAAAAACTTAGCAAAACTTGCAACCGGCACCACCGCACACTTTTTACCCGGATCGGGCCATTAACCTAGCAACTAGAAAAAATAGAAAAGAGTAGAGATGCTATACCAAGCGATCCGTGTCCTTCGGTCTTCGCCTCCATTCCGATCTCCTGCGGAAGGTCCGTCCATCACCTCCTCGTCGGAAAGGGCACCACGTAGCCGGAATCTTTTACGGGCTCCCGCCTCTTGACCGAGGCAACTCGGGCGCGAAGTTGGCTAGCCGACGCGTCCAAGACTTGCTACAGATATAGTGTAGTGGGTTGTCTCTTTAGGGTTTTATGTTGCCATGGATGGAGGTGGAATGAACTTTAGAGGGAGCTAGCAATTTTTGTAGCAAGAGATATGTGATATATATAATATTCCACACTCACCGAATCAAAACTCATCCTCTCTCTCTCTGCAAAAAATGGCCGGCCCACTAACTAATGGGTGTGGGAAAAAAGGCATAAACCAACAAATATGAAGAGAATGATTAATTAATCTCACACCTCATTAATGTGGGGGCCACAAAATTTGCATGAAGAAAATTAACAGCCACTTCTCCAAAAAAGAAACTCTCTCATTCTTCCCTTCAAAAGTGGCCGGCCCAATTACATGATTGAATGGTGGAGGAGAAATATCAATAGAAATATATCAAGTGGGAAATATCAATAGAAATTTATCAATAGAAATATATCATGATAAAGAGGCTACAAAAGCAATAAAGCCCTCCACAAAAGAGTTATTTGCAAACTGCAAATAACCCCCTCCATCGAAAAGTCCGGCCGCGAAGGAATAAAAGAAAAACGGCCGGAACGGAATGCAAACTGGCAACTTTAGAAAACTGATCCCGTAATAAATTACAGGAAAACCCCGCTACTGCAAATACATGCCCGCATTTGTATTCCCACTGAACACAAATACAAAGAGACAAAACTACACTATCTAATACTAGGATCCGGCTTAAGCCAAAGCCGGCTAGTAAAAACCGTCCGATCACGATCCGTGCAATACCGCACGTATCTGATCGAACCCTGCCATATCTCCATACGGCCTCTACAGCGTTTCGCCCGAAACCTGAGTAACTGAGTGTGGTGGACTCTAAAGACTCGTCAATACTATGGCTGTGGATTTAACCACTAGCACGTCAGAAGTATAAGCCAATACGTAACGGGATACCAGATACTGACTAAAAGGGATATCGATGAGCGAACTCATCCTGACACCCTACTGAGCCTGTCAGTGACAATATCCGTACAGTCCGGTCCGTTCGTCTATGAGCATCGCATGGCGGGCCTAGGGGGTTGGTAAAAGTCAGACCCCCAATAGCGGTACAAGTCGTGTCGGAGTGCAGCCCAGAACACCCTGAGATACTACTGGAATACCTACCAGCAAATCTCCTGCCTTGGCCAAGGACTTTTCATGTTCTGGCTCTCCTAGACACAGCGCGACCTCACCCCCAATACCGGGAGAGACGAACCCCTGCAGATCCGCTCACTGCCTCCATGTGGCTCGGGACTGTACCCAACTAAAACCTGTTTGCACGACTCCTTTGAGCCGTGGTAGGGTAGTAATCAAAGCACAGTGGGAACTCACACGAGACAAATGACGATCTCAGGTCGATGAACTAACCTGTACACATGTCACCAGGGAATTGCTATCTGACGTCTGGTATAATACCGACTAGCAGGTTCCCGGCGAGTCCTGTCCGGTGTACTCATAACCCAATGAGCACCTGTATACATCTTAGGTGAACCAACTGACACCAGTGGCTTGTGAGACCGGCCACCGCCCCTCGTCGGGGTCTCGACTGTATACACTAGTCTACTCTGGAGAATCGATGCCCTGTCTTGAAACTCCCACGACTAGGGACCTTTTAAGGATGTGCTTATAGACCCCAGCTCTCACGTATATGATCGCCCTCATACTGCTGGTAGTCAAGCAAGGATCCTAGGGGCTCTATCAACGTGCAATAGCGACTCGTAAGGTCACCTAAAGCAGTACACGATGATAAAGATAAACCAGATAGCATACTATCATCTCGAGTAAGACTGTCCTACTGGGATAGGTCATCCCCTCAATCATTGCAATCACGTGCCTGTGATCCAATAATTGACTCTGAGGGCACTATCTCCATCAAGGGATACGTGGCGAGTTGTAATATGATCTCCTACTCGTTTACCGACGATGAAAAAACTCCTGGCACTAAGAAACTGGGGGCAGAGCCTGAACCGGAGCTTGTGTGGCCGACAGACGAAATGATCGACGTCTTTCTAGACGAAATTCGTTTGAAAAGTAAAGCCGACCAGGAGCGTGAGATAGCCGCATCAGAAGAAGCCAAACGCAGGCGACTGAACGAAAGAGTCGAAGCACTCCCGTCAGATCGAAAGACACCCGATACGGATAAAAATATATTCAAGACGAGGAAAAGGTTTGCCAAAACCATGTCAATGGGAATGAAACTACCACCCTCGGAAGAAAACACGCTCGATGGGGCGGAGAGGCACCCTAATTACTGCTCATATCATCGGAAGATTTCACACCCCACTGAGGAGTGCGACGCTTTTAAGACATGGTGGCAGGGATATGTTGCTCATCGGCAACATTTTAAGCGAATGAAACACAGAACTCGTCGGGAGCAGGGAAGCACAACCGACAGGTACAAAAGAACTACCGGCAACTGTTACACGGTCAACGCCGGAGGATCACAAGTTCTCACCTTTGGGAGCGACTCTGATGAAGAAATGGCTCTGGGCCCTCTCTTTAAAGAATCCGTTTTGGGGAAAGAAGAAGAACCAGAGGCCTGCGAAAACATTCAGTTGCGCAATCACACGCTTCCCGAAAAGAATCTCGGATCCGCAACTAGAAAAGATAAGGGAAAGGAAAAGGTCGCTGAGGATATCGCCTTAGATGACCAATTTATGAAAGAGCTGACTGCCAAGAACCCGCCTAAGAAAAGTAAGGTGGACTACAACATCCTAGCGCACCTGAGAAAGCTACCCTCGCAGCTCAGCATTCTTGATGCCCTCTTATTATCACAAGAAGCGAGAGATTCATTAATCAAGGCGCTACAAGAGCCCTAACAATTCCAATCCTTCCTCGCCGAAGAAAGGATGAAGGATGAACTGGAAGAAGTGCACACGACCGATATCACTTTCGGTGACGAAGACCTGCTCCTTAGGACGTGCGACCATAACCGTCCCCTATACGTCTCTGGATATTGCCATGATATAAAGATAGGCAAAATCTTGGTTGACAATGGGTCTTCCGTTAATCTCCTCAACGTGCGGGTGTTAAACGAAATCTGCATGAGCGTTCAGCACCTCACTCGGGACAAAATTACCATCTCCGGTTTCGACTCCCAGTCATCACGGACTCTCGGATCTGTAATACTAACATTACGCCTCGGACTGCTCGTCACGGATATTAAGTTTCACGTCATTGACGCCAAGACCTGCTACAACACCTTGCTCGGTCATCCTTGGTTACACGAGTACAACATCATCCCTTCTACACAACATCAGTGTATGAAGTATTTCAAGGATGGTCTCGAGTATACCGTAACAGGTGAGCTAAACCCATTCTCCGTGAACGAAGTCCGCAAATACGAAGATGCAAAGTACTTTTTGCCAGATTTCGAGGATACAGAGAGGTGTCGCAAACCGGAGAACAAAGCCGCCGCTGCCATTCCTGTTTTCGGGAGTGATACCGAAGAAGAAGAAGAGATAGTTTACGCTGGACCGTCTCGACGCAACAACCCGGAGCCGTCCGCCCCCATATTGATCTTCGGAAGCGACTCGGAAGACGAAGTTAATGCTGTTTTCTCCAGTCGGCCGCCAATACAAGAATTCCCTAGTGATGATCAAAGTTTGCAAATTACCATGATTCCGCGGGAGCACTATAAAGACCTTGATGCACTTGAAACTTACAATGTGCAGGACCTGCAGACGTTTTACGTCCCTCCCAAGCGAAAGGGTGAAAAGGCGATCCTGTTCTACCGGTCCACGGAAACGAGAGGAGAGAAAAAAATCTGGCACGGCGCGGATTCTACACTTGACAGGGCCCAACCCATCCGTTTGCCCAGATATTACACAAACGGACTAAAAAAGCTATTGAAGCGCCAAAGGGTACCCTTAAAACAGACCATTCGACAAGCTCGATTCTATAACAGAATTTGGGATGCCCCTTGGACTCAGTGCAAGTTGCCCAACGGGAAAATGGAAACGCTTGGGCTTGGATATGTAAGAGTCGGAAAACGGGAATGAGTCCACGGTAGCTATGCCATATATAACTTCGATGAAGAAGGGGACGCCCTGTCAGGAAATGCCAACCTCTCATCAAAACTAAATCCCGCGATCGAAGTGCCGAATCCGTCGTTTGAAGAATGAATGGACAAGCTTATCAGGAAAGCGGGTCAAAAAGCTTGGGACGACCATAACCGCGAAATGGCCATCTACGAGAAAGCCAGGACGCAACGTCTTCATCAACAGGCTGCAAAAGACGAAAATATTCCTCCCTGTCAACTTGTGGTGCAAAAGGCCCGACACAGAGGTAGAAACAAGTCAAAGAGCAGAAAAGGCGTTCGACAGCGGCAAAGCGGAACCAAGAAGTCACGCGATCGGGTATCGCGCGGTCCGGATTTGTCCCTCACGAAGAAGATGAGTCGAGCGTATTCTTTCCCTCAAGACAAGACACGGAAGATACTTGACCTCGTTTTAAAACATCAAATGATTACACTTCCGAAGTCTAAACACCCTGAGCAAGCTAATGAGGTCTCTCATCCGGGCTATTGCTCTTATCACCGAGTCATAGGATACCCTATCGAAGACTGCTTCACCTTCAAGAACTGGGTCGAAGACCAATACGAGTAAGGCAGATTTGCTCTATCCGACAGCTGGAGGGTAACCCGCCACAAAAGCACGAACCCAAAGCCACAAGAGCAGAACCAGATCCACATCGGTCTTGGAAGCGAGCTCGTACCTGTCGTATGATAACGGTATCAAAAGAAGAGCCCGAGAATATGGATGACTTTCCCTGGTGCTTCGAAAACGGCGATGACGAGGTAATCTCGGAATTTCCGCCAGCGCCGAAAGAACTGGAAGATGGCATACATACTACTGCAGATAACCTCAGGAAAATTGAGCTGGGAACGACGAACGACCAGCGACCGACATTCGTCAGCGAGTTGCTATCTAAAGAAAGGGTGGCCGCGTTAAAAGACGTGCTTATGTAGCATAGAGATTGCTTCGCATGGAACTATTCTGAAATGCCAGGACTAGATCCAGAAATTGCTGTGCATAAATTGGCAATATCCCCGGACGTCAAGCCAGTCAAACAGGCGCCGAGAAGAATGCGGCTCGAGCTTGAGATGAGCATCAACACCGAAGTCAAGAAGCTGATCGATTCTGGGTTTATCCAAGAAGTTTAATATCTTGACTGGATCGCCAACATCGTCCCGGTAATGAAGAAAAATGGGACAGTGCGCATATGCGTGGACTTCCGGGATCTCAATAAAGCTTTCTCGAAGGACGATTTCCCAGTACCAGTAACCGAGCTGATGATAGACAACACGTCCACTCACGAGGTCTTCTCTTTCATGGACGGCTCATCAGGATATAATCAGATAAAGATGCATCCCGAAGACCAGAGGCATACCGCTTTTCGGACTCCTTTAGGTATATTCTGCTACAAGGTGATGCCCTTCGGTCTAAAGAACGCCGGTGCCACCTATCAGAGGGCCATGACAAAGATCTTTGATGACCTCATTCACAAAATCGTCGAATGCTATATCGACGACCTCGTGGTCAAGAGCATGTCATACGAAGAGCATCTAGAGCATCTAAAGACCGTATTTCAATGCCTTCGGCAATACAACTTGAAGATGAACCCTCTCAAATGCGCATTCGGGGTATCCTCAGGCAAGTTCCTAGGGTTCATCGTCCGGCACCGGGGTATCGAGATAGATCCGTCAAAGATCAAGGTGATCATGTAAATGCCACCGCCAAGGACTCTTAAACAATTACGGTCTCTCCAAGGGAAGCTAGCGTACATCCGGCGATTTATAGCCAACCTTTCAGGCAAGTGCCGTCCTTACAGTCACCTGATGAAGAAGGGAACCCCGTTCGTCTGCGATCACAAATGCCAAGGCGCACTGGACGAGATCAAGCAGTACCTGCAGAACCCGCCGGTGTTAGCTGCTCCAGTAAAGGGAAAGCCTCTTATTCTTTATACCACAGCCCTCGAAGGTTCCTTAGGTGCATTATGGGCGCAAGAGAATGACCAAGGAAAGGAGAGAGCGCTCTACTATTTAAATCGAGTTCTTCTGGGGGCAGAAAGCAACTATTCCCCCATCGAAAAGCACTGCCTGGCGCTGATCTTTGCGATAACGAAGCTCAGGCACTATGCGTTGGCGCATGAAGTCCGTCTCATATCGAAGGTGGATCCCCTCAAATATCTAATGTCGAAGGCCATATTGACAGGGAGACTCGCTAAATGGGCCCTACTCTTGATGGAGTTCTCGATAACCTATCAGCCTCTCAAGGCAGTGAAAGGCCAGGCCATTGCCGACTTCCTCGTTGAACATCCGATACCTGCCGATTCTCCTCTGAATTGCGATCTGCCAGACGAACATGCGTTTGACGCGATCGACGGCGGTGATACCCGATGGGAGCTTTATTTCGATGGAGCGTCTTCCATGAAGAAGCGCAAACAAAACACACCTATAATCAAATCGGGGGTAGGTCTCATCTTCGTAACTCCACAATAGGGGATGATGCGCTTTGCGTTCTCCTTGACAGAGCCGAGGACGAACAACGAAGTCGAATACGAAGCTTTGATAGCAGGTCTCGAGATCGCCATCAACATGGGAATTGAGAACCTCCTCATATACGGAGATTCCCAGCTGGTCGTCAGTAAAGTAAATGGCGACTACCAAACATGCAAACCGGAGTTGGTGAAGTATGGCGAGAGAGTACAGCAACTACTAACTCAAATCCCCTCCTATACCTTGGAAAGCATACCGCGTGCCGAAAATAGCAAGGCGGACGTTTTAGCCAAGCTCGCTAAAGAACTGGCTGACGAAAACCTCGATGACGTCAGAATCGTGGTACAAAGCCGTCGGGTACTCCCACTGGCAGAAATATCTCCGGAATCATCCGAGGAAAAGGAAGCAATTGAGCAAATGGCCCTGCAAATAAATAGCCAAGAGAAGGTTGAAGATTGGAGAGAAGTCTTCATAGACTACTTCAAATCCCGTCGAACGCCTGAAGATGCGTCCTCAAGACATCAGCTTGTGAAACGAGCTCTGTCCTTCGCCTTCGTCAATAATACTCTGTACAAGAGATCATTTGACTCTCTGTGGTTGAGATGCCTGGGACCTGACGAAGCGAAAAGAGTCGTTCAAGAAGTTTACGACGGACTCTGCGGTTCTCACCAAGCAGGCCCAAAGATGAAGCTGAAGATCAAACGAATGGGTTATTATTGGCCCACAATGATCCAAGACTGCCTCGAGTATGCGAAGCAATGCCATTCATGCCAAATTCATGGGGACTTCATCCACCAGCATCCAAATCCGCTCCATCCAACGGTGGCTAGCTGGCCGTTCGAAATGTGGGGAACTGACAAAGTCGGCCCCCATCGAACCAGCATCATCCAGGGGACATCGCTTCATCCTGGCGACGACTGATTACTTCTCTAAATGGGCAGAAGCAGTACCGTTAAGGGAAGTGAAGACGGAGAATATTCTCCATTTCTTCAAGGCGCACGTCATTTATCGGCTTGGAACTCCGCGACGGATCATTTCCGATAACGGGCCAGCCTACAGAAGCCACAAGATTAGTCGCTTTGCGCAGCAACACAACATAGACTGGAGATATTCCTCAGTTTATAATCCGCGAGCTAACGGTCTAGCTGAGGCTTTCAACAAAACCTTGACAAAGATCGTGAAGAAGACGGTGTCCCAAAACAAAAAGGACTGGCACGAGAGACTGCAAGAAGCTCTCTGGGCGTATCGAACTACGTTCAAGACGGCCACGAACACAACGCCGTACACGTTGGTATTCGGTATAGAAGCAGTACTTCCCCTCGAAATAGAGCTACCTTCTCTACGGATGGCAGTCCACTACGAGTTGACGGACGAAGGAAATGCCCACCTTCGGCTTGAGGAGCTTGATGCCCTTGATGAAACACAGCTCATAGCGCAATAAAATCTAGAGGCTTACAAAGCAAAGATGACGCGCTCATATGAAAGATTGACCAGGGCGAGCACATTCCGCCAAGGCGAAATGGTTCTAGTGGTCAAAAGACCTATGATCCCCAATCGCGCCAAGCGGGGAAAATTTGAGCCGAACTATGAAGGCCCGTACATCATAGACAAGGTCTACCAGGGCGGAGCGTATCTACTCATGGATATGCACGGTTAAAGACCTTTCAGGCCAATAAACAATCGCTTCCTGAAGAAATACTACGCTTAACAGGTTAAGGCCTAGGTCAATGATAGATGACGACGACTATGTCCGCTCGCTATCTTCCTAAGCCCGAACTCTAAGTAGTAACCGGCCTTTTTCAATGCCGGACCGAAATGTCCTTAAACTAACATCAGACCGAAACGTCCTTAAACTAACGACGGACCGAAACGTCCTTAAACTAACGACGGACCGAAACGTCCTTAAACTAACAATGGACCACTATGTCCTAAAACTGGCTGTGGACCGAGATGTCGATAAACTACGGTGGATTGCAGTATCTCAAAGCCGGTATAAAAAAAAAGAAAAAAAAAGAAAAAACGGTATGTCCATGAGCGAAATGGGCACGGATGAAAACCCGAAAAGGCTCCGTGAGTAAAAACAGCAGGGCTACCGGCGAGTGTTTATGAAAACCCGAAAGGGCGCAACCTCGTTAAAGGACACTTGCATAGTCCTCACGACCTTGTAAGGAGAAACCACCCGCGTGAGATCCTTATGACTCATAAGGGAGCAACACACTTAGGAGTCCTCATGATTCCTAAAGAGAAATTACACTTGCGAGATCCTCACGACTCGTAAGGAGAACTCTCTTATGGGACCCTCACGGCTCATAAGATTTGAAAGTCTTAAGTTACAGAGACCTGAACCTGTTCTTAAGCAACCCCCATAAACTTTGATATTGCCCTACAAGTGGCTCAATACTGACCCTTGTATACAATCCATGGGCGCGAATAAACATTTCCCTAACCAAGCCCCATCCGTGACTGGGGATATGATCGCACGGTGAACAACCCTTGTGAGTCCTTTCGACTTATAAGGAGAAAACCCTTTTGTAAGATCCTTACGACTTACAGGGGAACACGCACTTAAGAATCCTCACGATTCCTAAGGAGAAAACACACCTACGAGATCCTCACGACTTGTAGGGAGAAATACCTTTGTAAGACCCTTACGGCTCATGAAGTCAAAAGCCTTAGTCGACAGGACCCTAACCCTGTTTACTAAGCCACCTTTGTTCAACATCGACAGAGGCAAATGATGATTCGCTCCTGGCAATATCCCAGTTGTAGCGATGCTGATGCC
Organism: Agapanthus africanus; assembly: GCA_030015575.1. Taxonomy (NCBI): domain Eukaryota; kingdom Viridiplantae; phylum Streptophyta; class Magnoliopsida; order Asparagales; family Amaryllidaceae; genus Agapanthus; species Agapanthus africanus. The sequence continues at coordinate 816,094,046 of JASDDO010000024.1, forward strand.
TGAAACGGTATCAAATTCCAAGTCCTTTCATGGCAAATGATGATTCGCTCCTAGCAATATTCCAGTTGTAGTGATGCTGATGCTGAGATTGGCACCAGACTCCAAGTTCTACACTCGCGATAAAAATCAGCGAGCTAAAAGTGCATATGAGATAGCCGAAATGATGGGGCAACTTGCAATAAAAAGCAGCAAGTAAAAATGTATGCATGAAAAATAGCCGAAATGATTGGGCAACTCGCAATAAAAAGCAGCGAGTAAAAATAAAATAAATAGCCGAAATGATTGGGCACCACGAAAAATAGCCAAAATGATGGGGCAATCGCAACCCTCGCGATATAAAAAGCTGAAATGATAGAACATCGCGGAAAAAGAAATAAAATAAAAATGAAATTTACGCCCTACAGATGATGTTACATCTATCCCTGTATACAATCCAGGGGCGCGAACAAGGAAGGAATCGCACTCCTCCTCGCCCAGTTTTCATCAGAAGAAGAGGCCAAATCTCGATGAGTCCCAGATAGCCTATAGATCATCTCGACGTTCGTCTCGTTGCAGCGGACACAACATCAAGCAAAGCGGAACGGCGGCAACTCCCAGTTCCATGACTCGGCGATGTACTCCTACTGAGAGTCGAATCCCAACTCCGTGAAATGCGGATACAATCAACCAAATTCCTGGCTACGTGGAACGTGGATAACGTCACTCTTTGACCTCGTGGAAAACGTCCAGAGCGGAGCCCGGTCCTCACAGAACACGGCAGTAAACCCGTGGGAAGCATCCAGAGCAAAATTCCTGGTCACGTAGAACGCGGATAACGTCACTCTTTGACCCTGTGGAAAACATCCAGAGCGGATCCTGGTCCTCACAGAGCATGGCAGTGAACCCGTGTGAAGCATCCAGAGTGGAGCCTGGTCCTCGCCGAACACGGCAGTGAACCCGTGGGAAGCATCCAGAGCAAAATTCCTGGTCACGTAGAACGCAGATAACGTCACTCTTTGACCCCGTGGAAAACGTCCAGAACGGATCCTGGTCCTCGCAGAGCACGGCAGTGAACCCGTGTGAAGCATCCAGAGCGGAGCTTGGTCCTCGCCGAGCACTGCAGTGAACCCATGGGAAGCATCCAGAGCAAAATTCCTGGTCACGTAGAACGCGGATAACGTGACTCTTTGACCCCGTGGAAAACGTCCTGAGCGGATCCTGGTCCTCGCAGAGCACGGCAGTGAACCCGTGTGAAGCATCCAGAGCGGAGCCTGGTCCTCGCCGAACACGGTAGTGAACCCGTGGGAAGCATCCATAGCAAAATTCCTGGTCACGTGGAACGCGGATAACGTCACTCTTTGACCCCGTGGAAAACGTCCAGAGCAGATCCTGGTCTTCACAGAGCACGGCAGTGAACCCGTGTGAAGCATCCAGAGCGGAGCCTGGTCCTCGCCGAACACGGCAGTGAACCCGTGGGAAGCATCCAGAGAAAAATTCCTAGTCACGTAGAACGCGGATAACGTCACTCTTTGACCCCGTGGAAAACGTCCAGAGCGGATCCTGATCCTCGTAGAGCACGGCAGTGAACCCGTGTGAAGCATCCAGAGCGAAGCCTGGTCCTCGCCGAACACGGCAGTGAACCCGTGGGAAGCGTCCAGAGCAAAATTCCTGGTCACGTGGAATGCGGATAACGTCACTCTTTGACCCCGTGGAAAACGTCCAGAGCGGAGCCTAGTCCTCGCCGAACACGGCAGTGAACCCGCGTGAAGCATCTAGAGCAAAATTCCTGGTCACGTGGAACGCGGATAACGTCACTCTTTGACCCCGCGGAAAACGCCCAGAGCGGAGCCTGGTCTCACCAAGCACGGCAGTGAACCCGTGTGAAGCATCCAGAGCAAACATCGGACTGTGGAGTCCTTAAAATCCATGGACTATGATGTCCTTAACCTCGACCGTAATGTCTTAAAACTAACGATCAACCATGATGATTCTAGACTGATTTTACCTTGGTTAAAGGGTACATCTTTGATATCTGGCATTGTAATTCCTCAACGTCTTCAAAGAGGTGACGGGTCCTAGTAACCACACGTTTCGTGGACTGTGGAGTCCTTAAATCCACGGACTATGAGGTCCTTAACCTAGACCGTAATGTCTTAAAACTAACATCGGACTGTGGAGTCCTTAAATCCACGGACTATGAGGTCCTTAACCTTGACCGTGATGTCTTAAAACTAACATCAGACAGTGGAGTCCTTAAATCCACAGACTATGATGTCCTTAACCTTGACCGTGATGTCTTAAAACTAACATTGGACTGTGGAGTCCTTAAAATCCACGGACTATGATGTCCTTAACCTTGACCGTGATGTCTTAAAACTAACATCGGACTGTGGAGTCCTTAAATCCACGGACTATGATGTCCTTAACCTTGACCGTGATGTTTTAAAACTAACATCGGACTGTGGAGTCCTTAAACCCACGGACTATGAGGTCCTTAACCTTGACCGTGATGTCTTTAAACTACGGTACCCTGGAGAACATCCCAAAGCAACCTCTTACCCCGTGAAATACGGATAAGGGTGACCGCACCCAGCACTTGCGGGTCCTCACGACCTGCAAGGAAGAAAACTCTCTTGTGAGATCCTTACGACTCCCAAGGGAAAAACCGATTAAGAATCCTCACGATTCTTAAGGATAACTTACACCTACGGGATCCTCTCGACCTGTAGGGAGAAAAACTCTTTATGAGACCCTCACGGCTCATAAAGCTCAAAAGTCTTAGGAGGTAGATCTTAACCCTGAATCCTAAGCCATCGCTGCCCTGCAAGGAGACCTAGATAAATTTTCCGCAGAACACACTCAATAAAAAGGAGACATACCATTGAGAAGGAAAATATGTCTTTATTCATAAACCAAAATGGGTACAAAGTACAATTCATGAAAGGACAAAAATAAGATACTCTTATTCAGGAGTGTGTACAAAAAGAAAGGAAAAGATACAAGTTTTTCAAGCCGGCGGGCGATTTAGCAATTTTGCTAGCTCATCCTGCTTTTGCTGGGCCATAGCTTCATGATTCAGGATCGCCAGAAGACGAGCCTCCGCCTGAGCCTGCTGGGCCTGATACGAGGCGAGCCGGCCTTCGAGCTCTTTCTCAGTGACCTTGTGAGCCTCAACCCTTTCACGAGTGTACACGGCAGCTTTATCGAGGGCCACTACCTCCTTGGTGGCCTCTTGAAGCACTCACCAGAGTTCATACGCTTTGTTGGCCGTGGCAGTAAAATTGGCTTGAAGCTCGTTCAGCGCCTTAGAAGCCAGCTCCCTCTCCGAGTATTTGCGGCCGAGCCTCTTCTCGCACGACACCATGTTTGCTGCGCACCGCTCAATCAAACCTCGCAAGCCCGCTTTCGTAGCCACAGCCTCCGAGGAAAGACGGGTACACTCGAGCACTGTATGAACAAACCTCCATTCGACGGCGATACTCAATCTAGAACACGCACAAATCACTTGATATGGGAGGCAACAAGAAAAATCTCCGATGCATATCCTACCGAGCATGCATTTACAACTATATGAATATTCTAAAGGAAATGATACCCAAAGCTCTGATGTGCATGCAACATAACGATAGCGCTTGCAATTAAAGAAAATTTCCATGGAGAAATATGAAGCTCATTTACGCAAGCAAGACGCACATACTGTAGGGTTCCTAGGCACACTAATGAAGTCTCACAAGGCATCAAATATGGCTAATTCAAATTTTTCCTTGTGCCTACAAACCTTAATACGGATCGTTAACTAGAAAACAAGGCGATGCAATGCAAATAAACGAATTTATCTAAGAGGAAAGGGGCTACAACCTTTGTAGATCCGGTCCACCACTTCCTAAGCTCCACGACGATGTCCCTCCACTGTCCAAGTCGGATCCCGAACTCTAGCATCGGCTTCATCGAAGATATGGGCGGGCTTGATCGTCGGCTTCGATGCCGAAGATGATCTACGTCGAGGCATCACAAGATCAAACTCCGACTTCACCAAGTCATGAAACTTGTGAAGAAAACACCCTATACTACTTGGCAAGAGGTAGAGGATGAAGAAATAGGAGGTGGGTTCACTTTAGAATTGGATTTCTCACTTGATTTCATCACTTTCCATTGGAGTAGCAAGCTTTTCTTCATGGAAGAAGAAGATGATGATGGAAAAAAGAATATGATAAGTATTGAATAAATAGATAAATAAATCAATACTTATCATATATTAACCCTTGGTTAATTGTAGAGAATGGACCATGGTTAACTTGAATGGTTAGGGTTAAGTATAAGACAAGAGTGGTGACTTAGTCAAGGTTTCAAGACGCTTCAACTAAAAACAAATCAAGTCCACCATTTATCTTTCTCTTTTCCAAAAAGAAAAAGATAAATAAATAGATAAATAAGTAAATGAATAAACAAAACCCTAATCATTAGTTTAACCATGGTTTAATTCTTTACACAAAACCAAGTGAGCATGTATCATCAAACATGATACAATCAAGTGCACGAAAGTATATCACATATACAACTTATGAAATTCAAGTGAGAAAATCCATTTAAAGTGAACCAATACTAGTTAATGCAAAGTAATATATCAAATATATAATTATACATCAAATCATTAAATCAACACTTGATTTAACGATCCGGTAATATCGCATATAACCGACTGGTATCCTATGTATCGGCTTATCGAATCAATCCTTGATTCGATAACTAGGTTATATTGCATACAACCATTCGACACATTCATCGCGAGAATGAAATACGGTATCACATACACGCATTATTCTCGGTCCCGCACATATCTCATATGCGCTCCTATTTCGTTTCGCTTGAGCCAGGAAACCTCTGTGTAGGACTCTAAAGACTCGTCAATACGCCGGCAGCAGGTGATGGTCATATCAAACACCCACAAGCCGCAAGCGGTCTGCTAAACGTAACGGCCACCCGGGTATTGAGCGATCAGAAGATCGACGAGCAAGCCCGCTCACACTCCTGTGAATCCAACCAGTAACACTTACCGTACAGTCCGGTCTGTTCGTCTGATATATCGCATATCTCGCCTAGGGGTGGTAAACGTCAGACCCCAGTAGCTCGATAAGTCATGCCGATGTGAAGTCCATGACATGTGTGAAACCACTGATAACACTTACCAGTAGGTCACTGCAACCCTGGCCAGGGATTTCCTGTTATGGCCAGTCGAGCATAGCGCAACATCAACCCCCAATACCGGGAGAGACGAATCCCCTCCTATCGCTCATTGCCTCCATGTGAATCGGGACTGTACCTAAAAACCACCTGTTTGCACGACTCAGTAGAGCCGTGGTAGGGTGGAAATCAAAGCACAGTGGGAGACACACAAGACTCTATGACGATCTCGGGTCAACAGACTAAGCTGCACCAGTGTCACCAGAGAACTGCCATCTGACGTAAGGTATAATACCATCTGGGAGTTCTCGGCGAGTCCGTTCAGTGTACCCAGTCTCCACTGAGCACCCGTATACCATCTCTGATGTCAAACACCAATGGATATGGGATCATCCATCGCCCATCATATGGGTCAAGAAGATATACGCTAGTCTACTCTGGAATATCGATGCCCCGTCTCGATATTCCCTCGACTAGGAACATTGAAGGATGTACTCATGGACTATCCAGGCCCCACTAGTATGATCTGCATCACAGTCCTGGAAGTCGAGTACACATCCTAAGGGCTTTATCAACATGTAACAGAGAGACAGAAAGTATACACGTTAAGATAAAGAGCAACCAGATAGCGTACTATCATGTCGAGCAAGAAAGTCCTATCTATATATGTCCCAGCATCCACTACAATATACATCCAATGTACAGTAATGGCCTCTAGGGCATACATATAACTAACACATACGAGTACCCGACAAACATGAAAATTCTACAGAAAAGCATACAACAGCCAATGACAAAAAGAGTACATCGATTTAAGCATACTACACTACCGGGAAAAGATCGCCAAACAAGGGATCAGTGGCACAAGGGTGAAACCCTTGATGTGGATTTAAAATCCAGAGAATTTTATGTATGAAAGTTCTTCGTTCGCTCAAGATGATTACCTGAGGAAAAGGAATCAGTCAACAGAGTTAAACTCTGGAAAAATTTTGGAACAGAGAACTAAGCTCTGGAAAGGAGAATTAAATTCTCAGAAAGAAAAGTATGCAAGGAGGAAGATGAGCAAAGTGCAGGCGCTTCTGAAAAGACATGGGCATTTATAGGATGAGATGGAAAACGTTTCATCTACCCTACTCCCAAAGCAGATCCGACGGTCACAAAAGTGACAGCGTTGCACTCACGTGCAGACACGTGAGAACAACGCTGTTGGGGCATTTGTTCCCTGATTAGAAATCAGGAAAAGATTCAGAAGAGGCATCACGTGCTCACACGTGACCAATAGTCACGTGTTGGCACGTGACGTTTAAAGCAGCGGCACAGAACATACTTGGTCTCTAATTAAAAGTCAAGAAGAAGCTTTAGAAGAGGCATCACATGCTCACACGTGACCAGTGGTCACGTGTTGGCACGTGATGGTTAAGCAGCAGCCAGAGAACAGAGCGTTGAAGAAGAGAAGCCCATTCCAGAGGTCACGTGGCCACACGTGACCTTCTTTAAAAGCCTTATTCTTTGACAGAATTAAATTCTGAGAGAAGATCCTTCAAATCTTTCCAAAATGGAGAAGGATTATTTGAAACTGTTGGATTAAAAATCTAAAGGTGATTAAATATCACCAATTTATGGAAAAATCTTGGACTTGGAAAGATTTCCCCCAAAATCTAACCGAAATAACAAAGAGATATCTTTGGATTTAAAATTCAATGGTGAATAAAATTCACCTAACAATCTAAAGGCCCAGATTAATGATAAATATAAATCAAATCTCTCAATGAGAGATTTACTAAGCAGATTGATTCTTTTCCTTCTCCTATAAATAGGAGCCAAGAAAAGAAGAGAGGGGACTTTTGGGACTTTGGACCTTTTCTTTTGATACACAGAGAGAGAGATATAGAGCCTTTGATTCTCTGCAAAAGGAAAACCTTAGGTAAGAAAAGAAAAGGGAGGCTTCAGAGGAGAATTTAATTCTCAAAAGAGTTTAACTCTTATATAAAGAAAAGAACTTAGTTCTTTCTCTGGTTGAGAATCTGCAAAGTGCACATCTCCCCATAAATTGAGAATTTAATTCTCATTGGGTTGAGATCCTGCCATGCAGATCTAAAACACAGAGGAGGAACTGAGTTTGGAGAATTTAATTCTCACGGGATTATAGGAATTCAATTCCTTTGAGATAAAATTAGGGTTCAACCCTATGTTATAGGAATTTAATTCCTTCAAAATGAACAAAACAAGGGTTTAACCCTAATTGAGAACATAATTCTCTCAAACTCACAGGAATTTAATTCCCTTAAAAAAGAAATTAGGGTTTAACCCTATTTAAGAATATAATTCTTCAGAAGAAAACAGGAATTTAATTCCTCTAAAGTTCATTGTTAGGGTTTGACCCTATGAAGAATTTAATTCTTAAAAGATGAACAGATCTTTAAAATATGCAAAGAACCAGAGTCACGTGCTACCACGTGACCCCTTGGCTAAAGCTCTAACAGACAAACACCCAAATTCCCATCACGTGACAGCACGTGATGCTCCAAAGTATTTAATGCTTCTGGCAGAACAAGATAAAGGGAAGCAGGGCGCTCTCACGTGCTACCACGTGACCCCTGCAAAGATCCATAGAAAAGAACTTTGAGGCAACGCCTCACGTGCCCCACGTGACCTCTGAAGCACACAAAGAAAAAGCAAAAGAAGAAGAGCTCTAGGGCGCCCTCACGTGTCACCACGTGACCCCTAGTGAGCGTTATAACAGACAGAGCGTGGGCTTCCATCACGTGCTCACACGTGATGGCCGTCAGAATTAAAGTGTTAAACACTGATCCGCTAACAAAATAAAGAGAAGGAGGACGCTCTCACGTGCTACCACGTGACCCCTCTCGCCTTAGTGTTTAACACTAAATTGAAACCTCTGTATCCAATGTTTAATACTGACTTGCCTTAGTGTTTAACACTAATTGAAAAAACTCTATAGATCGCTATCTGTGAGATAGGGAGGGACCAACCGGCTGAATCTCTATAGTGTTTAACACTGATTTTCTTAGTGTTTAACACAAATTAAATCTCTGTTAGCAGTGTTTTAACACTGATTTTCCTAGTGTTTAACACTAAATTAAAATCTCTGTTGCCAGTGTTTAACACTGATTTGCTGCTAGTGTTTAATACTAGCTTTAGCCCAATTGGATAAGTTTCTAGAGGCAAAGCCTCTCCTTCAATGAACCAACAGAAAGACAATACTCCAAATATGATTGGACTTTGCCCAAGCTGGCCATAAGTCCTCAATTCAAACTTAACTGGGCCAATGGGCTCATAATATAATTAATTGGTTTTGGTTCCAAATTGGGCCAAAGATCATTTAATCTACCTTGGTTTAAGGGTACATCTCTTCACTCCTTTGATTTTTGGCATTGTAATTCCTCAACGTCTTCAAAGAGGTGACGGGTCCCGATTGTTGCGCCACGGCAGCGCCCCGGCCGTCTATCCGAGGCCAAAATGCGGAATCAAAATTTTCTTAACTTTTAAACTGGCGCTACCGCGGACAATATACCCGGATCGAAACCATTAACCTGTACTAGCTAACTAGAGATGGGGTTTGAGATATACCGAGTGATCCGAGTCCTCCGGTCTTCTCGTCGTCGTCCCGATCTCCTGCGGAAACTCCGGTCGTCGCCTCCTTGCCGGAAGGGCACCACATCGTCTGTATCTTTTACGGGCTCCCACCTCAATACCGAGGCAACTCGGGCACGAAGCTGGCAAGTCGACGTGCCCAAGATATGCTGTATAATGTAGTGTAGATGATGCTTGTCTCATATGGGGTAATGAAGTTGCCATTGGATGGAGGGAAGTGAAGAAGGAAATGGAGATGAACTTTGGTGTAACCAAATGAGATGATAATTTTCCCCATTTCACCAAAATGAAAATCCTTCATCTCAATCTCAAGTGGCCGGCCAATGTAAAAAGAATGGTGGAGGAAAAATGAAATCAACCATCATTAAACCATGAAGGAGAGTGAGTGTAGTAAAAGTAGAAAGGTGACCATAAACAAACATCAACCATGCTTAACCCTCCATACCCTTTCCAATCTCAATTAATGCAAGTGATGGAGCAAAAGAAAAAGATGCCATCATAATCAAAGCATTTGCAAGAAACCCCCTCCTCAAATGTTATTTGCACAATTGCAAATAACCCCCTCCATCGGAAAAGTCCGGCTGGGAAAGAACAAAGGAAAACCGGCCGGAACAGAATGCAAACTGGCAACTCCAGAAAACTGGTCCCGTAATAAATTACAGGAAAACCCCGATACTGTGCATACACACCCGCATCTGTATTCCGTCCGGATACAAATGCAAAGAGACAAAATCTACACTGTACTAAACTAGGACCGGCTTAAACCAAAACCGGCTAGTAATATCCGTTCGATCCTAATCCGTGCAATACCGCACGTATCGGATCGAACCCTGCCATATATCCATACGGCTATCAGTACAAACCGTCCGATCCCGATCCGTGCAATACCGCACGTATCTGATCGGACCCTGCCATATCTCCATACGGCCTCTACAGCGTTTCGCCCGAAAGCTTGAGTAACTGAAAGTGTGGTGGACTCTAAAGACTCGTCAATACAATGGCTGTGGATTTAACCACTAGCACGTCAGAGGTATTAGCCAATACGTGACGGGCCACCAGCTATTGACCAAAAGGGACGTCGATGAGCGAACTCATCCTGACACCCTACTAAGCCTGTCAGTGACAATATCCGTACAGTCCGGTCCGTTCGTCTATGAGCATCGCATGGCGGGCCTAGGGGGTTGGTAAAAGTCAGACCCCCAAAGGCGGTACAAGTCGTGTCGGAGTGAAGCCCAGAACACCCTGAGATACTACTGGAATACCTACTAGTAAATCTCCTGCCTCGGCCGAGGGCTTTGTGTAATGGCTCTCCTAGACACAGCGCGACCTCACCCCCAATACCGGGAGAGACGAACCCCTGAAGATCCGTTCACTGCCTCCATGTGGCTCGGGACTGCACCCAACTAAAACCTGTTTGCACGACTCCTTTGAGCCGTGGTAGGGTAGTAATCAAAGCACAGTGGGAACTCACACGAGACAAATGATGATCTCAGGTCGATGAACTAACCTGTACACATGTCACCTGGGAACTGCTATCTGACGTCTGGTATAATCCCAACTAGCAGGTTCTCGGCGAGTCCTGTCCGGTGTACTCATAACCCAATGAGCACCTGTATACATCTTAGGTGAACCAACTGACACCAGTGGCTTGTGAGACCGGCCACCGCCCCTCGTCGGGGTCTCGACTGTATACACTAGTCTACTAATGGAGTATCGATGCCCAGTCTCGAAACTCCCACGACTAGGGACCATTTAAGGATGTGCTTATAGACCCCAGCTCCCACGTATATGATCGCCATCATACTGCTGGTCGTCAAGCAAGAATCCTAGGGGCTCTATCAACGTGTAATAGCGACCTGTAAGGTCACCTGAAACAGTACACAATGATAAAGGTAAACCAGATAGCATACTATCATCTCGAGTAAGACTGTCTTACCGGGATAGGTCCTCCCTCAATCATTGCAATCACGTGCCTGTGATCCAATAATTGACTCTGAGGGCACTATCTCCAACAATCTCCCACTTGCACTCAAGGCTAATTATTGCGATGTCGCATACTCACAGCCCGTGTGATACCGAACACCCAACTCTTCTACTAGTCAGTCTCACAAAGCCTGTTTGCGAAACTATTGCGTTCGAGGAATAGCCTCAGTGAGTGGATCCGCTGAGATGTTTCTTTCTATGTCTCTCTATATCTCAAGTTCGCGGAGAAAACCATCTCCCGAAATGAGCAATACCTGTCTTGGAATGTCTGGATGTCTGATGGGACCTAGTTCATAAATGAACTCCAAATCCAAACTTCTTAGACTGTATCGATAACTGAACTTAATCAGTACCCAGCGCCATGCCTCCCTCAGTATCGCCTTAGACCACCTGTCCAAAATACTGCCCCTCGTCAGAAGGAGAAACTATAACTCTGACAGCCACTCTGCCATCCATGTCACCTTGGAAGCCTGGAATGATAACCGTCTCCTAAAAGAGGCTGTCGTTATCACATCCCTAGAACATCAACTTATGTTCTAAAACTGCTTCCGACTGTTTCTCCAGGATTGGATTAATATCAACTTATTGCACTTACTGCAAGAACAACATCAGGTGTGGTACTTGACATCTCATGATTGACTCAAGTGCCTAAGCAAGTGATCTGTCAATCATGCGTATCCCTCTCCCCTTTAGTCTGTAAGACACCTTTAGAGAGGGTGACTCCATCACCTGCAGGTACACTACCATGCCAGGAGTCGTCCATTCTAAATACTTATAGAATGCTGTCAAGGTACCCAGATTAGGAAACCACCCAAATCTAGATCTAAAACCATAGATCTAGTAACCAGAATGTCTGATATAATGTCCAAGTCCCTTGTGGAGAAACCACTGTGTGACGACCAAAGTATAACCGATCGTAGTATAGGAGTTTCCTTTCCTACTCTGTGTATGTCATCCAAAACCAGGACATCACACCCTACTACCTTCTTAACAGATCCATCCCTTATTCTGATGACGTCAAACCTATGACTGTCACATCAGAAATAGATGATCTATCTCCGCTATATCTGCTTTAGTCCATAGACATAAGCCTGATGTCCACCAATGCTTCCGCTGCTCCCACTGATTACGACAACCCTCTGGCAGAGTCATATAGACATGCACTTCTAAAGCTAGTTTAGAACGACGCTATACTCATCCTCCTGCCGGGTCTCGCAGCCTGGAACAACAACAATGGCAAGTGTGGGTAAACAAGAACTTCCCTGTCACCGTCCTTGAGGCTACCGGAGTACCTCTCGGGTGCCTGAAGTTACCCACCTTATCTGCGGAGTGGCCAATGGAATGTCAAATCAGATTGAATCTTTAGCTTCCTTATCAAATCTTCAGTAATCATTTGCGGTTCTGGAATCGCTTCCAGTTCTACCATACTCCCACTACTGTTTTTCTGAAAAATAACCATTTCTTTTTAAAATGTGGCGAGTTAAGAACAATATCACTATTGATCTTCCAGATGGTAGAAAATCAACCCTCGTCATAGCCTGGGTCAACCCACAAACAGCCATTACAGAAACGTGCCTTGAGTTATCCAAAGTCTGGTTTTAATCATAAGCCGGACAACTCCCCGTACCTTAACATCGTTAAGATATGAACTGTTCTATATCCAATATAGAACCAGAGGCACTGATTTAAATGAACCAGATTCAAATCATGCAGCTATCTCCAGTGCATGTCAACTAAATGGAAGGAGGCCGATCAGCATTACTCAACTTAGGAATGCTTCCAATTATGAGTAACCTGAAAGAGAAGCAATTTCTCTTTATCATTACTATCAACTGAATACCATACACAAGTATCTACATCTTCGATCACTTTGAAGAATCCCGATACTTGCTATACCTGGTTCTCTACTCTATTCAAATACCTATAACTCCTCAAAACTTAGACCCTGTGTTTCTACGAAACACAAGTCTAAGAACTAGAGAAGTTAAAAGTAAACAGAATATAGTATGAGGACCAACCCCTCTGTCCTAATGGACACTGGACAACATACAATACTCTGTATAAGTCCGCCGAGTCTAACAACTCTTTCACTGTGTGTCGTAGGTTGAAAACTGTACTTATGGTTAAGAAGAATTACACCGCTGTTTAATGCTCCTTACCTAACCATCCACTGATATAGGTAAATGTCAACGACATAATATCAAAAGGTATATCTCACTCTATGAAAATAGACGTACAGATATATCAATTTGAAATTGGTGCACAACAGCGGATATTCAAATCCAAATATTTGCCGACCGGCAAACAGCCCAGATGATCTTCCTCAAATATCACCGATTACAACGAATCCCGATATAATGAGGATGATCTCCCAATTCCCAATAAGTTACTCCCACTCATCATCTGTAAAACCATACAGATGTGAGAGTCAAACCTAGTAAATACATACCCTGGAGCAAGTGTCTAATCGGGAAATCAGTTTTCTTTTAACAGTACACAGTTGAAATTGAAACATTAAAATGTTTCGATAGGGTATCCTGGTATTCCTAGTAATGCCTCTACCATTATCCAGATTCACAACTGTAACCGTATATCTCTTTGCCATCTGTCCAAATCCCTTTATATGTCTTTAGTCATTACCGTCTGCACACCCCTTTAGGCCAAATGGTTTTCTTCCTTCCCTACCGTTCGGCACCAGCCTATGGTTTGGAAGAAGACTATCCAATAAGCATAATGGGTGTACTGTCCTAATCCTAGGAGCACTCGCAATGCGAGAGAAGGTGAAGTTAAAAGACAACCGAATAAACCTTATTCCTATTTCTCCTGGACCAGAATCCATCCCCGAACTGGAACAAGTTCCTTTCGAGTTCGTATATAACCATACGATGGAGTATCCAAATAAACTGTGGATCTTCGCAGAGATACGGAGTGTCCAGGAGAAATACAAAGGTGATTTAGGTTTGGCGAAGATATACTCGGTTTGGTCGTGAATAGCAGTCGCAATTTACTTTGCCCTCTTACTAATCCCTTGCTTTGTCTTAACTTAATACCTTCTGCACACCATCGTTATGCTAATTGGTTTTCTTCATTCCCCACCGTTCGGCACCAGCCTAAGGTTTGGAAGAAGACTATCCAATTTGCATAATAGGTGTACTATCTCCTAAACCAAGGAGTACTCACAATGAGAGAAGGTGAAAAGAAAAGACAACTGAATAATCCTATTCGTTTTCTCCAGAACCAGAAACCATCCTCGAAGTCCTTCGAGTTCGTATATAACCATACGATGGTTTTGTCCAATGGAAGTGGACGTTCGTAGTAATACGGGGTGTCCTGGAGAAAAGGGTAAAAGTAGGAGTGGCAATGAGGTTTGCAACTCTGACAATCCAAAAGCCAGTGTTAAGAAGGTTCGGTCAACTTGGTCACTGAGTCATAGTCCAGGGTCGGGTCAATGGTCGCTGCCAAAGAGAGAGAGAAAAGAAACACTCAGCGTGCACTCTAACCTAGATTAGAATGGTTATCACTTTTTCTAATCTGGAAACCTCCCACTGTAACCTCAAATTCTCCTCCAAACCTTAAAGAAGAATTAGTCGGGATCACCCGAGGAGTAAACCAACTCATCAGTGGGAATCGGGATCCAACTATCATCGCATGATAACGTGACGGAATCCACTCACGTCACCACACTCCAGAAGGTATGCGCATGTCTGGCAAGTTTCAGTTCTTTTGAAACTCCCGATGTGATTTATACCCCAAGCGGTTTATGACCTTGACTAGGTCAACAAACCATAAACCGCCAGTCAAGTTCAACCCGTCATTATTCTGGATTGCATTAAACCCACCCGTACGTGCCCTTGACTAGGTCAACAAGGCCGCACGACTGTCTTAACCAATCCCACTTATGCAACAAACAAGTACCACTTAGCTACCGAACACTACGTCTTGACTAGGTCAACAAACGCAGCACGAATACCAAATAATACCTGTAGGAAATGACGGAGGGCTACGGCTGGTTTTTGGCGAAAAACCTTTAACGTAATGAACTTGATATCGTTGAAGGAACTGCATAGCCTTTTTAGAAAATATAGTGACGAAAACCTTTACTAAAGAGGTCACTCCCGGTGAAGGGATCTCGGCTCTTTCCCCGTAGAATGAGGTGCAGGATATTCCAACTGAATACCACGATGCAAAGCAAAAGTAATCGGCTATAGTGAAGTTAATGCCCTGACGCAAACTTCTGTCCAAGGGGTCACTCCCGGTGAAGGGATCTCGGCCCTTGCCTCGTCGACTAAGGAGCAGGATATTCCAAATGAATACCACGATGCAAAACAAAAGTGAACGTCCTTGCAATAACAGCTTTTTGAAAAATGTTCCAACAACATCAGAATAGGTTTGTTTAGCTTGCATTGATCCGAATCAACGCAGTCCCATCAAATGATCACACCACAAAGAACGAAAATATACTGACGTACGTATATGCCATCCGCATTCGCTACTGGGTCCCGTCATCACCCGTTAGGTTAGCTAACTAACGGCAGAGCGGGGACTGGACTAGCGCGGATGTAAAACATATACAACATCTACTAATATATATACCAATATATTATATTTCGCTCAAGGCGTGATAAGAAAAGCAACATCACAGAAATGTACAGCATCACAGAACAATACAGATATCTGGAAGCCCCGGGTTTCACAGAGCCGCTGCTGAAACCCGACGTTCCCCTGGTCGTGTGGATAGCCTGTGCAATGAAACCCTAGACCCCTACGGGCGCGGCAAGTTACTCGCCAAAACCTGAAACGAGGCAGCCCCCTTCAGCACCGTGAATGGACCACCCAGCACTTCACGGAATCCGGTAACTTGGGCACCCCTCCTGGGTCAACCTGCACCCCCTACGAGTGCGGCGAATAGCCCGCCAATTCCAGACTGAAGCCCCTTCCGTCTCAATGCCCTGAGATGCGGGCCCGTTGCCCTCTAGAACCCGGCTATCCGTGCACCCCTCCGCGGGGTAATCCTAGTACAGAAAGTAAAATATACATACAACGGGTACATCGACCGCAACCAGGTCGTGCCCCAAAAGAATAATACAAACAGGCAGTGACGGCAGTCCACATGTCGGACGCTCGCCCCGCAATATCAAATGTACATATAAAACAAAACATTACTAGCATTGCATCCAGGCTATCCCCCACGACCGATCCGCAACAACACAGCATAAACATAGAATATCAACGTGAAAAGTCACGTTCGCAAATCCGTTTAACCGGGCTATAGCAGTTAGACCGGATTTACCGATCGAGTGACATTCACGGTCGCAGATATAATGTAAATACTGTGAAATATGTGTTTAGAATATCCAATCGATCAAAAAATAACAAGTGGGCCCCCAAGCAATACTGTAGCACTCACAGAAATTCTGGGCCCAATTTTAATATTCCAAAACCCCTATTTTTATCCCACAAGCCCACTGCAGAAAAACGACGACATGATCCCTCATTACGGCGGCGGATCCGCGGCCTGAGAAAGATTAATGGCCGCGGATCCGCGCTCTTACTGAGGGATTATGTTGTCGAATTTTCCCAGTGTTCTTAGAACTCCCTGCACATCATTCTGAGACAACCTGAAAAATTTTGGACACTAAAAAAATTCGACAGAAAATGATGTGAAGGAAAATACGGTTTTTGGGATTTTGGTCGATCGGATAAGTAAAACGCATTAGAACAAGCTAGGCAAGGTTAATGGCGTGTCTCTGATACCATGTTGCGCCACGGCAGCGCCCCGGCCGTCTATCCGAGGCCAAAATGCGGAATCAAAATTTTCTTAACTTTTAAACTGGCGCTACCGCGGACAATATACCTGGATCGAAACCATTAACCTGTACTAGCTAACTAGAGATGGGGTTTGAGATATACCGAGTGATCCGAGTCCTCCGGTCTTCTCGTCGTCGTCCCGATCTCCTGCGGAAACTCCGATCGTCGCCTCCTTGCCGGAAGGGCACCACATCGTCTGTATCTTTTACGGGCTCCCACCTCAATACCGAGGCAACTCGGGCACGAAGCTGGCAAGTCGACGTGCCCAAGATATGCTGTATAATGTAGTGTAGATGATGCTTGTCTCATATGGGGTAATGAAGTTTCCATTGGATGGAGGGAAGTGAAGAAGGAAATGGAGATGAACATTGGTGTAACCAAATGAGATGATAATTTTCCCCATTTCACCAAAATGAAAATCCTTCATCTCAATCTCAAGTGGCCGGCCAATGTAAAAAGAATGGTGGAGAAAAATGAAATCAACCATCATTAAACCATGAAGGAGAGTGAGTGTAGTAAAAGTAGAAAGGTGACCATAAACAAACATCAACCATGCTTAACCCTCCATACCCTTTCCAATCTCAATTAATGCAAGTGATGGAGCAAAAGAAAAAGATACCATCATAATCAAAGCATTTGCAAGAAACCCCCTCCTCAAATGTTATTTGCACAATTGCAAATAACCCCCTCCATCGGAAAAGTCCGGCCGGGAAAGAACAAAGGAAAACCGGCCGGAACGGAATGCAAACTGGCAACTCCAGAAAACTGGTCCCGTAATAAATTACAGGAAAACCCCGATACTGTGCATACACACCCGCATCTGTATTCCGTCCGGATACAAATGCAAAGAGACAAAATCTACACTGTACTAAACTAGGACCGGCTTAAACCAAAACCGGCTAGTAATATCCGTTCGATCCTAATCCGTGCAATACCGCACGTATCGGATCGAACCCTACCATATATCCATACGGCTATCAGTACAAACCGTTCGATCCCGATCCGTGCAATACCGCACGTATCTGATCGGACCCTGCCATATCTCCATATGGCCTCTACAGCGTTTCGCCCGAAAGCTTGAGTAACTGAAAGTGTGGTGGACTCTAAAGACTCGTCAATACAATGGCTGTGGATTTAACCACTAGCACGTCAGAGGTATTAGCCAATACGTGACGGGCCACCAGCTATTGACCAAAAGGGACGTCGATGAGCGAACTCATCCTGACACCCTACTAAGCCTGTCAGTGACAATATCCGTACAGTCCGGTCCGTTCGTCTATGAGCATCGCATGGCGGGCCTAGGGGGTTGGTAAAAGTCAGACCCCCAAAGGCGGTACAAGTCGTGTCGGAGTGAAGCCCAGAACACCCTGAGATACTACTGGAATACCTACCAGTAAATCTCCTGCCTCGGCCGAGGGCTTTGTGTAATGGCTCTCCTAGACACAGCGCGACCTCACCCCCAATACCGGGAGAGACGAACCCCTGAAGATCCGCTCACTGCCTCCATGTGGCTCGGGACTGCACCCAACTAAAACCTGTTTGCACGACTCCTTTGAGCCGTGGTAGGGTAGTAATCAAAGCACAGTGGGAACTCACACGAGACAAATGACGATCTCAGGTCGATGAACTAACCTGTACACATGTCACCTGGGAACTGCTATCTGACGTCTGGTATAATCCCAACTAGCAGGTTCCCAGCGAGTCCTGTCCGGTGTACTCATAACCCAATGAGCACCTGTATACATCTTAGGTGAACCAACTGACACCAGTGGCTTGTGAGACCGGCCACCGCCCCTCATCGGGGTCTCGACTGTATACACTAGTCTACTAATGGAGTATCGATACCCAGTCTCGAAACTCCCACGACTAGGGACCATTTAAGGATGTGCTTATAGACCCCAGCTCCCACGTATATGATCGCCATCATACTGCTGGTCGTCAAGCAAGAATCCTAGGGGCTCTATCAACGTGTAATAGCGACCTGTAAGGTCACCTGAAACAGTATACGATGATAAAGGTAAACCAGATAGCATACTATCATCTCGAGTAAGACTGTCTTACCGGGATAGGTCCTCTCTCAATCATTGCAATTACGTGCCTGTGATCCAATAATTGACTCTGAGGGCACTATCTCCAACACCGATGACCACATATTGATATGGACTGTGGGGTCCTTAAACTCACGGACTATGAGGTCCTTAACCTTGACCGTAATGTCTTAAAACTAACGCCGGACTGTGGGGTCCTTAAACCCTCGGACTATGACGTCCTTAACCTCGACCGGAATGTCTTAAAACTAACAACGGACTATGACGTCCTTAACCTTGACCGGAATGTCTTAAAACTAACAACGGACTATGATGTCCTTAACCTTGACCGTGATGTCTTAAAACTAACATTGGACTGTGGAGTCCTTAAATCCACGGACTACGACGTCCTTAACCTTGACCGCAATGTCTTAAAACTAACACTGGATCGCAATGTCCTTAAACTACCTATTGACCGCAATGTCACTAAACTAAACAACATGGCTCCCTTAATTGCTCTCTTGTTAGATCTAAACGATCCCGTTAAGTTGATCTTAGTCTAAAACTAGACTAACGTATCCTTAACAAACGTTTAAGTCGATCTTAGTCTCAAACGAGACCAACGTATCCTTAGACCCAAACCCCCAAACCCAAATCTAAGATAATACGGATTTGGACTAGTCCACGCCCTACGGGCGACGACACAACTCAGTCTCCGTATACAATCCACGGGCAACCAAACACAAATCAAACACACACGACACGAAGTGACCATCTGGAGAAGGAGAAAGTTGTTACCGCAATGCGGTAGCGTAATTAACTGCAGGGGCTTGCGTCTGCAGGGAAGAGCGTCCCCACAATCAAAAACCCCTCAAGCGAGGGGGAATCTGACGAAGTCTGCTACATCGGACGCATCCGTTTAAACCTTCGATACATGGTGCCATAAATCAACTTGGCATCTTCGGAGAGGTAGACGGATAGCACCAATTAGCATCTGCCCCGAATTTCAGGCAAGACGTCAGTCTTGGCCGTCTATCGGAGGGGAACAATTGGTCATTTTACCTTTGCAACAAGACTGGAAAGTATCATAAGATGAAAATTCGAACAGATTCTCATATTCATCCTTATGTAACTTAGCTGGTCGTGTCACATTGATATGACCTAGTCTACAATATCGCAAGAAGGATTCGTTCATTTTTGAACTACTCCTCTTGTGTGTGTTCTATATATTTTGAACCATGGTTTGATTTAGAACGTATATGCCATTACATAACGTGCCTGATGCAATCAAATCTTGATTCAGGAAAATGTTTACAACATTATCCTCTAATACATAATTATATCCTTCTTTAACTGAATAAAGAAACTGATGTAATATTGTATATTAGGTTCGGCATGTAATAACATTTGTTCATAATCAATGTATTTACCATTTGGTAATACAAGATGATATTTGCCAACTGACTTGGCTGCAACAATTGTACCATTCTCTAACACTTAAAAATTTATCACCCAATCTCAGTTCTCTAACTTTCTGTAGTCCCTATAACAGATTACATATGTGGGATCCTGATCCGGTATTACATACCTGGGATGTAGAGGATACTGAGAAACAGTTCTCGGTAATGAACACACCCGAAGAATGTGCATCAACATGATCATTCCTCGATTGGGTCGCATGTAAATCCGGATATTCCCCTATTTCCTGCTCAGTCTTATAACAATTATAAGAAAGAATGGAACCAACGTTCCCCAGCTCAATATAATAAGCAGGTTCAGTCAATGCATCCATATTATTATCTTGATTAAGGCGTGACATGGTCGCTACCGGGAGAGAGAGAGAAGAAAACACTTTGCGTGCGCTCTTGCAAGATTAGATTGGTTATTATTTTATCTAATCAGGATGGCTCCCACTGTTTTTATTAAATCTTCCTTCAAACTCTAAAAGGTAAGACTAGCCGGGATTAATTACACTCTACAAGTTCGCTAATCTTTCGGCCAGGCCGGTGTCGGTACTTTGAGGGAGGTTCCCCATACTTTCGCACGGACCTAATTAAAATAAACCTCATTTTCCCATGGGCGTAACCCCGTTAACACCTTTTTAGACACCTACTTGATCGGCTAATTGTAATGTGTAAAACTCTCCCAGGAGTAACTCTTTCGCAGTGGGTATCAGGATCCAACTATCTCATAAAAGGTATGCAATCTCATTGCAAATTTCAACACTTGAAATTCCCGATAGTATTTTGCCCCTAGCGTCCTATGACCTTGACAGAGGCCAACAAACCATAGGCTGCTAGTCAAGTTCAACCCGTCATTTCCTGATTGAATTAAACCCACCCGCACGACCCTTGACAGAAGCTAACAAGGTCGTACGACTACCCTAATCCAATCGCATCATATACTAACAGATAAGCACTAATCAGTTACTGCACACAACGCCTTGACAGAGGCCAACAAACGCAGCACGAATACTAAATACTACTTATCTGAAATGACGGAGGGCTATGACAGGTTTTTAAGAAAACTCTTTGCGTAATGAACTTGATCTCGTTATAGAATTGAGTGATTTTGAAAAGGAATGTTTTTGAGGCTTTTACTAGTTTTTCTAAAGAGTTCACTCCCGGTGAAGGGATCTCGGCTCTTTCCTTATCGAATAAGGTGCATGATATTTCATAAATACAACTATGCAAAGCAAAAACTATAGAAGCAATCAAAAGACAAACCGAGTGGGTTGTAGCATCTGCCAGTTTCGCTAAAGAGGTCACTCCCGGTGAAGGGATCTCGGCTCTTTCCTTATCGAATAAGGTGCTGGATACTCTTCAAGGAATACCACTATGCAAAGCAAAAACTAGAGCTACCAGTTTTTAAAACGAATTCTATAACATTTTTAGGTTTCTTTTCTTTTCATTAATCTCATTAATGAAGTCCCATCAAATTATGCTTCCTAAGAATCACAGAAGAAACGAAAGTATCAATATTTACTATATATCATCATATATATAATATAAGTATTCGTCTCAACATATAAAGTGATCACATCACAGAATATCAGCAGTAGAAGAACATATATGAAATATTGGATATACTAGGAATTCCGTGTTTTAAATTAAGCCAGTATAAAACACGAATTCCATGGTCGCGATGAATAGCCAAACCCACATCCCTAGACCCCTACGAGAGCGGCAAGTTGTTGGAGATAGTGCCCTCAGAGTCAATTATTAGGTCACAGGTACGTGATTGCAATGATTGATGGAGGACCTATCCCGGTAGGACAGTCTTACTCGAGATGATAGTATGCTATCTGGTTTACCTTTATCATCGTGTACTGCTTTAAGTGACCTGACAAGTCGCTATTACACGTTGGTAGAGCCCCTAGGATTCTTGCTTGACCACCAGCAGTATGAGGGCGATCATATAAGTGGGAGCTGGGGGTCTATAAGCATATCCTTAAAAGGTCCCTAGTCGTGAGATTTTCGAGACAGGGCATCGATTCTCCATAGTAGACTAGTGTATACAGTCGAGACCCCGACGAGGAGCGGTGGCCGGTCTCACAAGCCACTGGTGTCAGTTGGATCACCTAAGATGTATACAGGTGCTCATTGGGTTATGAGTACACCGGACAGGACTCGCCGGGAACATGCTAGTTGGTCATATACCAGACGTCAGATGGCAGTTCCCTGGTGACATGTGTGCAGGTTAGTTCATCGACCTGGGGATCGTCATTTGTCTCGTGTGAGTTCCCACTGTACTTTGATTACTACCCTACCACGGCTCAAAGGAGTCGTGCAAACAGGTTTTAGTTGGGTACAGTCCCGAGCCACATGGAGGCAGTGAGCGTATCTTCAGGGGTTCGTCTCTCCCGGTATTGGGGGTGAGGTCGTGCTGTGTCTAGGAGAGCCATTACACGAAGCCCTCGGCCGAGGCAAGGAGATTTACTGGTAGGTATTCCAGTAGTATCTCAGGGTGTTCTGGGCTACACTCCGACACGACTTGTACCGCTTTTGGGGGTCTGACTTTTACCAACCCCCTAGGCCCGCCATGCGATACTCATAGACGAACGGACCGGACTGTACGGATATTGTCACTGACAGGCTCAGTAGGGAGTCAGGCTGAGTTCGCTCACAGACGTCCCTTTTGGTCAATACCTGGTAGCCCGTTATGTATTGGCTTATACCTCTAACGTGCTAGTGGTTAAATCCACAACCAAGGTGTTGACGAGTCTTTAGAGTCCCCCACATTCTGTTACTCAGCTTTCGGGCGAAAGGTTGTAGAGGCCGTATGGAGATATGGCAGGGTCCGATCAGATACGTGCGGTATTGCACGGATCAGGATCGGACAGTTTGTACTACAGGCCGTATGGTTATATGGCAGGGTTCGATCAGATACGTGCGGTATTGCACGGATCAGGATCGAATGGATATTACTAGCCGGCTTTGGTATAAGCCGGATCCTAGTATAGTACAGTGTAGATTTTGTCTCATTGCATTTGTATTTCGGTTGGAATACAAATGCGGGTGTGTATGCACAGTATCGGGGTTTTCCCGTAATTTATTACGGGACCAGTTTTCTGGAGTTGCCAGTTTGCTTTCCGTTTCGGCCGATTTCCATTGTTCCGTTCATTGGCCGAAGATTGGTGGAGGAGGGCTTATTTGCATTGTTGCAAATAAGTATTAGTGGAGGGGGTTCTTTGCATCTTGTTTCATCATGATGGTTTTCATGATGAGCACCATACCTTGACTTCTTGACTTTGTTTTTCATGATGGCTTGACTTTGGCTCATCATGGTTGTTGATGATGAGGTTGGTGGAAGGTGGTTGAGTGTGGGTTTTATTTTGGTGATCATTTTCCTTTTGCATGATAGTCTTCTCTCCCTCTCCCTTTGGTATTATTGGATGGCTCTCTCATTTATCTAGCATATGACACTCTCATCTCTCCACTCTTGTTAGCATGGCCGGCCACTCCCATTTGGGGGCTGTCCCAATTTTTTGGGTGGGTTTTTTAGCTCATTTCATGTTGCAAAAAACCCACAAGATCATTCTCAAAAGCTCCAAGTTCAATCCCTCCACAAAAGGCAATTCCACAAACCCCAAAATGAGACTTGAGGACTACATATTCTACAGCGAATCTTGGGCATGTCGAGTAGCCGGCTTCGTGCCCGAGTTGCCTCGGCATTGAGGTGGGAGCCCGTAAACAAAGTAGGCGATGTGGTGCACTTCTGGCGACGAGGAGGAGGCAGGACATTCCGCAGGACATCGGGACCATGACGAGAAGACCGGAGGACTTGGATCGTCGGTATATCTCTATTCCCTTTCTTGTAGTTAGCTAGGACTAGTTAATGGTTCGATCCGGGTATTAGTGCGCGGCGGTTTGCCAGTTCAAGAAAATTAAAGTTTATCACCGCTTCCGCATTTGGCCGTCGGATTGACGGCCGGGGCGCCGCCGTGCACTTACAGTGGTATCAGAGCCTCGCCATTAACTTAGTCTAGCTTTGTGTAATGTGTTTGCATTTTCGATCGATCAAAAATCCCAAAACCGCATTTTTGCCCGCATCAGTTTTCTGTTGAAATTTTTTGGTGTCGAAATTTTTTTCAGGTTACAGAAAAGTGATGTACTGGAAAAGATAAGAGTTCTGTAGAAATTCGATGGACCAATTCCACTACGAGAGCGCGGAACCGCGGCCAAACACCCCTTTGGGCCGCGGTTCCGCCGCACTATGTTGGGTTTGCTGCATCAATTTTCTACAGTCTCTTTCTGGGCTAAAAATAGGGGTTTTGGAATATTAATATTGGGCCCAGAATTTCCTGATCTGCTGCAGTAATGCTTTGGGGCCCACTTGTTAAAATTTGATTGATCGGATATTTTAAACATATTTTTTTCACAGTATTTACATTATATCTGCGACCGTGAATGTCACTCGATCGGTAAATCCGGTCTAACTGCTATAGCCCGGTTAGACGGATTTGCGAACGTGACTTTCACGTTGATGTTCTGTTTTTGCTGTGATGTTGCGGATCGGTCGTGGGGGATAGCCTGGATGCAATACTAGTACAGTTGTGGATGTATTATGTACATTTGATATTGCGGGGCGAGCGTCCGACATGTGGACTGCCGTCACTGCCTGTTTGTATTATTATTTTGGGGCACGACCTGGTTGCGGTCGATGTACTCGTTGTATGTATATTTTACTTTCTGTACTAGGATTGCCCCGCGGAGGGGTGCACGGATAGCCGGGTTCTAGAGGGCAACAGGCCTGCATCTCATGGCATTGAGACGGAGGGGGCTTCACTCTAGGATTGGCGGGATATTCGCCGCACTCGTAGGGGGTACAGGTTGACCCAGGAGGGGTGCCCAAGTTACCGGATTCCGTGAAGTGCTGGGTGGTCCATTCACGGCGCTGAAGGGGGCTGCCTCGCTTCAGGTTTTGGCGGGTAACTTGCCGCGCCCGTAGGGGTCTAGGATCTCATTGCACAGGCTATCCACACGACCAGGGGAACGTCGGGTTTCAGCGGCTCTGTGAAACCCAGGGATCCCAGATATCTGTATTGTTTCTGAGATGCTGTACATTTCTGTGATGTTGCATTTTATTCACGCCTTGAGCGAATATAATATATTGGTATATATATTAGTAGATGTTGTATATGTTTTACATCCGCGCTAGTCCAGTCCCCGCTCTGTCGTTAGTTAGCTAACCTAACGGGTAATGACGGGACCCAGTGGCGAATGCGGATGGCATATACGTACATCAGTATATTTTCGTTCTTTTTGGTGTGATCAATTGATGGGACTGCATTGATTCGGATCAATGAAAGTTAAAACAAACCTAATCTGATGTTGTTGGAACACTTTTCAAAAAGCTGTTATTGCAAGGACGTTCACTTTTGTTTTGCATCGTGGTATTCAGTTGGAATATCCTGCTCCTCAGTCGACAAGGCAAGGGCCGAGATCCCTTCATCGGGAGTGACCCCTTGGACAAAAGTTTGCGTCAGGGCATTAACTTCACTATAGCCGATTACTTTTGCTTTGCATCGTGGTATTCAGTTGGAATATCCTGCACCCCATTCTACGGGGAAAGAGCCGAGATCCCTTCACCGGGAGTGACCTCTTTAGCGGAAGTTGTCGTCACTATATTTCTAAAAAGCTATCCGTTCCTTCGACGATATCAAGTTCATTACGTTAAAGGTTTTCGCCAGAAACCATTCGTAGCCCTCCGTCATTTCAGTTAAATATTCGGTAGTATTCAAGCTATGTATTTTGACCTCACGCCAAGGCATAGTGTTTGGTAGCTGCCGGGTATTTATCTGTTGCATAGATAGATGCGTTGGTTTGGGACAGTCGTACTACTATTTTGGCCTACGTCAAGGGTATGTACGGGTGGGTTCAAATTAACCTGGATAATGACGGGCAGAACTTGACATGTGACTTATGATATTTTGACCTCACGCCAAGGTCATAAGAGCATGGGGCAGAAATCACATCGGGAGTTTCAAAAGAACTGAAACTTGCCAGATATGCGCATACCTTCTGGAGTGTGATGACGTGAGCGGATTCCGTCACGTTATCATGCGATGATAGTTGGATCCCGATTCCCACTGATGAGTTAGTTTACTCCTCGGGTGACCCCGACTAATTCTTCTTTCAGGTTTGGAGGAGAATTTGAGGTACAGTGGGAGGATTCCAGATTAGATAAATTGGTAACCATTCTGATCTAGGTTAGAGTGCACGCTGAGTGTTTCTTTTCTCTCTCTCTCTTTGGCAGCGACCATTGACCCGACCCTAAGACTATGACTCAGTGACCAAGTTGACCGAACCTTCTTAAACACTGGCTTTTGGATTGTCAGAGTTGCAAACCTCATTGCCACTCCTACTTTTACCCTTTTCTCCAGGACACCCCGTGTTGCTACGAACGTCCACTTCCATTGGACAAAACCATCGTATGGTTAGATACGAACTCGAAAGAATTTATTCGAGGATGGTTTCAGGTTCTGGAGAAAACGGATAGGATTATTCAGTTGTCTTTTCCTTTTTACCTTCTCTCAGGTTGCGAGTACTCCTTGGTTTAGGAGATAGTACACCTATTACGCAAATTGGATAGTCTTCTTCCAAACCATAGGCAGGTGCCGACCGGTAGGGAATGAAGAAAACCAATTAGCATAACGATGGTGTACAGAAGGTATTAAGTTAAGACAAAGCAAGGGATTAGTAAGAGGGCAAAGTAAATTGCAACAGCTGTTCACGACCAAACCAAGTATTCCTTCGCCAATCCTAAAATCACCTTTGTATTTCTCCAGGACACTCCGTATCACTACGAAGATCCACAGTTTATTGGATATTCCATCGTATGGTTATATACGAACTCGAAAGGAACTTGTTCCAGTTCGGGGATGGATTCTGGTCCAGGAGAAATAGGAATAAGGTTTATTCGGTTGTCTTTTATCTTCACCCTCTCTCATTGCGAGTGTTCCTAGGATTGGGACAGTACACCCATTATGCTTATTGGATAGTCTTCTTCCAAACCATAGGCTGGTGCCGAACGGTAGGGAAGGAAGAAAACCATTTGGCCTAAAGGGGTGTACAGAAGGTAAAGACTAAAGACATATGAAGGGATTTGAAGAGGTGGCAAAGAATTATACGGTTACAGTCGTGAATCTGGAAGAGGCATTACTAGGAATACCGGGATACCCCATCGAAACATTTCAATGTTTCAGTTTCGCTGTGTACTGTTAAAGGAAAACTGATTTCCCGATTAGATACTTATTCCAGGGTATGTATTTACCAGGTATGATTCTCACATCTGTATGGTTTTATAGATGATGAGTGGGAGTAAGTTATTGGGAATTGGGTGATCATCCTCATTATATCGGGATTCGTTGTAATCGGTGATATTTGAGGAAATCACCTGGGTAGTTTGCCGGTCGGCAAATATTTGGTTTTGAATATCCGCTGTTATGCACCAATTTCAAATTGATATATCTGTACGTCTATTTTCATAGAGTGAGATATACCTTTCTGAAATTATGTCTACGACATTTACCTATATCAGTGGATGGTTAGGTAAGGAGCATTAAGCAGCGGTGTAATTCTTCTTAACCATAAGTACAGTTTTCAACCTACGACACACAGTGAATGAGTTATCAGACTCAAAGGGACTTATACAGAGTATTGTATGTTGTCCAGGGTCCATCAGGACAGAGGGGTTGGTCCTCGTACTATATTCGGTTTACTTATGACTTCTCTAGTTTTTAGACAAGTGTTTCGTGGAAACACAGGGTCCGAATTTGGAGAAGTTATAGGTATTTGAATAGAGTAGAGAACCAGGTGTAGCAAGTATCGGGATTCTTCAAAGTGATCGAAGATGTAGATACTTGTATATGGTATTCAGTTGATAGTAGTGATTAAGAGAAATTGCTTCTCTTTCAGGTTACTCATAATTGGAAGCATTCCTAAGTTGAGTAACGCTGATCGGCCTCCTTCCATTTAGTTGACATGCACTGGGGACAGCTGCATGATTTGAATCTGGTTCAATTAAATCAGTGCCTCTGGTTCTATATTGGATATAGAACAGTTCATATCTTAACGATGTTAAGGTACGGGGAGTTGTCCGGTTTATGATTAAAACCAGACACTGGACAACTCAAGGCACGTTTCTGTAATGGCTGTTTGTGGGTTGACCCAGGCTATGACGAGGGTTGATTTTCTACCATCTGGATGAACAATAGCAATATTGTTCTAGACTCGCCACAGTTTTATTAAAAATGGATTTTTCAGAAAACAGTAGTGGGAGTATGGTAGAACTGGAAGTGATTCCAGAACCACAAACGATTACTGAAGATTTGATAAGGAACCTAAAGATTCAATCTGGATTGACATTCCATTGGCCACTCCGCAGATAAGGTGGGTAACTTCAGGCACCCGAGAGGTACTACGGTAGCCTCAAGGACGGTGACAGGGAAGTTCTTGTTTACCCACAATTACCATTGCTGTTGTTCCAGGCTGCGAGACCCGGCGGGAGGATGAGTATAACGTCGTTCTGAACTCGTTTTAGAAGTGTACGTCTATATGACTCTGCCAGAGGGTTGTCGTAGTCAGTGGGAGCAGCGGAAGCATTGGTGGAAAGGTAGCTTATGTCTATTTATAGACTAAAGCAGATGTAGCGGAGATAGATCATCTATTTCTGACGTGAAAGTCATGGGTTTGACTTCATCAGAATAAGGGATGGATCTGTTGAGAAGGTAGTAGGGTGTGATGTCCTGGTATTTGGATGACATACACAGAGTAGGAAAAGAAACTCCTATACTACGATCGGTTATACTTTGGTCGTCACACAGTGGTTTCTCCACAAAGGAAATGGATTTTATATCAGACATACTGGTTACTAGATCTATGGTTTTAGATCTAGATTTGGGTGGTTTCCCAATCTGGGTACTTAGACAGCATTCTATGAGTATTTAGGATGAACGACTCCTGGCACGGTAGTATACCTGCAGGTGATGGAGTCACCCTCTCTAAAGGTGTCTTACAGACTAAAGTAGAGAGGGATGTGCATGATTGGCAGATCACTTGCTCAGGCAATTGAGTCAATCATGAAATGTCAAGTACCACACCAGATGTTGTTCTTGCACTAGATGCAATAAGTTGACATTAATCCAATCCTGGAGAAACAGTCGGAAGCAATTTTAGAACATAAGTGGATGTTCTAGGGATATGATAACGACAGCCTCATTCAGGAGACTGTTATCATTCCAGGCTTCCAAGGTGACCTGGACGACAAGGAGGTTGTCAGAGTTATAGTTTTCCTTCTAACGAAGGGCAGTATTTTGGACAGGTGATCCAAGGCAATACTGAGGGTGGCATGGCGCAGGATACTGATTAAATTCAGTTGACGATACAGTCTAAGAAGTTTGGATTTGGAGTTCATTTATGAGCTAGGTCCCATCAGACATCCAGACACATTCTAAGACAGGTATTGCTCATTTCGGGAGATGGCTTTCTCCGCGAACATGAGATTTAGAGAGATATAGAAAGAAACATCAAGGCGGATCCACTCACTGAGGCTATTCCTCGAACGCAATAGTTTCGCAAACGAGCTTTGTGAGACTGACTAGTAGAGGAGTTGGGTGTTCGGTATCACACGGGCTGTGAGTATGCGACATCGCAATAATTAGCCTTGAGTGCAAGTGGGAGATTGTTGGAGATAGTGCCCTCAGAGTCAATTATTAGGTCACAGGTACGTGATTGCAATGATTGATGGAGGACCTATCCCGGTAGGACAGTCTTACTCGAGATGATAGTATGCTATCTGGTTTACCTTTATCATCGTGTACTGCTTTAAGTGACTTGACAAGTCGCTATTACACGTTGGTAGAGCCCCTAGGATTCTTGCTTGACCACCAGCAGTATGAGGGCGATCATATAAGTGGGAGCTGGGGGTCTATAAGCATATCCTTAAAAGGTCCTTAGTCGTGGGAGTTTCGAGACAGGGCATCGATTCTCCATAGTAGACTAGTGTATACAGTCGAGACCCTGACGAGGGGCGGTGGCCGGTCTCACAAGCCACTGGTGTCAGTTGGATCACCTAAGATGTATACAGGTGCTCATTGGGTTATGAGTACACCGGACAGGACTCGCCGGGAACATGCTAGTTGGTCATATACCAGACGTCAGATGGCAGTTCCCTGGTGACATGTGTGCAGGTTAGTTCATCGACCTGGGGATCGTCATTTGTCTCGTGTGAGTTCCCACTGTACTTTGATTACTACCCTACCACGGCTCAAAGGAGTCGTGCAAACAGGTTTTAGTTGGGTACAGTCCCGAGCCACATGGAGGCAGTGAGCGTATCTTCAGGGGTTCGTCTCTCCCGGTATTGGGGGTGAGGTCGTGCTGTGTCTAGGAGAGCCATTACACGAAGCCCTCGGCCGAGGCAAGGAGATTTACTGGTAGGTATTCCAGTAGTATCTCAGGGTGTTCTGGGCTACACTCCGACACGACTTGTACCGCTTTTGGGGGTCTGACTTTTACCAACCCCCTAGGCCCGCCATGCGATACTCATAGACGAACGGACCGGACTGTACGGATATTGTCACTGACAGGCTCAGTAGGGAGTCAGGCTGAGTTCGCTCACAGACATCCCTTTTGGTCAATACCTGGTAGCCCGTTATGTATTGGCTTATACCTCTAACGTGCTAGTGGTTAAATCCACAACCAAGGTGTTGACGAGTCTTTAGAGTCCCCCACATTCTGTTACTCAGCTTTCGGGCGAAAGGTTGTAGAGGCCGTATGGAGATATGGCAGGGTCCGATCAGATACGTGCGGTATTGCACGGATCAGGATTGGACAGTTTGTACTACAGGCCGTATGGTTATATGGCAGGGTTCGATCAGATACGTGCGGTATTGCACGGATCAGGATCGAACGGATATTACTAGCCGGCTTTGGTATAAGCCGGATCCTAGTATAGTACAGTGTAGATTTTGTCTCATTGCATTTGTATTTCGGTTGGAATACAAATGCGGGTGTGTATGCACAGTATCGGGGTTTTCCCGTAATTTATTACGGGACCAGTTTTCTGGAGTTGCCAGTTTGCTTTCCGTTTCGGCCGATTTCCATTGTTCCGTTCATTGGCCGAAGATTGGTGGAGGAGGGCTTATTTGCATTGTTGCAAATAAGTATTAGTGGAGGGGGTTCTTTGCATCTTGTTTCATCATGATGGTTTTCATGATGAGCACCATACCTTGACTTCTTGACTTTGTTTTTCATGATGGCTTGACTTTGGCTCATCATGGTTGTTGATGATGAGGTTGGTGGAAGGTGGTTGAGTGTGGGTTTTATTTTGGTGATCATTTTCCTTTTGCATGATAGTCTTCTCTCCCTCTCCCTTTGGTATTATTGGATGGCTCTCTCATTTATCTAGCATATGACACTCTCATCTCTCCACTCTTGTTAGCATGGCCGGCCACTCCCATTTGGGGGCTGTCCTAATTTTTTGGGTGGGGTTTTTAGCTCATTTCATGTTGCAAAAAACCCACAAGATCATTCTCAAAAGCTCCAAGTTCAATCCCTCCACAAAAGGCAATTCCACAAACCCCAAAATGAGACTTGAGGACTACATATTCTACAGCGAATCTTGGGCACGTCGAGTAGCCGGCTTCGTGCCCGAGTTGCCTCGGCATTGAGGTGGGAGCCCGTAAACAAAGTAGGCGATGTGGTGCACTTCTGGCGACGAGGAGGAGGCAGGACATTCCGCAGGAGATCGGGACCATGACGAGAAGACCGGAGGACTTGGATCGTCGGTATATCTCTATTCCCTTTCTTGTAGTTAGCTAGGACTAGTTAATGGTTCGATCCGGGTATTAGTGCGCGGCGGTTTGCCAGTTCAAGAAAATTAAAGTTTATCACCGCTTCCGCATTTGGCCGTCGGATTGACGGCCGGGGCGCCGCCGTGCACTTACACAAGTAACCCTACCAATTCTAGAGTTGGGAGACCCGGTCTCAACTCCTTGAGATGGTCTCCCACTGGACCCTAGAACCCAGTTATTTGTGCTCCCCGTCTTGGGTCTATCCTAATATGGAAAAGTAAATAATATACATCAATGGTGACATCATCCTCAACCCGGAAGTGCCCCAATAAAAGAATATTACATACAAGCTTTTACATGAATGGAAATGAAAAAATCTTATCTCACATAAAAAATCCCGGCTATTCCAACACCGACGATCCAATATAATATATCACAGCAACGCATAACATCATATGTCATAAATGTAAGTAAATATGCGTATCC
The DNA here is from genome assembly GCA_030015575.1 of Agapanthus africanus. NCBI lineage: Eukaryota > Viridiplantae > Streptophyta > Magnoliopsida > Asparagales > Amaryllidaceae > Agapanthus > Agapanthus africanus. The sequence continues at coordinate 816,126,419 of JASDDO010000024.1, forward strand.
CAATTGTCGTTGACATATAGCAACGAAACCGGCGATACACCACATAATACACATACGGTCGCAGAAAAGAAAGTAAAAAAACTACAACAATTGGAATCCGCAACCACCTTAGACATCATAAACCCAATGTATCACATACTTTGGATTTCATGCCCAACCAAATGAATTCCTTAGATATCGCATGCCTAACAATTATAAACCCCGCATTTTAGTCTCAATATTGAAAACACTTTCCAATAATCTGTCGGGTAATTCAACAAGATTCCCGATAAGCTGATCGAATGCTCTTCGGAAACTTTAGTAGACGGCCGCACCCCCGATGTCGTCGACGAAGTGCACTAAGCCGGAACACTGCGGCCGCGGGCACCCGAACGGATGCTTTGGGCGATGGAGTTCTCCTACAGTCACTTGGTCATGGCCATGGGGCATGGCTATCTAGTAAGGTTACCCGGCGAGTATCCGTGTACACTACGTAATTGCGATAGACTTTTGATCCACATAAAAATTCCGTGGCAACCGATCAAATGAGACTAAAGAGCTAGATTTATAAAATTCAAAGTAGTTATCACATAACTTAATAAGTGGATTCCAAATATTGTATCACAATCATAGATAGCTAGACGATGTTAAACTTTTTGATCGAATAAATAAACACCCAAAATTTCCCAAAGAGCTCAACACTTGAGCGGAGTTCAAAAAGTACCCAGAACATGCCACAACTCATATGAACCATCCGTAGAAAGGCTGACCCATGCCTCACTCATGTCTCCACGGAGCTGTCGCAAACCCTAGGGTATGACCGTGATTCTGTGATCCAAAAAGTCGAGTTTGGGTATCATTCTTCTAGAGGGTCCACAGAACCGCTTGCATGATTTTCTGAAGATTTTAAACTTGAAAAAAATCCAACTCTTGGAAAATTTCCAGCGAGGGAAAATATGGGTTATTGATATTCGTTCGTACTTTTTAACGTCGTCTAAATAACCCGAACACATGTTAGAATTATGACCATGAAACACTCCGAATTGCCTTTGCAGAAAGTTAACATCACATGCAAATTTAGCAAAAACAAGCAACACCTGAAACACCACAACCCAGAGACTGGAACACCCTAAAAATTTGAAGCCCAGGGGAGCCAAGTGAACTGAGCGGGCCGGTTTTTAGACCTATGTGGCCGGCCACTTTCAGACAAAATTGCTTTAAATTTCAATGGTGTTCATGTTATATCACATACAATATTTTGCAGTTGCTAAAAAATTTTTATAGGCCATTTAAAATTCGACAGAAACTAGGAATGTGTATCGGGTTTTTCGGAGTTGTTTCGGTTTCGTAATCTAACAAACATTGTTTAAATCTCTAGCTTGGCTCTAATACCACTGGAGGGTTCCGTAGCGCGGCAACAAGGTTTCGAGAGGTATCGTCCATGCCAATTTCAAATTTTTTCCGTTCTAAAGAACCCTAACCCTAGAATCTTAACTAGAGATTTAAACAAAACATCATGCAAACAACTTTGCATACAAAGTGAGTAGGGAATACAACCTTTGTAGACCGGTCCTTCACTTCTAAAGCTCAGTATAGTAGTCCCTTCGCTCCGTGTAGTGAACACCCGAATTCTAATAAGGGTTCATATGAAGAAATGAACAAGCTTGCTCGAAGTCTTCTAGACCGAAGATGATCTACGTCGAAGAGACTCAAGCTCATGCTACCTCTTCACTAATGGTAGATTAGTGAAGCAAACACCCTAAACTAAATGGCTAATATAATAGAGGATGATGAAGTAGGAAATGGGCTTACTTTAGATTTAATTTTCTCACAATATTTTCTCACATAGAAAAAAGCTAGCAAGCTTTTTCTCAATGAAGAAGAAAATGAAGTGAAGATGAGAGAATGAACTCATGAGGTGAGAATAGCATCCATAGGCGAGTTAGTGCCATACACTAACTCATGTAGAGACTTAACTATGGTTATGGATAATGGTTAGGTTAAAAAATATCTACAAGTGAAACAAAACTGGTGGACTTGGTCAATGGTTCTACAAGCTTCTCAAAGCTTCAGCCATTAAACTAATTTCCATCAATTTTGAATTATTTTGATAAATAAAAACACCTCATTATATCAAGCATGGTGTGAGTCTCATACACCCATGTAGCATGTGGCATCAAGTATGACACAAATAAAATGTACATTAATATATATCACATATATACTAAATGCACACAAGTGAGAAAAAAATGTTTAAGTGAGATAATATTAGTTAATGTAATTCAATATATCACATATATAATTATATATTAAATCATTAAATCAACTCTTGATTTAATAATCCGGCTATATCATATACAGCCGACTAATATCATATGAATCAACTTATCGAATCAACACTTGATCCGATAACCCGGCTATATCACATATAACCGACCGATATCACATATCGCAAGAATAGAATGCGGTATCACATACGCGTATTAATCTCGATCCCGCACATATCACATATGTTCTCCTACTTCGTTTCGCATGAACCAGGAAACCTCTGTGTAGGACTCTAAAGACTCGTCAATACGCCGGCAATAGGTGATGATCATATCAAACACCCACAAGCCGCAAGCGGTCTGCTAAACGTAACGGCCGCCCGGGTATTGAGCGAACAGAAAATTAATAAGTAAGCCTGCTCATACTCCTGCGAATCCAATCAGTAACACTACCGTACAGTCCGGTCTCTTCGTCAGATATGTCGCATATCACAGCCTGGGGGTGGTATAACGTCAGACCCCAATAGCCTGATAAGTCATGCCGATGCAAGGTCCATAACGGTTCGAGAAAATACTGATAACACTTACCAGTAAATCTCAGCAAACCTGGCCAGGGATTTCCTGTTATGGCCAATCGAGCATAGCTCAACATCAACTCCCAATACTGGGAGAGACGAATCCCCTCCTATCGCTCATTGCCTCCATGTGACTCGGGACTGTACCCAAAAACCACCTTTTTTGCACGATCTATTGACCGTGGTATGGTGGAAATCAAAGCACAGTGGAAATCACACAATACTCTATGACGATCTCGGGTCGACAGACTAACCTGTTCCAATGTCACCAGAGAACTGCTATCTGACGATAGGTATAATACCATCTAGGAGTTCTCGGCGAGTCCGTCCAGGGTACCCAGTCTCCACTGAGCACCCGTATACCTTCTCTAATGTCAAACACCAATGGATATGGGATCATCCATCGCCCATCATATGGGTCAAGAGGCGTATACGCTAGTCTACTCTGGAGTATCGATGCCCTGTCTCGATACTCCCACACCTAGGAACATTTGAAGGATGTAATTACCGACTACTATTGCCGCACTAGTACGATATGCATCATAATCCTGGTAGTCAAGTACTCTTCCTAAGGGCTTTATTAACATGTAATAGAGAGACAATATGTGTACATGTTAAGATAAAGGGCAACCAGATAGCATACTATCATGTCGAGCAAGAAAGTCCTCCCTATATATGTCCAAACATCCACTACAATATACATCGCATGTACAGTAATGGCCTCTAGGGCATATATATAACTAACACCCAGGTCTCATCCGAGATCCAGACATATCTTGAGGAGGTACCACCAAAACAGGGAGATCGTTGATCCCCAGGAGATCGAGGTGAGGATAGTAGATATAGAGAACAACACTACAGATCCACTCACAGTGATCATCCCTCAGACAGTGTTCGAGAGGCTATTCGAGATCTTCGATCTGAGATATGCCAGTTTATGGCCTTAGTGCAAGTGGGAGATTGTTAGTGATATATGCCCTAGAGGCCATTGTTGTATCATACTGGATTGTATATTACTTAATGGGAGCTTAGGATATACACGAATATAGTAACAGTCTTGCTCGAAATGGTAGTATGCTACCTGGTTTGTTTCTACCTCAACATGTGCATGTGTTTTCTTAGCATATCGCTTATATATATTGGTAGAGTCCTTAGGATCTTTGCTTGATTACCAGCGTTGTGATGGCAATCACACTAGTGGGGGCTGGGTAATCTATAAGCACATCCTATATAGGTCCCTAGTGGTAGGATTATCGCGACAGGGCATCAATACTCCACAGTAGACTAGTGTATACGCTTCTCATCCCAGCAGGGGAGATGGTCTGTCCCACAGCCATCAGTACGTCGTACTGGAGATAGTATGCAGGTGCTCATTAGGTTATGAGTACACTAGACAGGACTCGTCGGGAACTGTTGGTGGGTATTATACCTGTCGTCGGGTAGCAGTTCCCAGGTGACATGAGTACAGCTTAGTCCGTCGACTTGACACTGCTGCTTCGCCTCAAGTGTGTTCCTATTTTACTTTGATTACTACCCTACCATGGCTCAAAGGAGTCGTGCAAACAGGTAGTAGTTGGGTGCAGTCCCGAAGCACTTAGAGGCAATGGCGGTTAGATAGGATTCGTCTCTCCCGGTATTGGGGGTTGATATCGCGCTGTGTTCGGAAAGCCATTACACAAAGTCCTTGGCCAAGGCAAACTAGATTTACTGCTAGGTATTCCAGTAGTTTCTCAGGGTGTATTGGGCTACTCTCCGACACGACTTATTGCGCTATTAGGGGTCTGACGATTACCTCCCCCTAGGCCCGATATGCGATACTCTTAAACGAACAGACCGGACTGTACAGAGATTGTCACATTCAGGCTCAGTAGGAGTTCGGATGGGTTTCCTCATCGGCCTTCTTATCGACAGATACCTAGGTAGCCGTTACGTGCAGCTAGTACCTCTTGTGGCTTGTGGTTAAACCCACTGCCAGTGTACTGTCGAGTCTTCAGAGTCCCATACAGAGAGTTTCCCTGCATCGGGCGAAAGATGTAGAAGCCGTATGGTTTTACGGCAGGGCTTCGATCACGTACATGCACTTGTGCGCGTATGATATTCGGGCGGATAATACTAGTGGGCTTTGGTTTAAGCCGGATCCTAGTATTATATTGATGGATTGGTTTCCTCTCTTTGTGTTCGTGTTTCTCGGAACACGGATGCGGGTATGTATATATGGATGAGAGGGGCATAGAAGGAGACACCTCATTAGGGTTTTGACCATTGACTTGATTAAAACAATTATGAGGTGGAGGAAAGTATTTGTTATTTTTGTAAATGATAATTGAGGCATGGCTACTTGGTTTGACCACTTGACTTGGTTTGACTCTTCGACTAGAAATTTCTTGTGAGATATTTTGTGGCATTAGATATTTTGGGTGAGATATTTTCTTGCCATGCTTGTAGTCAAGTCAAGAGAGCCATCTTATTTTTTATAATTATCATTTATCAAAAACCATTTCTCTTTCCTCAAACTAGCTCTCTTCTTCTTCCTCACATCAAAACCCCTTAAGGTCTCATGAGTTGAGTAAACTAGGGTTCCAAGAGAAATAAATCCATCTTCATTCTCTACATCACCTAGGCCATCTAGTTTAGCAAGCTAGTTCCTCTAGTTACCTCGGATTTGAGGTTGGAGCTCGGACTATAGACTCTCAGGTGGATCATCTTTGACTCGAGGAACCCGACGAGAAAGCTACGATCCGGATCAATCCTTGGAGCCCACGATGACGAGGAGGACAGCGGAGAAGACCCGAAGGACTTGTATCATGAGGTATAACATTCTTTCCGAGTAGTTAAATCTCATGTAGTTTGCTAGCTAGGGTTTATGGTCGATTCTTGGTTCTAGTCGGTGTTGAGAAGTCCGTAAAAATCATTTTTTGCAAATTCCGCCTCCCCGCAAACACGTGAAGTGTACGACATAGACATATAGATAGAGCCCATATGATTCTTGCTTGACTGCCATCAGTATGATGACGATCATATACGTGGGAGCTGGGTGGTCTATAAGCACATCCTTAAAATATCCCTAGTCGTGGGAGTTTCGAGACTGGGCATTGATACTCTAAGAGTAGACTAGGGTATACTGATCAGACCCCGACGAGAGGCAGTGGCCGGTCTCACAAGCCATTGGTGTTAGTTGGTTTACCTAAGATGTATACAGGTGCTCATTCGGTTATGAGTACACCGACGGACTCGTCGAGAACATGCTAGTTGGTATTATACCTATTGTCAGATAGCAGTTCCCAGGTGACATGTGTACAGGTTAGTCTATCGACCTGAGATCGTCATTTGTCTCATGTGAGTTCCTACTGTGCTTTGATTACTATCCTACCACGGCTCAAAGGAGTCGTGCAAACAGGTTTTAGTTGGGTACAGTCCCGAGACACATGGAGGCAGTGAGCGGATCTTCGGGGGATTCGTCTCTCCCGGTATTGGGGTTGATGTCACAGTTGTACACGGGTGGCCATCACCAAAAATCCTTGGCCAAGCTAGTCGAGAATTACTGATCTAGGATCGGTAGTTTCTCAGGTGGTGATGGGCTTCATACCGACACTAAATGCCGTGTTATTTGGGGTCTGACTTTATCCACCCCTAGACTTGATATGCGATACTCATAAACGAACGGACCGGACTATATGGATATTGTCACTGTCAGGCTCAGTAGCAGTTTCAGGATGAGTTTGCTCGTCGGCCTCCCTTTCGCTCAATACCTGGGTAGTCTTTACGTACAACTAGTGCCGCTGACGTGCTTGTGGTTAAACCCACTACCAGCGTATTGACGAGTCTTTAGAGTCCCACACAGAGGGTTTCCCTGCTTTGGGAGAAACGATGTAGAGGCCGTATGGTTTTATGGTAGGGTTCGATCACATACATATACTTGTGCACGGATGATGTTCGGACGGATAATACTATTGGGCTTTGGTTCAAGCCGGATCCTAGTATTATATTTGTTGGATTGTTTTCGTCTCTTTGTATTCGTATTCTTCGGAATACGGATGCGGGTATGTATATACGGTTGAGGAGTATTCTTGTAATTTATTACAAGATTACTTTTAGATGATTACACCTCATCATGGTTTAGACCTTTTTGGATTAAAAGGTTATTGAGGTGTTGGATGAGGTGTTTATTGCATTTTTGTGGCATGGCTAATTAGTTGGGCAGTTTCGGGTCTGCCTCACTCCCTGGCCACCTCGTGGTGGCCTTGGGGGTAGGGTACCCCCTCTAGGCCCCGTGACTCGAAGTTAATTTCGTGCTCTAACTCCCCACGAAGGTTCGGGCGCATTTCGTTTTGATTCGGACTTCCGAATTGGTTTTAAACGGTCGATTTTTGGAACTTTAACTCACTGTTTTTTTCATGGTTATAGAAATTGGTTTAGTTTGCTAATTGCGTGCAGAATTCTAATGTCGTAGTTTTTAATACATACATTACTATCTGCGACCGTGAATGTCATTAGAGCGGTACAACTCGTTTAATTGCAATATGACTTTTAGACGGGTTTGCGAACGTGACATTCACGTTGATGTTCTGTGTTGTTCTGTGGTTGTGGTTGGATCGTCGTGTGGATAGCTTGGGTGCAATGGTAGTACAGTTTGGGTTTATTTGTACATTTGATATTGCAGGGCGAGTGTCCGACATGTGGACTGCCGTCACTGCCAGTTTGTATATTATTTGTTTGGGGCACGACCGGGTTGAGATCAATGTCACCGTTGTACATATTCTTTTCTTTTCTGTACTAGGATTACCCCGTGGTGGAGTGCACGGTTAGCCGGGTTCTAGAGTGCAACGGGCCGACATCTCATGGTGGTGAGACGGAGGGGGCCTCACTCTAGAATTGGCGGGCTATTCGCCGCACTCGTAGGGGGTACAGGTTGACCCAAGGAGGGGTGCTCAAGTTATCGGATTCCGTGATGTGTCAGGTGGCCCATTCACGTTGTTGATTGGGGTTGCCACACTTTTGGGATTGGCGGGCAACTTGCCGCACTCATAGGGGTCTAGGTTTTTGTTACATAAGCTATCCACACGACCAGGGGAACATTGTGTTTCACTTGCGGCTCAAAGGAAACCCGGGGCTCCCAGATTATCTGTATTGTTCTATAATGCTTATCGCTTATTTGTGTTGTTGCATTTATCATGCCTGGAGCGATTATTATATATTGTTATATATATACTAGTAGATGTTGTATATGTTTTGCACCCGCGCTAGTCCAGCCCCCGCTCTGTCGTTAGTTAAGTAACCTAACGGGTGATGACGGGGCCCAGTGGCGAATGTGGATAGCATATACGTACATTATATTTTTGTTCTTTTCTGGTATGATTAATTGATGGGACTGCGTTGATTTTGATCAAAGCAAGAAAAACAAACCTATATATGATGTTGTTGGAATCAAGTTTTTAAAAACTGACATTACTGACGTTCTCTTTTGTTTTGCACAGTGGTATTCAGTTATGAATATCCAGCACCTCATTCGACGAGGCAAAGGCCGAGATCCCTTCACCGGGAGTGACCCCTTGGGCAGAAGTTTGCGTCAGCGTAATAACTTCACTATAGTCGATTACTTTTTTGCTTTGCATCGAGATATTCAGTTGGGAATATCCTGTACCTCATTCGACGAGGAAAGAGCCGAGATCCCTTCACGGGGAGTGACCTCTTTGGCAAAGGTTTTCGCCACTATATATTTATAAAGGTATCCAGTTCCTTCAACGATATCAAGTTCATTACGTTAAAGGTTTTTCGCCAAAAACCATTCGTAGCTCTCCGTCATTTCAGATGGGTAGCACTTAGTATTCATACTATGTATGTTGGCTTCATCAAGGCATGGTGTATTGTAGCTATTTGTTACTTTTCTGTTGCATAGATAGATGCGTTGGTTTGGGACAGTCGTACTACTATGTTGGCCTTCGTCAAGGGTATGTACGGGTGGGTTCAAATTAACCTGGACAATGACGGATAGAACTTGACATGTGACTTATGATATGTTGACCTTCGTCAAGGTCATAAGAGCATGGGGCAGAAATCACATCGGGAGTTTCAAACATACAGGAAACTTGCCGGGCATGCGCATACCTTCTGGAGTGTGATAACTTGAGTGGATTCCATCAGGTTATCATGCGATGATAGTTGCATCCCGATTCCCACTGATGAGTTGGTTTACTCCTCAGATGATTTTAAATGATCCCGACTAATTCTTCTTTTGGGTTTGGAGAAGAATTTGAGGATATAGTGGGAGACTTACTAATTAGATAAAGTGATTAACCATTCTGATCTAGGTTAGAGTGCACGCTGAATGTTTCTTTTCTCCCTCTCTCTCTTTGGCAGCGACAATGGCCCGACCCTAGACTAAAACTCATGAACCAAGTTAACTGAACCTTCTTAAAACATACTGGCTTTTGGATTGTCAGAGTTGCATACTTCATTGCCACTCCTACTTTTACCCTTTGCTTTTCTCCGAAACATTCTGTATCACTACGAAGATCCACAGTTATTGGATATGACCATCGTATAGTTACATACGAACTCGAAGAAACTTGTTTCATATTCAAGAATGGTTTCCGGTTCTGGAGAAATTGAATAGGACTATTCAGTTTCCTTTTCATTTTACCTTCTCTTAGGTTGTGAGGGCTCCTAGGATTAGGAGAGAGTACACCTATTACGCTTATTGGATAATCTTCTTCCAAACCATAGGCTGGTGCCGAAAGGTAGGAAAGGAAGAAAACCAATTAGCCTAAGTGTGGTGTACAGAAGGTAATAAGTAAAGACAAATAAAGGGATTAGAAAGAGGGCAAAGTAAAATGCGATTGCTATCATTCACGACGAAACCGCGTATATCATCGCCACTCCTACTTCACCTTTGCATTTCTCCTGAACATTCTATATCACTACGAAGATCCACATTTATTGGATAAGCCATCATATAGTTACATACGAATTCAAAGGAACTTGTTCCAGTTTGAGGATGGTTTCTGGTTTAGGAAAAATAGAATAATGATTATTCATTTTTCTTTTTCTTTTACCTTCTCTCAGGTTGCGAGGGCTCCTAGGATTAGGAGAGTACACCTATTACGCTTATTAGATAGTCTTCTTCCAAACCTTAGGCTGGTGCCCAAAGGTAGGGAAGGAAGAAAACCATTTAGCCTACGTACGGTGTACAGAAGGTAATAAGTAAAGACAAATAAAGGGATTGGAGAGATGGCAAGGAAATATACGGTTACAGTCATAAATCTGGATAATGGAAGAGGCATTACTAGGAATACCCGAATACCCCTTCGAAATATTTTCATGTTTCAGTTTCACTTTGGGTTGTTAATTGAAAACTGATTTCCCAATTAGATTCTTACTCCAGGGTATGTATTAACCAGACTTGATTCTCACATCTGTATAGTATTACAGATGATGAGTGGGAGTAAGATATTGGGAATTAGGTGATTATATTCTCATTATATAGGAATTTGTTGTAATTGGTGATATTTGAGGAAATCACCTGGGTTTTTGCCTGACGGTAAATATTTGGTTTTGAATATCTGTTGTTATGCACCAATTTCAAACTGATATATCTGTACGTTTATTTTATAAAATGAGATATAACTTTTTGAAATTATGTCTATGACATTTACCAATATCAGTTGGTGATTGGGTAAGGAGCATTCAACAGCGGCGTAATTTTTCTTAACCATAGTACAGTTTTCAACTTACGAAGCACAGGGTTTGAGTTATTGAACTCAGGAGACTTATACAAACTATTGTATGTTGTCCAGTGTCCATTAGGACAAAGGGGTTGGTACTCATACTATTTTCTGTTTCCTTGTGACTTCTTTAGTTTTTAGACAAGTATTTCATAGAAATACAAAGTCCAAGTTTTGAGAAGTTATAGGTACAAGAATAAAGTAGAGAACCATGTGTTGCAAGTATCGAGATTCTTCAAGGTGATCGAAAATGTAGATACTTGTGTTTGGTATTCAGTTGATGGTAATAGTTTTGAGAACTTGCTTCTCTTTCAGGTTACTCATATCTGGATGCACTCCTAATTGAGTAATGCCGATCGGCCTCTCTCCATTTAGTTGACATGCACTGGAGACAGCTGTATGATTTGAATCTGGTTCCAATTAAATTAGTACATCTGTTTCTATATTGTATATAGAATGGTTTATATCTTAACGATGTTAAGGTATATGGAGTTGTCCGGCTTATGCTTAAAACTAGACACTGGATATACTCAAGACACGTTTCAGTAATGGCAGTTTATGGGTTATCCCAGGCTCTGACGAGGGGTAACTTTCTACCATCTGGAAGATCAATAGTGATATTGTTCTTGACTCGCCACAGTTTTAGCAAAATGGACTTTTTCAGAAAACAGTAGTGGGAGTATGGTAAAACTGGAAGTGATTCCAGAACCACAAACAATTACTGAAAATTTAATAGAACCTAAAAATTCAATCGGGTTTAACATTCCATTAGCCACTCCGCAGATATGGTGGGTAATCTCAGGCGCCAGAGAAGTACTTCGGTATCCTCAAAGACGGTGACAGGGGGGTTCTTGTTTATCCAGACTTGCCATTACTGCTGTTCTTGACTATAAGACCCGGCAGGATAATGAGTATAGCGTCGTTCTAAACTAGCTTTAAAGTACATGTGTGTATGGCTCTGCCAGAGGGTTGTTATAGTCATTGGGAGCAGCGGAAGCATAGTGGACAAGTAGCTTGTGTCTATTTATAGAATAAAGCAGGTATAGCGGAGATAGATCATCTATTTTTGATGTGACAGTCATAGACTTTGACTTCATCAGAATAGGAGATGGATCTGTTAAGAAGGTAGTAGGGTGTGATGTCCTGGTATTTGGATGACATGCACTTTATAGGAAGTGAAATTCCTATACTACGAGTGGTTGTCATACAGTGGATTCTCCACATTGGATATGGATAATATATTAGGCATTCTGATAAGTAGATCTATAGTTTTAGATCTAAATTTGGGTAGTTTCCCAATCTGGGTACTTTGACACTATTCTAAAGGTGTTTTAGAATGGACGACTTCTGGCATGGTGGTGTACCTGCAGGTGATGGAGTCACCCTCTCTAAAGGTGTCTTACAGACTAAAAGGGAGAGGGATGTGCATGATTGGCATATCACTTGCTTAGGCAATTGAGTCAATCATGAGATGTCAAGTACCACACCAGATATTGTTTTTGCACTAGTTGCAATAAGTTTATTTTAAACCAATCCTGGAGAAACGTTCGGAAGCAGTTTATGAATATAAGTGGATGATCTAGGGATATGGTAACGGCAGCCTCCTTTGGGAGACGGTTATCATTCCAGGCTTCCAAGGTGACCTGAATGACAGAGTGACTGTCAGAGTAATGGTTTTCCTTCTTCTGAGGGGTAGCAGTTTGGATAGGTGGTCCAAGCGGATACTGAGGGAGGCATGGCGCAGGATACTGGTTAAATTCAATTGACGATACAGTCTAAGAAGTTTGCTGGATTTGGAGTTCATTTGTGAATTGGGTCCCATCAGATATCCAGACATATTCTAAGACATGTATTGCTCATTTCGGGAGATGGAATTTTCCGCGAACTTGAGATAAAGAGAGACATAGAAAGAAACATTGGAGCGGATCCACTCACTGAGGCTATTTCTCGAACGCAATAGTTTTACAAACAAGTTTTGTGAAACTGATTATTAGAGAAGTTGGGTGTTCGGTATCATACGGGCTGTGAGTATGCGACACCGCAATAATTGGTCTTAAGTGCAAGTGGGAGATTGTTGGCTATAATGTCCTCAAGTCAACTATTGGATCGCAGGCACGTGATTGCAATGATTGAGGGTGGACCTATACCAGTAGAACAGTCTTACTCGAGATGATAGTATGCTATCTGGTTTGTCTTTATCATCGTGTTCATGCTTTAGGTGACATTACAGATCACTATTACATGTTGATAGAGCCCATAGTATTCTTGTTTGACTGCCAGCAGTATGATGGCAATCATATAAGTGGGAGCTGGGTGGTTTATAAGCACATCCTTAAAATGTCCCTAGTCATGGGAGTTTCGAGACTGGGCATCGATACTCCAAGAGTAGACTAGTGTATAGTGATCGAGAACCTGACGATGGGCGGTAGCCTGTCTCACAATCCATTGGTGTTAGTTGGTTCACCTAAGATGTATACAGGTGCTCATTGGGTTATGAGTACACCGGACGGACTCACCGGGAATATGCTAGTTGGTATTATACCTATTGTCAGATAGCAGTTCCCTGGTGACATGTGTACAGGTTAGTTTATCGACCTGAGATCGTCATTTGTCTCCTGTGAGTTCCCATTGTGCTTTGATTACTACCCTACCACGGCTCAAAGGAGTCGTGCAAACAAGTTTTAGTTGGGTACAGTCCCGAGCCACATGGAGGCAGTGAGCGGATCGTCGAGGGATTCATCTCTCTCGGTATTGGGGGTTGATGTCGCGGTTGTGCACGGGTGGCCATCACCAGAAATCCTTGGCCAAGGTAGTCGATAATTACTGATCTAGGATCGGTAGTTTCTCAGGTGGTGATGGGCTTCATACCGACACTAAATGTCGTGTTATTTGGGATCTGACTTTATCCACCTCCTAGACTCGATATGCGATACTCATAGAAGAATGGACCGGACTGTACGGATATTGTCACTGTCAGGTTCAGTAGGGGTTTCAGGATGAGTTTGCTCCTCGGCCTCCCTTTCGCTCAATACCTGGGTAGCCGTTACGTACAGCTAGTGCCGCTGACGTACTTGTGGTTAAACCCACTGTCAGCGTATTGACGAGTCTTTAGAGTCTCACACAGAGGGTTTCCCTGCTTCGGGTGAAACGATGTAGAGGCCGTATGGTTTTACGGTAGGGTTCGATCACATGCGTGTACTTGTGCACGGATGATGTTCGGACGGATAATACTAGTGGGGTTTGGTTTAAGCCGGATCCTGGTATTGTATTTGTTGGATTGTTTTCGTCTCTTTGTATTCATATTCTTCGGAATACGGATGCGAGTATGTATATACGGTTGAGGGGTATTCTTATAATTTATTACAAGATTACTTTTAGAAGATTACACCTCATCATGGTTTAGACCTTTTTGGATTAAAAGGTTATTAAGGTGTAGGATGAGGTGTTTATTGCATTTTTGCGGCATGGCTAATTAGTGACCCATAGTTACTATTCTAGCATGTTTAGGGTTTTTGATTGTTGTGAGATTATGTTGACTTGAGATATTTTTTGTTGACTAAGATATTTTGGAGACATGGACTTTTATGTGATGACTCCATTATTTCTTATCACAATCACACAACAAACAAAAACAGAAGTCATTATTCATTTCTTTTTCTCTCTCTTGAGTTGCTCTCAACACCTCATTCTCATGGCATCTTCTTCTTCCTCTAGCTCCACCCAGATCCTCTCATGAGTTGAGAATCCTTGAGTGTCTTGAGACAAATTAATCCTTCATCACTCTCTACTTCATCTTGGCTATCTAGGCTAGCAAACTAGATATCCGAGTCGCTTCGGGTTTGAGGTCGGAACCCGTATTACCAACCCTCAACATGGATCTTCTTCGATGGAGGGAGACCGGAGATCAAACTTGATCAAGGAAGCCCCTAAGAGCTTGGGATGATTGTTCAAGACCGAAGGACACGGATCTATTCGGTATAACCATTATAACTCCTTTGCATGTTTTGTTATCTAGGGCTTATGGGTAGATTCGGGTAATTGGTTGTGGTAGCGCCAAGTTTTATAAATTTTTGTTCCGCGTTTGGTCACGGATTGATGGCCGGGGCACTTCCGTAACCCAACATTCCTGACTTGACCAATCGTTAAGTATGAATCCAGTTGCCAAGTAGTTCACAAAATCTGCGAACCAGGGTTCACAAGATATTTTCAAGAGTTGTTCATCAGGGAAAGTATCGTTGATTGGAAGACGGAGCGTCAGCGATAAAGGAAGTCGTGAAAGATAATCGGCTATTACGTTTTCACATCCTCTTTTGTCCTTAATGATAGGGTCAAGTTCTTGAAGTAATAGGATCCAACGTATTAGCCGAAATTTTGCATCCTTTTCCGCAAAAAGATGTCTTAGAGCGGAATGATCTGTGTAGACAATGACTGGGGAGCCGATCAGATAGGGCCTGAATTTCTCTAAAGCAAACACAACAGCCAAGAACTCTTTCCCGATTGTTGTGTAATTCATTTGGGCGTCATTCAGGGTCTGGCTCGTGTAGTAGATTACGTACGGTATCTTATCGATGTGCTGTCCTAAGACCGCACCGATAGCAAAGTCGGATGCATCGCACATAATCTCGAAAGGATGCGTCCAGTCGGGTGAAGAAAAAACGGGAGTAGTGGTTAGCGAGCTTTTCAAGGATTCGAAAGCAGTCAAACAGCTTGAGTCAAAGTTGAACGTGGTATTCTTGGCCAGAAGAAGAGTCAAGGGTCTAGCAATCTTGCTAAAATCCTTGATAAACCGTCTGTAAAAACCGGCATAGCTAAAGAAGGATCGGATATCTCTGACGCATTTGGGAGGAGGGAGGTTGTAAATGACATCAATCTTTGCTTTGTCAACCTCGATGCCATTTCGCGAAATGATATGTCCTAAGATAATACCTTCACATACCATGAAGTGGCATTTTTACCAGTTTAATGTGAGATTTTTATCCGTACATCGGGTTAGGACAGTGTCAAGATGTTGCAGACACTCGTCGAAAGAATCGCCAAAGATGGAGAAATCATCCATGAATATCTCCAAAAAAAATTCAACCATGTCAGAGAAAATTCCCATCATACACCGCTGGAAGGTAGCGGGAGCATTGCATAGCCCAAAGGGCATGTGGCGATATGCGAACGTGCTGAAAGGTCAAGTGAAAGTGGTTTTGTCCTGGTCTTCCTCGGTGATGGGAATCTGGTTATAGCCTGAGTACCCATCCAGAAAACAGTAATACTCATGTCCAGCTAATCGTTCGAGCATTTGGTCAATGACAGGTAGCGGAAAATGATCTTTCCGTATTGCAGCATTGAGTTTCCGATCACATTCGCCACCCGGTTTGGGTGCGAGTAGGGATCAACTTATTCGCCTCATTTGTGATGACAGTAATGCCCGACTTCTTAGAGACAACATGTATAGGACTGACCCATTGGCTGTCTAAAATAGGGTAAATGATACCACTATCCAGACATTTGACAATCTCCTTTTTCACAGCCTCCTTCATAACTGGATTTAATCTCCTCTGTGGATCCCTATCTGGTTTGGCATCATTCATCATATGAATGTGATGTTCAACGATCAGGGGACTAATCCACTTGATGTCCGCTATCGTCCAGCCGAATGTTTGCCGATTGGATTGCAAGACTGTGAGAAAGGCTTTCTCTTGCTCTACAGCTAGAGAAGCCGAGATGATGACTGGAAGGGTCTCGTTTTCACTTAAGTAAGCATACTTGAGGTGAGATGGCAGGGGCTTGAGTTCGAGCGTAGAAGGTGAAATGACTGAAGGCAAGATTGGAGAAAATGTCTCGAACTCAAAAGATTCCAACATGGGCTCAAAGTGAGTGTATGCGACCGAGTCGGATGGTTTAACTAACGCATCCGAAAATTCAAAAGATTCAAACTCGGGTGGTAACAAGCCAAGATCGTTTGAAAACGTGAAGCACTCGTAATCATTGTTGGAAGCGGAAGCAACAGATTCAAAGAGGAATGCACTAGTGGCGTCAAGATTACTGTGATCAAACAAGAATTCCTAAAAGTGGCGAATTTGTAGCTGTATAGCATTGTCAGACAGTTGGGTTGTCTTCATCATCGCACAAACGTTCTGGAATTTATTGATGAAGATATAGGCATCTTCGAATTCAAGCCCGTGAAATTTGGGCGACATGTTGATGAAGGGGGCTTAATTTTGAAATTATCTTCATTGGCCGGTGGAAGTGAAAGACAAGTTGGAAGTGCAGAGTGGGTAGGATAGAAACGATCTTGGAGCGCGATTCGCTGTGGCGCTTCAACAAGAGGTGATCGCGGGTTATTCGCACCTAATGGAGGTGGAATTATTCCCGGGGGAGGTAAAGTGATGTTAGGAGGAAATCCCGACATCTCGGAAGAAGAGCCTGGTGAAAGTGAAGCTGAAGAAGTATGGACAGAAACACGGTCAACGTCGGAGTTGACCGGCAAGGATGAAGGTGAAAGAGGCGTAGAAGGAGTTTCGACTTCGGGGTCGATCGCATAGTCCGTAGCGACTAATGAAACGCGGACTAAACGGGCACTAGGGTCCCTAGTCCAAATGGACATACACTAAACGAGTTTAGTGTAGTCAAAGCGTAGAATGTGAGAGTAAGAAAACGTAAATGGAGAGAAATTGGGTGAAGGTGGTAAAAGTGGCGAATTTGTGTTTATTTTGTAAGGATGTGAAAATGAAATTACAGTTCAATAAACACAATCACAAATGCACAGTCATAAATGCACAATCAATGCCTAGACTAGGGTCCTCTAAGTCCACTAGACCTGCTCCTAACTATTCCAAAGCGACAAATTGTGAGATAACCTTCAAATCGCCTCTTCACAGTCAGTTATGGCTAGGTAAGCACAAGTGAGGTAAGGAGGGTTCCACTCACGAATCACCATGAGACAGGCCTTTTAAAGTTACCTCCTCACTTATCTAGCCTAGGCACCACAAAAGTCATGTTTCGATAAACGACCAAATGCCCACAATCTTCCTTTGTCCTATTGAGCGCGACAGGTCCTTATTTGGCTGAGTCTAGATATTTATTATTAAGCTTGAGATGATACTTATGCAATTAGTGATTTTTGGGGTCTTAGGAAGGGTGATGAAATCCCCACCCAATCTGAATTGGTGTTATAGCCCCTTAAGTCCGTATTAATGATGCAATACGCAAATCAACAAGGTTTTGTTATCAAACAATCAATCATCATCATTTTTTACTTTAAATGTGGCACTGCAACAAATACGATTAGTTTCTCTTTGGCTTTTGCGATGATATTGCAAAGAATCCTACAAAAATATGAATAATGGAGCGTCGGATTTGAGAAGAGGAAGTTTAGAGAAATACGTACCAAAAGAGTTGAGTTTAAAAAACTCGTGTTGATATTGCCTTCGAGTGTTTGAATGGTTTGCTTGCGCGGGTCAAACTACTGGGGTCTTTGGCACTATAGTATTCAATCCTCTTATACTTGAAAATGCCCTATGCTCTACACGATCACTGCTCGCCAATCCGTCAAATCTGTAAATGTCAGAAAAATACGGATATTAGAGCTAGAAAGCGATATAGATAGCCAAAATTCTGAACACAGATAATTAAGAAAATCAAACAATAAAAATGGGATACTAACAGAACACTGGAGGCAACACCAAAAACAAATTTTTAAAATCTCACAACAAGGCCGGTGATATCGGGAAATATCAAGTTTTCGCCGGCCTAATTTGTGACCTTAGTACTCAAATTTTGTGTGTTTTCTCTATGTAATAATATTATTCTACTCTTATACTTTTATTTTCAGTTTAAAACATAGTGTGTTAGCAGAACACAAATCCAGATAACATCATTAGTTTTAGTTCTCGTGTTGGTTTAAAAAGAATGTGATTTTTTTCGTTGAATCTGTTAGAAAGTTAGTTTTGTACAAAATATTCACAAATTAATCCAAGACTACAAGTGTAAAAGCGTTACAGTCTCCCCGGCAACGGCGCCATTTGATTAACACGTTTTCACCGTGTCGTTTTTAGTTCTAAAGTTAACCGCAATCAAAGATGGCGTCGCGTGTAGCTAGCCGTGATGAGTACGGGTCATCCGCAGGAAGATGGTAGGTTTTTAAGCTTGTTTTAACGAGTTAATACCGTAACTTGAGTTATTGTTTATACTAAGTGTCATAACTATGATATATTTAATAAAAAGACTTGTTAGGGGTAGTTTTAGGTTAGTTTGTGTTAGGATGATGTTTGCCATTTCCTTGTAGACCTAATTCTGATATTGACACTAAGGCAATAGGCAACAATGTGGATTAGGGAACTTGAAATACGGTATTTGTGTTTGTGTGCTAAATCCGTATTTCTTTTCCCTTGTCCTTCCGTTATTGTCTCTTGACCTTAGTCTTCGGCAAACCACTAGCAATCCAGTCTCGATTAGGATTCACCGCTATCGTGGTAGGATAGGATGCCTAACGGAGCAGAATTGCGAGTTGTTTGGTCGGAGTTTCAATTGCAAAGTTAAGGTTTTTAAGATTTTAGCAAACACATCTCCTAACACAAACTAAGCATATTCTACCTTTAATAAGTAAATCAATTACTCACACATATTTACAATACAAAATAAAAAAAAGAACAGAGTAAGGCACATAACAAAAATTGCAAGAAAAGTAAAGTCAAGGTTAGAAAGTTAAAAACCGATAAATCCAACATGCAAATTTCTTCAAATGTTCTTTAAGCTCGTACCAATATGAAATCAAAATACCAAACTTTAAGCTTGCAAGCTCACTTAAGAGATTGCAAGATCAAAGCAAGGAAAGAATTTCACAAGTTCAAAGTTCATAGAAAGTAAGACACATGTAATGAACCATGAGAACTTTTATTGATTTTCAAATAAGATACAACTAATCTTGAATTCAAGGACCTAAATCTTAAGCTTGCAAGTTCAATGAAGAAGTTGCAAGGTCAAGATAAAGGGCAAGAGCTCAAGATTTCAAAGGAAAGGCAAGTTACCATATACAAATTACAATTGTTCTAAACTAAAACTAAAACCAAAAGTATCTTCTAGCTTGCCCATTGATCTGGTATTTAAAGGCTCAAAATCAAAATAATAAAATAATAAAAACAGGAAGATGGGACAGCAATGAGCGAACCGACGAAAAAATGAAGCAATTTCGCTTTGGTGGGCCCGGAGCCGCAGGTCATTTTGATGATGTCGCCGGTCATTTGTTGAGGTGTGGGGCCCGTTTTGGTGTGGTGATCTCGAGTGCACTCCATAAGTCTACTGGCAATGTTTGATTTCTTCATATCAGTTTGGGTTATACTCAGTAGTTTTGGAGGGAAACTAACTCCAAATCACATCACACGTTTTATATCATTTAATGCTCATGTCCCCTACTTGCACAATTCATCATGTCATGTGTGCCAAGGCTGCCCCACCATGGTCCAAGTCACCAAGAGCTATGTGCACACTTGTATTGTGTTGAACCAAAATTGTGTACACATTATTTGTTGCAAATGAACTCTTTGGTTATCGATCGGTTTTCTGTTCTGATTGCAGCGTCGGCCTACAAATGTCATATCCGGGAATTTGAGTGTGTTTCCAGTATTTTTTCACGAATACCTGTAATCTGTATTTACTGAGAAAACACTGGTTAATAATACCGATAAATAACAAAATAGATAATGAATGAGTGGTATTAATGTTAGGGTTACCTAGCACCTACTGTAGTTATGGAAACATCATACATGCCACTTTAAAAAATATAGAAGTGCTAAGCAAACAAAGCAAGGATCTTTAACTAGAATACTAGGGTAACAACACTTGTATCTCATACAAATAACAAATAAACACTAAGTGAAAAGAATATAACCTTTGTAGTCCTCTTGTTATGACTCCTAGGATCCTTGAGAGGTTGGAAAGGCTTGCTAGTAAGCTCGTACGTCCACGATGATCCACCCGAAATTCACTAGGTCCAAGCTTCTAGCTCCACTTGATGCAAGAAGAAGATGAAGCTAAAATCTCTAAACTAATTGGCTAGATTAGAGTAGAATGATGAAGTCGTGTGTTTTCTTTTGTCAAAACCCTTTCTTTTTAACTCTCTCTCACTTTGGAAAAATCAAGAGAGCTTGGAGGAAGAAAAAGATGAAGGCAAAAGCTTTTGTCTAAAATGAAGTGATAAAGCTTGAAAAGAAAAATAGAAAAGATAGTATATATATTTTCTATCTCCATTCAAACCATGGTTCTAATAATATCTAGATATTTAGTAAGTGAGTTAAAATCCAAAAAAGAAGATTAATCCAAGGTTAAAAGGTAGGTGAAGTATGGTTTACTTTTGGAAGAGTGTAGAAAGATAACCATGGATTAATCTTTTTCTTTTCCTTTTGTTTTAAAACAAATACATATATATATCCATATATTATAATTCCATGTGAGTCTTATATTGCCTTCAAAGATGTATCATCAACCATGATACTTTTGCATGTATGTATCCATACACATCAACATGTGCATACATGCACATCAACATGTGCATACATACATGCATTCTTCCCCTTTAATAAAAAGGGTTTGAATAAAGAATAACACTAAAAGTCATAATGTTAAATCAACAATTGATTTAACAATCCGGTCATATCATATACGACCCGACCAATAGAAAAACGCCCGATTAACAAACGGTATCACATAGTCATATTCAATCAGGTCCTCGCGCATATCTCATATGCACACCACATCTTTTCGCCTGGGCTAGGAAACTTCTGTGTGAGACTCTAAGACTAGTCAATACGCCGGCAGTGGGTGATGATCATATCAAAAATCCACAAGCCGCAAGCGGTCAGCTAAACGTAACGGCCACCCGGGTATTGAGCGATCAGAAGAAAACCAGCAAAGCTGTCAAAACTCCCGTCGAGCCATGTGGCAACACTTACCGTACAGTCCGGTCTCCTTGTCAGATATGTTGCATATCGAGTCTAGGGATGGTATCGTCGACCCCAATAACTCAATAAGTCATGCCGGTGTATAGCTCATAACAGATCGAGAAACTACTGATAACGCTTATCAGTAAATCTCAGTAGCCCTGGCCAGGGACTTTCTGTTATAGCCAATCAAGCATAGCACAACATCAACCCCCAATACCGGGAGAGATGAAACCCCTCCTATCGCTCATTGCCTCCATGTACCTCGGGACTGTACCCAAAGTCCACCTGTTTGCATGACTCGGTAGAGCCGTGGTAGGGTGGAGATCAAAGTACAGTGGGAGGACACACAAAACTCTATGATGATCTTGGGTCTACAGACTAACCTGTACCGGTGTCATCTGAGAACTGCTATCCGACGATAGATATAATACCACATAGGAGTTCTCGGCGAGTCCGTTCAGTGTACCCAGTCTCCACTGAACAACCGCATACAATCTTTGGTGTCAGCACACCAGATGAATATGGGATCATCTATCGCCCATCACATAGGACAAGAATGGTATACGCTAGTCTACTCTGGATTATCGATGCCCCGTCTCGATACACCCACGACTAGGAACAGTTCAAGGATATGCTTATAAACTACACGTGCCCCACTAGTATGATCCACATCATAGTCACAGTAGTCAAGCAAATATCCTCAGGGCTTTATCAACATGCGCAAATGAATAAAAGCATGATCAAGTCAACATGTCAGATAAAGTAAACCAGATAGCATACTATCATGTCGAGCAAGAAAGTAATCCATATATATACATGTCCAAGCATCCACTATACATATAATGGCCTTTAGGGCATACATATATCCAACAATCTCCCACTTGCACTAAGGCCAATTATTGGCGTATCTCATACCCAACATCTCAAAAAGTCGCTCATGCTGCGGCTGTGGAAGGGCCTTGGTGAATGGGTCCGCGGTGTTATTCTTTGTATCTACTCTCTGAATCTCGATCTCGTGGCGATCTACAATCTCCCGGATCAAATGATATCGCCTGAGGATATGTCTGGATTTCTGATGGGACCTTGGTTCTTTGGGTAACGTCATAGCCCCATTATTATCATAATACAATGGTATTAGATCAACATTGGTTGGAGCTACTCCTAGTTCCGCGACGAACTTCCTCATCCAGACGGTTTCCTTGGCAGCATCATTTACAGCAATATACTCAGCTTCCATCGTTGAGTCTGCAACGGTATCCTGTTTGGAACTCTTTCAACTAATCGCCCCTCCATTGAGGGTAAATTCAAACCCTGAGATAGATTTGTTGTCATCCTTATCACTTTGGAAGCTGGAATCGGTAAAGGCCTCCATTTGGAGATCTCCATTACCATACACCAAGAACAATTCTTTAGTCCTTCACAAGTACTTAAGAATGTTCTTCACTGCTATCAAATGTTTCTCCCTTGGGTTGGATTGATACCTGCTTACTGCAGCTAGTGCATAAGCTACATCAGGGCGAGAACATAACATCGCATACATTATAGATCCTATGGCTGAAGCGTAGGGTATATTGCTCATGCGGGCTCTCTCTTCATCAGTCTTCGGACAGAAGTCCTTGGAGAGAGTGATTCCATGACAAGCGGGCAAGGCACCACTCTTGGAATCTTCTATACTAAACCTTTTTAGAATGGTGTCAATGTACTTTGATTGGGACAATCCCAATAATCTCTTGGATCTATCTCTATAGATTCTTATGCCTAAAATGCACGAGACATCACCCAGGTCCTTCATGGAGAACCTTTATGATAAGAATAGTTTGACCGATTGCAGCATAGGAATGTCATTTCCTATCAAGAGAATTTCATCCACGTACAGTACGAGGAATGTGACAGTACTCCCTACAATCTTCTTATAAATGCATGGTTCATCTATATTTTTGATAAAAACTCTTTGATTGTATCATCAAAACAGATGTTCCAGCTCTGTGAGGCCTGCTTTAATCCATAAATGGATTTAAGCAATCTACATGCTTTCCGGCTGCTCCCATTGTCAATGAAGCCCTATGGCTGATCAATATAAACGCATTCTTCTAAATCACCATTCAGAAATGCAGTTTTAACATCTATCTGCCAGATTTCATAATCATAGTGAGCAGCAATAGCAAGTAGGATCCGAATGGATTTAAGCATTGCTATTGGAGAGAAAGTTTCATCATAGTCCAGTCCTGGTCTTTGACGAAAACCTTTCGCTACAAGCCTTGCTTTAAAGGTCTCTACCTGTCCATCTATACCAATCTTTCTCTTAAAGATCCATTTGCACCCAACGGGTTTTATCCCAGGAGGTGCAACGTCCAAAGTCCATACTTTGTTAGTGTACATGGACTCCATTTCGGATCTCATGGCTTCCAGACACTTCACAGAGTCACCACTCGTGATAGCTTGCTGAAAAATAGTAGGGTCATCATCATTCATAATGCAATCTTCTCTATCACCATCAATGAGAAACCCATAGTATCTCTCTAGTGGGCTAGAAGTTCTACTAGATCTCCGGAGCGGCTGAGGTTCTTGAAGTTCTACTGCAACATCAGTTTCAACCAATTCGTCCTGAGTAATTTGTGTCTCTAGAATCTCTTCTAGTTCTACCGCATTGCCATCAGTACTGTCTGTAAAGATTTCATTTTCCAAAAATGTGGCATGCTGAGCAACAAACATCTTTTGTTCCTCCTTGTAGTAGAATAGATATCCATACGAGTGTTTTAGATATCCCACAAATTTCCACATGACCGATCGTGTCTCAAGTTTGTCTAGATTCTGCTTTTTAACAAAAGCCGGACAACCCCAAATCCTAACTCTTTTAAGAGATGGTCTCTTTCCACTCCATATCTCATATGGAGTGGTAGACACGGTCTTGCTTGGAACCCTGTTTAACAGATACATTGCTGTCTCCAATGCATGTCCCCAAAAGGAAAGCGGTAACTCGGCATCACACATCATGGATCGTACCATATCTAATAGGGTACGATTTCTCCGTTCTAACACACCGTTGTGCTGTGGTGTGTAAGGAGGAGTGAGCTGAGAGAGAATCCCATTCTCTTTTAAGAAGTCTGAAAACCCTGTACTTAAGTACTCTCCACCTCGATCCGATCGAAGTTTCTTGATGCTCAAGCCTGTTTTTTTTTCTACTTCAAGTTTATACTCCTTGAATTTCTCGAAAGCTTCGGATTTGTGCTTTATCAAAAACACGTGTCCGAATCTTGAGAAATCATCAGTAAAAGTAATGGAGTATGAAAACCGCCTCTAGCATGTGTACACATTGGTCCGCATACATCATTATGTATGAGGCTTAAGAGTTCCGCAGCTCTTTCTCCGTGTCCAGTAAACGGAGTTTTGGTCATTTTACTTTTGATACAGGACTGACAAGTTGCATAAGATTTATATTCAAAAGGATTTAAATATCCATTTTTATGTAGCTTGCTTAGTCTTGTTTCATTAATATGACCAAGTCTACAAAGCCAAAGAAAAGCTTCATTTATATCTAAAAATTTTCTTTTATTAGTATGTTGTATATTGAAAACTGTATGTTAGTTCAGGACGTAAATACCGTTGTTCAATGTACCATACCCAATCAACTCTTGATTCAAGTTAATGTTCATAATATTATTTTGCAACACAAAATGATATCCTTCATTGTCCAACAAAGAAACGTATATTATATTACATAGCATACTTGGCACAAAATACCAAGGGTTCAAAACCAAAATACAACCCGAAGGCAACACCAGATGCTACTCTCCTACGGATACATCATGTACATTGGAACCATTTCCAACCCGCAGAGTATGGTCTCCAGTCTTCAAAACTCTACTATTTCTCAACCCCTGCACACAATTGCAGATATGAGAACCAGAACCGGTATCTAATACCCAAGATGCAGAGTTAAGTGAAAAACAGTTCTCAGTTACAAACACACCTGAAGCGGAAGTATCACCATGTTTCTTCTTCTTGAGATCAGCAAGATACACAGCACAGTTGCGTTTCCAATATCCCGACTTGTGGCAATAAAAACATTCCCCTTTTCTACTTCCCGCGGCCCCAGATGTGTCTTTCCCCTTCGCCTTTTTAACTCCACCTTTCGGTTTGATGGGTTTCTTCTTCTTCTTTCCCTTAGCCTTGGCTTTTGGGACGGAAGAGGAAGATGGCCCAGCAAGCAGAGCGGGAGTCTTCGCTGTTTTCAGCGTGCTCTCTGCACTTCTCAACATATTGAGAAGTTCAGGCAATGATTTCTCCAAATCGTTCATATTGAAATTCACTATGAATGGAGCAAACGCGGGGGAGAGAGACTGCAGAACAACATCTGTATATTGCTCATTATCCATAGTCCATCCCAGTTCTTCAAGTTCTTCTATAAGACCAATCATCTTCAGGACATGGTTTCCTACTAATGCACCAGGGGTCATTCGCATCTGAAACAACTTTCGAGACGCCTCGTATCTCAAAGTACGAGATTGCTCTTCATATAACTCCTTTGTATAAAGAAAGATGGATTGCACATCCATCTTCTCATGCTGTTTCTGATGGATGTTGTCCATGGAAACAAGCGCAAGGCACTTGGCCATGTTGCAGTCAATATCCCATGTTTTTCGGATCTCCCTATCCGAAACAGCTGATTCAGGTCCTGGGACTGGTGGGGATTTGGTAGTGAGGACATATGATACTTTATCATATGTGAGTGCAATGTTCAAGTTCCTCAACCATTCTTTATAATTCGGTCCTGTCAGTTTGTTTTTCTCTAGTAGAAGCTTAAGTCCCGTCATCGGTATCTGCCATTAGGAGAGAGAAAAGAATACACTCAGCGAAATACTCTTGTAAAGAATTAGATTGGTTATTATCTTATCTAATCGATATCTCCCACTGCTTTTATCAAATTTTCTTTCAAAACCTAAAAAGAAAACTAGCCAGGATTAATTACATTCTACAGTTTTGCTAACCGGTCAGCCAGGCTAGTGTCGGTACTTTGAGGGAGGTTCCCCGTGCTTTCGCACTGACCTAATTAAAATAAATCTCATTTTCCCAGAGGTCAAACCTTGTTGACACCTTTCTAGACACCTACTGGATTAGCTAATTGTAAAGTGCAAAACTCTCCTGGGACTAACGCTTACTCACAGTGGGATCGGGATCCAACTATCATATAGATGGTATGCAATCTTATTGCAAATTTCAACTCTTGAAACTCCCGATATGGTTTTTACCCCTAGTTACTTATGACCTTGGTTATGGTCAACATATAATAAGTACTAGTCAAGTTCTACCCGTCATTTCAAGATTAACTAGACCCACCCATATAACCTTTGACTATGATCAACATAATCACATGAATGTCCTAACCGATCGTATCATATGCTTTGTAGGAAGACATCACTTAGCTACCGTACACTACGCCTTGACTATGATCAAAATACGTAGTACGAATACTAAGTACTCTGCTTCCTAAAATGACGGAGGGTTGTAGATGGTTTTTATGAAAACCTTTAACGCTTTGAACTTGATCTCGTTGTAGAATCAAAACAGTTTAGAAAAGGAGAGGTTTAAGCTCCGCATCTTTTGAAACTTGCATTTTTCATAAAAAGGCCGAGTGGGTTTCAAATTCGATTCTACAACATCTTTTAGGTTTCTTTTACTTTACATTAATAAATGTAGTCCCATCATTTAAGTTCCTAAGCCATCACAGAAAAGAAACGAAAATAGAACGTATACTTATACCGTCCACATTCGCCGCAGTGTCTCGTTATGCACCGTTAGGTTACTTAACTAACGGCATAGCGGGGCGGGACTAGCGCGGGTATAAAATATAAGCAACGTTTATTATATATCATATATATAATAATAATCCATTCGTCTCAAATACTAAGTAATCACATTACAGAATATCAACAGCAGTAGAAGCTGTCACGCCCCGCTTCCCAAAATACGGAATACGAGGGGTTGACAAGGCCAGCCATGCTCCTACGGTCAAGGAAATATCCTGCCGTAGTCACACTTCGGCTTCTAGCTTTACGTGGTAATCAGTAATCAATGCACAGGTAATGAGAAATGCAGTCACTAAATCAAAACAAATACGAAAGAACTAACCAGAGGGAGATCAAGAGAGTATAGCTCTGGGTCGCTGATCAAGATGTTCGCGATGTCCTCGAGGTACATCAGGTCATGGTCCAAGCTAGATCCACTTCTCAATCTGAGCATGCATACTCAGGTCGTCAGAGCGACATGATAGCAATATATATATGTAGATACAAATGGGAACTCGTGCAATAATAATGAATATGAAACAGTAATCATGGAATAATGACGGGAACATGAAGTAATCAATGCAGCTAGCTAATAGAGCAGGTAAACAGCAAGGCAGTAAACAGTATGGCAGGTATGTTGAATCAGTAAGCAATGCATGTCAATGTCACTAACCCTATCAGTCTCTAAGTCTCACTGTACTGGTCACTAAGCCTATCGTCAGTCCAAGTGTGAGAGTCAACCACTCGTGAGTATCCCCCACCCAAGGGTAGGACCTAAGGACAAGAGAACACGGGCCCGAGTAGCTCGCTAAAAATCAGTAATATCCCCATATATCTCCAGAATCACTGTATGTGCCGGCAATGGGACTCCCAAGATTCTGTTGAACTCACACTCCAACTACCCCACACCCCGTGGTCTACATCAAACGCCAACCATAAACTCAAATACCAGTCGGTCCATGACGGGTCTACGTGAGAACTGGAGACCGGATCTCCATCAAGCATGTCTCGACTGATATCCAAGACAAATGGACAGTGTTTGGTGCCTTACCTATGACACCCATATAAGTGCTTCCATAATCGTCCCATACCAATTATAGTCACACTTATTCACGTCCCATAGACGTCGACAATGCAATAAATCAATAGGGTCCACTGATTGTGTACAAGTACGTGTCACTTTCACTTATCCATTCATGCTTACACACTAACGTACTTGCTACAATCAAACGCTAATACCTAACACTGGGTAATGCACATGATCACTAGGTTACCGTTGTAATGACTTCTACACGATATTGATGAGAATACAATAATTACCATATGAACGGAATACTATCAGTCAATGTCCTACCACTTGCATAATTCACTATAAGTTATGCGTGCAGAATTAAGTGAAACAATGAAAAAGGGGTAAATAGTATATTGAATTATCTATCCATCAAAATTGGTTTCGCGCCAATCGGGTTTCAGGGTTGCTAGTTATGACCATTTCAATTTAAGTGTTCACGGATGGAAATCCGGTTTCAGAACCAGAAGTCCATTTTGTAACACATTTTAATCCCAGTTGGGATCGTAATTTGGCTACGCTATAGTTGAACAATATTTAGGGTTATCAGTTAGGTTTTCACCGCAATTGGAGTATTAGTAATATACTTTATCGACAGGGAGTTATGGACAGGTTATGTTCGATGTGTAAAATCTGCCTCTGCAGAATTCAGCAAAATGTATCGACATTATAAAATGAGTTAAAAATATCAAACAGTTGAGGAATCTAGTGAGACCAGTGGATTAAGAAAGATAATTCAATTTTCTACGTAAAAATATAGGGTTCCATGCATTCTCATATTTGAACAGGAATATACAGGGGTCTAAAAACAGGGGTTAACTGGGATTTCCGTTCTGGACTGCAGACCAGAATCGTAATCCTTCGCAATTATCTCTATCATACTTTGTTAAAGTTCAGTGACCAACTATAGAATACAGTGGGTTAAACAGTCATCTTTGATACGAGCCATGGAACGCTAAAATTCGATTTGTACATAATTTATTATAAATTTTACGGTTTAGCAGGTACGAAAGTTTTCAGGTTTTACGACAGAAATCGGGACACCATTTTACGTGAGCAAACGACATTGTATTGGAACCAAAGTCTCAAGAGACATTCATTATAACTCGGGCCATCACATGTTATTTGTTGTCGTCATTTTAACGGGGTCTTCCATTCGGGTTTTGCATCGAACACTTGAATTATAACGATTCACAAGAAAAGTATATGCAGAAATTATTGGTAACTTGAATTGTAATATATAAAATTAGCATGAAGCAAGTATTAAACTTTCCTGAAGATGTGTCAACGACCGTACGGCAGCAGAAACGGCATGATCACGTCACGAACGCAGCACAGGTTTAGCCTTGTCGGATCTTGCTTCTTGGACTCGATGGCTCGGTGGGTGTGGCGGGCTTGCATTGGCGTTGCGATGAATGGCGTGTTGATGACGATGACGGCTTAAGGGATCGAGGCTGCGGATTTAATGGCGACGATGGTGACTAGAATAGCGGCAATAGCGATTGATGTAAGTGTTCGACGAAATGCCGGGGGCTCTACTGTGAACTAGGGCTCGAGAGCAGGATGTGAAGCCTCGGGAGTCATGCAGGGGCTCGGCCGCGGCGTAGGGGTCGCCGTGATGCTTGCAAAGGGGAGGCCGGCGGTTGGTAGTCAAAGTGGCCGGCAATGAGCTCAGAGGGTGAGCCCGGTGGTGTTGGAAATGCTGGTGGTTGGTTCTAGGGAAGTCCGGGGTGCAGAAAGTGGGGCGAGGGGGCTTGAGGGAGAGGAGGATGAAGTGGCGATGACGTGAGGTAGACGGAGGCACCGGCGAGGTGGCTTGCAGGCGGGGTTTCCTGTATGCAGGTGAGGGGGTGCGCTCGGGGTCTACAGTGGGAGGCGACGAAGACGCGGTGGATGCAGATTGGTGGAGGGCTCAGGCGTTGTGGTGGTGGAGGCGAACTCGTCGGCGATGGGTGCAGCGGCGGTGAGGTTGCAGCGAGGGGTATGCAGGGGGAGGCTCGGCGGCGAGGAGGGGTTCTAGGTAGTTGGTGAAGAGGGGCGAATGTGGTGCGGCGAGGTAGTTGGTGGTGGAGGCAGCCGGCGGTGGTGGCGCGGCGAGCGCGGCGTGGGCGTGGGTTCGAGAGAGGGAGTGGGAGAAAACGGGGAAAAAGCGAGAGGGAACGAGAGTGAGGGGGAGGAGAGAGTTAGAGAGACGAGGTAGAGAAGGGTGCGCGGGCGCGCACGCGGTCATGGGTCGGGGCGTGGGATCGTGGTCGCGAGCGGGGCGTTGGCGACGACGTGGGCACGTAGGGGAAAACGAGCGGGAAAACGAGAGTGGAGTGGGGAAGAAAGGTGATAACGGGTCGGGTCGGGTCGAGGGTTATGGGCGCAGGCCGGGAGAGGAAAGGGAGTAGGGCCAGGAAAAGGTTTTGGAGATTAATTTGTTTTATTAGTTTTGTGAAGGAAAAGGAATAAGGATATAGAAGTGGGCTGGGCTGAGGATTTATATATATTTATTTAGTTTTTGTTTTTATTCTGTTGGGCTTGGCTTAGAGAAAAGAGGTTGGGCTGGGTTAGGAATAGGAAATGGGGAAAAGAAATAGTAATAGGATTTTAGTTTTAGGTTAGGAGTTTAATAAACTAGTTTAAATAAAAGTTATACAAAATATATATATATATATTTAAATCGTAATAGATCTGGATTAAATTCTGGAAAAATACGGAAAATTTGTAGAAAATTTGGGGAAATATCTGGAGACTTATTTATTAAAATAAGCTAATTATTTATAGGGACTGGGTATTACAGAAGAACGTATGAAAATAAAAAGGATATCTAGGAGGTCCGTATTTTGTATTTAGTCAGCAATAGAAAACATGGACTCCACAGTCGCGATGAATAGCCAAGCCAACACCCCAAGACCCCTACGAGAGCGGCAAGTGATCCTGCCAATTCTAGAGTTTAGGAGACGCGGTCTTGACTCCTCGAGATGGCCTCCCACTGAACCCTAGAACCCGATCACTTGTGCTCCCCTCCTTGGGTCTATCCTAATGCGGAAAAGTAAATAATATACAATAATGGTGACATCATCCTCAACCTGGATGTGCCCCAAATAAAAGAATATTACATATAATTGACTTTTACATGAATGAAAATAAACACTCTCATCTCACATAAAACCCCCGGCTATTCGATCGCCACAATTCTGCAAATCATATCTCAGCAACACATAATATCTCATATCATCAACGTAAGCAAGTATGCGTATCCCGATTGTCGTTGATATATAGCAACGAAATCGGCGATACACCACATACTATACTTACGGTCACAGAAAAGAAAGTGAAAAACAACAATTGCAATTATCACAATCTCAAACATCAAGA
The DNA here is from genome assembly GCA_030015575.1 of Agapanthus africanus. NCBI lineage: Eukaryota > Viridiplantae > Streptophyta > Magnoliopsida > Asparagales > Amaryllidaceae > Agapanthus > Agapanthus africanus. The sequence continues at coordinate 816,158,107 of JASDDO010000024.1, forward strand.
CGATATTTAACGTTTCGATCGAATCAACATACACCCACATTTTATCCCAAGAGCTCAACACTTGAGCAAAGTAACTGTTGGAGATAGTGCCCTCAGAGTCAATTATTGGATCGCAGGTACGTGATTGCAATGATTGCGGAGGACCTATACCGGTAGGACAGTCTTACTCAAGATGATAGTATGCTATCTGGTTTGCCTTTATCAGTCGTGTATAGTTTCAGGTGACTGATCACTGTTACACTTTGATAGAGCCCTTAGGATTTTGCTTTACTACCAACAGTATGATGGCGATCGTATACGTGAGAGTTGGGTGGTTTATATGCATATCGTTAATTGTGGTCCCTAGTCGTGGGAGTTTCGAGACAGGGCATCGATACTCCGGAGTAGACTAGTGTATACAGTCGACACCCCGACGAGGGGCGATGGCCGGTCTTATAAGCCACTGGTGTCAGTTGGATCACCTAAGATGTATATAGGTGCTCATTGGGTTATGAGTACACCGGACAGGACTCGCAGGGAACCTGCTAGTTGGTATTATACATATTGTCAGATAGCAGTTCCCTGGTGACATGTGTACATGTTAGTTCATCGACCTGAGGTCGTCATTTGTCTCGTGTGAGTTTCCACTGTGCTTTGATTTCTACCCTACCACGGCTCAAAGGAGTCGTGCAAACAGGTAGCTTTTGGGTACAGTCCCGAGCCATATGGAGGCACGTGAGCGGATCGGCAGGGGATTCGTCTCTCCCGGTATTGGGGGCAAGATCGTGCTGTGTCTAGGAGAGCCATTACACAAAGCCCACGGCCGTGGCAGGAGATTTACTGGTAGGTACTCCAGTAGTATCTCAGGGTGTTATTGGGCTACACTCCGACACGACTTATACTACTATTGGGGGTCTGACGTTACTAGCCCCGTAGGCAGATATGCGATACTCATAGACGAACGGACCGGACTGTATATACATTGTCATTGATAGGCTCAGTAGGGTTTCCGGATGAGTTCGCTCATCGGCCTCCCTTGAGGTCAGTCCATGGGCAGCCGTTACGCATTGCTAGTACCGCTGACGGTTTGTGGTTAAACCCACCGCCAGGGTACTGACGAGTCATTAGAGTCCCCCACAGACAGTTTCCCAAGTTCGGGCGAAACGTTGTAGAGGCCGTATGGTTTTATGGCAGGGTTCGGAAAATGCACGTGCGTTTACGCACGTGTTATTTTTCGGGCAGATGATACTGGTCGGCTTTGGTTTAAGCCGGATCCGAGTATTTTATTGATTAGATATAATATCTTTGTCTCAGTTGCATTTGTATTCGGTCGTAATACAAATGCGGGATATTTATACAGTTACGGGGTTATCCTGAAATTCGTTTCGGGATCACTTTTGGAAGTTGCCAGTTTCCAGTTTTCTATCAGCCGTCTTTTCATTCGGTTAAAGACAGATTTATCTTTTCTTTGGAAGAGTGTGGATGCTTCTAGAAGGTTCTAGAAGCGGTGAGGTGTTATTGTTTCATTGGTTGCTTTCTTTGTGTTCACACTGTGTGTTCACACTAGATATTTATTTGTGTTCACACTAGATATTTATTTGTGTTCACACTCTTGTGGTCACTCTCCTCTCTCCTACACTCACCCCCCCCATCCCTATATATGGCCGGCCCCCTCCTCTCTCTCTCTCACTTGAGTTTTCATCTGGTAAAAAGATTATGATAGATTTTGGGGTGTATGGAATTTCACAGCTCATTTCATTCCATCACCCGATTCGAGTGGCAACTTCATTAACCGTTCGTCCATAGCTTTGGACGGAATGAGACAAAGTCTTCTACTCATTCTCTACATCAATCTTGGTCGTCTCTTTTAGCAAACTTGACGACCGAGTTGCCTCGAGTCAGAGGCGGGAGCCCGTTTAAAGAATCGTCGACGTGGTGCCACCTGGACGAGCAGATCGGAGATCGAAGAGATCGGAGCAGCCGCAACGGAGCGTGGGATGATGGTTAAAGAACGAAGGACTCGGATCGTTCGGTATAACCTTTCTACACTCTTTACAGTTTGTTAGTTTAGCAATAATGGCAGATCCGGGTTAAAATATACGATAGCGCCAGTTAAAAAGTTTTTGTTCCGCATTTGGCGTCTGTAGACGGCCGGGGCGCTACCGTAGACTTACAGTGGTATCAGAGCCTCACCATTTTGCTATACTAACTTGTGCTAACGCTTTTAAAATATCGATCGAACCGGATATCAAAAAACACAATTTTCAAGCTTCACAGTTTCTGTCGATTTTAAATGATGTCCTAAAATTATTCTACATATCACAGAAAGTTGTGCAGGGTTTTAGAAGCACACCGACCAAATTTGAGCACGTGATTCCACCAAACCGTCGCGGAATCGCGGCCAAACCCATGGTTTGGCCGCGCATCCGCGGCCGTTCTGTTGAATCAGTGCACCAAATTTGCACAGTGTCTTCTCTGTTGGAATTTGGGGTTTTTGGTATATATCTTTTGGGCCCAGATTTTGTTACTGTTCACCAGTTGTTCGTGGGGCCCACTTCGTGATATTTAGTCGATCGAAATTTAAACATGTTAGTTTACAGTGCTTACATTATATCTCCGACCGGGAATGTCATTTGATCGGTAAACCGCGTCTGATTGCTATAGTTCTTTTAGATGGGTTTGCGAACGTGACATTCGCGTTGATGTTCTGTGTTGTGCTGTGATATTGCGGATTTGTCGTGGTGGATAGCAGTGTACAATGATAGTGCAGTTTGGATTTATTTGTATATTTGATATTGCGGGGCGAGCGTCCAACATGTGGACTGCCGTCACTGCCTGTTGTATAATATTCTTTTGGGGCACGACCAGGTTGCGGTCGATATACCTGTTGTACTATTTTTCATTACTGTACTAGGTTTTGCCCCGCGACGGAGTGCACGGATAGCCGGGTTCTGAGGGGCAACGGGTCCGCATCTCATGGCTTTGAGAGGCAGAGGGGCCTCACTCTAGAATTGGCAGACTATTCGCCGCACTCGTAGGGGGTACAGGTTGACCCAAGGAGGGGTGCCCAAGATTACCGGATTCCGTGAAGTGCTGGGTTGTCCATTCATTTTGCTGTAGGGGGCTGCCTCGCTGCAGGTTTTGGCGGGTAACTTGCCGCACCCGTAGGGGTCTAGGTTTCATTGCACAGGCTATCCACACGACCCGGGGAACCTCGGGTTTCAGCAGCGGCTCTGTGAAATTCGGGGATCCCAGATTATCTGTATTGTTCTGTGATGCTTATTACTTTTCTGTAATGTTGCATATTATCACGCCTGGAGCGATTATTGTATATTGGTTTATATACTATTAGATGTTGTATATGTTTTACACCCGCGCTAGTCCAGTCCCCGCTCTGTCGTTAGTTAAGTAACCTAACGGGTGATGACGGGACCCAGTGACGAATGCGGATGGCATATACGTACATTTTATTTTTCGTTCTTTTCTGGTGTGATTTATTGATGGGACTGCGTTGATTCTGATCAATGCAAAGTAAAAAAAACCTGTTTACAGTTGTTGGAACAAATTTAAAAGGTGTTATTGCAAAGACGTTTCCTTTTGTTATGCATAGCGGTATTCAGTGGAATATCCTGCACCTTATTCGACGGAGCAAGGGCCGATATCCCTTCACCGGGACTGACCCCTTGGGCAGAAGTTTGCGTCAGGGTAATAACTTTACTATAGTCGATTACAAGTTGTTTTCATCGCGGTATTCAGTGGAATATCCTGCACCTCATTCCACGAGGAAAGAGCCGAGATCCCTTCATCGGGAATGACCTCTTTAGCAAAAGGTTTTCGCCACTATATTTTAAAAAGCTATCAAGTTCCTTCAGCGATATCAAGTTCACTACGTTAAAAGTTTTTCGCCAAAAACCAGCCGTAGCCCTCCGTCACTTCTTTTGGGTATTCAGTAGTATTCAAGCTATGTATTTTGACCTAACGCCAAGGCATAGTGTTTGGTAGCTGCTGGGTATTCAATTGTTGCATAGATAGATGAGTTGGTTTGGGACAGTCGTTCTGCCATTTTGACCTAACGCCAAGGGCATGTGCGGGTGGGTTCAAATTAACAAGATAGTGACGGGTAGAACTTGGCATGTGACTTATGACATTTTGACCTAACGCCAAGGTTATAAGAGCATGGGGCAAAAATCATATCGGGAGTTTCTAAAGAAACTGAAACTTGATAAGTATGCGCATACCTTCTGGAGTATGAGTAACGTGGATGTATTCCATCACGTTATCATGCGATGAGAGTTGGATCCCGATTCCCACTGATGAGTTGGTTTACTCTTCGGGTGATCCCGATTGATTCTTCTTTCAGGTTTGGAGGAGAATTTGACAGGACAGTGGAAGGTTTCCGGATTAGATAAAGTGATAACCATTCTGATCTAGGTTAGAGTGCACGCAGAGTGTTTCTTTTCTCTCTCTTTGGCAGCGACCTTTGACCGACCCTAGACTATGACACAGTGATCAAGTTGGCCGAACCTTCTTAAAATACTGGTTTTTGGATTGTCTGAGTTGCATAAGTCATTGCCACTCCTTCTTTTACCCTTTGCATTTCTCAGAACACCCCGTATTACTACGGACGTCCACTTCCATTGGATAGATCCATCGTATGGTTATATACGAACTCGAAGGGACTTCTTCGAGGATGGATCCAGGTTCAGGAGAAATAGAATTGGTTTATTCAGTTGTCTTTTATTATCACCTTCTCTCAGGTTGCGAGGGCTCCTTGGTTTAGGAAAGTACACCTATTACGCTTATTGGATAGTCTTATTCCAAACCATAGGCAGGTGCCGAAATGTAGGGAATGAAGAAAACCAATTAGCCTAAGTAGGGTGTGCAGAAGGTAATATGTAAAGACAAAATAAAGGGATTAGAAAGAGGGCAAAGTAAATTGCGACTGATATCATTCACGACCAAAACCGCGTACATCGTCGCCACTCCTATTTCACCTTTAAAAGAATAAGGTATTATTCAGATGTCTTTTATCATCACCTTCTCTCAAGTTGCGAGTACTCCTTGGTTTAGGAGGGTACACCTATTATGCTTACTGGATAGTCTTCTTCCAAACCATAGGCTGGTGCCGAACGGTAGGGAAGGAAGAAAACCATTTAGCCTAACAATGGTGTACAGAAGGTAATGACTAAAGACAAATAAAGGGACTTAGAGAGATGGCAGTGAAATATACGGTTATAGTCATGAATTGGATTATGGAAGAGGCATTACTATGAATACCAAGATACCCCTAGGAATCATTTTCATGTTTCAGTGCATTGTTAAAGGAAAACTGTTTTCCCGATTGGATACTTACTCCAGGGTATGTATTTACCAGGTTTCATTATCATATCTGTATGGTTTTTCAGATGATGAGTGGGAGTAAGTTATTGGGAATTAGGTGATTATCCTCATTATATCGGAATTCGTTGTAATTGGTGATATTTGAGGAAATCGCCAGGGTACAGTTTTCCACCTACGACGCACAGGTTTTGAGTTGTTTAACTCAGCGGACTTATACAGAGTATTGTATGTTGTCCAGTGTCCATCAGGACAAAGGGGTAGGTCCTCGTACTATGTTCTGTTTACTTATAACTTCTCTAGTTTTTAGACAAGTGTTTCGTAGAAATACATGGTCTAACTTTTGAGAAGTTGTGGGTATAAGAATAAAGTAGAGAACCAGGTGTCACAAGTATCGGGATTCTTCAAAGAGATCGAAGATGTAGATTCTTGTGATTGGTATTCAGATGATAGTAATGGTTTTGAGAAACTTGTTTCTCTTTCAGGTTACTCATAATTGGATGGATTCGTAAGTTGAGTAATGCTGATTAGCCTCTTTCCATTAAGTTGATATGCACTGGAGACAGTTGCATGATTTGACTATGGTTCCAATTAAATAAGTGCCAAAGTTTCTATATTGGATATAGAATAGTTCGTACCTTAAAAGATGTTAAGGTACGGGAAGTTGTCCAGCTTATGCTTAAAACCAGACTCTGGATAACTCAGGGCACGTTTCTGTAATGGCTGTTCGTGGATTGACCCTGGCTATGACGAGGGTTGATATTCTACCATTTGGAAGATCAATAGTGATATTGTTCTTGACTCGCCACAGTTTTAGTAAAATGGATTTTTTCAGAAAACAGTAGTGGGAGTATGGTAGAACTGGAAGTGATTCCAGAACCGCAAACGATTACGGAAAATTTAATAAGACCTATATATTCAATCAGGTTTGACATTCCATTAGCCACTCCGCAGATATGGTGGGTAACCTCAGACACCCGAGAGGTACTTCGGTAGCCTCAAGGACGGTGATAGGGAGGTTGTTATCTACCCAGACTTGACACTACTGTTATTCCAGGCTATGAGACCCGGTAGGAGGGTTGTCGTAGTCAGTGGGAGCAGCGGAAGCATAGTGGGCAAGATGCTTATATCTATTTATAGACTTGAGCAGTTATAGCGGAGATAGATCATCTAATTTTGATGTGACAGTCATGGGTTTGACTTCAATCAGAATAGGGGATGGATCTGTTAAGAAGGTAGTAGGGTGTGATGTCATGGTATCTGGATGACATACACAGAGTAGGAAGTAAAATTCCAATACTACGATCGGTTGTACTGTGGTCGTCACACAGTTGTTTCTCCAGATAGGATATGGATATAATATTTGACATTCTGGTTTCTGGATCTATGGTTTTAGATCTGGATTTGGGTAGTTTCCCAATGTGGGTACTTTGACAGTATTCTAATGGTTTTTAGAATAGAAGACTCCTAGCATGGTGGTGTACCTGCAGGTGATGGAGTCACCCTCTCTAAAGGTGTCTTACAGACTAAAGGGGAGAGGGATGGGCATGATTGACAGATCACTTGCTTAGGCAACTGAGTCAATCATGAGATGTCAAGTACCACACCAGATATTGTTTTTGCACTTGATGCGATAAGTTTGTATTAATCCAATCCTGGAGAAATATAAGGAAGCAGTTTTTGAACATAAGTACATGTTCTACGGATTTGATGACGGCAGCCTCCTTCGGGAGACGATTATCATTCCAGGCTTCAAAGGTGACGTGGATGACAGAGTGATTGTCAGAGTTATAGTTTTCCCTCTGATGAGGGACAGTATTGTGGACAGGTGGTCCAAGAGGATACTGTGGGAGGCTTGGTGCACGATACTAATTAGGTTCAGTGATCGATACAGTCTAAGAAGTTTGGATTTGGAGTTCATTTATGAACTAGGTCACATCAGATATCCAGACATATTCTAAGACAGGTATTACTCAATTCGGGAGATGGCTTTCTCCGTGAATTTGAGATTAAGAGAGATATAGAAAGAAACATCTAGGCGGATCCACTCACTGAGGCTATTTCTCGAACACAATAGTTTTACAAACGGGTTTTGTGAAACTAATTAGTAGAGGAGTTGGATGTTCGGTTTCATATGAGCTGTGAGTAGTCGACATCGCAATAATTAGCCTTGAGTGCAAGTGGGAGATTGTTGGAGATAGTGCCCTCAGAGTCAATTATTGGATCGCAGGTACGTGATTGCAATGATTGCGGAGGACCTATACCGGTAGGACAGTCTTACTCAAGATGATAGTATGCTATCTGGTTTGCCTTTATCAGTCGTGTACAGTTTCAGGTGACTGATCACTGTTACACTTTGATAGAGCCCTAAGGATTTTGCTTTACTACCAACAGTATGATGGCGATCATATACGTGAGAGTTGGGTGGTTTATATGCATATCCTTAATTGTGGTCCCTAGTCGTGGGAGTTTCGAGACAGGGCATCGATACTCCGGAGTAAACTAGTGTATACAGTCGAGACCCCGACGAGGGGCGGTGGCCGGTCTCACAAGCCACTGGTGTCAGTTGGATCACCTAAGATGTATACAGGTGCTCATTTGGTTATGAGTACACCGGACAGGACTCGCAGGGAACCTGCTAGTTGGTATTATACATATCGTCAGATAGCAGTTCCCTGGTGACATGTGTACAGGTTAGTTCATCGACCTGAGGTCGTCATTTGTCTCGTGTGAGTTCCCATTGTGCTTTGATTTCTACCCTACCACGGCTCAAAGGAGTCGTGCAAACAGGTAGCTTTTGGGTACAGTCCCGAGCCATATGGAGGCACGTGAGCGGATCGGCAGGGGATTCGTCTCTCCCGGTATTGGGGGCAAGATCGTGCTGTGTCTAGGAAAGCCATTACACAAAGCCCACGGCCGTGGCAGGAGATTTACTGGTAGGTACTCCAGTAGTATCTCAGGGTGTTATTGGGCTACACTCCGACACGACTTATACTGCTATTGAGGGTCTGACGTTACTAGCCCCGTAGGCAGATATGCGATACTCATAGACGAACGGACCGGACTGTATATACATTGTCACTGATAGGCTCAGTAGGGTTTCCGGATGAGTTCGCTCATCGGCCTCCCTTGAGGTCAGTCCATGGGCAGCCGTTACGCATTGCTAGTGCCGCTGACGGTTTGTGGTTAAACCCACTGCCAGGGTACTGACGAGTCATTAGAGTCCCACACAGACAGTTTCCCAAGTTCGGACGAAACGTTGTAGAGGCCGTATGGTTTTATGGCAGGGTTCGGAAAATGCACGTGCATTTACGCACGTGTTATTTTTCGGGCAGATGATACTGGTCGGCTTTGGTTTAAGCCGGATCCGAGTATTTTATTGAGTAGATATAATATCTTTGTCTCAGTTGCATTTGTATTCGGTCGTAATACAAATACGGGTATATTTATACAGTTACGGGGTTATCCTGAAATTCGTTTCGGTATCACTTTTGGAAGTTGCCAGTTTTCAGTTTTCTATCAGCCGTCTTTTAACATTCGGTTAAAGACGGATTTATCTTTTCTTTGGAAGAGTGTGGATGCTTCTAGAAGGTTCTAGAAGCGGTGAGGTGTTATTGTTTCATTGGTTGCTTTCTTTGTGTTCACACTGTGTGTTCACACTAGATATTTATTTGTGTTCACACTAGATATTTATTTGTGTTCACACTCTTGTGGTCACTCTCCTCTCTCCTGCACTCACCCCCCATCCCTATATATGGCCGGCCCCCTCCTCTCTCTCTCTCACTTGAGTTTTCATCTGGTAAAAAGATTATGATAGATTTTGGGGTGTATGGAATTTCACAGCTCATTTCATTCCATCACCCGATTCGAGTGGCAACTTCATTAACTGTTCGTCCATTGCTTTGGACGGAACGAGACAAAGTCTTCTACTCATTCTCTACATCAATCTTGGTCGTCTCTTTTAGCAAACTTGACGACCGAGTTGCCTCGAGTCAGAGGCGGGAGCCAGTTTAAAGAATCGTCGACGTGGTGCCACCTGGACGAGCAGATCGGAGATCGAAGAGATCGGAGCAGCCGCAACGGAGCGTGGGATGATGGTTAAAGAACGAAGGACTCGGATCGTTCGGTATAACCTTTCTACACTCTTTACAGTTTGTTAGTTTAGCAATAATGGCAGATCCGGGTTAAAGTATACGATAGCGCCAGTTAAAAAGTTTTTGTTCCGCATTTGGCGTCTGTAGACGGCCGGGCCGCTACCGTAGACTTACAGTAACAAATACCCAAAATCGCGCCACAGTATCTACGGTCCAGCCGTAGAAGGGGTTAACCAACGCCTCACCTATGACACCACGGAACTACGGCAAACCCGAAGGTTCGATCGCGGTTCCGTGGGCATAGAATCGAGTTAAGGTTATTATGTTCTTCTAGAGGGCCCATAGGAACACTTGCGCGACTGTTGAATACAAAAGTAACTTAGGAAAAACACAACACATGGAAATTTCAGCGGAGTCAAGATGTGGGGTTTTGAAGTTCGTTCGAACGGCTAAACATTGTCAAGATTACCAACACAGTGCTATAATTTACGACTACGAAGCACTACGAATTAGCCCTAAGTCAAAATAATCATCACATGAAAATTGGGCTAAGCAAACAATACTAGAAACCCCATAATGAAGACAACAGAGCACTGGAGTAATACGCGGGGGGGGGGATGGAGCCTAGGGGGCCGGCCTGCTCGGTTTTAGGGGCCTAGGCCTCGGCCAAATTCCGAGCACTCCCCTCCGTATTTCCCCAGTGTTCTTATATTGTCCCAAATATGACTCTGTAGTTGTTTAAAAAAATTTTAGATGACTTTTTAAAAAATTTACAAAGAGCAAGTTTAGGGTTTTGTAATATCGTATTTTCGGAGTCGATTTCATTTTCGTAATAGTTCTAATACCGTGTCCAGAATTCTAGCTTGTCTCTGATACCATTGTTAGGGTTACCTAGCACCTACTGTAGTTATGGAAACATTACACATGCCACTTTAAAAAATATAGAGGTGCTAAGCAAACAAAGTAAGGATCTTTAACTAGAATACTAGGGTAACAACACTTGTATCTCATACAAATAACAAATAAACACTAAGTGAAATGAATATAACCTTTGCAGTCCTCTTGTTATGACTCCTAGGATCCTTGAGAGGTTGGAAAGGCTTGATAGTAAGCTCGTACGTCAACGATGATCCACCCGAAGTTCACTAGGTCCAAGCTTCTAGCTCCACTTGATGCAAGAAGAAGATGAAGCTAAACACTTTAAACTAATTGGCTAGATTAGAGTAGAATGATGAAGTGGTGTATTTTCTTTTGTCAAAACCCTTTCTTTTTAACTCTCTCTCACTTTGGAAAAATCAAGAGAGCTTGGAGCAAGAAGAAGATGAAGGCAAAAGCTTTTGTCTAAAATGAAATGATAAAGCTTGAAAAGAAAAATAGAAAAGATAGTATATATATTTTCTATCTCCATTCAAACCATGGTTCTAATAATATCTAGATATTTAGTAAGTGAGTTAAAACCCAAAAGAAAAGATTAATCCAAGGTTAAAAGGTAGGTGAAGTATGGTTTACTTTTGGAAGAGTGTAGAAAGATAACCATGGATTAATCTTTTTCTTTTCCTTTTGTTTTAAAACAAATACATATATATATATATATCCATATATTATAGTTCCATGTGGGTCTTATATTGCCTTCAAAGATGTATCATCAACCATGATACTTTTGCATGTATGTATCCATGCATATCAACATGTGCATACATGCACATCAACATGTGCATACATGCATGCATTCTTCCTCTTTAATAAAAAGGGTTTGAATAAAGAATAACACTAAAAGTCATAATGTTAAATCAACAATTGATTTAACAATTCGGTCATATCATATATGACCCAACCAAAAGAAAATCTCCCGATTAACAAACGGTATCACATAGTCGTATTCAATCAGGTTCTCGCGCATATCTCATATGCACACCACATCTTTTCGCCTGGGCTAGGAAACTTCTGTGTGGGACTCTAAGACTAGTCAATACGCCGGCAGTGGGTGATGATCATATCAAGCATCCACAAGCCGCAAGCGGTCAGCTAAATATAACGGCCACCCGGGTATTGAGCGATCAGAAGAAAACCAGCAAAGCTGTCAAAACTCCCGTTGAGCCATCTAGCAACACTTACCGTACAGTCCGGTCTCCTCGTCAGATATGTTGCATATCGAGTCTAGGGATGGTATCGTCGACCCCAATAACTCAATAAGTCATGTCGGTGTATAGCTCATAATAGATCGAGAAACTACTGATAACGCATATCAGTAAATCTCAGTAGCCCTAACCAGGGACTTTCTGTTATAGCCAATCAAGCATAGCACAACATCAACCCCCTATACCGGGAGAGACGAAACCACTCCTATCGCTCATTGCCTCCATGTGCCTCGGGACTGTACCTAAAGTCCACCTGTTTGCACGACTCAGTAGAGCCGTGGTATGTTGGAGATCAAAGTACAGTGGGAGGACACACAAGACTCTATGACGATCTTGGGTCTACAGACTAACATGTACCAGTTTCATCTGAGAAATGCTATCCGACGATAGATATAATACCACATAGGAGTTCTCGGCGAGTCCGTTCAGTGTACCCAGTCTCCACTGAGCACCCGCATACAATCTTTGGTGTCAGCACACAAGATGGATATGGGATCATCCATCGCCCATCACATGGGACAAGAATGGTATACGCTAGTCTAGTCTGGAATATCGATGCCCCGTCTCAATACACCCATGACTAGAAACAGTTCAAGGATATTCTTATAAACTACACGTACCCCACTAGTATGATCCGCATCATAGTCACAGTAGTCAAGCAAATATCCTCAGGGTTTTATCAACATGTGCAAATGAATAAAATTATGATCAAGTCAATATGTCAGATAAAGTAAACCAGAAAGCATACCATCTGTAACATTTTGAAAATCGTTTCGGTGAAATTTCGGAAAAATCGGTAAAGTAAGGGGGTTTTCCGTAAAAAGTCAAAATATAAATATCTTTTAATATAAAATTAAATATACATATTCTAGCTATGAAATTGCTAGTATTTGGTGTTTATTGAGCCACTGGTAAAATTTCTAAATTTCTGAAATTTTTTCCGAAATTAATTATTTTAATATTATTTTAAGCCGTCACTAATACATTTAATTAGGGAAAATTACAAATTGGAATGAGTTGAAACAAATTTTGTGCATCATAACACATTAAACTAGAATGTAACATGTGGTTTTTAAAAAAAATAATAATTTGTCAAACGGTTTTAGAAAATATGATAGAAAAAGGCTTATTTTGCGAAAATTAAGTTAAGTAGATGTGAGATGGGCTTGTGACTTGAATTGGGCTTTCATTATTTGGAAAATTTTCCCCAAACACACACACACCCATCCCTAACTCAGCTGGGCCGAGCCTATGCTGCCCTCCCCCCCCCCACTTCACACTCCAATTTGAGAATAAAATGAAAACTTAAAAGAAAAACAATAAAGAATTAATGTATGGAATTAGATAATTATGGTATGGAATTGTGTTGACTTTGAAACCTACATCTCTCTCTCTCCCCCTTCCCTCTCTTGGCCCCCCCCCCTTCCAACAACAGCCCCCAAAATTCTCAACTCATTTCCCCTCCAAAATCCATCATATTTGCATCAAAAATACTTCAAAAATAACCGATTTTTACAATTTTATAGCAAAAATATACAAACAACAATTTAGCTCGGATTTACATGATCTAAGTTGCTAAACAACACATTAAAATGTTAATAACGCCATGAAAAACTTAATTAGATTTTAATCTCAATATATATATGTATTTCATAAAAACCTAGTTTGCAAAAAAAAAAAGAAGCTAAATTTGGACATTTTACATCTAATAATTTACATATTAGCAACAAGGTTAGGTTTTTATTTTCTTAAGATGATAATATACACATTGCAACCATAATTACACAACAAAAACCCTAATTTAATTCACAATCCCCCCTTGAAAATTAGATCTTGAACTAAAACCCTAATTGAACATCTATTTAAGTTTGATTTAAACATATAACATCAAATTAAGAGAAAGGGTTAGAGTTATACCTCCAAACCATGAGATCAAACATGGAACTTGACCTCCAAATTGCTTCCTTGCTCCATGATTCAAGTTAGCTAGGGCAAAGAAATAATGGGTAGGGCTTGAATTTGGAGTTTGTGGGTTTTTTTGAAGTATTTTTGATGCAAATATGATGGATTTTGGAGGGGAAATGAGTTGAGAATTTTGGGGGCTGTTGTTGGAAGGGGGAGCCAGCCAAGAGAGGGAAAAGGAAAAGAGAGAGAGATGTGGGTTTCAAAGTCAACACAATTCCATACCATATTATCTAATTCCATACATTAATTCTTTATTGTTTTTCTTTTAAGTTTTCATTTTATTCTCAAATTGGAGTGTGAAGGGGGGGGGCAGCATAGGCTCGGCCCAGCTGAGTTAGGGATGGGTGTGTGTGTGTTTGGGGAAAATTTTCCAAATAATGAAAGCCCAATTCAAGTCACAAGCCCATCTCACATCTACTTAACTTAATTTTCGCAAAATAAGCTTTTTTCTATCATATTTTCTAAAACCGTTTGACAAATTATTATTTTTTTAAAAAACCACATGTTACATTCTAGTTTAATATGTTATGATGCACAAAATTTGTTTCAACTCATTCCAATTTGTAATTTTCCCTAATTAAATGTATTAGTGACGGCTTAAAATAATATTAAAATAATTAATTTCGGAAAAATTTTCAGAAATTTAGAAATTTTACCAGTGGCTCAATAAACACCAAATACTAGCAATTTCATAGCTAGAATATGTATATTTAATTTTATATTAAAAGATATTTATATTTTGACTTTTTACGGAAACCCCCCTTATTTTACCGATTTTTCCGAAATTTCACCGAAACGATTTTCAAAACGTTACAAACTTCCCCCTTAAAGAAATTCGGTCCCCGAATTTAAATTAAAACTCCCCCCAAATACTAAAACATTTCAGCAAAACCATCAAATCGTCGAGGCGCCGAAATCATAAATATAGAAAACGCATCGTAGCGCAATGCATGCGTATGAAAAACAGATATATAAACCAAAATCAAAACTCCGTCAAGCATCCCACAATCATCGGAGTTATGGCGAAGACACCAATGTCAAGATCCAAACGAAAATCAATATGATATACATCATTACAACATCTGGAAGCAATGCATGCCAAATCTTTTCAAATCGCTGTGCGATGTTCGCAACACTGCGCAGTGGCGGACGTCCATTGTAAGAAAATAACTACATATATATATCCTTTGTTTAATATGCACGTCCCGCCCTTTGGGAAACAATTTAGAAGGGTTTCCTTGTTTTAAACGTTTCGTGTCATATCAGACACGTAGATAAATACTGAGACTATAGCTCGCTTTTTGGAATTCCCTTCGATAGCTATCAATGCATGCAAAATACATTCAGGTACTGTCCTCTGACTAGTCCTGCTCAGTACGAAAACACATAGCAAATATCATAAAAACGTACTGCTCTATAAGAAATCAATCCCCAAAATACGCATATGAATACTACGTGCGTCTGGTGTGCACGGAAATCAAAATCCATATACGTGCCATACAAGTGCACAGAAACAAGATTTAAGTGCATCGAGTGTGCACGAAGCATCTGTCATAGGCAACATGTGTGCCTGACAGCAAAATCAGGTGCATCTGACATGCACGAAAAATCTCGATTTAGTGCATCTGGTGTGCACCAAAATCGCATCTCAAAACATGCGCTCAACATGCGCGAAAATCCAAGGCAGGTGCATCTATCATGCACGAAATCATGAAATCCAATATCAAGCATAACAATCGAAATCGAAGTCCAGTGCATCTAAGTGCACAAAATGCGTATCACTGCACTGCAAGCATATGTGAACTATACCGAGTGCAAAAACCAAATCGTATGCATATATACGCACAAATCAACTCAACTGTATGAAATCCATATAATCACAAGCATGAAAAACCAAGGCACGAAAACTATTCCAAGTGCAACAACTGTGCAAAAATCGTAAATACTCAGTAAGTGCAACCATGGTGCATGAAAACGATATCATGAAACTCAATCATCAAAACCAAATCATGCGAATATATCGCACAAAATACCAAAATCAAGTATGGCGAAATAGTCCCGCTCAAGCATATCCTCCAAGAATCTTTGGCCAACTGTCAGGGTCACTCATAGCATGTCTCGTCGACGATCCTGAAATCTTGCCTGCTGGTGTGCGTATCATGACCACTCCTGGGTCCAAGTCTTCTCGTAATTCATTCCAGAAAGGTCCTGTCGAGGTCTCTCCCAAATCTCGTCTCTGCCGAACTGTCCGGAAGTCATCGTCCTTTACTATATCTGTTTCTCATTCCGGAACGGCTGCATATGCATCGCGACTGCTTCTGGAAGGTATATCCAAGTACGATGCCTCGGCATGCGTATCGCATCTCTGATGTCGGCGGAGTGGAACGTTATCTTATCCAGATCTTGTACGAACCTCTTACTCCACCATTCCCTAATGTCGACTTCTTCGGACTCGTCTCGTCGTGGCCGCATGGTCTGAGCTCCAACGGCTATCCTCGTATCTGGAGTCTCCCAAGAAGTGCATCTCACCACCTAGCATCCGAATGAAGTCGAACCATCCGATCGATTTGTCAAAACCTCATAATCCCCCAAGACCTCAACCTCTTGGGTACAGTTTAATACTATCGAGTACGTACTACAGTATCGATGGTCCAGCCATAGAAGGGCAAACCCAAGCCTCACTAATGGCGCCGCGGAACTGCCGCAAACCCTAAGGTTCAAAGGCTTTCACACGGTCATTAAGTCGAGTTAGGGTTTCATTCTTCTAGAGGGTCCATAGAATTGCATGCATGTCTTTCCGAATACTTTAAACTTGGAATAATAGGTTTCTGACATTCGATCGTCTCTGTCGACTCTCTACGTCTCCGCGTGAAGTCGTCTCTAGCTGGAATCAATCTATCTGATGACCTCGCATCGGGGTAGTGAACGAACCACATGTCCTAGTCATTCATCCTTGGTGACTAGAGACCTTCTATCATCTCTTAGTACAACTCGTACTGCAATAGCTCCAACATCTGGGGCGATATCTCGTCGTTCGCAGCAATGACCGGCTCACTCGTCTGCACGCTGAACAGTGCCTCAATCATCAGGAGTAAGCAATACGCCAACGGTCATCAAAATCTGGCTGGCCTCTATCATTGGCTCAATCCTCTGGTACTGATCGGCACGTCCGAGAAATCTCGTAAAGGCGATCCGCCAAATGCTCGTGGCGTGAAAACACAGTAAAAAGAAACATCGCCGCAATCGTGTGTCGCTGGAATTACGCCCTGGTCAGTCCTCGTTCGTGACGAGCTCATGCTGACCGCAACTCTAGCCGTAGCTCTCCCTGCCCGTAATCGTGGCAGCAAAATCATAACTGGTACCGATGAGGCTAGATCAGGAATGAATATAATACTGAACAAAGAAATGTACATCCTAAGGCTTCTTAAGTGGAGTAGCGTATCGTAAGTATGCCGCGGAACATACCCACGATACGTCACTCTACTTTAGTCACCTATTCCATCAACCAAGGGTCATCCTACGCTCCGAAGGTAAAACCTAACGCTCTGATACCAACTTTGTCACGACCCGAAAAGTACGGAACATGACCGGCACTTAAATTACGAAACGTCTCGAGGCGTACGTAATCTAAGTAAGCCAAAACCCAGAAATCAAAACCAAAGAAGCAGTAGAGTGAAGGAAAAACCAATAAAAGCAAGTAGTTTTAATCAACATAGGCCAAAGTATGTATTTTTAAAATCTCAAGTATTTTCTGAAAATTTCGGCAGAGTCTCCTTTGTAAATACTGGCTCCCAAACAGGATACAACATGAATAGTATACGAAATGAATAAAAAGGCATCCCTAAGCGGGAGCTAGCTCTTCGTCAATCGACAGTCACAACCACACAAGCAATATAATATACAAAGCCAAAGGGCGAGGATCAAAACTCAAAAGGAAACTCAAAACAGCAAGAAAACCATAGAAGTACAACGCGCGACTCTAAGGTCGAAAGAATAAACATCACTGGTCTCTATCTCTGAAATAAATACATATTTGGTTTATGGAATTTACTAGATACAACTGAAATAATATTATACAAAGTATAATGATGGGTACGATACCAATAAACCCACCTACTAGTAAGTCACCCGAAAAGAAGCAGTGCCAGCAAAGCCGTAATGAAACCTGTATGGCAAAACCTGCAAGAACTGTGGCACAACGGGGGTGAGTTGCCAACTCGTGAATAGAATACATTTACGAACAGAAATCGCATGTATGACGCAATCCTAGGTCATACGATCATAATATATCCTCAAATAAAATAACCAGCAGCCTATAACAATGGCTAGGGTAAATATCTAACCCGAGCGTAATCCCATGTGCCCATGTCAGTATCTCAGGTAGCAATGTATCATATGGATGATGTATGAATGCATGAAACAGAATGCATGTACTGAAGAAACTGCTTCTTTGGTTTTGATTTCTGGGTTTTGGCTTACTTAGATTACGTACGCCTCGAGACGTTTCGTAATTTAAGTGCCGGTCATGTTCCGTACTTTTCGGGTCGTGACACTATCATGTCGAGCAAAAAAGTAACCTATATATATACATGTCCAAGCATCCACTATACATATAATGTCCTTTAGGGCATACATATATCCAACAATTAAAATGCAGTTTTTTTGAGATGAATACTCATTTAATACAAACTAGCTCTTCACTAATCTCCTATTAGTGAAGCAAACACCCTAGTTTAAAGTGCTAATCTAAATTAGGATGATGAAGTAGGGTTTCTAATCTCACTAAGGTTTCTACAAAACCCTATGACTCACATGACATGTGAGGGTTAGGGTTTTGTGGAGGAGGAAGATGAAGATGAAAAAGAAGAGAGCAAATGAGCTAAGGCATGAACAAAACAATGAGCAATCATAGAATGGCAACCCTATCTTTTTCTCACTTATTGAAGCATGGAATATAATGTAATACCCCAGGTGGAGTTGGGGCTGAATACCACCTACCCCGAGAGAAGTGAGATGTTATCCGGTATCGAGGTGGGGATGTAACCGATACGGATGCACACGGGGACCTACTAGAACAATGGGGAGTATTGAATTCCATTCCGAAAGAGGGCACGCTCTGAACTATAAATGGAATGATACTACTCTTATAACACAGATGCGCCTTTTGGATGAATCGAAACTCCGGAGTTTGAGAAACTCTGTAGTTAAGCGTGCTTGAGCCAGAGAAATTTTGGGATGGGTGACCTACTGGGAAGTAGCCCCGGGTTCATTCAAAGGGACAAAACCGTGCGGTTTCAGCCAGAGCGGACAATACCATCTGTGTTTGTGGGTGGGTCATGTCAAATATGGTATCAGAGCCGGTCCCTCAAAAGTAGGTCTGTGGTTTGAGGACGAACCATTGTTCTAAGTGGGGGGAATGTAATACCCCTAGTGGAGTTGGGGCTAAATACCACCTACCCCGTGAGAAGTGAGATATTATCCGGCATCGAGGTGGAGATGTAACCGATACGGATGCACTGGAAAGTAGCCCCGGGCTCATTCAAAGGGACAAAACTGTGCGGTTTCAGCCAGAGCGGACAATACCATCTGTGTTTGGGGGTGGGTCATGTCAAATATGGTATCAGAGCCGGTCCCTCAAAAGTAGGTCTGTGGTTTGAGGACGAACCATTGTTCTAAGTGGGGGGAATGTAATACCCCTGGTGGAGTTGGGGCTGAATACCACCTACCCCTGGTGAAGTAGCCCCGGGTTCATTCAAAGGGACAAAACCGTGCAGTTTCAGCCAGAGCGGACAATACCATCTGTGTTTGGGGGTGGGTCATGTCAAATATAGTATCAGAGCCGGTCCCTCAAAAGTAGGTCTGTGGTTTGAGGACGAACCATTGTTCTAAGTGGGGGGAATGTAATACCCCTGGTGGAGTTGGGGCTGAATACCACCTACCCCGTGAGAAGTGAGATATTATCGAGGTGGAGATGTAACCGATACGGATGCACTGAAAAGTAGCCCCGGGTTCATTCAAAGGGACAAAACCGTGCGGTTTCAGCCAGAGCGGACAATACCATCTGTGTTTGGGGGTGGGTCATGTCAAATATGGTATCAGAGCCAGTCCCTCAAAAGTAGGTCTGTGGTTTGAGGACGAACCATTGTTCTAAGTGGGGGGAATGTAATACCCCTAGTGGAGTTGGGGCTGAATACCACCTACCCCGTAAGAAGTGAGATGTTATCCGGCATCGAGGTGGAGATGTAACCGATACGGATGCACATGAGGACCCACCAGAACAATGGAGAGTATTGAATTCCATTCCGAAAGAGGGCACGATCTGAACTATAAATAGAATGATATCACTCTTATAACATATAGGCGCCTTTTGGATGAATCGGAACTCCGGAGTTTGAAGAACTCCAGAGTTAAGCGTGCATGAGCGAGAGAAATTCTGGGATGGGTGACCTACTAGGAAGTAGCCTCGGGTTCATTCAAAGGGACAAAACCGTGCGGTTTTGGCCAGAGCGAACAATACCATCTGTGTTTGGGGGTGGGTCATGAATTAATATATATATATATATAATAATTAGTGAGCTATAATATTAGTTAATAAATAATTATATCTAATATTAATATATATCATATTATTAAATCAACACTTGATTTAATAATCCGGTTATATCACATATAACCGACTAATATAATTTATCTGTATATCATATTATCAAATCAACACTTGATTCAATAATCCGGTTATATCTCATATAACCTAACTGATATCAAATAACTGCCAGATTAGAATACGGTATCACATACTCGTATTTAATCAGGCCACAACACATATCAATATATGTGCCCTACTTCGTTTCGCTTGAACTAGGAAACTTCTGTGTGGGACTCTAAAAACTCGTCAATACGCCAGCAGTAGGTAATGATCATATCAGTTACCCACAAGCTGTCAGCGGTACTAGCTGAACGTAACGGCTACCCAGGTATTGAGCGAATAGAAGATCAACAAGCAAGCTTGTCCAAACTCCCATGAAGCCTATAAGTAACACTTACCATACAATCCGGTCTCTTCGTCTGATATGTCGCATATCAAGTCTAGGGGTAGAATCGTCAGACCCCAGTAACTTGATAAGTCATGCCGATGTATGGCTCATAACAGTTCGAGAAATTACTGATAATACTTACCGGTAAATCTCATCAGCCCTGACCAGAGACTTACTGTTATAGACAATCGAGCATAGCGCAACATCAACTCCCTATACTGGGAGAGACGAAACCCCTCATATCGCTTATTGCCTCCGTGTGACTCGGGACTGTACCCAAAATCCACCTGTTTGTATGACTCCTTTGAGCATTGGTAGGGAAGAAATCAAAGCTCCGCGATGCTTACTTTAATCTGTAGATTGATTTAAGCAGCTTGTACACGCTTCCGCTGCTCCCACTGTCTACGAAGCCCTCTGGCTATGTCATGTACATGCTCTCTTCTAAATCATCATTTAGAAAAGCGGTCTTGACGTCCATCTGCCAGATTTTGTTGTCATGGTATTCAGCGATGGCAAGTAGGATCCTGATGGATTTAAGCATAGCGATAGGAGAAAAGGTTTCATCATAGTCGACACCTGGTCGTTGACGAAAACCTTTTGCTACAAGTATAGCTTTGAAAGTCTCAACTTTTCCATCTACACCAATTTTCTTCTTAAAGATCCACTTGCTCCCGATGGGTTTTACCCCTTCAGGAGCAACTTCCAAAGTCCATACTTTGTTGGTGTACATGGATTCCATCTAAGATCACATAGCATCAAGCCATTTCACAGAGTCTCCACTTGTGATGGCCTGCTCGAAACTAGTTGGGTCATCATCTTCCATGATGCAATCCTCGCTCCCACTGTCTATGAGAAAACTGTAGTATCTCTCAGGTGGATGAGGAACCCTACTAGATCTACGGAGTGGCTGAGCTTCGTCGGAGACTATTGGATCCTCTGGTTCCACCAAATTATCAGTTGTAGTTTGTGTAGCTGGAACTTCTTCCATCTCTACCTCATTATCACTAATTTCTTTTACAAGAAATTCCTTTTCTAAAACGGTGGCATGTGAAGCAACAAATACTTTTTGTTCCTCACTATGGTAGAACATGTATCCATGTGAATTGTTTGGATATCCCACAAACTTGCAAAGAACTGATCATGCCTCGAGTTTTTCCGGATTTTGTTTCTCAACATAGGTCGGACAACACCATAACTTAACTCTTTTAAGATATGGTCTCTTTCCACTCCATATCTCATATGGTGTTTTAGCCACAGATTTTGATGGAACTTGATTCAATAGGTATGCAGCTGTCTCAAGTGTATAACCCCAAAAGAAAATAGATAACTCAGTAGTACTCATCATAGAACGCACCATATCTAATAGGGTTCGATTCCTCCGCTCCAATACTCCGTTATGCTATGGTGTATACGGATGAGTAAGCTGAGAGATAAGCCCATTCTCTTTTAAATAGTCTCGGAACTCCGTGCTTAAGTATTCTCCTCCCCGAACAGATCGAAGGATTTTAATACTTTTACCCATTTGGTTTTCTACTTCGTACTTATATTCCTTGAATTTCTTAAAAGCTTCAGACTTGTGTCTTAATAAGAACACATGTCCAAATCTTAAAAGATCATTGGTGAATGTAAAGAATTACGAGGAACCTTTTCTGGCATGTGTAGACATAGGACCACATACATCACTATGTATCGGTTCCTAAGAGTTCAGTGGCTCTTTTTCCGTGTCCAGTAAACGGAGTTTTGGTCATCTTGCCTTTGAGACGTGACTCGTAAGTTTCATAAGATATAAATTTGAACGGATTCAAATATCCATCTTTATGCAACTTAGCTAGTCTTATCGTATTGATATGACCTAGTCTATAATGCCACAAGTAGGCTTTGTTCATTTCTGAACTTTTCCTCTTGTGTGTATTCTGTATGCTTAGAATTGTCGTTTGATTTAGAATGTATATACCATTATTTAACATACCAAACCCAATCAACACTTGATTTGAGAAAATGTTCATAACATTATCCTATAATACAAAGTTATACCCTTCTTTATGCAACAAAGAAACTGATATAATATTGCACATCATATTTGGTACGTAATAACAGTCATTCAGAATCATTGTATTACCATTTGGTAATGCTAGGTGATATTCGCCAACTGCTTTGGCTTCAACAATTGCTCCATTCTCTACTTTTAGAGACATATCATCCTTTCCCAGTTCTCTACCTTTCTTTAGCCTATGTAACAAATTACATACGTGGGATCCTGATCCGGTATCCAATACCCAGGACGTAGAGCAAACTGAGAAACAGTTTTCGGTTACGAACACACCGAAGAAGATGCATCAGCATGCTCTTTCTTCGTTCGGGTTGCGTGGGAATCCTGATATTCCCCTATTCTTTGCTCAGACTTATGACAATCATAAGAAAAAGTGGAACCAACGTTCCCCAGCTCAATATAATAAACGGGTTTGGTCAATACATCCATATTATTATCTTGATTAAGGTGTGTCATTGGTCGCTACCTGGAGAGAGAGAGAAGGAAACGCATTAGCATGCATTCTTTGCAAGATTAGATTGGTTATTATCTTATCTAATCAGGATGGCTCTCACTGTTTTTATCAAATCTTCCTTCAAACTATGAAAGGTAAGATTAGCCAGGATTAATTACACCTTACAAATTCACCAATCGGTTAGCCAGGCAGGTATTGGTACTCCTAGGGAGTCTCCCCATGCTTTCGCATGGAACTAATTATATAACCTCGTTTCCACAAGGGCATAACCCCGTTAACACCTTTCTGAGATATCTACTAGATCAGCTAATTGTAAAGTGGAAAACTCTCCCAGGAATAATTCTTACTCGCAGTGGGTATTGGGATCCAACTATCTTATAGAAGGTATGCAATCTCATTGCAAATTTCAACACTTGAAATTCCCAATATCTGTTTTTACCCCATGCAGTTTATGACTTTGACAAGGTCAACAAACCATAAATTGCAAGTCAAATTCAACCCGTTCATTTCATGATTGAATTAAACCCACCCGCACGACCATTGACAAGGTCAACAAGGCCATACGTCTACCCTAATCCAATCGCATCGTATGCGGCAGATAAGCACTAATCAGTTACCGCCCACTACGCCTTGACAAGGTCAACAAACGCAGCACGAATACTAAATAGCACTTATTTGAAATGACGGAGGGCTACGACTGGTTTTTGAGAAAACCTTTAACGTAATGAACTTGATATCGTTGTAGAATCTAGTATTTTGAAAAAGAGTGGTTTTTATAGCGTTTGCTAGTTTTGCTGAAGAGGTCACTCCCGGTGAAGGGATCTCGGCTCTTTCCTCATCGAATGAGGTGCTGGATATTCATCAAGGAATACCACTATGCAAAACAAGAACTAGAGAAGCTATCAAAAACAAAACCGAGTAGGTTATAGCATTTGCTAGTTTCGCTAAAGAGGTCACTCCCAGTGAAGGGATCTCGACTCTTTCCTCATCGAATAAAGTGTTGGATATTCATCAAGGAATACCACTATGCAAAGCAAGAACTAGAGCTACCTTTTTAAGAATTTTGATTCTACAATATCTTAGGTTTCTTTTCTTTCCATTAATCTTATTAATGAAGTCGCGTCATTTATGTTTCCCTAAACATCATAGAAAAGAAACGAAAATGGAACGTACGCTTATGCAATCTGCATTTTCCACGATTCCCGTCATGTACCGTTAGGTTACTTAACTAACGGCAAAGCAGGGGCTAGACCAGCGCGGGTGCAAAACATAAGTAATGTTTATTATATATATCATATATATAGCATTCGTCTCACGCAGTTATGTGATCACATCACAGAACCAAGCAGCAGAAGTCAACATATGAAATATTGGATATAATAGGAGGTCCGTATTTTAAATTCAGCCGGTAATGAAAAACACGGATTCCACGGTCATGATGAATATCCAAACCCACATTCCTAGACCCCTACGAGAGCGGCAAGCATCCCTGCCAATTCTAGAGTTAGGAGACCCAGTCTCGACTCCTCGAGATGGTCACCTACTGGACTCTAGAACTCGGTTACTTGTGCTCCCCGCCTTGGGTCTATCCTAATGCGGAAAAGTAAATAATATACATCAATGGTGACATCATACTCAACCTGGAAGTGTCCCAATAAAAGAATATTACATACATTTTTTTACATGAATGAAAATTGAAAAACTCTTATCTCACGCAAAAACCCCGGCTATTCAATCACGATGATCCAATATAACATATCACAGCAACACATAACATCGCATGTCATCAACGTAAGTAAATATGCGTATCCTGAATGTCGTTGACATATAGAAACAAGATCGGCGATACACCACATATTATACTTATGGTCGCAGAAAAGAAATGAAAAACTATAAGATTTAGAATTCGCGTATCACTTAGACAACATAAACCCGAAATATCTCATATTTCGAATTTTATGCCTGACTTATAAATCTTGCATTTTACTCTCAAATTGAAAACTCTTTTCAATAAGCAGTCGGATAATTCAGCAAGATTCCCGACTAAGTGATCGCGTACTATACACGATTATGACAGAGTTTTGATCCGAATCGAAACTCCGTGGCAATCGATCAAACGAGACTAAACGGCTAGATTTACAAAACACTAACCAGTTTTCAAAAAACTAATTATTTTGGATTCTAAAAATTGTATCACATATCAAACTTAACCCAAAACGATGTTAAAATTGCGACTACGAAACACTCCGAATTGCCCCAATAGAAAAGTTAACATCACATGCAAACTGGGCAAAATCAAAAAGTAACATGAAACCTTAAACCCAACACTACAAAAAACCAAGCAAAAAGGAGCCCAATACATCATCCTAGAACCGGCGACGCCGGCCATTTTGGCATTCTCGCCGGCCAAACATCCAAGTTTTGTGCTCGTTTTTCTCTGGTGTTCTAGTTACATCACATGCAACATTCTACAGTTGTTTAAAAAAATTTCAGATTCCATTTGAAAATCAACACAGAACAGGGTTTCGAGTTAACAGTTTCGGAGTCGTTTCAATTTCGCAATTCTACTAATATCGTCTAATCCTCTATCCTGGCTCTGATACCATGAAAGGTTACCCTAGCACCATTACTGGGTTTTCATAAGTATCTAGCATGGTATATTTTTAAAAACTTGG
This sequence comes from Agapanthus africanus, assembly GCA_030015575.1. Lineage (NCBI taxonomy): Eukaryota > Viridiplantae > Streptophyta > Magnoliopsida > Asparagales > Amaryllidaceae > Agapanthus > Agapanthus africanus. Next base: position 816,183,833 of record JASDDO010000024.1, read on the forward strand.
TGCTAAGCTACACTTATCTAGAATCTTAACTAGAAGATTAGGGTTTAAAGCATGATATAAAGATAGCTACACTAAGTGATGGAAACAACAACCTTTGAAGACCGAGTCCTTCACTTCAATAGCTCTGGGTAGTAGTCCCTACGACTCCACTAGACTCCACTTGAAGATTGAACGACCTTTCTTTACGATCTTCATGCCGAAGAAGATCCACCCGAAGCTCCTCTAATCCAAGCTACTACTTCACTAATCTCCTATTAGTGAAGCAAACACCCTAGTTTAAAGTGCTAATCTAAAATAGGATGATGAAGTGGGGTTTCTAAGCTCACTAAGGTTACTATAAAACTCTATGATTCACATCACATGTGAGGGTTAGGGTTTTGTGGAGGAGGAAGAAGAAGATGAAAAAGAAGAGAGCAAATGAGCTAAGACATGAACAAAACAATGAGCAAGCATAGAATGGCAACCCTATCTTTTTCTCACTTATTGAAGCATGGAATATAATCACATTAAAAATTCCAACCATGCTTCAATAGTGAGTCAAGATAAATAAACAAATGCAAAAATCCCATGCTTACCCATTCCTCAAATATCTCTCATTTTCCACCTCATTTTCTATTTTCATAAAATAGAATATCAACCATGCTTCATATAATACACACACACACACACACATAAATACATACATATATGAAATATATATATTAAGAAAATAATTAATGAGCTATAATATTAGTTAATATATAATTATATCAAATATAAATATATATCATATTATTAAATCAACACTTGATTTAATAATCCGATTATATCACATATAACCGACTAATATCATTTATCTGTATATCACATTATCAAATCAACACTTGATTCAATAATACGGTTATATCTCATATAACCTATCTGATATCAAATAACCGCTAGATTAGAATACGGTATCACATACTCGTATTTAATCAGGCCCCCGGACATATCAACATATGTGCCCTACTTTGTTTCGCTAGAACTAGGAAACTTCTGTTTGGGACTTTAAAGACTCGTCAATACGCCAGCGGTAGGTAATAATCACATCAGTTACCTACAAGCCGTCGGCGGTACTAGCTGGACGTAATGGCTACCTAGGTATTGAGCGAATAGAAGATCAACAACCAAGCTTGTCTAAACTCTTATGAAGCCTATAAGTAACACTTACCATACAGTCCGGTCTCTTCGTCTAATTTGTTGCATATCAAGTCTGGGGGTGGAATCGTCAGACCCCATTAACTTGATAAGTCATGCCGATGTATGGCTCATAATGGTTCGAGAAACTACTGATAACAATTACCGGTAAATCTCATCAGCCCTGGCCAGGGAATTACTATTATAGCCAATCGAGTATAGTGCAACATCAACTCTCTATACCGGGAGAGACGAAACCCCTCCTATCACTCATTGCCTCCATGTGACTCGGGACTATACCCAAAATCCACCTGTTTGCACGATTCCTTTGAGCCGTGGTAGGGAGGAAATCAAAGCACAATGGGAACCACATAAGACTCTATGACAATCTCGGGTCTACATACTAAGCTGTACTAGTGTCACCAAAGAACTGCTATCTGATGATAGGTATGGTACCATCTAGGAGTTCTCGGCGAGTCCTGTTCAGTGTACCCATTCTCTAATCAGCACATGTTTACAATCTTTGATGTCAAACACCAATAGTTATAGGATCAACCACCTCCCCTACAGGGTCAAGAAATGTAAACACTAGTCTACTATGGAATATCGATGCCTTGTCTCGTTACTCCCTTGACTATGAACTGTTAAAGGATGTGCTTGTGGACTACACAAGTCTCAGTAGTATGATCCGCATCATAGTCCTGGTAGTCAAGCAAACATCATAAGGGTTTTATCAACATGTATCAGAGAGACAGTATAATAATACAAGTATACATGTTAAGATAAAGAGCAACTAGATAGCATACTATCATGTCGAGCAAGAAAGTCCTCTATATATATGTCCAAGCATCCACTATATCATACAATAATGACCTCTAGGCCATACATATTTCTAACATATAGGTCTTGTTAGCATACCATATTAGTATATTTTCTATACTTAATAGAAGATATATCTTTAGTTCTATTTTCCTTAGTCGTTGAGTTATACACAAACACATATAAATACAAGGATAATTATGATATGATGAGGATATGATCCGATATATTTACACGAGTCGATATGATTGTATATGATGATATGGGGCGATATGATATGATATGATATATGAGGACATGAGATGATGTACGCGACTATCAATCCGTACTATTGATGTGATAATATCGTACGATGGATATTTCGTATGTGATATGATGAGGAAGGATCGCCGATATTTATTTTCGACTCGAAAGGAAATGTTTAAAATCATTTAGTGGATATTATGATATGTTTAAAGCCATAACTACTTTCAAAACCAATGAATCGTTACACGCTTTTAGATGATAACTTCAAGAGACGCTACGACTTTTTAAATGGTATCTTTTTTCAAAAATATCGTAGCCCTTATTTTCTAAAAAAAATGATCCATACTATTTTAAATTATAACTATATGGCTCATACGTAGTTGCGTATTTTATTACTGTTCACGTTACGATTTCTTTATTCTGCATACGCTCTCATTTTTTTCATTTACGATATATATACATATTACGTTTCATACCCTTATCCTTATATGACTTCGTTTGCTAGGACACACGCATCATTACCGATGATACACATGTTGCACGTACACCTACTCACATGCTCACACACAAATCATCAGATATTGTCATTCCATGTACACAGATAGAACTCGTTAAGTTACCGTATCACCTTATAACCTGTTAGGATTTTAGTTACTGTTAAGCATATTGTACCACATATTATTTCAGATATCGCACTTTCTTTACATTGCTATATGACATACTCATGTTGACACACTTGTTATACTTTACAGTATTGTTCTATACATGTACATATTATTTCATTATTACCATGTCCTTATGAGATTCTGGATTTAAGAAACTTTAGATATTATTTAAAAAATACTTGTGAATATTTTAAAAACGTGGTTTTCTCTTGATATGATATTTTGACGTCTATCATGAGATTTCTCAGTGTTGAGCTATGATGATTATCCAAATCGAGATAGGGGATGAACCGATTATGGATACATGGTGGACTCGGTGCGGTATCCCGGGGCAAGAAAATCGTATAGAAAGGAGTTGAGCCTACCACGGGAACACTACCTACCGGTGACAGTATTGGACTTGGCGGATATCCGGAGGATATCGATTGGAGTGATATGAGACAGATGGATATGGGGATCGATCTGATAAAACGGTGTCTGAGATATGAGGGTCGATCCGATGAGACGGCGCCTGATATATGAGGATTTGCGTATCGATGCTGGACACATGATTTATGATGATTTCAAGTGTCGATACTGGGCACTTAGGATTTTATGATGATTTTGATGTATCATTGATGGACACATGTTAGATGATATATATGACACAGATGATATGGTACCACACATTGATACATGCCCGATATTATATACTTATATACATATATATACACGATCACCTTCGATACCATACGGTATGCTATTATTATATTACTGTATGACCTAGGAGATCATCATACATTCGATTTCTACCTCATGATATCTTTTACTCATGAGTTGGCAACTCACCCCCATTGTGTCATAGTTTTCTTGCAGGATCGACCGCTTGGATTAGTAACGGCTTGCTGGCATATTGTTTCTTTTGGGTGGTTTGCTTGGTAGGTGGGTTACATTTCGAATCGTGACTATCGCTTATATATTATTTATTCAGTTGTAATCTAGTTAAAAGCTCCATCAACCAGACTACGTATATTTGGTAGACTTAGAGACCAGTTGTATATTCTTTCAGACATAGTGTCGAGACTTGTATTATTTTTTATATTGAGTTCGATGATGCATTTGGTTTTCTTTACTTTCTTTTCTGTGATTGATTTTTGCCTTGGGCATCGTATACTCTTATTGTGTGGTTGTGTTTCCTCCGATTGGTGAAGAGCTAGCTCCTGCTTGGGGATGCCTATATTATATGTTTATGTATTGGTTTTGATCAAAATTTACAAAGGAGGTGCTGCCCAAATTTCAAATGATGAAAATGTTTTTAAACTTTAGTATACTACATACTTGTATTTCTATAAACTTGTTTATACTTAAAAAAAAGGACTTGATTTCATTTATATCCTTTTCCAAAACTTCACTCCACTATTTTCATAAAAAGTTTTAGATTCATGTTTTCTGCTTACATGGGTTACGGTGGAGTCATATAGACTTCACGTGATTCAAATGCCGGTCACATGCCATTTTTCGGTCGTGACAAAGTTGGTATTAGAGCTTAAGGTTTAACCTTTGTTCGAGTCTAGGTTTGACTATGCGGAGTCTAGGGCGTATATTTCGGAACCTAGGCTTGACCTTATGGAACTTAGATTTGACTGAGGTGGTATTAGACCCGAACATTCGTTACGTATGTTGACTTTGGTTGATGGAGTAGGTAACTCAAGTAAAGTAATGTACTGTGCATATGTTCCACGGCATACTTACGATATGATGCTCCATTTAAGTAACCTTAGGATGTTCATATCTTGAGATCCGTATTTCTATTCGTTCTTATGATCTATCCTCATCGATATTTGTTTGCGGTTCCTGTCACCTGATTGATATGTCAAAAATAATTCTAAACCGCAATCAAGAACGGCGTCGCTTGGTAGCTAGCCGGTGAGTACGGGTCGGTCCACAGGGATGTTGTGAATTTCCTAGTCGCTCAAACGAGTTAATTCCGATGGGTGTCGGATTGATTATTAAATCTAAAAACTAAATCTATATATACTAAGATTATCTAGATCTAAATCTTGCTAGGGTTAGGTTTAGGGTAGGTTTGGAAATGTAAATAAATCTCAACGCTTTCTATACCCAAATTAGGATCTAAGATGAGTTATGGTAATTATCAATAAAAGGGATTAGAACCATTCGGGAAGATGTTTTCTTCCTCTAGCTTCTTGTCCTTCCTTTATCGATCCTTACCCTAACCTCCATAGAAAACCATCACAACCGGGCCTTTATACTACGGTATCACCGCTATCTCGTGGGATAGGGTACCGTAGGGAGCGGTATGTGCATGTATGCATGGAGTCCTATTAAAAAGTATGATGGGCAAGAAAGGGATGAGAGATATCATCTCTCAAAAGCCTTCCCCAAAGCTAACCCTAACAAGCGAGGAAACTACTCGCTCATTAGGGAATTTAAAAACATTCTATCTATCTATCTAGGGCAAGGAATTAAAGATCTAAACTAGGGCAATTAAATAAAACTATTTACTTTTACAGATGGCTCTCTCCAAACATTTACACAGGGTTGTCAGATCTGAATAGATGATATGAAAAGAGACATCGATGCTCTCCAAAAGAAATCTGAATTTTATTAATGAAAGGAGGCATACCTCTAAAAGAGGTATAGGGTTCTATTTATAGATTATAGAAACCCTAGGGTTACAATTGACTCATATCTGCTTTTATAAAAATACCCCTTAAGAAAAAGACCTAGTCAACGCTCCGCGCACCGCCACAAAATTTCCACCGACACGGGTATTAGACGACCGCGGAACCGCGGCCATAGGGCCTGTTTGGCCGCGGTTCCGCGGCCAAGAGGGAGGCTTATGGGCTGAATTTCTTTGGGCTTGGTCTGCTGCATTTTGGCTACTTTTTGCTTTACTTTTTTCTTCAGAATACCTTCGGGTTCTCTTCCAGATTTCCACAGTGATTAATTGTAGTGGACTTTTACCGTTGCTTCGTGATGAAGTCTTAAACCTTGCACTGCCTTTGTTCCTTGTTAAATCGTCCATTGATCTTCGTTTAATCTTCAAACTGTAGGCAAGATAAAGATTCTCTGTTTATTGGTCGAAGTCTCACTTTTGTATCGTCTTTTGTCTTTTTCACTGTTTTTATTCCAAGAACCTGTAATCTGCAACTATGTAGCAGACATGGGTCAAAAGCACCTGTTTATTTGTAAAATGACTAGGACTGGGGAATATAATAATGCAATATTATGATATGAACATCACCTCGGCTATGTGAGCTGAGAGAGCTGCGGATAGAGATGCGGTGAGAGCTAGCTTGTCAGGGATAAGGACTGACCATGATGTTATTCTGGTGACATAGGAACATATTGTTTACCCTTATTATGTTTGGATTTCTCGATTGAGACGGGCATTCTGGATCTGCATCAGATGATCGGGTCATTGCTTGAGGCCAGCCAGATCGAGAGGACTGTTGGATATAGTGCCCTCTAGGCAATTATTGTGATCGCAAGTATGCGATTATGATAATTGAAGGAAGACCTATACAGATATAGCAGTCTTACTCGGGATGATAGTATGCTATTTGGTTTATCTTCATCATTGATGAAGCCCGTAGGATTGTTACTTAACGAACAACATTTTCATGGAGATCATATATGTAGGAGCTCGGCTGTCCATAAGCAGATCCTTAAATGTCCTTAGTCATGGGAGTATCGAGACTGGATATCGATATTCCGGAGTAGACAAGTGTATACGCTTCTAGACCCCGACGAGGGGCGGCGGCCGGTCTCATAAGCCATTGGTGTTGTGTCACATAAGATAGTATACATGTGCTCACTGGAGGTGAGTACACTAAACAGACTCACCGAGAACTTCTAGATGGTATTGTATCTATCGTCAGATGGAAGTTCTCAGGTGGAATGAGTACAGGTTGGTCTTTTGACCTAAAGTCGTCATTTGTCTCATGTGAGTACCCACTGAACTTTTATTACTACCTCACCACGGCTCAAAGGAGTCGTGCAAACAGGTTATGGTTGGGTACAGTTCCGAGCCACATTGAGGCAGTGGTCGACTGTCAGAGATTCGTCTCTCCTAGTATTAGGAGTCGATATCGTGCTGTGTTCAGTTGGCTATCACCAGAAATTCGTGGCCATGGTGGATGAGATTTACTGATAGTTGATTAGTAGTATCTCTATTGGTAATGAGTGATTGATCGTTAAAAAATATGTTCGAAAATAACCACAATCAAGACGGTGTCACTAGCAGTCAGTCGCAATGAGTACAGATTATCCGCAGTGAAAAGTGAACTCTTTTCTTGCTTCAGACGAGTTAATGAAAGATCGGTGATTGTTTGTCGATATATTTTAAAACGGATATAAGATTTATAATGAAAAGGCTTGTAGGATTCATAGGACTTAGTAGTAATGGATGAATAATTAAAAATGACTTCTTTAGCTTTTAATAGTTTAAAACTAGATTGATAGTGATGATTGTAAATTAAGGTTCTTAGAAGAAACTAGGGTTTCCTTACTACTAACCCTTGTCCTTACATTGATCTATATTCATGTCTAGTCATTAAAAAAATAAGTGTTAAACCAATCTCAAATCGTTGTAGGGCCGATCAATAAATTGATAGCACGCCCGATAAGAAGGTTGATATTTATTTTGCTAAAGTCTATAAACTTTAAAATGTATAAAAGAAGTTTAAGAGATCTTTTCATTCATTATCTTACCCAATCCTACGAACCCTAACAAGCTAGGAATTACTCGCTCATGGTTAAGTTAGTGGAAAGGTTAAAGAATGAAATCATAATGAAGATGCAGAAAAGTAAGTGCAGAAATTAAATGCGGAAAATAAATGCAAAAAAATTAAAACTCAAAACTACCTTTTATAAATCAACTATTGCATACAACTTTTCTTCTTAGAAAGTAGAATACAAGAACCCTAATTTGCTCTAGATCTCTCTCTTGTTGGATGTCAATGAATAGATGATGATCACTCAGATACGTGGATCTCTTGATCTCTTCAGTGATAATTTTGAATGTACAGCTCTCGGTCCCTTATATAGTCCTTGAAACTAGAAACCTTAGATTCTATAAGTGAGGATATACAGTTAGGATCCAAACCGCAAAATCTCACATCCTACGGCTGTAGGGATTCTAGGCACTCTCACAAGGGTCTACGAGGCATCAACCATGCCCGATTCAAAATTTAGCCGTGCCGAACAACCCTAAACGAGATCTTTAAACTAGAGATTAAGCGAAAACAAGCATGTTAAACACTTTAACACTAAGTGAGAGGGATTACAACCTTTGTAGATCTGGTCCTTCACTTCATAAGCTCCGTGTTATGGTCCCTTCGCTGTGATCATCAAGTTCCGGACTCTCGAGAGGCTCCACGAAGAGAAAGATGCAAGCTTGCTTCCGATCTTCGATAACAAAAATGATCTACCTTGAAGTTTCATTAACACAAGCTCTCACTCACTAAATGAAGTGAACACCCACATCTAAGTGGTAAGGATAGATGAGGATGATGAAGTAGGATTTTTGCTCTCATTTGTTTTCATTAACTCACTCAAAATCATCACTTAGGAAAAACCTAGAAAGCTTTTCCATCAAGGAAAGAAGAAGGAAGAAGAAGAACAATGGTAATCCTTTTGTGATGAATAATGAAAGTAATAATATCATTACCAAAGCAACCATGGTTAAGTCAAGAGAAGACTTAACCATTGTAGAGATCTAACCATGGTTGAGGGTGTGGGTTGGGTTAAGTAAATATCTTGCAAAATATCTTTGCAAAAAAAAAAAAGGAAACCTTCTAGAAGGTTCAAGAAACAACTAACCCAAATCAAACCCTAACCTTATTTAATCTCCACTAAACATGTTGCATTAGTAATCATATCATGTTACAATATTATATATCACATATATAATATTTATTGTAACAAAATAAAATAATACAATTAACATATATCGCATATATATCAATGTATTACCCAAGTGAGAAAAAGAATCTTTTAGTGAGCTAATATTAGTTAATGTAATTTAATATATCATATATATTATTATACATTAAATTATCGAATCAACACTTGATCCGACAATCCGGCTATATCGCATATAACCGACTAATATCTCATTTGCCGATTTATCAAATCAACACTTGATCCGATGTCCCGGCTGATATCAAATATCACGAGAATATAATATGGTATCTCATATCACATTATCCTCGGTCCTGCATATATCACATACGTGCCCCTACTCCATTTTGCCTGAGTCAAGAAACCTCTGTGTAGGACTCTAAAGAATCGTCAATACGCCGGCAGTAGGTGATGATCATATCAAACACCCACAAGCTTCAGCTAAACGTAACAGCCACCTAGGTATTGAGCGATCAGAAGATCAACAAGCAAGCCTGTACATTCTCCTGCGAATCCAATCAGTAACACTCCCGTACAGTCCGGTCTCGTCGTCTGATATGTCGCATATCTCGCCTAGGGGTGGTAAAAGTCAGACCCCAGTAGCTCGATAAGTCGTGTCGATATGAGGTCTATAACAGTTCGAGAAACTACTGATAACACTTACCAGTAAATCTCAGCAACCCTGGCCAGGGATTTCCAGTTATAACCAATCGAACACAGCGCAACATCAACTCCCTATACCGGGAGAGACGAATCCCCTCCTATCGCTCATTGCCTCCATGTGATTCGGGACTGTACCCAAAAGCCACCTTTTTACACGCCCTCTTGGATGTGGTATGATGGAAATCAAAGCACAGTAGGAATCACACAAGACTCTATGACGATCTCGGGTCAACAGACTACTCTGTACCAGTGTCACCGGAGAACTGCCATATGACGTGAGGTATAATACCATCTGGGAGTTCACGGTGAGTCCGTCCAGTGTACCCAGTCTCCACTGAGCACCCGTACACCATCCTTGATGTCAAACACCGATGGATATAGGATCATCCATCGCCCATCATATGGGTCAAGATGCATATACGCTAGTCTACTCTGGTGTATCGATGCCCTGTCTCGATACACCCTCGACTAGGAACGGTTATAGGATGTACTCGTCGACTACCGTGGCCCCACTAGTATGATCTCATCATAGTCCCAGTAGTCGAGTACATATCCTAAGGGCTTTATCAACATGTAACATTGAGACAATCAGAGTACACGTTAAGATAAAGAGTAACCAGATAGCGTACAATCATGTCGAGCAAGAAAGTCCTCCCTATATATGTCCAAGCATCCACTACAATATACATCGTATGTACAGTAATGGCCTCTAAGGCATACATATAACTAACAATCTCCCACTTGCACTAGAGCCATCTGTTGTGGTATCACATACCCAACAATTAGCTGTGGTTGAAGTATCTCATACTCAACCATCCCATAAAAGTTTCTACTGGGATAAAGACCTTTGTGAGTGGATCCGCGCTGTTGTCCTCTGTGTCTACTCTCCTAACCTGAATCTCCGTGGAGATCAACCATCTCCATGATCAGGTGATACTACCTAAGAATTATATCTGGATTTCTGATAGGACGGGGGTTCCTCGGCAAAAAGCCACAACTCCATTGTCACACAATGGTAGGAACGAAGTTCATCTCATGAACTTATATATATCCAGACTGCCTCTTTGGTAGCATCCTTGGTAACGATGTATCTTGCCTTTAATCGTCTAGTAAGTCACGGTATCTAGCTGGGAACTCTTCCAACATACCGTCCCTCCACTGAGGGTAAAGACAATGCATGTGACTGACATTCAGTCGTCCTTATCACCCTGGAACCTTTCCAGTGATTCTCCCCAGGATAGATTGATACCATCTCACTACAACTAGTGAGATTCCTAACATCCAATTAGATCTATCCCATAGATCCATAACTCAGGATTTATGAGGTATCACCTTGATCCTATATGGAGAATCTTTGTGATAAGAGGAGATTGACCGATCTTAGCATAGGAAACTCCTTCCCTATCAAGAGTATGTCATCCACGTACTCTACGAGGATCACCACCATACTCTCTACTACCTTTTTGTATATACAAGGTTCATCTACCATTTTGATGAAGTCAAACTCTTTGACTACCACATCAAAACAGATGTTCCAACTCCGCGATGCCTGATTTATCACATAAAACATCTTGCTAACGTTTTCGCCGCTCCCACTGTCTACGAAGCCCTCTGGCTGTGTACTTATAGACGCTCTCTTCCAAATCAACATTTAGAAAAGCAGTCATGACACCCAACCACCAGATATCGTAGTCATGGTATGTAGCAGTGGCAAGTAGGATCTGGATGGACATAAGCATAGCTTTGAAAGTCTCAACTTTTCCATGTACACCAAGTAATCTTCTCAAGATATACTTGCTCCTGATGGGGATTTAACCCTTCAGATAAAGCAACCAAAGTCCATACTTTGTTGGTGTATAAGGATTCCATCTCAGATCACTAAGCATCCAGCCATTCTTACAGAGTCCCACTCCTGATGGCCAGCACGAAATTAGTTGGGTCATCATCTCATGATGCAATCCTCGCTCCCACTGTCAAAGAGAAACCGAAGCATCTCTCAGGTGGGTGAGGAACCCTACTAGATCGGCGGAGAGGCTGAGGTTCGTTGGAAACTATTGAACCCTTTGGTTTTACCAAATCATCAGCTGCAGTTTGTATAGCTGGAACTCTTTCCAGTTCTACCTCATGACCAATAATTTCTTCATAAGAAATTCCCTTTCACAAAGGTGGCATGCTGAGAAAAAAAATATCTTTTGTTCCTCGGTTAGGTAGAAAATATTCCCTTGCGAATGCTTGGGATATCCAACAAACTTCTATAGAACTGACTTTGCCTCGAGCTTGTCCGGATTATGCTTTTAGACATAGGCTGGACAACTCCAAATCTTAACAAACTTAAGATATGGGATCTTCCCATTCCATATCACATATGAAGTGGTAGGCAACTGATTTGATTGGAACCCTATTCAATAGGTATGCAGCTTCTCAAGTGCATAACTCCCAAAAGAAAATAGGAAACTCAGTAGCACTCATCATAGAGCTCACCATATCTAATAGGGTGTGATTGCTCCGCCCCGATACACCTACGTGTTGTGGTGTATACGGAGGAGTAATGCTGAGAGAGAATCTCATTCTCCTTTAGAATAGTCCAGGATTTCCGTGCTCAAGTATTCTCCTCCTTGATCTCGTTAAAGGACATAATACTTTTTACCCGTTTTTGGTTCTCTACTTCTTACTTATATTCATTGAATTTCTCAAAAGTTCCAGACTTGTATTTCAACAGGAACATATGTCCGGATCTTGAGAGATAATCAGTGAATGTAATGAAGTACAAAGAACCGGTCTTGGCATGTGTAGACAGGGGACCTTCATACATCAGCATGTATTAATCCCAAGTGTTCACTAACTCTTTCTCTGTTTCCAATAAACAGAGCTGTGGTCATCTTATCTTTGTGACATGACCGGCAAGTTTCACAAGATGTAAATTCAAACTAATTTAAATATGCATCTTTATGTAACTTCAGCTAGTCGGGTCACATTGATATGACCTAGTCTACAATACCTCAAGAAGGATTCGTTCATTTCTGAACTCTTCCTCTTGTGTGTGTTCTGTACGTTAAGAACTGTGATTTGATTTAGAACGTCTATGCTTTTAGATAACGTGCCTGAACCGATCAACTCTTGATATAGGAAATGTTCAAAACATTATCCAACAATACAAAATTTTATCCTTCTTTACTAATAAAGAGACTGATATGATGTTGTACTTCAGGTTCGGTATCTAATAACATTCGTTCAGAATCAATGTATTCTGGTAATACAGGGTGATAACTACCAACAGACTTGGCTGCAACACTTGCACCGTTTCTATCTCATGAAATTCATCACCCGTTCTCAGTTCTCTATCTATCTGTAGCCCATGTAACTAATTACATATGCGGGATCCTGATCTGGTATCTCATACCCAGGACATAAAGGATATTGAGAAACAGTTCTGTGTAATGAACACACCCGAAGAAGGTGCATCAACATATACTTTCTTCGTTTGGGCGGTACGGGAATTCTGGTAATCCCCAATTTCCTGCTCTGTCTTATAACAATTATAAGTTGGAGCGGGACCAACGTTCCTTAGCGCAGTATAACAAGCGGGTTCGGTCAATACATCCGTATTATTATCTTGATTAAGGCGTGACATAGTCGTAACTAGGAGAGAGAGAGAAGAAAACACTCAGCGTGCGCTTTTACAAGATTAGATTGGCTATCAATTTATCTAATCAGGATTTCTCCCACTGTTTTAGTCAAATCTTCCTTCAAACCCTAAAAGGAAAGGCTAGCCGGGATTAATTACACTCTACAAGTTCGCCAATCTTTCAGCCAGGCCAGTGCTGGTACGTTGAGGGAGGTTCCCCGTGCTTTCGCACGGACCTAATTAAAATAAACCTCGTTTTCCCAGGGGCGTAGCCCCGTTAACACCTTTCTAGACACCTACTTGATCGGCTAATTGTAATGTGTAAAACTCTCTCAGGAGTAACTCTTACTCGTAACGGGTATCGGAATCCAACTATCTCATAGAAGGTATGCAATCTCATTGCAAATTTCAACACTTGAAATTCCCAATAATATTTTACCCCTAACGTGCTATGACCTTGACGCATGCGTGCTATGACCTTGACGCATGCCAAACAACCCATAGTCCGCTAGTCAAGTTCAACCAGCACATTTCTTGATTGAATTAAACCCACCCGCACGACCCTTGACGCATGCCAAACAACACCGTACGAATACCCTAATCCAATGGCATCGTATGCAAGCAGATAAGCACTAGTTAGCTACCGTACACTACGCCTTGACGCATGCCAAACTACCACAGCACGAATACTAAGTAGTACTTATCTGAAATGACGGAGGGCTACGACAGGTTTTTAAGAAAACCCTTTGCGTAATTGAACTTGATATCGTTGTAGAATCGAGTGATTTTTAATTGGAATGTTTTTTAGGCCTTTTCTAGTTTTGCTAAAGAGGTCACTCCCGATGAAGGGATCGTCGGCTCTTTCCTTATCGAATAAGGTGCAGGATATTTCACAAATATCACTATGCAAAGCAAAAACTATAGAAACAATCAAAAGACAAACCGAGTTTGTAGCATCTGCTAGTTTCGCTAAAGAGGTCATTCCCGGTGAAGGGATCTCGGCTCTTTCCTTATCGAATAAGGTGCTGGATGTTCTACAAGGAACACCGCTATGCAAAGCAAGAACTAGAGCTACCTGTTTTTGAGACAAGTTTCTACAACATCTTTAGGTTTCTTTTATTTTCATTAATCTCATTAATGAAGTCCCATTTTATTATGCTTCACAAGCATCACATTTGAAACGAAATCTGCAATATAACATATATCTCATATATATAATATAAACATTCGTTTCAGGCAGTAATATGATCTCATCACAGAACATTGCAGCAGAAGAACATATATGAAATATTGGATATACTAGGACGTCCGTATTTTAATACGAGCCTGTATAAAACACGGATTCCACGGTCGTGATGAATAGCCAAACCCACATCCCTAGACCCCTACGAGAGCGGCAAGCAACACTGCCAATTCTAGGGTTAGGAGACCCAGTCTCGATTCCTTGAGATGGTCTCCCACTGGACCACACAACCCGGTTACTTGTGCTCCCCGCCTTGGGTCTACCTAATGCGGAAAAGTAAATAATATACAATGGTGACATCATCCTCAGCCCGAAAGTTCCCCAATAAAAGAATATTACATACAAATGAATTTTACATGAATGAAAATAAAAACCCCCATCTCACATAAAACCCCCGGCTATTCAGAACACGACGATCCAATATAACATATCACGGCAACACATAATATCTCATATCATCAACGTAAGCAAGCATGTGTATCCCGATTGTCGTTGATGTATAGCAACGAAGCCGGCGATACACCACATACTACGCTTACGGTCACAGAAAAGAAAGTGTAATAACTACAACAGATGGAATCCGCAACCTCTTTAGACATCGCATGCCTAACCAAATGAATTCCTTAGACATCGCATGCCTAACAATTATAAACCCCGTATTTTAGTCTCATTATCGAAAACTCTTTTCAATATCAAGTCAGGCAATTCGACAAGATTCCCGACATCCTGATCGAATGCTCGTCGCAAACTTTAGTAGACGACCGCACCCCCGATGCCATCGACGAAGTGCACTAAGGCGGAACACCGCTGCCGCGAGCACCCGAACGGATGCTTTTGGCGACGGGCTTCTCCTATAGTCACTTGGTCGGGGCTATGAGGCGTAGCTGTCTATTAAGTTTACCCGGCGAGTATCCGCGTACGCTACGTGATTGCGACGGACTTTTGATCGCATTAAAATCCCGTGGCAACCGATCATCTGAGACTGAACTGCTAGATTTATAACATTCAAATTAGTTATCTCATAACTACTTGTGGATTCCAAATATTGTATCACATTCCAGATAAATAGACAATGTTAAACTTTCCGATCGAATAATCAAACACCCAAGTTTTCCCAAATAGCTCAATACTTGAGCGGAGTTCAAAAAATATCCATCACGTGCCACAGTACCGATGGTCCAGCCGTAGAAGGGTCAAGCCAACGCCTCACATGTGGCAACGCCGTAATGCCCCAAACCCTAAGGTTTAGAGGCTGTTCAAGACGGTCACATAATCGAGTTAAGCTTTGTGTTCTTCTAGAGGGTCTACCGCGTTACTTGCATGATTTTCCGGAAGTTTCAAACTCGAGAAAAAATCAAACTTTTGAAAAAATTTCCGACAGGAAAAAAGTGAGTTATTGATATTCGTTCGAACTTTTTAACAGTTTCTAAAATTATCCGGAAAAAACTTAAACGAAGTTATATTATCCGATCGAATCAACGAGTCCCCAATACAACCCAGAAAACTCAACACTTGAGCAGAATTAAACATACCCAAAAGCATCAAGAAATTGATAGGGACTTTACTGTGCAAAAGACAAAGCATGATGTGACTGGACGGCCGCGGAACCGCCGCGGGAACCATGCTCATGCTGCGGTTCCGCGGCGCTTTGGTTGACTTACTTTGTCGTTTTTCACAGAGTTCCATATAATTCCCTGCTGATTTTTTTTAAGTATTTTTAATGTGAAACAATCAACGGTTTTGAAAAATTTCCAGAAAAGGGTAAAAACTAGGGTTTCGGGGTTCGATCGGACTTTAAATTTCGTCTAGACTTCGCCTAAAACTCTAGCTTGGCTCTGATACCACTGTAGGGATGCTAGGCACTCTCACAAGGGTCTACGAGGCATCAACCATGCCCAATTCAAAATTTAGCCGTGCCGAACAACCCTAAACTAGAGGTTAGGCGAAAACAAGCATGTTAAACACTTTAACACTAAGTGAGAGGGATTACAACCTTTGTAGATCCGGTCCTTCAATTCATAAGCTCCATGTTGTGGTCCCTTCGCTGTGATCATCAAGTTCCGGACTCTCGAGAGGCTCCACAAAGAGAAAGATGCAAGCTTGCTTCCGATCTTCGATAACAAAGATGATCTACCTTGAAGTTTCATTAACACAAGCTCTCACTCACTAAATGAAGTGAACACCCTCATCTAAATGGCAAAGATAGATGAGGATGATGAAGTAGGATTTTTGCTCTCATTTGTTTTCATTAACTCACTCAAAATCATCACTTAGGAAAAACCTAGAAAGCTTTTCCATCAAGGAAAGAAGAAGGAAGAAGAAGAACAATGGTAATCCTTTTGTGATGAATAATGAAAGTAATAATATCATTACCAAAGCAACCATGGTTAAGTCAAGAGAAGACTTAACCATTGTAGAGATCTAACCATGGTTGAGGGTGTGGGTTGGGTTAAGTAAATATCTTGCAAAATATCTCTGCAAAAACAAAAAAGGAAACCTTCTAGAAGGTTCAAGAAACAACTAACCCAAATCAAAACCTAACCTTGTTTAATCTACACTAAATATGTTGCATTAGTAATCATATCATGTTACAATATTATATATCACATATATAATATTTATTGTAACAAAATAAATTAATACAATTAACATATATCGCATATATATCAATGTATTACCCGAGTGAGAAAAAGAATCTTTTAGTGAGCTAATATTAGTTAATGTAATTTAATATATCATATATATTATTATACATTAAATTATCGAATCAACACTTGATCCGACAATCCGGCTATATCGCATATAACCGACTAATATCTCATTTGCCGATTTATCGAATCAACACTTGATCCGATGTCCCGGCTGATATCAAATATCGCGAGAATATAATACGGTATCTCATATCGCATTATCCTCGGTCCTGCACATATCACATACGTGCCCCTACTCCGTTTTGCCTGAGTCAAGAAACCTCTGTGTAGGACTCTAAAGAATCGTCAATACGCCGGCAGTAGGTGATGATCATATCAAACACCCACAAGCTGCAAGCGGTCAGCTAAACGTAACAGCCACCCAGGTATTAAGCGATCAGAAGATCAACAAGTAAGCCTGTACATTCTCCTGCGAATCCAATCAGTAACACTCCGTTTTAGTATTTAAAGTAATTCCAAATTATTGGATAATAGCTCACATGCATGAAGCTACATGAAGCTTGTGGATGCATTGACTTAGTCCACTAATCTTATTTTACTTAAGATATTTATTAAGCTAACCATTATAATTTAACCATGGTTATGTCTCTAGATGAGTTAGTATATGATACAAACTCACCCATGGTTCATTCTCTCACCTCATTAGTTCATTCTCATTTCTTTTGCTCATCTTCTTCTTCCTTGAGCAAAAAGCTTGCTAGTGTTTTCTAAAGAGAGAAAATATTGTGAGAAAAATAAAACTAAAGTGAGCCCACCTCCTACTTCATCATCCTCTACTAGATTAGCATTTTAGTATAGGATGTTAGCTTCACTAATCTCTCATTAGTGAAGTAGTAGCTTGAGTTAGTGTCTTCTCGATGTAGAACATCTTCGGCCTCGAAAACTTCAAGCAAGATCGTTCATTTCACCTTGAGAAGCTATGCTAGAGTCCGGGAGTTCCGTGATCGCAGCGAAAGGACCACTATAAGGAGCTATTGAAGTGAATGACCGGTCTACAAAGATTGTATTCTTAGTTCACTTAGATGTAAAGTAGTTTACATGTTGTTTCGTATGATTCTCTAGTTATCGATTCTAGTTTAGGGTTTTTTAAAATGACAAATTTTTGAAAATGGCATGGACGATGCCTCCCGAAACCTTGTCGTCTTTCATAGGAACCCTACAGTACTCATCAAAGCACATACATTTTCGAATTTGGTTATGAAAATGTATGCGTCTTCGGATTCAAGCCCGTGAAATTTGGGTAATAGGTTAATGATGTAGAATTTAATTTCGAAATTATTCCTATTGGCTGGTGGAAGAGACAGACAAGTAGGAAAGGGCTCGCGTACGGGATAGCATCTTTCTTGAAGAGAGATGCGCGGTGGATTCTGCGCACCTACGGGTAGTGACAGGATGGTATCATTAAATCCTGATGGAAATCCGCCCATTTCGAGAGATGTGGTGGGTGGAGGGGAAATAGAAGATGAAGAAGTACCGACTTCGGAATCAATAGAAAAAACGCGGACAAGACAGGTACTAGAATTCCGTGTCCAGCCGATCATGCACTAAGCAGGTTTAGTGCACGTGGCAGCGTGTGTAAGAACGATTTTAAGAAAGTTTGTTTTGAAAAAATGTCGGACGTGAGGCTTGACTCAACAAATCACAAAATGCACAATCAATCCCTAGAACTAGTGTCACCTAGGTCAAGTCACTAGACCGCTCCTAGACTTCCAAAGGACAAGTCGCAGGATCAATCCTCTACTACCTCCTTATCAAT
Organism: Agapanthus africanus; assembly: GCA_030015575.1. NCBI lineage: Eukaryota > Viridiplantae > Streptophyta > Magnoliopsida > Asparagales > Amaryllidaceae > Agapanthus > Agapanthus africanus. The sequence continues at coordinate 816,202,623 of JASDDO010000024.1, forward strand.
CTTGTGGCCAGGTAGTGCCAATAAGTGAGAGGTATCCGCTATACAAATCACCGAAATAGATGGCATAATTAAGTAACCACTTTCCTTAGTCACACTTGCCTAGACACCACAAGAAAAATGTGGATAAGCAATAAATTATCCACGACCCTCCTCTGTCCTAATTGAGCGCGAATGTCCTTAGGGGCCAGGTCTAGATATTTTTAATTAATGTAGGGTGATAGTATGCTCGTTTGTGATTTGTGGGGCCTAGGAAGGGTGATGAAATCCCCACCTAATCTGAATTTGGGTTTATTGCCCCTTAATGTCCGTTTTAGATATGCAAAAAAAACCGAAATCAAAACACGCAAAAAGATTTTTGAGCGGCGATATTTGCAAAGAATCCTGCAGGCAAGATTAGATTATTGGAGCTTTAGAGGAGAGAGAAAGATATTATAAAAATACCAGAAAATTTTGGAGTTTTAAATCCCCCAATGAGCCGCGGTTCCGCCGCCAATCTCACCAATATGTCGCGGTTCTGCCACCGCTTTTGAGGGTCTTCTGCTAATTTTTCTTCAGAGCACCCCTATACTCCCTTGGTCCAAGTTTAAGGTATCTGGCTCTCTGTTGGCTTGCTCCAGTTACTCCAGATTCTTTTGCAAAACTCGCACAATAATAGTTAGATACACAAGATGCGATTTTGGTTCTCATTTATTTTATGTTTGCTGGTTTTAATAAGAAATCAATCCGAATAATAAGAAAAAAATTACGACCGTTTCCCTTGCAACGGCGCCATTTGATTGATCGTTAAAAAGTGTGTTCGAAAATAATCACAATCAAGACGGTCTCGCTAGTAGCTAGCCACGATGAGTACGGGTAGTCCGCATGGAAATGTGAACTATTTTCTTGCTTTAGACGAGTTGATGAAAGATCAACGATTGTTTGTCGTTATATTTTAAAACAGATATAAGATTTATAATGAAAAGGCTTGTAGGGTTCATAAAACTTAGTAGTAATGAATGAATAATTAAAAATGACTCTTTTATTTTTTAATAGTTTAAAACTAGATCGATAGTGATGAATGTAGATTAGAGTTCTTGGAAGAAACTAGGGTTTCCTCACTACTAACCCTTGTCCTTGCATTGATCTCTATTCATGTCTCGTCCTTAACAAAACAAGTGTTAAACCAATCTCAAATCTTAGTCGATCCTATCAATAAATTGATAGCGCGTCCGATAAGGAGGTTAACATTTATTTTGCAAAAGTCTATAAACTTTAAAATGTATAAAAAAAAGTTTAAGAGATCTTTTCATCCATTATCCTACCCTATCCTACGAACCATAGCAAGTTAGGAATTACTCGCTCATGGTTAAGTTAGAGCAAAGGTTGAAGAATGAAATCATAATGAAGATGCAGAAAAGTAAGTACAGAAATTAAATGCGAAAAATAAATGCAAAAAGAATTAAAACTCAAACTACCTTTTATAAATCAACTATTACATACAACTTTTCTCCTTAGAAAGTAGAATATAAGAACCCTAGTGTGCTCTAAATCTCTCTCTTGTTGGGGGTAGATGAATAGATGATGATTACTCGGATACATGGATCTATTGGATCTCTTGATCTCTTCGGTGATAATTTTGTATGTACAGCTCTCGGTCTCTGTCACGCCCTACCCCCAATACAGAGAGTATTGTCCGCTCTGGCTGAAATCGCACGGTTTTGTCCTTCGGAGCGAACCGGACCCGACCAGGGGCCACTTCCCAAGAGATCACCCATCCCAGGACTTTCCTGGCCCGAGCATGCTTAACTACGGAGTTCTCAAACTCCTATAGCGCCAGTTCACTTAAAAGGCGCCTCTGTATTGAAAAGTGGTATCATTCCATTTATAGTACAGATCTGCTCTCTTCGGAATGTCCCCATTGTTCTACAGTGGGTCCCACGGATTCAAGAGGTGGCCCCCGCCCACTTAACACGACACTTGGCGTGGCACTTTGTTCCGTATGGCACTTTGTTCCGTGAGCAAGAACCGGGTCCCGACATTCTCCCCACCTTTGAACAATGGTTCGTCCTCGAACCACATACCTACTATTGAGGGACCAGCTCTGATACCATTGTGTCACCCCCACCCCCAATACAGAGAGTATTGTGCGCTCTGGCCGAAACCGCACGGTTTTGTCCATCGGAGCGAACCGGACCCGACTAGGGGCCACTTCCCAGGAGGTCACCCATCCCAGGACTTCCCTGGCCTGAGCATGCTTAACTACGGAGTTCTCAAACTCCTATAGCGCCAGTTCACTTAAAAGGCACCTCTGTATTGAAGAGTGGTATCATTCTATGTATAATACAGATCTGCCCTCTTTCGGAATATATTCCGAAGAGTCCCCATTATTCTACAGTGGGTCCTACGGACTCAAGAGATGGCCCCCGCCCTCTTAACACAACACTTGGCGTGGCATTTTGTTTCATGTGGCACTTTGTTCCGTAAGTAAGAATCGGGTTCCGACAGTCTCTTATATTGTCCTTAAAACCAGAAAGCCTAGATTCCATAGGTGAGGATATACAGTTAGGATCCAAACCACCAAATCTCACATCCTACGGCTACCAATGAGCCGCGGATCCACCGTGATTCCCCCTATTTGGCCACCCTTCCGCTGCAACTTGGTGGAATCAGGATCAGAGATTTCTTCTAGTCTCTTGTGTTACCATGTGGAGATCCTTTTGATGTCTAGATTATGAAAATAATACTCTGAGTCTCTGCCGTTTCTAGATCTCTCGATTTTCTTCTAAATTTTGGCAGATTCGGTTTCGATATCCCGATTTGACTCGGATCTCTTACTTGGATTCCAGACATGAGCTAATATTGCACAATATCTCAAATCATAGTGTTAGTAGCATTTGGTATTTTTGAGATATTATCCAAACCATTTAAATGATATAATATTTTAACAATATTGATTAGAAATATTTGATATGATATGCATATTTTAATTACTAAGATTTTATTTAAATATTATATGCATATATTTTCTCTTATTATATTAATTATAATGTAGAAACATATGATAATAAACTTTTACAAATAAACCCTCATATGTTTTATATTTACAATAAACACCTTTTTGTACTTAACAATATTAGGGAAAATATTCATTCAAAAGTGCAATATTTTAGACTAATCAATGAGCTTGACTCAGACACGACTTATTGGATTAGTAGGGATCTGTCATTATCTACACCATAGCCTCGAAATACGATACTCTTTGACGAAAAGACCGGGCTGTATGGAGATTGTCACATTCAGGCTCAGTAGGGTAAGGATGCACTTGGTTGTTGACCTCCCTTTTAATAAGTACCTGGGTAGTTGTTACGTACAGCTAGTGCCGCTGACGTGCTTATGGTTAAACACACTGCCAGTGTATTAATGATTCTTTAGAGTCCCACACAGAGAGTTTTCCCGGTTCAGGCGACAGATGTAGGAACCGTACGTTGGTACGTGTAGGGGTCCGATTTGTTAGGGTTTATAGCGCTCTGGCCGTCGACCGCGGCCGTTGCGGAACGAAAAATTTTGGCGTTTAAAAAACTTGGCGCTAGAAACAACTACCTAGAATCGAAACCAAATATGAAACTAGAAAACTACAAAAAAAGTTCTAGCTATTAAGATAGAAGGTTATACCGAATGATCCGTGCCTTTCGATCTTCTACTATCATCCTTAGCTCCTAGAGGTGTCCTGGACCGAGCTTGATTGCCAGTCTTTCTCTATCGAAGATGATCCGCCCGAGGGAAACGATGCAAGCTCTAGCTTCTCCTAGCGAAGCAACCGACGCTCCATAGTCGCTAGCAATGGAGTGTGGAGATGTAGAAATATTTCACTAGCTTTTTCTCTCATACTTCATACTCAAGTGAGCAATCAAAGAAGAAGAAAGAGGAGGTGAGGAAAACCATGGGCATGAGCAACTCAAGAAAAAATGGCTAAGTGTCAAAGAGAATGAATCAATGAAATGAAATGAGTAGTATGTAGAAAGAATGGCTACTCCTTTTTTTCAACCATGCAAGAAAATATCTCACACATTTTACAATAAACAATCAAGAGCCATACCTCTCTACATACCTCCGGCCATGCTCATGCCACCTCACCCTCCACCTCATTTCCAAATGATTTTCTAAAAAGAAAATCATATAATGAGGTGTCCATCTTCTAGAAGATATTCCGTATAAATACGGAATACAACCCGGTATACGTATCGAAATACATATACGCGTATTCGTATAAAAATACGAATAGCCAAGAGAGAAAATGAATAGTGAACAATAATACTAGAATACATAAATAAATATATATATTATTAAATCAAAACTTGATTTAATAATCCGGCTCAATTCTAAACAGCTAGTATTATCAACCGTCTGATAAAAGTCTGTGTAGCCTGTACACATATTTAATCGGACACCTGTATGTACCAACATACGCCATCTATATCATATCGCCTGAACCATGAAAACCCTCTGTGTGGGACTCTAAAGACTCGTCAATACACTGGCAGTGGGTTTAACCACAAGCACGTCAGCAGTACTAGTTGTACGTAATGGCTACCCAGGTATTGAGCGAAAGGAAGGCTGACGAGCAAACTCATCCGAACCCCTACCGAGCCTGTCCGTAACAATCTCCATACAGTCCGGTCTGTTCGTCTAAGAGTATCACATATCGGGTCTAGAGGGTGGATAAAGTCAGACCCTTAATAACGCGATATTTCGTGTCGGTAATTGTTTTCCATCCATGTATTTACATTTCCAGTTGTACCTGTAAAAGAATGTTTAATAAATAAAGTTGTTGTTCATTTATATTCTTGTCTCTTGTGTACATTTATTTTATATTGCTTAGATACGCTTAGCGTGTTTACTTCCGAGTAAATACGTAGCGGGCCTCGCCGCGTCCCCTCCCCGTACATCGAGAAGTAGGGCATGACACCACCACCTACGGATGGCCAGGTGGTGCCGGCCTATAGGCAATTCTCGTCGGTCGATTAAGAGGGGATAGCCGGTGGATTTTGTTCACATGTCCCTCACTGCATAATTATCATTTTACGCATGTTTATTTCTTCTGTCTTTTCATTTTTATGTGTATTGGACGTGTAAACTTTTGGGCTTCCAAAAAGTTTAAAAGAAAAATTCAGAAAAATAATATGTGGCTAATGGGATTCGAACACAGGGGAAACATCACAGCAGTGCAAGGCTTTAGCAATGAGCTACAAGTTGTTTCTTGCTGTTCTTAAACAAATTAAATTTATAACTTTTGCTCAGGCTAGCAAACTCCATTCTGTATGTTAATTTGAAAATTTTTGTACAATGAAATTGGAGTCGTTAAATTCTACCCTCCTTTCAAAAATTTCGTTCTCGAAATTTACAATTATTTGAGGATTAGTTTACAAACAAGTAAGGGTATCTTGTATGCATGTCGTCCTCGCGTTCTCATGTTGATTCTCCTGGTGAATCTTTTCTCCACGTCACTCGGACCAAGTTTACTTCCTTGTTCCTAAGTGACTTTACTTTTCTGTCCAGATTTCAACGGGTTGCTGCTCACAAGATAGATCCGTCTTCATGGATGAGGAAGTCTGTTCTTAGTCCACTTTCTATTTGTTCTCTGATCTTTTGCAACTTGGTATCACTTGCTTGAGCTGTTTTGATCTGATTGACAATAGTAGACTGAACTTGTAAGTTCATCAACTTTGAAGTATTACCTGGCATAACCACTTTTATCTCCATCATATGTAATTCTTGTTGAAGTTTCCACTGTGCGGTGAGATTCATAGATTATGGCTGGCGACTAAGTGTATCAGGAACTACATTCACCTTTCCTGGATGATATTGTAGGTTGATGTCGAAGTCCGCCATAAGTTCTAGCTATCTTCTCTGCCGCATATTCAACTCTTTCTGAGTAAACACATATTTTAGACTTTTGTAGTCTGTGTATATATTTACTCGTTCTCCAAGCAGATAATGACACCAAATTTTCAATGCAAATATAACGGCCGCCAACTCCAAATCATGTGTTGGATAATTGCGCTCATGAATCTTCAGTTGTCTTGATGCATAAGCTACAACTTTTCCCTGCTGGGTAGAACACATCCTAATCTTTTACTGGATGCATCGCAATGCACAACGAAACCTCCAGATTGGTCCGGTATTACAAGGATAGGAGCTGATGTCAATCTTGACTTAAGTTCTACAAAATATTGTTCACATACTTATAACCATACGAATGCTTCATCTTTACGTGTGAGCTTGGTCAGGGGTGTTGCAATCTTTGAAAAGCCTTCTATGAATCTTCAGTAGTATTCTGCTAAACCCAAGAAACTTCAAATGTCCTTCACTGTCTTTGGTGTCGGCCATTCTCTTACTGCTGATACTTTAGCTGGATCCACAGAGATTCCTTCGCCTGAAATGATATGTCCGAGAAATCCGACTTGATCTGGCCAAAATTTGCACTTGCTATACTTGGCATAGAGTTGATGCTGTCACAAAGTTTCCAGGACAATCCTCAAATGTTCAACGTGCTCTTTCCGGTTCTTTAAATATAGCAGGATGTCATCGATGAAAATGACAACGAACTTGTCTAGGTACCTCGGAAAACTTGGTTAGATTCATGAATATGGCTGGTGCATTAGTCACTCCAAATGGCATCACGAAAAACACATAATGACCATAGCGAGTCCTGAATGTCGTCTTCGGAATATCAGACTCTTTGACCTTCACCTGATGATAACCCGAATGAAGATCTAATTTTAAGAAAACGCAAGACCCGCTTAGCTGATCGAACATATCGTCGATTCGCGGTAGTGGATACTTGTTCTTTATCGTGACTTCGTTCAGAGCTCGGTAGTCAATGCACATTCTGTATGAACCTTCCTTCTTCTTCACAAGAAAAACTGGAGATCCCCAACTTGAAGTACTGGGACGAATCCAACCTTTCTGCAGAAGTTCGTCCAACTGAGTATGGATCTCCTTCAATCCTTCTGGACTTAAGCGATATGGTGCTTTGATAACCGATTGTGCACCGGGTACAAAGTCAATACTGAATTCAAGAGTTTGATCAGGAGGCAAATGATTGAGTGAATTCTCGGTGTGTATGTAGAAAATGTATAGAAATCACAACCAAAAATATTTTTGACCGCAATCAATAACGTTGTCGATTTGTAGCGCGTTAGTAAGTGCGGATCGTCCACAGGGAAAGTGTAATCCGTTCGTATTTCGAATTAGATGAATTGAAAATTAAAGAAAAGAGAAAAGACAATTCAATTCAAGATTTGTAAAATGAATTCAAGAATCATCTAGATCTAATCTAATTAACAAGAAAACATTAAAAATCAAGAATGTAGAATTGATGACATCCAATCCAAGAATCAAGAATCGAAGTGAGGCTCGTAGGAATCGATCGAATCTATAGATGTGATGAAAACTATTGGTTACATATTCTTATCCATTGATGAATTGATACTAGATCGATGATGATCAACGAGAATTAGGGATTTCTTGCGAAACTAGGGTTTCATCTTCTATCCCTTGTCCTTTCGTTGATTTCATTCATATTCTAGCCTCTAGTAAATTCAAGAATCGATCGTCGATCCCAAATTTCGAGCGAACACAATCAAGAAAGTATCGCATCGAAACTAGGTCATCGATTCTTGAATTTGCTAGGGTTTGCAAACTCATAGGACTTAAGAATTGTTTTAAGATTTGTAACATCATCATCTATTGATCGTCTTGACTCCTTCACGAGCGGAGTTTTACTCAAACATCATAACAAGAACCACAATCACAAATTGAGATCGAATCATGATGCAAGAATTTAAAGAAAGCAAGATAAAAGAATTTCACCTTTATTTATCAACAATTTCGTTACAATTCTCTCAAGATCTACAATGAGGAAAGAACTTGATCGTCGATTTGGTTTCGCTCGTCTTCGTGAGTCGCGGATCGTCTTGGATCACTTGCTCGGATGAAGATTGGTTTTGCTCCTAAAAGGTTGAAGGCTTCTTGCTTGAATTGTACTCGGGGATCTTGAATTTGGCTTTGGATTTGATTGAATTAGGGTTAGGGTTTGAATGCATAAGTTGTGTCACTCAAATTGTGTGTGTAATGGTTAGTGAACAACCCAAAACCCTAGATCTAGGTTTCCTTTTATAAGCCTCTCAACCTTAGACCTAGAATTCAAATTTCAAATTTCCCTCCAAAATGAACCACTTTTCCCTCCAAAATGAACAACTTTTCCCTCCAAAATGAACCACCTCATTTGAATTTTCCCTCCAAAATGAACTACCTCATTTGAATTTTCCCTCCAACATGAACTACCTCATTTGAATTTGAATTTTCCCTCCGAAATGAACTACCTCATTTGAATTTGAATTTTCCCTCCGAAATGAACTACATCAATTGAATTTGAATTTTCCCTCCAAAATGAACTACCTCATTTGAATTTTCCCTCCAAAATGAGGTTGTTAGAAAGAATCTTCTAGAAGAAGTTTGTTGGAGGGAATATTCTAGAATGAGATTGTTATAAGGAGGCTTCTAGAAGAAGATTGTTATAAGGAGGCTTCTAGAGGAAGTTTGTTGGAGGGAATATTCTAGAATGAGGAATATTCTTGGGTAAAGTTGTTAGGCCGAGCCTTCTGGATGAAGCCACATGGTCATTCTGGAGTCTTCTGGAAGTTATTGCCATTACATAGGACACGTGGAAGAAATTGGGAGTGATGATGTCACTATGCTGCCGCGGATCCGCGGCGGGAAGCGCCTATTGGCCGCGGATCCTCGGCTTATTGGAGCCTTCATTGCTTGAAACTTTTTGGGCTGCTTTATGTTGGCCTTTTAGAACATTTCTGATATGTTGAATCTTAAAATTCTCTTTAGTTCACTGCCAGATTACAAGTCTTGGACTTGGCGCATTTTTACCAGCACTTTTAACTGTTTCGGCTTTTCTCCTGCAATTTCCTGCACAGATTCTCGAGACAAGTGTTGCGCTACACATAGATGATGCGATGCCATGATAAACACTCAATTTCCCTCAGAAATGTCGGGTTTAATATATAACACAAGTTATTTGGTATTTTACAGTCAATTTGCTAATATGTGCTATATTCATACCGAATACCTCTAGATGGGTGAAAATGGTAGGGAAATTGACGTGTTAAAAATGCAATATTTTTGACTGATCAAATTCCCCCAAACTTATTTTCGGTCGTCTCGAGCGAACTGTTTTATTAAAAAGAGAAGGAGAAAATAAAGAAAGAGAAAGACTAACTAGCATAATTTCGTAGGCAACACGATTGCACTGAGCACGTGCAATAAGCCTTTAAACCTCTAGGTGTCCCTAGTAGGAGGAGTGTTGTCTCCTGAGGGTTTTCAGCGGATTGCACCCACAAAATCCAATAATAAAAGGAAGATCGTGAATATTACATATAAAGATAAGAATTGTAAAAGAAAGACTTTGAAAATTAGGGTTTCCAACTATGCTAGGTTTTCGGTTGTCATGAGCCCTATCTTAATAGTCATGAAAAGATGTCAGAAATCATATCATCCCTCAATAAAACATCATCTTTATTCTTCATTCCTATCTTTCTTCCAAATATCGATCATATAACCCTACGTGTGTGTAAAGAACATCCCTACACCCGGAGAATTCAATTCAAGCTATCATACTCTTGTCCATCTGCCTCAGTACTTTTTAATTAATGAATATTTAGATGAATTTTCTCACACACTTTCATGCGACCGTTAATACTTCTTGAGGTACTAACCGACCGACTACTCATGTGCTTGCTTATTTGGTGTTTTTCCTCGTCTTGCACCACCTAAGGCTTAGCAGTGACTCCCAGACCAGTTGGTCTAAGGCACTAGGTGAAGAGGCACCCTCGCTATATTTTTTTATTGCTGCCTTGGCGATAACAAAACCAGTGTTTATTTTTCTCACAATTTTATATTTTATTCATTTTTTTTATTTCCTTCATACTTTGGCTTTTAGACAAGAGCATTTCAAGGTATCCTCTACTATCCCGAGTTTCAAGACGTGTGTAAGTGCGAATAGCAGGGTATCAACGTTCAAAATGTTTGGCTTACAGAATAGGAACTATTTTTCAGACTTATTTTTATCCTCAGATTAGTGACTTCCTTCATCTTACTAACCCTTAGGACAACAGCTCATAACTACTTATTACTAGTTCGTTTAAGAAAACTTCTAATTTTCTAGGTTTTCTTAAATTTTTCTAATATTTTGGATGTAATTTTTCACTATCTAATCTTTTATTATCTTATTTATGTACAAAAATATTTTTTATTTTTGAAATTTTTTAAATTTTTATAGATTTTTAAAAATGTTTTGTGCTTATGCAAAGTGATATGCAATTGATGCAAAAATAATCACAAATCTCCCCCAAACTTATTTTCAACAGTGTCCTCACTGTTGCCATCCGCTAGATCTCGAAAACCTGTAAGCCTGGGAGGAAATTTATTAATGGGGGCAAAATATTTAAGTGAAAATCCTCCCCCAAACTTATTTTTGGCTCATCATTTTTTTGTGTAAAAAATTTTTCTTATCAAGAGCCAGATTGTACCCCCCAAACTTGAATTAAGCAATGTTAATCTTTTGAAAATCACAAGAGGGGGTCAAGAATCATTGGTCGATGCCAAGCTTTGCAAAGACCGAAAGTTAACACCAACCATTCGAAAATTTTATCAATGTAGTGCTCAGGTTGGTGGAAGAAGTGAGGAAAGGGTAAGTAGTGGAATAGAATGTGTGTGCGTCTCATTTTGGAGAGACGATGCAGTGAATGTGATGGATTACTCGCATTCTTTTTACAGTCCAGAAGAAGGGGTGGAGGTTCAATTTCATTAATTTGAAGTGGATTCATCTCAACATCCGTGTCATTCAAAAATGCGAGTTCTTCAGCGAAGATCTCCTCAAAAGTCTCATCAATACCCCAGAGAATAATGTCATCACAAAGCACGGGGTGATCTTCAGACTCTAAGAACGGTTCATAATCAGTGTTAGATGTCGACCCGGACAACTCGGTGGAAGAGTCCGAATGTGTATGATACATTGTTGGGTCAAACAACAACGTATGAAAAGAGTCAAGATCGGTATCATGAGGATCATCAAATTCGCTGCTGTCGACATCCATTAAGTCGACGGAACAGACCTGAGCAGTAGGTTCGGAGGGTACACTTCCCAACTTGTAAATGTTCAGCTCAATTGACATATTCCCGAAAGATAGGGTCATAGAGCCATTACGACAGTTGATGATAGCGTTGGAAGTGGCCAAAAAGGGGCGACCTAAAATCACCGGAATTTGATTCCATGGGTTCGTTACAGGTTGTGTATCAATTACAATAAAGTCCACAGGGAATACAAATTCCCCGATTTTTATTAACACATCCTCCAGTTCATCCCTAGGTTTGGTGATTGATCGGTCAGCCATCTGGAGAGTACAATGGGCTGGTTTCAACTCTCTGATCCCTAACTGCTCATACACCGAGAAAGGAAGCAGGTTAACACTTGAGCCAAGGTCTAGTAGAGCACGGTTGATGTGTTTTTCCCCGATAGAAATGGAAATAGTAGGATAGCCAGGATCCTTACGTTTCCTCGGTAATTGTTGGGGGAAAGCCACGTCTACAGTCTTTGCAATGAATATCTTCTTGGGCACTTGAGTCTTCCTCTTTCTAGTGCACAAGTCTTTAAAAACTTTCGCATAAGCGGGGACTTGTTGGATAGCATCTAGAAGAGGGATGTTGATATTAACATGTTTAAACATTTCAGTGATCTTCTCCATTTGTGGACTCGATTTGTTAGACCTTAACCGATTAGGATAAGGTGCTTTAGCAATAAACGCTGGGTCCATCATAGGAGAAGGAAGTGTGTTTGGAACCGATCCCAGAATAGAAGTGGGGATCATCGGTGGTAGACTAGAAGAGGTTTGCTGAGGTGGCGAGCCTTGTGGGAAGCGGAGAATAGGCACGTGAGAAGGTGGTGGGGTAGAAGAACAAGGATCAGAAGTAGAAGTGTGTGTGTGAGGAAAGGTCTCAGCCGGGGTGTTATTGATAGAATTTTCAGTGTCATCAATCTCTTCCCCAACGTGATTGTCAAGCACTCTTCCAGATCTCAACGTGGTGATTGCATCCACATGATGTAAATAGCCAGAATTGGGTAAAGGTTGAGCTGGAAGTTTCCCTTTCTCTCTTACACTCATTTCGGCTTTTAATCGTGCAATTTCTTCTTCCATCGATTTTATATTCTCATTTTGAGAGACAATAATCTTCATCACATTATCGAAGGAAGATTGCATTTTTGCCGTCCCTTGGATGGATTGTTTCATGAAAGTATCCAAGGTTTGTGCTAGTGCAGAGGTATTATCTGTACCGGTCAATTGCAAAGAGTTTTCATGTGGTGCAAAAGTGTTGGCCGGATTTTGGAAGTTTTGTGATTGGTAGGAGTGCTGACTCAATTGAAGTGGTTGCTATTGTGGTGGAGGGACCCTTTGGAAATTTTTTTGGTTTGGAACCGTGTTTTGAGATTGTGATTGGTTCCAAGCAAAGTTAGGGTGATTCCTCCAACCCGGATTGTATGTGGAAGAATATGGATCGTTTCTAGGTCTTTGAAAAGCGGCATTAGTATGCTCTTGACCTTGAAACGGAGAATTCAATGGACATTCTTCCATGAGATGTGATGGATCAGAACAACATCCACATAAAGTTTTGGAAAGTGACATTTGATTTAGGGCGGCGGCTAAAAATTTATTTTCCATAGTCTCGAGTTTCTTTTGTATAGCTGAAATTTCAGCTCTAACTCCTATGGAAACTTCCGATTGGTTATTGCCACCCCTAAACGATTGACTCACACCCTCCCACTATAAAGATTTTTCAGCGAAATCTTCTAAAAATTTCCAGGCTTCCCTATCATCTTTGGTCATGAAGTTGCCTTGACACATTAATTCAAGGGTCTGTTTTGTGTTAGGATTAATGCCCTCATATATGATTCGGCACAGATCCCATCTGGGGATTCCGTGATGTGGACATTGAACTAACAGATCCTTAAAGCGTTCAAGACATTTTGAGAATGTTTCATTTGGAAGCTGGGTGAATTGATTGATTTCGCTACGGACTTGAGCTGTCTTATGATTTGGGTAGAATTTCTTTCAGAATGCTTTGACGAATTCTTCCCAATTTGAAATGGAATGTGCGGTTGTGTTATACAGCCACTTCTCGGCTATATCGCACAAGGTAAATGGGAGAAGACGAAGACGCATAGCATCCACAGAAAGCTGTGAAGTACCTATCATAGCGCATACATTTTCAAATTTTGTAATAAATACATATTCGTCTTCAGACTCGAGACCGTGATATTTTGGTAGAAGGTTGATGTATTGGGGTTTAATCTCAAAATTGTCCCTGTTGGCTGGTGGAATGGAGAGACAGGTCGAAAGAGGACCTCGAATAGGATAGCACCTCTCTTGGAGAGAGATGCGGGGTGGATTCTGCGCACCTGCGGACGGCGGCAGATTAGTGGGAAAGAAGTTCGATGGAGAAGGATCCATCGATGTGGGTGTGGTGGTAGGTCAAGAAAAGGTAAATGTAGAAATACCGACTTCAGAGTCGATCGGGGGGACGCGGACTAAACGGGCATTAGAATCCCGTGTCCAGCCTATCTTGCACTAAAGGGTTTAGTACAAGTGGCAGCATTGATATAATTAGGGAAAATGATGTGATTGGTGTTTGTTTTGAAAAAGATACGGATTTTTGAAAAAAATGATGCAAATCACAACAAATGCAATAAGCAACCCTAAGTCTAGTGGTCACCTAGGTCAAGGCTCTAGACCGCTCCTAACTGCCAAAAGACAAGTCGCAGGATCAATCCTCCACTGCCTCTTTGTCTCTCCTGTGGCCAGGTAAGTGCCAGGTAAGTGGGAGGTTCTCCACTACGTAAGTAGTGGGCCTAATTAAGTAACCACTTGCCTTAGACACACTTACCTTAGACACCACAAAAGAAACGCGGATAAGCAATAGATTACCCACGGCCTTCTCTTGTCCTAAGTGAGCGCGACGGTCCTCAGAGTCATCTCTAGATCTTTTTTAGTTAATGAGGGTAATGCGGATGCAAGTTTGTGATTTTTGGGGCTTAGGAAGGGTAATGAACTCCCCACCTAATCTGGATTTGGCCGTGCCCCTTAAATTCCGTATTAATATGCAAACAACCAAGAATCAAAACACGTACAATTTTTATTTTTGTGGCGCTGCGAATTTTTGCAAAGAAACATGCAGCAAATTTGTTATTGGAGCATATTAAGAAAGACATAAGAAAGTACAGGAGATACCAGAGACTTTTAGTGCACTGAAGCTACAGTGCCGCCGCCCTTCCGCCGCAATAGGCTGCTAATGCCATGGATCCACCGCGGTTATACAAGATCAATGCACAAAAATTTTACCGAAGGCCTCTGTTCACCTCCTGAGCTCTCTGGAATATTCAGAAAATTTTTTCCCAAGCTCCACGGATTCCAGATTTCCTCGCAACAAATCACAATAAATTGTTTAGTGTTTGTGCGAATTTAGATCTAAAAATTTTGATGGAATAAATTTTTCAACTCAAATTTCAAAAACGAACAAATTAGCACACGATCCCCGGCAACAGCGCCATTTGATTGAGTGAATTCTCGGTGTGTATGTAGAAAATGTATAGAAATCACAACCAAAAATATTTTTGACCGCAATCAATAACGGTGTCGATTTGTAGCGCGTTAGTAAGTGCGGGTCGTCCACAGGGAAAGTGTAATCCGTTCGTATTTCGAATTAGATGAATTGAAAATTAAAGAAAAGAGAAAAGACATTTCAATTCAAGATTTGTAAAATGAATTCAAGAATCATCTGATCTAATCTAATTAACAAGAAAACATTAAAAATCAAGAATGTAGAATTGATGATATCCAATCCAAGAATCAAGAATCGAAGTGAGGCTCGCATGAATCGATCGAATCTATAGATGTGATGAAAACTATTGGTTACATATTATTATCCATCGATGAATTGATACTATATCGATGATGATCAACGAGAATTAGGGATTTCTTGCGAAAATAGGGTTTCATCTTCTATCTCTTGTCCTTTCGTTGATTTCATTCATATTCTAGCCTCTAGTAAATTCAAGAATCGATCGTCAATCCCTAATTTCGAGCGAACACAATCAAAAAAGCATCACATCGAAACTAGGTCATCGATTCTTGAATTTGCTAGGGTTTACAAACTCATAGGACTTAAGAATTGTTTTAAGATTTGTAACATCATCATCTATTGATCGTCTCGACTCCTTCACGAGCGGAGTTTTACTCAAACATCATAACAAGAACCACAATCACAAATTGAGATCGAATCATGATGCAAGAATTTAAAGAAAGCAAAATAAAAGAATTTCACCTTTATTTATCAACAATTTCGTTACAATTCTCTCAAGATCTACAATGAGGAAAGAACTCGATCGTCGATTTGGCTTCGCTCGTCTTCATGAGTCGCGGCTCATCTTGGATCACTTGCTCGGATGAAGATCGGTTTTACTCCTAAAAGGTTGAAGGCTTCTTGCTTGAATTGTACTCGGGGATCTTGAATTTGCCTTTGGATTTGATTGAATTAGGGTTAGGGTTTGAATGCACAAGTTGTGTCACTCAACTTGTGTGTGTAATGGTTAATGAACAACCCAAAACCCTAGATCTAGGTTTCCTTTTATAAGCCTCTCAACCTTAGATTTAGAATTCAAATTTCAAATTTCCCTCTAAAATGAACCACTTTTCTCTCCAAAATGAACAATTTTTCCCTCCAAAATGAACTACCTCATTTGAATTTTCCCTCCAAAACGAACTACCTCATTTGAATTTTAATTTTCCCTCCGAAACGATCTACCTCATTTGAATTTGAATTTTCCCTCCGAAATGAACTACTTCATTTGAATTTGAATTTTCCCTTCAAAATGAACTACCTCATTTGAATTTTCCCTCCAAAATAAGGTTGTTAGAAAGAATCTTCTAGAAGAAGTTTGTTGGAGGGAATATTCTAGAAGAAGATTTTTATAAGGAGGCTTCTAGAAGAAGATTGTTATAAGGAGGCTTCTAGAAAAAGTTTGTTGGAAGGAATATTCTAGAATGAGGAATATTCTTGGGTAAGGTTGTTAGGCCGAACCTTCTGGATGAAGCCACATGGTCATTCTGGAGTCTTCTGGAAGCTATTTCCGTTACATAGGACACGTGGAAGAAATTGGGAGTGATGATGTCACTATGCTGCCGCGGATCCGCGACGGGAAGCGCCTATTGGCCGCGGATTCGCGGCTTATTGGAGCCTTCATTGCTTGAAACTTTTTGGGCTGCTTTATGTTGGCCTTTTAGAACATTTCTGATATGTTGAATCTTCAAATTCTCTTTAGTTCACTGCTAGATTACAAGTCTTGGACTTGGCGCATTTTTACCAGCACTTTTAACTGTTTCGGCTTTTCTCCTGCAATTTCCTGCACAGATTCTCGAGACAAGTGTTGCGCTACATAAAGATGATGCGATGTCATGATAAACACTCAATTTCCCTCAGAAATGTCGGTTTTAATATATAACACAAGTTATTTAGTATTTTACAGTCAATTTGCCAATATGTGCTATATTCATACCGAATACATCTAGATGAGTGAAAATGGTAGGGAAATTGACGTGTTAAAAATGCAATATTTTCGACTGATCAGCAAACCTGAGATGTCTTTAGGAAATACATCTTCGAACTCTCGAACTACTTCTGTTTTGTCTTCTTCAGCTTGTATTGTTGCAATCACCGCCTTCCTTGGTTTAGCCTTGTAGGTGCTAGGTTCCAGGGTTCGATCTCCACTTTTGAAATAAAAGACCGGATGATCTGGTATCTTGAACACTACCCTCCTTTGACGACAGTCGATGGTGGCGTAGAAAGTTCATAGCCAGTCCATTCCCAAAACTACATCGAAGTTCGGTATGTCTAGCACCTTGAAGTCAGCATAAAATTCTCTACTGCAGACAACCACTGGACACAGGTCATATCCCAAAGTTGCCTTTAGAATGTCGTTCCCTGAACTAAAATTCCAACCGGATACAAGCGGCTTTACTGGAATCACATGAGTTCGGACGAACCGTTGCGACATAAAGCAATGTGATGCTCCAGTGTCAAAGAGTGCTGGTGTAGGAAGTGAGCCTACTAAGATTGTACCTAAGTCGTGTGGAATATGTTTAGGTATAGTAAAAGATATATGGATGTAAACAAGTATTGAACAGATTTGAAAGATGGGAAGTTACCAGTGATGACTTGGCCAGTGGCTTTAGTTTCCTCCACGGTCATTGTGAAAGCCTGACGCCTAGGTACATTTCTCCTTGCTGGGGGAGCATTCCTCTGTCTGTTCCTCTGTCCTTAAGTTAGGTTCCTTTATGCTTGATGGAACTGACGAGGAGGAGCTGCAGTAGGTCCACGAGGAGGTGGAGCTGGGAGAGCAAGTCGAGAAGCAGGTGCCTGAATAGCTGGCCGCTGAGGATAAGTGAAGGCTGGTCTGTGAGCTAGGTTCAGATTGAGTCTACGAGGACATGCACCAATGTCGTGAGTAGATGAGCCACAGAATAAGCACGGGCCGTTTGCACGCCTGCAGTCCTTCGCCAGGAGTCCATTCTTTCTGAAGTAGGTGCAAAAGTCTGGACTGGGCCGGTTAAAAGTTACTCCCGATCTTCTTGGTACAAACGGTGGCCTGGAAGAGGCTCCTCCTGCCATCTGAGTAGCAGGGCGTTTCATACCGGCAGATTGAGCTCTGCCCTTCTTCTTCACCGCTGCCTCATATCTTCGGGCAGCCTTCAAAGCAAGGTCATGGATTGGGAAATCCCCTGTAGCTAATGCAGCGTGGATCTCCGGGTCCAACCCCTGCTGAAATCGTCGTGCTCTGATCTCAACAGTCGGTATGAGATGAGCCGCAAACCTGTTACGGTCTTGTGTTAGCTGTGTAGTATGTGATATTAGAAAATCGAATATTTGAGACATATTTTACCTGCTCAGCATGGTGAATTCAGTGTCATACTCATCCACAGATTTGGTCCACATCGAACCTTGTTGCAGGTGGATGAATTGCTGCTCCATGTCAAAACGGGCAGTCTCGGGAAAATATTTCACGTCGAACATGTTGCGAAATGTTTTCCATTCAATCGGTTGGGCAAGACGGCTTTCTTCAGCTTTCCACCATACTCTAGCGTTGCCAGTGAGTTACAGCTTCGCAACTCTTACCCAAGCGATCTCTAGCACTTGTGTTGCTGCTAGGTCATCATTGATCGATTGAGCCCATTCCTCTGCTTTCAAAGGGCTCTCTTTCCCAGAGAATTGTTTAGGGTGCAGTGCCCGGAATTGTTTCACACCGGATACCTCAGCTTCTGGGCGGTGTAAGAGGATGGAAGTCTGTTGCCGATGTCCCTCCAAGAGGCTCTTAATTGCCTCAAGTAATACCGTCAGCTCGTTAATAGGAGCAGCTACTGTAGGTGTAAGTGGTAGAGATGGTGGTGGGGTATTGCCATTGACGTTCGTGCTCATATTGTTGGGAGAATCCATAACCTTTGAAAGAAAAATAAGGTTAGGATAGATTCAAGGAATATGAAATATAAAAAATGTTTAGTTGCTGATTTTTATAATTCTTGTGATATATTGCTTAGGTTTCCATGCAGAACTGACCTGTGTGGGCCGCCAACAAAACCTGTCACGTCCCGCTTCCCAATGTAAGGGGAAGTAGACGTAGCGAGGCCGCGATGTATTTACTCAGAAATAAACACGTTAAGCGTAAATAAGCAATATAAAAGTAAAGCACAAGAATAACAAGAGATGTAATGAAACAACAACTTTTATTTATATTCATTCTTTACATACAACTGGAAAGTAAAGTATAATAATGGAAAGCGATGCCTAAACAATAGCATATGAACTGAAAGTAAAGTAAGTACAAGTAGAAACTAAAACTCTGACTCCTCTGTGAAATGCTCCAAGTCGTCTTGGCTGGGCTCGATCTCCTGAGAGTCGGGTCCTCCTGACAACATTCTAAAGAAAGAAGAAATAGAAATGTCGTCAGCAAACAATCGCTCGGTAAGTTCCAAGAGAGAGATATGAATAGATCAAGTATGTGGAATAGGTCTGGTAATTTATCTGTTTTTGTTATACTGATTCTTTGTAACTTGGTACAGAATGCATCAGTGTATACGAGAGGAGTCCAACTATCCGTATACTAAAGTATACGGAGTACAAGGCCCCGTCAAGCCACGGGACAACGGCATGGATATTCAAGTTAGGTGTATTATAGTAACCGTCTCATGCCACTTTTGATACATTCCGTACCAATCTACCCCGTTAAACCCCATAATGCATATTGTATTGATTATATTGATTTGTTGTATAAGACTTGCCAAAACCATAGTATAAGTTGTTCATGTAAATGGTTCGGATGTAAACGGATAGTCATGTAGTCAAGTTCAAAATATACCCATGGTTCGGTCCGGTCAAGTCATGTTGCATGTTTGTATTGTTCGGTATTCATGTTCAAGTTCAAGTGTTCATGCTTGATATATTGGATTCATGTTGCATTAGATGTATGGTTGGATTCATGTTTGGATTGTATTCAGATTAGACTGAAACTCGGATTGAGTCAGACACTTAAACAGATTTGAGTTCTGAATTAGGTTTAAGAGTTATCGGTAACTGCTGCACATGGACGGCAGGATTTGTGACTTTTTCTAAGCCAATTACCATTGATAACCCCGTTTTAGTTTTCTACCTTAAATAGGCAAGCACCCACTTTCTCCGGCTCCCTGAGGCTCAAGAGAAGTGGTCCCGCTTAAACCAATATTTACTAAGGTCCTTAATGTAAATTAATATAACTTGAGAGGGTTTTATGAAAAATATTTTACATATACTTCCAAAATAATCCTCAAGTATTTATTTATATTCTTTAAGGTTTTCATGGATGTAATTTTTTTAAAGTGAGGTATTCTAGTGAATAAATACCTAGCTTGAATAATACAAGGTATTTTAGTGTAAAGTTTACTTATATGGATTCTTGATGGTATTTTCATGAAACTTGGAATTCTTTTTCTTTGTTTAGAAAAACATGGAATTTATTATATATTTAAAATAGATGGCTTGATAATATTTATATATAATTATTAAAAATAAAATTTATTTATTAAATAGAAAATCATTTTTTTCTTAAAATTGCATTAAAAATTCCACCAAGATCGTATGCTCCGTGAGGAGGTCTGCATCTCGCTCTACTAGTTTCGAGGATGTGCGATAACCCACACCATCCCGATCGGGTTCCCCAAAATGGGTTGTAGAGGCATAATATTAAGGAATGTAATCACACAATTTAAAGAAATACGGTTTTTGATAGTTTATGGTATTTTGATGTAAAAGTCATATTTGCCACAAAATTGTTATTCAAGAGAATCGTGCTATGTCAAGATGCGTGTTTATGAGAGATAGGTCATTACCTCATGAGGTTTTCTAAAGATAATATAAGCAAGAATGATTAAATGATGTCATATATAACTTCATGGTATTTAAGCGTAAAAGCTTAATAAAAGTTGTTTTACTAGGAGTTTTAAAACGAAACTTATTTCTAAAAATTAGTTAATGTTTAACAAGCAAGATGTAATGATATGGTTAAGTGGTTCTTAAGAGAAAATTGAAATTTAAAAAAGAATAGAATTAAGGGGCGGTATAACTCCACTTACCGACACGATTTGAAAAGAGAACATTTTAAGTTAAAAAGAAGAGGAGAGAAGTGGGACTTACAGGTTAAAAAGATAGAAGGGAGGTTGAGGAGAGGAATGATGGCCTTCTTGTAGTCGTGGGGTCGCCGGAAGTGCTTCAAATTCTCGCCGGAAAAGAAACTTGGGCTAACTCCACTTGTACTCTTCTTGGACTTGAAAATTTTTTAAGATTTTTGACAATAGATTTCAGAATGAGAGGGCAAGGGTATGGTGTTGTATTTATAGGATGGAATTAGGGTTTTGAGAGTGAAGAGAGAATTAAGAAATGTATTAAAAATAGGATTAAGGAGCTGAATTGACACTCTCTGGATAAATGCAGGAAAATCAAACAGAATAGGAGTAGTGGAAGAGACTAAGGGTTTTAGTGTGCAAGACACGGAGACTATCACCTACGGATGGCCCGGCGGTGCCGGCCTATAGGCAATTCTCGCTGGTCGATTAAGAGGGGATAGCCGGTGGATTTTGTGCACGTGTCCCTCAATACATAATTATCGTTTTACACATGTTTATTTCTTTTCTCTTTTCATTTTTACGTGTATTACATGTGTAAACTTTTGGGCTTCCAAAAAGTTTAAAAGAAAAATTCAGAAAAATAATATGTGGCTGATGGGATTCAAACACAGGGGTTACATCACAGCAGTGCAAGGCTTTACCAATGAGCTACAAGTTGTTTCTTGTTGTTTCTAACAAATTAAATTTATAATTTGTGCTCAGGCTAGCAAACTCCATTCTGTATATTAATTTGAAAATTTTTGTACAATGAAATTGGAGTCGTTACAAATATCGAATCCTTATTTTTCACACCTCACTTCTTATTTAACTTAAGATTCTATACGTCTTTACGTGAGGTGAAAATAGCGTCGTGGTGTTTCAAAAAGTTTGATTAAAGTCGTAATGTCACAAAATAAATACCGGATAAATCTTCAAAAGGATCATATAAGTTTATAAAGAGTTAAGTTTTTCTCAAGTTTCGTTCTCCAGCTAGATTTCGAATTCAGAATTTCTATCTTTCTTAACAGAAAACTAGATTTTATTCTTCACTCCACCTTTTTACTCGTTTTTGTTCATACACACCTTCATGAACGTGTATTGGTCTTTATCTTCAAGTAAAATCTTCATATATCCATTTTAAAAAAAAAAATTTATAAAAACTTATCTTATGTTAAGATTATTCTCACACAAAGAACCGTTAGGAATTTTAACTCAGTGAGAACGCTTGCTTGACTTTGTTTTAAAATGGACTTCCTAAGCTTCTTAGCGAGCTTTGGGCTAATGCACCAAAACCAGTAGGTTTTAGGGTATTAGGTGTAAAAACACTCCGGCGGACTTAATTGCCCAAGTCACTTAAGCCCTAAAACAAAATGATTCATTTTAGCGTGAAAATCATAATAATTCAATGTGAACGGAGATATAACCAGTTCAATTATTTTTTAAGATAAAAAACGTGTTTGTATAAATAAGGTGTGCAATCACTCCAAATAAGTTCCAGATGGGTTATTTTTCAGACTTAGTTCCTATTAAGCTTTCAATAATATCCTTTCATATCCACTTCACTTTATAAACTATTCTTGATATTACTTATTTCAAAACTAACCTGCTTGATCCTAAAAAATTGTTTATCAATTTAAAAGTTTTAAGACATATCAAACTTGTCATCTGATTTTCAAAACTTACGACATGTGTAGTGTGATGCAAAGACGTATATTAGTTATGGTTAAACTCAAAGAAGGGTTATCTTTCACGTTTTCAAAATCTAAAAATAAGATATAGTTGGTCCTATCTTATTAAACTAAACTGTTGGAATTTCGAATCGAAGTTCTCCCACTAGCTAACTTGACGACAAATTTTTCTGTTTTTTGGAAAATTTCTGATTTTTATGGGTTTTCAAATATGTATGCAAATGCAGAATATACAAATGAATGCAAAGATAGAAATGCTTACCGAGCACACCCCCAAATTTAAACTTGACAGTGCTCTCACTGTCATACTACACAAAAAGGGTCAAAATTGTTGAGGGGTCAAAATATATCGGTTCGCTCTTTTTGTAAGTTTATATACACACACATAAGAAAAAAGGAAACAAAATATATACACAAAAAAGGTCCCCCCAAACTTAAGTGAAAAGTGTTTCCACTGTTTAAACGTTAAAGTTCAAAGTTAAGGGGGAGGGAACATCGTCAATCTATATAAGGCCTTACACAGACCAAAGTTTAACACAAACCATTCAAAAATTCTATTGTGATGCGATCAGGGTTGGTGGAAGAATGCGGAGAGAAAGAAAACAAAGGATATGCGAGACCGTGTGTGGATGGAAATGGTATACGGTCTCAGTAGATGAGGAGATGAACGGAAAGGAGAAAGAAATGGAATGCGAACTTGAGATTGAAAATTTATTGAGTAAATCTGTACAGTCTATATTGATTTGAAATTGGAGTTTTCTAACTATATTAATTTATCAATACGTTAAGAAATGGGGTCAAACCTTTCAAGATTCACAAGAAAACATGGGCTCGAACTTGGTGAACAAGATGAAGGAAATGAAGGTATTAAGTGGTCTTGTGGTAAGGAAACGATGGAGGGAAGTAACTGAGGAATGGTATCGATTAGAAACTCATGAGGATGTTCATATTCAATGGAGAGGACATGATGAATCAGAAAATTCGACTCATCCAATAGAATGGGTTCATCCTCAAAGATATCCTCAAAATTCTCCGCAAAATCAAGATCATCCATTCATTCATTCAAATCGTCATCAATAATATTCAGAAGCAAATGGGGTTCAGAAAAAACAGTTAACGGATCAGGATGATATCCATATGGTTCTGAAAGAAAGTGTTGAATTGGAGAGAAAAACTCACCCAAATTTGTGGATTCATCATCAAAATTATCCCCAATATCTATATTCACAATCAAGTCAAACTTAAAATTCTCAGACACCTCCATAAAAGCATGGTTTTCAATCTGTTGGGTTTCTAGAGTGGGAAAGTAGAGATCAAAGGAAGTGGTGTGTGTTTTACTTGAAATGAGCCCTTCACAATCGGGTAAATCAAACACTACGCCGTCGCACAACTCATCAAACGTGTTATCATCAATCGGTAGATCATTTAGGACAATCAATGGATTTTTAGAACTGGAGTTGTGAAATTCAATTAGGAACGGGTAGGTTTGATTTTGAAAGGTGAGTTGCTCACTTTCACTACTCAAATTATCAAAATATTCTGTTGCCACATCATACATGGGAAAATTTTGAGCCAGTTTGGAACTAGTTGCTGGTTTATAAGGTTGTATGAGTGTGACCATGGATGTATTCAATTCCTCCATCTGTCAACACGAAGCTACCCGAAATTCTTCCAATGTGTGTTCGAGACTAGACATGGGTTGTAAAGGGGTTTTAGTAAAAGATTCAAATTCATTTGGATACGTAAAACTCCCAAATTAATGTTCAGAAGTAATGTCCAGGGAAGGTGTAAAAGTTAGGTATGATTGATAGGAATCAAATGGTTGCGTGGAATAGGTAGGATTAGGATCAATATCTTGATAGGAAGATGGTCAGAATTGTTGTCCTAAAGAATTCGGAGTGGTGAAAGGTGTGAAAGCTCGGCTATGAGATTGTGCAATACGTTCAGCAATGGACATGGGTTTAAGAGTCGCCACGTTACCCTCAAAAAGGGTATCAACATAGGAAAGGGTGAAAGGTTGAAATGGTTGATATGAAGTGGATTGCGGTATCCAATTGGTGTTTCTAGAAGCGTCTATCCGATCTTTCAAAGAAATTTTTGGCATGGATGGATAGTTTGTCGTTTTACAAAAAAAAGAGTTGTATGAAGAAACATTTGATTGAAGGTACCAAAATTCAGTAAGAGTTGGTCGTTTTGGGGTACCCATGATATGAAAAGAAGAAGAATAGAGAGGATGAAAAAGGAGGTGAACGGTTTTTTTTGTGTTAATTATTAACAAAAGAATGAATAGAGCTATACGCACAAAAAGGTAAAACAAAAACAATCACGACACAATACCACACACCTAATTGGTCTAGGTTTCATCTAGGCCAACTAGACCTGCTCAAGAATTTGATTGTCGAAGTAAAACTGTGTCAAGAAACGAGCTCAAGATATACTGATCACGAGGCCAGGTAAGTGCAGAGATAAGGGGAGATTTTCCAATGCTTTCACGAAATTCCTTAATTAGAATAACCTTTTCTCTTTTGGCGGTTGCGCCGTGAACACTTTCCTAGACACCCCGTGAATGATATAACGTTAAGCGGTGTTCTAAATATGGTTAACTTCTCCTAATGAGCATGAAGCCCTTAAAGGTTTAAAGTTTAGTTTCTTTTAAAATTTGTGTGGGTAAACGTTATGCTCAATTTCGTGATTTATGGGCCACGGAAAAGGTGATAAAATCATTTACCATATGTTGTGGGGTTCACTTTCCCTTAAATCCGTATTAAATGGATGCAATGCGCAAATCAATAAAAAGTTATTCAAAATATCAAACAATCGTTTTTTAATATTAAACATGACGCTGCAACAAATACGGGTTGTCAATTTAGCTTTTGGCGGTGAACTTGCAAAGAATCCTGCAAAGATAGAATAGTGGACGCGTCGGATTTGAGAAAGAAATAGTTAGGAAATACATACCGATATGTTTTGGGTTAAGAAACCCCCGTTGAATTGGATCCGATTAGCTTGGAAAGATCACTTGCACAGGTCAAACTACCCGAATGTTTGGCACTGTACTTTACTATCACCTTGGACTTGAATGTACGCTTTGCTCTGCACGATCGCAGCTCGCAATTCCTTAAAATCTGAAAATGTCAGAAAAACGGATATTTAGTGCGAAAAAGCGATATATGTGGCCAATCTTCTGCAAACACAAAATTATGAAAATCAAACTATAAAAATGGGATAATAATAGAACAATGGAGCTTGCGGCAAATGATTGGAGCAAACAGAGGATATTGGACCGCTGGTAGCGGGAAAATGGCAATTTCCGGCGGTCGGTATGAAGAATTGAGGCTCCAATTTTCTACCGTGTTCTCTATGTTCTAATATTGTCCCAATTTTATATTTTAACTTTTCCAATTAGTCTCAGAGTGTTAGCAGGTCAAGATATCAGAGAATAAAAAGTTAGAAACGTTAATTTTTGTTTTGGTTTTTGAATTTTTTTTATTTTTGTTTCTTTTTTCAGAATAGTGGTTAATGTTATAAATAAGAATATACAGAGATTAAGCTTTAATAACAAGAATAAAAACGTTGCCGTCTTCTCGGCAACGGCGCCATTTGATTGGTAAGGATTTTGCGTGTCGTATTTAAGTTCTAAAGTAACCGCAATCAAGAGGCGTCGTGTATAGCTATTCGTGATGAGTACGGGTCGTCCACAGGTAGATAGTGCATTTAACATTCTTGTTCTCATGAGTTAATCCAAAGGTCCAAATAGTTCAATTCTAACCTATATGTTTTGTATATATGCAAACGAAATGCTTGTTAGGGATAGAGATATGTTAGTTTAAATTAGGAAAATTCGTATCCATTCCTTTGTGCCTCACTTGACTATTGAAGCTAGAGTAATCGGTAACAATGTGGATTAGGGTGCTTAAGCACGGTATTTGAAAAATCCGGCTTATTGACCATTGTCCTTTTTTCTTGTCTCTTAACTTTTGCCTCCGGCCAAACCAAACGCAACCAGTCACGTTTAGGAATCACCGCTATCTTGGTAGGATAAGGTACCTAACGGAGTGCTTGTGTGAGGTTTGGACGGAGTTCAATTAGTAAGTTTTAGACAAAGGAAATGAGTAAAGAAAATCTTAGCTTTAAACAACCATTATCATTCCCTAACAAGATCACTACTCACAATCCATCACAAACATAAAAATAGAATACAAGATAGAAGACATCAAAGAAAATAATATTGCAAGTAAGTATATGCAAGAAAATTAAGTGCAAGAAAGTAAAGTTAAGAAGATAATAAGAACCATGGTGCAAAAGTGAAAGCTTCATTTAAAGTTCAATATCCAAGATACAAGCAATGAGTTCGATAACCAAATCCTAAACTTGCAAGCTCAATGAAGAGGTTGCAAGATCAGGAGAAGGCAAGGAACCCAAAGTTACCTACTGCTATGTACAAAGAGTTAAACAAAATTACAAAATGTAAGAATGAAAAATGATATGAAGTGTGATAAAGTATACCTCTTAAGCTTGCTCTCTGTTCTGGTATATATAGGTACTTCATCAACAAAAACAAACAATAAACTTAAGATGATGTGACAATTTGGAATGACTAGAAGAAAAATGTAGCAATTTGGTGCAAGTGGGACCGCTGGTGGCGGGGATTTGTCTTATTCTGGTGGTTTTTATAGGAGTGGTAGGGCCTATTTTCTTGTGGTGATTTTATGTCCTCTCCATGATCTCTCTGGTATTGTTTGATTCTTCTATATCAACTTGAGTTGTAATCTATAGATTTAGAGGGAAATGCAGCTCTAAATCATATCAACACTTTATTTCTACTCATCACACCAAGCCCACTTGCTCATCCACTTTCACAAACCATGATTTTTGTAGCCAACTTGTGTACCCACTTGTGCTAGACTGTCCCATGAGCCAAAATATGTGTTCACACCTGTAATCATGTCATGCTGGACCATTCTTGATAAAAAAATGTTGTGCACACATGTTTATTGCAAAAACTCTTGAATATTGATCGGTTTTCCGTTCCGGTTGCAGTGTCGGCTCATAAATATTGTATCCGTGTATTTGAGTGTGTTTCCAATGTTTTGTCATGAATACATGTAATTTGTACTTATTCCACAGACACGGATTAATAGTACCGATATAACAGAAAAATGATAATGAATGAACGGTATTGAAATGCAGTTTTTCATGATGAACAGTAATGCTAAGTAGCCTTTTTCATTTAGGAATATGCACTGGAAACAGTTGCATACCACTTGAATATGGTTACATCTAAATTAGTGCATGCGATTTTATATGTGATATAGAATATATATTAAAGTTGTTAAGATACGGAGTTATCCGGTTTATGCTTAAAAACACAATGCGGACAAACTCATGGCACATTTCGGTAATAGGAAGATTGTGGGTTATCCTAAGCTTTAGCAAGGGTTTAACTTCTACCATTTTCAGGAACAAAAGTTGTTTTATTCTCGACACACCACCTTTTTAGAAAACAAATTTCTTGCAAAAGAAATTAATGGGAGTATGGTAAAACTGGATGTGATTCCAAAACCACAAACGGTTACTGAAGATTTAGTAAAACTTGGTGAGTCAATTGACCTTGACAAACCCCAACCACTCCATAGATTTAGTAGGTGAGCTCAGCCACCTGAGAGATACTTTGGTTCTCTCGTAGACGGTGACAAAGAGGCTTGCATCATGTGATGATAACCCTACTATATCAACAGGCTATAGGAAATGGTGACTTCCGAATGATGGTTGGATGCCAAGTTATCCAAGTTAGACTCAATGCACTGCAACAAAGTATGGACATTGTTGCATGCTCCTGAAAGGGGTAAAACCCACAAAGAGTAAGTAAATCTTTTGAGATCAGTGCAAATGGAAAGGTATTAACCTAATAAGGCTTGACTTATAGTAAAAGATTTTTATCAAGTACCCGATGTGAATTGTGATGAAACTTTTACTTCATTGTCTATACTGAAGTCCATATGGATATAATTTGCCACTGCTGTTCTTCATAACTATGATATCTGGCAAGTGGATGAATATAATGTCTTTCTAAATAGGGATTTAGAAGTGAACAAGTATTTGACTCTACCAGAGGGTTATTATAGTCAGTGGGAGCAGCGGAAGATGTGCAAGTAACTTTGTTCTATTTATATACTAAAGCAGGCATAGCAGAGATGGATAATCCGTTTTGATGTCACGGTCAAAGTGTTTGATTTCATCAAAATAATAGATGAATCTGGTATTTGTAAGAAGGGTGTAAGGAGTACTATAATGTTCCTCATAGTGTATGTGGATGACAAACTCCTGATAGGAAGTAAAATTCCTATACTACAATTCGGTCAAATTATGGTTGTCACAAATATTTTTCCATAAAAGATTTGGATAATATATCAACTGATTTTAGTAACTAGGTCTATTGAGATAGATCCAGTAGGAGCTTTTAGGATTTTCCCAACTCAGGTAAGATGACACCATTCTAAAGTGGTTAAGAATGGACGACTCATAGTGTGATAGTGTACCCACATGTAGAAGAGTCACTCTCTCTAGGGAGATGTCATGTACCAGACCAGATATTACTTTTTCATTTGATGTAGCAAGCAGATATTAGTCCGATCCTAGAGAAACATAGGAAACCAGTGAAGAACATACGTGAATGTTCTTGGTGTTTGGTAATGGCAGCCTCCATTATAATGAGGCAGTTACTGATTCTGGTTTCCAATGTGATAAGAAAGATAGAGTATCTATCACGAGTTATAAGTTTACTCTCTTGAGTGGGAGCAGTATATTGGAAAGAGTTCCAAGCAGGATATTGGGGTAATCAAGGCGCCGAGTGCTGATTATGAATCAGCTCTGGATACAGGCCAAGAACTTGCTGGATAAAATAGTTCATTTATGAATTTTGTCCCATCATCTATCCAAGCAAATTCTAGGGCATGTATCACTCAATTCGGGAAACGATTTCCGTGAAGATTGAGATATAGAGAGATAAAGATAGATTCATTGCAGCGGATCCACTCACTAGGGCTGTTTCTCGAATACAGATTGTGAAACTGTTAGTAGAGAAATTGGGTATGCGATACCGCAATAATTGGCCTTAAGTGCAAGTGGGAGATTGTTGGATATAGGTGCCCTTAAAACAATTATTGTAATTGTAGGAGGACCTATACGAGAGAACAATCTTACTCGATATGATAGTATGCTATCTAGTTTGTCTTTATCATTCATGTGTACACATTTTATTCATTATCACGTATCACTAATACATAATGATAAAACCCGTAGAATCTTTACTTGGCTACTAGGATTATGATAGGGATCATACTAGTAGGACCTGGGTAGTTTATAAGCACATCCTTAAAAATCCTTAGTCGAGAGAGTATCGAGACAGGGCATTGATACTCCAAATCAGACTAGTGTATGTTGGATATATGTATGCCCTAGAGGCCATTATTTGATAGTGGATGTATTTTTACATGTATATATATATATATATATTCAGAGGACATTCTTGCTCGACATGATAGTATGCTATCTGGTTACTCTTTATCTTGACATGTTCACTTGATCATGCTTTTATTCATTTGGTACATATTGATAAAGCCCTGAGGATATTTGCTTGACTACTGTGATTATGATGCAGATCATACTAGTGGGACATGTGTAGTTTATAAGCATATCCTGAAATGTCCCTAGTCGTGGGTGTATCGAGACGGGGCATCGATATTCCAAAGTAGACTAGCGTATACGATTCTTGACCCATGTAATGGGCGATAGATGATCCCATATCCATTGTGTTTGACACCAAGATTGTATACGGGTGCTCAGTGGAGACTGGGTACACTGGACGGACTCGCCGAGAACTCCTATGTGGTATTATATCTATCGTCGGATAGCAGTTCTCAGGTGACACTGGTACAGGTTAGTCTGTAAACCCGAGATCGTCATACAGTCTTGTGTGTTCTCCCACTATGCTTTGATTTCTATCCTACCACGGCTCTACTAAGTCGTGCAAACAAGTGGATTTTGGATACAGTCCCGAGACATATGGAGGCAATGAGCGATAGGAGGGGTTTCGTCTCTCCCGGTATTGGGGGTTGATGTTGCGCTGTGCTCGATTGGCTACATCAGCAAGTCCCTAGCCAGGGCTAATGAGATTTACTGATAAGTGTTATCACTAGTTTTTTGATCTGTTATAGGCCATACATCGGCATGACTTATTGAGTTATTGGGGTCGACAATGCCATCCTTAGACTCGATATGCAGTATATCTGACGAAGAGACCGGACTGTACGGTAAGTGTTGCCGGTTGGCTCGACAGGAGTTTTGACATGTTCGCTTGTTTTTCTTCTGCTCGCTCAATACCCGGGTGGCCGTTACGTTTAACTGACCGCTTGCGGCTTATGTGTGTTTGATATGATCATCACCTACTGCCGGCGTATTGACGAGTCTTAGAGTCCCACAAAGGGGTCACCTAGCTTTGGCGAAACGATGTGGGGAGCATATAGTGATATGCGCGGGTGCTTGATTAAATGCGTGTATGCAATACCGCATTATAATCTGGCGTTTTCTATTAGTCAGGTCGTATGTGACATGACTGGTTTATTAAATCAATTGTTGATTTAATATTCATGACCATTAGCCATTTTACTTATAACCTTTTCTTTAAATGATGTATGCATGAATGTATGTACATATGTTGATATGAATGCACACATGCATGCATACATGTGTCATGGTTGATGATACATTGGTGGTGTCAATACAAGACTCACATGGTAACATATTTACATATTTTGTTTATTTGAGAAAAGCAAAATGGCAACCAAATCATGGTTGACTAGTCAACTCTTTTCTCTTGTGTTGACTAAAGTCAATACCATGGTTTTGTTGCCCATGGTTTTTGTAGCCCATGGTTTTTGTTTAATCTTAAGTCACAAAATATCTAACCATAATTAAGCATGAGGATTATTATTCTCTCTTAGGATAATGTCTCATATTATTTTTACTTGAGTCAAGTTTAGCCTCTCATCTTCTTCCTCTCACCTTCAAGCTCTCTAGGGTTTAAAAAGTGAGGGAAGAACTTAAGAAAAAAAGGTTTTTTAGTGAGATCCAAATCCACATCAACATTCTACTTTAGTCTAGCCCACTAGTGTAGATTGTTTGCTTCACTTTCATCTTGATCAAGTGGAGCAAGGAGCTTGAGCAAAGAGACTCCGGGTGGATCGTCGTGGACAACGAAGGATTCAAGCGGACCGGTTTAAACTCTAATTGATCCAAGGAGTCAAAGAGGGAAGTCTACAAAAGTTGTATTACTATCCTCTTAGTGTTAGACATTAGATCTAGTATGTGATACTATTTTGTTACCCTAAACTTCTAGTTCGATCCTAGGTTAGTTTGCTTAGCACCCTAAATTTTTATTGTAGCATGTTTGATGCAAGACAAACCCTTGGTATGGTGCTAGGTAAACCCCAACAGTGGTATTAGAGCCAAGCTAGAAACTTAGACGATGTTAAATTAATTATGAAACCGAAACAACTCTGAATTAACAAAACTGAAACCCTGAAATAAGCTTCTCTGTCGATTTTTAAATGGGCTCGAAAAAAATTTCATACAACTGCAGAAGCTTGTATATGATGCACTGAGAACACAGTACAAATTTGAGGCAATTCGCTCGAATTTTGACCGAGCACCACCCCCTCAAAACCGGCCTGGCCGGCCCCCCTTCCCCAGAATTGCCTCGTCTTGCTCTGGTGCTCTAGTCTGTAGGTTTTGGGGTTTCAGGTGTTGTTTGTTTAGGCCAAAATTTCATGTGATACTAATTTTGCTTAAGGGCTTATTCGGAGTGTTTCGTAGTCGTATGTTTTAACATTATATTGGTAACTTAGACGACGTTTAACTGTTCAAATGAATATCACACACCACTTCATTATTCTCGCTAAAATTTTCCAAGTGTTGGAATTTTCCAAGTTAAGAATATTCGAATAATCATGCTAGTAACCCTATGGACCCTATAGAGGAACAAAACCCTAACTCGATTTTATGACCATGGAACCGCGATCAAACCTTAGGGTTTGCCATAGTCCTGTGGCGCCATAGGTGAGGCAAAGGTTGACCCTTCTACGGCTGGTCCATAGACACTGTGACACAATTTTTGGATATTTTAACTTTGCTCAATTGTTGAACTCTCGGGATAATTTGTGGGTGTTTGTTGATTCAATTGAAGGGTTTAACATTGTCTAGTTGTATTTGATATTTATTTCTGCGACCGTAAGTGTAGTATGTGGTGTATCGCCATTTTCGTTATTATATGTCAACGACAATTGGGGTATGCATACTTTCTTACGTTGATGACATGTTATGTTATGTGTTGCTGTGATATGATGTATATGATCGTCGTGATTGAATGGCCAGGGGTTTTATGTGAGATGAGAGTTTTCTTTTTCATTCATGTAAAATTCATTGTATATAATATTCTTTTATTGGGGCACATCCGGGTTGATGATGATGTTACCTTTGATGTATATTATTTACTTTTTCGCATTAGGATAGACCCAAGGTGGGGAGCACAAGTGACCGGGTTCTAGAGTCCAGTGGGAGGCCATCTTGAGGAGTCGAGACCGGGTCTCCTAACTCTATAATTGGTAGGGTCACTTGCCGCTCTCGTAGGGGTCTAGGGTGTGGGATTGGCTATTCCTCATGATCGTGGAATCCGTATTTTCTATCGTTGGCTAAATATAAAATACGGAACTTCTAGTATATCCTATATTTTCATATATGTGCTTCTGCTATTGATATTCTATGATGAGATCACTTTATATGATGAGACGAATGGTATTATTATATATATGATATATAATAAGCGTTGCATATATTTTACATCCGCACTAGTCCCGCCCCGCTATGCCGTTAGTTAAGTAACCTAACGGTGCATAACGGGACACTGTGGCGAATGCAAATGGTATAAGCGTACGTTCTATTTTCGTTTCTTTTCTGTGATGGCTTAAGAAACTTAAATGATGGGACTGCATTAATGTGATTAATGTATAGGAAAATAAACCTAAAAGATGTTGCAGAATCGAATTTGAAACCCACTCGGCTTTTTACGAAAAAGCTACATTTCAAAATTGCGGAGATTAAGCCACTCCTTTTGAAAACCATTTGATTCTACAACGATATCAAGTTCAAAGCATTAAAGGTTTTCTTAAAAACCATCTGCAACCCTCCGTCATTTTAGGAAGTAGAGTACTTAGTATTCGTGCTACGTATGTTGATTATAGTCAAGGCGTAGTGTACGGTAGCTAAGTGATGTCTTCCTACAAAGCATATGATGCGATTAATTAGGATATTCATATGATTATGTTGATTATAGTCAAGGGTCATATGAGTGGGTCTAATTAATCAAGAAATGACGGGTAGAACTTGACTAGTGCTTATGATATATTGATTATAGTCAAGGTCATGAGTGCTAGGGGTAAAAACCATATCGGGAGTTTCAAGAGTTGAAATTTGCAATGAGATTGCATACCTTCCATATGATGGTTAGATCCTGATCCCACTGTGAGCAAGAGTTGCTCCCAGGAGAGTTTTGCACTTTACAATTAGCTAACCTATTAAGTGTCGAGAAAGGTGTCTATGGGGCTACGCCTCTAGGAAAACAAGGTTTATTTTAATTAGGTCTGTGCGAAAGCACGGGGAACCTCCCTCAAAGTACCGACACTGGCCTGGTTGAATGGTTAGCGAAGTTGTAGAATGTAATTAATCCTGGCTAGTTTTCTTTTTAAGATTTGAAGGAAAATTTGATAAAAGCAGTAGGAGACATCGATTAGATAAGATAATAACCAATCTGATCTTTGCAAGAGTTTTCGCTAAGTGTATACTTTTCCCTCTCCTAATGGCAGATACCCATGACTGGACTTAAGTTTCTACTAGAGAAAAATAAACTGAATGGGACCAATTATAAAGATTGGCTAAGGAATATTAATATTGCCCTGACTTATGATAAGGTATCATATGTCCTCACAGCTCCAGCCCCACCCGTCCCAGGCCCTAAATCTTCAGTTACGGATCGGGAGATCCGCAAAACATGGGATATTGACTGTGCCACGGCCAAATGCCTCGCGCTTGCATCGATGGATAATACACATCAAAAGCAGCACGAGCAGATAGATGTTCAATCTATCTTTCTCCATACAAAAGAGTTGTATGGGTAGCAATCTCATGTCCTACGATACGGAACGTCTCGAAAGCTGTTTCAGATGCGGATGGCTCCTGGCACACTAGTAAGTGACCACGTTTGGAAGATGATAGCTCTTATTGAGGAGCTTGAGAACCTCGGATGGACAATGGATAACGAACAATATATTGATATTGTTCTACAGTCTCTCCACCTGCTTTTGCTTAATTTGTAGTAAACTTCAACATGCACAACATGTAGAAGTCACTACCTAAACTTCTCAATATGTTGAGAAGTGCAGAGAGTACACTCAAGACAGTGAAGACTCCCGCTTTGATTGCTGGGCCATCTTCCTCTTCTCGCCCAAAAGCCAAGGCCAAGGGAAAGATGAAGAAGAATCCCACCAAACCTAAAGGAGGAGTTAAAAAAGCTAAGGGGAAAGACAAGTCCACGGCTGGGGAATCGGGGAAAGGGGAGTGTTATTACTGCCACAAATCGGGACACTGGAAGCGCAACAGTGCTGAGTACCTGGATCTCAAGAAGAAGAAGCATGGTGATACTTCTACTTCAGGTGTGTTTGTGACAGAAAACTGTTTTTCTATAAACTCTACTTCCTGGGTATTAGATACCGATTCAGGTTCTCACATATGCAACTTCATGCAGGGGCTGAGAAATAGCAGAGTTTTGAAGACAGGTGACCATACTCTCCGGATTGGAAATGGTTCCACTATACATGCAGTTTCAGTGGGAGAGTATCACCTGGGGTTGTGTTCATATCAGATTTTTGCATTTTTATACCACCCATTCTTAATCACATTGCATATAAATAGGTACTTTTGATCCATGTCTGCTAAATAGTTGCAGGTTACAAGCTCTCAGCTTTTTACAGAGAAATTCATGAAAAGTCGCAACAAATGTGGGACTACGACCAACAAACAAAGAAATACGGGTTTCCGCACACTATCCTTATAATGCCGCCTACCAGTTTAAGGAACAAATAGAAAATCATTGAGCATTTCAATGCACAAAGCATAAGGGCAGCACAAGATCCAAGACTTCAAACACGGAGCTCAAGGCAAAAGTCCACTGTTGAATATCTGGAAGAGAACTGAAGAGCTTTTGAGAAACCAAGTGTGCCAAACAGAAGAAAAAAATAACATGAAGAAACCCTGGAAAAATGAACCACCAAGACCATCAAATGGCCGCGGAACCGCGGCCAAACAGGCACATCTGCCGCGGTTCCGCGGCCGTGCTCTGCACGTGTCGGCAGAGTGTCGGTGTTTTGACTCGGTTTTTGGGGTTGTTTTGTAATTTCATGTATGGATCAGAATGTAAACCTAGGGTTTTCCCTATCTATAAATAGGAGAGCTTAAGGCCTTTCTTAGGGTACCTCTTTTAGGATGCCTTTCTTAGACGCCTCTCTTTAGTTTTTATGCCTCTTTTTAATTCTTAGATTTAAAGTTTAATTCAAATTGTAATGCATTGTTGAGAGGTCATCAATAAAGTAAGTTTTATTTTTTTTATCCAGCATTCTTTTTATCTGAATTTTAATTCCTGCAATTCTTTATCTGTTCTTTTATTATCTGCAATTTAGTTCATCTATTAAAATAAAATAAAAAATTTATTGTTAACTTCCTAATGAGTGAGTAATTCCTCACTTGTTAGAGAGAGGAGAGGGAAGGTTTGAGAGAAGAAATCTCTCTCACTCCTTTTTTTGCCCAAATAATTTTAATTAAGGACTCTCTTTAAATCAACCATAATCCGCTCACTACGGCACCCTATCCTACATGATAGGGATGATTATCTAGTTAGACTGGTTGTGGTTGAATTAACCGAAGGTTAGGGCTAAGAGCCAAGAACGGACGGACAAGGATCAAAAGGAAGAAATTAAGTTTCTTCCTAGTCGTGCTAATCCCCGTTGTTGACTATTACCCTAACACTTATATTCTTAACTATGGTATTGAAAGAAACGAGAAGAATCCCTATTTCGAACTAACCTAATCCTAACCCTAGCAAGCTTTTTATCAATTTATTCTCATTCATAGATCTTAAAACAAAACCCAAAATATTTTGGATTTAACTCGTTAAAACATAAAGAAAAGGATTCTATCTCCCTGTGGATCGATCCGTACTCAACCGGCTAGCTACCAAGCGACACCGTCTTGATTGGGGTAACTTAAACACAGAAAATCTCTGACAATCAAATGGCGTCGTTGCTGGGGAGACGGTAGTTTATTTCTTTGTGTAATTTCGGGTTAATTAAAAAAAATTTAAAAATTTTAAAAATTGAAAAATTTTA
Organism: Agapanthus africanus; assembly: GCA_030015575.1. NCBI lineage: Eukaryota > Viridiplantae > Streptophyta > Magnoliopsida > Asparagales > Amaryllidaceae > Agapanthus > Agapanthus africanus. Next base: position 816,239,592 of record JASDDO010000024.1, read on the forward strand.
AAACAAAAAAATAATAATAAATAAAAATCATCTTGTTATTTTTGAAAGGTTTTTGTGCAAGTGTGCAGGCTTGGAGCAAACTCTGTTTCAAATCTGGAGCAAATTCAGTGAACAAATCAATATTCAGGAGATCTAGACAGAAAGAGGAAAACAAACTCAGCACAGGGACCAATTTTGAAGCAGTCAAACATCTGAACGGCCGCGGAACCGCGGTCAATTGCTGACATCAACGACCCACTTTTCTCTGTAAGCATCCTATTTCTCATCTCCTCTCCTCTACATTCCACTGAAAAAATTTCCTGCAGGATTCTTTGCACAGCAACCTCTTCTCCCTCTCCAATAAATTATTTTTGTGCAGGATTCTTTGCGCTACCAAATTAAAAAAAAAATTGCATGTGTTTTAGGTTTTTGGTGTGTTAACTGCTTTGCATAATTAATACGGAATCTAAGGGGCTATAACACCAATCAAGATTGGGTGGCGATTTCATTACCCTTCCTAAGACCTCAAAAATCACTAAAAGCATATGCATCATCCTTGAGTTAATTAAAAAATATCTAGACTCAGCCAACTAAGGACTGTCGTGCTCATTAGGACAGAGGAAGGTTGTGAGCATTCAATCGTTTATCTAAACTTGACTTTGTGGTGCATAGGCTAGACAAGTGAGAAAGGTAACTTTAAAAGGCTCGTCTCATGGTGATTCGTGAGTGGAACCCTCCTTTCTTCATTTGTGCTTACCTGGCCACAATTGGCAGTGAAGAGGCGATTTGAGGGTCATCTCACCACTTGTCACTTTGGAACAGTTAGGAGCAGTCTAGTTGACTTAGAAGACCGTAGCTCTAGGTTTGATTGTGCATGTTTTAAACTGTGATTGTTTGAAGTAAGTCCATACACATTCTTGCAAAAACTCTTTCTAAAAAAAACACTTTCAAAAAAAAATTCTAAACTCCAAAAACAAAAAAAAAAGAATTTACAAAAAAAAAACACATTCTTTTTCTTCTCCTTTCTCTCATTACATCATGGGTACCCCACCTCGCAAAACACTTGCCGAACTTTGGTACCTACAACCAAACATTACTTCTTACGGTTCTTATTTTGGTCGAATTTCGAACGACCCCTCCATGCCCAAAATTTCTTTGAAAGATCGGATAGACGCGTTTAGGACAACCAATTGGACTCCGCAATCCACCTTGTATCAACCATTTCAACCTTCACCACCTTCTTACGTTGATACTCCTTTTTCGAGTTCTGTTGTAACTCTGAAACCCATGTCTATTGTTGAACATATTGAACAATCTCGTAACCGATCTTTCACTTCTTTCACCACTGCGAATTCTTTGGATCAACAATTCCATTTATCTTCTTATCCAAATGTTGATTCTACCCCTGTCCAACCATTCTATTCCTATCCATCCTACCCAACTTTTACACCTTTCCTGGACATTGCTTCTACACAGCCATTTGGGAGTTTCCAGTATCCAAACAATTTTGAATTTTTTACTGAAACTCCTTCACAACCCATGTCTAGTTTAGAACAGGCGTTGGAAGACTTTAAGGTAACGTCATGCCAACAGATGATGGATTTGAATGCGTCCATGGCCGCCCTCATACAACCTAGTGACCCGGTAGCTGGTTTCCAACTAGCTCCAAATTTTCCAATGTATGATGAGGCGGTTGGACAGATTGAGAATTTGAGTGGTGAGAGTGAGCTGTACACCCTTCCAAATCAAACCTACCCATCTCCAATTGAATCCCACAACTCCGGTTTTGAATGTCTATTAAGTGTTCCAAATGATTCACCAGTTGAAGATAAAACGTTTAATAAGTTGTGCGACTTTGTAGTGTTTGATTTGCCTGATTGTGAAGGGTCTCTTTCGAGTGAAACCATCACCAATCTCTTTGACCTATAAACCTCCACTCTAGAATCTGAATTGATTAATATCCATGCTTTCGATGAGGTGTCTAAAAAAATTGATTTTCACTTGATTAAGGATATTGACGCTGGGAATATTTTGGATGATGAACCCATAGATTTGACTGAATTTTTCTCTCTAATTCATCATCCCGAGTCATTAAATGTTTCTCCCGAACTTCATATGCGTCTTGATTTTGATGATAATTGCATGGATAAGCTAAATTTTGAGGAGAGTATTGAGGTAGTTATTGAGGATGAAGCAGTTTTACTTGAGAAGTCGGATTTTCCAATTCATTCTATCCCTTTCATTGACTGCGCACACCCTCCTGAATTTTTAACTGATACCCTTCCTCAATCACTTCCCTCCATCCTCGTTCCAACCTTGCAAGAAATCGTTACACTTCCATTTTCAATGTCCGGTTTACCAAGTTCGACGTACCCATGTTTTCTCACGAATCTTTAGGGATTTGACCTCATTTCTCAGTGGGTTGATAGATTAGCACAATTGCTTTTTACACATTAGTCATTACAAATTCTGCTAATTTATACACTCCATCTCCACCCTCAAGTTCGTATTCAACTTCTTTCTCCCACTTTCTCTGGTTCTTCTTCTAATCTTCTTTTAATGATAGTGAGTGTTAATGAATCACAATCTGATATTTTGAGTTTGATAATTCTAGAAAAACAACTTGATTTAGACTCTTTTGAGAATAAGGTAGATGAGCCTTACGAGTCTCCTACCTCCGTAATTTTTGAAAAATCAAGTATGTTGAATTCTGGCGCGACACTTATTGACATTGAAACGTTCAATCGGACCATCGATGAAAGTTTCGAAAATATTTTCGCCGACGAACTCGCATTCCTAAACGACACGGATTTTGTGATTAATCAACCTCCACCTGAAGAAGTCGAACCACCACCATTTCTTCTTATCCCATACGAGAATGTGACCATTCTTCCCATTCCTAATTATCCACATTCTCGTTTCCGTTCACCATTATTGTTTCGTCTCTACAAATCGAAACGTAAACCTTTTCCATTACACCACTTATCTTTACCTCATTTCTTCCTGACTCTATACAACATGTTCTTTCACCAACCGCCGCTTTATAACGATAAAAATTTTGAATGGTTGGTACTAATTTTTGGCCTATGTAAGGCCTTGTATAGCTTGATACTGTGTTTTTCTCATCCCTAACTCTGAACTTTAACACTTAAACAGTGGAAACACTGTTTCACTTAAGTTGGGGGGGAGGGCTTTTGTATATATATATTTTGTTTTCTTTTTTTGTTAATAATAATAATAATAAAAATAAAAAAAACAGGGGAGTGCCGACAATTTTGACTCTCTTGGTGTAGCCTGACAGTGAGGGTACTGTCAAGTTTAAGTTTGGGGGTGTGCTCGGTAATCTTTCTTCCTTCGCATTCATGTGTATATTTTTTTGCATTAGCATACTTATTTTAAAATCCATAAAAATCAAAAATTATGAAAATTATGAAAATTGAAATTTTCAATTTTGGCCATATTTGACTTAAGTTCAACATGACGGTTGACTAGTTAGGAAAAACTAGATCCTAAACTTGGTAAATTAAAAACCCTAAAAATAACCTTTCTTAAAGTTTAACTGTAGAAAATATACGTCCTTGTAGTTTATTTAGAAATAGGCAATTTTTGAGTTCAGTTCTTGGGCTAAATCGAAATAAGGGAAGAATATTGAAAGCTCTATTTGAAATATAAGTCTGAAAAATAATTCTGAACCTTAAGTCCAAATTCTGAAAATATATACCATACTTTACTCACTCACACACATCTTAAAACTTGGGATAGTAGAGGATACCTTGAAATGCTCTTGTCTAAAATCCTTAGTATGAAGGAAAATAAAATAAAAGTATAAGTGTTGAATTAAGAGATAAAAAAAATGAACACTGATTTTGTAATTGCTTAAGGCAGCATAAATAAAAAAAATATAACGAGGGTGCTTTATCACCTAGTGTCTTAGACCAACTGGTTTGGGAGTCACTGCTAAGCCTTAGGTATTGCAAGACAAGGAATTACGCCTAAATGCGCAAGCACATTTTGTAATCGGTCGTTTAGTACCTCAAGAAGTATTAACGGTCGCATGAAGGATGTGTGAGCAATTTCATCTAAAATTCACCAACTAAAAGTATTTTGGAAGATGGACAAGAGTATGATAGCTTGCATTGAATTTTCAAGTGTAGGGGTGATAATTACACACACGTAGGGCTATATAATTGGAGTTTGGAGGAGAGATAGGAATAAAAGATAGGGCTTATATCTTCAGTAGAGATGATAAAAATTCCTGAGTTAAGATTGCACCTTAGAAGGAAAACTTAGGAGATGCTGAAAGCTTTATAAACTGGCAAAACGTATATGATCCAAGGTTAAATAAAAAGGAAATGTGAAAAATACGGGTTGATAATTTCTAAAGATGATAGATTTTCTTGCTAGAATACAGAATTGAAGAATTAGAGTCAACGGCCAAATTGATCAGATTTTGTAGGTAGTATCCGCTGAAAACCCTCAGGAGACAACAATCCACCTACTAGGGACACCTAGAGATTTAACGGCTTGTTGCACGAGCTCAGTGCAATCGTGTTCCCTGCGAAAGTGAGGCTAGGTTTTTTCGAGAATAAAATTAGCTTTGCTCGGGACGAGCAAAAGATAAGTTTGGGGGTATTTGTTCATATCAGATTTTTGCATTTTTATACCACCCATTCTTAATCACATTGCTTATAAATTGGTACTTTTGATTCATGTCTGCTAAATAGATGCAGGTTACAGGCTCTCGGCTCTTTACAGTGAAATTCATGAAAAGTCGCAACAAATGTAGGACTACGACCAACAAACAGAGAAATACGGGTTTCCGGACACTATCCGTATAATGCCGCCTACCAGTTCAAGGAACAAATGGAAAATCATTGAGCATTTCAATGCACAAGGCACAAGGGCAGCACAAGATCCAAGACTTTAAACGCGGAGCTCAAGGCAAAAGTACATTATTGAATATCTGGAAGAGAACTGAAGAGCTTTTGAGAAACCAAGTATGCCAAACAGAAGAAAAAAATAACATGAAGAAACCCTGGAAAAATGAACCACCAAAACCATCAAATGGCCGCGGAACTGCGGCCAAACAGGCACATCTGCCGCGGTTCCACGGCCATACTCTGCACGTGTCGGTGGGGTGTCGGTGCTTTGACTCGGTTTTTGGGGTTGTTTTGTAATTTCATGTATGGATCAGAATATAAACCTAGGGTTTTTCCTATCTATAAATAGGAGAGCTCAAGGCCTTTCTTAGGGTGCCTCTTTTAGGGTGCCTTTCTTAGACGCCTCTCTTTAGTTTTTATGCCTCTTATTAATTCTTAGATTTAAAGTTTAATTCCAATTGTAATGCATTGTTGAGAGGTCGTCAATAAAGTAAGTTTTAATTTTTTTATCTCGCATTCTTTTTATCTGAATTTTAATTCCTGCAATTCTTTATCTGTTCTTTTATTATCTACAATTTAGTTCATCTATTAAAATAAAAAAAAATGAATTTTATTGTTATCTTCCTAATGAGTGAGTAATTTCTCACTTGTTAGGGATAGGAGTGGGAAGGTTTGAGAGAAGCAAATCTCTCTCACTCCTTTCTTTGCCCAAATAATTTTAATTAAGGACTCTCTTTAAATCAACCATAATTCGCTCACTACGGCACCCTATCCTACATGATAGCGGTGATTCCTTAGTTAGACCAGTTGCGGTTGAATTAACCGGAGGTTAGGGCTAAAAGCCAAGAACGGACGGATAAGGACCAAAAGGAAGAAACTAAGTTTCTTCCTAGTCGTGCTAATCCCCGTTGTTGACTATTACCCTAACACCTATATTCTTAACTAGGGCATTGAAAGAAGCGAGACGAATCCCTATTTCGAACTAACCTAATCCTAACCCTAGCAAGCTTTTTATCAATTTATTCTCATTCATAGATCTTAAAACAAAACCCAAAATATTTTGGATTTAACTCGTAAAAACATACAGAAAAGGATTCCATCCCCCTGTGGATCGACCCGTACTCAACCAGCTAGCTACCAAGCGACACCGCCTTGATTGCGGTAACTTAAACACAGAAAATATCTGACAATCAGGTTGCCAACGGGATGTATATTGGTTTTGAACCCATATTATTATGTACTTAGTATGCTTTGTAATATACTATCCGTTTCTTTGTTAGACAATGAAGGATATAATTTTGTATTGCAGAATAATGTTATGAACATTAACCTGAATCAAATGTTGGCTGGGTATGGCACACTTAATAACGGGATATACGTCCTAAATCAACACACAGTTTTTAGCATACAACACACTACTAAAAGAAAATTTTCAGATATAAATGAAGCTTTTCTTTGGCACTGTAGACTTGGTCATATTAACGAAACAAGACTAAACAAGTTACATAAATATGGATATTTAAATCCCTTTGAATATAAATCTTATGCGACTTGTCGGTCTTGTATCAAGGGTAAAATGACCAAACCCCGGTTTACTGGACACGGAGAAAGAGCTACTGAGCTTTTAGGCCTCATACATAGTGATATATGTGGGTCAATGTCTACACAGGCTAGAGGCGGATTTTTTAATTCATAACTTTTACTGATGATTTCTCAAGATTCGGTCATGTGTTTTTATTAAAGCATAAGTCTGAAGCTTTTGAGAAATTCACTGAGTATAAACTTGAAGCAGAAAAACAAACCGAATTGAGCATCAAGATACTTCGATCAGATCGAGGTAGGGAGTATCATAGTACAGAGTTTTCAGACTTCCTAAAAGAGAATGGGATTCTCTCTCAGCTCACTCCTCCTTACACACTACAGCACAACAATGTGTCAAAACGATGGAATCGGACTCTATTAGATATGGTACGTTCCATGATGAGTGATGCTGAGTTACCTGTCTCATTTTGGGGGCAAGCATTGGAGACTGCAGCGTTTCTATTGAACAGGGTTCCAACCAAAGCCATGTCTACCACACCATATGAGTTATGGTATAGGAAGAGACCATCTCTTAAACGAGTTAAGATTTGGGGTTGTTTGGCCTATGTCAAAAAGCAGAATCCGGATAAACTCGAGACACGGTCAGTCATGTGTAAGTTTGTGGGATATCCAAAGAATTCATATGGATATCTTTTCTACCACAAAGAGGAACAAAAGGTGATTGTTTCTCGACATGCCACATTTTTAGAAAATGAACATTTTATAAATACTGATGGCAATGTGGTAGATCTAGAAGAGATTCTAGAGACACAAGTTACAAATGACGACCTAGTTGAGCCTGATGTTGCAACAGAAACTAATGAATCTTAGCCACTCCGTAGATCTAGTAGGACTTCTCACCTACCGGAGAGGTACTACGCTTTCATCATTGATGGTGATAGAGAAGATTGCATCATGGATGATGATGATCCTACTAGTTTTCAGCAAGCTATCACAAGTGGAGACTCTGTGAAGTGGTTGGATGCTATGAGATCTGAAATAGAGTCTATGTACACCAACAAAGTATGGACTTTGGACGTTGTACCCTCTGGGGCAAAATCCGTAGGGTGCAAATGGATCTTTAAAAGAAATACTGGTGTAGATAGGCAGGTGGAGACCTATAAGGCAAGACTTGTGGCGAAAGGATTTCGTCAAAGACCAGGTCTGGACTATGACGAAACTTTTTCTCCCGTAGCCATGCTTAAATCCATCCGAATCCTACTTGCTATTGCTGCTCACTACGACTATGAAATCTTGCAGATGGACGTTAAAACTGCATTTCTAAATGGTGATTTAGAAGAATGCATTTATATGCATCAGCCAGAGGGCTTCGTTGACAGTGGGAGCAGCGGAAAAGTATGTAGATTGCTTAAATCCATTTATGAATTAAAACAGGCATCACGGAGTTGGAACATCTATTTTGATGATATTATCAAAGAGTTTGATTTCATCAAAAATCCAGATGAACATTGTGTTTATAAGAAGACTGTAAGGAGAACTGTCGCATTCCTCGTATTGTACGCAGATGACATTCTTCTGATAGGAAATGATGTTCCTATGCTACAGTCGGTCAAATCATTCTTATCACAAAGGTTCTCCATGAAGGACCTGGGTGATGCCACGTACATATTGGGTATTCGAATCTATATGGATAGATCCAAAAGGTTATTGGGATTGTCCCAAACCAGGTACATCAACACCATCCTAAAGAGGTTTAGTATGGAAGACTCCAAGCGGGGTGCCTTGCCCGCTTGCCATGAAGTCGCTCTCTCCAAGGACTTTTGCCCAAAGACTGATGAAGAGAGAGCTCGCATGAGCATTATTCCCTACGCTTCAGCCGTAGGATCTATAATGTATGCGATATTATGTACACGCCCTGATATAGCTTATGCACTAGGTGTAGTAAGCAGGTATCAATCCAACCCAGGGGAGAATCACTGGACTGCTGTGAAGAACATTCTTAAGTACTTGCGAAGGACTAAAGAATTGTTCTTGGTGTATGGTAATGGAGATCTCCAAATGGAGGCCTTTACCGATTCGAGCTTCCAGAGTGAGAAGGACGACAACAAATCTATCTCTGGATTTGTATTTACCCTCAATGGAGGGGCGGTGAGTTGGAAGAGTTCCAAATAGGATACCATTGCAGACTCTACGATAGAAGCTGAGTATATTGCTGCAAATGATGCCGCCAAGGAAGCAGACTGGATGAGGAAGTTCATCTCGGAGCTAGGAGTAGTTCCAACCATTATTGATCCAATACCATTGTATTGTGATAATAATAGGGCTATGGCGTTAGCCAAGGAGCCCAGGTCCCATCAGTGATCCAGACACATCCTGAGGCGATATCATCTGATCCGGGAGATAGTTGATCGCTGCGAGATCGAGATTCGGAGAGTAGATACAAAGAATAACACCGCGGATCCGCTCAACAAGGCCCTCCCTCAACCGCAGCATGAGCGACTTTTTGAGATGTTGGGTATGAGATACGCCAATAATTGGCCTTAGTGCAAGTGGAAGATTGTTAAATATATGTATGCCCTAGAGGGCATTATTTGATAGTGGATGTATTTTTACATGTATGTATGTGTGTGTGTGTGTGTGTGTGTGTATTCAGAGGACATTCTTGCTCGACATGATAGTATGCTATCTGGTTACTCTTTATCTTGACATGTTCACTTGATCATGCTTTTATTCATTTGGTACATGTTGATAAAGCCCTGAGGATATTTACTTGACTACTGTAATTATGATGCAGATCATACTAGTGGGACATGTGTAGTTTATAAGTATATCCTGAAATGTCCCTAGTCATGGGTGTATCAAGACGGGGCATCGATATTCCAGAGTAGACTAGCATATACGATTCTTGACCCATGTGATGGGTGATGGATGATCTCATATCCATTGGTGTTTGACACCAAGATTGTATACGGGTGCTCAATGGAGACTGGGTACACTGGACGGACTCACCGAGAACTCTTATATGGTATTATATCTATCGTCGGATAGCAGTTCTCAGGTGACACTGGTACAGGTTAGTCTGTAGACCCGAGATTGTCATAGAGTCTTGTGTGTTCTCCCACTGTGCTTTGATTTCCATCCTACCACGGCTCTACTGAGCCGTGCAAACAAGTGGCTTTTGGGTACAGTCCCGAGACACATGGAGGCAATGAGCGATAGGAGGGGTTTCGTCTCTCCCGATATTGGGGGTTGATGTTGCGCTATACTCGATTGGCTATATCAGCAAGTCCTTGGCCAGGGCTGATGAGATTTACTGATAAGTGTTATCTGTAGTTTCTCGATCTATTATAGGCCATACATCGGCATGACTTATTGAGTTATTGGGGTCGACGATGCCATCCCTAGACTCGATATACAGCATATCTGACGAAGAGACCGTACTGTACGGTAAGTGTTACCGGTTGGCTCGACAGGATTTTTGACAGGTTCACTTGTTTTTCTTCTGCTCGCTCAATACCCGGGTGGCTGTTACATTTAGCTGACCGCTTGCGGCTTGTGGGTGTTTGATATGATCATCACCTACTGCCGGCGTATTGACGAGTCTTAGAATCCCACAAAAGGGTCACCTAGCTCAGACGAAACGATATGGGGTGCATATGGTGATATGCGTGGGTGCTTGATTAAATGCGTGTATGCGATACCGCATTATAATCTGGCATTTTCTATTGGTCAGGTCGTATGTGATATGACCGGTTTAATAAATCAATTGTTGATTTAATATTCATGACCTTTAGCCATTTTACTTATAACCTTTTCTTTAAATGATGTATGCATGAATGTATGTACATGTGTTGATATGAATGCACACATGCATGCATACATGTGTCATGGTTGATGATACATTGGTGGTGGCAATACAAGACTCACATGGTAACATATTTACATTTTTTTTATTTGAGAAAAGCAAAATGGCAACAAAATCATGGTTGGCTAGTCAACTCTTTTATTTTGTGTTGACCAAAGTCAATACCATGGTTTTATTGCCCATGGTTTTTGTAGCCTATGGTTTTTGCTTAACCTCAAATCACAAAATATCTAGATATTTTGTAACCATAGTTAAGCATGAGGATTATTATTCTCTCTTAGGATTATGTCTCATATTATCTTTACTTGAGTCAAGTTTAGCCTCTCATCTTCTTCCTCTCTCCTTCAAGCTCTCTAGGGTTTAAAAAGTGAGGGAAGAACTTAAAAAGAAAAGGAGTCAGATTTAAACCCACATTATCATTCTACTTTAGTCTAGCCCACTAGTGTAGAATGTTTGCTTCACCTTCATCTTGATTAAGTGAAGCAAGGATCTTGAGCAAAGGGACTCTGGGTGGATCGTCGTGGACAACGAAGGATTCAAGGGGACCGGTTCAAACTCTAATTGATCCAAGGAGTCAAAGAAGGAAGTCTACAAAGGTTGTATTAGTATCCTCTTAGTGTTAGACACTAGATCTAGTATGTGATACTATTTTGTTACCCTAAACTTCTAGTTTGATCCTAGGTTAGTTTGCTTAGCATCCCAAATTTTTATTGTAGCATGTTTGATGCAAGACAAACCCTTGGTATGGTGCTAGGTAAACCCCAACAGTGTATACGTTTCTTGACCCCGACCGGGGCGATGGTTGATCCTATAGCTATTGGTGTTTGATACCAAAGATTGTATACATATGCTCATTAGATGAATGAGTTACAATGGACGGACTCACCTGAGAACTCCTAGATAGTATAGTACCTATCATCAAATAGCAGTTCTCATGTGACATGAGTACAAAGTAGTCTGTAGACCTAAGATCGTCATAGTGTCTTGTGTGTGTTCCTATTGTACTTTGATTACTACCCTACCATGGCTTTAAAGAGCTGTGCAAATTGGTTTTAGTTAGGTACTGTCCCGAAGCACATAGAGGCAGCGAGCGATCGAAGGGATTTCGTCTCTCCCGGTATAGGGAGTCGAGATCGTGCTATGTCAGATCAACTATAACCATAAGTACTTGGCCAAGGCAATTGAAATTTACTGATAAGTGTTATCAGTAGTTTCTTGGGTGGTTATAAGTTTATGATCGACACGATTTATCGGGTTATTAGGAGTCTGACGGTTTCCGCCTCCCAGACCTGGTATGCGACACTCTAAGTCGAAGAGACCGGACTGCACGGTGATTGTTACTAATAGACTTTGCAAGGTTCGGATGAGCTTGCTTATTGACCTTCTTTCGATCAATACCTGAGTAGCTGTTACGTGCAGCTAGCACCGCTGACGTGCTTGTGGGCTATGGATATGATTCTAACCTACTGCCATCGTATTGTCAAATCTTTAGAGTCTCACACAGAGATTTCCTAGCACAGGAGAAATGATGTAGGGCATGTATAGGGATACGTGCAGGAGTTCGATTAAACACGTGTATGTGATACACGTAATTTAATCGAGCATTTAATGATATTAGCCAGTTTATATATGATATAACCGAATTATTAAATCAAGTGTTGATTTAATAATTAAATGTATATTTATATATTGATATAAATATATACATTAACTAATATCATGTTCACTTTAGTATTTTCTTCTCTTTGTTAATATTTATATATGGTATAAATATTTCTTTTCTCATTTTGTCACGCTATCTTATACATACTAGTTGTATATATAAAACTTACATAGGAAGTGAGATGAGAATTATCTTGTTTTTTTCTTTTTAAGAAAAGAAAAGAAAAGAAATGAGTCATTTGTTTGGAAGAGTTTGGAAGTGTGACTCATTTTTGTTGTTTTCTTTAGTTGATAAGGTTGGCTTAGTTTTCTTTTCTAAGCTAATTCTTATCATCATCTTTACTCTCATTTTTCTCATCTCATCTCCTAGCTCTCTCTTTTTAGATTTCCAAAGTGAGAAAATAAAAAGAAAAAGAGAAGAAAAGTAAGCAAAAATATTTCCTACATCTACTTTTAACACCAACCTAGCAAACTAGTGTTAACACATACATATCAAGTTTGTGAGTTTAGAGCTTGTGTTGGAGTGATCTCAAGATGGATCATCTTCGGAAAGGAGATCACCGAGCAAGCTTGTTCCGGACTTCGTGGAGACTAGCCGGAGTTCAAGGAGAGGTGGCTAACGCGCTACAAAGGTTATAGTTCGCCAAACCCTTTCTTTTAGCTTTCTAGTTTAGTGTCAAGATTTATTCTTGTTCATGATTCTATGTGTGCATACTTTTGCTCTTTTGATTTTTGAAATTCATTGTTTCCGCTCGTTTTAAATCATGTCTTAATTGCAAAGCATGCCTACCGGACCAACCCCAACAGGACCCACAGGCAATGGCATTAAGGAGATTAACACGTACTCATAAGGCACCAGTCCGGTACGGTTTCGAAGACATGCTCGCATACGCTTTAGAATTGAAAGCGGAGATCCCAGCTCTTATCAGGAGGCCATTGGGTAAGAGGATAGAGATCAATGGATTGTGGTGATAACAGAGAAGATGGAGTCATTTCGAAAGAATAGTACGTAGAGATTGACAGAGCTACCGAAAGGCAAAAGGGCTATTAGCTGCAAGTGGGTATACAGAAAAAAGATAATGAGCAATACAATGCACAATTAGTTGTGAAGGGTTTTGCTCAGAAGGAGGTAGTTAACTACAACGAGATTTTCTCGCCGGTAGTTAAGTAAATGTTTATTCTAGTATTGTTGGCAAAGGTAGTTACTCAAGATTTAGAATTGGAGCAAATGGACGTGAAAACAACATTTCTGCATGGGGGGTTGGAAGAGAAGATCTTCATGAAGCAACCTGAAGGATTTATAAATCCCGGCAAGGAGGATCATGTATGTGAGCTCAGGCGGTCTTTTTATGGGTTGAAGTAGTCTCCCAGGCAGTGGTACAAGCGCTTCGATTCTTTCATGAGAAAGACAAACTACTTGAGATGTGAGTATGACAGCTGCGTGTACTCGAAACGGCTTAAGTATGGGCCATCAATATATTTACTCATATATGTCGATGACATGTTGATCTCGGCTAAGAGTATGGTGGAAATAAAGGCGCTCAAAACTTCATTAACCGCAGAATTTGACATGGAGGACTTAGGTGAAGAGAAGAAGATTCTTGGGATAAAAATTATTCGAGATAGGAAAGCTATAAAGCTGTGGCTATCCCAAGTCAGATTTATTGAGAATGTGTTGGAAAGATTCAACATGAAGGATTCAAGGCAGGTGAGCACCCCTATCGCCGGTCATTTCAAGTTATCCTTTAAGGAGTGTTCATAATCAACAAAGGAGAAGGAAAAGATGTCTCGAGTACCATATGCAAGTGCGGTGGGATCGCTGATGTACGCTATGGTATGAGTACCATATGTAAGTGTGGTGGGATCGTTGATGTACGCTATGGTATGAGTACCATATACGGTAAGTCTGGTTAACCGGTACATGTCAAATCAAGGGAAGCTTCATTAGGAAGCTGTAAATTGGATACTTAGGTATCTTAAAGGATCTAATGAGCTCGGTTTATTCTTTCACAAGTCAGAAGATAAACCGAGCCGGTTGCAAGGATACGTAGATGCGGATTACGCTGGGGACTTGGACAAGAGAAGATCCCTTACAGGCTATGTATATACAATTGCATAATCTTTTATTAGTTGGAAGTTAACACTTCAGGATACCATGGCGTTCTCACCGACGGAGGCAGAATACATAGCGGCAGTGGAAGCATCTAAGCAGGTCTTATGGTTAAAGGGCCTAATTAGAAAGTCCGGATTCGATAAGGGGTCGGTTCCTTTGTTTCACAATAGTCAAAACTCCATTCACTTGGCGAAGAATCAAGTTTACCACAGTCGAACTAAACATATCGATATGCAGTATCATAAGATAAATGAGTGAGCTGAGAAGGAGATCGATTTGATAAAAATCAATACTAAGGTGAATCCGGCGGACATACTAACTGTAACATTTCAGAAAATATAAAATAATATTTTTGGATTTAAATAATAAAATAATAAATATTACGGATATTATACGAGTATAGGTTTGAGTTTTCGTAGAATGGTATGGTTATATACCTATATTTTTGGAAAATAATTGAAATTTAAAATGAATTATTATTTATGAAAGCATTTATTTGATTTGGGGTTTTTATAAATTAATATATAATTATTTACATATAAGTTTAATGTTAAACTTGATTAATATTTCACTAATTATGCATTTAACCAAGTTTTATTTTGTTAACCTTATTTAAGTGTCATGACATGCAACATTTCATTTTGATGTTTTGTGATGGTTTCTTTTTTTGTAAAGAGAAAAGAGAAAAGGAAAAGAAAAAGAAAAAGAAAATGGAAAAAAAATATGAGACATGGGGGGACAAGAAGGTATGATCATGAGAGAATGAGAGAGGGGGGATGGTTGTATCACCCATTTGTCTTCCTTGTCCTCCTTATTTCCTTTATTCATTTTCTTCATCTCCTCATTCATCAACTCCTCTACCCTCTCTACCACCACCAAAAACATCCCCAAACCATCTCAAAATCCAATATAGTCTTCACGAAAAATGTTCCTCACCTCATCTTACACCTCATGGTATGTTCAAGACTTCGTTTTGGGGAGCTTTGGCCATCTAGGAATTTTCTTGAGTTGCTCCTTTGAGATAAAACACTCACCTTTCATCAAGATTTTATGTTTACTAACCTCACAAATTAGTTTAGAGCTCAAAAGTTTATGTTTTGTGAACTTGAAAAATTTTAAAGTGAGATTTAGTGAGTAGAGCTTGCAGTAGAACTATGGTAAAGGGTTTAGAGAGTGTTTACAACCCCATTAGTGATAGAATCCATGAAGTAATGGAGTTTAGAATTTTTCGATGTCAGTTTTGTAGAGATTTTGGTATTCAAATGGGATCTGGAGCAACTTGGGTCTTTGCAAGATAAACGAACAACTACCCTGACCTAGTTAGACTATTAGAAGACCACCACATAAGCACGAGACCTTAAATCAAAAATTCAACCGCCAGTGGCGGTTACTATAGCACATTCCGGCGGCCCAAATTTTGAATTGAGTGTCAGAGTTTGGTCTGTAGCTCATACTCTTTATAACTTAGCCATTGTATAGTTAGTTTTGTCCCTTGCTATCTATGCCAAAGTCTGGGAGCATTTTAAGTTGTTTATGGCAATATTTTGCGATATTTGAAAACTTGATTTTTGGTATTTGTGTTTTAACTCAGTTGTTTGACGTTCGTACATCGACGTCAGGGGTTGTTTTGTTGTTTTAGCACACGTTGACTATAGGTTCTAACCTATGTGTCTTTCTCTTATCGTATCGGTTTTTGGATATGGATTTCTTTGAAATTTGATTCTGGTTTTCATTAGATTGAGGTTATGGATTTTGATTGTAGGTACATTCGCGTGGACTTTCGAGTCGACGAAGGAGGACTAGGAATCCGTCAGAATCAGCTAGAGCGAGGCATAATTAGGTGAGTAGATGTATATCTACGGGGGAAGTCGGGTGGATGGCGTATAGCACCGCCGCAACTGTAGAATTAGGATGTGTGTGTGTGTGTGTTTACTTAGCTAGTAAGGTGTCTAGAATACCATACTATAGTAGTATATTTAGAAGAAGATATTACCTAGTTCTATTTTCTTGCCATTAGGCTATACATATATACACACTTATATATGATATGAGGATAATTATGATATGATGATGATACGAGTCGATATGATATGAGGATAATATGAGTCGATATGATTTGATATGTTGATACGAGGCAATATATATGATATGGTATGGCATGGCATGATACGGTATGACATAAGATGGTTGATGAGATGAGATGAGATGATGTGCGTGACTATAGATCCGTACTATTTGATTTGAGGATATCGTACGATGGATATTCCGTACGTGATATGATGTGGATAGATCGTCGATATTATTTCAACTCAAGAAATATTGCTTTTAAATCACTTAAATAAATATTATGATATGTTTAGAGCCATACCTATTTTCAAAACTAACGAATTGTTACGCACTCTTAAATGATAACTTCAAGGGGACGCTATGCCTTTTCAAATGGTATCTTTTTCAAAAACATCGTAGCCCCCTATTTTCTGAAAATAACGATATGTACTATTTTAAACTACAACTGTATGGCTCATACGTAGTTGCGTATTTTTATATTGTTCATGTTTACGATTTCTCTATTCTGTTTACACTTGCGTTACAATTTCTTATTTCTACATATGCTCGCATTATTTTCATTTACGATATATATACGACGCTTTATACCCTTATTTTTACGTGACTTCGTTTGCTTGGACATATGCACCATTATCGATGATGCAAATGTTGCACGTACACATTCTTACCGACTCACACACACATCATCGGTAATTGCCATGCCACGTACACATTAGAACTCACTTTGTTACCGTATTATCTTATAACCTGTTAGTATTTTAGTTACTGTTTAGTACCCAGTACCACATACTAGTTCAGTTATTACACTTTCTTTACCTTGTTGCACGACACGCTCATATAAACACACTTGCTATGCATTACAATATTGTTTTGTGCTTGTACATATTATTTCATTACTGCCATGCATTTCATGAGATTCTGTTTTCATGAGATTTCTGGATTTGAGAAACCACAGATATTATTTAAAAACTTGTGATTGTTTTAAAAACGCGGTTTCTCTTGATATGATATTTCGGCGTCCACCATGAGATTTCTCGATACTGAGCTATGATGATTATCCGAATCGAGGCAGGGGGAGAAACCAATTATGGATACATGGTGGACCCGGTATGGTACCCCCGGGCAAGAAGATCGTATAGAAAGGCATTGAGCCTGGCAGGGGAACACTATCTACCGGTGATAGTACTACTCTCGATGGATATCCGGAGGATACCGACCGGAGTGATATGAGACAGATGGATATAAGGACCAATCTGATGAGACGGTGTCTGAAATATGACGGCCGATCCGATGAGACGGCGTCTGAGATATGAGAATTTACGTGTCGATGCTGGACACGGGATTTATGATAATTTCAAGTGTCGATACTGGGCACTCAGGATTTTATGATGATTTTGATGTGTCGTTGATAGACACACGTTGGATGATATATATATATATATATATATATATATGACACAAATGATATAAAACCACACATTGGTACATGCACGATATTATATACTTATATACATATGTATATACGATCATCTTTATATACCATACGAAATGATATTTGTTCGACATGATTTATTACATTTTAATACCACCCATTTTCTATCATTTTGTCAATAAACAGTGCTATCTAATCTGTGTCTACTCATTAGTACAGATTACAAGTACACAAGCAAAAACACTGGAAACGGTACACAACATGCACAGAAACGATGGTTTTTAGCCGGAACTGCAAATGTGACAGAATACAGATCAAATTGAATGAGTTTGCACAAGTAAAGAAGTTGTGTACAAGAAGAACTTTTGTTTTCGTCCAAATGACCATATGTGAACAAGTGTGAACATAAACTTGACCAAGTGCACAAGTGGGCAACCACCATCATCGTGTTTTTGCAAGTGGGTGCACAAGTGGGCATGGCAATAAGTAATTGAAAAAGTGTTGATGTGATATGAACCATTGCAACTTAATCAAGTGCCTTCTCTGTTCATCACTCTAGAATTCACCCATGTGTGAATTACTACAAGTTGCAACTACAGAGAGATGATCAAGTGACCATAAGATTACAGACCAAAGATGGGACCAGTTTCAAAGTTATGGCCGCAGATTTATTCATTATGGCCGCAATTTGCGGCCATGTCATTGCCAAGTTAGTTCGTACAACTTTTGTGGGCCCCTGGTGATTTTGTCAGTTCATTGATATATGCAACATCTGCTTCTTTAAGTTTTATAAATAGCAGATCACTTTGTGAAGAGGGGTACACATTTTCACTACTTGTATTCACTTTTTGATAAAATCTTGTAGTTCTTTTGATTAGATTGAGTTTTTTACCTTTCTCTGGTCTTGCAATTTCTATTTTTGAGCTTGCAAGATTAGATTTTGGTAATTGAACTCATTTTGCTTGTACTTCGATACCATTTCAATAAAAGCTTCATTGACTTCAAAATTGTGGTTCTTGTATATTTTCCTTATTTCTTTTCTTGCACTCTTTTTAATTTCTCATTTGTGTTTCTTATTATATGATGTGTGAGTAGTTTTTCACTTAGGCTATGGTGAGGTACGTTGATGAATGGCTTGTCTTCCAACTCCTCATTCTTGATTCTTAACATTTTTTGCACTTCTTTTCTTAATGTATGCAATCTTATTATGCTATTGCTTGATAGGATATATTGTTTTGAATGGTTGCAAATCAACTTTTAACATATATCCTATTTCTTCTTTACATATCATTTTTGTTGCATTAAGACTTGAAGTTGAAAGGAGTGTAAAAATTAGCTGAGTGTAGTAAACTAGCTAGATAGATTATGTAGCCATACAAGCATCTGTTCTATACTTGCTAAACTTCACTTAGCTCATTTTATCCTCAATTCATCTAAAAACTTTAAATTTATAGTTTCTTTTTGTACCTTGATTGATATCGTATCCTAATACGATACTTTGTTATCGGTTTGGGTGCGGCATGCTTTTTAAGTCAATAAGAAACTAGAAATGGATATTGAATCAAGATTGAGAGTTGGGATTAACGCTGTATGTCAATTTACCAATTCTTAATTTAAGTTTTCCGTACATATCACTTTATCCTTATATTGCTTCATTTGTATAAAAAAAACGTGGCAACTTCAACCTCAAAATTGTTGTTTCTAACTCAAAAGAATGTCATGATATCCACTCCATGTGGATCGACCCGTACTTTCCGGTTTGCGTCAACGTACCGTACACTTACGGTATTTTATAACTCAAGAATCACGTCGTGCACTATTTTTAATCAAAAAACCAATATATCCAATCTTGACTATATCCTTTTCAAAAGAACGATATCGTGAATCTCCCACAAGTTTTTGGCGCCGTTGCCGGGATTGGCAACATCACGAAGTTTATTTTGAGTTATCTATGTATATACTTTTAGAAACACAAACAAAAAATCTAAAAAACATCAAAAACAAAACAAATAGTAAGACTTTTGCTCTCTATTTTTTATCTGATGTTGATATGAATGTTATTGAAATATTTTGTATATAAAAAGGGGACGCTAACAGAACTAGGAGAAGACACCAAGCAACTGGAGCCAGACCATCACAACTTGGCTGCAAATTTAACCCTTTTGGCCGCTAATTGCGGCCTACATGTTACATTTTGCCCCAATTCTTTTGTGTTTTCTCTATTGTGCTGTTATTGATCCATTGTTATATGCAAAATTTTATAATTATGTGTTTACAGCACTTTGGCCATAAATATCGTATTGTACACTAAATATCGTATTTTCACATTTTCAGATTTTGACGGAATTACGAACTACAATCGTGCGAAGCTAGGAGCAAAATTCAAGAATAAGGCGTTAAGAAATTACAGTGCCAAAAATCCGGGTAGTTTGACCCGCGCAAGCGAACACTCAAGTAATCACGGATCAACTCAATGGGGGTTTCTCAACCCAAGAATTTAAAGTGCATACTTTTCTAAAACCACTTCCTCTCAAATCCAACGATCCAATTCTTCGATTTTCTGCAGAATTTCTTTTGCAAACTCCGCAGCACAAGTGCCAAAGAAAACCAACCGTATTTTTTTTGCAGCGCGCCGTTTATAACTTAAAAAACAATTGATTGATGATTTGAACAACTTTTTATTGTTTGCAAATTGCATGAATTTAATATGGATTTAAGGACAAAGAACCCCGACAAGATATGGTAAAGGATTTTATCACCCTTCTCCGTGGCCCACAAACCACAAAGAACGAGCATTTTTCACATCCCAATTAATATTAAAAGAAATTAGACTTTCAGCCTCTAAGAATTTCGCACTCAATAGGGAAAAGTTGATTTTATTTCGAACACCGCCCATTGTTACATTGTTCAAGAAGTGTCTAGAAAGGTGTAAAAGGCGCAACCACCGGAAGAGAGAATGTTATTCTAATTAAGAAATTTCGCGAAAGCGTTGGATAATCTCCCTTCCTCTCTGCACTGACCTGGTTTCTTGATCAGTCTATCTTGGGCCCGTTTCGCGATACACTTTTACTTCACAAATCATGGTTTTTGAGCAGGTCTAGTTGAACCCTAGATTGTTTAGGTGTGTGAAGTGTGTCATGATTGTGTTTTTGCTATGCCTTTTTGTGTGATATTTCTCGTTTGTGAATATGTGTGTGTGTGTGTGTGTGTGTGTTTGTGTGTGTGTATGTGTATAAAAGCACAAAAATTAGGATTTGTAAACAAAACTTTATTCCATTCCCTTAGTCTTTTCCTAACCACGTTCGGATAGTGCATGTCAGCTTGGACTAAAGATTCAAAATCTCGATTAGTCCGATTCGAGACTGTATCTTCCGACTCTTCTGTACCTTCAGATCCCTCGGAACCGTCCGGGACATTCTTACCTTCTGTTTTATCGGGGCCATCCGATTCTACTCTTCGTTCACCTTCACCTTCTTCTTCTCCCACATCACCCATGATGACGGAACAAACAATCATGGCCCAGCAAGAAGCAGCATTGCACGACAGATACTATCCTCACTGTTCGTCCCTACCTTCGTGCATAGTATTGCCTACTATCGCGGCAAATAACTATGAAATCAAACCGCAATTCATACCGCTGCTTTCAAAATTCCACGGACTCGAATCCGAGGATGCTTACCTTCTAATCAATGAATTTGAGGGAGTATGCACTATGATGAAAATCCAAGGAGTGGGAGAGGATGTTGTTAAGCTCAAATTCATTCCTTTTGCGCTTAAAGATAATGCGAATAGTTGGTTGAACAGTTTGCTAGTTCAATCGATTACGAAGTGGGACGACTTTGTGAAAGTATTTCTCAAGAAATTTTACCCTATTCACAAAACAGTGCGAATCCGAAATGAAATTCACAATTTCAAACAAAAAGAGGGTGAAATCTTTTAGAAATGCTTCGAAAGATTCAAGAATATCTTAATCAAATGTCCCCACCACGGTATAGAACAATGGAGGCTTTGTCAGATTGTCTACAAGAGTTTAGACTGCAGTTCACGCATGATGTTAGTAACAACTCTAAATTTTCTGTACAAATTTTTTCTGTTCAATATACAGAAAGGAGTTTGCAAGTCTGAGTACACTTTATAAGTTATTTTTGTTTAAGAACAACAAGAAATAATTTGTAGCTCATTGGTTAAGCCTTGCACTGCTGTGACGTAGCCCCTGTGTTTGAATCCCCTCAGGCACATTTTTTCTGAATTTTCTTTTAAACTTTTTAGAAGCCCAAAAGTTTACACGTGCACTGCACATAGAAATGAAAAGAAAGAAAAACAAACATGTGTAAAATGTTGTGTACACGGCCTTGGACACGTGGCCAAGATCCACCGGCCTTCCCCTCACTTTGGACCGGCGAGATCCCTTGATGGGCCAGCGCCAACGGTCATCCGTAGGGGAAAGTCCCCATGTTCTGCACACAAAACCTTTGGCCTACCCCCATTAGCTCCGCACTGTTTGTTTACTCTGAATTAAAATAGAGAATTCAATTTCATCTTTAAATCCAATTTTAATTCATTTTTTCAATTCCAAAACCCTAATTCCATACTATAAATACAACCTCATATCCTAGCCCCTCCTCATTCTGAAAATTCAAGTGAAAACCTTCAAATTTTCTAAGTACAAGAAGAATACAAGTGGAGTAGAAGAGGAGTTAGCCCAAGACCAACTTCCGGCGAGGAAACGAAGCAATTCCGGCAACTCCGCGACGCCACGAAAACTACACCCTCTTCTTCTATCTCATCTTCATCTTTCTAGCTAGTGAATCCCACCTCATTCTTCTCTTTCTACATAAAAAGTTCTCTTTTTCAAAACATATCGGTAAGTGGAGTTAACACCGACTTTTGATTCTAAAACCTTGAAATCACACTTTTTCTTAATCATTGCTCATCCATATTCTTAACATATGTTTATAACCATAGAACTAACAATTAGAAACAACTTTCACCCTAAATTATCATGTTAAATAACTTTAAATTGAGTTTTACATTTAAATACCATGAACTTTGTATCTACTATATTTTATTATTTTGCTTAATCATACCTCTAGAAAACTTCACGGAGTAATGACCTACCCCTCACATACACACATGTTTACATAGAACGATACTCTTGGAAACATATTTTTGTGGCAAATACAATATTTCATTAAAATACCATCGACTATAAAAAGCCGGTTTTCTTTTTAATTGTATTATTAAATTCTTTGCGATTATGCCTCTACAACCCATTTTGGGGAACCCGCTATTGGATGGTGCAGATTATCGTATATCCTCAGGCTAGTAGAGCGAGATGCAAACCTCCTCACAGAGCATTCGGTTTCGAAATATTTTTAATACGATTTTTAAGAAAAACGAGATTTTCTAATTAATAATAAAATTAATTGTAACGACCCTAGTATTACTGTACCTTCGTATTTTCGTTCTTTAGTAAAATATTGTATTTATTTATTCTTAGTATTTTCTGTATATTTTGTTTTTTATAAATATATTATTTTATTTTTCTATCTATTTTTCCCAAACATATTTCTTTAAAACTAAATTTTAACTTTTTTTTCAAATTAAACATAAGACCTAACCCAGCCCATAACTCAAATCCAATTTCATTTTCTTTAATAAAACTATGAGCCCAAAAGCCCACTTTCTTTTTAAGCAACATCATATATTTAATTTTTATTAAATATGTGTATGAACAACCTTGTATCTCATTGGTTAAGTCTTTGCATTGTTATTCCATAGATCCATGTTTAAATCCTCATTCTTGCAATTATTTTTTTTATTAATTTTTTATTCTTCTCATAACTTACAAATGGGACCTTTCATTTCCAAAATGAATGGTGACCTTTCATTTCTCTTTTATTCCCATGTTGAATGCATATATTATTATACATAATTCACCATTACACCATCTTTATTTGTCCTCCTCTATCTTTTCCTTCCTCATATTTTTCTATCTCTCACTTCTCCCTCTTCACCTAGAGTCCAAGAAGAAGAACATGGAGAAGTTTTCAAGAAGATCTCGCTAGTAACGCGAGGCTATCGGCGGATAGACAAGTTTGGTGACAATACCGGCTTGTGTATGTAAGTCTCTTCTCTCTCTCCCCCTCCATCTCTTTATTCTCCTTTTGTCATATCTCGTGAACCCGCTATTCTTTTCATATCATAACCATAAGAAAAGATAAACATAAACATATACATATATATAAGTTTAGATATATATGGTTCTAAATAGTTTAATAATACCTTATTACCTCTTGTTCAAATTAAAGTATTTTTAATTCTTTGTTCATGACTGTGATTGTTTATTACAAGTTGTGAGAACACAAATTTCATGCCACAATATATCTATAATGTCTCATGAAATCGATTTGTTTATTAAAAGAAAAATAGAAGCCTGCATAAAATACTAGTTAATCTTTTTGCCGATTTTTGTATACACATCAATACCTCTAGCTTTAAAATAATTTTTAGAAATTAATTTTTACTTTTGAAAATTTCAGAAAATTTACATATGATAGAGTATATTATTTTGTACATGCTGTAAAAATTTTAGATCGAATCACCTAACGGTTTAGGAATTATATCGTTTTTATTCACTGTTCGTAAAATAGAAAACTGCATTTATTGGTCAACTTCTAGGACATATAACTTGGTATACCGACATCCAAATTGAGTAAACTCAAGTGTTTTAGATATCTACATTAAATAATCTATATTTTATTAGTTTTAAGTTTTTACTGAAAACCAACGTAAGATAAGGAAAACTGCGTTACAATATTAAACAACGGATCTGGACAGAATATATTCTGATTCGCACACTGTTTTTAAATTGGACATAACTCGAAATCCTGATATCCGTTCGTGACAAAATTTAGATCTGTAGATGCATAAATGATAAAGCTATAATTTTCTGTATATTAGATTACTTAAAAATGCACGAAACAACCCGATATAGGGTTTGCAATATAACATATAGTTACTGTCCAGAAATCTGAATTTCTGTTTTAAACGCTGATATTAAAATGATCATAACTAGAGTTTAAGAAATTCAAATCGCGCGAATCTTAGTGTTTTGGATAAGTATATCGTAAGACCTACAATTTTATAATAATCATCATAACCTGAAACCTGATGGAAATTGACCGAAACTATGTTTTAAAAATATGTGACGGTGCCGAATAGATTCTGATCTGTTTTGCGCGACAATACGAAAACATATATACCTCCCAAACCGGTAGTCGTATTTAGGTGAAACCGGAACTCACGCATGAAAAACACTTAGAGCAATATTTTTGTTTATATTTCCGCATTCGTTCGACTTGATTAATTAGTCGTATATAATATTTCTTTACAGCATTGTTTATGGTAGTTACTCGTATAATATACTTGGCTCATTTCATGTTATTCGAACATGTATACATATTTATCTTGATCATTAAATTGTTGTATGTACATAAATATGATAATTAAATACTTGAGTTGTATTTTGAAAACTATACAAAATTATTTTTACATAAAACTCTCTCAAGTTATACTAAATTACAATAAGGACCCTAGTAAACATAGGTTAAAGCGGAACCAGTTCTCTTGAGCCTCAGGGAGCCGGAGAATATGGGTGCTTGCCTATCTAAGGTATAAAATCTAACAAACGGTGTTATCAATACGGTGATCGTCTTTGAAAAAGACAAATCCTGCCGCCCATGTGCAGCGGTTACTGATAACATCAATACCTAATTCAGGACTTTAATTTCTTTTCTAATTGTCTGACTCAGACTGAATCTCAATATAATCAATCTGACTTGAATGAGATTCAAGTATATACATAATAATTCAACATGAATCTATGAATCCATATATTCAATCTGTTCAATCTATCAATTTATACAACTTGACTGAACCGAACCATGTATATACATCCATCTACATGATTCATCCATCTACATGATTCATCCATCTATATGATTCTCCAGTTACATCCATTTACTGATATCATGGTTTCGGCAAGTCATCCATCTATTACAAGACAATACAAGTTACAATACAATACAACTATACAATTAAGACATCGTGGGGTTTTCTAAAGGGTAGATTGGTATGGAAGGTTTTAGAAGTGGCACGAGACTGTAAGATTTAAGACACCTAACCTGTATTTCCGTTGTTGTTGTACCGTGACATAAACGGTTCCTTGTACTACACGTGCCTCTAGTCTCTGGCATATAGAGACTCCTCTTGTATACACTGGTATCCTTCTGTACCAAGGTACAAACAACAGCGTTAATGAATACAACAGTATAACAATATAATACAATTTTAAAAGCTACACTCTCTCTACTTTCTCTCTCTGTCTATTCTATTTCTCCCTTATCTTGGGACTTACCGAGCGATTGTTCGCTGACGACATTCCTTCTCTTTCTTCTTTAGAATGTTGTCAGGTGATCTGGACACCCAGGAGATCGAGCCTACTAGCGAGGATTTGGATCAGCTTGCCTACGACCCAGAGCTCTAGCTTCATTGTACACATTTTATTTCGATACTTTTCCTTTCATTTATGCCACTGTTTAGGCATTGCTTTCATCCAGATGTATTTACTTTTCCATGCATTGTACAAAAAAATGTTAATAAATAAAGTTGATGCTCGGTTATACCTACTGTTTTTTGTCTCTTGTGCATTTTTATTTATATTGCTTAGTTACGCTTAGCGTATTTACTTCTGAGTAAATACGTAGCGGCCTCGTCGCGTCCCATTCTCCGTATACCGGGAAGCGGGGCTTGACATTAATTTTTAATATTATATAAATATTATCAAACCACATATTTTCAAGTTATAATAAAATTCCATGTTTTTCTAAAAATAAAAAATGACAAGTTTCACTAAAATACCATCAAGTATCAATACAAGACAACTCTTACACTAAAATAGCTTGAACTATTTAAGCTATGTAAATATTCACTAATATACCCCACTCTTTAAAATTCACATCCGTGAAAACCCTAAAGAACATAAATAATTACTGGAGGTTTATTTTGAAAGTATATAAAATATTTTTCATAAAACCCCTTCGAGTTATATAAAATTACATTAAGGACCTTAGTAAGTATAGGTTTAAGCGGGATCAATTCTCTTGAGCCTCAGGGAGCCGGAGAAAGTGAGTGCTTTCCTATTTAAAGTAGAAAAACTTAACGAAGTTATCAATGGTAATTATCTTGGAAAAAGACACAAATCCTGCCGTCCATTTGCAGCAGATACCGATAACACCATAATATAATTCAGGATCCAAATCTGTTTTAAAGTGTCTGACTCAATCTGAGTATAAGTCTAATCTAAATCCAATCCAAACATGAATCTAATTCAACATGAATCCAATATACCAACATGTATACTTGAACCTGAACCTGAATACCAGAACAAGATCAACATGCAAACATGATTTGACTTGACCGAACCATGGTTATATCTTGACTTGATTATATGACTACTTGATACATCCTGAACCTGCTTACATAAACAACTTGTATCCATGGTCTCGGCAAGTCTGATAACTACAATCAATACAATATACATTTCGGGGTTTAACGGGGTAGACTGGTACAGAATGTATTAAAAGTGGAACGAGATGGTCACTAAAAGACACCTGCCTGAATATCCTGTGCCATTGTCCCGTGGGTTTTGACAAGGCCTTATACTAAGGGTTACCATAGTCTACGGAGCAAGTTAGACTCCTATCGTATACACTGATACCTTCTGTACCAAGCTACAAACAATTACGTTAGTATAACAAATATATACCTGTACAAATTGCTAGGCATATACTCTCTACTCGTTCTATTCTATTCTATTCTACTCTTACTTTTGGGACTTACCGAGCGCTAGTTCGCTGACGACATTCCTTCTATTTCTTTTTTTGGAATGTTCGTCAGGAGGATCCGACTCTCAGGAGATCGAGCCCAGACAGGACGACTTGGACCAGTTCACAGAGCAGCCAGATTTCTATCTTTTACTTGTACTTACTTTTCAGTTTATATGCCATTGTTTAGGCATTGCTTTCTATTATTGTACATTTCTTTTTCAAATCAGTTGTAATGTAAAGAATGAAAGTTAATAAAAAGTTGTTGTTCATATTACATCTCTTGTTATACTTGTGCATTTATTTATATTGCTTATTTACGCTCAACGTATTTACTTCTGAGTAAATACGTCGCGTGCCCGTCATGTCTACTTCCCCGTATCCTGGGAAGCGGGGCATGACAATGTTAGAATCCATGTGTCAATGCAAATTCCTGAGTTATGGTGCTAAAGACGTATGGAACTTTTTAGAAGAACTGGCTGATAAAACCATTCAGTGGGAGAGTGTGAGTGAGAAACCATCATCTGTGACTAGGGGCGGTGCACACATAGTTAACATCTCTATAGCAGTTGAAGCAAAAATCTCCGCTCTTGTACGGCGGATGGAAGCTTCAGAGGGCAAAAATTCACCGTTACCGGTCAACCAAGTTTCTCAAACAGTATGTGTTAATTATCAGCATCCTAGCTACATAGCGGATGAATGTTCGTTTCTCGTTGGGTTCCAAGGACACAAAAACGTTAATGCGCTGTATTAGAACCAGCGTCCCAGGAACGACCCTTTCTCACAAACGTACAATTCTGGTTGGAAGAATCATTCCAATTTCTCTTAGAATCAGGCACCTTTTCAAAACAACAATTCAAACCTACCTTTCCAACAGTTTCAAAATTCGAATTTTCAAAATCAGAAAGTGAGATACTCCAACAACCATCCCAACAGCTGAATCAGCCCAACCCAACCTTTACACCCCCTGGATTCGTCTAAGACGACAAGAGGGTATCATCCATTGAAAAGGGGTTGGAAGCTTTGATTAAAATCTCTGCGCAGACTACGTCTAGTCTGTCTACTTTCATACAAACGTCTGGTCAGTTGCATAGCACTAACACACAAGCGATAGCCAGACTAGAAATTCAAATCAGTCAACTCGTTGCTGCAGTAAATGAACGTGAAAATGGAACATTCCCTTCCCAACTGGTGACAAATCCGAGAGAACAGAGAAACCACAACGCTCATATTGTTCAACAGAACAACGTTGAGAATGCGAATATCGTCACCGTTCTAAGATCAGGACGCAAGATTGACAACAAGGTTGTCAAACCTAACGACTCTGTTTACCGCCGGAAATCGGGAAGACAAACGTCTTGCCTGAATCTGGGGGCATATGCTAATTGGTGTTATCCGTCCACCTCTCCGAAGATGCCAAGTTAATTTATGGCACCGTGTGTCGAAGGTTTAAACGGATGCGGCCGATGTAGCAGACTTCGTCAGATTCCCCCTCGTTTGAGGGGTTTTTGATTGTGGGGACGCTCTTCCCTGCAAGCGCAAGCTCCTGTAGTTAATTACGCTACCGCATCGCGGTAACAACTTTCTCCTTCTCCAGATGGTCACTTCGTGTCGTGGATGTTTGTTTTGTTTGTGGTTGCCAGTGGATTGTATACGGAGACTAATTTATGTTGTCGCCCGTAGGACGTGAATTAGTCCAAATCCGTATCTTCTTAGATTTGGGTTTTGGTTGGGTTTAAAGATACGTTAGCCTCATTTGAGACGAAGATCAACTTAAAAGTTTGTTAAGGATACGTTAATCTAATTTCTAGACTAAGATCAACTTAACAGGATCATTTAGATCCAACGAGAGAACGTTTGGCCTCTGTTGTTTAGTTTAGGGATATTGCGGTCGATTAGTGTAAGGACAATATGGTCCAATGTTAGTTTAAGAACATCTCGGTCTAGGTTAAGGACATCGTAGTCCATGAGTTTAAGGACCCCACAATCCGTAGTTTAAAGACATCGTAGTCTATGAAGTTTAAGGACATCATAGTCCACGAGTTTAAGGACCCCACTGTCCGTAGTTTAAAGACATCGTAGTCTATGAAGTTTAAGGACATCGTAGTCCATGAGTTTAAGGACCACACAGTCCGTAGTTTAAAGACATCGTAGTCTATGAAGTTTAAGGACATCATAGTCCATGAGTTTAAGGACCCCACAGTCCGTGAAATGTGTGGTTGTCGGGACCAGTCACCTCTCTGAAGACGTTGAAGGATTACAACGACAAATATCAAAGGAGTAAAGAGATGTACCCTCAAACCGGGTGTAAATTGGTTGAAAGATCTATAGTCCAGTTTGGGACTAAGATCTGTTGAAATATTCGTGAGCAGATGGGCTCGGTTCAATATAAGTTGAGGACTTACGGCCAATATTGGACTAAGTCCAATTAAATATTTACCATTTTATTGTTCTGGCTATTGAGCCTTTATTTGGGCTTGGCCCTTTTAATAATGCTAAGTATTGGGTTCTGACATCTTTTGTCTTGTATTGAATGCATAGCATTCATTAGAACAATGTGTGTTCTGACAGTGCGCCACGTGGCGCGCTAGGCGCTTTGCGCCAATCAAAGAGCGGATTGCGCTTCTGCCAAGTAGCGCACACGAAAATGACACGTGTCGCGCTTAGTGCTAAGCGCCAGTTTATTAGCGCATTGCGCTTTCAATTTATGAGCGCTTTGCGCTAGTTTAATGGCGCACCAGTGAGTGACACGTGGTGCGCTCGACGCTGAGCGCCAGCCCATGAGCGCAATGCTCTGTTTCAAAAGCGCAAAGCGCAATTTGTATCTACGGTTGACACGTGGCACATTTTGGCGCTGAGCGCCGGTCCAAGGTGCGCAAAAGCGCAGTTCATGAGTGCAAGGCACTTTCCAATAGCACAAAGCGCATTTGATCAAATTTATGATCAAAGAACAAGTTTTGTGTTCTTTTAAATGAGGCTTTGCCTCAAGATTCAAGAATAAAAGTTCTTGTTTATAAAAGGGCTCTGCCTTTGTAGATCAATGATCTGTGAATGAAGTAAATACTTCCTTTTGTTTTTATGATAAGATCTTTTGATCTCATTTTTATCAAAGATCTTGGTCTTTTGTAGATCTATGATCTTTTTTAGAAGATAGTTCTTCTTTTCATGAGATGATTTCATCTCTGTGTTCAAGAATCATGTTCTTTACCTTGAAGAAATGATCTTCCTTTGCTAAAAGCTTGCTTTTCTGTCTTTGAGTTTTCTCAAAGTTTGTAGGGGAGTTTCTCTATATCAGACTTGAAGTCTTGGGGCCTTTATATAGGGCAAGCTGATTTGTTAAATCAGTTAAAGAGATCTTTCTCTGATTGATTTGGGGATGTTTCCCCACTGTTGGATCCTTGATCCTAGGGCTCCTATTTTACAGAACACAATTTTCTTGTTTTTAACAAGATTGGAAAGATCTTTCCATAACAGAATTTTAATTATGATCAATTAATAATTTATTATTAGATCTTTTGATCTAATGGTGGGGAATTTTTAATTCCAGCGCTGGCGTACCTTGCGCTAGCGCACCTGCGTTTGACACGTGGCGCGCAGCGCCGTCTGCGCTAAC
Source organism: Agapanthus africanus (assembly GCA_030015575.1). Taxonomy (NCBI): domain Eukaryota; kingdom Viridiplantae; phylum Streptophyta; class Magnoliopsida; order Asparagales; family Amaryllidaceae; genus Agapanthus; species Agapanthus africanus. Next base: position 816,270,632 of record JASDDO010000024.1, read on the forward strand.
GCACCCGTGTTTGACACGTGGCGCGCAGCGCGCCTAGCGCTAGCGCACTCATGGTGCACTGCCTAGGGCGCAACGCACCTGGCGCTACCGCATACGTGTTTGACACGTGGCGCGCAGCGTGCCTAGCGCTAGCGCACTCATGATGCGCTGGCTAGGACGCAGCGCACCTGGTGCTAGCACATCCGTGTTTGACACGTGGCGCGCAGCGCGCCTAGCACTGGATCTGAAGCGTTGCTTCAATTTTTGACTTTGAATTTCAATACAGAGCTTTGCTCTGATTGGGGGAAACAAAAGCGTCGATTCATTTCAAATCTTGGAATTTGAACAGAGCTTTGCTCTGATTGGGGAAACAAATGCCCCCCCACCGTTGCGCTTACGTGGCCCATACGTGAGTGCGGAGGTGGTAGCATCTCAGTCGTTGGATCAACTTTTGGAAGTTGAAACGGCTCTCAATGCCTATAAATAGGATCTTTGGCCCTCTGAGATGACCATTGTTCATCTCCCTCTTGTTTTCTGAGAATTTCATTCTCCCACAGAGCATAGCTCTCTTGTTTACAAACTTTTTTAAGAGTAAAACTCTGTCAAAACTTTAGGTAAATTTAAGAATTTTTAATAACTTAGGGTTTTACACATCAACAGAGCTTTGCTCTTCATAGATCTTTGATCTAGAGAAAACCCCTTTAGGGTTTCATTAGCAAAGCTTTGCTCTCATGAACCCATAGATCTAAAGAGATCTTTTCTTGGGTTTCTTAGCCCATGAATCAGAGCTCTGCTCTTTTGCCCACATGTAGATTTCTTAATCTTTAATGAAGAACTCTTAAGAGTTTGTTCATGGATCTTGAAGATCCCAGAATTTTTAATTCATAAAAATTAATTGATTTTCATTTTCTTTTCTGATGGGTTTTTCCATCATCATTACAGAGCCAGGATCTTGACATTCTCGGGGAATCTCTTTAAATCCCTGTCATAATTGACTCTGACAGGTGTCATTCCTGTTTGTAGAGCATTGCTCTCAAGGAGTTAAACTTTTCAACTTGAAGGGTCGCTTATCAAATGAGATTCCCTTTTCAGGATTTTTCATAGATTCGAATTCATTAGGTGTCATAATTTGAATTTGTTTTCTCCATAGGGATATTAAGAGCCGTTTAAATCTCATATCTGTTTTTCCTCATTATTAATCTTTTAATGATGTTTCTTTTCAGGCACTATGGCTGTTCATCTATACAGTCTGAATGAGTTCATTACTTATGAGGATATTCGGGTACAGGGCCGTTGCCAAAACCAAGAGTTTACAGATGCCCAATGTGCGGAGATTATGGGTCGTCTGTATGCACGCGTCGGTTGGCTGCTTCCTCGCCGTTCCGCTCTCTTAAAAATCGTAGTGGGAGCAATTTGGAGAGCGCTTCCTGGGTTTCATGAGGCCATGCCGCTTAATGCGCTAGATGATACCGAAGACAAGGTGCATTCAGTGTACCTGTCAGGGTTGATCTCGAAGAAGCGGCGAGATAACCTCATCGATATTCTGCATCAGGTTTTTCAACAGACAACGATAATTGCTTCTTATCGAAGGGAGGGGGACATTGCCGAGGATCTCGACACTCGTGAGCGCAAGAGGATGCACACGAGAATGGTCAGAAAGGCCAGAAAGATTCTAGACAACCTCACTTTTGAATTCCTCAATCCATGCCCTGGATCTGAGGTTTTACCATTGTAATCATTTCGATGATGTTTTCGTTTACTGCTTTTATAATTGTAAGAACTTTTTCGAAGTATGAATGGCAAATTCCTCATTTCAGCGTGTTTTATTTTATGTACTAAATCTTTTGCACATGCGTGAATGGGTATGCTTCGCACGCTTAATCAAATGCGAATCAAATGCTCTCTTTGTCGCTTTCTTCTCTTTGTTGTGTTGTTGCCATTTGATTTTAGCAAGTATGGCCTGTAGATAGTATATAACTGTCCATCTTGGACTCTTTGTAGGGTGGTGATGGCTTAGGGAACAGGGTTAGGATCTGTCACCTAAGACTTTTCAATTTTATGAGCCGTGAGGGTCTCATAAAGACTTTTCTCCCTACAAGTCGTGAGGATCTTGTAGGTATCTTTTCTCCTTAGGAGTCGTGAGGATTCCTAAGTGTGTTTTCCCTTATAAGTCGTAAGGATCTTATAAGAGAGTTTTCTTCCTTACGAATCGAGAGGACCCGTAAGTGTTTAGTGGGATTGACATGTAGATGACGTATTTCTGAAACGGGGTCATATGGATGACGTATTTCCGAGATGGGGTCATGCTGATGACGTATTTCCGTGACGGGGTCATGTTGATGACGTATTTCCGAGACGGGGTCATGTAGATGACGTATTTCCGAGACGGGGTCATGTGGATGACGTATTTCCGAACGGGGTCATGTGGATGACGTATTCCCGACCGGGGTCATGTGGATGACTTATTTCCGAGCAGGGTCATGTAGATGACGTATTTCCGAGCGGGGTCATTTGGATGACGTATTTCCGAACGGGGTCATGTGGATGACGTATTTCCGAAACGGGGTCATGTGGATGACTTATTTTCGAACGGGGTCATGCGGATGACGTATTTCCGAACGGGGTCATGCGGATGACGTATTCCGAACGGGGTCATGTTGATGACGTATTTCCGAACAGGGTCATGTTGATGACGTATTTCCGAACGGGGTCATGTGGATGACGTATTTCCGAGACGAGCTCATGCGGATGACGTATTTCCGAACGGGGTCATGCGGATGACGTATTTCCGAGACGGGGTCATGTTGATGACGTATTTCCGAACGGGGTCATGTGGATGACGTATTTCCGAACGGGGTCATGTGGATGACGTATTTCCGAGCGGAGTCATGTGGATGACGTATTTCCGAACGGGGTCATGTTGATGACGTATTTCCGAGCGGGGTCATGTGGATGACGTATTTCTGAACGGGATCATGTGGATGACGTATTTCCGAGCGGGGTCATGTGGATGACGTATTTCCGAACGGGGTCACATGGATGACGTATTTCCGAACGGGGTCATGTGGATGACGTATTTCCGAACGGGGTCATGTGGATGACGTATTTCCAAGACGGGGTCATGTTGATGACGTATTTCCGTGACGGGGTCATATGGATGACGTATTTCCGAACGGGGTCATATGGATGACGTATTTCCGAGCGGGGTCATGTGGATGACGTATTTCCGAACAGGGTCATGTGGATGACGTTGCGTCTGTTGTAGTGAGACGAATATCGTGGTCTCCAGGTTGTCTGTGAACCATCGAAATTTGGAGTAGAGGCTTTATCGTAGCTCCAAGGTTGATTGCAGCGTCTGAATCCTGCTGGAATGAGGAGGAACGCTGTCGGTGATCTCTAGGATATCCCTGAACCGTCGAGATTTGGCTTCGTTTTCTGATGGAGCCTGGGAAGGGAAGGTGTGATTCTTTCTTTGTTTGCGCCCCAGGATTGTATACAGGGATTGATGTGATATCACCTGTAGGGCATAAATTTCATTTTTCTTTATTTTTTTCCGCGATGCTCTATCATTTCAGCTTTTATATCGCGAAGGTCGTGATTGCCCAATCATTTCGGCTATTTTTCGCGGTGCCCAATCATTTCGGCTATTTTTTTTATTTTTACTCACTGCTTTTTATTGCGAGTTGCCCAATCATTTCGGCTATTTTGCTTGCATACATTTTATTTTACTTGCTGGTTTTGTTGCAAGTTGCCCTATCATTTCGGCTATTTCGTATGCATGTGTGGCTTGCTAGCTTCTTACTGCAAGCTTGGAATTAGACACCGATTTCGGCATCAGCACCGCTACAGCTGGGATATTGCCAGGAGTGAATCATCATTTGCCTCTGTCGATGACAAACAAAGGTGGCTTAGCGAACAGGGTTAGGATCCTGTCGACTAAGGCTTTTGACTTCATGAGCCGTAAGGATCTCATAAAGGTATTTCTCCCTACGAGTTGTGAGGATCTCGTAGGTGCGTTTCCACCTTAGGCATCGTGAAGACTCCTAAGTTTATGGCTTCTCGTAAGTCATAAGGATCTTACAAGAGTATTTTCTCCTTTTAAGTCGAGAGGACTTACAAGGGATGTTCACCGTGCAAACATATCCCTAGTCACGGATGGGATTTCGTTAGGGAAATGTTTATTCACGTCCGTGGATTGTATACAAGGGTCAATACTGAATCGCTTGTAGGGCGGAATTGGAGGTTATGGTGGTTACTTAAGAACAGGTTCAGATCCCTGTAACTTAAGACTTTCAAATCTTATGAGCCGTGGGGGTCTCATAAGAGGGTTCTCCTTACGAGTTATGAGGATCTCGCAAGTGTAATTTCTCCTTAGGAATCATGGGGATCCCTAAGTGTATTGCTCCCTTGTGAGTCGTAAGGATCTCACGCAGGTAGTTTCTCCTTACAAAGTCGAGAGGACCTTGCAAGTATCTTTTAACAAGATTGCGCCCTTTCGGGTTTTCACAAAACTTGTCTGTAGCCCTGCTGTTTTTACTCACGGAGCCCTTTCGGGTTTTCATCCGTGCCCTTTTTACTTATGGACATACCGTTTTTTTCCCTCTTTTTCTTCTTTTTTTTTATTCTAACGAGCTTGCGTCCTTTAGGGTTTTCACAAAACTCGCCGGTAGCCCTGCTGTTTTTACTCACGGAGCCCTCTCGGGTTTTCATCCGTGCCCTTTTCGCTTATGGACATATCGTTTTCTTTTTTTTTCTTTTTTGTTTTTTTAACGAGGTTGCACCCTTTCGGGTTTTCACAAAACTCGCCGGTAGCCCTGCTGTTTTTACGCACGGAGCCCTTTCGGGTTTTCATCCGTGCCCTTTTTTGCTTATAGACATACCGTTTTCTTTTTTCTCTTTTTTTTTCTTTTTTTGTATCAGCTTTGGGATGCTGTGGCCCACAGTAGTTTATTGACGTCTCGGTCAACAGCTAGTTTTAGGACATAGTGGTCCATCGTTAGTTTAAGGACGTTTCGGTCCGTTGTTAGTTTAAAGACGTTTAGGTCCGTTGTTAGTTTTAAGGACGTTTCGGTCCATCGTTAGTTTAAGGACGTTTCGGTCCGTTGTTAGTTTAAGAACTTTCGGTCCGTTGACTGGCTACTACTTATAGAGTTTGGGCTTAGGAAGATAGCGAGCGGACATAGTCGTCGTCATCTATCATTGACCTAGGCCGTGACTCGTCAGGCGTAGTACTTTTTTAGGAAGCGACCATTTATTGGCCTGAAGGGTCTTTCACCATGCATGTCCATGAGTAGATAGGCCCCACCCTAGTAGACCTTTTCTATGATATACGGGCCTTCATAGTTCGGCTCGAATTTCCCCCGCTTGGCGCGATTAGGGATCATAGGTCTTTTGACCACTAGCACGAGTTCGCCTTGGCGGAATGTTCTCGGCCTAGTCAATCTTTTGTATGAGCGCGTCATCTTCGCTTTGTAAGCCTCCAGGTTTTGTTGTTCTATGAGCCGGGCTTCATCAAGGGCATCGAGCTCCTCAAGCCGAAGGTGAGCATTCTCTTCGTCCGTTAGTTTGTAGTAAACTGCCACTCGTAGAGAGGGTAGCTCTATCTCGAGGGGGAGTACCGTCTCTGTACCGAATACCAATGCGTACGGCGTTGTGTTCGTGGCCGTTTTGAACGTAGTTCGATACGCCCAGAGAGCTTCATGCAGTCTCTCGTGCCAGTCTTTCTTATTTCTGGACACCGTCTTTTTCATGATCTTCATTAAGGTCTTGTTAAAAGCCTCAGCTAGACCGTTAGCTCGGGGATTATAGACTGAGGAGTATCTCTAGTCTATGTTATGCTGTTGTGCGAAGCGGCTGATCTTGTGGCTTCTATAGGCTGGCCCGTTATCGGAGATAATCCGTCGGGGAGTGCCAAACCGATAAATGACGTGTGTCTTGAAGAAATGGAGGATATTCTCCGTCTTCACTTCCCTCAGCAGTACTGCTGCTGCCCATTTGGAGAAGTAACCAGTTGTCGCCAAAATTAATCGATGTCCGCTGGACGATGCTGGTTCGATGGGGCCGATTATGTCAATCCCCAACATTTTGAACGGCCAGCTAGCCACCGTTGGATATAGTGGATTTGGATGCTGATGGATAAAATCGCCATGGATCTGGCACGAGTGGCATTGTTTCGCATACTCGAGGCAGTCTTGAATCATCGTGGGCCAATAATAACCCATCCGTTTGATCTTCAGCTTCATCTTCGGCCCGGCTTGGTAAGAACCGCAGAGTCCGTCGTGAGTTTCTTGGACGACTCTCTTTGCCTCTTCAGGTCCCAGGCATCTTAGCCACAGAGAATCAAATGATCTTTTATACAGAGTATCATTGACGAAAGCAAAAGACAGAGCTCGTTTCATAAGCTGATATCTTGAGGATGCATCTTCAGGTGTTCAACAGGATTTGAAGTAGTCTATAAAGACATCTCTCCAATCCATAGCCTTTTCCTGGTCTTTTATTTGCAAAGTCATTTGCTCGGTCGCTCCCTTTTCTTTGGACGACTCCGGGGATATTTCTGCCGGTGCAAGATCCCGACGGCTTTGCACAACGATCCTCACGTCATCGAGGTTTTCGTTAGCCAGTTCTTTAGCGAGCTTGGCTAATGCATCCGCTTTGCTATTTTCCGCACGCGGTATGCTTTCCAAGGTGTATGAAGGAATTTGAACCAGCAACTGTTGTACCCTCTCACCGTACTTTACCAGCTCCGGTTTGCACGTTTGATATTCGTCGTTTACTTGACTAACGATCAGTTGGAAATCTCCGTATATGAGGAGTTTTTCAATTCCCTTGTCGATGGCAATCTCGAGACCTGCTATCAAAGCTTCATACTCGGCTTTGTTGTTCGTCCTCGGCTCTGTTAAGAAGAAGGGGAAGCGCATTATCCCTCCTTGTGGAGTCACGAAGATGAGGCCTACCCCGGATTTGATTATAGGGGTGCTTTGTTTACGCTTCTTCATGGAAGACGCCCCATCAAAGTAAAGTTCCTACCGGGTATCACTCTCTCTTCTCTTCCCGTCAATCGTGTTAAACGCATGTTCGTCTGGCAGTTCGCAGTTCAAAGGAGAATCGGCAGGTATCGGATGCTCAGCGAGGAAGTCGGCGATGGCCTGGCCTTTTACTGCCTTAAGAGGCCGATAAGTTATCGAGAACTCCATCAAGAGCAGGGCCTATTTAGCGAGTCGTCATGTTAATATGGCCTTCGACATCAAGTACTTGAGAGGATCCACTTTTGATATGAGATGGACCTCATGTGCCAACGCGTAGTTTCTGAGCTTCGTTATTGCAAAGATCAACGCTAGGCAGTATTTTTCGATGGGGGAGTAGTTTATTTCTGCCCCCAGTAGAACTCGACTCAAGTAGTAGAGAGCTCTTTCTTTCCCTTGGTTGTTCTCTTGTGCCTACAGCGCGCCCAAAGAACCTTCAAGGGCTGTTGTGTACAGGACGAGAGGTTTTCCCTTAACGAGAGCGGCCAGTACTGGCGGATTCTGTAGGTATTGCTTGATTTCGTCCAGTGCGTCTTGGCATTTGCGATCTTAGACGAAAGGGGTTCCCTTCTTCATTAGGTAGCTATAGGGACGGCACTTGCCCGAGAGATTAGCTATAAATCACCGGATATATGCGAGCTTCCCTTGGAGAGACCGCAATTGCTTGAGAGTCCTTAGCGGAGGCATTTCCATAATCGCCTTGATCTTTGACGGATCTATCTCGATGCATCAGTGTCGGACGATGAATCCTAGGAATTTGCCTGAGGAAACTCCGAACGCGCATTTGAGAGGGTTCATCTTCAAGTTGTATTGCCGAAGGCGCTGAAATATGATCTTCAGATGCTCTAAATGTTTCTCGTATGATTTGCTTTTAACTACGAGATCGTCGATATAGCATTCGACAATTTCATGTATGAGGTCGTCGAAAATTTTTGTCATGGCCCTCTGATAATGAGCCTGTTGCACAGTGCAAGCTCGAATAACCTCTTCGTCTTGTCTCGAAGGAACGAGTAAGGGCGTCTCATTTTATCTTCGAGAGATCGAGTTCTGTTATTTTGGCGATCAACTGGTCTCGGACCACCAGGATGCTGTTGAGCATTGGCGACGACGATCGCTTTCCCCTTTCCCTTCTCATTTCGAGAGTCCGGCTTTGGAGGAGACGGTCTATGACCCATCTGGTTCATTTAGGCCAGTTTGTCAATCAAGGCTTGGAATGTGGTCGGCTTAAAGAACATCATGAATTGTGAAATAGTTGCATGAGAGTCCAGGGTGCCCACGAACATGCCCACCGCCGGTGCTTCTTCGATGCGCTGTTCGCATTTCGACCACAGATTCCGCCATCGAATTGCGTATTGAACCCACGTCTCACATGGCTTCACCCTAGCATTGATCAATGCCGTTATTGGGGTGCGTTCACTAGCACTCGCGAATCGCTGGGTGAATAACAACTCCATTTCTGCGAAAGTCTTGACGGAGTCGTTTGGAAGTTTGGAGTACCACTCGAATGCCGTCTCCGACAAGCTGCCGACGAATTGGCGGAGCAAAAGCTTATCATCACCCCCGGTGTTGCCGCAAAGAGCCCTGAACTGAGCGACATGTTGGTGGGGATTGCCTGTTCCTTTGTATACATGAAATTTAGGGATCGTGTATCCCGGCGGGTACTTTATTTGGTCATACCAGCATGGATACGGTCGCCCAGTTTTAACAACTTGACCGGCCCCTTCGTTCGCCTAGTGAGCTCGTATTTGCTGAGCAATATAGTCATCCAGAGCGGCCTTGGAAATAGTTTCCTCTTTGGCTGCTGAAAGAGCCGGAGGAGGGTTCGATGACTCTCCTCTGTCGTCTTCAATAATGATCGGAGGGTCTTTAGCTGGAGAATCCGGTTGTAATATCATCCCGACCATGTCTTGGAAGAGAACCGCCATTCATTTTATATTGGCAGCTTGTTCTGCTGCTTCTCTGTCCTTCTTTTCGAGGACTCTGCAGAGGAAGTCAGCATCGGTTTCTTGCTCGTGGCGTTGCTCTGATGACACCTCCAGTCTTTCTTTTGGCCCGGTGAGTGCGGCCATCTGCGTCAGCATTTCTTGAAGCTTCTGTTGTTGCTCCTGGGCTTTGGTCACGGATCGGGTGAGCGGCCGGTGACCCGTCGAAGCACGGCTTTCCTCTTTTCCGGAAGCCATGTAAACAGTATGGACCGTTATGCCCCCAGACTTGGGGCGTTTGGGCTCAGCGTTTTTGTGATCTGCCGTAGTCACAGGGGCTTTCTCTGGCCTCCTTTTCTTTTGAGCAGTCGACGTTGAGGGAGCCGTTGCAGCGGGCACCCAGGTGGTTATCTTCCTTTGTGGCTTGCCAGAACGGTTCTCTTCCTGCTGAACCTTTAGCTTCTTCTGTCGACAGGGATAGTCTTGATCAATCACCGACTTCTGGACCCATCGCCAGACTTTGTAGATTTTGTAGGATAGCCGTTGAGGGGCTGCTCCGGCTTCGCCTTTGGTGCATTCTCTATGGGTGGAGGAGATCTTTTCAGTATGGCGGTAGGAGAGTTCCTGCGCACCTTGTTCAGCAATTCAAAGCTGTTCCTAGTTGGAATAGCAGCATTGACTTCCACCGTTGGGGCTGGTGGAGTTAGCCCAGAGGGGGAGTTGCCCCCAGCCTTCCTTACTCGGCGCCAGTGGCGATGTCGAGCATGTCGAGCTGTTGGGATTGTTTCAGCTTGAGGGGTGACTTCGTCTTGCCCCCTGTTCAGGTGAGGCGCTGCCGGTACCAGCCTCTTGAAGACCGACGTCCGTTGAGTGGCGGTATCCAATCTGTCAAAGACAAACTTTTGAGCAGGAACGGGAGCCGGAGTGGGAGCCGGAACAGTCAGTCTTGTGAAGACCGACCCTTTGGCAGGAGAAGCCGTCTTGATGGCTTCGGGAGCAGGGATGGCTATCCTCTTCGGAATAACCTGTTCTGGAATTGCAGGCTTCATCATGGGCCCACATGAACTTTGGCCCAATCTGACGAAGACCTAGGTGCCGGAGCTGGACGACCCGTTGAGAGGGGCCGCGGTGGCTGTAAGCCGATCAAAGACCGACTTCTTGGGAGTTTCTTGTGTTGGTATAGGAGCGCTGAAGCTCGTTGGCGGGAGCATGGTCCCGAAAAACAATCCAGTGGTGGCCTGAATGACCTGTTCCACCGGCATCGTGAACAGGGAGGCCGCTTGGGGCCCGTAAGCTATGCCTCCAGATGAGGCGGAACGCGAGTTGCAATTGCAGCCGGAACACTTCATGCAAGTAGACGCCATTGTTTTCGTTTTCTGCACCAAACGAGAAACCAAATCTTAGTACCTCGAACCCAAGGGCAACCATATCAAACCGCGATTCGTTCGCGGACACGACACACGAAGTGTGGAGTGGAAAGAGGAAAAGGTCCCACCGGGAGTGCCAGAATCTGTTCACCGCCGGAAACCGGGAAGACAAACGTCTTGCCTGAATCTGGGGGCAGATGCTAATTGGTGCTATCCGTCCACCTCTCTGAAGATGCCAAGTTGATTTATGGCACCATGTGTCGAAGGTTTAAATGGATGCGGCCGATATAGCAGACTTCATCAGATTCCCCCTCGTTTGAGGGGGTTTTTATTGTGGGGACGCTCTTCCCTGCAGGCGCAAACCCCTCCAGTTAATTATGCTACCGCATCGCGGTAACAACTTTCTCCTTCTCCAGATGGTCATTTCGTGTCGTGGGTGTTTGTTTTGTTTGTGGTTGCCCGTGGATTGTATACGGAGACTAATTTATGTTGTCGCCCGTAGGACGTGGATTAGTCCAAATTCGTATCTTCTTAGATTTGGGTTTTGGTTGGGTTTAAAGATACGTTAGCCTCATTTGAGACGAAGATCAACTTAAACGTTTGTTAAGGATATGTTAATCTAATTTCTAGACTAAGATCAACTTAACAGGATCATTTAGATCCAACGAGAGAACGTTTGGCCTCTGTTGTTTAGTTTAGGGACATTGCGGTCGATTAGTTTAAGGACATTACGGTCCAATATTAGTTTAAGAACATCTCGGTCCAAGTTAAGGACATCGTAGTCCATGAGTTTAAGGACCCTACAGTCCGTAGTTTAAAGACATCGTAGTCTATGAAGTTTAAGGACATCGTAGTCCACGAGTTTAAGGACCCCACAGTCCGTAGTTTAAAGACATCGTAGTCTATGAAGTTTAAGGACATCATAGTCCATGAGTTTAAGGACCCCACAGTCCGTAGTTTAAAAACATCGTAGTCTATGAAGTTTAAGGACATCATAGTCCATGAGTTTAAGGACCCCACAGTCCGTGAAATGTGTGGTTGTCGGGACCCGTCACCTCTCTGAAGACGTTGAAGAATTACAACAACAGATATCAGAGGAGTAAGAGATGTACCCTCAAACAGGGTGTAAATTGGTTGAAAGATCTGTAGTCCAGTTTGGGACTAAGATCTGTTGAAATATTCGTAAGCAGATGGGCTCGGTTCAATATAAGTTGAGGACTTACGGTCAATATTGGGCTAAGTCCAATTAAATGTTTACCATTTTATTGTTCTGGCTATTGAGCCTTTATTTGGGATTGGCCCTTTTAATAATGCTAAGCATTGGGTTCTGATATCTTTTGTCTTGTATTGAATGCATAGCATTTATCAGAACAATGTGTGTTCTGACAGTGCGCCACGTGGCGCGCTAGGCGTTTTGCGCCAATCAAAGAGCGGATTGCGCTTCTACCAAGTAGCGCACACGAAAATGACACGTGTCGCGCTTAGTGCTAAGCGCCAGTTTATTAGCGCATTGCGCTTTCAATTTATGAGCGCTTTGCGCTAGTTTAATGGCGCACCAGTGAGTAACACATGGAGCGCTCGGCGCTGAGCGCCGGCCCATGAGCGCAATACTCTGTTTCAGAAGCGCAAAGCGCAAGTTGTATCTACGGTTGACACGTGGCACATTTTGGCGCTGAGCACCGGTCCAAGGTGCGCAAAAGCGCAGTTCATGAGTGCAAGGCACTTTCCAATAGCGCAAAGCGCATTTGATCAAATTTGTGATCAGAGAACAAGTTTTGTGTTCTTTTAAAGGAGGTTTTGCCTCATGATTCAAGAACAAAAGTTCTTGTTTATAAAAGGGCTCTGCCTTTGTAGATCAATGATCTGTGAATGAAGTATATACTTCTTTTTGTTTTTACAATGAGATCTTTTGATCTCTTTTCTATCAAAGACCTTGGTCTTTTGTAGATCTATGATCTTTTTTAGAAGATAGTTCTTCTTTTCATGAGATGATTTCATCTCTGTGTTCAAGAATCATGTTCTTTACCTTGAAAAAATGATCTTCCTTTGCTAAAAGCTTGCTTTTCTGTCTTTGAGTTTTCTCAAAGTTTGTAGGGGGGTTTCTCTATATCAGACTTGAAGTCTTGGGGCCTTTATATAAGGCAAGCTGATTTGTTAAATCAGTTAAAGAGATCTTTCTCTGATTGATTTGGGGATGTTTCCCCACCGTTGGATTTTTGATCCTAGGGCTCCTGTTTTACAGAAAACTATCTTCTTGTTTTTAACAAGATTGGAAATATCTTTCCATAACAGAATTTTAATTCTGATCAATTAATAATTTATTATTAGATCTTTTGATCTAATGGTGGGAAATTTTTAATTCCAGCACTGGCGCACCTTGCGCTAGTGCCCCTGCGTTTGACATGTGGCGCGCAGCGCAGCCTGTGCTAACGCACCCATGTTTGATACGTGGCACGCAGCGCGCCTAGCGCTAGCGCACTCATGGTGCACTGCCTAAGGCGCAGCGCTCCTGGCGCTAGCGCATCCGTGTTTGACACATAGCGCGCAGCGCGCCTAGCGCCTAGCGCTAGCGCACTCATGATGCGCTGCCTGGGACGCAGCACACCTGGTGCTAGCACATCCGTGTTTGACACGTGGCGCGCAGCGCGCCTAGCACTGGATCTGAAGCGTTGCTTTAATTTTTGACTTTTGAATTTCAGTACAGAGCTTTGCTCTGATTGGGGGAAACAGAAGCGTCGCTTCATTTCAAATCTTAGAATTTGAACAGAGCTTTGCTCTGATTGGGGAAACAAACTCATCCAAACGTACGGTTGTAAATTTACCGGCACGTGTCTCATCACCTGTTCCTTCATTTGGTCCGTCTCCGTCTTCATCTTCTTTACCGTCATCTTCTTCACCTTCTTCTTCTTCGTCAGCTACATATCCTTCAAAACAACCAGATCTACCACCGCAAATTTGTCCAGCTGTTCTGCTAGAACGCTCACGCCTTCTACACCTATTCCATCTACAACTTCTTCAAACCAAATATTTGAGCCCAAGGCTCCCTACCCTAATATGTTAAAATCAAAGTAGCCCTCTGCGAGTATGGAAAAGGTGTTAGAAGTCTTCAAACGCTGTGAAGTCAATATTCCACTATTGGACGTGGTCCAACAAGTCCCGGCGTATGCAAAATTCCTTAAGGATTTGTGCATGCAGAAACAACGCACGAATGTGCCCAAAACTGTCTTCTTGGCCACCACTCTGAGCGATGTCTAATCTTAGTCCATTCCGGTAAAATATAAGGACCCCGGTTGTCCTACTATTTCTTGCACTATCGGGGACAAGCAAATCAATCGAGACTTGTTAGACTTAGGGGTAAGCATGAACCTGCTCCCTTACTCAGTTTATGAACGACTGGGTTTGAGGGAATTGAAGACGACCAAAGTGACTCTGCAATTGGCAGACCGATCCATGATGATACTGAGGGGAGAGATCGATGACGTTCTGATTAAGGTTAGGGAATTCATATTCCCCGTAGATTTCATCGTATTGGATACTGAACCGTCGCCAATCCCAGCGGTCGGATTCCAGTCATACTGGGATGGCCTTTCTTAGCCATGTCCAGCGCGTTGATCAATTGTCGTAATGGGTCCATGAAACTTTCTTTTGGAAATATGACAATTGACCTCAATATCTTCATGCTAGGAAACCAAGCGAGTGAAAGACATGATGACACATATGAAGTCAACGATGTACATGATATGTTTGAAGATAAGACATTTGACTTCAAAAATGAGTGTCTTGAAGAAACTTTTGAAGAACTGTTTTCTGAGGAATTTCTTTTGCTTGAGAAGCTAAGTCCTGAATAGGCTTCCTATGAACATTGGGGGGCCCCAATTTGAACCACTTCGTAATGAACCGACCCCCAAAGTGCGACCATCAGTAGAGGAACCACCTAGACTTACTCAAAGTTCTTCCAGATCACCTCAAGTATGCATATTTGGGCGATAACGAAATGCTTCCAGTTATAATCGCAACCGACCTTTCACCTGAGCAAGAGTTGGCACTTATGAATGTTCTGAGAAAGAATATAGGAGCAATTGGTTGGTCGATGGCTAATATCAAAGGAATCAGCCTCGCTATCTGTCAGCACAGAATCCACATGACCGATGAACCAAACCCTTCAAGGATTCTCAACGCCGGCTTAACTCGGTTATGAAAGAAGCAGTGCGGAATGAAATGCTAAAGAGTCATGACAATGGGATCATTTATCCTATATCTGATAGCAAATGGGTAAGCCCCATTCATGTTGTACTAAAAAAATCGGGTATCACGGTGATCACAAATGAAGCGAACGAGCTAGTCCCAACCCGCACACAGACGGGTTGGAAGGTCTGTATTGATTACAGAAAGCTCAATATAGCAACTCGCAAAGATCATTTTCCGCTGCCTTTCATTGATCAGATACTTGAACGCCTAGCCGGTCATGCCTACTATTGTTTTCTTGATGGATATTCTGATTACAATCAAATCATGATCGATATAGAGGATCAAGGCAAGACAACTTTCACATGTCCTTTTGGTACATTCGCCTACCGTCGCATGCCCTTTGGGCTGTGCAATGCACTTGCAACATTTCAGCGATGCATGATGAGCATATTTTCCGACATGGTAGAGCAATTCTTGGAAGTATTTATGGATGATTTCTCCGTCTTTGGAGATTCATTTTCTGAGTGTTTGAGACATCTTGAACTTGTAATGATACGATATAAGGAAAAACATCTCACACTCAATTGGGAGAAGTGCCATTTCATGGTCAAACACGGCATTGTGTTAGGTCACATCATTTCTGAAAATGGTATTGAAGTCAATAAAGCAAATATCGACGTCATTTCAAGTCTCCGACCTCCACGGACTGTCCGTGACATCAGGGCATTCTTAGGCCATGCCGGTTTTTACAAGCGTTTCATCAAGGATTTTAGCAAATTTACTAGACCCTTGACTTCTTTGCTGGCTAAGGATATTCCCCTTGAGTTCAATTTGAGTGCCTTACTGCGTTCAAACTTCTGAAATCGGAACTCACTTCCGCTCTGATTCTAAGTGCACCAGACTGGAATGAACATTTCGAGCTGATGTGCGACGCTTCTGACTTTGCGATAAGCGCTGTCTTAGGACAGCGATTTGAAAAGAAGCCGCACGTTATCCACTATGCGAGCAGGACGTTGAATGACGTACAGCTGAATTACACCACCACTGAAAAGGAATTCTTAGCTGTCGTATACACACTTGAAAAATTCCATCCATACTTGATCGGGACCCACGTCACGATTTACACCGATCATTCTGCACTTAGGTCTCTCTTTACAAAAAAGGATGCCAAAGCCAGATTGATACGTTGGATTCTCCTTCTTCAAGAATTTGACTTGACCATCAAAGATAAGAAGGGAACCGACAATGTTGTTGCCGATCATCTGTCTCGCTTAACAAATATACCAATTGAGGAAATTCCAACCAATGAACAATTCCCAGATGAACAATTTCTCTCCGTATCAGTTGAACCTTGGTTCGAAAATATTGTGAACTATCTTGCCACCGGAAAAACACCTTCTTTTTGGTCAAATCAGGACAAATCAAAATTTCTCTCCCAATTCAAATTCTTCTATTGGGATGAACCATACATGTTCAAGTATTGTCCTGATCAGATCATTAGAAGATGCGTTTCCAGCTCTGAAACGAGAAGTGTTTTATCTTTCTGTCATGACCAAGCTTGTGGGGGCCATTTTGGACGAAAGACGACTGAAAAAGTTTTGCAAAGCGGTTTCTACTGGCCGACGCTTTTCAAGGATGCTTTCGAATATTGCAAAACTTGTAGCCGATGTCAACACATAGGAAAAATTGGAAAACGAAATCAGATGCCCCTAAATTCCATTCTGATTGTAGAGATTTTTTATGCCTGGGGTATCAATTTCATGGGGCCATTCCCAAACTCTTTCGGGAATTTGTACATTTTGTTGGCTGTGGACTATGTGTCCAAATAGGTGGAGGCAGTCCTTTATCGAACCAACGATAACAAAGTTGTCATAACATTTTTAAAAGAGAACATATTTTCTCGGTTCGGCACATCTCGCACCATCATCAGCGATAATGGAACACATTTTTGCAATCGATCTTTTGAATCGCTGATGAAGAAATACTCCATAAGCCACAAATTGTCAACGCCCTACCATCCTCAAACTTGCGGCCAGGTTGAAGTCTTCAATAGACAAATTGAACAGATTCTAGAAAAGACTGTCAGCCACAACCGCAAGGATTGGTCGTTGAAGTTAAATGACGCGCTTTGGGCGTTTCACACTACCTTCAAAACAAATTTAGGTATGTCTCCATACAGACTCATATTCGGCAAAGCGTGTCATCTACCTTTTCAATTAGAACACTGCACATTCTGGGCAATTAAACAGCTCAATGTCGACCTAGAAAAGGCCGGTAAGGCACGAAAACTTCAACTGAATGAGCTCGACGAGATACGCAATGACGCGTACAAGAACGCCAAACTCTACAAGAAAATGACAAAAGTTTTTCACGACAGGGCGATTCTCCGAAAAACTTTCACGGTGGGCCAAAAGGTTCTACTATACGATTCTAGACTTCATCTATTTCCAGGGAAATTGAAGTCACGATGGACTGGTCCATTTCTTATGCACACCATTTTTCGGCATGGTGCAGTCAACATCGAAGATCCGCACTCTGGAAACATCTTCAATGTCAATGGCCAACGTCTGATGCCATTCTTAGAACTGCCTGCGGAAATGGGGGAGATCATGTTTTTGCATGAGCCGAGTTATCTCGATTAAATCACATCCCCTTGTATATACAAATTTTGCCTCTTTCGAGTCTTTTTGTAATTATTTGTTTTTTTTTAATTTCTTTTTAGGAGGGTTTGAAAACTGCCATTAAAAGCATCACCAAACCTAACCCAAGACCCCATATCAGTTTTTCCCCAAACCTCATAACCCTCTCTTCCTTCCCTACCTTTTATCCCAATATCCGCCCCCAACTCCTCTTCTCGACCGTTGGAATATTCTTCTGGGCCGCAAATTGCTGCTAGATCAGCTCCTCCTTCGACGAAATTGTTTCCTCTATAAGTGTTAGGAATATGTATGCCCTAGAGGCCATTATTGTATATAGAGGCCATTATTGTATGATATAGTGGATGTTTGGACATATATATAGAGGACTTTCTTGCTGGACGTGATAGTATACTATCTGGTTGCCTTAATCTTAACATGTTCACTGGTATTATTATATTGTCTCTCATATATATATTGATAAAGCCCTTAGGATGTTGGATTGACTACCAGGACTATGATGCGAATCATACTACTGGGACCTAGGTAGTCCACAAGCACATTCTTCAATTGTTCATAGTCAAGAGAATATCGAGACAGAACATCATATTCCAGAGTAGACTAGTATGTACGTTTCTTGACCCTGTATGGAGGCGGTGGTTGATCCCATATCCATTGGTGTTTGACATTAAAGATTGTACACAGGTGCTCATTAGAGAATGGGTACACCGAACAGGATTTGCCGAGAACTCCTAGATGGTACTATACCTATCGTCAGATAGCAGTTCTCTGGTGACACTGGTACAGGTTAGTCTGTAAACCCGAGATCGTCATAAAGTCTTGTGTGATTCCCAATGTTCTTTGATTTTCTCCCTACCACGGCTCAAAGGAGTCGTGCAAACAGGTGAATTTTAGGTACAGTCCCGAGTCACATGGAGGCAATGAGCGATAGGAGGGGTTTCGTCTCTCCCGGTATAAGGAGTTAATGTTGCGCTATGCTCGATTGGCTATAACAGGAAGTCCCTGGTCAGGGTTGTTGATGAGATTTACTGGTAAGTGTTATCAGTAGTTTCTCGTACCGTTATAGGCCAGACATCGGCATGACTTATCAAGTTATTGGGGTCTGACGATTCCACCCCCAGACTCGATATGTGACATATCAGACGAAGAGACCGGACTGTACGGTAAGTGTTACCTATAGGTTTCATGAGAGTTTGGACAAGCTTGCTTGTTGATCTTCTATTCGCTCAATATTTGGATAGTCGTTACGTCCAGCTAGTACCGCTGACGGTTTATGGGTGACTCATGTGATCATCACCTACTGCTGGCGTATTGACTAGTTTTTAGAGTCCCACACAGAAATTTCCTAGTTCAAGCGAAACGAAGTAGGGCATATATGTTGATGTGTGCGGGGGCTTGATTAAATATGAGTATGTGATACCGTATTCTAATCTGGCGGTTATTTGTTATCAGTTAGGTTATATGTGATATAATCGGATTATCGAATCAAGTGTTGATTTGATAATATGATATACGGATAAATAATATTAGTCGGTTCTATGTGATATAACCAGATTATTAAATCAAGTGTTGATTTAATAATATGATATATATTTGTATTTGATATAATTATTTATTAACTAATATTATTAGCTCACTAATTATTTTCTCTCTCTATATATATATATATATTTATTTATTTATATATATATATATATATATATATATTTATATATATATATAATAATGAAGCATGGTTTGATTTTCTATTTTTAGAAAATAGAAAATGAGGTGGATAATGAGAGATATTTTGGGCATGGGTTGAAGGCATGGCACATATTATTGTTTATTACTTTGGCTTCACTATTGAAGCATGGTGCGTATTTTCTATGAGAAAATATTCATGCTTCAATGTGTGAAGATTATGTGAGCCATTCATTCATTCTCTTCTTGACTTGAGCTTTTCCTGAGTCCATACCTTAGCCATTTTTCATGAGCTCATTTTGCTCTCTCGCTCTCCTTCTTCCTCCTCACCATCATCTCCAAGCTCAATCCCTTACATGAGTTATGAAACCTTGAGCTTGTGAGAACCCTAGTGAGTTTAGAACCCCTACTTCACCATCCTACACTTGATTAGCACTTAGGTGTAGTGTGTTTTCTTCACTAAAGGAGTTTAGTAAAGAGGTAGTTTGGATTAGTGGAGATTCGGGTGGATCATCTTCAGCACAAAGATCATCAAAGGAAACTTGTTCATTCTTCAAGTGGAGCCTAGTGGAGTCGTTGGGACTACTACCCAGAGCTATAGAAGAGAAGGACACGGTCTACAAAGGTTGTAGTCTCCGTCTCTTAGCTAGGTTTTGTGATATCATCATAGTTAACCCTAATAATCTAGTTTGATCCTTAGTTAATCTAGCTTAGCACCAAGAAATTTTAAAAATTGCATACTTGATGCCGGTTTAAACCTCATGGTGGTGCTAGGGTAGACTTTCAGTAATATCATCTTCTTCTCTGGTCTAATTTATATGCAAAATCTGTCAGATAAAAATATGGTGGCTTTCTATTGTGAAAAGAATTTTTTTGAAATCTTCTCCGATGAAACTTATGGGGTGTATTTTTACGATGAAATTCGTCAAAAGGGGTGGGATTACCTAATCTATAATATTGATGATCTATTTGCAATAAGAGAATTAGTTGAGGATTTCTATAAGGATTTGAGAAATGGAAAGCCTGGGTCAGGATATGTTGAGTATTTCTTTCGAGAAAGACGCATAATTTTTCAACCAGAAATAATCTCAAGGGTAACCAACATTTCGATAAGGCATGGAAATCAACAGGCACGCGAGTTGGCTGTTTATTGATCTATATTAGGGGAGTTTATAGAATAGAAGGATAAGGGGTTAAACCCCGCGCAGATGTATCGGAATGTTCTTACGGTTTGCCGATGGGCAAACCGCAACATCAGGGATAAGAGCCGTGTTTCCTCTTTCCTGTCTGGAGTTGAGCACGTCGTTCATTGTTTAATGGAAAAGATCACCACTTTTGTGTCGTGACATAATTGTTTAGCACAATCATGGAGGAGGCGGCTCAGAAGAAACCCCTTACTGCCAGTCCTAGTGACCCTCATTTCCAAGTACTACATGGCGAGGTAAGAGTTCAATGGATATACGGCCTTTTATGCACATTGGCCAGTTGAGACAGAGCGGATTTCACAGGGATATACAGGCCGCCATTACGAACAAAAGAATTGGACGAGGGAAGACCCGAGTGAGCATCCCGGTCCAGAGGGTTCTACGGAGGCACTTCTTCATAAGCCTGAACCAGATAATGAGAAGGACCTGCAGCGCTTGACATTTAGAAGCATCCGCCACATGCTGAAGAAGTAACAAAAGATGCAGGAACAGTTAGATAGAATCGAGGCGACTCAGCAAGCAGCACAGGAAGAAGTAAGCGGCAGTAGGATGGGAAAAGAGAAATCATGAAGGCAATGAGGGTATTGCCCGGTTCAAGTTTGGGGGTATTGGGATGCGTTGGTTTGTGTATATAGCATGTAGTTGTATTTGCACGTTTCCTGCATTTTCGCACTTTCATTCCTATAGTTTTTCCTTTATTTTCATGTAGTTTGCGTTGCATATTTGCTTATATACTGCATTTTGCTTATTGTACTAAAAAAACGAAAAAAAGTAGTGTTAAAATTTTCCTTTTTTGTATATACAACAATCCAGAAACCATAAAAATGTGATTTTTTTTTAAAAAAACATAAAAACTTTGTCGTCAAGTTAGCTAGTGGGAAAACCTAGTTTCGATATATCGACGGTTCGTGTTTGATGAGTTTGAAATAACTAGATTCTATTCCAGAAATTGAAGCCCTAAAATGATAACCCTTCTTTGAAATTAACTATAGATTAAATACGTCATTTCACATCACCATACACATGTCGTGAGTTTTGAGAAACGAGAGAACGAGTTTTTGACATGTCATCAAAACTTTTAAAAATCAATAAACCTCTTTAGGATCAAACAAGTTGTTTAGAAATAAATAATATCAAGAATGGTTCATGAAGTAAGGTGAATATGAGTATTATTGATGCTATAATAGAGACCAAGTCTGAAAAATAACCCATCTTGATTTTTGAGTGATTACACACCCATATCTACACAAAACACGTCTTTTGATCTAAAAAATAGAAAGATCAATTGTATCTCCATTCACATTACTTTGAGATCTTCACGTATAAAATAAGTCTTTTTGTTTTAGAGCCTAAGTGACTTAGGCAATTAAGTTCGCTGGGGTGTTTTCACACCTAATGTCCTAAAACCATCTGGTTTGGGTGCATTGACCCAAATCTCGCTAAGAAACCTAGAAAGTCCATTTTAAAACAAAGTCAAGCAAGTGTTCTCTCCGAGTTAAAATTTCTCACGTTTCTTTGTGTGAGATTAATCTTGGCTTAAAGACAAGTTTTACTATAAATATACTCTTTAACAGAGATATACAGATAAAAGACTATTTGCATGTTCACGAGGGTGTGTATAATACAAAATCAAGTAATAGGTGGAGTGAAGAATAAAGCTTAGTTTTCTATTGAAGTTAATAGAAACTCTGATTTGAAACCAAACTGGAGAACGAAACTTGAAGAAATATTTAAGTCTTAAATAACTAGTGCGATCTTTCTGAAGTTTTTGGTCCATCTTTGACACAAACTCTAAAATCATGTTTCTTAAAACATAACGACACTATTCGTACAAAGCACGAAAAGACGTATAGGATCTTGGTTAAATACAAAGCGAAGAGTGAAACAGAGGGTTCGATATTTTTGACTTAGGATAATAGAATTTCTAAACTTTGATACTACACCTTAGTATTAGAAACAACGGTTAACGTACAAAAACTAGCTTGACGGGATTTTGTGGGTGTAATCCGCTGAAAACCCTCAGGAGACAAAACTCCTCCTATTAGGGATACCTAGAGGTTTAACGGCTTGTTGTACAAGCTCAGTGCAATCGCGTTCCCTGCGAAAGTGAGGTTAGGAATTTTTGTTTTGTTCGAGACGAGCAAAAAGATAAGTTTGAGGGTATTTGTTCGACACGATTTATTACATTTTAATACCACAAATTTTCTATCATTTTGTCAATAAACAATGCTATCTAATCTGTGTCTGCTAATTAGTACAGGTTACAGGTACACAAGCAAAAACACTGGAAACGGTACACAACATGCACAGAAATGAGCCGGAACTGCAAACGGGACAAAATACAGATTAGATTGAATGAGTTTGCATAAGTAAAGAAGTTGTGTACAAAAAGAACTTTTGTTTTGGTCCAACATGATTATATATGAACAAGTGTGAACATGGACTTGACCAAGTACACAAGTGGGCAATCACCATCATCGTGTTTTTGCAAGTGGGTGCACAAGTGGGCATGGCAATGAGTAATTGAAAAAGTGTTGATGTGATATGAACCATTGCAACTTAATCAAGTGCCTTTTCTGTTCATCACTCTAGAATTCACCCATGTGTGAATTACAACAAGTTGCAACTATAGAGAGATGATCAAGTGATCAGAAGACTGCAGACCAAAGGTGGGCCCCAGTATCCAAGTTATGGCCGCAGATTTATTCATTATGGCCGCAATTTGCGGCCATGTCATTGCCAAGTTGGTTCGTACAACTTTTGTAGGCCCCTGGTGGTTTTGTCAGTTCATTAGTATATACAATTTCTGCTTCTTCAAGTTCTATAAATAGCAGATCGGTTTGTGAAGAGGGGGTACACATTTTCACTACTTGTATTCACTTTTTGATAAAATCTTGTAGTTCTGATTAGATGGTGTTCTTTGCCTTTCTCTGGTTTTACAACTTCTATATTTGAGTTTGCAAGATTGGATTTGGGTAGTTGAACTCATTTTCCTTATACTTGGATACCATTTTAATAAAAGCTTCATTGACTTCAAAATTGTAGTTCTTGTATATTTTCCTTATTTCTTTTCTTGCACTCTTTTTAATTACTCATTTGTGTTTCTTATCACATGATGTGTGAGTAGTTTTTCACATAGGCTATGGTGAGGTAGGTTGATGAATGGCTTGCCTTCCAACTCCTCATTCTTGATTCTTAACATTTTTTGCACTTCTTTTCTTAATGTATGCAATCTTATTATGCTATTGCTTGATAGGATATGTTGTTTTGAATGGTTGCAAATCAACCTTTAACACATATCCTATTCCTTCTTTACATATCATTTTTGTTGCATTAAGACTTGAATTTGAAAGGAGTGTAAAAATTAGCTAAGTGTAGTAAACTAGCTAGATATAACATGTATCCCTACAAGCATATGTTCTATACTTACTAAATTTCACTTAGCTCATTTTATCCTCATTTCATCTAAAAACTTTAAATTTGTAGTTTCTTTTTGTACCTAGGTTGATATCGTATCCTAAAACGATACTTTGTTATCGGTTTGGGTGCGGCATGCTTTTTAAGTCAATTAGAAACTAGAAATGGATATTGAATCAAGATTGAGAGTTGGGGGTAACGTCGTATGTCAATTTATCAATTCTTAGCTTAAGTTTTCCGTACATATCACTTTATTCTTACATTGCTTCATTTGTATAAAAAAAAACGTGACAACTTCAACCTCAAAACTATTGTTTCTAACTCAAAAGAATGTCGTGGTATCCACTCCCTGTGGATCGACTCGCACTTGCCGGCTTGCGTCAACGCACCGTGCACTTGCGGTATTTTATAACTCGAGAATCATGTCGTGCACTACTTTTAATCAAAAAACCGACATATCCAATCTTGACCATATCCTTTTCAAAAGCACGACATCATGAATCTCCAACAATATTGTTATATTACTGTATGGCCTAGGAGATTGTCATACATTCGAGTTTTACCTGAGTTGGCAACTCACCCCCCATTGTGCCATAGCTTTCTTGCAGGATCATGTAGGGTTACTTAGGTCGGCAGCAAGGTTTCGGGAGGCATCGTCCATACCGTTTTCAAATTTTTGTCGTTCTAAAGAACCCTAACCTAGAATCTTTAACTAGAGATTTAAACAAACCAACAATGTTAACATCTTAACATCTAAGTGAATGAGGAATACAACCTTTGTAGACTAGTTCTTCACTTCTAAAGCTCCGTGTAGTAGTCTCTTCGCTCCAAGTAGTGAACTCCCGAACTCTAGTAATGATTCACATGAAGAAATGAACAACCTTGCTCGATATCTTCGAGGCCGAAGATGATCTACATCGAGAAGACTCAAGCTCATGCTACCTCTTCACTAATGGTAGATTAGTGAAGCAAACACCCTAAACTAAATAGCTAATAGTAGAGGATGATGAAGTAGGAAGTGGGCTCACTTTAGATTTATTTTTCTCACAATATTTTCTCACTTAGAAAAAAGCTAGTAAGCTTTCTCATGAGGAAGAAGAAGCTCAAGTGAAGAATGAGAGAATGAACTCATGAGGTGAGAATAGCAACCATGGGTGAGTTAGTGTCATGCACTAACTTATATAGAGAATAAACCATGGGTTAACAATAATGGTTGAGTTAATAAATATCTACAAGTAAAACAAAACTAGTGGACTAAGTCAAAGATGCTACAAGCTTCTCCAAGTTTCCAAGCATGTGACAATTTCCACTAATTTGTGAATTACCTAAATAAATAAAAACCTTAGGATTATCATAACCATGGTGTAAGTCTCATACACCCATGTTGCATGTGGCATCAAACATGACACAAATAAATGTACATTGATATATATCACATATATACCATATGCACATAAGTGAGAAAAAGAAATGTGTAAGTGAGCTAATATTAGTTAATGTAAATTAATATATCACATATATAAATATATATTAAATCATTAATTCAACTCTTGATTTAATAATCCGGCTATATCACATACAACCGACTAATATCAAATGTAACAACTTATCGAATCAACACTTGATCCGATAACCCGGCTATATCACATATAACCGACCGATATCACATATCGCGAGAATAGAATACGGTATCACATACGCGCATTAATCTCGGTCCTACATATATCACATATGTGCTCCTAGTTCGTTTCGCATGAACTAGGAAACCTTTGTGTAGGACTCTAAAGACTCGTCAATACGCCAGCAGTAGATGATGATCATATCAAACACCCACAAGCCGCAAGCGGTCTACTAAATGTAACGGCCACCCGGGTATTGAGAGATCAGAAGATCAACAAGCAAGCATGCTCATACTCCTGTGAATCCAATCAGTAACACTACCATACAGTCCGGTCTCTTCGTCAGATATGTCGCATATCAACAGCCTAGGGGTGGTATAACGTCAGACCCCAATAGCCTGATAAGTCATGCCGATGCAAGGTCCATAACGGTTCGAGAAACTACTGATAACACTTACCAATAAATCTCAGCAACCCTGGTCAGGGATTTCATGTTATGGCCAATCGAGTATAGCGCAACATCAACTCCCAATACCGGGAGAGACAAATCCCCTCCTATTGCTCATTGCCTCCATGTGACTCGGGACTATACCTAAAAACCACCTTTTTGCACGATCTCTTGACCGTGGTATGGTGGAAATCAAAGCACAGTGGGAATCACACAAGACTCTATGACGATCTCGGGTCGACAGACTAACCTGTACCAGTGTCACCAGAGAACTGCTATCTGACGATAGGTATAATACCATCTAGGAGTTCTCGGCGAGTATGTTCAGTATACCCAGTCTCCACTGAGCACCTGTATACCTTCTCTGATGTCAAACACCAATGGATGTGGGATCATCCATCGCCCATCATATGGATCAAGAAGCGCATACGCTAGTCTACTTTGGAGTATCGATGCCCTGTCTCGATACTCCCACGACTAGGAACAATTATAGGGTGTACTTGTGGACTACCCTTGGCCCCACTAGTATGATCTCCATCATAGTCCTGGTAGTCAAGTACACATCCTAAGGGCTTTGTCAGCATGTGAGAGCAAGACAGTATCACTTATACAAGTCAACATGTTATGACAAAGAGCTACCAAATAGCATACTATCATGTCGAGCAAGAAAGTCCTCCCTATATATGTCCAAGCATCCACTACAATATGCATCCCATGTACAGTAATGGCCTCTAGGGCATACATATAACTAACAGTCTCCCACTTGTACTAAGGTCATCTGTTGTAGTATCCAATACCCAATAATATAGCAGTGGTTGTAGTATCCCATACTCAACCATCCCAAAATCTCTCAAATAGTATTTGGGGAAGCAGGCCTTGGTGAGTGAATCCGCCGTGTTATCCTTAAAATCTACTCTCCTTACCTCGATCCCTTGGAGATCAACCATCTCCCTGATCAGGTGATACTTGTCTCAGAATATATCTGGATCGCTGATGAGACCGGCGTTCCTAGGCCAAAACCACAACTCCATTATTGTTACAATAACAGTTATTGGACACTCAATGGTAGGAACCTTGTTCATCTCATGAACAAGAAATGTCCAGACAGCCACTTTGGTAGTATCGTTGGTAGCGATGTATCCAGCCTTTATCGTCTAGTATGCCACGGTATCTAACTTGGAACTCTTCCAACATACCGTCCCTCCACTGAGGGTAAAGACAATGCATGTGACCGACTTTCAGTTGACCTTATCACTCTGGAAGCTAGAACTAAGAACTTTCTTTTAGTGCTTCTCAAGCACTTAAGAATGTTCTCTATAGCTGTCCAGTGATTCTCCAAAGATCCGATTGATTCCTGATCACTACACCTACTGAGTCATCAACATCTGGTCTGGTACATAACATCGCATACTCTGATAGAGCCTACTGCCGAAGCATAGATTATCCCTTGCACGCAAGCTCTCTCCAAATCAGTCTTGGAAGACATCTTTTTGGAGAGAGTGATTCCTGAGTAAGTGGACGAACCACCACGTTTAGAATCCTCCATACTAAACCCCTTTAGTATGGTGTTAATATACCTGGATTTGGGACACTCCCAACATCCATTTAGATCTATCACCATAGATCATAATCCACAAGATATAGTAGGTATCATCCAGATCTTATATTGATAATCCTCGTGATAAGAGGAGCTTGACCGAGTGTAGCATAGGAAACCATTTCCTATCAAGAGTATGTCATCTACATACAATACGTGTAAGACAACCTCACTCTCTACTACCTTCTTGTATATACAAGGTCCATCTACCTTTTTGATGAAGTCAAACTCTTTGACTGCCACATCAAAACAGATGTTCCAACTCCGTGATGCGTGCTCTAATCCTGATGGACTTAAGCATAGCTTTGAAAGTCTCAACTTTTCCATCTACACCAAGAATCTTCTCAAGATCCATTTGCTCCTGATGGGTTTTACCCATTTAGGTGCAATAATCAAAGTCATACTTTGTTGGTGTACATGGATTCCATCTTTGATCGCATAGCATCTAGCCATTTCACAGAGTCGCCACTCGTGATGGCCTGCTAAACCTAGTTGGGCCATCATCAACCATGATGCAATTCTCGCTCCCACCGTCACCGAGAAAACCGTAACATCTCTCAAATGGATGAGGAAACCTACAAGATTCGCGGAGAGGCTGAGGTTCGTTGGAGACTATTGAATTCTTTGGTTCTACTAAATCATCAGCTGTTAGTTTGTCTAGCTGGAACTCCTTCCAGTTCTGCCTCATGACCACAAATTTCTTCACAAGAAATTCCTTTTCTAAAAGGGTGGCATGCTGAGAAACAAAACACATTTTGCTCCTCAGAGTGGTAGAAGATATTCCCTCACAAATGTATAGGATATCCTAACAAACTTACAGAACTGACCTTGCCTCGAGCTTCTCCGGATTTTGCTTTTCAACATAGGTCGGACAACCCCTTATCTTAACTCGTTTAAGCCATGGTCTCTTCCCATTCCATATCTCATATGGAGTGGTAGGCACTGATTTGGATAGAACCCTATTCAATAGGTATGCATCTTCTCAAGTGTATAATACTAAAAGGAAACAGGTAACTCAGCAATACTCATCATAGAGCGCGCCATATCTCATAGGGTGCGATACCTCTGCCCCGATACACCGTTGTGCCGTGGTGTATATGAAGGAGTAAGCTGAGAGAGAATCACATTCTCCGTTTAGAAAATCCAGGAACTCCATGCCCAAGTATTTGCCTCCTCGATCACATCGTAGGACTTTAATACTTCTACCCTGTTTGGTTCTCAACTTCAAACTTATATTCCTTGAATTTTTCAATAGTTTTAGACTTGTGTTTCAACAGGAACATATGTCCAAATCCTGAGAGAAGATTAGTGAATATAATGAAGTACGAAAAACCAACCTTGGCATTTGTAGACATAGGACCGTATACATCATTATGTATCCGTCCCAAGAGTTCAGTAACTCTTTCTCTGTTTCCAGTAAATGGAGTATAGGTCATTTTACCTTTGAGACAAGACTGGCAAGTAGCATAAGATGAAAAATTCGAACAGGTTCTCATATTCATCCTTATGTAACTTAGCTGGTCGTGTCGCATTGGTATGACCTAGTTTACAATGCCACAAGAAGGATTCGTTCATTTCTGAACTACTCTTCTTGTGTGTGTTCTAGATACTTTGAACTGTGTTTTGATTTAGAACGTATATGTTATTATATAACGTGCATGATCGAATCAACTCTTGATTCAGGAAAATGTTCACAACATTATCCTCCAATACAGAATTATATCCTTCTTTAATTTATTAAAGAAACCGATGTAATGTTGTATATCAGATTCGATATGTAATAACATTCGTTCAGAATCAATGTATTAATACAAGGTGATATTTGCCAACTAATTTGGCTGCAACACTTGCACCGTTCTCTAACACTTAGAGAAATATCACCCAATCCCAGTTCTCTACCTTTCTGTAGCCTATGTAACATATTACATATGCGGGATCCTGATCCAGTATCACATACTCAGGACATAGAGGATATTGAAAAACAGTTCTCGGGAATGAACACACCCGAAGAAGATGCATCAACATGCACTTTCTTCGATTGGGTGGCATGGGAATCCGGATATTCCCCTATTTTCTGCTCGGACTTATAACAATTATAAGATATAGCGGAACCAACGTTACCTAGCTCAGTATAATAAGCAGTTTCGGTCAATACATCTATATTATTATCTTGATTAAGGCGTGACATGGTCGCTACCAGGAGAAAGAGAAAAGAAAATACTCTGCGTGCGCTCTTGCAAGATCAGATTGGTTATTATTTTATCTAATCAGGACGGCTCCCACTGTTTTTATCAAATCTTCCTTCAAACCTTAAAAGGAAAGACTAGCCGGGATTAATTACACTCTACAAGTTCACCAATCTTTCATCCAGGCTAGTGCCGGTACTTTGATGGAGGTTCCCCATGCTTTCGCACAGACCAAATTAAAATAAACCCCGTTTTCCCAGGGGCGTAACTCCGTTAACACCTTTCTAGACATCTACTTGATCGGCTAATTATAATGTGTAAAACTCTCTCAGGAGTAACTCTTACTCACAGTGGATATCGGGATCCAACTATCTCATAGAAGGTATGCAATCTCATTGCAAATTTCAACACTTGAAATTCCCGATAATTTTGCCCCTGGCAACCTATGACCTTGACGAAGGCCAACAAACCATAGGCGGCTAGGCAAGTTTAACCCGTACATTTCATGATTGAATTAAACCAACCCGCACGACCCTTGCCGAAGGCATACAAAGTCACACGACTACCCTAACTCAATCGCATTATATGCTTAAGCAGATAAGCATAAATAGCTACCGCACACTACGCCTTGACGAAGGCCAACAAACGTAGCACGAATACTATGAAGTACTTATCTGAAATGACGGAGGGCTACGACAGGTTTTTAAGAAAACATTTTGCGTAATGAACTTGATATCGTTGTAGAATCAAATGATTTAAAATGGAGTGTTTTTGAGGCTTTTGCTAGTTTCGCTAAAGAGGTCACTCCCGGTGAAGAGATCTCGGCTCTTTCCTTATCGAATAAGGTGCTGGGTATTTTACAAGGAATACCGCTATGTAAAGCAAGAACTAGAAAAGCAATCAAAAGACGAAACCGAGGGTTGTAGCATCTGCCAGTTATTGCTAAAGAGGTCACTCCCGGTGAAGGGATCTCGGCTCTTTCCTTATCGAATAAGGTGCAGGATATTCTACAAAAAATACAGCTATGCAAAGCAACAACTAGAGCTACCTGTTTTTTGAAAATTCGATTCCACAACATTTTTAGGTTTGTTTTCTTTCATTAATCTCATTAATGAAATCCCATCGATTATGCTTTCTAAGCATCATAGAAGAAATGAAAGTATCAATATTTACTATATATCATCATATATATAATATAACCATTCGTCTCAACATATCAAGTGATCACATCACAAAATATCAGCGGCAGAAGAATCACATATGAAATATTGGATATACTAAGAATTCCGTATTTTAAATTAAGCCAGTATAAAACACAGATTCCACGGTCGTAAGGAATAGCCAAACCCACATCCCTAAACCCCTACGAGAGCGGCAAGCAATCCTACCAATTCTAGAGTTAGGAGACCTGGTCTTGACTCCTCGAGATAGTCTCCCACTGGACCCTAGAACCGGGTTACTTATGCTCTCCTCCTTGGGTCTATCCTAATGCGGAAAAGTAAATAATATATATCAATGGTGACATCATTCTCAACTCGGAAGTACCCCAATAAAAGAATATTACATACAAGCTTTTACATGAATGAAAATGAAAAACTCTCATCTCACATAAAAAAAACTCGGCTATTCAAAACACGACGATCCAATATAACATATCACAGCAACATATAACATCGCATGTCATCAACGTAAGTAAATATGCGTATCCCAATTATCATTGACGTATAGCAACGAAACCGACGATACACCACATATTACACTTACGGTCGCAGAAAAGAAAGTGAAAAACTACAACAATTGGAATCCGCAACCACCTTTAGACATCATAAACCCAATGTATCACATATTTTGGATTTCATGCCTAACCAAATGAATTCCTTAGACATCACATGCCTAATATAAACCCTACTTTTTAGTCTCGTATTGAAAACACTTTTCAATAACCTGTCGGGTAATTCAACAAAATTCCCGATAACCTGATCGAATGCTCGTCGGAAACTTTAGCAAACGGCCGCACCCCCGATGTCGTCGACGAAGTGCACTAAGGCGGAACACCACAGCCGCGAGCACCCGAACGGATGCTTTTGGCGACAGGGTTCTCCTACAGTCACTTGGTCGGGCTATGGGGCGTAGCTATCTACTAAGGTTACCCGGCGAGTATCCGAGTACACTACGTAATTGCGACGAACTTTTGATCCACATCAAAATTCCGTGGCAACCGATCAAATGAGACTAAACTGCTAGATTTATAAAATTCAAACTAGTTATCTCATAACTAATTATATGGATTCCAAATATTGTATCACAATCACAGATGGCTAGACGGAGTTAAATTTTTCGATCGAATAAGCAAGCACCCAAAATTTCCCAACAAGCTCAACACTTGAGCGGAGTTCAAAAAATACCCAGAAACCGCCACAGCTCCTATGAACCATCCGTTAAAGGGCCGACCAATGCCTCACTCATGTCGCTACAGAACTGTGGCAAAGCCTAGGGTATGACCGCGGTTCCGCGATCCAAAAAATCGAGTTTGAGTATCGTTCTTGTAGAGGGTCTACAGAATCACTTGCATGATTTTCTGAAGATTTTAAATTCGGAAAAAATCCAACACTTGGAAAATTTCCAGCGGGGAAGAATTGGGTTATTGATATTCGTTCAAACTTTTTAATATCGTTTAAATAACCCGAATACATGTTAGAATTATGACTACGAAATACTCCGAATTGCTTTTGCATAAAGTTAATATCACATGCAAATTTAGTAAAAACAAACAACACCTAAAACACTAAAACCCAGAGACTGGAACACCGAAAAAATTTGAATCCCAGAACCCTTAATATGGCTGGCCTCCTCGGAAAAAATGCACATGTGCTCAGCCAAAAACCGGCCAAATGACTTCAAGTTTTCACGGTGTTCATGTTATATCCCATACAACAATCTGCAGTTGTTTAAAATATTTTTAGAGCACTTTAAAAAATCGACAGAACCCAGATTTAGTGTTTCAAGTTTCGGAGCAGTTTCGGTTTCGTAATCTAACAAACATCGTTTAAATCTCTAGCTTGGATCTAATACCACTGTAGGGTTTCTTAGGTCGGCAGCAAAGTTTCGGGAGGCGTCGTCCATACCGTTTTTAAATTTTTGTCGTTCTAAGGAACCCTAACCTAGAATCTTTAACTAGAGATTTAAACAAACTAACAATGTTAACATCTTAACATCTAAGTGAATGAGGAATACAACCTTTGTAGACCGGTCCTTCACTTCTAAAGCTCCATATAGTAGTCCCTTCGCTCCAAGTAGTGAACTCCCGAACTCTAGTAAGGGTTCACATGAAGAAATGAACAACCTTGCTCAATATTTTCGAGGCCGAAGATGATCTACGTCTAGGAGACTCAAGCTCATTCTACCTCTTCACTAATGGTATATTAGTAAAGCAAACACCCTAAACTAAATAGCTAATAATAGAGGATGATGAAGTAGGAAGTGGGCTCACTTTAGATTTATTTTTCTCATATTATTTTCTCACTTAGAAAAAAGCTAGTGAGCTTTCTCATGAGGAAGAAGAAGCTCAAGTGAAGAATGAGATAATGAACTCATGAGGTGAGAATAGCAATCATGGATGAGTTAGTGTTATACACTAACTCATGTAGAGAATAAACCATGGGTTAACAATAATGGTTGAGTTAATAAATATCTACAAGTAAAACAAAACTAGTGGACTAAGTCAAAAATGCTACAAGCTTCTCCAAGCTTCCAAGCATATGACAATTTCCACTAATTTGTGAATTACCTAAATAAATAAAAAGCTTAGGATTATCATAACCATGGTGTAAGTCTCATACACCCATATTGCATGTGTCATCAAACATGACACAAATAAATGTACATTGATATATATCACATATATACCATATGCATACAAGTGAGAAAAAGAAATGTTTAAGTGAGCTAATATTAGTTAATGTAAATTAATATATCACATATATAAGTATACATTAAATCATTAAATCAACTCTTGATTTAATAATCCGGCTATATCATATACAACCGACTAATATCAAATGTAACAACTTATCGAATCAACACTTGATCCGATAACCCGGCTATATCACATATAACCGACCGATATCACATATCGCGAGAATAGAATGCGGTATCACATACGCGCATTAATCTCGGTCCCGCACATATCACATATGTGCTCCTACTTCGTTTCGCATGAACCAGGAAACGTCTATGTAGGACTCTAAAGACTCGTCAATACGCCGGCAGTAGGTGATGATCATATCAAAAACCCACAAGCCACAAGCGGTCTGCTAAACGTAACGGCCACTCGGGTATTGAGCGATCAGAAGATTAACAAGCAAGCATGCTCGTGCTCCTGCGAATCCAATCAGTAATATTACCGTACAGTCCAGTCTCTTCGTCAGATATGTCACATATCAACAGCCTGGGGATGGTATAATGTCAGACCCCAATAGCCTGATAAGTCATGCCGATACAAGGTCCATAACGGTTCGAGAAACTACTGATAACACTTACCAGTAAATCTCAGCAACCCTGACTAGGGATTTCATATTATGGCCAATTGAGCATAGCGCAACATCAACTCCCATTACCGGGAGAGACGAATCCTCTCCTATCGCTCATTGCCTCCATGTGACTCGGGACTGTACCCAAAAACCACCTTTTTGCACGATCTCTTGACCGTGGTATGGTGGAAATCAAAGCACAATGGGAATCACACAAGACTCTATGACAATCTCGGGTCGATAGACTAACCTGTACCAGTGTCACCAGAGAACTGCTATCTGACGATAGGTATAATACCATCTAGGAGTTCTTGGCGAGTTCGTTCAGTATACCCAGTCTCCACTGAGCACCCGTATATCTTGTCTGATGTCAAACACCAATGGATGTGGGATCATCCATCGCCCATCATATGGGTCAAGAAGTGTATACGCTAGTCTACTCTGGAGTATCGATACCCTGTCTCGATACTCCCACGACTAGGAACAATTATAGGGTGTACTTGTGGACTACCCTTGGCCCCAGTAGTATGATCTCCATCATAGTCCTGGTAGTCAAGTACACATCCTTAGGGCTTTGTCAACATGTGAGAGGAAGACAGCATCACTTATACAAGTCAACATGTTAAGACAAAGAGCAACCAGAGAGCATACTATCATGTCGAGCAAGAAAGTCCTCCCTATATATGTCCAAGCATCCACTACAATATGTAAGTCCGCGGCGGCGCCCCGGCCGTCGATCCGACGCCGGAATGCGGAAACGAAAAATTTTGCAAACTAGCAAACCGGCACCACCGTGCACTTTTAACCCGGATCGGGCCATTAACCTAGCTACTAGCGAACTAAAATACGGGTAAAGAATTATACCAAGCGATCCGTGTCCTTCGGTCTTCGTCTCCACTCCGATCTCCCGCGGAATCTCCGTCCGTCACCTCCTCGTCGGAAAGGGCACCACGTAGCCGGATACTTTTACGGGCTCCCACCTCTTGACCGAGGCAACTCGGGCGTGAAGTTGGCTAGCCGACGCGTCCAAGGTTTGCTGTAGAATAGTGTAGTAGCCATTGTCTCTTTGGGGTTTATGTTGCCTTTGGTGATGGAGGAATGAGGTTAGGAAAAATTGTGCTTTCATTTTTCCCAAACAAGAAGAATGAGATGAAGAAATATGTGCCACCACAAAAATGAAAATCTCTCTCTCCCATATCAAATGTGGCCGGCCCCTATATGATGAGAATGAGATGGAGAGCAAAAAACAAGAAGGGAGGTGAGTGTAGGAAAGATAGAATGGTGACCACATCCACTTCTCATCTCATCATATCACAAAACCATCACTTGAAAAGCAAAGGAATGGACTAGAAAAGAATCTCATCATGAGAGAACAATCATGAAGCCACATATATGCAAGAAACCCCCTCAAAATAAGTTATTTGCAAACTTGCAAATAACCCCCTCCATCGAAAAGTCCGGCCGGGAAGGAAAACCGGCCGGAACGGAATGCAAACTGGCAACTACAGAAAACTGATCCCGTAATAAATTACAGGAAAACCCCACTACTGCATATACATGCCCGCATTTGTATTCCCACTGAACACAAATGCAAAGAGACAAAATCTATACTATCTTAATACTAGGATCCGGCTTAAGCCAAACCCGGCTAGTAAAATCCGTCCGATCACGATCCGTGCAATACCGCACATATCTGATCGAACCCTGCCATATCTCCATACGGCCTCTACAGCGTTTCGCCCGAAACTTGAGTAACTGTGTGTGTGGTGGACTCTAAAGACTCGTCAATAATATGGCTGTGGATTTAACCACTAGCACGTCAGAGGTATCAGCCATACGTGACGGGCCACCAGCTATTGACCAAAAGGGACGTCGATGAGCGAACTCATCCTGACACCCTACTGAGCCTGTCAGTGACAATATCCGTACAGTCCGGTCCGTTCGTCTATGAGCATCGCATGGCGGGCTTAGGGGGTTGGTAAAAGTCAGACCCCCAATAGCGGTACAAGTCGTGTCGGAGTGTAGCCCAGAACACCCTGAGATACTACTGGAATACCTACCAGTAAATCTCCTGCCTTGGCCAAGGACTTTTCATGTACTGGCTCTCCAAGACACAGCGCGACCTCACCCCCAATACCGGGAGAGACGAACCCCTGCAGATCCGCTCACTGCCTCCATGTGGCTCGGGACTGTACCCAACTAAAACCTGTTTGCACGTCTCCTTTGAGCGTGGTAGGGTAGTAATCAAAGAACAGTGGGAACTCACACGAGACAAATGATGATCTCAGGTCGATGAACTAACCTGTACACATGTTACTAGGGAACTGCTATCTGACGTCAGGTATAATACCAACTAGCAGGTTCCCGGCGAGTCCTGTCCGGTGTACTCATAACCCAATGAGCACCTGTATACATCTTAGGTGAACCAACTGACACCAGTGGCTTGTGAGACCGGCCACCGCCCCTCGTCGGGGTCTCGACTGTATACACTAGTCTACTCTGGAGAATCGATGCCCTGTCTCGAAACTCCCACGACTAGGGACCTTTTAAGGATGTGCTTATAGACTCCAGCTCTCACGTATATGATCGCCCTCATACTGCTGGTAGTCAAGCAAGAATCCTAGGGGCTCTATCAACGTGTAATAGAGACTCGTAAGGTCACCTAAAGCAGTACACGATGATAAAGATAAACCAGATAGTATACTATCATCTCGAGTAAGACTGTCCTACCGGCATAGGTCCTCCTCAATCATTGCAATCACGTGCCTGTGATCCAATAATTGACTCTGAGGACACTATATCCAACAATCTCCCACTTGCACTCAAGGCTAATTATTGTGATGTCGCATACTCATAGCCCGTGTGATACCGAACACCCAACTCCTCTACTAATCAGTCTCACAGAGCTCGTTTGCGAAACTATTGCGTTCGAGGAATAGCCTCAGTGAGTGGATCCGCTATGGTGTATCTTTCTATGTCTCTCTTTATCTCAAGTTCGCGGAGAAAGCCATCTCCCGAAATGAGCAATACCTGTCTTAGAATGTGTCTGGATGTCTGATGGGACCTAGCTCATAAATGAACTCCAAATCCAAACTTCTTAGACTGTATCATCAACTGAACTTAATCAGTATCCTGCGCCATGCCTCCCTCAGTATTGCCTTGGACCATCTGTCCATAATACTGCCCCTCGTCAGAGGGAAAACTATAACTCTGACAGCTACTCTGCCATCCATGTCACCTTAGAAGCCTGGAATGATAACTGTCTCCTAAAAGAGGCTGTCGTTATCATATCCCTAGAACATCCACTTATATTCTAAAACTGCTTCCGACTGTTTCTCTAGGATTAGATCAATATCAACTTATTACATCTACTGCAAGAACAATATCTGGTGTGGTACTTGACATCTCATGATTGACTCAATTGCCTAAGCAAGTGATCTGCCAATCATGCATATCTCTCTCCCCTTTAGTCTGTAAGACACCTTTAGAGAGGGTGACTCCATCACCTGCAGGTATACTACCGTGCCAGGAGTCGTCCATTCTAAATACTCATAGAATGCTGTCTAAATACCCAGATTGGGAAACCACCCAAATCTAGATCTAATACCATAGATCCAGTAACCAGAATGTCAGATATAATATCCAAGTCCTATGTGGAGAAACCACTGTGTGACGACCAAAGTATAACCGATCATAGTATAGGAATATCACTTCCTACTCTGTGTATGTCATCCAACTACCAGGACATCACACCCTACTACCTTCTTAACAGATCCATCCCCTATTCTGATGAAGTCAAACCTATGACTGTCACATCAGAAATAGATGATCTATCTCCGCTATATCCGCTTTAGTCTATAAATAGACATAAGCCATCTGTCCACCAATGCTTCCGCTGCTCCCACTGACCACGACAACCCTCTGGCAAAGTCATATAGACGTACACTTCTAAAGCTAGTTTAGAACGACGCTATACTCATCCTCCTGCCGGGTCTCACAGTCTGGAACAACAGCAATGGCAAGTCTGGGTAAACAAGAACCTCCCTGCCACCGTCCTTGAGCATATCGAAGTACCTCTCGGGTGCCTGAGGTTACCCACCATATCTGCGGAGTGGCCAATGGAATGTCAAACCAGATTGAATCTTTAGGTTCTTTATCAAATCTTCAGTAATCGTTTGCGGTTCTGGAATCACTTCCAGTTCTACCATACTCCCACTACTGTTTTCTGAAAAAATCCATTTTTATTAAAACTGTGGCGAGTCAAGAACAATATCACTATTGATCTTCCAGATGGTAGAAAGTCAACCCTCGTCATAGCCCGGGTCAACCCACAAACAGCCATTACAGAAACGTGCCTTGAGTTATCCGGAGTCTGGTTTTAAGCATAAGCCGGACAACTCCCCGTACCTTAACAACGTCAAGATATGAATTGTTCTATATCCAATATAGAAACAGAGGCACTGATTTAATTGAACCAGATACAAATCATGCAGCTGTCTCCAGTGCATGTCAACTAAATGGAAGGAGGCCGATCAGCGTTATTCAACTTAGGAATACTTCTACTTATGAGTAACCTGAAAGAGAAGCCAGTTCTCTTAATCATTACTATCAACTGAATACCATCCACAAGCATCTACATCTTCGATCACCTTGAAGAATCCCGATACTTGCAATACCTGGTTCTCTACTTTATTCATATACCTATAACTTCTCAAAACTTGGACCCTGTGTTTCTACGAAACACCTGTCTAAGAACCAGAGAAGTCATAAGTAAACCGAATATAGTACGAGGACCTACCCCTTTGTCCTAATGGACACTGGACAATATACAATACTCTGTATAAGTCCCCTGAGTCTAATGACTCATTCACTGTGTGTTGTAGGTTGAAAACTGTACTTATGGTTAAGAAGAATTACACCGCTGTTTAATGTTCCTTACCTGACCATCCACTGATATACGTAAATATCATTGACAAAATTTCAAAAAGTTATATCTCACTCTATAAAAATAGACGTACAGATATATCAATTTGAAATTGGTGCATTATAACGGATATTCAAAACCAAATATTTGCCGTCCGGCAAACAACCCAGGTGACTTCCTCAAATATCACCAATTACAACGAATTCCGATATAATGAGGATGATCACCTAATTCCCAATAACTTACTCCCACTCATCATCTGTAAAACCATACAGATGTGAGAATCGTACCTGGTAAATACATACCCTGGAGCAAGTGTCTAATTGGGAAATCAGTTTTCCTTAACAGTACACGGTGAAACTGAAACATTGAAAATGTTTCGATGGGGTATCCGGGTATTCCTAGTAATGCCTCTTCCATTATCCAGATTCACAACTGTAACCGTATATCTCTTTGCCACCTCTCCAAATCCCTTTATATGTCTTTAGTCATTACCTTCTGTACACCCCTTTAGGCCAAATGGTTTTCTTCCTTCCCTACCGTTCGGCACCAGCCTATGGTTTGGAAGAAGACTATCCAATAAGCATGATGAGTGTACTGTCCTAATCCCAGGAGCACTCGCAATGCGAGAGAAGGTGAAGATAAAAGACAACCGAATGAACCTTATTCCTATTTCTCCCGAACCAGGATCCATCCCCAAACTGGAACAAGTTCCTTTCGAGTTCGTATATAACCATACGATGGATTATCCAATAAACTTGGGATCTTCGTAGTGATACGGAGTGTCCTGGAGAAATACAAAGGTGATTTAGGATTGGCGAAGAAATACTTGGTTTGGTCGTGAATAGCAGTCGCAATTTACTTTGCCCTCTTACTAATCCCTTTATTTGTCTTAACTTAATACCTTCAGTACACTGTTTAGGCTAATTGGTTTTCTTCATTCTCTACCGGTCAGCACCAGCCTAAGGTTTGGAAGAAGACTATCCAATTTGCGTAATAGGTATACTATCTCCTAAACCAAGGAGTACTCACAACCTGAGAGAAGGTAA
Source organism: Agapanthus africanus (assembly GCA_030015575.1). Taxonomy (NCBI): domain Eukaryota; kingdom Viridiplantae; phylum Streptophyta; class Magnoliopsida; order Asparagales; family Amaryllidaceae; genus Agapanthus; species Agapanthus africanus. The sequence goes on from JASDDO010000024.1 coordinate 816,310,424, forward strand.
AAGGAAAAGACAACTGAATAGTCCTATTCGTTTTCTCCAGAACCGGAAACCATCCTCGAGTTCCTTCGAGTTCGTATATAACCATACGATGGTTTTGTCCAATGGAAGTGGACGTTCATAGTAACACGGGGTGTCCTGGAGAAAAGGGTAAAAGTAGGAGTGGCAATGAGGTTTGCAACTCTGACAATCCAAAAGCCAGTGTGAAGAAGGTTCGGTCAACTTGATCACTGAGTCATAGTCTAGGGTCGAGTCAATGGTCGCTGCCAAAGAGAGAGAGAAAAGAAACACTCGGCGTGCACTCTAACCTAGATCAGAATGGTTATCACTTTATCTAATCTGGAAACCTCCCACTGTAACGTCAAATTCTTCCCCAAACCTGAAAGAAGAATTAGCCGGGATCACCCGAGGAGTAAACCAACTCATCAGTGGGAATCGGGATCCAACTATCATCGCATGATAACGTGACGGAATCCGCTCACGTTATCACACTCCAGAAGGTATGCGCATATCTGGCAAGTTTCAGTTCTTTTGAAACTCCCGATGTGGATTTTTGCCCCATGCTCTTATGACCTTGACTTTGGCCAACATATCATAAGTCACATGTCAAGTTCTACCCATCATTATCCAGGTTAATTTGAACCCACCCGTACAAGCCCTTGACTTTGGCCAACAAGGCTATACGACTGTCCCAAACCAACGCATCTATCTATGCTGCATATGAATACCCAACAGCTACCAAACACTGTGCCTTGACTTTGGCCAACATACACAGCTTGAATACTATTGACTATCCATATGAAACGACGGAGGGCTACGAATGGTTTCTGGCGAAAACCTTTAACGTAATGAACTTGATATCGTTGAAGGAACGAATAGCTTTTTAGAAAAATATAGTGACGAAAACCTTCGCTAAAGAGGTCACTCCCGGTGAAGGGATCTCGGCTCTTTCCCCGTAGGATGGGGTGCAGGATATTCCAACTGAATACTACGATGCAAAGCAAAAGTAATCGGCTATAGTGAAGTTATTGCCCTGACTCAAACTTTTGTCCAAGGGGTCACTCCCGGTGAAGGGATCTCGGCCCTTGCCTTGTCGACTGAGGAGCAGAATATTCCAACTGAATACCACGATGCAAAACAAAAGAGAACGCCCTTGCAATAACAGCTTTTTGAAAAGTGTTCCAACAACATCAGAATAGGTTTGTTTATCTTGCATTGATCCGAATCAACGCAGTCCCATCAATTGATCACACCACAAAAGAACGAAAATAATGATGTACGTATATGCCATCCGCATTCGCCACTGGGTCCCGTCATCACCCGTTAGGTTAGCTAACTAACGACAGAGCGGGGACTGGACTAGCGCGGATGCAAAACATATACAACATCTACTAGTATATATATAATATATAATTTTCGCTCAAGGCGTGATAAAATGCAACATCACAGAAATGTACAGCATCACAGAACAATACAGATATCTGGGATCCCCGGGTTTCATAGAGCCGCTACTGAAACCCGACGTTCCCCTGGTCGTGTGGATAGCCTGTGCAATGAAATCTTAGACCCCTACGGGCGCGGCAAGTTACCCGCCAAAACCTGAAGCGAGGCGGCCCCCTTCAGCAACGTGAATGGACCACCCAGCACTTCACGGAATCCGGTAACTTGGGCACCCCTCCTGGGTCAACCTATACCCCCTACAAGTGCGGCGAATAGCCCGCTAATTCTAGAGAAAAGCCCCCTCCGTCTCAATGCCATGAGATGCGGGCTCGTTGCCCTCTAGAACCCGGCTATCCGTGCACCCCTCCGCGGGGTAATCCTAGTACAGAAAGTAAAATATACATACAACGGGTACATCGACCGCAACCTGGTCGTGCCCCAAAAGAATAATATAAGCAGGCAGTGACGGCAGTCCACATGTCGGACGCTCGCCCCGCAATATGAAATGTACATATAAAACGAAACTGTACTAATATTGCATCCAGGCTATCCCCCACGACCGATCCGCAACATCACAGCACAACACAGAACATCAACGTGAATGTCACGTTCGCAAATCCGTCTAAAAGGGCTATAGCAGATAGACTGGATTTACCGATCGAGTGGCATTCACGGTCGCAGATATAATGTAAATACTGTGAACTAGCATGTTTAAAATATTCAATCGAACAAATTTACCGAAGTGGGCCCCAAGCAGTACTGTAGCACTTACAGAAAATCTGGGCCCAAAAAGAATATCCCAAAACCTCTATTTCCATGTCAAAAGCCCTCTGGAAAAATTTGGCACAATGAACAGTGAAAAGAGCGGCAGAACCGCGGCCCAAGCATGGGTTTGGCCGCGGTTCCGCGGCGGTATAGTCAGATCTCGCGACCAAATTTTACTAGAATTCTTATTTTTCCATGCACAGTATTCTTCAATAACCTGAAAAATTTTTGGAGCTAAAAAAATTTCGACAGAAACACGATGCATTGGAAAATACGGTTTTTGGGGATTTTTGTTCGATCGAGTTCTAAACATACTAGAGCAAGCTAGGCATGGTTAATGGCGTGGCTCTGATACCAATGTAAGTCCGCGGCGGCGCCCCGGCCGTCGATCCTACGCCGGAATGCGGAAACGAAAAACTTTGCAAACTAGCAAACCGGCACCACCGCGCACTTTTAACCCGGATCGGGCCATTAACCTAGCTACTAGCGAACTAAAATACGGGTAGAGAATTATACCAAGCGATCCGTGTCCTTCGGTCTTCGTCTCCACTCCGATCTCCCGCGGAATCTCCGTCCGTCACCTCCTCGTCGGAAAGGGCACCACGTAGCCAGATACTTTTACGGGCTCCCACCTCTTGACCGAGGCAACTCGGGCGCGAAGTTGGCTAGCCTACGCGTCCAAGGTTTGCTGTAGAATAGTGTAGTAGCCAATGTCTCTTTGGGGTTTATGTTGCCTTTGGTGATGGAGGAATGAGGTTAGGAAAAATTGTGCTTTCATTTTTCCCAAACAAGAAGAATGAGATGAAGAAATATGTGCCACCACAAAAATGAAAATCTCTCTCTCCCATATCAAATGTGGCCGGCCCCTATATGATGAGAATGAGATGGAGAGCAAAAAACAAGAAGGGAGGTGAGTGTAGGAAAGATAGAATGGTGACCACATCCACTTCTCATCTCATCATATCACAAAACCATCACTTGAAAAGCAAAGGAATGGACTAGAAAAGAATCTCATCATGAGAGAACAATCATGAAGCCACATATATGCAAGAAACCCCCTCACAATAAGTTATTTGCAAACTTGCAAATAACCCCCTCCATCGAAAAGTCCGGCCGGGAAGGAAAACCGGCCGGAACGGAATGCAAACTGGCAACTACAGAAAACTGATCCCGTAATAAATTACAGAAAAATCCCACTACTGCATATACATGCCCGCATTTGTATTCCCACTGAACACAAATGCAAAGAGACAAAATCTATACTATCTTAATACTAGGATCCGGCTTAAGCCAAACCCGGCTAGTAAAATCCGTCCGATCACGATCCGTGCAATACCGCACGTATCTGATCGAACCCTGTCATATCTCCATACGGCCTCTACAGCGTTTCGCCCGAAACTTGAGTAACTGTGTGTGTGGTGGACTCTAAAGACTCGTCAATACTATGGCTGTGGATTTAACCACTAGCACGTCAGAGGTATCAGCCATACGTGACGGGCCACCAGCTATTGACCAAAGGGGACGTCGATGAGCGAACTCATCCTGACACCCTACTGAGCCTGTCAGTGACAATATCCGTACAGTCCGGTCCGTTCGTCTATGAGCATCGCATGGCGGGCCTAGAGGGTTGGTAAAAATCAGACCCCCAATAGCGGTACAAGTCGTGTCGGAGTGTAGCCCAGAACACCCTGAGATACTACTGGAATACCTACCAGTAAATCTCCTGCCTTGGCCAAGGACTTTTCATGTACTGGCTCTCCAAGACACAGCGCGACCTCACCCCCAATACCGGGAGAGACGAACCCCTGCAGATCCGCTCACTGCCTCCATGTGGCTCGGGACTGTACCCAACTAAAACCTGTTTGCACGTCTCCTTTGAGCGTGGTAGGGTAGTAATCAAAGCACAGTGGAAACTCACACGAGACAAATGACGATCTCAGGTCGATGAACTAACCTGTACACATGTCACTAGGGAACTGCTATCTGACGTCAGGTATAATACCAACTAGCAGGTTCCCGGCGAGTCCTGTCCGGTGTACTCATAACCTAATGAGCACCTGTATACATCTTAGGTGAACCAACTGACACCAGTGGCTTGTGAGACCGGCCACCGCCCCTCGTCGGGGTCTCGACTGTATACACTAGTCTACTCTGAAGAATCGATGCCCTGTCTCGAAACTCCCACGACTAGGGACCTTTTAAGGATGTGCTTATAGACTCCAGCTCTCACGTATATGATCGCCCTCATACTGCTGGTAGTCAAGCAAGAATCCTAGGGGCTCGATCAACGTGTAATAGAGACTCGTAAGGTCACCTAAAGCAGTACACGATGATAAAGATAAACCAGATAGCATACTATCATCTCGAGTAAGACTGTCCTACCGGCATAGGTCCTCCTCAATCATTGCAATCACGTGCCTGTGATCCAATAATTGACTCTGAGGGCACTATATCCAACACAATATACATCCCATGTACAGTAATGACCTCTAGGCCATACATATAACTAACAGATCAACCGTTCGAATCAGTAGCGGCTTGCTGGTACATTACTTCTTTTGGGTGGTTTGCTTGGTAGGTGGGTTATACTTTGAATCGTGACCACCACATGCATATATTTATTCAGTTGTAATCTAATTAAAAGCTCTATCAACCAGACTATATATATTTGGTAGACCTAGAGATCAGTTTGTATATTCTTTCAGACTTAGTGTTGAGACTTATATTATTCTTTATATTGAGTTCGATGATGTGTTGGTTTTCTTTACTTTCTTTTCTGTGATTGATTTTCGTCTTGGGCATCGTATATTCTTGTTGTGTGGTTGTGTTTCCGCTGATTGGCGAAGATTTAGCTCCCGCTTGGGGATGCCTATATTATTGTGTTTATGTACTAGTTTTGGTCAAAATTTACAAAGAAGGTGCTGCCCAAATTTCAAATGATGAAAACGTTTTCAAACATTAGTATACTACATACTTGTATTTCTATAAACTTGAACTTGATTTCATTTATACCCTTTTTTAAAATTTCACCTTCACTATTTTCCTAAAAAGTTTTAGATTCCTGGTTTTTGGCTTACTTGGATTATGATGGGGTCCTATAGGCTTCAAGTGATCCAAGTGCCGGTCATGTGCCATTTCTGGATCGTGATATTAACGAAGGTCATTTCTACGGAGAAGTTCAAGTCTACCTTAGCTTTTATTCAAGTACTTAAGTGTGAAAAAGGATGACCTAGATAGGAGGGTCGCACCAGTTTCCCAGCTCTGATTAAAAAAAAACTGTGATAGTATCAGTTTCGCAATTCTGAAGAAAGATTGTGCCAGCAGGGGAAACGGGAAGAACAACTAAAGCAACTCTAGAGGATACAAGACGAAGGTGCAACATATTTTCAAGGTGGCTATAAGGTTATACGAGCCAAGGTGGAGAAAGTTGTGAGGTGTCTCGTATTCATTCAAGACTGCACAACCGAAAAAGAGCCAGACGTCTGAAGTAAGACGCAATAAACATCTGGTATTTAAGGTTCAGAATTCAGAGCAGAAACCAGACGTCTGTCCCAGTAGGCAGCAGACGTTTGGCCGAGCTCTGGCTAGACGCAGCCAAAGGGCCAGACGTCTGCCTACAGAGGGCAAACTTCTGGTAGCACTATTGGCTTTCTACCAAAGTGCATACAGACGCCTGTCTACAGAGGTATAGGTGTCTGCCCACAGAGAGACAGACGTCTGTTTATAGATAATCGCGAATTTCAGGTCGAGAATTATCTCGAAAATTCAGTTATTGATGGCAGTTTTGTAATTTCTAGGATCTTATTATAACTCAAATTGCATGGGCTATATATAAGATCTTAAGGTTAAAGTTTAAAGTGTCGGAGATCTTGATCATAAGGTTTAAGGGATCAAGACGAAGGCCATTAAAGAGATATTTTTTTATTATAAAGTCTAAAGGGAGACGACGACGCCTCCATAAGGGATCGGAGAATATCGATTAAGGAAAACTTGTAGAGAGAGAGAGATCAAAGAAAGGGTTACTTGTAATCGTCTTATAAGGTTTTATTCTTTTTCTTAAAGTTCTAATAAAGGTTCTCCCAGTTTACCCCCGATTTATTTGTGTAATTCATTTATGCGGTTTGCATCTGGTGTTATTTGTTATTCGTTTATAAAGAGATCTAAGTTTATAGATCCGTAAGATTTTCCGCTACGTCGTCAATTGGTCCTATGGTAACAACAACTACTACCACATGAGGAAGAAATATATCTCTAATTGTTATATACATATATATGGAAAATATATTATTAGAACGATAGAGGATTGTGAAGAAAAATGAAAGAATAAAAGAAAGCTCTTAAGTGTCTGAGTGGACCTTTTGGAGTGTCTGAGTGGACCTTTTGGAGACCTGATCAGTTTCATTATGAACTATGATTTGTATGTGCCTAATTAAATTAAGCACATAACAACACATATTTAGACACTTGTCTGTTTTATTTTTCTCTTTATTGGTATTTTAGGCAATGTCACATGATACATGTCCAAATATTCATTAAGCTTCTCAATGATGAGAGGTGGGATAATTAGGCCCCTTCGGCAATTTCATTAAAAATGTAAAAAGCTTATGAACATTACGGTTTCCAACCTAATAGGAGCTCACAAAACAACATTTTGATGCTCGGAATACATTTACATTAAAAAAAATACTTGGATAAAAAGTATTGAACAAAGTTCGCACTCGTTGTAGGGAATGTTTTGCACTCCCTTGACTCGATGGAGCCTCTGAAAGACTATTGTCATGTTAAGGTATCTCTTTGTATTGGTTCACCAAATCAAGTGAAAAAAAGAGCACAAAACCTATCATCATGTTGCACGCAAAACATAACCACCAAAAGATATCCATGTTGAGTTGAATTACTTTCAAAAATAAAATAATAAATATAAGAAGGTTAAATGCTGCAAAAACAGTTTCCCTGTACTTCACAAACTTGCACATACCAAGCCCAATGGATCAAAAAGATATAAATAAAGCATGTCCAACAGCAAAATCCATTTTGCTCGTTAATTCTGTACGTTAAAACTTTGTTCATCAATTCTGTACATTAAACAATATAACAGAAAATACAACTTCTAGTATTTTCATAATTTTATAGAAAGACTTATTGTAGAAAACCTCCCCCAGTTTGTTAGCAAGATGCGACACTTTTTCCCCTTAAGTCTTTGCCTTCTATTTAGATAATTATTGATTTTCATATTTTTACTGCTCACGTAGGAGTATTTTTTTATACATTTTATGTTTAATATATGAGCTTCTTTTATTCCAAGTGCATTGCCCGTACAAAAAGCTATTTTTAAAAATTAAAAAAGAAAATCTAACATAAAACAGCAAAAAAGTTGTAATTTCACATATTACAATTTTGACCTACGGAGACCAAGGATGCAATTTCACATATCATGATCTGGACCCGGGCCGACCAAATATGCAATTTCGCGCTTCAGAACGTCGTTTCTATAAAAGTTTCCCCAATCATGCTCTCTCCCCGTTTCCAAGCCACGACTCGACCATCTCCATCCTCTCTCTCCTCTCTCAAACCCTTGAGTCCAAAAAAAAAAAGGAAAAAGAAAAAAAAAAGGACCCTAACCCCGATCAAAACCCTAGAAATCGAATCAAATTCTCTGTCATGGATCCGCGCCGCCCCAATCGCACCGTGATCGACCCCAAGGTTCGCCAGGTCGGTTTCATCACCCCTGGGGCCCACCCCTCCTCCCCTTCCCGCTCCCACTCCGTCCCCGCCGCCGCCGCCGCCGCCCCTTCCGGCGACCTCTCCTCCACCACCTCCCTCTCCCCCGTCATGATCCCGCCGCCGCGTCACAACTCCGTCCCAGTCTCCGTCCCCAACCCTAACCCTAACCCTAACATCACCAGCCTCCAAATCCCCATCGGAAGTTACAACCCTAGCGATTCGCCGAGGCTGATCTCGCCGTCGTGGAGCTCCAAGTTCGATGGCTCCGAGTTCTCGGAGGATGTGTCGATCTCGACCCCGGCTTGGGGAGGTAGAGGCGGGGCCGGGAGGGGCGCGAGCTCGTTGCCAGGGAGTAGTGGGGAGATGATGGCCATGAAAGTTGGAGCGAGTGAGAATGTGGTGGTGAGGAGTGTGCTGACCACTGCGTCGGTGGTGAAGACGGTGCCTGGGATTACTGGTACATGCATTTGTTATCTTTTATTGGTAGTTGTTGATCGAAGGGCATGTTTGGTTGCTTGTAGCCTGAGGCAGTGCTGTAAAACACTTATTTGTTCTATATTCGGTTGACCAGCGCATAATATGCAACTGAACTAACACGTTGCATTATTGAAAAAGGGGGAACAAATAGATTTTTAATCTATACATCCATAGGAAAATCCTAAGAAGTCGGCAGAAATGGAAGAAATTATGTCAATTGGGACAAACAAAGAACCGGGACTATATTAATTCAATTTTTAAATTTGTGATGGGTTTTGGATATCGATGGGTTATGTGCATTGTATAGAACCATAGGTGTTAGATTAAAAGATCGTTTGGCCGCTTATATAGCATAAGGACGATTATGCATTCATTATCCCCAAACGGTCTCTAAAACCTTGCTCTTCTACAATGGTTGAAGGTGCAACGTGTTTGCAAATACACCTTTTGGAGTTGCTATTTGAACAATATTTCTCTTGTTTGGTTGGAATGCAGTTCTAACTAAATTTTTATAGAACATGCATTTAGATAGGGCATAGGTGCAGTTGTAGTTCTGTAGCTAGTTGTCCTTTTACTTTGCATTCCAACGCCTCTAGGAACAACGCGAGATTGGAGCATTGGTGCATCTACATGTTATAACTATTACTTGAAATCAAACATTTGTTTTCAGATGTTGGTATAATTGGAATTACACATTGGGCGTTGACAACATCCAACCAAACAACCCCGTAGGAACACTGATACAAAATATGGAACGAGGTAGGATAGGTCGCAGGGGTAGGTTCTTTGAAATAGGGAGTTGTATAATACACACACAAACGCATATTTAACTTCCATCATTATGACAATCACGCGCACACATTTCAATCTCAGCACTGTCATTAGAACACAAATAAGTGTTCACTCATATATTATACCACATAAAACCATTAACAAGTCAAATATTCTATTATTATCTCCATTCATTAGTCACCGAGCAGATTGAAACCATATTAGTAAACTCCAGATATCTTCTCACTAGTCAAATATATGCCGCATAATAGAATATGTAGATACAAATAGATTTTAATCTATACATATGTAGAAAAATCCTAAAAAGTTGGAAAAATGGAAGAAAATATGTCGATTTGGACAAGTAAAGAAAGAAGCATGTCTTTATTAATTCAATGTTTGAATAATTGAATTTGTGATGGGAGTTTAGATATGGATGCATTACGTACATTGTATAGGACCATAGGTGCTAGCTTAAATGATTGTTTGCCCGCATATATATTGCAAAAGGTTGATTATGCATTCATTACCCCTTATCGGTCTCTAAAATCTTCTTCTACTACAATGGCTAAAGATGCAATATGTTCGCAAATACACTTTTTAGATTTGTTCTTGTTTGGTTGGAATGCAGTTCGAACTAAATATTTATAGAACATGCATTTAGATAGGTCGCAGTTGTAGTTGTAGTTCTATATCCAGCTAGTTGCCTTTTTACTTTGCATTCCAACGCTTCTAGTTCGAACGACGCTGGATTGGAGCATAAATGCATCTATATGTTAGGATAAAAATTACTTGAAATCAAACATTTGTTTTTAGATTTAGGTACAATTGGAATTACATTAGGCTCCAACTACATCCAACTAAACAACCCTTTCGGAATACTGTACAATACAAGATATGAAACGAGGTAAGGTAGGTTGTGGGGGTAGGTTTTTCGAAACATGGGGTTGTATGAAACGAACACAATTTTAAGTTCAACTTTTATCATTATGATAATTATATACACATTTCAATCTCAACACCGTCATTAGAACACAGACAAGTGTTCACTCAAATTAGATACCATATAAAACTATGCTTAATTCCAAATAAACTATCAAATTCTTTGCCTCAATTATAAGAAACTATCAAATTCTTAGGGTATGTTAGTCCCAAATCTTTTGAAAATGCAATTCCGGAGTTTGAAAATTTATGTTAGTCCCAAGTTATTTAAAACTGGAATTTGCTTAATAGTGTTATTAGAAACTAGTATTTTAGAATGCGAGAATTTGGATTTTAAAATTCATCATTCAACTTATAGTACAAAATAAGAAAATCAATCAATTTTCAAATCACCATGAAGCCCTAGATTTTCTAAAATGCCATAGCATACATAATAGATCAACATTTAAATAAACCGTCCCACCGGATATCGACACCATCGACTGGCGCCACCATTAACCGGCTAGCTGTCGCAGTCTTTGTCGGTCGACCATCCCGACGACCGCCGTCGGCCGGTTGTCCACCGCCGGTCCACCGTCCACACCACCACCATCGTTGATCGCCCCCGTCACCGACCATCCCCCGTCGCCTGTCGCCGCCGCTGCAGTCCGACCGTCCACATCACCACCATTGCCGGCTTATCGCTCTGCCATCGACCATCCCTCGTCGTTGCCGGCCACTAGGTACAGCCGTTGGCCGCCACCGACCATCCCCGGTCACCGTCTTTGACGGCCGAACAGCAATCCTCATCACCAGCCGACGGTCGCATTCATCGCCCGCCGCTACCGCCTGCCCCTTATTGCCGACCGACCATCCACATCGCTGGCCGACGGTGGCCTTCACTGATCATCGCCTCCGACCACTGACCGACGGTCGCCTTCGCTACCACCGACCGCTGATCGATCATCCTCATCGCCGGCCGACCGTCGCCTTCGTTGCCATCGGTCATTCTTTGCCATTGATCGTCATCCGTTAAAACTCCGTCAGTTGAATATTGGCTAATGTCCACTATTAATTGTATTGTCCCAAATTACATATGGATTCTGAAATCAAATGATGAGCATTTTGAATAGAAAAGAATTTTATCAAAATGACGATTATTTACAAATTCTGGATTCTAAAATCATTTGGGACCAACATCCTCTTAAAGTTATGAGAAAGTACCAAGCTTTGAAAGTTTTGTGGTAGTTTTTTGCAATTATTGCTGGCATCTTATTTATTATTGTTTTTCATAGTTTTTGAAAGTTATGCGGTAGTTTTATAAAGTTTTTGAAAGTTTTGTGGTGTTTTCTTATGTATTTATCAAGAATTTAGTAGTTTCTTATAATTAGGCCAAAATATTTGGTAGTTTTTTTGGAATTAAGCCTAAAACCATTAATAAATCTTCTCTTTTTTCCATTAACTAGTCACCAAGCAGATTGAAACAATATTGGTAAACTTTAAAGATCTTTTCACCAATCAAATATAATGCATTATAGAATATATGGGCACAAATAGATTTTTAATCTATACATAGATAATTCTTAAGGAGTCAAAAAAGGAATCATGTCGATCGGGACAAACAAAGAAAGAGCTGGTCCTTTATTAATTCAATTTTTTAATTTGTGATGTGATTTTAGATATGGATGGATTATGTGCATTGTGTAGGACCATGGGTGCTCGATTAGATAATTATCTGGCTGCATATTTAGCATAAGGTCAATTATGCAGTCATTATCTCCTATTGGAACCTTGTTCTACTACAATGGTTGATAGTGCAATATGTTTGCAAAATACACTTTCCAATGATGTTTGAACAATACTTTCTTTGTTTGTTTGGAATATGATTATAACTAAATATTTATAGAAAATGTGTTTGGTTAAGTCATAGGCGTAGTTGTAGTGCTACAGCTGGTTGCGCTTTTACTTTGCAGTCCAATGTCTCAAGTTAGAACAACGCTAGATTGGAGCATATGTGGTGCATCTATATGTTAGGATAACAATTACTTGAAATCAAACATCTGTTTTTAGATTTTGGTACAATTGGAATTACACTGGGCTCTAATGCATCCAACCAAACAACCCCTTAGGAACACTTAAAACAGAATATTCGGCCGAATATTTGAATTCGGTGACAAAACAAACAGAAACTGCAATATTCGGTCAAATATGCGATCAAACCGAATATTCGCCTTACAAACCGAATATTCGGCCGAACAAACCGAATATTCGATCGGATTGGTCCATTAAGCCCAAAACAAAAAATCCACAACTAAAAAATAAACATGAGATCTACAACTTAATTAAAAAACAAATGGGACCCACACTTATTATTTTACAAACACTCACTCTTCATTTTTATATCCTTATTATTTCGGACGCTTTACCATTAGGCCACGCGCATATTGGTTTTTTATATTTTAATATTTTTTGAATTTTTTATACGTCATATTTGTATGAAAATATTGATGACCGTATAATCCGAATAAACTGAATATTCATCGAATAAACCGGATATTTTTTATTTGCCGGCCAACCGAACAAACTCCGAACCCGTTCTTTACAACATTACTTCACACTATTAGATATGAGACGAGGTAGGGTAGGCTGTAGAGGTAGGTTCTTCGAAACACGGGAGTTGTACGTAACACCCACAAATATAATTTTAAATTTAACTTCCATTATCATGACAATTACATGCATTTCAATCTCAACACTGTCATTAGAATACAAATAAGAGTTCACTAATATTAGATACCACACAAAACCATTAATAAATCAAATATTCTGTACTTACATCCATCCATTAGCCAACAAGAAAGATAGAAACATTGGTAAACTCCAAAGATTTTCTCAGCAGCCAAATATCGCGGCATAATTAAATATGTGGATACAAATAGATTTCTAATCTATACATTTATAGAAAAATCCTAAGCAGTCAAAAACAAAAATGGAAAAAATATGTTGATTGAGATAAACAAAGAAAGAACTGTGTTTGAATTCTTGATATTGATAGATTATGTGTATTATATAGGACCATAGGTGTTCGATTAAACGATGGCCATATATTTAGAATAAGGTCGATTATGCAGTCATTATCCCTCATCGGTATGTAGAACCTTGTTCTACTGCTATGGTTGAAGGTGCAACGTGTTTGCAAATACACTTTCCACTGTTGTTTGAACAATATTTAATTTGGTTGGAATGAAATTCTAACTAAATATCTATTGAATATGTATTTGGATAGGTAATATGTGTATGTATAGTGCATATCAAGTTACCCTTTTACTTTGCGTTCCAGTACACCTCTACATGTTAGGATAACAATTATTTAAAATCAAACATTTGTTTTTCAAGGTATAATTGGAATTACATCGGTCTCCAACTACATCCAACCAGAACAACCCCATAGGAACATTGTACACAGATACAAACCAGCTAGGGTAAGCTATAAAGGTATGGTCTTCAAGACACGGGGTTAGTCGGAAATATACACAATTACAATGGATCAAATATCGGTCGAGATATATCGTTTTGACATCCTTTATGATACGATAAAAACCGATATAATATTGGCCATATATAGGTCGATATGGCAATATCGCCCAATATATTGTTCATATCCACTATATGAAGCATCTGTCTTATTCGATTCTGATATCCGATATTAAAACCTTGCACACAAACACAATTCTAAGTTTAACTTTAATTATCATAACTCTCTCACCCCCTCTCTTCAATCTTAGCACTGTCATTATAACACAAATAAGAGTTCAGTCGTATTAGATACAACATTAAATCATTAATAAACCAACTATACTATTCTTATCTCCATTCGTTAGCCAGCAAACAAATAGAAAAAACATTCGTAGACTCGATAGATCTTTGCAGCAATAAAATTATGCCACATGATTGAATATGTGGATACAACTAGTATTTTATTCTATATATCTATAGATAAATCCTTGGAAGTAAAAAAGAAATAGAAGAAAATTTGTTGATTGAGACAATCAAAGAAAGATTCGGGACGTTATTAATTCTATGTTTGAATTTGTGATGGAATTTTGGATATTGATGGAATTTGTGATGGGATTTTGGATATTTATGAGTTGTGTGTATTGTACAAGACTAGGTGCTCGATTAAACAATCATTTGGCTGCATATTTAGCACTAGGTTGATTATGCAGTCACTATTCCCTATCGGTATCTAAACCTTGTTCTACGACAATGATTGAAGGTGCAATGTATTTGCAAATACACTTTCCATTGTAGCTGGTTGAAGAATATTTCCTTTGGTTGGATGCGGTTCTAACTAAATATTTATAGAACTCGTGTTTTGATAGGTAATAGGTGTCGTTGTTGTGCTATAGCTAGTTGCCCTTTTACTTTACATTCCAACGCCTCTAGTTGGGACAACGCAAGATTGGAGTATAGGTGCATCCACATGTTAGGATAACAATTACTTGAAATCAAACAATTGTTTTTATATTTTGGTACAATTGGAATTGGAATTACATCATGCTCCAACTACATCCAACCAAACAACCCTTAGGAATACTATACACCACTAGATATAAGCTGGTAGGGTAGGCTAGAGAGGTAGGTTCTTCGAGGAGACACGGGGGTTGCCACTTGCCCGAAACACAAATACAATTCTAAATTTAACTTCTATCAGCATGACAGCACACACACATTTCAATCTCAGTACTGGCATCAGAACAAAAATAAGAGTTCACTCATATTAGACACGACATAAAACCATTAATAAATTATATATTCTATACTTATTTCCATTCATTAGCAATAAGCAGATAGAAACAGTCTTCCTTTCTCGATCTTCTCAGCAATTGGCGTTTCTTTGTTACACCAAATTTACTGATCTCGAACAAAAAATTTCCATGATTTTTGGTATTTACTTGCTAGTTTACATCTGTTTTAGATTTTTATAGCTAAAATGTCTGTCTTGATGAATGGAGGGCAAGTACCTCTCTTTATATTCTCTTAAAGAAAACATGCGCAGAACTGCAACCATACTGAACCCATATGATTGTAACATATATTGTACTCCAAGTGGCTTAAATCAAGAAATTCTGATGAGTGCATTTTTTGCAGAAAAGGATGGAGGGGCATTGATTGAGACACAGAATGAAGGGGTTGGTGGTTCAAAACCATTGAAACAAAAGACAACTAGAGCTGACAGGCGTGCCATGCAGGAAGCTCAACGTGCTGCAAAAGCTGCAGCAAAGGAAGCTGGTGATTAATTATGTCTTATATATAATTCTTTTTTCGTAACTGAATTACGTTGTTTGCTCTCATTATTCATTTTATTTTGGTTTTTCCTTATGTTAATCTGCTATACAACTCGTCATAATCAGTCAGCTCGTGAAATTTCAAGCAAATACATTCCCATGCTGAACTATCAGAAAATTCATTTTACTTCTCTCACATAGAATTTTAGATGTGCAAGTATACAATAAGCTTTTGCTAAATTGATATGTACTATTTAAAAGTACATACTCTGAAAAAGATGTAAGCGCCAAATTTCCTTCCCTCATAGGGAAACCAAATCTCATAAGCTTAATTGCATGAACATATTTCTCTTCCATTACATTATGTTACGATTACACATCCATTTGGTCATAGAGAGATAATAATGTGCTGTATGTGCTTGGATTGATCGACTTCAAATACATGGAATGCGAATGTATTAGTGGCAGCATAACTATAGTAACCACTGCCTTGAATTGAGAAACTGAAAGCTTTATGTGTCCCCACTAATCAAAGGATTCAATCAATTATACATGGGTCCTACATTTGCCTGCTAAGGCATTGTGCTTAACTCTTACTTATTGTGCCATTTTTACTAGAATTTTTCAAAGTAACATTTGGCTCAACACTGCAAAAGACTAGTAACTTCAGTTTGCTCCAGTGTTGATATTCTGCATTTGATAACCACCTGTATTACACCAGGAAACTAGATTTGTTAGTCTCAACTTTGACTCTACTGCCAAGGAATTAGTTTCCATCTGTCTTCCTGGACAAGTGAAGCATGTTTATGATATCATTTTGAACAAAGCTTCTCTGTAATGTTTTTCAGTCTTGCTTTCTTAAATCTATGTACTCTGTGTAAACTTGTGCATGATTCTTTGTTTCTTTTTATAATTATCACTTATCAGCTCACCCATGGAGTTTCACTAGAAACCTTTAGGCAAATACAGCTTATCCTAATGTCAATTTCTGTTAGATATCCATCTATTTCAATTTTGACTACTAAGAATTTTATTTGACCATATGAATTATGATTCTTCTTCTTCACTTCTTTGTTTGCATAGTTTCTCATTAAACTATGATACATAGACATAACATGATGGAGCGTTCCTACACTAGCTGCTAAAAATATGGTGAACTATTCAATAGATGATCCAAATCCTTCGTTTTGATAAATCAGATGTTGATGAGAAACCATATGATTCGAAACATTTTACCTATGCATAATTTCTATTTGTTTTAGTTTTGGATAACTCATTCTCAAACATTTAATGAATAGATCAATTTCTAAACCTCATAATTTAGAGGAAGAACCTTTTAATAGCATGGAAATCGTGATTCATGGCATGGACCATCTATTGATATGGTCCACCATGGCATCATATACATTTGACCCGCCATATGCTATTGACCCGATGTGTAGGAAAATTTTCGACATCGAGGGCCAGCTTGTACTTATTATGTGCTAATTCCTAATTCATACTCCTTGATGGTGACAATTGTAGGTGAAGGAGGCAAGAACTCAGCTGCTTCTGTTGCCCCTAAACAGGGTAAGCCTGTGAAACCACCTCCACAAAAGAAAGATGCGACTCAGGCTACATCTGCAGCTGCTTCTGAAAAGAAGGCCGGTGATCGTTTTCCTGAAAAAGATAGAAAGAAAGATGCTCCTCCACCCCGTATGCAATATGATGATAAACATAGGGTTGAAAAAGCTAAGCGTCGTGCTGTAGTAAATCAATTTGAAGCCAGAAATAGAGTTGAATTGTTTAGACATTTACCTCAGTATGTACATGGGACACAGCTTCCTGATCTAGAATCGAAATTTTTTCAACTTGAACCCATGCATCCTTCAGTTTACAAGGTATAAGGTTGTCCTGTTTTCTTTTTGTTAAAATTTTCCAATGTTGTTGGTCAACTGCATTTATAAGAAGTGCTTGTCTTAGGTTCAATTTTAGTTGGCATGTCACTTTAACAAAACTACCATCGATCTTGTTTGATGGAGTTGCTTTCAACTGCTAGCAGGTTGGGCTTCAATATTTATCAGGGGATATTACTGGCGGCAATGGTCGTTGCATTGCAATGCTTCTGGCTTTTCGAGAGGCCATTAAAGATTATTCTACGCCACCAGAAAAGCTTTTCATTCGAGATTTAACTGCAAAAATCAATAGCTATGTGTCATTTTTTACCGAGTGCAGACCCCTTTCAATCAGCATGGGAAATGCTATTAAGTTTTTGAAGAACAGGATTGCCAAGTTACCAGATAGCTTGTCAGAATCAGAAAAGAAATCTAGTTTACAATCAGATATGGGCCGCTTTATAAATGAGAAAATAGTACTTGCTGATAAAGTCATTGTTAGGCATGCTGTTGCAAAGATCAGAGATGGTGATGTCTTGCTCACTTATGGATCATCAACCGTTGTTGAAATGATATTGTTATGTGCTCATGAACTCGGGAAACAGTTCCGTGTTGTGGTAGTTGACTCACGCCCAAAGCTTGAAGGTCAAGCGTTGCTTCGTAGGCTGGTTGCGAAGGGGCTCAGCTGTACTTATACGCACATAAATGCTATCTCGTATATAATGCATGAAGTTACAAGAGTTTTTCTTGGCGCTTCTTCGGTGTTGTCTAATGGAACAGTTTATGGGAGAGTTGGAACAGCATGTGTCGCTATGGTTGCTCATGCATTCCATGTTCCTGTTCTGATATGCTGCGAGGCATATAAATTTCATGAAAGGGTTCAACTAGATTCTATATGCTCTAATGAACTTGGTATGTTTTAAAGCGATTTCTTGTGGTTTTGACTTCAGTTATTGTGGGATATTATTATGGAGGCCTAGATATTTATTCAACAGGTGACCCAGATGTGATTTCGAAGGTTCCTGGAAGGCAAGATTTGAATCATCTGGTTAATTGGGCTGAAGATGAGAATCTGCAACTTTTGAACCTGAGGTATGTTCTAATGCTAGTTCTTAAATAATTTACCAGTTCAATATTTTCTGATATAAGCATTAGAAACATTGTTCTGATACATTATTTTAACAGTTATGATGCAACACCTTCTGATTATGTATCAATGATTGTCACAGATTACGGAATGGTGAGTTATTTCTACCAACCTAAATTTTAATTTTCTTTTGAATATTGTCAGTTAGGATTTTCGAATATTTGTTAGAATCTAGTGCCTGTTTTATATATGCTTTTTTGTCTAATCTGTTTAACTTTAGTTTTATCAATCAACCATGTAGAAATTTGAAAGATCGCTTACCTGATTGCATGAGCTTAACTTGATGTTCACAAAGAGTTTACAGGCCTTCAGTGGTTCCATTCCATGACCATCTCTTGCTCATTATTACCTTGGCTGGGAAATTGAAATCTACCAAGAGATGGTCTGACACCATGACGGTAGTTGGTGGAAAAACTAGGTCAAATCTTTTGTGTTACCTTTTTGTTCTCCACAACCAATCCCTTGTAACTGGAAAGGGATTGGATATGGAGAATCTGACCCCTGGGATTTCCGATTTGGAACTTTTAAAATGTGGAACTGTTTTGTACCAAATCAGTAAACCTGGCATTCTGAAAAAACAATTGCAACACGGATATAAGTAAATCCACTGCGTATTAACTTGATAGATGGCTCTTTAACTTTTCTAAATAGCTATTTTACAGTCAAATATTATGTTCTCCTTGCATAATTTGAAAATTAGTTGTTTAAGTATTTGAAGAAATAACTATAGAGGATGTGAACTTACTCGACAACGATCGGAAGGATGTAAGTGGAATGTTTCTAAGCATCTTATTCATTTAAAATTCATACCGCAAACACTATTATTATAGATAAAAAGAAGTCAACTAAGAAGAACGTGCGAGACATAAAATAGGAGATAACTATTTACAGAAATAACTAAATGGCAATAAAATTGGAAGTGGTGTCTGTGTGATTTTTCAATCATGAATCCAAACTACTATATAAGCTTCACATCTTTTCCTGAAAATTGTAAAAAAATTGGCATATCTAGAATGTAGGTTAATTAGTGACCTCATTTTCACAAATCATTTGTGATGATTAAAACAGGAGCAAGCAACAGCTTTAATATCCCCAACTGTCAAGTGGTTAAGCTTCTTTTTTTACTGATGAAGTGTGGCTGATTTCATTCTAATTTCATGAGTATCTGACCTAGTTACGCATCTCTTTTCTTCCTCATTTGGTGTAACACACTCTCTCTCTCTCTCTCTCACACACACACTCTCTCTCTCTCTCTCTCTCACACACACACACACACACACACACAGTGCCAGCACCTTCACTCACCCTTGCCTTTGTTTTTCTGCTGCTTAATTTTCGCATTTTCTCCACTGTATTCTTTCTTACCCTTTTTACATTCTATTTCATCATCTAATATAGTACTTTCCTGTGTGTATCTGTATGTCCTTGCCCTTAAGTTGTATGAATATATTATAGGGGTGGGTTTTTAGTCCCAAGCCTCAAGCACACATTCTATTTCTTCATCTAATATAGTACTTTCCAGTGTGTATCTAGTCCCTGCCCTTAAGCTGTATGAATATGTTATAGGGGTTGGTTTTTAGTCCCCGTAGAGTGTTTTTCGTCATCCTATTGAGATATGATGCATTCACTTGTCAGGCGTGTACAGGTTCCCCCTGCCTAAGATGGACATGGTTTATTGATTGTGTGGATTCTAATTTCCGGTAGCCGCAAATAAAGTCGCCGTTAATCACCCCTCGCTTTGAGGCGAGAGAATCTCCGATTAACGGGTCGTATAGGTCATGCGAATGCAGTGTGCAATATGCACGTGTAGTGTTTTGAAAACAATTTTGAAGGTGTCTTGGGCATATCGGGGTCCTCATAGAGCTTAAGGGGGTCCTGCTAACTGGTCAGTGGGTTAGGGGTCAAGGGGGCTAGTAGCCCTTTTGTGGGAGGCGGGACATCGCTCAGTTATAAACTTTTTGAAGAGAAGTGTTTTAAGTGTGTCGGGGAGCTCCCGAAAAGGGAAAAAGGAGAAGTGATTTTGGTGCCCCCCGAGACAGCGGGGACCCCGTGGGGGTCCCAAAGTGAGGACCCTAGAGGGGTCCCGAAGGTGGGGACCCGGGAGGGGGTCTCGACAGCGGGAATCTCTCTTTTGCTGGGTTTTTGAAAATGGGGCCCCGAGAGGGATCCCGACAGTAGGAACCTCCCTCTTAGGGGTGTCCCGAAAGCGGGGATCCCGACAGCAGGAACCTCCCCTTTTGGAGGGTCCCGAAGGCAGGGACCCCAGGAGGGGTTCCGAAGGGAATCCCTTTTGCGGGATTCCGAAGAGGGAACCCCTTTTAGGGGGTTCCGAACGCAGGGACCCCAGGAGGGGTCCTGAAGGGAATCCCTCTTAGGGGATTCCAAAGCAGGAACCCCTTTTGGGGTTATGAAGTTGAACATGGATGGATCTCTTGTTCGAGGTTTGGGAGGGGAACATGGGTCATGGCCATATTCCTTGCAGATTTCATGAAAGATCCGACGGCGAGGAGGCTTTACAAGGCGAAAGATTTGAGCTTTCGCCTCAAAGTTGTTGATTTTACAAGTTTCGAGGGTGAAACCAAAGGGTTTCACCGCAGTCCTTCATCCTTGAGTATCCTATATGCTTGGAGGGATCGACCCACCCATGATGAAAGCTATCGGCCTTCACCCCATGGGGGTCGATCCCTTTTTCTTCCTTGAGTTGGAGGAAAATGGTCTCCTTTTTTTAGATCTTGAGTTTTGAAGTTACGAATTTGTGGAGGTTTGAAGAAAAGGGGGTTCCTTTTCTCTCTTTTCTTGGAAGGTAAGGTAAAAACGATGAAAAAGATTAAGATCACCTCAAAAGAGGTGGAGGCTCGAAATCCTAGAAAGATATGAGAGAATGAAAGTTCTTGATTTCTTCATATGTTTGCCTTATATAGGTTTATAACTTTACACAGCCCTTTGGGCATTACAAATTTGGATTTTGCCTTTCCCATGTCCCATGTGCATATTTTTTTGCATATGAGCCATGGGCTTTACAACAATTTGGCTTTTTGCCCATTTGTATTACATTTTTATACTTATTTGCATACGAAATTTATTTATTATATTTTCCAACTTCTTTCTTGGCATGAGCCTGGCCCCATGGTTGAGCTTGGAGCGGTTGGGCTTGGAGCCACTGGTTTAGGCTTGGATCCGGGATGGTTGAACTTTGGTCCACTTGTTTGTGTGTTGATTTTGACTTTTAATTTTTGATTTTTGATTTCGGCGGTGGGGTGAATTTCGATCCCAACTGTCCCAAGCCTCCAGCACCTTGGTATGTCTTAACACTGTGTCGCTGGCCTTTTTTCACCTACTCTTCTCATTTTTCTTCTTTTCCCCAAAGAGCGATTTTTTTCTTCAGTTATTCTTTTCCTCCTTCAGTCGTTAAACAATTCTTACCGAGTGCTATGTAGCACGGATTCGGATACGGATTCATAATTTTCCAAAACCTAGGATACATGATACGTTATTATATTGTTATATATATATATATATATATGTATGTATGTATGTATGTATATATACATATATGTACATATAGATAAATATGACATTATGTTAGGTATTCAACGCACTTTCAAATTTTTTAGAGGCTTAATTTTCAAGAGAAAGAGGAGAGGCGTCAAATTCAATAGTGGTTGGTGAGACATTTATAAGTCCAAGAGAATCCAAGAGTTTCGGACTCCGATACGCGATTGGGGACGATTCGTGAGGCATTTACAAGTATCCGTACTTCATAGACTGTGTTGTGTGACATGGAGTTGGAGGTCATTTTTGGTTGTCTGGTAGGGGTCTGGGGCACTTCTCTTACTAGAACATAGGAAAGAAATTAAGCTTTAACTGTCTTTATAGACTTATTCTTTGACAATTTCTTTGACAATGGCTGTTGATCATAATGGTTGCCAGGATTCACTATAAGATTGAAGCCGCTATATAGCTGATATCTTTTTTGTGGACAGCTGGTTCAGATTGTTCTTGCATTTCAGCATTGTATTTGTATCCGCCATTCTCTGTTGAATTGTTTAGTCGGTTAAATTTTCTTGTCTCTTGGCATTTTTTCCGGCTTACATCTTTGTTCAAATATGAGGTCTGGTAGTAAAATGTTATGGCTGTTGTGGAACTTATTTAAATTACGATATTTTTCCTGTTTATATTTTCCCCATTTTTGTGGTTTCATGCAACTTCACAGGTGCATATACATACATAATTGTCGTCCATATGTCTGTTGTGCCATATGAGCAAAACTTTTTAATGAATCCATTATTGCATTTTTAGGTGAATTTATTTAACATTGTGTTTATTTAAGACCCTCTTAAAAAGGGACCACACACTCTTCATGTAGACAGTAATGAAGTTTTCTACATCTATTTGAATGCTAATGCATTGTATTAAAATGTTATTTCATCTTTATATGCAATTTACCATTCCATGATTGGTATTTTTGTAAGAGAATTTAACTGCTCTGCTGGTATATATGATTACATGTATGGTTAGACCTTTTTTTTTGGCATACAAGAAAGTACCCCTTTCTTTATACTATTTTTAATTATGTAGATGCATTGATAGGTTTTTGCTATATCACGTTGAAACTGATTCTTATTTCTCCTTTGTAGCTGCCACCCACAAGTGTACCGGTCATTGTGAGAGAATATCGGAGAGAACATTTATGGATATAGAGGCTCCTCTATTGGCAAGTTTAATATTTGGCATCTCCTTAAGTTGAAGTGTGAGGCATTTTATGTAAATCGTTACGTGAAATATGAGTGCGGATCTGATTCAACAAGACTTAACACTTCTGATCATTTTGACTGTGAGGTTTTCTATTTTTTTTTTCTCCGGTAGGAATAAACTATCCTCCTTCAGTATGTTTTTCTCCTAGGTTATATTCTTCTAACAACTCTGTGAAGAGTGCAACAATATGCCTCTCCAAGCATTTTGAGGGTGTTTTTGTTGTATCGTAATATTAATATTTGGTGCATGAAGCAGATTTCAGTGCAGTACCATATCATCAAATATTATATATATTTAATTTCTCTCTGGTTGGTCTAATTGAACGTCAGGCAATTAATTGGCTGGAGGTCATTCTTTGCAGTCCTGCATCAACCTGTAAGTCACTGGTATGGAAAGAGCATTTATTATCAGCTACATCCTATAACTTGTTTTATCTCAGTATTATAACCATAGTACAACCATCAGCACTTAGTTGCATCCGTCTTTCTCTGGATCTGTGTTTTGTGGAATTGCTGTCCGTTTTCATTTCCTCAAATCTAGTAGCATTCTTACATCAAAGGGCTTTGTTGTTAGTTTTGTTTGTTTGATAGTTCGCTTTCATTGAGACTCGTAATTGCAGTTAAATTTTGATCAGTGTCTGCAGTTCCACACCACCCTGTAAATTGTTTATTTTATGAATATGCCATTATAATTATTAATATCTGCTATATTTATTTAGTTCTTTTATTTCAGTCCTATAGGCACAGAACGGTATTCAACTCTTTCCGTTGCCTTACTGTTTCGTCTGTCTTTCTTTAACTTTTATTTCTTATGACTATCTGTTTTAATCATCTAAATACTTGTATGCATGTCAAGTATCAGTTGTATATAGGTGTTTTATTTTGATTCTGACACATTTCCTCCATCGATTTAATTAAGTCCTCTTTTAAATTGTATTGTATTCATTCCTAAACCCGTAGTAATACCTTCAAATCCATGCATTAAAAAACATGCTTTACGGTTGAAAAGTCGGCCAGTATAGAAACATGCGCAAAAATGGGTGTGTTGCTTGAAAGCATTTATAGTAAGTCGGAGGCCTTTAGTTGAAAGCAAGAGGATGGAAATTAAATTGAGATGGCAAGGTGGATGAGTGGATCTCCCTTTACAAGTTACAGGATTATTCTTTGAGGAGCTGCTACAACCGGTGGTGCACCAAAATGAACTTGAGACTGAAACAACGTAAAAGGATATCAGTTTGACAGTTGAAGACTAAATGTCCTTTCAAAGAGCTGAATGGCTGAACTAGAAATAAGTTTCTTGTGTAGCCAAAATGAAAGCCTTAATTATTTGTTTGCTGTTTTAAGGTTCTTATGTCCTTGGCTGACATCTACGAGCTCTCCTACAGTCCTACTTACCAACTTGATTTCTAGCATTTCGGATAGGACATCAAATTGGAGGTTGGACATCCAAGTGACATTTTGCTGTAAAAGTTGATTCTTTCATGGAGTTTTATTGATATGAGCAAATATAACAGGCCAACTATAGCGACAACTCAGCATGTGTGGATGCTTGCCTTCCTTAGAGGCCACTATGTGTCATGACCGTCTGTTACCTCCAGATCATTGACTCAAAAGCCCAGCCATGGTTACACCATCTAAGAGATCCGAGTTAGCAGATTTGAGGATATCCAAACCTAGCATATATTATACTTGGTAAGGCACACGCTTTTGGAAGGCAGTAGACTCCATCACCCTGATTTCAGTTTTCGTTCTCTCTTGGGATTGTTCTTGATATCAGATTTAAACATTGAAAAGGAGTTTGGCTGCCCATGCTAGTTACCTTTATTTCTTTAGGATTCATTTCATAGATATCCAACTATGTTTTATGTTGGTTGTCGGACGTTATGCAACCCTCCTCCTTTATGTTGGGTTGGGACAAACAATGAAAGAATATGACATTTAAGCACATTGCTGGCGAAGTTAACAAAATGTCGGTTGCCAATTTAACGGAAGAGATGACACTTGACTGGATAGAATGGAAGAAAGAGATTCACACAGCCAACTCCAAAAACATCCAAAAATCTGGGATAAAGGCTTCTGGTACTTACCTATATGATGGTGTCTACAAGTGTGTGTTCGTTGCTAATCTGTATTTTTAGCGTATGAAGTGTGGGGCCCGAGTTGAGCCGAAACATGTAATCTCTAGAGGACCCCATTTCAACTAGGAGAATGGTTAAGCTATATGATAGGCATAATTCTTATTGATGCTTTGTCCATTTAGCTCCACATTTACGTGCACGACACCAAAAAACCACAAAGCCCTCTTCACGGGGGGCGTACATGTCTGGTAGTTCATCATCATGTTCATGTGAAGAACACTCCCTTTGTCACACCATCCCTTGTTGGAAATTCGTCAATCAACCTCAAATGTTTGTATGGTTCTCGATGGTCCTTGTCCAGAAACTACGGACGTGCATAAATGTTTGCCCCGGCTAGCAACTTCTTTGAAATTGTTGTTATTCCTATGTAGTCATTAATATCTTGGTTGCGCATGTTAGAATGCAATATGTATTCATTGCTTGCTTCTTATTTCATAACTTTAATCGCAAGTGATATTGTGCTGTTGCCCTACTTATTTTTTGGACATTTTTTTTAAGGAAAAGAGCTGCAATTACATCTTCATGTTAAGTAAGAAACTGCTCCTGTTTATACCCTTAATCCCATCCCCCCCTCCCCCCGGAATAAATTTGATTACGATAAATTGATAATCACCAAATGCTAGCTTTCTCAACCTCAACAGTTAGAGACGAACTTTGTACCACTTGCTATAGAGTTAATTGTCGGTTTCCATTAGTGTGAAGCTTGCCTGTCGCGGTCCCAACTTTGTCTCTCCATTAGCAAATCAAATATGAAAATATCTGGACTCAAACTATGTAAAAATTTGAAGCATATCTTAGCATTATTCATTATACTGTATCTTGCATCATTCATGTTAGTGTATCTTGCATCATTCATGGTACATGAAATAAACTTATGTTCAATACATTACTGCTGTTCTCTCGGTTTTCTTGTTGTGTGCATTCGAAGCCCTGAAAAGTTTCTACAAGACTTTAGAGCGCATGCTAGTTTGAATTTATTGTCATCAGATACTTCCAGTTGTATTTGTATTTGATTTATAAAGGCTTGCTGTTTCAGAGAGATTTAACATCAATCTCTGGTTTCTGTAGCTTCTGCAACAGCTAGATGAGGTTTAAGAGGTCTTAAATCTTGACATCGCTGGCAAAACATTCATTATAACTTTAGTACCATCTTTACAGATCACTCAGAAATTGTCATATAAAAGCATAAAACACCGTGAACTGGACCTGTCATTATAATTTTCATTGCAGGACCACTTGCCACTGGAGAATTCAAGTTATCGATGCGAGTTGTCGTTCTGATGTTACTGCTTCAAACAGGTAATGAATAAAACATCATCACCCTAATTTTACTTTTTATTGCAAAAGTTGAAAGTGTTCCTCATGTCCTCTATTATTTGCACCATCTGATAATGATAATAGTTCTGACTTGTTCCAAAACCTAGTTGTGTGTTAAAAGTCCTCAGGTATCATTTTAGTTTCTTGTATGATGCATTTGTCTCGTGGGAACTGAATATGCATTAAATTTTCTTACAGTGGACCATTGCGGTAAAAAAGATTTAACTGTCCCCCCCTTTTTTCCCGAGAATCAACAGTTATCTTGCTCTGCATGGCCTAATAAAGCATAGAGACCCAATTCTTCTATGGTTTTGATATGTTTTCTTATATACGCGCTATTGTGATGGTATTCTATGGATGGCCCTTCGATATTTAGGCCGTATAGATTAAAGCGGATGGTGTCCAATCACCCCAAAACGTAGCTGATAAATGACTTTTGACCGTTCCAGTGTGGAAATTTTTCTGCTGCGGTACTCAACATTCTTTTTCCTCACAACTAAATGTTAGGAAATAGTGAAGAAAGCATTTCAAAAGCTTTATAGGCTACACACAAACATCCATGCATATGTGTAGCGTTCTTAAGAAGACCGCCACTAAAATATCTAGTGTTTTGAGTACACACCTTGGGTGCGATTTAGTTGGGTTGTCCCTTGTTCGTACACCCATGTGAGCTTGTCTTTTGTTGTTTTCGAACTCGATGATTAGCAATCAATTTCAGGTCCCAGGTACAAGTTATTGAACTCTTATTACAAGAGTTGATTGCCTTCAAATTAACCTGGGAGAAATGTTTTTACAATGGGATTAGTACTGAAAATATCTACTTCTTTTCTTCCTTTGCTTTGTAGTTGCATAACTAATAATTTAGTTCTTGTTTGTGCTGCTGTTGTGGTCATAGACTCACACAGCACCAAATGAGGTATATGAGGTTAGTTCAACATTGCTACAAAATCAATTTCGTATATGCTGGGTCCCTTAAAAGATACGATGCATAGATTCGGTGGGTAGCTGGCTTTTTGTATACAGAAAATGGTAAGTCCCATCATTATAGGAGACGTACATTTTAGGTAAAAACAAAAAACTCATCATACTGTTTTAAAATTGGGATGTGGTTGTATACGGTTTATACCAGGTGGTTATGATAGCTAATACTTTGGTGCATGTTTGCTTAGAAACAAACAGAAATAATAGCATAATGAGAGGGATATTGTAATATATGGATTTGTTTTCTATGATGATAGTTATTATATAACACTAAAGGCGAAAATAACAAGCGGTATGACAGAAGCCAATTATTTTAAGATGCAGATTCAAGAGAACAAGTTTAAGATTATAATGGATCCGTATTTCATATACTAACTACTGGGGGCAACGATATGATCGTGTACATAGAGGGTTGTTAACTAGTATAGGAGAAGAGAGGAGATCAACCCTGCTCAATTAATGGAGGGCCTGAGCTCTGTAATGACATTCTAATCTATTGAAAGACTACTCATAGCTTTGATAATGCTTTTTCGATGAAACAAGAGCTATCAAATTTAACATGATGAGTACAAATAAACCATGAGCTCTTGTCCCTCCCCGTCTTTTGTGGCAGACAGAGATTGTCAACTGTATAAGCAAAAACAGTAAGCACACAGCCACTATTTATAGTGAACTCCTTTTTTAACTTTGTATATGACTGCTTGCAGTGGTCTTGGTCAGTTTCATCGAGTTCCATCTAACCAATTGTTTACACCCTGTCCATATATTTCTCTGACATTATTATGACCCTTATCACTAACTTAGAATAATTGGAGTGACATTATCAAGAAACTCCAAATAATGTGAAGGGTCCTCTTCCTACACAAACTCAATATAATATTTGAGTCCTTTTGCCGGCTTCCATATCCAAACTGAAACCAAAACTGAGTAAAAAGATGCAGCAGCAAGATGCAGCTCTTCCTCCACTTGATCTCTCTCTAGTCCTCTCCCCTTCAAATGATTCCTCTTCCACCACTTCATCATCCCCAACCTCAACTAGAGATGTGAGGCTCTTCCCCTGCCTTTTCTGCAACAAAAAGTTTCTAAAATCACAAGCTCTAGGGGGCCATCAGAATGCACATAAAAGAGAGAGGAGTGTTGGTTGGAACTCAAACCTCTACTACCCATCAATCCCAAACACTACCAGTACTATCAACAATACCCCCTTTGCCATTGTCTCACACTCATTGAAATCTAGCTACCCGCCCGAGAGTTACGGATACGGATACGGGCCTGCAGCACGGTTTGCGGCCCGGAACCAGAACCCGGCCGAATGTGCTGAGGTCACGACGGCGATAGACCACCTCAACTGGCAGAGGAGCGCGCATCAGAGCCACAACATTGTTGATGGTAATAATGTAGCATGCGAGAATAGTTACTTTGGCAAAGAGCACGACGATCTCGACCTCTCTTTGAAGCTTTAGGTAAAAGTTAAGGCCTAGTTTCACCATCTATTTGGGAATCAAAATAGAGTTTTTCAAACCGAGACTGGATTTTTTGATGTATAGAAATCCTGGTTTCGTTCTAGGCTTGTTTAGCTGTGTCATGCTTTTTAACTGCTTGTCTAGATGTAATTTTGTGTGCTTTTCTTCAAGCTTTGTTTTTAGGATGAGTTTGTACTTATGAAGTATGAGTATGTTTTGCTTGGTTGAAATTTAGGTCTGTGAGAGGTTTGGATTTGGATTGAATGGATTTTGTTTGCCATGGTGTAATCTTGGTGAAGAGAGAGGACACATGCATGTGATGCATCTTGGTTTGTGTTTGTTTGGTGGTGGTGAATATAATGTGATGGTTGTACCTTTCTGAAGATGTAACATCATTGTTTCCTTTGTCGTTTCCTTTTTATGTTCTTCCCTTGCATCCTCCACTCTCATGTTCTTTTTTTCTATAAAGTTTTATATTTATGTTGAAGATTGTGGGAACAGGAGATAGATTCCTTCTTTCAATCATTTGAGCTTTGAGTTCTCTTTTATCTGCTAGAGCCCCTGTATTTAAATATATATGTATTTGTTTGTTTGTAGAAGGTATAGTTTGTCACTATACAAGACTTTCAAATTTATGATTATAAAATTTGAGAATTCTGCCCAATATGGATTGATCTGATATCATTGCGAAGTTTCATTGTCATACCCTAAAAGGTAAAAAATCGTGACTTGTGATATGATATCTAAATTGTTATTGGAATGCTCCGATATCAGTTTAAAGCCTTGTCATCGTATCCTCCGGCATAACAATGAGAGCTGTATTTTTTAATGTTCTAAAACCTATGATGATCTGTTGTGGAGCTAAACTGAGTGACCAACAGATCTAATGCAATCAATCTCTACATGAGTTGGTGTTTTATATTAATTAGTTACAATGTAATAAATATTAGGGGAAATTCCAACTGTAATTGTGGACCATGAGCCGTATGTGGTCCTGTTTCAGAAAATATGGGACCTTGAGAGAGAAATTTGTCTAAGCTTTTGCTTTTGCTTGTGAAGTAGGTTTAAAACTTTCCATGTACTATGGTTGTGAGCATAGTCACAAATTCGTCATTCGGGAATAATTCGGCGAGGTCGAAAATTCGGATTCGGAGAATTATTCGGAAAAAATCGGCAGGTATTCGGGAAAGATTCGGTAAGTGTTCGGGAAATGTTCGGGAAGGATTTCGAGCAATAAATTAATATATGAGACGCTAGGTTTTGATTTTGTGAATTATTTGCTGTTTTTAAAATTATTCGGTGTTTTATCACATAATTCGGGAATAATTCGCGAATTATTCGCGAATAATTCGCGAATAATTCGGCCAGTTCGGCAATCACGAATAATTCGGAGATTAATTCGTTTGATCAAGAATTCGCGAATTATTCGCGAATTCGGCGAATAATTCGTGAATTATGTGACTATGGTTGTGAGAGTGATATCTTACTTTAGCTCCTCATTTCACAAGAACTCACTTGTAGGAAGAGGAGTATGATGGTTCATCGATCTAAACTAATGAATAAACTAGTAAATATTACATACAATATTTCCAATATTATAACGACGACTGTGTAGGTGGCTTCCAAATTGATTTGTGCCGCACTTCTACGTCTAGGCTTAATGAAAATACAAGAAAAAGAGAGAGAAATGACAATATGCTACCACTGTAAAGACAAAAGAAAAATCAACTTCTGTCCTGTAATTCCAAACTCTAAAGTTCATATCCAAACCCAAAATTGGAGGAAAATTATTTTTTCTACTAGGATGGTAGAATCTATGTAGGCTATATGGATTCTCAATGGATAAAAAGTAAGTATGATATCCACTAAGAAAATTGCATCATTTACCCTACCACATAGGTAGGAAGAGTTTCGGTAGAAATCAAATCTCTATTTTAGAATTTCATTACACAACCAAATTACCTTTTAAATAACCCAAAAATAATAGTGATGATACAAAGATATTTTCGTAGTTTTGGCAAAATTACTTCTAAAAAAAGATAGGTATAAAGATTTTTCCTGGTCATGGACCAAATCTTTTGACATAAACGGTTTGGTCTGTTATTTGTGGTAGAAATGCAATCTTGGAGTGGACTAATATTATTCCAAGCAGGTTTTCTTTATCATCTATCATTAAGCATATTTGTTGATTTTATTTTATTTTTTGTTTGGGTGTTGTGCTTCACAGAAATAAAGAGTGCCAGTTTATTATGGTTGGTTTAACAGTCCTTGATCATTCATGTATATCATGATGTAATATATTGGGAATAAGTATTTGATAAAGAGACTGAAAGAGATGGTTATTTTTCCCTATCTACACTGTCGGATAACGAGTGATGTCCAGCAATATTTTGTCAACTTTCATTTTCACTAAATGTATTTATTTCATATATCTATTGGATAGCATGTCAAGTTTGTTTGGAAAAAATTGGATAGCATGTCAAGTTTGTTCTTGGAAAAAAGAAATACTGTAGCAAGGACTAACTAAGAAAATTATTAGCATCCAACTTATAAACATAGACTGTTTTTAGAGTACAGTTAAATCATCAAGTCAAATTATTTTGATATCCAACGATACTTTCTTATTATTTTATATCTAAATTCTAACCTATTACATCATATTTTTACTTAAATTAAATGAATTAATAAAATATTCTTACATTAATAACTAATTCTAGCAAAATATTGGAGTTAAAGAAGCGTAAAATTCTGCATATTAGAGTGGGGATAAATCAATTCTCCATGATTTAAAATTTTGACTTTACCATTGTTTAAATCAGGATTTAAATTTGGGGACAAATCAGCTATAAACAAAAGTCAATCATTTAAAAACGATCATGAACCAATGGCCATCAACAATCTAATTGTGGTTGCAATACCATTCCTAAGTGTGCATGTGGGATATATATGCAATAATCACCTTTTGAGCTAAATGATTTTTTCATTTTGAATTTCTTTGTTAATCTAAAAACTTCTTGTTTGAAAAATAATACTTTTTTTTGTTACCAAAAAAAAATCTTTGAAAACAAATATTATGAAGAGAATAATGCAGGAAAGAGGCCCTATGAGGCTTTTTCGTCAAGTGGCAGCAAATAACTATACCTCCATTATTTTATTCGACAATCGGCACCGGCCATCTTGATCTACATCATCTAATATGTCGATAGACCAAATTTCATATGATTATAATATTTTTTCACCGTTTATTTAGTGGGCGTAAAATTAACGGTTTACCGATAACAGAACTTTTAACATTACTAAATCAACGGTAAAAAGATGTTAGAATCAAAGGAAATTTGGTG
This sequence comes from Agapanthus africanus, assembly GCA_030015575.1. Classification (NCBI taxonomy): domain Eukaryota; kingdom Viridiplantae; phylum Streptophyta; class Magnoliopsida; order Asparagales; family Amaryllidaceae; genus Agapanthus; species Agapanthus africanus. The sequence goes on from JASDDO010000024.1 coordinate 816,342,822, forward strand.
TATCGACATATAAGACGATGAAGATCAAAATGACCGCTGCCGATTGTCGAATAAAATGGTTTAGGGTGTAGTTATTTGCCGCTAGCTAATGAAAAAAAGCCTTATAAAGTCTCTTTTCTCCGTTATTCTCTATCATGAACAAGGCTGCTGCGCAAGGGCAGGGCTACATTCTAGTATGCTATGGTTATTATGAGAGTGGTATCTAACTTTAGCTCCTCATTTCACAAGGATTCACTTGCAGGAAGAAGAGTACGATGGTTCATCTAAATTAATGAATAAACCAGTAAATATTACATACAATATTTCCACTATTATAATGACGACTATGTAGTGGGCTTCCAAATTGATTTGTACCGCACCTATATATTTAGCCTTTATGAAAATACGATGCTACCATTGTAAAGACAAAAGGAAAGCTCTCTGGTAACTCCTAACTTTAAAGCCCATATCAAAACCCAAAATAGGAGGAAAATTACTTTTTCTATGAGGATATTAAAATATTAAAATCCATGTACACTATATAAATTTTCATTGGGTTATGCATGATATCCTATCTTATAGCCAATAAAAGTTCTTATAAATGATGTGGATTATATCATATGGATAGAAAAAATATTTTTCGTCAACTTTCTATTTTAGAATTTTATTACACAACCAAAATACTCTTTAAATAACCCAAAAATAATAGTGATGGTACTAGATATTTTCATAGTTTTGACAAAAATACTTTTAAAAAAAGATGGCTATAAAGATTTTTCCTAGTCATGAACCAAATCTTTTGACATAAACAGTTTGGTCTGTCATTTGTTGTAGAAATGCAAACTTGGAGTGCACTAATATTATTCCAAATGAGCTTTGTTTATCATCTATCATTAAGCATATTTATAGATTTTATTTTATTTTTTGTTCGGGTGCTGTGTTTCACAAAAATAAAGTTTGCCACTTTATTATGGTTGGTTTAACGGTCCATGATCATTCCTATATATCATGATATAATATTTAACTCACTAGTGTAAACATGGGTTGCCCCTACGGATAGGAAAATTCGTAGTGGCAAACAATGGACATACGGTTTCCACTGTAGGGGCAAATCTATATAAAAAATTATGAAAATTATAATCTCCTGTTGCTCTATGGTGCCGCAAGAGAAACCCCTATAGTGATCACCATAGGGACAATGTAGAGGTGTAAAAAAAATAAAACCTTATCTCCAATTATTTCCCCACGTCTGTTTTCTCCTAAAATTTTCTCCTAGCGCACGCGCACACGCCCTAACCCTTCTCCTTTGATCCCCGGCCAGCCCCCTCCATGTCACCTCCTCCTCCTTCCCCCTCCTCCTCCTTTCTCGACCAGCCTCCTCTTTCGACTCCTCCTTCGCCCAACCCTCGTCCTCCTCATTTGACTCCACATCGTCGCCCGCATCCTCCGCCTCTTTCCCCGGCCAAAAACTTCCCCGCCGTCACCTCTTCCTCCTTCTCGAGCCTCCTAGTTCTTTGCTGTCACCTGCACCCTCCTTCCCCGTCGCCGTCTCCTCCTCCTTCCTGAGCTTGGCCGTCGTCAGCGCCAAGTCACCGTCTGCCTCCGTCGCCGATCTTCCTCGAGCTCCTCTACCAGCGCCGAGCCGCCGACCCCTCTCCTCCTCCATTGTCGAGCCCGCATCAGTGAGTCATTTTTTTTAATTTAATTGTTAGAAATTAGGTTAATTTAGGTTTTGTAATTTTTTTTATTATTAATTTTAATTAGAGATTTGGATGATGGTTAATTAGGGTTAGGGTATATTATAGGGGATTGGGCTTACAGTTAGGGTTAGAGTTAAGGATGGGGGTTATGCTTAGGGTATTTTAGTGTATATGTGTGCGTGTTCTGTGTGTGTGTGTGTGTGTGAGAGAGAGAGATAATGATGATGATGATGATACGTGTGTGTGTGTGAGAGAGAGATAATGCTGATGATGATGATGATGATGATGTGTGTGTGTGTGTGTGTGTGTGATAATGATGATGATGATCTCTCATTTCAAATAAAGAAAACCCTAATTTTAAACCTATCATCAGAACTAAATCCAAAATTTTAAACTTATCATCAGAACTAAATCCAAAATCTTCATCTTGATTAAGAAATTCCTTAATTTTAAAAAACTTTACACTAAACTAAAACCTCAAACCCTTGAACTTTAAGCGTAAATATAAAACCAATTCAACTTAAATCTTACAATAAATGTATATATATGATACTCGATGAAAATATGAAATTTTCATATTCTCATTAATAATCATATGTGAAAATCAAAGCGCGTCTTAGTCCCTGTCTATCGGTTGACATACGTTCGATATTCAACGTGACATAAAACTACACGAAAGTTGTTAAATATCGGACGGTATCGTTCGGTACTAACAACTATCGTGTAGTCTATGTAACGAGTGTTGGATATATGTATGCCCTAGAGGCCATTATATGATAGTGGATGTATTCATACATGTATATATATATTCAGTGTACATTCTTGCTCGACATGATAGTATGCTATCTGGTTCTTCTTTATCTGACATGTTGATTTGATCATGCTTTTATTCATTCACACATGTTGATAAAGTCCTGAGGATATAGACTTGACTACTGTGATTATGATAGAGATCATACTAGTGGGACATCTGTAGTTTATAAGCATATCCTGGAATGTTCCTAGTCGTAGGTGTATCGAGACGGGGCATCGATATACCAGAGTAGATTAGCGTATATGATACTAGACCCATATGATGGGCGATGGATGTTCCCACATTCATCGATGTTTGACATCGAGATCGTATACGGGTGCTCAGTGATGACTGGGTACACTGGACGGACTCACCGAGAACTTCTATATGGAATTATATCTATCGTCGGATAGCAGTTCTCAGGTGACACTGGTGCAGGTTAGTCTGTAGACCCGAGATCGTCATAGAGTCTTATATGTTCTCCCACTGTACTTTGATTACCACCCTACCGCGGTTCTACTGAGTCGTGCAAACAGGTGGCCATTGGGTACAGTCCCGAGACACACGAAGGCGATGAGCGATAGGAGGGGTTTCGTCTCTCCCGGTATTGGGAGTTGATACTGTGCTGTACTCGATTGGCTATATCAGTAAGTCCCTGGCCAGGGCTGTTGAGATTTACTGGTAAATGTTATCAGTAATTTCTCGATCTGTTATAGACCATTCATCGGCATGACTTATTGAGTTATCGGAGTTGACGTTAACATCCCTAGACTCGATATGCAGCATATTTGACGAAGAGACCGGACTGTACGGTAGTGTTGCCGGTTGGCTCGACGGGAGTTGTAACAGGTTCGCTTGTTTTCTTCTGATCGCTCAATACCCAGGTGGCCGTTACGTTTAGCTGACCACTTGCGGCTTGGGGGTTCTTGATATGATCATCACCCACTGCCGGCGTATTGACGAGTCTTAGAGTCCCACAATGGAGTTACCTAGTCTAGGCGAAACGATGTGGTGCGCATATGCGATATGCGCGTGGACCCGGTTAAAATGCGCGTATGAGATACCGTATATTAATCGGACGGCTTGCTTTTGGTCGGGTCGTATGTGATACGACCGGGTTGCTAAATCAAGTGTTGATTTATCATTAACCATTAGTTTCTCACTTGAAATCCTTTCTTGTCTTTATGTTGTATGCATGCATGTATGCATTCATTCTCATTCATGCACATAGGATGTGCATGCACACATACATGCATACATAATGGTTATCATGGTTGTTGATATAGTAGATGGTGGCAATATAAGACTCACACCATATGTAAAATATTTGGATATTATTTATTTGGAAAAAGGAAAATGAAAATGGAAATTGTTTCATGGTTTAATCTTTTATTCTTGTACTAACCACTTGAATTAACCATGATTCATTTTCTATGGTCATTTTTGTTCCAAACTAAAATATCTAAGATATTTTACAACCATGGTTTAGAATGAGAGAGTGAAAATATATATATTTTCATTTTCTCATTTTCTTCACAAGCTTATCATTATCTTGAGCTTAAAAAGCCATCATCTTCTTCCTCCTTTCTCTCTTGCTCTCTAGTTCTCTCAAGTGAGCAAAAGAGTTACCAAGTTAGGATTTTAAAGTGAGAAAACCAACCATAACACCATTCTACACTAGTCTTGCCCATTAGTGAAGAGTGTTAGCTTTCATTTCTTCTCTTGATTTTGTGAAGTTTCAAGCTTGGACAAAGAGGACTCCGGGTGGATCATCGTGGACCTAGAGGATCTCAAGCGGACTTTTTTCCAACCCTCAAATAGCCAAGGAGTCTAGCGTAGGGAGCTACAAAGGTTGTACTCTCAAAACCCTAGCTTTTACTACTTGTGATGATGTCAATGTTATGAAACCCTAAATTTCTAGTGATGATTCTTTGTATGTTCACTTAGCACCTTAAAAATTTGATTTTGATACATGTGATGCTTCCAAACCCTTCATGAGGTGCTAGGTAAACCTAACAATGGTATCAGAGCCAGGCTAGAGCTTTAGGCGACGCTTTGGCGAAGTTAAAACTCCGATCGAACAAAAAATACGCATTTTTTAACCCTCTCTGGACATTTTTTGAAACTGTGTTATTTTCAGAATTAAAAATACGCAAAAAATTCAGCAGGGAAATCTAAGCAACACTGTAAAAAACGACGCAATAATTCGTATATACCGCCGCGGAACCGCGGCCAGACCTTGCTTGGGCCGCGGATCCGCGTCCGTACAGGAGATGTATGGCCTCGTTTTTATACAGTAATGTTAGTATCTGCTTGTACATATTTTTGGGTATTTTTAATCCGATTCAAGTGTTGAATGTTCTGGGGATTGTTTTGGATTCGGTGATTCGATCGGAATTTTAATTCCGTGCCTTTTTCGGATAATTTAGAAAGTATTAAAATGTTCGAACGAGTATTATTAACTCACTTTTTCCCGGCACGAAAAATTTTCAAGTGTTGATTTTTTGTCGGGTTTAAATCTTTCGGAAATACGTGTAAGTTAAGTGGTGGACCCTCTAGAAGAACACAAACCTTAACTCGATTATGTGACCGTCTGAACTGCCTCTAAACCTTAGGGTTTGGGGCAGTACGGCGTGCCACATGTGAGGCGTTGGCTTGACCTTTCTACGGCTGGACCACTGCTACTGTGTCACATTCTGGGATTTTTGAACTCCGCTCAAGTGTTGAGCTTTAGGAAATTTTGGGTATTTGATCATTCGATCGAAAACTTTAATACTGTCTATTTATCTGGAATGTGATACAATATGTGGAATTCATATAGTTAGGCATGAAATGCGAAGTATGTGATATTTCGGATTTACGATGTCTAAAGAGAATGTGGATTCCAAATATTGTAGTTTTACACTTTCTTTTCTGTGACCGTAAGTGTAGTATGTAGTTGTATTGCCGGTTTCGTTGCTATACATCAACGACAATCGGAGTACGCATACTTACTTACGTTGATGATATATGATATTATGTGTTACTGAGATATGATGTGCAGGATTGTCGCGATTGAATAGCCGGGGGTGTTTATGCGAGATGAGAGTTTTCTTTTCATTCATGTAAAATTCAAATGTAATGTAATATTCTTTTATTTGGGGCACTTCCGGGTTGAGGTAGATGTCACCAGTGTTGTATATTATTTACTTTTCCGCATTAGGATGGACCCAAGGAGGGGAGCACAGGTGATCGGGTTCTGGGGTTCAGTGGGAGGCCATCTCGAGGAGTCGAGACCGGGTCTCCTAAACTTCAGAATTGGTAGGGTCGCTTGCCGCTCTCGTAGGGGTCCAGGGTGTGGGCTTGGTGTTCCCCTCCGAAAGACGGCGTACAGGACTGCGAAGTCCTGACACTGAGATTCGGGGCAGATGCTAATTGGTTTTATCCGTCTACCTCTCCGAAGATGCCAAGTTGATTTATGACACCGTGTATCGGAGGTTTAGACGGATGCGGCCGATGTAGCAGACTTCGTCAGATTCCCCCTCGCTTGAAGGGTTTTTGATTGTGGGGACGCTCTTCCCTGCAGGCGCAAGCCCCTGCAATTAATTACGCTACCGCATCGCGGTAACAACTTTCTCCTTCTCCAGAATTTCACTTCGTGTCGTGTGTGTTTGTTTTGTTTGTGGTTGCCCGTGGATTGTATACGGAGACTAAGTTATGCCATCGCTGTTAATGTATATGCCCTAGAGGCCATTACTGTATCATACTGGTTTGTATATTACTTAATGGAAGTTTGGGATATTCACCTTGTATATACAATCTTGCTCAAAATAGTAGTATGCTACTTGGTTTGTTTCTACTTCAATGTGTACATATGTTTATTTTATTATATCACCTATACGCATTAGTGGAGCCCTTAGGATCTTTGCTTGATTACCAGCGTTGTGATGGCAGTCACACTAGTGGGGGCTGGGTAATCTATAAGCACATCCTTATGCAGGTCCCTAGTCGCAGGACTATTGAGACAGGGTATCGATACTCCGGAGTAGACTAGCGTATGCGCTTCTCATCCCAGTGTGGAAGATGGTATGTCCCACAGCCATCAGTACATCGTACTGGAGATAGTATGCGGGTGCTCGTTGGGTTACGAGTACACTGGACAGGACTCGTCGGGAACTGACCGGTTGGTATTATACCTATCGTCAGTTATCAGTTCCCAGGTGACATGAGTATAGCTTAGTCCGCTGACTTGACACTGTCACTTCGCCTCGAGTGTGTTCCCATTGTACTTTGATTACCACCCTACCACGGCTCAAAGGAGTCGTGCAAACAGGTAGTAGTTGGGTGCAGTTCCGAAGCACTTGGAGGCAGTGACGGTTAGACAGGATTCGTCTCTCCCGGTATTGGGGGTTGACATCGCGCTGTGTCTAGAAGAGCCATTACACGAGTAGTCTCTGGCCAGGGCAAGCGAGATATACTGGTAGGCTTCCAGTGTTATCTTAGGGTGTTTTGGGCTTCACTCCGACACGACTTGTACTGCTATTAGGGGACTGACGTTTACCGCCCCCCTAGGCCCGCCATGCGATGTATCAGACGAACAGACCGAACTGTACGGAGACTGTCACATTCAGGCTCAGTAGGAATTCAGATGGGTTTCACCTCGTCAGTCTTCTTGTCGGCATCTACCCGGGGACCGTTACGCACAGCTAGTGCCGCTTGCGGTCTGTGGTTAAACCCACTGCCAGCGTAGTGTCGAGTCTTTAGAGTCCCACACAGAAAGCTATTTGCCTTTAGGCGAAAGAGTAGAGGTCGCATGGTTTTGCGACAGGGTTCGGTCACATCCGTGCACTTGTGCACGTACAGTGTCCGGACAGTTAACACTAGCGGGCTTTGGTTTAAGCCAGATCCTAGTGTACGTTATGGGATTGATTTTATCTCGTTTGTATTCGTGTTCCTCGGAACGCGGATGCGGGTGTGTATGCACAGTTGACAGAGAGACAGAGACAGAGTATTCTCATTGAGGTTGTTGACTGTTGACTGTTGACAGTTGACTGTTGACTGTTGACTTTTGCTTAACCCTAATGAGAATAAGATTTATGATTAACATTAATATTAATTAAGTATTATAGTGACATGGTTGTTGAGGGGTTGACTTTGTTGACTTTGTTGGCCGGTTGACTAGGTTGGACTAGTTGACCATCATCATGACAATGGCTATCATTCCATGGCAAAGACTTTTGCTTGCTTGTTTATTTATGCAAAATGAGTGCATGAAATGATATAGCCATTTTGACTTAAACCATTTACACAATACTTGATTACTATTTTTGTTATGATGGCTTTTGGATTATGAGAGGTGAGAATGAGAAGAGTATGGTTAATTCTATCATTCTGCTTTCTCTCTCTTGAGCTCTCTCATTCTCAAGCTCTCCCTCTTCCTCTTGCTCTCTCTACCTCAAGGCAAACCATTCTCATGTGTTGAGACTCATTGCCTTAGAGATAAAAAGACACCAAAACATTCCTCTACTCATTCTAGTTCACAAGGCCTAGCAAGCCAAGTGATCTAGTTTCTTCAAAGTTCGAAGAAGAAGCCAAAGGTAGAAGCTTTCGGGTGGATCCATCTTCGGCGCAAGGAGACGACGAGGTGAGGCCGATCCGTACACCGGAAGGAGTCGAAGACGAAGGAGTTCAAGAAAGGTATAGCCCCCTAACCGAGTAGGTAAACTCTTGTTAGGTTGTTAGTTAGTAGTTTAATAAAGATCCGGTTTTGAGTCTATGTTACCGCCTCTAGAAAATTGTTTTTCATCAAATTCCGCATGCCCGAAAGTACCGGGAGAGGTAGCATGGACTTATAGTGGTATCAGAGCCTAGTTAAACTCTATCTAACATGTTAGCATAGTAGCTAGAAATTCGATCGGAGAAAAAGTCCCGAAATGAACCCGGAATTCATGCTTGCTGTCGATTTTTTTAAGTCTGTAAAAATAATAAATCATGCTTTAAAAATCGACTCAGGGTTTTTTAAAGATACTGTAGAAAAATGATGCAGAGATTCCATCAAACCACCGCGGAAACGCGGCAATAGCTTGCTATTGCCGCGGTTCCGCGGCCTTCTTGGCTCTTCTCTGGATCGTCTTTGCTACAGTATACTCAGTGGGTTATTTTGGGATTTTTGGTATATGTGTTTTCAGCCCAGATTTTCCAGAAAGAAAATTTTGTTTTTGGGGCTTTAAAAACCGTATTTCGATCGAGTTTCTAAAGACTTAAGCTGACGGGTATTTCTGTGATGTGATATTTGTATTGAACGTCTGCTAATCGCTATATGTCGATTAGTGGGGGTTATACAAATCTGTGATCTGTAATGTTGCTGGAATGTGTATATGAATTCATTGGATTGTCGCGGGTGAATAGCCGGGGGGTTGTGAGACGAGAGTTTTCTTTTCTTTCAATTCATGTAAATTTGTAAATTGATGTAATAATTATTTGTATGACCGCACAACCGGGTCGGGGTTGTAGCCGTCATTGTATAATTTCTTTTTACTGTTTTTGCTCCTAGGATAGACCCATGGAGGGGGTGCACAAACTACCGGGTATGCCGAAGTGCCGAGTGGCCTACTCACGGAGTTGAGGGAGGTTGCTTCGCTTCGGGTACTTGGCGGGTAGTTTGCCGCACCCGTAGGGGTCTTGGGTGGGGTTTTGGCTATTCACCGCGACCGTGTAATCTGCTTTTCGTTACAGGCTCGTACGAATTGCGGGTTCCTAGTATATCCAATGTGTTCATCTGTGATCTGAAATGGCTATCATTGCAATATATCTATATATGATATTATTTAGGCGTTGCTTATGTTTTACAGCCGCGCTAGCCCAGCCCCCGCTCTGTTGTTAGTTAAGTAACCTAACGGGTAATGACGGGGCCCCGTGGCGAATGCGAATGGCATAAGCGTACGTCATATTTTGGTTGTTTTCTGCAATGGTAGGATTAAATGATGGGACGCATTAAAAGAACTAATGCAAGAATATCACGCATTAAAAGAACTAATGCAAGAAAAATAAACCAAGTAAAAGTCGTTGGAACACTTTCGAAAAACCACTCGGTTCTTTTCAAAACCAACTTTTAAAATGCGGAGTTTGAGCCACTCCTTTTAAAAGCTATCTCGTTCCATCGATTATATCAAGTTCACTACGTTCACGGTTTCGCCAAAACCATTCGTAGCCCTCCGTCGTTTCACATGGATAGTCAATAGTATTCAAGCTATGTATGTTGGCCAAAGTCAAGGCATAGTGATTGGTAGCTATTGGGTATTCATGTGTAGCATAGATAGATGCGTTGGTTTGGGACAGTCGTACTGCCATTTTGGCCAAAGTCAAGGGTAGGTACGGGTGGATCCAAATTAACCTGGAGAATGACGGGTAGAACTTGACATGTGACTTATGATATTTTGGCCAAAGTCAAGGTCATAAGAGTATGGGGCAAAAATCCACATCGGGAGTTTCAAAAGAACTGAAACTTGCTAGTGTTGCATACCATTTGGAGTGTGATGATTCTGGTAGGATTCCTTCAGTTTCGTCACGCGATGATATTTGGATCCCGATCCTACTGTGAGTATATGCTACTCCTCGGGAAATTTCTCACTAAACGACAATGCTATAAACCTAGTAGGTGTCTAGAAAGGTGTTAGCGGGGCAACGCCCTCAGGGAAAAGAGGTTATTTAATTAAGGAACTTCGCAAAAGCGTTGGAAAACCTCCCTCGAAGTACCGACACTGGCCTGGCTGAACGGTTAAGCAAGTATTATGCGGTGAGATTGATCCCGACTAATTCTTCCTTTTTGGTTTGAGGAGGGATTCGAGAGACAGTGGGAGCCATCCTGTTTAGACAAACTAAAAACCATTCTAAACTTGCAAGAGCATCATGCTGAGTGTTTCTTCTCTCTCTCCTAATTGCAGCGACCAATCGACATGACTGGACTTAAGTTACTTCTAGATAAAAACATACTGACAGGGCCAAACTACAAAGATTGGCTCAGGAATGTCAAGATGGCAATCACTTACGACAAGCTGGGGTATCTTCTTACCACCAAAGCTCCCCCTGTCCCAGGTCCCAAAACCAGCGTCGCGGATAAGGAAATCCGTAAGACCTGGGAAATCGATTGCGCGAAGGCCAAGTGCCTCGTGCTTGCCTCTATGGACAACGAACATCAGAGGAGGCACGAGAATATGGACCTCGAGTCCATATTTCTCCATACAAAAGAACTGTATGGAGAGCAGTCTCGTATCGCAAGATACGAAGTGTCGAAGAAGTTATTTTCGGCAAGGTTGGCCGTCGGATCATCGGTAGCGGAACACGTGCTTAAGATGATTGGCTACATTGAGGAGCTCGCGGACCTTGGGACCACATTGGAGAATGAGCTCTATACGGACTTGATTCTCCAGTCCCATCCTTCCACTTACGCCCAGTTTATACTGAACTTCAACTTACAAGAAAAGGAAGTTGAACTTTCAGAACTCCTCAACATGCTGAGGAGCGCAGATGGCACCCTACAGAAAGGTAGGGAAACATCCACTTTGTTTGTAGGAGGATCTTCCTCTTCTAGGTCCAAGGAGAAAGCCAAGGGAAAGAAGAAGAAAGCCCCCGCCAAACCAAGGGACGGTGTTAGTAAAGTGGATACGAAGGGAAAGGAAAAAGCAACAAAGAAAGTGGGAAAGCTTGTGGATAAAGAAGAATGCTTCTATTGTCATAAGAAGGGACACTGGAAGAATGATTGCAGGGCTTGGAAAGCCAGAACACAGGAACTGAAGCAGGTTGCGGCTTCAGCTTCAGGTGTGTATGTTATTGATAACTGTCTTTCAATAAACTCTACTTCCTGGGTATTGGATACCGGATCAGGATCTCATATCTGTAATTCTTTGCAGGCGTTGAGAAACCGTAGGTTTTTGAAGGCAGGTGACATGACCCTCAAAGTTGCAAACGGAGCTAGCATGGATGCTAAGGCCGTGGGGGACTATCACCTGGGAATGTCAGATGGACATGTTTTGGTTTTGCGTAATTGCTTTTTTGTACCCAACGCAACTTGTAATATCATTTCTGTATCTTTGGTTTCTAAAGAAGGTTATGAATTTGCGTTTGTAAGCAATGTTGTAAACATTCACCTTAATCAAGTTATGATTGGGTCATGTACATTGAGCAATGGTATATACGTATTAAACCAACCACATATTTTCAATGTCCAGAATACACACAAAAGAAAGTCTCCAGAAATCAATCAGACTTTCTTGTGGCATTGTAGACTGGGTCACATCAATGAGAGAAGGTTGACGAAGTTACATACAGAAGGATATTTGAATCCGTTCGAATATCAATCGTATGCCGCTTGTCAATCCTGTCTCAAAGGAAAGATGACAAAGACTCCGTTCACTGGACACGGAGTAAGAGCGAGTGAGCTCTTGGGACTCGTACACAGCGACGTATGCGGTCCAATGTCTACACATGCGCGAAGCGGTTATTCTTACTTCATTACTTTTACGGATGATTTTTCAAGGTACGGTTATGTCTTCTTAATGAAACATAAGTCCGAAGCCTTTGGAAAATTCCAGGAATATAAAAATGAAGTAGAAAAACAAACCAGCAAAAGTATCAAGATTCTAAAATCGGATCGAGGTGGTGAATACTTGAGTGCCGAGTTCCTGGACTATTTAAAAGAGAACGGAATTCTCTCTCAGCTTACTCCTCCATACACTCCGCAACATAACGGTGTATCGGAGAGACGGAATTGAACCCTATTGGATATGGTACGGTCCATGATGAGTAACGCTGAGTTACCGCGATCATTCTAGGGGTATGCGCTAGAATCAGCTGCATACCTTTTGAACCGAGTTCCAACTAAGACTGTGCCTACCACACCATATGAGATGTGGTGTCGGAAGAGACCCTATCTTAATCACATTAAGACATGGGGAAGTCCAGCTTTTGTCAAAAAGCAGCATGCGGACAAGCTCGAGGCACGCTCAGTACAGTGCAAGTTTGTGGGATATCCAAAGAACTCCAAGGGATATTTCTTCTACTGCGAAGAGGAACAAAAGGTTTTTGTTTCTCGGCATGCCCACTTTCTAGAGCACCAGTTCTTGGAAAAGGAAATTAGTGGGAGCGCAGTAGAACTGGAAGAAATTCCAGAACCACAGACTATTACTGAAAGCTTAGTGGAACCAGAGGGTTCAAAAGAACAGGACATTCCTACGCCACTCCGCAGGAGTAGTAGGCAGTCTCATCCAGCAGGCCGTTCAGAGCGTTGACTCGGTAAAATGGCTGGATGCGATGCGGACCGAAATGGAGTCCATGTACACCAACAAAGTATGGACGTTGGACATTGCTCCAGACGGGGTAAAACCCGTAGGATGCAAGTGGATCTTCAAAAGGAAGATTGGTGTAGATGGACAGGTTGAGACCTATAAAGCTAGACTTGTTGCAAAGGGTTTTCGTCAAAGACCTGGTTTGGACTATGACGAAACCTTTTCTCCAGTGGCTATGCTGAAATCCATTCGGATCCTTCTTGCCATTGCTGCCTTCCACGATTATGAGATTTGGCAGATGGACGTAAAGACCGCTTTTCTAAATGGAAATTTAGAGGAGTGTGTCTATATGGACCAACCAGAGGGTTTCATTCAGAGTGGGAGCAGCGGAATGGTGTGCAAGTTACTTAAGTCCATCTATGGACTAAAGCAGGTATCACGGAGTTGGAACATCTGCTTTGATGAGACGGTCAAAGAATTTGGCTTTATCAAAAATCCAGATGAACCATGCATCTATAGTAGATTTGTAGCGAGAACTATAGTATTCCTCGTTTTGTACGTGGATGATATTCTCTTAATAGGAAATGACATTCCTATACTACAATCTGTCAAGGGGTTCTTGTCACACAGGTTCTCCATGAAAGACCTGGGTGATGCCTCATACATCCTGGGGATCCGGATCCATCGTGATAGATCCAAGAGGATATTAGGACTTTCACAGTCCAGGTACATCGACACCATACTGAAAAGATTCAGTATGGAAGATTCTAAGCGCGGTAACCTACCGGCTTGTCACGGGATCACCCTCTCTAAAGAGATGTCTCCCAAGACTGATTTGGAGAGGGATCGCATGTCCATTATACCCTACGTTTCTGCGGTAGGCTCTATAATGTATGCGATGTTGTGTACCAGACCGGATGTAGCTTATGCACTTAGTGTAGTAAGCCGGTATCAGTCAAACCCTGGGGAGAAACACTGGATAGCGGTAAAGAACATTCTCAAGTACCTGAGAAGGACTAAGGAGATGTTCTTGGTGTATGGCGGAAAAGACCTCTAGATCGAGGCCTTTGCTGACTCCAGCTTCCAGAGTGACAAGGATGATTTCAAGTCCATGTCGGGTTTTGTCTTTACCCTCAATGGAGGGGCGGTGTGTTGGAAGAGTTCCAAACAGGAAACCGTTGCAGACTCGACGATGGAAGCGGAATACATCGCTGCATCTGATGCCGCAAAAGAAGCTGTCTGGATGAGGAAGTTCTTGAAAGAACTTCAGGTGGTTCCGTCCATTGTTGATCCAATACCTCTGTATTGTGACAACAACGGGGCTATAGCTTTAGCGAAGGAACCCAGGTCCCATCAGAGATCCAGACACATCTTGAGGCGGTATCACCTGATCAGGGAGATCGTGGATCGCCAGGAGATCGAGGTTCGGAGGGTTGATTCAGAAGATAACACTGCAGATCCATTCACCAAGGCCTTGCCCCAGACTCAGTTCGAGTGGCTGATCGAGATGATAGGTCTTCGATACGCCAGTACATGGCCTTAGTGCAAGTGGGAGATTGTTAGTGTATATGCCCTAGAGGCCATTACTGTATCATACTGGTTTGTATATTACTTAATGGAAGCTTGGGATATTCACCTTGTATATACAATCTTGCTCAAAATAGTAGTATGCTACTTGGTTTGTTTCTACTTCAATGTGTACATGTGTTTATTTTATTATATCACCTATACGCATTAGTGGAGCCCTTAGGATCTTTGCTTGATTACCAGCGTTGTGATGGCAGTCACACTAGTGGGGGCTGGATAATCTATAAGCACATCCTTATGCAGGTCCCTAGTCGCAGGACTATCGAGACAGGGCATCGATACTCCGGAGTAGACTAGCGTATGCGCTTCTCATCCCAGTGTAGGAGATGGTATGTCCCACAGCCATCAGTACGTCGTACTGGAGATAGTATGCGGGTGCTTGTTGGGTTACGAGTACACTAGACAGGACTCGTCGGGAACTGACCGGTTGGTATTATACCTATCGTCAGTTATCAGTTCCCAGGTGACATGAGTACAGCTTAGTCCGCTGACTTGACACTGTCACTTCGCCTCGAGTGTGTTCCCACTGTACTTTGATTACCACCCTACCACGGCTCAAAGGAGTCGTACAAACAGGTAGTAGTTGGGTGCAGTCTCGAAGCACTTGGAGGCAGTGACGGTTAGACAGGACTCGTCTCTCCCGGTATTGGGGGTTGACATCGCGCTGTGTCTAGGAGAGCCATTACACGAGTAGTCCCTGGCCAGGGCAAGCGAGATATACTGGTAGGCTTCCAGTGTTATCTCAGGGTGTTTTGGGCTTCACTCCGACACGACTTGTACCGCTATTAGGGGACTGACGTTTACTGCCCCCTAGGCCCGCATGCGATGTATCAGATGAACAGACCGGACTGTACGGAGACTGTCACATTCAGGCTCAGTAGGAGTTCAGATGGGTTTCACCTCGTCAGTCTTCTTGTCGGCATCTACCTGGGGACCGTTACGCACAGCTAGTGCCGCTTGCGGTCTGTGGTTAAACCCATTGCCAGCGTAGTATCGAGTCTTTAGAGTCCCACACAGAAAGCTATTCGCCTTTAGGCAAAAGAGTAGAGGTCGCATGGTTTTGCGACAGGGTTCGGTCACATCCGTGCACTTGTGCACGTACAGTGTCCGGACAGTTAACACTAGCGGGCTTTGGTTTAAACCAGATCCTAGTGTACGTTATGGGATTGATTTTATCTCGTTTGTATTCGTGTTCCTCGGAACGCGGATGCGGGTGTGTATGCACAGTTGACAGAGAGACAGAGGCAGAGTATTCTCATTAGGGTTGTTGACTGTTGACTGTTGACCATTGACTTTTGTTTAACCCTAATGAGAATAAGATTTATGATTAACATTAATATTAATTAAGTATTATAGTAACATGGTTGTTGAGGGGTTGACTTTGTTGACTTGTTGACTTTGTTGACCGGTTGACTAGGTTGGACTAGTTGACCATCATCATGACAATGGCTATCATTCCATGGCAAAGACTTTTGCTTGCTTGTTTATTTATGCAAAATGAGTGCATGAAATGATATAGCCATTTTGACTTAAACCATTTACATAATACTTGATTACTATTTTTGTTATGATGGCTTTTGGATTATGAGAGGTGAGAATGAGAAGAGTATGGTTAATTCTATCATTTTGCTTTCTCTCTCTTGAGCTCTCTCATTCTCAAGCTCTCCCTCTTTCTCTTGTTCTCTCTACCTCAAGGCAAACCATTCTCATGTGTTGAGACTCATTGCCTTAGAGATAAAAAGACACCAAAACATTCCTCTACTCATTCTAGTTCACAAAGCCTAGCAAACCAAGTGATCTAGTTTCTTCAAAGTTCGAAGAAGAAGCCAAAGGTAGAAGCTTTCGGGTGGATCCATCTTCGGCGTAAGGAGACGACGAGGTGAGGCCGATCCGTACACCGGAAGGAGTCGAAGACGAAGGAGTTCAAGAAAGGTATAGCCCCCTAACCGAGTAGGTAAACTCTTGTTAGGTTGTTAGTTAGTAATTTAACAAAGATCCGGTTTTGAGTCCATGTTACCGCCTCTAGAAAATTATTTTTCATCAAATTCCGCATGCCCGAAAGTACCGGGAGAGGTAGCATGGACTTACAGTCGCCCGTAGGACGTGGATTAGTCCAAATCCGTATTTACTTAGATTTGGGTTTGGTGTTTTGGTTTAAGGATACGTTAGCCATATTGAGGCTAAGATCGACTTAAACGTTCATTAAGGATACGTGAGCCTAATCTCCAGACTCAGATCAACTTAACGGGAAGAGCATTTAGGGGCTCTATTGTTCCAGTTTAGGGACGTAGTAGTCCATGTTCCAGTTTAGGAACAAGGTGGTCCATTGCCAGTTTTGGGACATAGTGGTCCATTGAATGTATGGCCGTCGGGACCCGTCACCTCTCTGACGACGTTGAAGAATTACAACGACAGGTGTCAGAGGAGTTCAGAGATGTACCCTTGAACCAGGTGTAAATTAATTTAAGAGAGAAGCCGTGCTCAGTCAATTTAATTTGAGAATTTACGGCCATGATTGGGCTAAGTCCAGTTGAAAATGTTCAACATTTTTATTTGCATTAGGCCTATTAGACCTTAATTAGGGCTCTGCCCCTGCACTGTATTTTATTCTGGCCCCTTTAGGCCTTTTAAGTTGGGCTCTGTCCCCTTTTTATAATGCAGAGCATTTGTTTTGGTCCATTAGGCCTTTTAATTGGGCTTTGCCCTTTAATAATGCGTTGCATTAATTAATCTGACAGAGTGCCACGTGGCTTGTCAGGCGCTTTGCGCTGATTGAGGAGCGCAAGGCGCAAGTCCATATGGAGGTGACACGTGTCATGCTCTGGTGAGCGCAAGCGCAGTGCGCTGTGCCAGTGCGCTGCGCTATTGTGTTTCTGACACGTGGCGCGCTCTGCTGGGTTGCGCCAATTCATGAGAGCAGTGCTCTATTTTAACAGCGCATAGCGCAGATCGTTCTGGAGCTGACACGTGGCGCTTTATGGTGGCTTGTGCCAACCCAGCAGCGCAACAGTGCAGATTTACAAGTGCAAGGCACTGTTTTATATTTTGATCAATTTTAGATCAGGGAAAACAAGTTTTTCTTGTTTTCAAAGAACCAGTGGTTCATAAAAAGTGCAAGGCACTATTATTTTTTTTTTTTATTGAAGATCATTGATCTTGTTCTTAGATCAATGATCTATTTAGAAGAAATTCTTCTATTTTAAAGGTTTTTACCTTTTTCTTGAGTCTCTTTTCAAATTACTTCAGAGTTGAAGTTCTTGATGATTCTTGATGTTGATGATTTTTTAATTCGGGTCTAGAGGCCTTTATATAGTGCCCATTAATTTGTTAAATTTGTTAAAAAGATCATTCTCTGAGTGATTTGGGGAATTTCCCCCATCGTTGGATTTTTGATCCAAGAGCTTCTGTTTTACAGAAGACAATCTTCTTGTTTTAATAAGAACAGAAAGATCTTACTGGAATTTTAATTCTGTTTGGCGCAAACGCCTCAGCGCTTGACACGTGTCGCGCAGCGCAACTGTGCTGCCACGTGGCACGCAGGGCAACTGCGCTGCCACGTGTCGCGCAGCGCAGAGCGCAGCGCACTGCGCAAGCGCAACTGCGCTGCCACGTGTCGCGCAGCGCAGAGCGCAAGTTAGCTGAGGCGTTGCTTCTTTATTTTAAGATTTGATTTTTATTATCTTTTAAAACAGAGCTTTGCTCTGATTGGGGGAAACAGAGGCATTGCTTCATTTTCCGCCTTGGGATTTGAACAGAGCTTTGCTCTGAAAGGGAGGTTTTCTCCTTTATTATTTATTTATTTATTTATTTTTATTTTATTGGAACGGGTTTTGAGCCAAAATTTTGGCGGGAACAAATGTCCCCCACTACTTTGCCCACGTAAGTATGTACGTGGGTGAAGTAGTGCAAAGTTATGAGTAGCCATGAAATCGAGGGTTTAGGAGACAAGTTTAGGGTCCTTGTAGCCTAAGATTTTTCAACTTTATGAGCCGTGAGGGTCTCACAAAGACTTTTCTCCCTACGGATCGTGAGGATCTCGTAGGTGTATTTTCTCCTTAGGGGTCGTGAGGACTCCTAAGTGTGTTTTCTCTTATAAGTCGTAAGGAGCTTATAAGAGCATTTTCCCTCTTACGAGTCGAGAGGACTCGTAAGCGGTTGTTTCCATCCTTGTCGAGATTCGACTTTGGAGAGTGAGACCCGTGGATAGTAAGCAAGAGACCGTTTTGGACCGACTTGCAGGGTCCCAGTGCTTAGGAAACAGGTTTTTTAATCCCTACTGCCTAAGGCTTTTTTTTACGAGTCGAGCCGCATCGAGAAGTTCTCGCAAAGACATTAATTTCTTCACAAGTCGAGACGAATCGAGCATTTCTCGCAAGAATATCCTAACGTCACAGTTAACCTCTGCTCTTTACGACAGAAGTCCGTTAGGGGCTGTGGTACTTAGGGTTTTGGCCGTCGTACCGCCACATAAGCTGATATATTCCTCGATAGGCAATCGTGCTGTTCGAGTAGCCCTGCGACTGCCGTGTCTCTGATCTCTTCGGGGGCTGGACAAGACGTCTTCAAGCAATCCTCCTTGGCAGTTCGACCGTCGGAAGAGCTAGCGTTAGGTATTTTGCCATGCCGCTTTTTTACTTGAGGTTAGGCTCATTTTGGAGAGCCCCGATGAGTCGTAACCACTCCGCGCTGGTGCGGGATGATCTCCGATAGTCTTTCAGGTTTTATCTGAGTTTCCGTCAAGACCCTGAAGCTAGGAATTTGGCCTTTGCTTCGTTTGCTGGCATCGCGTCTGCTGTATCGAGACAAATGTCGCGGTCGTCTCTAGATTGCTGGCGAACCGTCGAGGTTTGGAACTAGGAACTTTGCCGTGGCTCCGTTTGTTTGATTGTTGCGTCTGAACCCTGCTGGAGGAAGAACGCTGGGGTGACAACTCGTCTGCTGTATCGAGACGAACGTCACGGTTGTCTCTAGGTTGCTGGTGAACCGTCGAGATTTGGAACTGGGGATTTTGCCGTGGCTCCGTTTGTTTGATCGTCACGTCTGAACCCTGCTGGAGGGAGAACGCTGGGGTGACATCTCGTCTGCTGTATCGAGACGAACGTCACGGTTGTCTCTAGGTTGCTGGTGAACCGTCGAGATTTGGAACTGGGGATTTTGCCGTGGCTCCGTTTGTTTGATCGTCGCGTCTGAACCCTGCTGGAGGGAGAACGCTGGGGTGACATCTCGTCTGCTGTATCGAGACGAACGTCGCGGTTGTCTCTAGGTTGCTGGTGAACCGTCGAGGTTTGGAACTAGGGATTTTGTCGTGGCTCCATTTGTTTGATTGTCGCGTATGAACCCTGCTGGAGGAAGAACGCTGTCGTGACATCTCGTCTGCTGTATCGAGACGGATGCCGAGGTGGAGCTGGGATTTTGCCGTTACTCCGCTTGTTTGACCATGGGATCTTTTGTTGGCGTTGTGTCTGCATCTTGATAGTCTACGAAGGAACGCCGTTGTTAACATCTCGTCTGCTGTATCGAGACGATTGTTGAGATGAAGCTGGGATTTTGCCGTCGCTTCGCTTTACTGACCATGGGGTCTTTTGTTGACGTTGAGACCCTGAAGCTAGGGATCTTCCTTTGCTTCCTTTGTTGACATTGTGTATGCAATATTGCGACAAATGTCGAGATCATCTTTAGGTTGTCTATGAACCGTCGAGATTTGGCTTCGCTTTCTGGTGGAGCCTGTTGGGAAGGTATGTTTCCCTCTTTGTTTGTGCCCCTGGATTGCATACAGGGATTGATGTGAATCGCCTGTAGGGCAAAAAGTTTCATTCTTTTATCATTTCTTTTATTCTTTCCGCGATGCTCTATCATGTCAGCTTTTATATCGCGAAGGTCGCGATTGCCCCATCATTTCGGCTATTTTCCGCGGTGTCCAATCATTTCGGCTGTTTTTTCTTTTTTTTTACTCGCTGCTTTTTATTGCGAGCTGCCCAATCATTTCGGCTATTTTTGTATGCATATATTTTTACTTGCTGATTTCGTTGCAAGTTGCCCCATCATTTCGGCTATTTCATATGCATTTTTGGCTCGCTGATTTTTTTTTATCGCGAGTGTGGAACTTGGAATCTGATGCCAATCTTAGCATCAGCATCGCTACGACTGGAATATTGCCAGGAGCAAATCATCATTTGCCATGACAGGACTTGGAATTTGATACCGGTTTAGGCATCAACATCGCTACAACTGGGATATTGCCAGGAGCGAATCATCATTTGCCTCTATCGATGTCGAACAAAGGTGGCTTAGCGAACGGGGTTAAGTTCTTGTCGACTAAGGCTTTTGACTTTATGAGCCGTAAGGGTCTCACAAAGGTATTTCTCCCTACAAGTCGTGAGGATCTCGTAGGTGTGTTTTCTCCTTAGGGATCGTGAGGATTCCTAAGTGTATGTTCCACTGTAAGTCGTAAAGATCTCACAAAAGGGTTTTCTCCTTATAAGTCGAGAGGACTTACAAGGGTTGTTCACCGTATGGACATATCCCAAGTCACGGGTGAGACTTGGTTAGGGAAATGTTTATTCGCGCCTGTGGATTGTATACAAGGGTCAATACTGAACCGCTTGTAGGGCAGTATCGGGGGTTGTGGGAGTTGCTTAAGAACAGGTTCAGGTCTCTGTAGCTTAAGACTTTCAAATCTTATGAGCCGTGAGGGTCCCATAAGAGGATTCTCCTTACGAGTCGTGAGGATCTCACAAGTGTAATTTCTCCTTAGGAATCATGAGGATTCCTAAGTGTGTTGCTCCCTTGTGAGTCGTAAGGATCTCACGCGGGTGGTTTCTCTTTACAAAGTCGAGAGGACCTTGTAAGTGTCTTTCAACGAGGTTGCGCCCTTTCGGGTTTTCACAAACACTCGCCGGTAGCTCTGCTGTTTTTACTCACGGAGCCCTTTCGGGTTTTCATCCGTGCCCATTTCGCTTATGGACATACCGTCTCTTTTTTCTTTTCTTTTTTTCTTTTTTTTTTAACGAGGTCGCGCCCTTTCGGGTTTTCACGAACACTCGCCGGTAGTCCTGCTGTTTTTACTCACGGAGCCCTTTCGGGTTTTCATCCGTGCCCACTTTGCTTATGGACATACCTTTTTTATTTATTTTATTTTATTTTATTTTATTTTTATATATATATATTTTTTTTACGAGGTCGTGCCCTTTCGGGTTTTAACGAACACTCACCGGTAGCCCTGCTGTTTTTACTCACGGAGCCCTCTCGGGTTTTCATCCATGTCCATTTTGCTTATGGACATACCGTTTTTTTAACGAGGACGCGCCCTTTCGGGTTTTCACGAACACTCGCCGGTAGCCCTGCTGTTTTTACTCACGGAGCTCTTTCGGGTTTTCATCCGTGCCCATTTCGCTTATGGACATACCGTTTTTTTTGTCAGCCTGAGAATGCTGCTGTAGTAGTTTAAAGACGTTTCGGTCGTTTGCAAGTTTTAGGACATTGCGGTCCGTTATTAGTTTAAGGACGTTTCGGCCCATCATTAGTTTAAGGACGTTTCGGTCCGTCATTAGTTTAAGGACATTTCGGTCCGCTGTCGCCGTATTCGAGGCGAATCTCTAGTTTACTGACTTTTCGGTCTATGGGGCTTTCTCTATGACTGAGCATGATTCCCCCGGCGTATCCATCTTTCTCGGAGCGTGCGGTTGTGGCGGGCTCACCTTCCAGCTTTCAGACAGCGCAAACTTGCCCTGTTGGTATTGGTCTTCAACCCAGTTTTTGAAGACGTAGCAATTCTCGATCAGGTGACCCACTGTTTGGTGATAAGGGCAATAATTAGGATTATTAACATCGCCTGGCCGCAACGGACATTTTGGACTCGGTAGACTGATGAGCCTGTTGTATACTGCCAGCTCGAACAGTCCCCTTGTTTTATCTTGCGGAAACGAGTAAGGACGTTTCAACTTTTCCTGGAGGGGTTGCCGCTTGTTGTTTCGGCAAACAACGGGTCTAGGACTACTCGATTGCTGTTGAGTATTAGCTACGAGGGCTGTTTTTCCCTTTCCTTTATCCTTTTTGCTCGATCCTTTGTTTGCGGGGCCGAATTTTTTTCCGAGTAGCGTGCGATTGCACGGCTGAATGTCTTCGCAACTCCTCAATTCTTTCATTTTTGAAATGGATTCCTTGAGGAGAGGGTTGAGGGCAGCTTCTTCGTCAGAGTCGCTTCCAAAGGTAATAATTTTCGAACCCTTGGGGTCGGCTATATGACAGTCGTCGGCGGCTCTTTTGCGCTCATCTATCGCATTTTTCTGATGTCTGGGAGATTCACGCTTTGTCCTGTTGAAGTGTTGCTTTTGAGCGACATATCCTTGCCACTAACACTTAAAGGAGTCGCAGTCTTCGGTAGGATGTATGATCTTCTGATGATATAAGCAGAAGCTGGGATGCATCTCTACTCCACCGAGAGTATTTTCTTCAGAGGGTGGTAGCTTCATTCCCACTGATAGGGCTTTAGCAAACATTTTCCTCGTCTTGAATTTGTTTTTATCCCCAGTAGATGGCTTTTGATTTGACGGGATTGCCTTGACTCTTTGGTCCAGTCGTCGGTGTTTGGCTCCTTCCAGTATGGCCATCTCACGCTCTTGATTGGCTTTAACTTTTAGATGAATCTCATTCAGGAAGGCATCGATCAACTCGTCTGACGGCCGCGGAATTTTTGGTTCAGGGTCCGCTCTCGGTTTCTCAGCGCAAGGAGCCTCTTTATCATCCGCCAATGAGTGAGAGATCACACGACAAGTTGCTCCCGGTGCGTCCGTCTTCCTTGGAGTGTGCGGCTGTGGTGGGTTTACCTTCCACTTTTCAGACAGGGCAAACTTTCCTTGTAGGTACTGATCCTCGATCCATCCCTTAAAGACGAAACAATCCTCGATCAGGTGACTTACCGTTTGGTGGTAAGGGCAATAATTGGGATTATTGGGATCGCCTGGCTGCGACAGACGTTTTGGACTTGGAAGATTGATGAGTCTGTTGCGCACTGCCAGCTTAAACAGTCTTCTCGTCTTATTATGAGGAAACGAGTAAGGACGTCCTAGTCTCTCCTCGAGGGATGGGTGTGGACGCACGTCGTTTTGGCGCACGACCGGCTTTGAGTTGCTCGGCTGCTGTTGAGTATTGGCGACGACGATCGCTTTTCCTTTCCCCTTCTTATTTCGAGAGTCCGGCTTTGGAGGAGACGGTCCATGGCCCATCTGGTCCATTTGGGCTAATTTGTCGATCAAGGCCTGGAAAGTGGTCGGCCTGAAGAACATCATGAATTGGGAGATGGTCGCTTGAGGATCAAGAGTGCCCACGAACATGCCTACCGCAGGAGCTTCTTCGATACGTTGTTCGCATTTCGACCATAGATTCCGCCATCGTGTTGCATATTGGACCCACGTTTCGCCTGGCCTTATCCTGGCATTGATCAGTGCTGTTTTCGGGGTGCGTTCACTAGCACTCGCGAATCTTTGTGTAAACAGTAGCTCCATCTCCGCAAATGTTTTGACAGAGTCGTTAGGTAGCTCCGAATACCATTCAAAGGCTGTTTCTGCTAAGCTGCCGACGAATTGGCGAAGCAATAATTTGTCATCGCCTCCAGTATTTCCGCATAAGGCCCTGAATTGAGCGACATGCTGATGTGGATTCCCTGTTCCTTTATATATGTGGAACTTAGGTATTGTATAGCCCGGCGGGTACTTAATCTGATCGTACCAGCTCGGATATGGTCGCCTCGTCTTGACAACTTGGCCAGTTGCCTCAGTCGCCTGATGAACCCGGATCTGCTGGGCTATATATTCATCCAAGTCAGCTTTGGAGATTGTCTTCGCCTTGGCTGTCGACAGAGCCGGTGGAGGATTTGACGTTTCTCCCATATCGTCTTCAAGGATGATTGGGGGATCTTCAACTGGAGGATCTTGTTGGATCATCATTCCCACCATGTCTTGGAACAGGAGGGCCATTTGCTTTATGTTGGCTGCTTGTTCAGCAGCCTCTTTATCCTTCTTCTCCAATATCCGACGAAGGAATTCAGCGTCAGTTTCTTGCTCCTGGCCTTCATCCGAGGACGCTTCGGGGCTTTCTTTTGGCCCAGTGAGTGCGGCCATCGCGTTCATCATTTCTTGGAGCTTTTGTTGTTGCTCCTGAGCCTTGGTCATTGACCGTGTAAGCGGTCTATGACCTGTAGATGCACGACTATCTTCCTTCCCCGACACCATGTAGACGGTATGGACCACGATGCCCCCGGACTTAGGGCGTTTAGGCTTACCGCCTTTGGCATTTGCCGCGAGCGTGGGAATTTTCTCTGGCCTCCTTCTCTTATGGGCCGTTGAAGTTGAGGGGGCCGTTGCAGCAGGCACCCTGGTGGTGGTCGTCCTTTGCTGTTCGTTCGGACGGTTCTTTTCTTCTTACACTTTTACCCTTTTCTGTTGGCGAAAGTGATCTTGGTCGATTACGGAGTCTTGGACTCTCTGCCAGACCTTGTAAATTTTGGAGGACAGCCGTTGAGGGGGCTGCTCCAGCTTTATTTCTGTAACCCTCTCTGCAGGTGGAGGAGATCTTTTCAGCATAGCAGTTGGAGAGTTCTTACGCACCCTCCTTAACGGTTCAAAGCTATTCCCAATTAGAACAGCAGCATCAACTTCCACCATTAGAGCGGGTGGAGTTAGCCCCAAGGGGGAGTTGCCCCCAGCCTTCCTTACTCGGCGCCAGTGGCGACGTCGAGCATGACGAGCCGTTGGGACTGGCTCGGCGATAGAGACAACTTCTTTTTGCCCCCTGTCTGAATGAGGTGATGCTGGTGTCAGCCTCTTAAAGACGGAGGTCGTCCTTTGAGTGGCAATATTCAATCTGTGAAAAACAGATCCTCGAGCAGGGGCAGGAGCCGGAATAGTCAGCCTTGAAAAGACTGACTCTTTGACAGGAGAAACCGCTTTGGCGACTTCAGGAGCAGCCGTCTTCTTTGGGATGACCTTCTCAAGTATTATGGGCTTTTTGGCGGGCCCATCAGGTTTCTGGCTCAGCCTGGCAAAGACGGAGGCCGCCGGCTTGATATTGGACGACCCGTTGAAAGGGGCCGTTGTAGCTGTGAGCCGATCGAAGACCAACTTCTTGTTCGCCTCCGGTGCGGGCTCTGGCATGGTGAAGCTTGCAGGCGGGATCATAGTCCCGAAAAACAGGCCAGTGGTGGCCTGGGTCACCTGTTCTACCGGCATGGCCAGGATGGAGGCCGCTTGAGGCCCATATGCTACACCTCCAGGTGAGATGGAGTGTCGGTTGCATTGGCACTTTGAGCAGTTCGAGCAATTTGAGGCCATTGATGCTTGATTTCTGCGCCAGGGAAAAGACCAAATCTTAGTAACTTGAAATCCAAAGGCAACCATTAACAAACCGCGATTCGTTCGCGAAGACGACACACGAAGTGTGGAGTGGAAAGAGGAAAAGGTCCCACCGGGCGTGCCGGAATCTTTCCCCTCCGAAAGACGACGCACAGGACTGCGAAGTCCTGACACTGAGATTCGGGGCAGATGCTAATTGGTTTTATCCGTCTACCTCTCCGAAGATGCCAAGTTGATTTATGATACCGTGTATCGGAGGTTTAGACGGATGCGGCCGATATAGCAGACTTCGTCAGATTCCCCCTCGCTTGAGGGGGTTTTTGATTGTGGGGACGCTCTTCCCTGCAGGCGCAAGCCCATGCAGTTAATTACGCTACCGCATCGCGGTAACAACTTTCTCCTTCTCCAGAATTTCACTTCGTGTCGTGTGTGTTTGTTTTGTTTGTGGTTGCCCGTGGATTGTATACGGAGACTAAGTTATGCCGTCGCCCGTAGGACATGGATTAGTCCAAATCCGTATTTACTTAGATTTGGGTTTGCTGTTTTGGTTTAAGGATACGTTAGCCATATTGAGGCTAAGATCGACTTAAACGTTCATTAAGGATACGTGAGCCTAATCTCCAGACTCAGATCAACTTAACGGGAAGAGCATTTAGGGGCTTTATTGTTCCAGTTTAGGGACGTAGTGGTCCATGTTCCAGTTTAGGGACATGGTGGTCCATTGCCAGTTTAGGGACATAGTAGTCCATTGAATGTATGGCCATCGGTACCCGTCACCTCTCTGACGACATTGAAGAATTACAACGACAGGTGTCAGAGGAGTTCAGAGATGTACCCTTGAACCAGGTGTAAATTAATTTAAGAGAGCAGCCGTGCTCAGTCAATTTAATTTGAGAACTTACGACCATGATTGGGCTAAGTCCAGTTGAAAATGGTCAACATTTTTATTTGCATTAGGCCTATTAGACCTTAATTAGGGCTCTGCCCCTGCACTGTATTTTATTCTGGCCTTTTTAGGCCTTTTAAGTTGGGCTCTGTCCCCTTTTTATAATGCAGAGCATTTGTTTTGGTCCATTAGGCCTTTTAATTGGGCTCTGCCCTTTAATAACGCGTTGCATTAATTAATCTGACAGAGTGCCATGTGGCTTATCAGGCGCTTTGCGCTGATTGAGGAGCGCAAGGCGCAA
Source organism: Agapanthus africanus (assembly GCA_030015575.1). Lineage (NCBI taxonomy): Eukaryota > Viridiplantae > Streptophyta > Magnoliopsida > Asparagales > Amaryllidaceae > Agapanthus > Agapanthus africanus. The sequence continues at coordinate 816,369,678 of JASDDO010000024.1, forward strand.
GTCCATATGGAGGTGACACGTGTCATGCTCTGGTGAGTGCAAGCGCAGTGCGCTGTGTCAGTGCGCTGCGCTGTTGTGTTTCTGACACGTGGCGCGCTCTGCTGGGTTGCGCCAATTCATGAGAGCAGTGCTCTATTTTAACAGCACATAGCGCAGATCGTTCTGGAGCTGACACGTGGCGCTTTATGGTGGCTTGCGCCAACCCAGTATCGCAACAGTGCAGATTTACAAGTGCAAGGCACTGTTTTATATTTTGATCAATTTTAGATCAGGGAAAATAAGTTTTTCTTGTTTTCAAAGAACCAGTGGTTCATAAAAAGTGCAAGGCACTATTATTATTTTTTTTTATTGAAGATCATTGATCTTGTTCTTAGATCAATGATCTATTTAGAAGAAATTCTTCTATTTTAAAGGTTTTTACCTTTTTCTTGAGTCTCTTTTCAAATTTCTTCAGAGTTGAAGTTCTTGATGATTCTTGATGTTGATGATTTTTGAATTGGGGTCTAGGGGCCTTTATATAGTGCCCATTAATTCTTTAAATTTGTTAAAAAGATCATTCTCTGAGTGATTTGGGGAATTTTTCCCACCGTTGGATCTTTGATCCAAGGGCTTCTGTTTTACAGAAGACAATCTTCTTGTTTTAACAAGAACAGAAAGATCTTACTGGAATTTTAATTCTGTTTGGCGCAAACGCCCCAGCGCTTGACACGTGTCGCGCAGTGCAGAGCGCAGCGCAACTGCGCTGCCACGTGTCACGCAGCGCAACTGCGCTGCCACGTGTCGCGCAGCGCACTGCGCGAGCGCAACTGCGCTGCCACGTGTCGTACAGCGCAACTGCGCTGCCACGTGTCGCGCAGCGCAGAGCGCAAGTTGGCTGAAGCGTTGCTTCTTTATTTTAAGATTTGATTTTTATTATCTTTTAAAACAGAGCTTTGCTCTGATTGGGGGAAACAGAAGCATTGCTTCATTTCCCGCCTTGGGATTTGAACAGAGCTTTGCTCTGAAAGGGAGGTTTTCTCCTTTATTATTATTATTTATTTATTTATTTATTTATTTTTATTTTATTGGAACGGGTTTTGAGCCAAAATTTTGGCGGGAACACTTGGCTATTCATCGCGACTGTGGAATCCGTATTTTCTATTGTTGGCTAAATACTAAATTCGGACGTCCTAATATATCCCATCATATCTGTGTTTCTGCTGCCTGTATTCTGTGATGTGATATCTGAGACGAATGATATATTATATATATGATATATAGTAGGCGTTGCTTATGTTTTACACCCGCGCTAGTCCCGTCCCGGTATGCCGTTAGTTAAGTAACCTAACGGTGCATAACGGAACATTGCGGCGAATGCGGATGGCATAAGCGTACGTTGTATTTTCGTTTCTTTTCTGTGATTGGCTTAAGGACTTAAATGATGGGACTACATTAATATGATTAATGTAAAGAAAATAAACCTAAAAAGATGTTGTAGAATCGGATTTAAAAACCACTCGGCTCTTTATGAAAAAGCTACATTTCAAAACTGCGGAGCTCAAGCCACTCCTTTTGAAAACCATTTGATTCTATAACGATATCAAGTTCAAAGCGTTAAAGATTTTCTTAAAAATCATCCGCAACCCTCCGTCATTTTAGGAAGTAGAGTACTTAGTATTCGTGCTATGTTTGTTGACTATAGTTAAGGCGTAGTGTACGGTTGCTAAGTGATGTCTTCCTACACTGCATATGATGCAGATTAATTAGGACATTCATGCGACTTTGTTGACCATAGTTAAGGGTCATATGAGTGGGTCTAATTAATCAAGAAATGACGGGTAGAACTTGACTGGTACTTATGATTTGTTGACCATAGTTAAGGTCATAGGTATTAGGGGTAAAAACCACATCGGGAATTTCAATAGTTGAAATTTGCAATGAGATTGCATACCTTCCATATGATGGTTGGATCTCGATCCCACTGTGGGCAATAGTTGCTCCCAGGAGAGTTTTGCAGTTTACAATTAGGTAACCCATTAGGTGTATAGAAAGGTGTTAACGGGGCTATGCCTCTGGGAAAACGAGGTTTACTTTAATTAGGTCCGTGCGAAAGCACGGGGAACCTCCCTCAAGTACCGACACTGGCCTGGCTGAATGGTTAGCGAAGTTGTAGACTGTAATTAATCCTGACTAGTTTTCTTTTTAAGGTTTGAAAGAAAAACTTGATTAAAAGCAGTGGGAGACATCGATTAGACAAGATAATAACCGATCTGATCTTTGCAAGAGCTTTCGCTGAGTGTATTCTTTTCTCTCTCTTAATGGCAGATACCCATGACAGGACTCAAGCTTCTACTAGATAAAAATAAACTGAATGAGACCAATTATAAAGACTGGCTGAGGAATCTGAAAATTGCCTTGACTTATGATAAAGTCTTATATGTCCTCACGGCTCCAGCCCTGCCCGTCCCAGGTTCAAAATCCTCAGTTGCGGATAAAGAAGTCCGCAAGACATGGGACGCTGACTGTGCCACGGCCAAATGCTTCGCGCTTGCATCGATGGACAACACACATCAAAAGCAGCACGAGAATATGGACATTCACACCATATTCCTCCATACAAAGGAGTTGTATAGAGAGTAATCCCGCGTATTACGATACGAAGCATCAAAGAAATTGTTTCAGATGCGAATGGCCCCTGGCACACCAGTAGGAGACCATGTTCTGAAGATGATAGCTCTCATAGAAGAGCTTGAGGACCTTGGATGGACGATGGACAATGAACAATATACGGATATTATTCTGCAGTCCCTCCCCTCCACCTTTGCTCAATTCATAGTTAACTTCAACATGCATAACATGGAGAAGGAACTACCTGAACTCCTTAATATGTTAAGGAGTGCAGAGAGCACACTGAAATTAGTGAAAACTCCCGTTTTGAGTGTTGGGCAATCTTCCTCTTCTCGCCCAAAGGTTAAGGCCAAGGGAAAGAAAAAGAAGAAGCCCACCAATCCTAGGGGTGGAGTTAAAAAGGTTAAGGGGAATGACAAGTCCAAAGCTGGAGAATCGGGGAAAGGGGAATGTTTTCATTGCCACAAAACAGGACATTGGAAGCGCAGCTGTACGGAGTACTTAAATCTCAAGAAGAAGCATGGGGATGCTTCCGCTTCAGGTGTGTTAGTGATAGAAAACTGTTTTTCAATAAACTCTGCTTCCTGGGTATTAGATACCGGTTCAGCTTCTCACATTTGCAATTCTATGCAGAGGCTGAGAAATAGCAAGGTTTTGAAGACAGGTGACCATACTCTCTGCGTTGGAAATGGTTCCAATATACATACAGTCGCAGTGGGAGAGTATCACTTGGGGTTGCCATCTGGGTGTATATTGGTTTTGAACCCATGTTATTTTGTACCAAGTATGCTTTGTAATATAATATCTGTTTCTTTGTTAGACAATGAAGGATATAATTTTGTATTGCAGAACAATGTTATGAACATTCACTTGAATCAAATGTTGGTTGGGTATGGTACGCTTAATAACGGGATATACGTCCTAAATCAACACACAGTTTTCAGCATACAACACACTAATAAAAGAAAACTTTCAGAAATAAATGAAGCTTTTCTTTGGCACTGTAGACTTGGTCATATTAACGAAACAAGACTAAACAAGTTACACAAAGATGGATATTTAAACCCTTTTGAATATAAATCTTATGCGACTTACCAGTCTTGTATCAAGGGTAAAATGACCAAAACTCCGTTTACCGGACACGGAGAAAGAGCTACTGAGCTCCTAGGCCTCATACATAGTGATGTATGTGGGCTAATGTCTACACAGGCTAGAGGCAGTTTTTCATACTTCATTACTTTCACTGACGATTTCTCAAGATTCGGTCATGTATTTTTATTAAAGCACAAATCCGAAGCTTTCGAGAAATTCACTGAATATAAACTCGAAGTAGAAAAACAAACCGGCTTGAGTATCTAAATGCTTCGATCAGATCGAGGTGGGGAGTACCTCAATACAGAATTTGCAAACTTCCTAAAAGAGAATGGGATTCTCTCTCAGCTCACTCCTCCTTACACACCACAGCACAACGGTGTGTCAGAACGAAGGAATCGGACCCTATTAGATATGGTCCGTTCCATGATGAGTGATGCTGAGTTACCCGTCTCATTTTGGGGGCATGCATTGGAGACTGCAGCGTTTCTACTGAACAGGGTCCCAACCAAAACCGTGTCTACCACGCCATATGAGATATGGCATGGGAAGAGACCATCTCTTAAGAGAATTAAGATTTGGGGTTGCCCGGCCTATGTTAAAAAGCAGAATCTGGACAAACTCGAGACACGGTCGGTCGTGTGTAACTTTGTGGGATATCCAAGGAACTCTTATGGATATCTATTCTACCACAAGGAGGAACAAAAGGTGTTTGTTTCTCAGTATGCCACATTCTTAGAAAAAGAGTTTTTCATAGATAAAGATGATGGCAATGTGGTGGATCTAGAAGAGGTTCTAAAGACACAAACTATAAATGACGACTTGGTTGAACCGGCTGTTGCAATAGAAACTGAGGAGCCTCAGCCATTCCATAGATCTGGTAGGACTTCTCGCCCACCGAAGAGGTACTACGGTTTTCTTATTGATGGTGACAGAGAAGACTGCATCATGGAAGATGATGATCCTACTAGTTTTCAGCAAGCTATCACGAGTGGAGACTCTATGAAGTGGCTGGATGCCATGAGATCCGAAATGGAGTCTATGTACACCAACAAAGTATGGACTTTGGACTTTGTACCCCCTGGGGTAAAACCTGTGGGGTGCAAATGGATCTTTAAAAGAAAGATTGGTGTAGATGGGCAGGTAGAGACCTATAAGGCAAGACTTGTGGCGAAGGGTTTTCGTCAAAGACCAGGTTTGGACTATAACGAGACTTTTTCGCCCGTAGCCATGCTTAAATCCATTCGGATCCTACTTGCTATTACTGCTCACTACGACTATGAAATCTGGCAGATGGACGTTAAAACGGCATTTCTAAATGGAAATTTGGATGAATGCGTTTATATGGATCAGCCAGAGGGCTTCATTGACAGTAGGAGCAGCGGGAAACCATGTAAATTGCTTAAATCCATATATGGGTTAAAGCAGGCATCACGGAGTTGGAACATCTGTTTCGATGATATTATCAAAGAGTTTGATTTCATCAAAAATCCAGATGAACCTTGTGTTTATAAGAAAGCTGTAGGGAGAGCTGTCACATTCCTCGTATTGTACGTGGATGACATTCTTCTGATAGGAAATGATATTCCTATGCTACAGTCGGTCAAATCTTTCTTATCACTAAGGTTCTCCATGAAGGACCTGGGTGATGCCACATACATTCTGGGTATAAGGATCTATAGGGATAGATCCAAGAGGTTATTGGGATTGTCCTAAACCAGGTACATCAACACCATCCTAAAAAGGTTTAGTATGGAAGACTCCAAGCGAGGTGCCTTACCCGCTTGCCATGGGGTCACTCTCTCTAAGGACTCTTGCCCAAAGACCGATGAAGAGAGAGCTCGCATGAGCTTTATACCCTATACTTCGGCAGTAGGATCTATAATGTATGCGATGTTACGTACACGCCCAGATGTAGCTTATACACTTAGTGTTGTAAGCAGGTATTAATCCAACCTAGGGGAGAATCACTGGATAGCTGTGAAGAACATTCTTAAGTACTTGCGAAGGACTAAAGAATTGTTTTTGGTGTATGGTAATGGAGATCTCCAAATGGAGGCCTTTACCGATTCCAGCTTCCAGAGCGATAAGGACGACAGCAAATCTATCTCCGGGTTTGTATTTACCCTCAATGGAGGGGCGGTAAGTTGGAAGAGTTCCAAACAGGATACCGTTGCAGACTCTACGATGGAGGCTGAGTACATTGCTGCGAATGATGCCGCCAAGGAAGCCGTCTGGATGAGGAAGTTTGTCTTGGAGCTAGGAGTAGTTCCAACCATTATTGATCCAATACCATTGTATTGTGATAATAATGAGGCTATGGCGTTAGCCAAGGAGCCCAGGTCCCATCAGCGGTCCAGACACATCCTGAGGCGTTTTCATTTGATCCGGGAGATTGTAGATCGCCGCGAGATCGAGATTAGGAGAGTAGACACAAAGAATAACGCCGCGGATCCACTCACCAAGGCCCTCCCTCAGCCGCAGCATGAGCGACTTTTTGAGATGTTGGGTATGAGATACGCCAATAACCGGCCTTAGTGCAAGTGGGAGATTGTTGGATATATGTATGCCCTAGAGGCCATTATATGATAGTGGATGTATTCATACATGTATATATATATATTCAGTGTACATTCTTGCTCGACATGATAGTATGCTATCTGGTTCTTCTTTATCTGACATGTTGATTTGATCATGCTTTTATTCATTCACACATGTTGATAAAGCCCTGAGGATATAGACTTGACTACTGTGATTATGATAGAGATCATACTAGTGGGACATCTGTAGTTTATAAGCATATCCTGGAATGTCCCTAGTCGTAGGTGTATCGAGACGGGGCATCGATATACCAGAGTAGACTAGCGTATATGATACTAGACCCATATGATGGGCGATGGATGTTCCCACATTCATCGATGTTTGACATCGAGATCGTATACGGGTGCTCAGTGATGACTGGGTACACTGGACGGACTCACCGAGAACTCCTATATGGAATTATATTTATCGTCGGATAGCAGTTCTCAGGTGACACTGGTGCAGGTTAGTCTGTAGACCCGAGATCGTCATAGAGTCTTGTGTGTTCTCCCACTGTACTTTGATTACTACCCTACCACGGCTCTACTGAGTCGTGTAAACAGGTGGCCATTGGGTACAGTCCCGAGACACACGAAGGCGATGAGCGATAGGAGGGGTTTCGTCTCTCCCGGTATTGGGAGTTGATGCTGTGCTGTGCTCGATTGGCTATATCAGTAAGTCCTTGGCCAGGGCTGTTGAGATTTACTGGTAAGTGTTATCAGTAGTTTCTCGATCTGTTATAGACCATTCATCGGCACGACTTATTGAGTTATTAGGGTCGACGTTACCATCCCTAGACTCGATATGCAGCATATTTGACGAAGAGACCGGACTGTACGGTAGTGTTGCCGGTTGGCTCGACGGGAGTTGTAACAGTTCGCTTGTTTTCTTCTGATCGCTCAATACCCGGATGGCCGTTACGTTTAGCTGACCACTTGCGGCTTGGGGGTTCTTGATATGATCATCACCCACTGCCGGCGTATTGACGAGTCCTAGAGTCCTACAATGGAGTTACCTAGTCCAGGCGAAACGATGCGCATATGCGATATGCGCGTGGACCCGGTTAAAATGCGCGTATGAGATACCGTATATTAATCGGGCGGCTTGCTTTTGGTCGGGTCGTATGTGATACGACCGGGTTGCTAAATCAAGTGTTGATTTATCATTAACCATTAGTTTCTCACTTGAAATCCTTTCTTGTCTTTATGTTGTATGCATGCATATATGCATTCATTCTCATTCATGCACATAGGATATGCATGCACACATACATGCATACATAATGGTTATCATGGTTGTTGATATAGTAGATGGTGGCAATATAAGACTCACACCATATGTAAAATATATGGATATTATTTATTTGGAAAAAGGAAAATGAAAATGGAAATTGTTTCATGGTTTAATCTTTTATTCTTGCACTAACTCCTTGAATTAACCATGATTCATTTTCTATGGTCATTTTTGTTCCAAACTAAAATATCTAAGATATTTTACAACCATGGTTTAGAATGAGAGAGTGAAAATATATATATTTTCATTTTCTCATTTTCTTCACAAGCTTATCATTATCTTGAGCTTAAAAAGCCATCATCTTTTTCCTCCTTTCTCTCTTGCTCTCTAGTTCTCTCAAGTGAGCAAAAGAGTTACCAAGTTAGGATTTTGAAGTGAGAAAACCAACCACAACACCATTCTACACTAGTCTTGCCCATTAGTGAAGAGTGTTAGCTTCCATTTCATCTCTTGATCTTGTGAAGTTTCAAGCTTGGACAAAGAGGACTCCGGGTGGATCATCGTGGATCTAGAGGATCTCAAGCGGACTTTTTTCCAACCCTCAAGTAGCCAAGGAGTCTAGCGTAGGGAGTTACAAAGGTTGTACTCACAAAACCCTAGCTTTTACTACTTGTGATGATGTCAATGTTATGAAACCCTAAATTTCTATTGATGATTCTTTGTATGTTCACCTAGCACCTTAAAAATTTGATTTTGACACATGTGATGCTTCTAAACCCTTCATGAGGTGCTAGGTAAACCTAATAACGAGAAGATTCAATCGTATGATAACAGATAGATTCGTCTAGTTTGGACAAATTAGGAATGTAATAAAGCAAACATCTGCATCCACTTACGTTTTCATTCGTTTTGATTTATTTTGTCGGTACCTTTCCGCTGGTTCTCCATGTACAAAGATAGATTAGGTGTTCATTTCAATATTGTTTCACAATATGGAAATGATTATTTATTCTATTATAGTGTACTCGGAGAACAGTGTGGAGGTGCTACCGAAATTTTCTCGAAACGGATGAAAACACAAGTGATTGGGTGTCTGCTCTATACATTCTTAATAGGATAGAAATCTTACCCCTGGCAGCCGAAACATACACATACAGCACGAATACACAACAAACACATACATAAAACACATACACACTAACAACCCTACATCTAAGTGAAATCATAAATTGAAACACACATACATAGAATACAATTCATATTTGGGTATATTCAAATATAACTTTGTTAATAGATGATTTATCTTCTTCAATGACAAACTTGCCCTTCCTATTATCTTCTTTGTCAATAACCATTTAGTTCTTATATTTCTTAATATAGTCACCATAAAAAATCAACTAGCCCCACGGTCTCCGATTCAAGCACCGATTCCATAACTTCATTACTTTCTTCCATTTGTGAAACTTAAAATCTATATATTATACAGTCTAACATGGCCCATAAGTATATCAGAATTAAGAACTGGATGTACGTGGATTGGCAACAACGCATGAACCCTAAGTTTGTCGCAGAAGTTGCCGCTTTCATCAAATTTGCACGTGAACATCATAAGGAAATCCTGAGGAAGATCCTTTATCTGTGCGACAGGTGTGCGAATAAGTTGTATTAGAAGATAAACTTGTAGAGCTTCACATCATTAAGCATGGTTTTATCAGATTTTATACAACTTGGTTATTTCACGGGGAAGGAGAAGAAGAAGACGGTAATGCGGCGGAATAAGAAGAAGATAATTTCTTTTTAGGAGAGAAAATGGAGGATATGGTAGAGGCTGCTATCGGAGAGAGTAATTCTACCAAAGAAGACATTCTTTTCGGTTAAGGACAATGTGCAGATAAGTATGAGAAGTATATGAATGATACTAGGAGACCAATTTATGAGAACACAAAGTATTCCGCACTATCATGGTTCGTCCATCTTTTCCAGATTAAGTGCATAAATAGATGGAGTAACAAATTATTCACGATATTTCTCAAGTTCCTGAAAGATTCTATGCCCCCGGAAAATAACGTGTCCGAGAGCTGGTACGAAGCCCAGAAGATGATGTCTGATTTGGGTCTGAACTGTGAAAAGATTCATACGTGTCCTAACGATTGTGTGCTATACTGGAAAGAGAATTCAGATTTGAAAGAGTGTCCTATCTGTGGAGAGGACAGGTATAAGTCAAAAGTATTTGATAAGAAGCCAGATATACCTATCAAGGTAGCACGATACTTTCTTATAATACAGAGGCTGTAGATGCTATTCAGGTATAAGAAGACAGCGGAGGCAATGATTTGGCATTATCGTGTTGCACTAAGAGAAGATGGAAGAATGAGTCATCTAAGAGATTCGCCGGTATGGAAGGATTTTGATAGGAGGCACCAAACATTCAGTAGTGATCCTTGCAATGTCAGGCTTCGACTGACCAGTGATGGCATCTACCATTCAACTATATAGGTGAACTATATAGGTGGAGGTCGCAGCATATGGCCCATTGTAATGATAGTTTATAATATGTCACCGTGGTTGGCTATGGATTAGTCCTACTTTATGATACCTCTTCTTATTGGCAGACCGAAATTACTGGGAAACAATATCGACGTCTACCTCCGACTTCTGATCGATGGGTTAAAATCCTTATTTATTGATGGTGTGAAAACTTATGATGCAAACACAGATACAACCTTCACGATGCGTGTGGTTTTAATGTGGACAATTAATGACTTTCCTGCGTATGGAATGCTATCAGGTTAGTCCGTACATGGTTACAAAGTATGCCTTTACTGCCACCAAGATACAACAATGAGACGGTTGAATTATAGCAACAAGCCTTGTTATTGCGGTCATCGGTGTTTCCTGCCACTAGAACATCTCTACAGATTTGACGGCACTCACTTTGATGGTCATCAGGAGCTTCTTGGGCCTCCAGCCCTATTGTCCGGAGAGGATGTGATTGTTTTGTGAGATGGTTATAATAATGTGACTTTCGGGATAGATCTGGAAAGACATGACATTCCACCCTACCGGAACAAGTTAAGCATTTCCTATGAGCTACCGTACTAGTCAACAAATTCAGTGCATCATTATCTGTACGTTATGCACATCGAGAAGAGAGTATCCGAGCACGTACTTAACGTGCTTTTTTGTAAAGATGGAAAATTGAAAGACAACTTCCGTACTTGGATGAATCTTCAGGACTGGGAAATTAGAAGTGATTTGCATCTTAAATCGATAGCGAATAAATCAGACAAGTTTCTACTTCCCAATATCGCGTATCTTATGTCACAACCGGAGAAGAAAATGTTTCTGCAGCCGGTACATGATTTGAAAGTTCCCATAGGTTTCTCCGGATCATTTAGTAAGAAGATAAAGATTGTGAAAAAAAGATTGATGGGTTAAAAAGTTATGATCACCATATTATTATGGAGTATCTTCTCCCATTAGTCCTTAGGACTTCCCTTCCTGAATCGGTTGGTCTAGTATTCAACGATCATTGCTGCTTCTTTAGGCAATCATGAGCTGAAAATATTAAGGTTGTGACGTTGGAGAAGCTAGAAAATGAGATTCCCTTAATACTGCGCAAGCTTGAGTGGATTTTTCCTCCATCGTTCTTCGATATCATAATACACATGACCGTTCATCTTGTAACCGAGATTAAACTTGCTGGACTGTTACAATATTGATAGATATATCCTGTCGAAAATTACCTTGAATTTTTCGGTTCATGCATTTTATAAAATTCTAGCTATCTTATTGTTGGATATAGTTCCCTCAAAGTCAATTATTGGATCACAGGCACGTGATTGCAATGATTGAGGGAGGACCTATACCGGTAGGACAGTCTTACTCGAGATGATAGTATGCTATCTGGTTTATCTTTATCATCGTGTACTGCTTTAGGTGACATTACAGATCACTATTACACGTTGATAGAGCCCATAAGATTCTTGCTTGACTACCAACAGTATGATGGAGATCATATACGTGAGAGTTGGGTAGTCTATAAGTACATCCATAAAAGTGGTCCCTAGTCGTGGGAGTTTCGAGACAGGGCATCGATACTCCGGAGTAGACTAGTATATACAGTCGAGACCCCGATGAGGGGCGGTGGCCGGTCTCACAAGCCATTGGTGTCAGTTGGTTCACCTAAGATGTATACAGGTGCTCATTGGGTTATGAGTGCACCGGACAGAACTCGCCCGGAACCTGCTAGTTGGTATTATACCCAGCGTCAGATAGCAGTTCCCTGGTGACATGTGTACAGGTTAGTTCATCGACCAGGGATCGTCATTTGTCTCGTGTGAGTTTCCACTGTGCTTTGATTATTACCCTACCACAGCTCAAAGGATTCGTGCAAACAGGTTTTATTTGGGTACAGTCTCGAGCCACATGGAGACAGTGAGCGGATCGGCAGGGGATTCGTCTTTCCCGGTATTGGGGGTGAGATCGTGCTGTGTCTGAAGAGTCATTACACAAAGTCCCTGGTCAGGGCAAGCGAGATTTACTGGTAGGTACTCCAGTAGTATCTTAGGGTGTTCTGGGCTACACTCCGACACGACTTATACCGCTATTGGGGGTCTGACGTTTACCAGCCCCCTAGGCCCGATATGCGATACTCATAGACGAACAGACCAGACTGTACGGATATTGTCACTGACAGGCTCAGTAGGATTTCAGGATGAGTTCGCTTATCGGCCTCCCTTGTGCTCAATACCTAGGCAGCCGTTACGTACAGCCAGTACCACTGACGTGCTTGTGGTTAAATCCACTGCCAGCGTATTGATGAGTCTTTAGAGTCCCCCACAAATTGCTTTCCAAGTTCGGGCGAAACGTTGTAGAGGCCGTATGGTTTTATGGCAGGGTTCGAACATACACGTGTACTTGTGCACGTGTCATGATTCGGACAGATAATACTAGTGGGCTTTGGTTTAAACCGGATCCTAGTATTATATTGTGTTGGAATACTTTCGTCTCGTAGTATTCGTATTCAGTCGGAATACGGATACAGGTATGTATATACAGGTGAGGGGTACTCTCGTAATCCGTTACGAGATTACTTTAGAAGATGCATTTCTTTTTGCTAAACATTTTGGTTTAAATGTTTATTTGGATTTGGAAAGTTTGACTCATTATGATGACTCATTGTTCTAGCATGTTCACTAATGACTCATGGTAATGAGTCATGTAGTGAGTCATGGTGGATTAGTGAGGTTTGTCATGGGTGAGATATTATGAAGGGTTTTATGGGAGATATTTTGCAAGATCTTTTTCTTTGTTTTAAAACACAAAACCTCATAATATTATCACAACAAGAGAGAGATGGCAGCAATGATATTTTTAGTGCATGGTTTTTGCTCTCTTGACATTTGCTTGAGCTCACACTCTTCATCTCATTGCATCTTCTTCAACCTCCACCCTATCCCTCTCATGTGATGAGAATCCTAGAGTCTATTGAGACAAAATATTCACACTTCTCTCTACTTCAATCTTGGCAATGTCGGCTAGCAAACTTCATGTCCGAGATGCTTCGGTTTGAAGCGGGAGCCCGTATAAAGAATCCTTGACGTGGTGCCACCTTGACGAGCGAGATCGGAGAGCGGACTTCGTCGGCGTAGCAGCAGGGAGTTTGGTGCGGAGATTGAAGACCGAAGGACACAGATCAATCAGTATAATCTCTCCAAACTTTTTTACAGTTTACTAGTTTACGGTTAATGGAACGATTAGGGTTTTAAGGTTACGTTAGCGCCAGTTTGAAAAGTTTTTGTTCCGCATTTGGTCTCGGATTGACGGCCGGAGCGCTGGCGTAGACTTACATGGTATCAGAGCCAAACTATTAACCGTTTACTAGTTGGTTTAGATAATGTTAAAATATCGAAACCGAAACAAACCCGATACACTGCACAAAGAATTCCAGGTTCTGTCGATTTTTAAAGCGTCTTCTAAAATTATTTAAACAAGTGCAGAAGACTACTGACATGATCACTAGAACACACCCCAAACATGAGACCCATCCCTCGGATTTTGGCCGAGCACATGCTGGGAAATCCGGCGTTGCCGGCCGTTTAGGGGTTTCTGGGTTTGGTTTTTGGGGTGTGGTCTGGTCTATGGAAAGTTGGTTCAGTGGTATTGTTTGTTTAGCCCAGTTTGGATATAGTTTTATCTGGTTGTTTGGGGCTATTCGGGGGTTGTTTCGAAGTCGATACTTTCTAACATTGTTTAAAGTTTGCAGTGCATTACATTACTATCTGTGACCGTGAATGTCATTCGAGTGGTAAATCTTATCTAATAGCTATAGTCCTTTTAGACGAGTTTTGCGAACGTGACATTCACGTTGATATTCTGTGTTGTGCTGTGATGTTGCGGATTTGTCGTGATGGATAGCTTGCGTGCAATGGTAGTGCAGTTTGGATATAATTTGTACATTTGATATCGCGGGGTGAGCATCCGTCATGTAGACTGCCGTCACTGCCCATTTGTATATTATTCTTTTGGGGTACGACCGGGTTGAGGTCGATATACCCGTTGTACATATTTTTCCTTTTTTGTACTAGGTTTACCCCGTGATGGAGTGCACGGATAGCCGGGTTTTAGAGGGCAACAGGACCGCATCTTATGGATTTGAGACGGAGGGGGCCTCACTCTAGAATTGGCAGGCTATTCGCCACACTCGTAGGGGGTACAGGTTGACCCAAGGAGGAGTGCCCAAGTTACCGGATTCCGTGAAGTGCTGGGTGGTCCATTCACTTTGTTAAAGGGGGCTGCCTCGCTTCAGGTTTTGGCGGGTAACTTTCCGCACTCGTAGGGGTCTAGGTTTTCATTGCACAGGCTATCCACACGAGCAGGGGAATGTCGGGTTTCATTTGCGGCTCAAAGGAAACCCGGAGATCCCAGATTATCTGTATTGTTCTGTGATACTTATTACTTTTCTGTAATGTTGCATTTATCATGCCTGGAGCGATTACTGTATATTGATATATATATACTAGAAGATGTTGTATATGTTTTACACCCGCGCTAGTCCAGTCCCCGCTCTGTTGTTAGTTAAGTAACCTAACGGGTGATGACGGGACCCAGTGGCGAATGCGGATGGCATATAAGTACATTTTATTTTCGTTCTTTTCTTGTGTGATTAATTGATGGGACTGCATTGATTTTGATCAATGCAAGGAAAAAAAACCTATTGGATGTTGTTGGAATATTTTTCAAAAAGCTGTTATTACAAAGACGTTCTCTTTTGTTTTGCACAGAGGTATTCGGTTATGAATATTCAGCACCTCATTCGACGAGGCAAGGGCGAGATCCTTTCATCAGGAGTGACCCCTTCGGCAGAGGTTTGCGTCAGGATAATAACTTTACTATAGTCGATTACTTTTTGCTTTGCATCACGGTATTCAGTTGGACTATCCCACACCTCATTCTACGGGAAAAGAGCCGAGATCCCTTCACCAGGAGTGACCTCTTTAGCAAAGGTTTTCGCCACTATATTTTTGTAAAAAGTTATCAGGTTCCTTCAACGATATCAAGTTCATTACGTTAAAGGTTTTTCGCCAAAAACCAGCCGTAGCCCTCCGTC
The DNA here is from genome assembly GCA_030015575.1 of Agapanthus africanus. Lineage (NCBI taxonomy): Eukaryota > Viridiplantae > Streptophyta > Magnoliopsida > Asparagales > Amaryllidaceae > Agapanthus > Agapanthus africanus. Next base: position 816,384,802 of record JASDDO010000024.1, read on the forward strand.
ATTTCAGACGGGTAGCACTTAGTATTCATGCTATATTTGTTGGCCTTAGTCAAGGTATAGTGTATGGTAGCTATTTGTTACTTTTCTGTTGCATAGATAGATGCGTTGGTTTGGGACAGTCGTACAACCTTGTTGGCCCTTAGTCAAGGGCTTGTACGGGTGGGTTCAAATTAACCTGGACAATGACGGGCAGAACTTGACATGTGACCTATGATTTGTTGGCTTTAGTCAAGGTCATAAGAGCATGGGGTAAAAATCATATCGGGAGTTTCTAAAGAAACTGAAACTTGCCAGGCATGCGCATACCTTCTGGAGTGTGATAACGTGAGTGGATTCCATCACGTTATCATGCGATGATAGTTGGATCCCGATTCCCACTGATGAGTTGGTTTACTCTTCGTGTGATCCTGACTAATTCTTCTTTCAGGTTTGGAGGAGAATTTGAGGTTACAGTGGGAGGTTTCCTGATTAGATAAAGTGATAACCATTCTGATTTAGGTTAGAGTGCACGTAGAGTGTTTCTTTTCTCTCTCTCTTTGGCAGCGACCATGGCCCGATCCTAGACTATGACTCAGTAACCAAGTTAACCGAACTTTCTTAAAACACTGGCTTTTGGATTGTCTGAGTTGCATACATCATTGCCACTCCTTCTTTTACCCTTTGCATTTCTCCAGAACACCCCGTATTATTACGAACATCCACTTCCATTGGATAAATCCATCGTATGGTTATATACGAACTCGAAGGAACTTGTTCTAGATTCGAGGATGGATTCTGGTTCTGGAGAGATTGAATATGTTTATTCAGTTGTCTTTTCCTTTTACCTTCTCTCAGGTTGTGAGGGCTCCTAGGATTAGGAGACGGTACACCTATTACGCTTATTGGATAGTCTTCTTCCAAACCATAGGCTGGTGTCGAACGGTAGGGAAGGAAGAAAACCATTAAGCCTAACGATGGTATACAGAAGGTAACGACTAAAGATAAATAAAGGGATTAGAAAGAGGGCAAAGTAAATTGCGTCTGCTATCATTCACGACCAAACCGCGTATTTCATCGCTACTCCTACTTCACCTTTGCTTTTCTCCGGTTCAGGAGAAATAGAATAAGGTTTATTCAGTTGTCTTTTATCATCACCTTCTCTCAGGTTGCGAGTACTCCCTGGATTAGGAGAGTACACCTATTACGCTTATTGGATAGTCTTCTTCTAAACCATAGGCTGGTGCCGAAAGGTAGGGAAGGAAGAAAACCATTAAGTCTAACGATGGTGTACAAAAGGTAACGATTAAAGACAAATAAAGGGATTTGGAGAGATAGCAACGAAATATACGGTTACAGTCATGAATCTGGATAATGGAAGATGCATTACTAGGAATACCAGGATACCCCTTCGAAACATTTTCATGTTTCATTTTCACTGTGCATTGTTAATTGAAAACTGATTTCCCAATTAGATACTTGCTCCAGGGTATGTATTTACCAGGTATGTATTTACCAGGTATGATTCTCATATCTGTATGGTTTTACAGATGATGAGTGGGAGTAAATTATTGGGAATTAGGTGATCATCCTCATTATATCGGTATTCATTATAATTGGTGATATTTGAGGAAATCACCTGGGTTTTTGCCGGACGACAAATATTTGGTTTTGAGTATCCATTGTTGTGCACCAATTTCAAACTGATATATCTATACGTTTATTTTTATAAAGTGAGATATAACTTTTTGAAATTATGTCCATGACATTTACCTATATCAGTTGATGGTTAGGTAAGGAGCATTGAACAACGGTGTAATTCTTCATAACCATAGTACAGTTTTCAACCTACGACGCACAGGGTTTGAGTTATTCAACTCAGGGGACTCATATAGAGTATTATATATTGTCCAGTGTCCATTAGGACAGAGGGGTTGGTACTCATACTATATTCTGTTTACTTGTGACTTCTCCAGTTTTAGACATGTGCTTCGTAGAAATACAAGGTCTAAGTTTTGAGAAGTTATAGGTACAAGAATAAAGTAGAGAACCGGGTGTCGCAAGTATCGGGATTCTTCAAGGTGATCGAAGATGTAGATACTTGTGTTTGGTATTCAATTGATAGTAATGGTTTTGAGAAACTTGTTTCTCTTTCAGGTTACTCATAATTGGATGAATTCCTAAGTTGAGTAATGCTGATTAGCCTCTCTCCATTTAGTTGACATGCATTGGAGACAGCTGCATGATTTGAATCTGGTTCCAATTAAATCGGTGCCTATGTTTCTATATGGTATATAGAATGGTTCATATCTTAATGATGTTAAGGTACGGGGAGTTGTCCGGCTTATGCTTAAAACCAGACTCTGGATAACATAAGGCACGTTTCTGTAATGGCAGTTTGTGGGTTGACCCGGGCTTTGACGAGGGTTGACTTTCTACCATCTAGAAGATCAATAGTGATATTGTTCTTGACTCTCCACAGTTTTAGTAAAATGGATTTTTTTTCCAGAAAACAGTAGTGGGAGTATGATAGAACTGGAAGTGATTCCAGAACCGAAAATGATTACAGAAAATTTAATAGGACCTAAACATTCAATCGGGTTTGACATTCCATTAGCCACTCCGCAGATATGGTGGGTAACCCCAGGCACCCAAGAGGTACTCCGGTAGCCTCAAAGACGGTGACAGGGAGGTTCTTGTTTGCCCAGATTTACCATTACTGCTGTTCCAGACTATGAGACCCGGTAGGAGGATGAGTATAGCGTCTTTATAAACTAGCTTTAGAAGTACACATGTATATGACTCTGCCAGAGGGTTGTCGTATTCAGTGGGAGCAGCGGAAGCATAGTGGACAAGTAGCTTATGTCTATTTATAGACTAAAGCAGATATAGCGGAGAGAGATCATCTATTTTTGATGTGATAGTCATGGGCTTTGACTTCATCAGAATAGCGGATGGATCTGTTAAGAAAGTAGTAGGGTGTGATGTCCTGGTATTTGGATGACATACACATAGTAGGAAGTGAAATTCCTACACTACGATCGGTTTTACTATGGTTGTCACACAGTAGTTTCTCCACACAGGATATAGATATAATATCAGATATTCTGGTTACTAGATCTATGGTTTTAGATCTAGATTTGGGTAGTTTCCCAATCTGGGTACTTAGACAGTATTCTAAAGGTATTTTAGGAAGGACGACTCCTGACATGGTGGTGTACCTGCAGGTGATGGAGTCACCCTCTCTAAAGGTGTCTTACAGACTAAAGGGGAGAGGGATGTGCATGATTGGCAGATCACTTGCTTAGACAATTGAGTTGATCATGAGATGTCAAGTATCACACCAGATGTTGTTTTTGCACTAGCTGCAATAAGTTGATATTAATCCAATCCTGGAGAAACATTCGAAAGCAGTTTTAGAACATAAGTGGATGTTCTAGGGATTTGATAATGGCAGCCTCCTTAGGGAGACAGTTATCATTCCAGGCTTCCAAGGCGACCTGGATGACAGAGTAACTGTCAGAGTTATAGTTTTCCCTTTGACGAGGGGCAGTAGTTTGGACAGGTGGTCCAAGCGGATACTGAGAGAGGCATGGTGCGGGATACTGATTAAGTTCAGTTGATGATACAGTCTAAGAAGTTTGGATTTGGAGTTCATTTGTGAACTAGGTCCCACCAGATATCCATACATAATCTAAGACAGGTATTACTCAATTCGGGAGATGGCTTTCTCCGCGAACTTGAGATTAAGAGAGACATAGAGAGAAACATCAGGGCGGATCCACTCACTGAGGCTATTTCTCGAACATAATAATTTTACAAACGAGCTTTGTGAAACTGATTAGTAGAGGAGTTGGATGTTCGGTATCACACGGGCTGTGAGTGTGCAACATCGCCATAATTATCCTTAAGTGCAAGTGAGAGATTGTTGGATATAGTGCCCTCCAAGTCAATTATTGGATCGCAGGCACGTAATTGCAATGATTGAGGGAGGACCTATACCGGTAGGACAGTCTTACTCGAGATGATAGTATGCTATATGGTTTATTTTTATCATCGTGTACCGCTTTAGGTGACATTACAGATCACTATTACACGTTAATAGAGCCCATAGGATTCTTTCTTGACTACCAACAGTATGATGGCGATCATATACGTGAGAGTTGGGTAGTCTATAAGCACATCCTTAAAAGTGGTCCCTAGTCGTGAGAGTTTCGAGACAGGGCATCGATACTCCGGAGTAGACTAGTGTATACAGTTGAGACCCCGATGAGAGGCAGTGGCCGGTCTCACAAGCCATTGGTGTCAGTTGGTTCACCTAAGATGTATACAGGTGCTCATTGGGTTATGAGTGCACCGGACATGACTCGCCGGGAACCTGCTAGTTAGTATTATACCTAGCGTCAGATAGCAGTTCCCTGGTGACATGTGTACAGGTTAGTTCATCGACCTGAGATCATCATTTGTCTCGTGTGAGTTCCCACTGTGCTTTGATTATTACCCTATCACGGCTCAAAAGAGTCGTGTAAACAGGTTTTAGTTGGGTACAGTCTCGAGCCATATGGAGGCAGTGAGCGGATCGGCAGGGGATTCGTCTCTCCCGGTATTGGGGGTGAGATCGTGCTGTGTCTGGAGAGCCATTACACAAAGTCCCTAGACAGGGCAAGCGAGATTTACTGGTAGGTACTCCAGTATTATCTTAGGGTGTTCTAAGCTACACTCCGACACGACTTATACCGCTATTGGGGGTCTGACGTTTACCAGCCCCCTAGGCCCGATATGCGATACTCATAGATGAACAGACTGGACTGTACGGATATTGTCACTGACAGGCTCAGTAGGGTTTCAGGATGAGTTCGCTCATCGGCCTCCCTTGTGCTCAATACCTAGGCAGCCGTTACGTACAGCTAGTACCACTGACGTGCTTATGGTTAAATTCACTGCCAGCATATTGATGAGTCTTTAGAGTCCCCCACAGATTGTTTCCTAAGTTCGGGCGAAACGTTGTAGAGGCCGTATGGTTTTATGGCAGGTTTCGAACATACACGCGCACTTGTACACATGTCATTATTCGGACAGATAATACTAGCGGGTTTTGGTTTAAGCCGGATCCCAGTATTATATTGTGTTGGAATACTTTCATCTCGTAGTATTCGTATTCAGTCGGAATACGGATGCAGGTATGTATATACAGGCGAGGGGTATTCTCGTAATCCGTTACGAGATTACTTTAGAAGATGCATTTCTTTTTGTTAAACATTTTGGTTTAAATGTTTATTTGGATTTGGAAAGTGTGACTCATTGTGATGACTCATTGTTCTAGTATGTTCACTAATGACTCATGGTAATGAGTCATGTAGTGAGTCATGGTGGATTAATGAGGGTTGTCATGGGTGAGATATTATGAAGGGTTTTGTGGGAGATATTTTGCAAGATCCTTTTCTTTGTTTTAAAACACAAAACCTCATAATATTATCACAACAAGAGAGAGAGGGCATCAATGATATTTTTGGTGCATGGTTTTTGCTCTCTTGACATTTGCTTGAGCTCACACTCTTCATCTCATTGCATCTTCTTCAATCTCCACCCTATCCCTCTCATGTGATGAGAATCGTAGGGTGTATTGAGACAAAATATTCACACTTTTCTCTACTTCAATCTTGGACATGTCGGCTAGCGAGTTGCTTCGATTTGAAGCGGGAGCCCGTATAAAGAATCCTTGACGTGGTGCCACCTCGACGAGCGAGATCGGAGAGCGGACTTCGTCGGCGCAGCAGCGGGGACTTTGGTGTGGAGATTGAAGACCGAAGGACATGGATCGATCGGTATAATCTCTCCAAACTCTTTTACAGTTTACTAGTTTACGGTTAATGGAACGATCCGGGTTTTAAGGTTACGTTAGCGCCATTTTGAAAAGTTTTTGTTCCGCATTTGGCCTCGGATTGACGACCGGGGCGCTGGCGTAGACTTACATTTATATGCTTGTATTTCTTTATTTAACAAATGTTTCTTTACGTCCCTCTATACCCTAAAAAATTATATACGCAATAGAAATCAACCAGAGAGTTCTATCATACAAGGTTATCTCTTAGATGAAATAACCACATTTTGTTCCCACTATCTGGATGAAGACATTAAGACGAAACTTAAAAAATATCGGAGAATTCAGGATGGACCATATGGTAAAGCAGATTATAAGAGAGTAGAACCCATGTTCATCAACAAGATATATCAGTTTATCCTCCTTAATAGCGGATGTCTTGATGAAGTTAGAGAATAAGTCTGTTTTGCATTAATTGTTCTTTATATATGTATATATGTATATAAAATAATATATTGTTGACGTCAAAATTTAATGTTGAGAACATAATTTATAAGAATGAAGTACGTGGCGGACATCCAAATTGGAATGATAATTGATTGGAAAAACATTATCAGGTCAATTTTTGCGACCGGTTTGCACATCATGTAAAATGTTCGAATCTTATGTTTTTGCGACTAGTCTTAATCTAAACTTATATCATTATGTATTTATCGCATAATTTGTTTTGCCAGATCCAATATCCGAATATGTTTGTATCATTAGAGAAAGACTCAAGTTGTCTAGCTCAGTATCCTAGCATGGAGATTGCATATTACAAAGGGTTCAGTGTTCTTGGATACAAATTTGAACTTAAGAACATAGAAAAATCTTGAACTACCCAGAATAGTGAGGTTGCGACCGTTGGCTTGGGCGGTGTGATTTATTATTGGTACTTAGATTGTGCAGAACCGTTTTATATATTTAAGTGTATTTGGTACGATACACGAACCGATACTACAAAGTAGGAACTTGGAAAGATGAATATGGATTGACCGGTGTAAACACACTTTGATTTTTTTGTGAGGACGATCCATTTATCTTTCCGCAACAAGCATTTCAAGTATACTACTTAAAGTGCTTGAAAAATCCGGGATGGAGTATCGTACGCCGATGGAAACTCAGGGATATTTACGATGTTCCAGAATTCAAGGATCGCATGAATGACAGTGATGTGGAAGAAGAGAGAAGACTTAGAATGCTCCAACCGTCTGTTTCCATAGAGGAGTTGTCTACGGCTGAGCATGAAATTGCGTAGGTTAGGAATGATATTGATGATGAAATTCAAGTAGATATCCTCAAGGCATCTAAAGCGTCTACGAAACGAAAAAGATTATCATTAATATTATATTATGAGCTTATATTTTCTACGATCTATACATGTATTGCTGTTATTATTTTTCTTATATACATGTATTGTATGCATATATAATGATTGTATTTCACCTAAGGATGATGGCGACCTCCGGATTAGCGAGGGGCGCCGGCAGACGGATTTTGCTGCCTGACGATTTGCGTAGGGACTAGATCCTACAGCAGAGGGGTAATGTTGCACCCCCGTCCGTAACCCCTCCAGATCTCTCATCATGTGTGGACTTTGCTACACCATCCGCACCCTCTCCTGATGACTCATTCCGTGTGGACTTTGTTTTGCTTAAATTGGTGTAAACGCAGTGGACGGTAAAATAATTTTTTTACATCAACACCAATTAGGGTTTATAAACCACGTTAATTAATAATGAAAATCAATTGACACTTAATTGATTTAAGGATAATTATACCTTTGCGAAAAATCAGATTTGCAATTCGTTCGCTGTGCTAGCGATTCCTACTCCAACCAAAGCGACTTGATTACACCTTAATGATCTCCTTACTTGCCTTCACATAAATCTTCAATATCTATGAACTCTAATTAATTAATTAGCTAATTTAATTAATTAAAGAGAAGCACTAAAGAAGATAAATTAAAGCAATTTTAATTTTATTTCTCCCAAAATAATTTCGGCCAAGAGAAGAAAGGGTGGCCAAAAGTATTAAAGAGGAGGGGGAGGAAATTAGGGTTAGGGTTTTCTACACATTAGAAGGCTATTATAGGCATATAGGTTTTTTTAATTTAAATCCTCATAACTAATTAATTCATTTAACAATTTAAACAAACTAACTAATTATATCTTAATACATGTTGGGCTCTTGTAATTTTTTGCCCATACATATACACCACATGTGTACATGTTACATATAATATTTCATATACATCGAATGCTTATTAATATTAATTGTTAAATTATATATATATATATATTATATTCATAATATAATTAATACATATATATATAGTCATGTATTATTTACTCATTTAATATCATATATTATCTTGAGTTGTACGCCAAATCTTATTTGACGATATTACTCTTATTTAATTAAATATCAATAGTATATCAAATATACTTATTTAATTAAATCATTTTGTATATCAAACATATACTATCTCTTCTTTAGTTTATACTTCCATATTTGGCAAGTAGGAGTTCACTTATGTGCGACTCCGGAGGCTCGACGTTTACTCAGCAATGGATAATTAATTCGAACTAATTCTGTGAACAGTAAAATTCACAAGTCTATAGGGACGATAGCTACGTATTTAGACTATTTAGGTAAACTGTCGATGACTGGATTGGAATAGGAAAATACTATCAAAGAAAATCAATATCTATCAGTGGTAACTACCGTACGACCCGGTCTCTTCGTCTACTTATGCACTTTATTTGGTTTAGGGCTTGGAAGTATTGTTAAACCCTAATAACTCAAATAACTATCGTGTTGGTATTATCATGTAACCCTGAGATCAAACTGATAACCACTTATCATTTGCTCTCTAGTACTCTGGCCAGATATTTTAGGTCACTGCTATTTCGTACACTTTAGAACACTGCTCTCCATATACCGGAAAGATGAATTCCATGTTAACTCCTCACAAGCTTCACATGTATTCGATCATACCCAATTAATACCGTTATACACAGTATCAATAGATCTGTGGTTAGGTAGTAACTAAAGTAATCTCTAGCACATGCAAGGTACTATGGCGAGTTTTAGGTCTAGAGACTAAGTCATACTAGTTGTTACTATATGAATTTTCATCTGACAGCTATGTACAATTACCAACTAAAAATTCAAAGTGAGTCGTTCTGTGTACTTATCATCTATAAGCACCTGCATACGATACCCTCGTGTCACCACACCAGATGACTATGGGAACAATCATTACTCTCCAACGAGTAAGTATAGTATATACACTAGTCTTTCGGAGTATCGATGTCATGTCTCGATACTCTTACAAGTAGGAACATTTAAGAATATACTTATCGACCAGTCAGGTCTCACTATTATGATATATATCATAATCCTGTAGTCTAGTATTATTCTACAAACTTTATAATAATCAATAATAAACAGAGTATTATAAATAAAAGATATACCAATAAATAAAAGCAAAATAGCATACTATTATTACGAACGATAAAGTTCTATACATGTAGGTTACAATTACAACTAATTGTCTCTAAGGGTACCAACATCTAACAATCTCCCACTTACACTTAGGGCCAATTATTGCGGAATCATAAATCTAATATCTCAACGTGTCTCTCGAACTGTGGCTAAGAAAGAGCCTTAGTGAATTGATCCGCTATGCTATCTTTTATATCCACTCTCAATATATCGATATCTTTCCATTTATGGATCCTCTCGAATCAAATAGTGCTTTCGAAGTATGTGCTTGGATTTACGATGAGACCTTGGTTCCATAATCAATGAAATGGCTGCATTGTTGTCAAAGTATAGGGATACTGAATCAGCAATGCTCAGAACCACTCCTAAATCAGGGATAAGCTTTTTCATCCAAGTAGCCTCTTTAGCAGCCTCATTCGCTGCTATATACTCGGCCTCCATGGTAGAGTCCGCAACATTATCCTGTTTTGAACTCCAACTAACTGCTCCACCATTTATGGTAAAAACACAACCAGAGACAGATCTGTAATCATCTATATCATTCTGAAAACTGGAATCAGTAAATATCTCAACCTTGAGGTCACCTTTACTGAATATTAGGTACATCTCCTTAGTATTCCTAAAATACTTGAGCATAGCCTTCATAACAATTCAGTGTTGTTCTCCAGGATTAAACTGATATCGACTTACTGCACCAAGTGCATAAGCCACATCAGGTCTAGTACATTATATCGCATACATGATAGACCCAACCGTCGAAACATATGTCGTCTTATCCATGCGTTTCCTCTCCTCATCTATCTTGGGAGACATATCCTTGAAGTGAGATATACCATACCTAGCAGCTACATTACCTCGCTTGATCATCTTGGTATATTCCATACTGAATCTCTTTATTATGCCATTTATATACTGGATTGGGATAACCCAAGCATCCTCTTAAATCCATCCCTATAGATTTTTATACCCACTATGTAGAATACTTCACCCAAATCCTTCATTAAGAACTTTTTCGATAGCTAGATCTTTACTGACTGCAATGTCGGTACATCATTACCTATTAGAAGTATGTCGTCCACTTATATTATAAAGAACACGACATTACTTCCTACATCCTTCTTATAAAGACATGGTTCATCATCATTTTTGATGAAATCAAACCCTTTGATTACTTCATCAAAACAGATGTTCCAACTCCTAGATACTTGCTTTAGTCCATAAATAGACTTAAGCAACTTGCATGCTTTATCATTACTCCCACCGACCTCGAAACCTTCTGTCTGTGTCATATATACGCTCTCTTCTAAAGTACCGTTTAGAAAAGCTGTCTTGACGTCCATCTGCCATATTTCATAGTTATAATAGGCAGCGATTGCAAACATGATTCTGATTGACTTAAGCATCACAACTGGAAAAAAGGTTTCGTCAAAATCCACATATGGTTTTTGATGAAAGCCTTTTTCCACCAGTCTAGATTTGAAGGTCTCCACCTTCCTATCTGCACCGATCTTCTTCTTGAAGACCCATTTGCTCTTAATGTGTTTTATCCCTTCAGAAGCATCCTCCAAAGTCCATACTTTGTTGGAGTGTATCGAGTCAATTTCAGACTTCATGGCATCTATCCATTTCTGAGAGTCTTTACTCTCTATGGCTTGTCGATAAGTGATAAGATCGTCATCCTATATGACACAATCTTCGATATCACCATCAACGAGATATCCATAATATCTCTCAGGTGCTCTAAATTACCTACCAGATCGATGGAGCGGTTTCACTAGATCAAGTAATACTGAAGTCTCAGGTTCTATTTGGCCTTCCATAATTGCTTATTCTTCTGAAACCTCTTCCAGTTCTACTGCACTCCCACTAATTTCTTTTTCAAGAAATTCCTTCTCTAAAAAGGTGGCATGTGTAGAGATAATAATACGTTGTTCCTCTGGACAGTAGAATCTATACCCTTACGAATGAATTGGGTATCTTATGAACTTGCAAAGTACGGATCGTGCCTCTAACTAGTCAGGATTATGCTTTTTAACAAAAGAAGGACAACCCCCATATCTTAACAAACTTAAGCTTAGGTTTCTTGTCCTTCTATAACTCATATGGAGGCAAAGGCACTGACTTTGATGGAACTTGGTTCAGTATGTATGCAACTGTCTCTAGTCCATACCCCAGAATGAAAGAGGTAACTCAACGTTACTCATCATGAAATGTACTGTATCTAATAGAGTACAATTCCTCTTTTCTTATATGCCATTATGCTGTAGCGTGTAAGGTGGAGTATCCTGAGAGAGAATCCCATTCTCTTTTAAGTAACCAAGGAATTCTGTACTCAAATATTCACCTCCTCGATCTGATCGAAGAATCTTAATATTCTTTCCCGTTTGGTTTTGCAATTCATTCTTATACTCTTTGAAGTTCTCAAATTCTTCAGACTTATACTTCATCAAGTATATGTATCCGAAGCGTGAGCAATCATCTGTAAAAGTAATGAAATAAGAGTATCCTCCTTTAGCTTGCATAGATATTGGACTACATACATCACTATGCACAAATCCCAAGAGTTCATTAACTCTTTCTCCACTTCCACTAAACGTAGATTTAGCCATCATACCTTTAAGACATGACTTGCAATTATCATATGATTCGAAATCAAATGAATGTAAGTAACCATTCTTATGTAATTGCTTAAACTTTATCTCATTTATATGGCCAAGTCCTTGGCGCCATAAAAGAGTTTCGTTCATCTCAGAACTTGTTCTTTTATAGGTATTGTGTATGTTATAAACATTGGCAAGATTTAATATATAATAATCATTAAATAAATTCCTAAAAGAAACTAATTCGTTATTACAATGAATGTTCATAACACCATTGGACGTAACAAAAGAATATCCGTCCTTATCCAATAAAAAAACAGAAATAATGTTGCCTAACATGCTAGGAATATAAAAACAATTATTTAAAACTGAAGTCTTGTCATCTAGCAGTGATAAATGATAATTTCCTACTGCAACTGCTGCAACATTTACTCTATTTGCAACTCTGAGAATCATCTCTCTTTGTACCAGCTTCTTACTTCTTTTCAGTTCCTGTAAACAATTACAGATGTGAGAACTAGATTCAGTATCCAATACCCATGAAATAGATGTAATTTGAAAACAATTTTCAATAACAAAAATACCTGAAGATGAACCTTCAGCAAGCTTCTTTTTCTTCTTCAGCCCTTCTAGATAGTTAATGCAATTTCTCTTCCAGTGTTGATCAGTCATATTTATTGCATATTTTTACGATCATTTTTCTACTATTATTAGTCACTAAAATGTGTTATTTGTAATTTAAGAACATATGTGGGTTTATGTGTAAAAAGGATTTTGTCATATATTTCTTAATTTATAATTAATATAATTGGGGGAATATATGCATATCATATTTAAATAAAATATCCATGTAATTCTTAATTCTTAAAATATGCATATAATATCATATCAAATATTATTAACCATTATTATTAAGATATCATATCATATCGTATCCGTAATTGGTTGGAATATTATCTTAATTAAATCAAATGCTACTAATAATTTGATTTGAGATATTGCGCATGTATTAAAACAACAAATCAGTTCAAGACTGCAAAAAGGATTGAGGAGATCAAATCAAATCGAATTAGCAAACCAAATATGCCGAAATTTAGAGCAAATTGAAGAATCTTGCAACTACAGAGAGATTATTTTCATAATATTTTTATCAGAAAAATCTTCTAACATCACGAGAAGACAACACAAGAAAAATGGAGGCGAGATCACACTAACAGGCGGCGGATCCACGGTTAAATGGGGCTATAGGCGCCGGAACCGCGGTTCTATGATGACCGTTGGATGAGAATTTTGAGGGACTTGATCGTCTTTTCACATACTTTAAGATGACGTCTAGGGTTTCAAGTTTCAGAGCCTATACAATGGACCGAGAGAAACTAGGGTTATGTATCTATCTATCCATTAATCTATCTATCGATTGATTGATTTATCGAGCAAATTAGGGTTTGTAGTTTTTTTCTTTTCAGCAATCAAATTCTGTAATGCACAAGTTTCAATAAAAGGTAGTTCTTTTCTTTTAAATTTTGTCTCTTTACTTTCCACATTTATTTTCTGCATTTACTTTCTGTACTTTTATCATTTTTGTTTTTTCTTATGGGTTTATTATTCTTCCACCTCTCATTTACTTCGTTTATCCCAATGAGCGAGTAAATTCTCGCTTGTTAGGGTTTGTAGGAAAGGGTAGTTTAATGGATGAAAAAAATATCCTTTATCTTCTTTTTACGTTTTAATTTTTATAAACTTTAACAAAGGAAGTCTAAACCTTCCTATTCCGGCGTGCTACCAATCCATGATAGTTACGATCTCGATTTGAGATTCGTTAATACTTGCTTTATTAAGAGTTTGAGACAAATAGAGATCAATGGAAGGAAAAAAGGGTTAGTAGAGAGAAACCCTAATCCCTCCAAGCACCTTAATCCACATTCATCGCTATTTCTCTAAGTATTAAATAATTAAAAGATAAAAAGAATTATCTTTAAAACTCCATCCTTTAACTACCCAATCCGAAAAACCGTACAAGCCCTTCTCTTATAAAATCTTCAAATTTCTTTAGTATAAAACTATAAAAATTCCACCTTTTTTCTATTAATTCGTCTAAAACAAAAAAAAGTAATTCACCATTTTCCTGTGGACAACCCGTACTCACTATCGGCTAGCTATTGCGACACTGTTATTGATTGCGGTATTTAGGATACAAAAGACTCAGTTTTCAACATTAATCAAATAGCACCGTTGCCAGGGAAAACGATAGTATTATTTTTCTTATTATTCGAGTTGATTTCTAAAAAAAAACCAAAAAAGATTAAAATACAAATAAAAATCAAAACCACATCTTGTATTTTTAACGATTCTTGTGCGAGTTTTGCGAGAAATCTGGAGCACTTCGAGCGAACCAACATAGATTTAGAGACCGTCAAATAGGAGCAGAGGAGCATTGGAGCGCTGTGCAAAAAGTTGCAGGGGAGCTCTTACCAAAAGGTGGCAGAATTGCGGCTATTTAGGGCATTTGGCGGCGGAACCGCGGCCGAATTAGGGATTCAGGCCCCCAAATTTTTCTTGTATTATTTGATCTTCTTCCTCTCTCCTCTGAGGCTCCAATAAACTGTTTTTACCTATAGGATTCTTTGCAAACAATGCCGCTAAAAAAATTTCTTTTTGTGTGTTTTAGATTTTGGATTGTTTTGCATATTTAAAACGGACATTAAGAGGCAAAAAACCAAAATTCAGATTAGGTGGGGATTTCATTATCCTTCCTAGGCCCCACAAATCACAAACAAGCATACGCATCACCCTATATTAATAAAAAAATATCTAGACCAAGACTCTAAGGACAATCGTGCTCAATTAGAACAAGAGAGGGTCATGGGCAATCTATTGCTTATCCACATTTTTCTTATGGTGTCTAAGGTAAGTGTGACTAAAGAAAGTGGTTTACTTAATTAGGCCCGCTATTTCGGTGATTCGTATAGCGAATACCTCTCACTTACCTGGCACTTACTTGGCTGCAAGTAAGATAAAGAAGTGATAGAGGATTTATCTTACGTCTTGTCCTTTGGAAGTCTAGGAGCGATCTAGTGAGTTGACCTAGGTGACCCTACCTCTTTGGATTGTTTGTGCACGTTTGTGATTGCTTTAGTCGAGTCCCTCTTTCCAAGCAAAACAATTTCAAAAAATCCAAAAAAAGGATTTAAAAAATTACCATTTCACCCTTGTTTTTCTTCATCTTAAATTCTTTTCATTTTCTTGTGATGGTTAATCCAAACCGACCAACTTTTGGTGAGCTTTGCTACACACAACCGGATTTTTCTCTATATCGTTATTGATTTGGTAGAACTTCCGACCCTGCCATTTCTGTAAGGGATAGAATAGATGGCTCTAGAAATAACGGTTGGACACCTCACTCAAATTTCTATCAACCGTATCAAAATTCAGTACCTTCTTATGTTGATAATCCTTGTAAGGCTAGTGAGGAAACTTTTAAACGCATATCCATTGCTGAGCATATTGCGAAGGCCCCTAGCAAAAGTTTCATACATTTCACTACTACAAAACCTTTAGGACAACAATTACAATCATTTCCATATGAAAATATTGATACTCCTTTTGGGGCGAATAAGATAACTTTTACACTCATGACCATTGCTGAGAAAATTGTAAAAGCCAGTCGCCAACAATTCAACCAATCTCAGTCTTCTTCATATCAAAATGTTGATCCTAATCCTACTTATGAAAATTGGATACATCCTTCTAACTCTTATCAACAGTACCAAAATTTCACACCCTCTCCTGTTAATACTTCTCTTGAGGCTAATGTGGCAATTTGTAAACCCAGTTCTATTTTGGAACACATTGAACTAGCCCGTAGCCAATAATTAAACACATTCCAACCATACTCAATTTTTTCACCTTATCTAGACAGTGCTTCTGAACATCAATTAGGAAGTTCTATGGTTCAAAGAGAATTCTTCATTGAAACTTCTTCACAAAGCATGTCTAGGCTTCAAATAGAGTTGGAATTGAGTAGTGAGAAAGAACCAGGGATCCTTCATAGTCAACCTAAAACCAATTCTTTTGATCTCAACACCTTCCATGCTGAACTCTAACCGAATATATTTGATGATCAACCGCTTAATAATCTAATTGATGAGGTGCCCGAGAATAACATGTTTGACTTTTCCAATCATGAGTGTGAAAAAGAGCCTTACACCATTCCAAATCAAACCGATCCTTATCCAACTAAACTTGACATTTCAAACCTTCCAATTCCTTCAAGTGAACCAAGTGATCTATAGATTGAGAATAATATAATTGATGAATTTTTAAAGATCTATTCGTTTGATTTGATTGAAGGTGATAGTGAGATAAGTGTTGAGAATATCTTTGAAAATGAACTCGCTATGTTGGATGGGTTGGATTCCTCGACGCATCATGTCCCTTCCATTGAATGTGAACACCTTCCTGTACTTTTAACCGATCCTATTCTTACCATAAATTTATCCGATATTCAGCCTTTATCTCCTATATCTGGATCAACAATTTTCGACACCCAAGTTCGTTTACCCATTTTATTACACACTTTCTTTGGTTTTTCTTATTTTCTTTCAATTCCACCGAGATTTGATGAACCACACTCCGATATTTCAAGTTCTTTGATTTTTGAAAGACCACTTGATTTAGACTCTTTTGAGAATAAGGGAGATAAGATTTTTGAGTCTTCTACCTCTATAATTTCTGACGAATCGAATGTTTTGAATCTTTGTGCGCAACACATTGACCTTGAAACTTTCAACCTTCCTAGTGAATCTGCCTATTCCACAGATATAAATATCGATTCCTTTCTTTCCGATGAGATCATCATCAATGAAAGATTCGAAAGGTATTTTCACCGAAGAACCCGCGTTCCTTGAAAACTTGGATGCTGTGATGAATCAACCTCCACTGGAAATTCGTGCGCCTCTCTTTGAGACCGAAGAAGTTGAATCGCCACCCCTTCTTCTTATCACATACGAGAATGCGACTATTCTACCCATTCCTTATCTTTCATATTCTCATTTTCATTCACGCTCACTTTTTCGTCTCCACCAACCGAGACGTAAAACTTTTCGATTACACCTCTTATCTTCCCTCCACATCATCTCTTATCGTTACTCTCATTTTTGTTTTTTCTACTTGAGACATGATACAAGCTCCATTCTTATACAGTCTCGAGTCTTCTTCATGTCTATCCGTAACACTATGTTTCACCAAGCATGGTGTTATGTTGATAAAATATTTAAATGGCTGGTTTTAACTTTTGGTCTTTGTAAATCTTTGTGTAGACCGATAATATTTCTCCCCTCTTTTGTTGAATTTCAATATTTAATAATGAAAACAATGTTTTACTCAAGTTTGGGGGGAAATTTTTTTTTTTTATATAAAAAATGGCTCTTGAAAGAAAGAAATTTTTTGCACGATTGTGAGCCAAGAACAAGTTTGGGGAAGGATTTCACTGTCATTCACTCTTGACCCCTTCTTTATACCATCTTCTTGAACTGTTCCTCCTAGTTTTCAAGTTTTGAGCTTACTGGACAACATCAGTGAGGGCACTGCTGCAATCAAGTTTGGGAGGAAGGTTTGTATGGATGGTTTGTATGTATCCACACATGAAATGTAAATTTTTCATTGCATAAAAAATGGTTTGTATGTATCCACACATCATATGTAAATTTTGCATTACATAAAAGAAACTAGAAGGATTTGAAAATAAAATTTAGAAAGTGAAAAATACATATGAAAGAGAGGAAGAGACTTAAGAAATGCAAGAAAATTAGATATTTTAAAACGAAGCTAGTAATACGTGGTCATGAGCTGTTGTCTCAAGGGTTAGTAAGATGAAGGAGTCACTAATCTGCGGATAGAAATAAGTCTGAAAAATAGTCCCTATTCTTGAGTCCAAACTTCTGAACGTTGATACCCTACTATACGCACTTGCACACATCTTGAAACTTGGGATAATAGAGAATACCTTGAAATACTTTTGTCGAAAAACCTTAGTATAAAAAAAATATCATCAACAAAAAATAAACGGTACATAAAATAAAAAAAATGAACACTGTCTTGCAATTATCAAGGTAGCATAAAAAAATTCAGCAAAGGTGTTTCATCACCTAGTGATTTAGACCAACTGGTTTGGGATCATTTGTTGTGTTTTAGGTGTTGCAAGATTAGAAAATTGCTAAGTACGTTTTAATAAGTGAGCACATTCGGTAATCAGTTGGTTAGTGCCTTAAGAAGCATTAACGGTCGTATGAAGAATGTGTGGGCAAATCCATCTAAAATATCACCGACTAAAAAGTACTAAGAAATAAGGACAAAGGGTATAATAGTTTGAATTGAATTCTCCAAGTGTAGAGATGACTTTTACACACACATAAGGGTATATGATTGATGTTTGGAGAAGAGGTAGGAAGGAAGACTAAAGACAATGTTTTATTGAGAGAGGATGTGATTTCCGACATCTTTTCAAGACCATTAAGATAGGGCTCATGACAACTAAAAAGCTAGTGTAGTTTGAAACTTTTTACCGCCGAAAGGCCGGACCAAGACGCGAAGACGTCTAGCCTGAATTTGGGGGCAGATACTATTTGGACATATCCACCCACCTCTCCAAAAGTACCAAATTGATTTATGGTACCATATATCGGAGGTTTGGATACATGTGACCGTTGTAGCAGATTTTATCAGATTCCCTCTCATTTGTGAGGGGTTTCTGATTATGGGGATGATCTTCCCTGCAGGCGCAAGCCCATGCAGTTAATTACGTTACCGCGTTGCGATACCACTTTCTCCTGCTCCAGTAGTTCACTTCGTGTCATGTGTTTATTTTATTTATTTTGGTTGCCCGTTGATTGTATACGGAGACTAGTTTATGTCGTCACCCATAGGGCGCGAATTAGTCCAAATCCGTATATTTTAGATTTAGGAATTTGAACTTAAGTTATATTTTTCCTTTAGTTCAAAAATATTTTGTTTAGTTTAAGGACCGTTAATCTAGTTTGAGATTAAGATCAATTTAAACATATGCGTATTTGGGCCCAGTTTATTTTGACTAAGGATACGTTAGTCTTATTTGAGATTAATGTTAACTTAGCAATATTTTCAGGATCATTAAATTTTATTAAGATCCATCAG
This sequence comes from Agapanthus africanus, assembly GCA_030015575.1. Lineage (NCBI taxonomy): Eukaryota > Viridiplantae > Streptophyta > Magnoliopsida > Asparagales > Amaryllidaceae > Agapanthus > Agapanthus africanus. The sequence goes on from JASDDO010000024.1 coordinate 816,403,918, forward strand.
AAGAGCATTTGGGCTCAGCTGCAAGAGACTTAGCCAATTTGGGCTTAGTCTGCTCAGTCTTCTTTTTTTTTGTTCAAAAGTGCTTAGCACTTATTTGGGCTTTGTTTGTTCAGCCCCCCTTTTTTAATGAAAAATTACTAAGCACTTGTTTGAAACTCTGGCGCTCACATGGGTATCATGTGAAGCCTTCAGTTATGGGCGCTGCCCAATCAGTGCTAAGCACTCAGTTATTTTGACTGAATATATATATATATATATATATATATATATATATATATATATATAGTGCTGAACACTTTTTTATATGGCGTTCATGTGAGGATCACGTGAGGCGCTATCCCATTTATTTTGTTGAGCACCTATGTGTATTTTACGTGAGGCGCTGAGCGCTGTCCAATTAGTGCTAAGCACTTAGTCATTTTGGCTGTATATGAAGTGTTAAGCACTTTTTATTCAGCATTCGTGTGTATTTCTCATGAGACGCAGGTCTGCTTTGGGCGCCCGCGTGTTTTTCACGTGAGGCGCTGTTGGGGTGCCCACGTGGAAAGCACGTGAGGAGCTAAGTTCCTTTCTTTTTTCAGAGATTGAATCTCTGTTAATGGTATTTTGACCACTAATGCTCACCAAGATCTTTGTTTTGAAAATTTTGGATCAAGTTTTCTTCAAGAACTAAGTTCTTATATTTTTTTTATAAGAACTAAGTTTGTTTTTAGAGGCAAGTTTATTAATTAATTTGAGAAAATCTCTCACTGAGAGATTCCAATTGATTTTATAGGTCTCAAAGATTACTTGGGGAATTTTATCCACCATTGGATCTTTGATCCAAGAATTTCTGTTTTACAGAATATGTTTTCTTGTTTTTAACAAGATTGGGGAAATATTTCCCATATACAGAAGAAATATTTTCCCATGTACAGCATTTTATTCCGTAAAACGGTGATTTTTAATCACCATTGAATTTTTAGTCCAAGGGCTTTCTGTTTTATAGAGAGTAATCTTTTTTATTTGTAAAGATCGTGGAAATATATTTCCAAAATAGAATTTTATTCTATCATTGGATTTTTGATCCAACTGAGGTATCTTTCTCACTTAGAAAGATTTGGGAGATATTTTCTCCTAAAAGAATTTAATTCTATATTTTGATGATTTATCATCTCCATTAGATTTTTGATCCAACGACTCTGTTTAACAGAGAGTATCCCAGTTTTTACGGAAATATCCCCATGTAGAATTTAATTCTACTGATTTTAACATGGGCGGTGGTGCTCACGTGATATGCACGTGGGTGCCACTTAAGAATTTAATTCTTATACATGATAGGCGCTCCTGTGCTTTACACATTAGCACTCACATGAGCTTCATGTGCGGCACCACCATAGGATTTAATCCTACAAGGTTAGCGCTGGTGTTGACGCCCTAGTAGGGAGTACGTGAGGCGCTGCCTCATTATAATTTAACAAAACTTAGCTCTTTTATTATGTTTAAATATCAGGGGAACAAATGGCCCCCACCGTTGTTCTGACCTGGCTTACACGTGAGTGCAACAGTGTCACTTTTACCACCGTTTGATCTTCTAGGGAGTTGAACCGTCCCCTCACATCTATAAATAGGGCCTTTGGCCCTTGAGATGACTGTCGTCTTATAATCTTCCTTAGTTTCTTTCTTCCTTGAGAATTTAATTCTCATCTAAGAGTTTTGATCTCTGCCCACAGAACTCCTTCTGATCAGACTTAACTCTGCCAACAAAATTTGGTAAGGATTATGAACAGAGTTCAACTATTAAAAGACCCTCCCTTTTTTGTTTTGGATTTTTAACTCATTAACAGAGCTTGGCTCTTTTCTTGAAATGATCTCTTAGAGATCTTAAAAAAAACTTTCCTCCCTTTTTTGAGTAGACCGTGGGTCTTAATTTGATGGGCATTCCTGAGAATCGTTAGTTCTCTTCTTAGGCTTTTACCTTATCATTGATCCTGATCTTTGAGGGTTCTAAAATTCAATTCCATTATATTTCTCATTTGTCTCCCAACATGGGGATTTCTGGGATTTAATCTCATTATTGGAGAAATTTAATTCCATTTTGTCTTACAGAGTTTAGCTCTAAGAAATTTTGGGAATTTTATTTCCCTTCCTATTCCCTTTTTAGGGTTTTAATACCCTTTTTACAGATTTGAATCTGTTGTTATTTTTAACAGAACTTGCTTTTCGAGGACATTGAGAGTGTCACGCCCCGCTTCCCAATATACGCGGAAGTAGACGTGGCGAGGCCGCGACGTATTTACTCAGAAGTAAAAACGTTAAGCGTAAATAAGCAATATAAAAGTAAAGCATAAGAATAACAAGAGATGTAATGAAACAACAACTTTTTATTTATATTCATTCTTTACATACAACAGGAAAGTAAAGTACAATAATAGAAAGCGATGCCTAAACAATGGCATATGAACTGAAAGTAAAGTAAGTACAAGTAGAAACTAGAACTCTGACACCTCTATAAAAGGCTTTAAGTCGTCTTGGCTGGGCTCGATCTTCTGAGAGTCGGGTTCTCCTGACAACATTCCAAAGAAAGAAGAAATAGGAATTTTGTCAGTGAACAATCGCTCGGTAATTCCCAGGAGAGAGATATGAATAGATCAAGTAAATAGAATAGGTCTAGTAATTTATCTGTTTTTGTTATACTAACATAGTTGTTTATAGCTTGGTACAGAATGCATCAGTGTATACGAGAGGAGTACTATCCGTGGACTAAGGTATACGGAGAACAAGGACCCGTCAAGCCACGGGACAACGTCATGGATATTCAGGTTAGGTATACTATGGTGACCGTCTCGTTCCACTACTAATACATTCCGTACCAATCTATCCCGTTAAACCCCGCAATACATATTGTATTGATTGTATTGATTTGTTGTATAAGACTTGCCGAAACCATGGTATAAGTTGTTCATGTAAACGGTTCGGATGTAAACGGATAGTCATGTAGTCAAGTTCAAAATATACCCATGGTTCGATCCAGTCAAGTCATGTTGCATGTTTGTATTGTTCGGTATTCATGTTCAAGTTCAAGTGTTAATGCTTGATACATTGGATTCATATTGCATTAGATATATGGTTGGATTTATGTTTGGATTGTATTTAGATTAGATTAAGACTCAGATTGAGTCAGACACTTAAACAGATTTGAGTTCTGAATTAGGTTTAGGAGTTATCGGTAACTGCTGCACATGGACGGTAGGATTTGTGACTTTTTCCAAGCCAATTACCATTGATAACCCCGTTTTAGTTTTATACCTTAAATAGGCAAGCACCCACTTTCTCCGGCTCCCTGAGGCTTAAGAGAATTGGTCCCGCTTAAACCTATATTTACTAAGGTCCTAAATGTAAATTAATATAAGTTGAGGGGATTTTATGAAAAATATTTTACATATACTTCCAAAATAATCCTCAAGTATTTATTTATAGTCTTTAGTGTTTTCATGGATGTAATTTTTTTAAAAGTGAGGTATTCTAGTTAATAAATACCTAGACTGAATAATACAAGGTATTTTAGTGTAAAGTTGACTTGTATAGATTCTTCATGGTATTTTCATGAAACTTGCAATTCTTTTCCTTTGTTTAGAAAAATATGGAATTTATTATATATTTAAAATAGATGGTTTGATAATATTTATATATAATTATTATAAATAAAATTTATTTATTAAATAAAAAATCACGTTTTTCTTAAAAATTGCATTAAAAATTCCATCGAGATCGTATGCTCCGTGACGAGGTCTGCATCTTGCTCTACTAGTCCCGATGATGTGTGATAACTCCCACCATCCCGATCGGTTTCCCTAAAATGGGTTGTAGAGGCTTAATTGCAAGGAATGTAATCACAAAATTTTAAAGAAATACGGTTTTAATAGTTTATGGTATTTTGATGCAAAAGTCGTATTTGCGACAAAATTGTTATTCAAAGGAATCGTGCTATGTTAAGAAGCGTATTTGTGAGAGGTAGATCATTACCTCGTGAGGTTTTCTAAAGGTAATATAAGCAAGAATGATTAAACGATGTCATATGTAACTTCATGGTATTTAAGCGTAAAAGCTTAATAAAAGTTGTTTTACTTGAAGTTTCAAAATGAAACTTGTTTATAGAAATTAGTTAATGTTTAACAAGCAAGATGTAATGATATGGTTAAGTGGTTCTTAAGAGAAAATTGAAATTTAAGAGGGAATAGAATTAAGGGGCGGTATAACTCCACTTACCGATGTGATTTGAAAAGAGAACATTTTAAGTTAAGAAGAGGAGAAGAGAAGTGAGACTTACAAGTTAAAAAAATAGAAGGGAGGTTGAGGAGAGGAATGATGGCCTTCAAGAGTCGTGGGGTCACTGGAAGTGTTTCGAATCCTCGCCGGAAAAGTTAACTTGGGCTAACTCCATTTGTACTCTTCTTTGACTTAGAAAATTTTGAGGATTTTTGACAATAGATTTGAGAATGAGGAGGGCAAGGGTATGGTGTTGTATTTATAGGGTAAAATTAGGGTTTTGAGAGTGAAGAGGGAATTAAAAATGTATTAAAAATAGGATTTATGAGTGAATTAACACTATCTGGATAATTGCAGAGAATTCAAACAGTACTGGAGTAGTGGGGGTAGACCAAAAGACTAGTGTGCAAGGTTTGGGGGCATTACCTATGGTTGAGCCCGACGCCGCCGACCTTTTCTTGAATCTCGCTGGTCCACTGTTGGAGGTTGGGGTTTGGATGAATGCCATGTGTCTAGGTCAATTCATATAACATTCAACACTTTGTTTGATTTTATCAGACTTTTCATTTTACGTGTATTGCACATGTAAACTCTTGGGCTTCCAAAAGATTTAAAAGAAAAATCATTAAAACTAATATGTGGCTGATGAGATTCGAACACAGGGGCTATGTCACAGTAGTGCAAGGCTTTATCGATGAGCTACAAGTGTTTTCTTGCTGTTCTTAAACAATTTTAATTTTTAACTTGTGCTCAGGCTTGAAACTCTATTATGTACATTAATTTGAAAATTTTTGTACAATGAAATTGGAGTCGTTATATTCTACTCTCCTTACAAAAATTTCGTCCTTAAAATTTACAATTATTTGAGAATTAGTTTACAAACAAGTAAGGATATCTTGCACGCATGTCGTCCTCGCGTTCCCACGTTGATTCTCCTGGTGAATCTTTTCTTCACATCACTCGGACTAAGTTTACTTTCTTATTCCTAAGTGACTTTACTTTTCTGTCCAGGATTTCAATGGGTTGTTGCTCACAAGATAGATCCGTCTGTACAGTGAGCTCGTAGTGATCAAGTATGTGGCTGGGATCGCTCACATATTTTCGAAGCTGGGATATATGGAATACGTTGTGCACTTTTTCCAATAAGGGTGGAAGTGCCAGATGATATGCCACTTCTCCGACTCGTTTGAGTATGTCGAACGGTCTAATGTATTTCAGATTGAGCTTACCCCTCTTGCCAAAGCGAATTACTCCACGGTTCAGAGAGATCTTTAAGAACACATGATCTCCCGGCTGGAACTCCAGATGTCGACGCTTTGCATCAGCCCAGTGCTTCTGTCTGTCTTGGGTTATGCACATTCTTTTCCTGATCGTGCGAACTACGTCCACAGTCGCCACGATCATCTCTGGTCCAAGGAGTTCCCTAACTCCGATGTCGTCCTAACTTAATGGTGAACAACACTTTCTTCCATAGAGAGCTGCAAATGGTGCCATTCCAATACTCACCTGGTAGCTGTTGTTGTATGAAAACTCCACAAGATGCAGGTGATCTTCTCATGATCCTCTGAAATCTAACATACACTCTCTTAGCATATCTTCAAGGATCTTAATCGTTCGCTCAGACCGACCATCTGTTTGTGGATGATAAGTTATGCTGAAGTTCCGACTCATTCTTCGGCTAGCTTGCAGACTCTGCCAAAGTTGCGATTGGAATTTGGTGTCATGATCGGAGACAATGCAAACCGGTACTCTATGTACTCTCACGATCTTCTGCATGAGTTCATGGGTATCAAAAATAGTACACTATGAAGAGTTAAATTTTACTTAGATTCAGACTTACTTCTATGTACTTCTTTGCTAGTGTCTCGGTAGATTGGCCAACTCGAAATGGGATGAAGTGAGCCGACTTTATAAGTCGATCCACAATAACCCATACCGCATCGTTACCTTTCGTGCTGCGAGGAAGTGCAGTCACGAAGTACATGGTGATGTGTTGCAATTTCCATTCTGGAATAGGTAACGGTTAAAGTAAACCAGCAGTCCTGTGATGTTCAGCTTTTACTTACTGACATACTAAGCATTTGGCTACGCTTTTGGCTACTTCACGCTTCATTCCATGCCACCAGTAATGTTGGCGTAGATCTTTGTACATTTTTGTACCACCAGGGTGTACTGAATATGGAGAGCTGTGAGCTTCTTCCATTGACTCTTCCCGAACAGAAGCTTGTGGTACACACAATCTGCTTCCGTATCTCAAAGGTCCATCTTCATGGATGATGAAGTCTATTCTAGGTCCACTTTCTACTTGTTCTCTGATATTTTGCAACTTGGCATCACTTGCTTGAGCTGATTTGATCTGATTGACAATGGTAGACAGAATTTGTAAGTTAATCAACTTTGAAGTATTACCTGGCATAACCACTTCTATCTCCATTTTGTGTAATTCTTGTTGAAGCTTCCACTGTGCAGTGAGATTCATTGCTAATGGTTGACGACTAAGTGCATCAGGAACTACATTCACCTTTCCTGGATGATATTGTAGGTTGATGTCGAAGTCTGCCATAAGTTCTAGCCATCTTCTCTGCCGCATATTCAACTCTTTCTGAGTAAACACATATTTCAGATTTTTGTGGTCTGTGAATATATCTACTCGTTCTCAAAGCGGATAATGACACCAAATCTTCAGTGCAAATATAACGGCCACCAACTCCAAATTATGTGTTGGATAATTGCGCTCATGAATCCTCAGCTGTCTTGATGCATAAACTACAACTTTTCCCTACTGGTATAGAACACATCCTAATCCCTTACCGGATGCATTGCAATGTACAACGAAACCTCCAGATTGGTCCGGTATTACAAGGATAGGAGCTAATGTCAACCTTGACTTAAGTTCTACAAAATCTTGTACACATGCTTCTGACCACACGAATACTTCATCTTTACATGTGAGCTTGGTCAGGGGTGTTGCAATCTTCGAAAAGCCTTCTATGAATCTTCGGTAGTATCCTGCTAAAGCCAAGAAATTTCAAATGTCCTTCACTGTCTTTGGTGTCGGCTATTCGCTTACCGCTGATACTTTAGCTGGATCCACCGAGATTCTTTCGCCTGAAACGATATGTCCGAGAAATCCAACTTGATCTAGCCAAAATTCGCACTTGCTGTACTTGGCATAGAGTTGATGCTGTCGCAAGGTCTCCAGGACAATCCTCAAATGTTCAGCGTGCTCTTTCTGATTCTTTGAATATACCAGAATGTCGTCGATGAAAATGACAACGAACCAGTCTAGGTACTCTCTGAAAACTTGGTTCATTAGATTCATGAATATGGCTGGTGCATTGTTCACTCCAAATGGCATCACGAGAAACTTATAATAAACATAGCGAGTCCTGAATGCCGTCTTCGGAATATCAGACTCTCAGACCTCCACCTGATGATAACCCAAACGAAGATCTAACTTTGAGAAAATGCAAGACCCACTTAGTTGATCGAACATATCGTCGATTTGCGGTAGTGGATACTTGTTCTTTATCGTGACTTCGTTCAGAGCTCGGTAGTCAATGCACATTCTGTATGAACCTTCCTTCTTCTTCATAAGAAAAACTGGAGATCCCCAAGTTGAAGTACTGGGATGAATCCAACCTTTCTGCAGAAGTTTGTCTAACTGAGTACGGATCTCCTTCAATCCTTCTGGACTGAAGCGATATAGTGATTTGATTACCGGTTGTGCACTAGGTACCAAGTCAATACTGAATTCAAGAGCTCGATCGGGAGGCAAATCTGAGATGTCTTCAGGAAATACATCTTCGAACTCTTGAACTACTTCTGGCTTGTCTTCTTCAGTTTTTATTGTTGCAATCACCGCCTTCCTTGGTTTATCCTTATAGGTGCTATGTTCTAGGGTTCTGTCTCCACTTTTGAAATAAAAGACCGGATGATCTGGTATCTCGAACATTACCCTCCTTTGACGACAGTCGATGGTAGCATAAAAAGTTTCCAGCTAGTCCATTCCCAAGACTACATCGAAGTTCGGTATGTCCAGCACCTTAAAATCAGCATAAAATTCTCTGCTGCAGACGACCACTGGACACAGGTCGTATCCCAAAGTTGCCTTTAGAATGCCGTTCCCTGAACTGACATTCCAACTGGATACGTGCGGCTTTACTGGAATCGCATGAGTTCGGACGAACCGTTGCGATATAAAGTAATGTGATGCTCCAGTATCGAAGAGTGCTAGTGCAGGAAGTGAGGCTACTAAGATTGTACTTAAGTCGTGTGGAATATGTTTAGGTATAGGAAAAGATATATGGATGTAAACAAGTATTGAACAGATTTAAAAGATGGGAAGTTACCAGTGATGACTTGGCCAGTGGCTTCAGCTTCTTCCACAGTCATTATGAAAGCCTGACGCCAGGTACATTTCTCCTTGCCGGGGGAGCATTTCTCTATCCGTTCCTCTGTCCTTAAGGTGGGCTCCTTTGTGCTTGATGGAACTGATGAGGAGGAGGTGCAGTAGGTCCACGAGGAGGTGGAGCTGGGAGAGTAAGTCGAGGAGCAGGTGCCTGAATAGCTGGCCACTGCGGATAAGTTATAGCTGGTCTGTGAGCTAGGTTCAGATTGAGTCTATGAGGACATGCACTAATGTCGTGAGTGGATGAGCCGTAGACTAAGCACAGGCCGTTTGCACGCCCGCAGTCCTTCGCTTGGTGTCCATCCCTCTTGCAGTAGGTGCAAAAGTCTAGACTGGGCCAGTTAAAAGTTACTCCCGGTCTCCTTGGTACAAACGGTGGCTTGGAAGAGGCTCCTCCTGCCATTTGAGTAGCAGGGCGCTTTATACTGGCAGATTGAGGTCTGCCCTTCTTCTTCACCACTGCCTCATATCTTCGGGCAGCCTTCAAAGCAAGGCCGTGGGTTGGGAAATCCTCTGTAGCTAATGCAGCTTGGATCTCCGGGTCCAACCCCTGCTGAAATCGTCATGCTCTGATCTCAACAGTCGGTATGAGATAGGCCGCAAACCTGTTACGGTCTTGTGTTAACCGTATAGTATGTGATATCAAGAAATTGAATATTTGAGACATATTTTACCTGCTCAGTATGGTGAATTCAGCGTCATACTCATCCACAGATTTGGTCCACATCGAACCTTTTTGTAGGTGGATGAATTGTTGTTCCATGTCAAAATGGGCAGTCTTGGGAAAATATTTCACGTCGAACATCATGCGAAAAATCCTCCATTCAATCGGCTGGGAAAGACGGCTTTCTTCCGCTTTCCACCATACTATGGCGTTGTCAGTGAGTTGCAGCTTCACAACTCTTACCCAAGTGATCTCTAGCACTTGTGCTGCTGCCAGGTCATCTTCGATCAACTGAGCCCATTCCTCTGCTTCCAACGGGCTCTCTTTCCCAGAGAATTGTTTAGGGTGCAGTGCCTGGAATTGTTTCACACCGGGTTCCTCAGCTTCAGGGCGGTGCAAGAGGATAGCAGTCTGTTGTTGCTGACCCTTCAAGAGGCTCTTGATCACTTCAAGCAATACCATCTTCTCATTGATGAGAGCGGTTACAGTAGGTGGTGGTGGTAGAGGAGGTGGTGAGGTGTTGCCATTCACGTTGGTGCTCGTGTTTTTGGAAGAATCCATAACCTTTGAAAGAAAAATAGGGTTGGGATAGATTTAAGGAATATGAAATGTAAATAATGTTTAGTTGCTGATTCTTATAATTCTTGTGATATATTTCTTAGGTTTCCATGCAGAACTCACCTGTATGGGCCGCCAACAAAACCTGTCACGCCCCGCTTCCCAATATACGGGGAAGTAGACGTGGCGAGGCCGCGACATATTTACTTAGAAGTAAATACATTAAGCGTAAATAAGCAATATAAAAGTAAAGCACAAGAATAACAAGAGATGCAATAAAACAACAACTTTTTATTTATATTCATTCTTTGCATACAACTGGAAAGTAAAGTACAATAATGGAAAGCGATGCCTAAACAATGGCATATGAACTGAAAGCAAAGTAAGTACAAGTAGAAACTAGAACTCTGACTCCTCTGTGAAAGGCTCTAAGTCATCTTGGCTGGGCTCGATCTTCTGAGAATTGGGTCCTCCTGACAACATTCCAAAGAAAGAAGCAATAGAAATGTCGTCAGCGAACAATCTCTCGGCAAGTCCCAAAAGAGAGATATGAATAGATCAAGTAAATGGAATAGGTCTGACAATTTATCTATTTTTGTTATACTAACATAGTTGTTTGTAGCTTGGTATAGAATGCATCAGTGTATACGAGAGGAGTCCAACTATCCGTGGACTAAGGTATACGGAGCACAAGGACCCGTCAAGACACGGGACAACAACACAGATATTCAGGTTAGGTGTATTATGGTGACCGTCTTGTGACACTTCTAATACATTTCGTACCAATCTACCCCGTTAAACCCTGTAATGCATATTGTATTGATTGTATTGATTTGTTATATAAGACTTTCCGAAACCATGGTATAAGTTGTTCATGTAATCGGTTTGGATGTAAACGGATAGTCATGTAGTCAAGTTCAAAATATACCCATGGTTCGGTCCAGTCAAGTCATGTTGCATGTTTGTATTGTTCGGTATTCATGTTCAAGTTTAAGTGTTCATGCTTGATACATTGGATTCATGTTGCATTAGATATATGGTTGGATTCATGTTTGGATTGTATTCAGATTAGACTAAAATTCAGATTGAGTTAGGCACTTAAACAGATTTGAGTCCTGAATTAGGTTTAGGAGTTATTGGTAATTGCTGCACATGAACGGCAGGATTTGTGACTTTTTCCAAGCCAATTACTATTGATAACCCCATTTTAGTTTTCTACCTTAAATAGGCAAGCACCCACTTTCTCCGACTCCCTGAGGCTCAAGAGAATTGGTTCTGTTTAAACCTATATTTACTAGAGTCCTCAATATAAATTAATATAACTTGAGGGGATTTTATGAAAAATATTTTACATATACTTCCAAAATAATCCTCAAGTATTTATTTATATTTTTTAGGGTTTTCATGGATGTAATTTTTTTAAAAGTGAGATATTCTAGTGAATAAATACCTAGCTTGAGTAATACAAGGTATTTTAGTGTAAAGTTGACTTGTGTGGATTCTTCATGGTATTTTCATGAAACTTGTAATTATTTTCCTTTGTTTAGAAAAACATGAAATTTTTATATATTTAAAATATATGGTTTGATAATATTTATATATAATTATTAAAAATAAAATTTATTTATTAAATAGAAAATACGTTTTTCTTAAAAATTGCATTAAAAATTCCATCGAGATTGTATGCTTCATGAGGAGGTCTGCATCTCGCTCTACTAGTCCTGAGGATGTGCGATAAGCTGCACCATCCTGATCGGTTTCCCAAAAATGGGTTGTAGATGCCTAATTGTAAGGAATGTAATCACACAATTTAAAGAAATACGGATTTTAATAGTGTATGGTATTTTGATGTAAAACTTGTATTTGCCACAAAATTGTTATTCAAGGAAATCGTGCAATGTCAAGATGCGTGTTTGTGAGAGGTAGGTCATTATCTCGTGAGGTTTTCCAAAGGTAATATAAGTAAGAATTATTAAACGATGTCATATGTATCTTCATGGTATTTAAGCATAAAAGCTTAATAAAAGTTGTTTTACTTGAAGTTTTAAAATGAAATTTGTTTCTAAAAATTAGTTAATGTTTATAAAGCAAGATGTAATGATATGGTTAAGTGGTTCTTAAGAGAAAATTAAAATTTAATAGAGAATAGAATTAAGGGTTGGTATAACTCCACTTATCGACGTGATTTGAAAAGAGAACATTTTAAGTTAAGAAGAGGAGGAGAGAAGTGAGACTTACAAGTTAAAAAAATAGAAGGGAGGTAGAGGAGAGGAATTTTGGTCTTCGTGGAGTCGTGGGGTCGCCAGAAATGCTTCGAATCTTTGTCGGAAAAGTTAACTTGGGCTAACTCCACTTGTGCTCTTTGTTGACTTAGAAAATTTTGAGGATTTTTGACAATAGATTTCAGAATGGAAAGGGCAAGGGTATGGTGTTGTATTTATAGGGTAAAATTAGGGTTTTGAGAGTGAAGAGAGAATTAAAAATGTATTAAAAATAGGATTTATGAGTGAATTAACACTCTCTGGATAATTGCAGAGAATTCAATCAGTACTGGAGTAGTGGGGGTAGGCCAAAAGGCTAGTGTGCAGGGTTTGGGGGCATTACCTACGGTTGAGCCCGGCGCCGCCGGCCTTTTCTTGAATCTCACCGGTCCACTGTTGGAGGTGTGGGCTTGGATGAATGCCACGTGTCTAGATCGGTTCATAGAACATTCAGTACTTGTTTGATTTTATCAGACTTTTCATTTTACGTGTATTACACATGTAAACTCTTGGGCTTTCAAAAGATTTAAAAGAAAAATCATTAAAAATAATATGTGGCTAATGAGATTCAAACACAGGGGCTAGTCACAGCAGTGCAATGCTTTACCAATGAGCTACAAGTGTTTTCTTGCTCTTCTTAAACAATAATTTATAACTTGTGCTAAGACTTGAAACTCTATTCTGTACATTAATTTGAAAATTTTTGTACAAAGAAATTGGTGTCGTTACAGAGAGTTTTTTTTAACTTCGCTGCTTAATGGGACTATTCATTTAAAGAGAATCTTTTTGGATTCTCACAATGAGCACAAGTCTCATCATTGATGAGCCGTCACCTTGATTTTTTGAGGCCCACTGATTTTCCTTTAGATTGTATTGATTTTAATATTCTAATCGCTAACTCTCAACTGGTTTTTCTTTTCAGGTACTATGGGTTCTGGTTTCTTTTTTCCATATATTCGTTCGGAGAGTGCTTTTGCCGACGCGCCTACTAAACGTGAAGTCCTTGCTTTAATCTGGGACAACGATCCGGAGCAGAAATCTCTTCATCTATGGGGTCTTGGTATAGCTATTTTATCCGGGGTCGGCAGAGCTTTATTTGTCCGGTGCCAGAACCGATCCCGTCAATTCATTATGCTGACCCTCCGCTGGTTGCTTATGCTGTGGAAGAAGTCAATTGGAGCGCGGAAGGTCGTCTCCAACCTTCCATGGCATCGATACCAGTCTAGCAGCCGATGGCCCTAGATATTTTGGGGCGTCGCATGTGTTAAGGAGAAGCGCGTCCTTAGGGTCAGGTTTACAAAATAGGAGTGACCCCTCGACATCCTGCTGGTTACCTCCAGTGGGACCGTTATATTTTATCGGCCAAGAAATCGTTACTGCTGAAAACCAGGTTATACCCAGCGGTCTACGCGTCTCTCTTTTTTTACCACACTCCTCGTGTGTGGTGGGTTAAATCTTTCTTAGAGCAGTGGAATATTCCGACCCACATCTTTTTTTATCAGACCGTGAGGTATCGATTTCGTTGGAAGAATTTGCAGAAATTTCTGGGTTTCCTGTCAGAGGGGAGCATTATGAGGAGATACTTCCTCCTGACGAGTATATTTTCGCCACCGAATCAATAGTTAAGGGCCTTACCCCGGAAAATGCTATCCGACATAAGTTCCCGAGTTTGATCAAAGTGTTAAACATCTATGAGAGCTTGATTTTGGAGTCCGGGGGGCATGAAGTTAGCTTTACGGACTTTGTTTCCCGTTTCCTTCGTCTGGAGGTTTTATCGAAGAAGGCTGCGAAGTCGCCAAGCTTGATGATTTGTTCGGGTTTAGCTTAGACAAATTGCTGACTACAAATGCGGATTTAAAGCAGTTCTTTATTCCGGACACCCCTATCGTCCCTTTTGCAAAGATTGCCGCTCCGGATATTGACGAGGAAACATTTTTCATGGGCTTCATTGTTTGTGGCTGAGCTGATTTGTGCTCCCAATGCACCCTCGCTACATGAGGCCATCTGTTTTCTATCCGGTTCATCGCGTTACGACGGGGACGCGTATGGCTGTTGGGGTTGCAGGATTGGCCCATTTGTATCTTGGTCTAAGTATAGCGGCCGATACCACCCAGCTGGGTTTGAAGCCTGTAAATCTCCCTTTGCATTACTTCACCTCATGGATCGAGATCCACGTGTTGGGTCCCTTTGGTGTGCACAAAAGACCTAGATTTTATGAAGGGTACAATTTCCCTCGGGTCTTGCAATTGGTTGACGCTTCTTCTCCGGACCCAACACAGAGAGAGGCTCGGCGATTGCTCCTGTGTCCACGCATGGTTGAGGACAGTATAACCTTTGTTGATAGGGTTTTGACCATTGGTAAAGAACCCTCCAAAGTGGTCCAGCCGCTTCACGATATCTTTAAGGATGGAGTTTCTGCTTTGAGGGCTCGGGAGATCACGCATTTGTATTCCATTAGGCCAGGTTTCCTAGTATTCAGGAAAAATGCCTCGGTGTTATTCATGAGGTATAACCCGCATCGCTTTGCTCAACAATCTGGCTATAACCAAGGCATTCCCCTTGAAGCATTTCTCGTCGATCCGGTTGCTACAGAGGAGAGTGTTCGCGATGCGACACAGCATTTTATGCGGCTGAATACGAGGTTGTTTCCCCAATATTTGAACATGATAAAAAGAGCTAAGCTCTGTTAAATTTTAATAAAGCAGTGCCTCACGTGCTCCCCATAAGGACGCAGCACCAGTGCCAATCGTCTAGGATTAAATCCTATGGTGGATCCGCATGTGCTCCTCACGTGGATGCCAATATGCAAAGCATATGAGCGCTTATTATATAAGAATTAAATTCTTATATGGCGCCGCTCGTGCTCCTCACGTGGACGCCGATGTGCAAAGCACAGGAGTGCCTATCATGTATAAGAATTAAATTCTTAAGTGGCGCCCACGTGCATGATACATGAGCACCGTCGCCTAAGTTTAAATCATTAGAATTAAATTCTACATGAGAATATTTCCCTAAAAAATTGGGACACTCTCTGTTAAACAGAGCCATTGAATCAAAGATCCAATGATGATGATAAATTATCAAACAATAGAATTAAATTCTATTTTGAGAAATATTTTTCCTCAATCTTTACAAATAAAAAAGATCGCTCTCTGTAAAACAGAGAGCCCTTGAATTAAAAATCCAATGGTGATTAAAAATCACCATTTTACAGAATAAATTCTGTATATGAGAAAATATTTTTCCAATCTTGTTAAAAACAAGAAAACATATTCTATATAACAGAAATTCTTGGATAAAAATCCAACGGTGGGTAAAATTCCCCAAACAAATTTTGAGGCCAATTAAATCAATTAGAATCTCTCAATGAGAGATTTTCTCAAAACTAATTAACAATTCTCCTCCACTATATAAAGGGCCCGAGACTTCAAGTCTCATATAGAAGGAACCCCCCATAAGTTTATGAAAAATATAGAAAGCTTTTAATATAACAGAGAATTTAATTTTCAATAAAAGAAGAAGACTTGCCTCCTTAAAATCCTAGGTAAAAAAAACACACAGAGATCAAAATATCTTCTTTTACCTATCTAAGGGTCTAACCCTTCTCAAAGAACTTAGTTCTTTCTCTGGATCAGAAATGCACAAGGCAAATCCCCCACAAGTTGAGAATGTAATTATCATCGGAAAGATCTTGTTCTTGAGAATCAAAGATCGGAAAAGAACTAGCTTAAAAAGAAAGAAAAAAGAAAAAGAACATATGTTCTGGGAATTTACTTCCTCCGAAATTAGGGTTTAACCCTACATAAAGAACGTAGTTCTTATAAAAAGAAAATAAGAACTTAGTTCTCCAATGAAGAAAAAACGATCCAAGGTCTTCAAAATAGAGACCTTGATGATCATTAATAGCCAAAATGGCATTAAGAGAGATTCAATCTCTGAAAAAGAAAAGAGCTTAGTGCCTCACATGTTTCCCACATAGACACCCTCCCAATAGCGCCCAGTGCCTCACGTGAAAAACACGCGGGCGCCCAAATTAAAAGGCTAGCGTCTCACGTGAAATACACGTGAGCGCTGAATAAAAGTGCTGAGCACTTCATATATAGCCAAAACGGCTGAGTGCTTAACACTGATTAGGCGGTGCCCAGTGCCTCACGTGCTTCTCATGTGGACGCCACACAAAAATTTCTTAGCACTTCATATATAGCCAAGGCTGAGTGTTCAGCGCTGATTGGGTAGCGTACAGTTCCCCACGTGCTCCTCACATGGACACCACACAAAAAGTGCTTAGCACTTCATATATAGCCAAAACGGCTGAGTGCTTAGCACTGATTGGGCAGTGCCCATCGTCTTACATGCTCTTCATATGGACGCCACACAGAAAGTGCTTAGCACTTCATATATAGCCAAAACGGCTGAGTGCTTAGCACTAATTAGGCAGCGCCCAGCACCATACGTACTCTCACGTGGACGCCATATAAAAAAAAGTGTATATATAGCTAAGTGCTTAGTACTGATTGGGCGGCGCCCATAACTGAAGGTTTCACATGATACCCATGTGAGCGTTAGTGCGTCAAACAAGTGCTTAGCACTTTTGCATTAAAAGGGGGGCTGAACAAATAGAGCCCAAATAAGTGCTTAGCACTTTTAAAAAAAAGACTGAGCAGACTAAGCCCAAATTGGTTAAGTCTCTTACAACTGAGTCCAAATGCTCTGGATCTTAATAAAATTTAATGATCCTTAAAATATTGCTAAGTTGATCTTAGTCTCAAATAGGACTAATGTATCCTTAGTTACAAAAATAAATTGTGCCCAAATTTTCATATGTTTAAGTTGATCTTAATCTCAAACTAGATTAACGGTCCTTAAACTAAACAAAATATTTTTTAACTAAAGGAAAAATATTTTTTAACTAAAGGAAAAATATAACTTAAGTTCAAAATCCTAAATCTAAAATATATGGATTTGGGCTAATCTGCACCTTACGGGCGACGACATAAAATAGTCTCCATATACAATCCACGGGTAACCAAAATAAACAAAAACACAACACGACACGAAGTAAACTGCTGGAGAAGGTGATTTGTATGGATTTTTATCGATCAAAAATATTATTACCGCAATCAAGAACGACGTCGCTTGGTAGCTAGCCGGTGAGTACGGGTCGGTCCACAGGGATTTTGTGTTTTCCTAATCGCGCTAACGAGTTAATTCCGATGGGTGTCGGATTGATTTATTAAATCTAAAAAACTACCAAATTAAGTTATACTAAGATTATCTAGATCTAAGTCTTGTTAGGGTTAGCTTTAGGGGAAGTTGAGAGATTAAAGGTTTCCTCACCGCTTTCAATACCCTATTATAGATCTATTAAGTGTTATGGTAATTATCAATAAAGTGGATTAGACTCATTTGGGAAGATATTTCTTCCTCTAGGTGCTTGTCCTTCCTTTATCGATCCTTACCCTAACCTCCATGGAAAACACGCGCAACCGGCCCTTTATACTACGGTATCACCATTACCTCGAGGGGTAAGGTGCCGCAGGGAGCGGTGCATGCGTGTATGCATGGAGTTCTAATTATTATGTGTGAAGGGGCAAGAAAGGGGTGAGAGATCTCATCTCTCAAACCTTTCCCTAAAGCTAACCCTAACAAGCGAGGAGACTACTCGCTCATTAGGGAATTTAAAGACATTCTAAATTAAAGTAAACTAAAGCAAAGAAAATAATGGAACTTACTAATTTTTATTGATGGCTCTCTCCAAACATGAACACAGTACAGATCTGAATTTATGAAGTGAAAAGAGGCATAGGGAGGCATGACCTTATACAAGCTTTAGAGTTCCTATTTATAGAGGATAGGAAACCCTAGGTTACAATTGATTCGCACGTCTGCATTTACAAGAATACCCCTAGGTTGACTAGTTAGAGCCGCAAAGATTTATGGTAAAATTTATATCTCCCAATCGCCCGACCCCGCCGTGGAACCGCGGCCCGAGGCCTGGTTTGGCCGCGGTTCAGCGGCCAAACAGGAGGATTGGAGCTTCATTTTTATTGTGCTGGCTCTTCTGTTCTTTTACTTCCGGTTTCTGCAGGTCTTTTCTCAGCTTGGTTTCTCGTTCTCTTCCAGATCTTTCCAGTGAATATTGTAGTGGACTTTTACTGTTTTTTCGTGTCGCTGCCTTTATACTTGGTGAACTGTTGTTCATTGTTCCTCACAATGTAGGCGCGATCGATATTTCACCATTTATCATTTGTAGTCTCATTTTTGTATTGTCTTCTCATTACTTTCACTGTTTTAGATCCAAGAACCTGTAACCTGTAATATGTAGCAGACATGCGTCAAAAGCACCTGTTTATTTATAAAACGAATACGAATGGGGAATATAATAATGCAATATTATGGTGTGAACAAATACCCCCAAACTTATCTTTTGCTCGTCCTCGAGCAAACTTATTTTTTGTTCTCGACAAAAACCTAACCGCACTTTCGCAGGGAAACGCGATTGCACTGAGCTCGTGCAACAAGCCGTTAAACCTCTAGGTGTCCCTAGTTGAAGGAGTGTTGTCTCCTGAGGGTTTTCAGTGGATACTACCCACAAAATCCTATCAATTAGGCCCATTGACTTTAATTCTCTAATTAGGTTTTCTAACAAGGAATTCTATTATCTTTGACTCGTAAATTATCCACCCATATTCTTCACACTTCATCATCTAACTTAAGATTATATATGTTCTGCAGACCTACTTAGCTTTCGGCATTTCTTAAGTTTTCCTTCTAGGGTTCCATCTCCACTTAGGAATTTCTATCAACTCTACTAAAGATACAAGTTCTATTCTTCACTTCTATCTCTCATCTAAACTCCAATCACATATCCCCACGTGTGTGTATAAATCACCCCTACACTTGGAAATTCAAATCAAGCAATCATACCCTTGTCCGTTGTCCAAAGCACTTCTTAATAAGTGAATTTAAATGAATTTTGCTTACACATCCTTCATGCGACCGTTAATACTTCTTGAGATACCAATGTTCATATCAGATTTTTGCATTTTTATACCGCCCAATTTTTATCACATTGCTTATCGGTAGATACTCTTGAGCCGTGTTTGCTAGTCAATTGCAGGATACAGGTTCTCGGTTCTAAAACGGTGAAATTCATGGAAAACACGACAAAATCCGGGTTCCTGCCAACCACAGATAAAACACGGGTCTCCGCTCTTTATTCGTCTGTTGCCACACACCAGTTTAGGAGACAAAATGGCAAATCGATTGTCACCTTCATGCACAAGGCTCAATGGCAACACAAGTTCCAAGAAATCTACGCGGAGCTCAAGAAAATCATGACAAAAAGTCCACCTTTCCCTCAACAGAAATTCTGGAAAAATCGTGAAGACAAATTGAGAAAATACATACACCAGAATTAAGAACAATGAAGACCAGGGAAGCCAAAAAAAAAACAGAGCCTCCAACTCATCTATATGGCCGCGGAAACGCGGCCTAAGCATGCTTAGGCCGCGGATCCGCGGCCGTATGGTGGCGGCAGGTTGTCAAACTTTGGGGGTATTTTGGTCATTCCATGTTAGTTCTGCTTGTTGCCCTAGGTTTTCATTTTTCAGCCTATAAATAGCCCAGAACTTTGTGAAGGGAAGGGGTCCATAATCTTGTATTTTCTTTTCTAGGTTTAGTTGTGTTTCTTCTTCCTCTTCTCATCTCTTCTCCATTAAAACTTGTAGTGAGCTTTGTGAGTGAAGAATGATGAATAAAGAAGACTCTTTTGCTATTATATCTTGTCTTGTTCTTTTATAATTGCTTGTAATTTTAATTTGTTAACTAGTTGTTGTTATTTCTTGTTGTTTCTTTCTTTTCTCTTTTCCTTTATCATTAAAACAACCATGATGCTTACACTTGATCCTTGCTAAGGTGAGGTCGCAAATAGCTAGTTGTTCTCTTCTAATCTCTTCTTTCTATCTTCCTCTTTTGTTTTGTTTTCTTTCATTATGATGTGTGAGTAGTTTCATACTTGTTAGGGTAGGATAAGGGAAGTTTGAGAGAAGGAAATCTCTCTCACTCTTTCCTTGCCCAACAACTTAATTCGACTCCCGTTAATTGAACCACAATCCGCTCCTTACAGCACCCTATCCTACATGATAGCGATGATTCCGTAGTGAGACCGGTTGTGGTTGAATTAACCGGAGGTTATGGCTAAGAGCCAAGAACGGACGGACAAGCACCAAAAGGAAGAACTTATGCGTTGGAAAGCCTAGCTTATACTCGCAAGTTCCTTTCTAGTCGTGCTAATCCCCGTTGTTGCTGATTACCGTAACACCGATATTGAGAGGGGCAACGAAAGATGTGGGAGACTCCTAACTCAAACTAACCTAATCCTAACCCTAACAAGCTCTCTTTACATATCATTTTACCACTTAATTAATCACAACAAAATCTGGAAAACTGGACTTAACTCGTTAAAGCACATAGAAAGAGATTCCCATCTCCCTGCGGACGACCCGTACTCAACCGGCTAGCTACGAGCGAAACCGTCTTGATTGCGGTATTTAACTGAACTTGAACACGCAGAATCGCTAACAATCAAATGGCGCCGTTGCCGGGGAGACGGTAGTTTATTTCTTTGTGTAATTTCGGGTTAACTTGTGAATATAAATATAACCGAAAAACAAAAAAAAATATACTTTGTAAAAAATCATTTTGTTATTTTTGATTAGTTTTTGTGCAAGTGTGCAGGATAATACGGAATTCGAGTTCAGTGCCAAAGACGTGGGAAGATAGACCCACATCTCGCGGCTACACCGCGACGGATCGAAATGAAACAAACGATCTACTGTATAAATCTGGAGCAGATACAGTGAGCAAATCAAGATTTAGCAAATCCAGACAAGCAGAGGACACCCAAACCAGCAAACCCAAGAAAAATGGTGTGCCAATCTCACCATACTGCCGCGGATCCGCGGCATAAGCTAGCTTAGGCCGCGGATCCGCGGCCACTTGGTGCCTTTGGGCTGCCAAAATCTCTCTGTAAGTCTCTCATCTCTCTCCCACTCCTCTGGACTCCAATAAACTGTGTTTTCTGCAGATTTCTTTGCGCAAACTCTTCTCCCCCTTCCAATAAACTGTTCTTGTGCAGGATTCTTTGCGCCGCGCTAAAAATAAAAATTGTTTGCAGTTGATTTGTTACCGCCTTGCATTCTTTAATACGGACTTAAGGGGCTTGAAACCAATTCAGATTGGGTGGGGATTTCATCACCCTTCCCAGGACCCCAAAAATCACAAAAGCATATGCATTGTCCATTGTAATTAAAAAAATACTAGACTTCAGCCCTAAGGACTTCGCGCTCATTAGGAGAAGTTAAACCGTGTTTAGAACCTCGCTTAACGGTATATTGTTTACGGGGTGTCTAGGAAAGTGTTAACGGCGCAACCGCCAAAAGAGAAAGGGTTATTTAATTAAGGAACTTCGCGAAAGCGTTGGAAAACCTCCCCTTATCTCTGCACTTACCTGGCCTCGTGATCAGTGTATTTTTAAGCCCGTTTCTCGACACAGTTTTGCTTCGACAATCAAGTTCTGGAGCAGGTCTAGCAGACCTAGGAGACACTAGATCTAGGTGTGATTGTGCATATCTTATTTGTGATTGCTTAAAGCCGTAAGTCCGTACATATTTCTGTAAAGCTCTTTCTAAAAAAAAAAAAAGAAAAAATCAAAAACTTTTATAAAAACTTGCCCTTTGTCGCCAAAATCCATTTTTCACCCACCACCCATCGCCTTTCTCCATTGACGTTTTCTTACACTCACCTTCTCCGCTTTGACTATACTAAACTCGTTTAGTGTATGTCCGCTTGGACTCGGGACACTAGCGCCCGTCTAGTCCGCGTTACGTTAGTCGCTACCGACTACGCGATCGACTCCGAAGTCGATACTCCGTCCACTCCTCTTTCACCCCTTCCTTTGCCGGCCAACTCCGACGTTGACCGGAATTCTGTTCATACATCTTCACCTTCACCTTCACCAACCTCTTCTTCCGCGATGTCAGGATTTAATCCGAACATCTCTTTGACCACCCCTGGATTGGCTCCACCTCCTACGGAGACCAATAACCCACCACACCCGCCTGTTGTAGCGCCACCGCGAATTGCGCTCCAGGATCGTTTCTATCCCACCCGTTCTGCACTCCTCACCTGCCTTTCTCTTCCACCGGCCAATGGGGATAATTTTGAAATTAAGCCCCACTTCATCAACATGCTTCCACGATTTCATGGGCTTGAATCTGAAGATGCTTATATCTTCATCAACAAATTTCAAAACGTCTGTGCCATGATGAAAACCACCCAGCTGTCGGACGATGCTATACGTCTACGGGTCATTCCGTTCACTCTATGCGATCTTGCTGAAAAATGGCTGTATAGCACCGCTTCCCATTCCATAACCAGTTGGGACGAGTTTGTTAAAACGTTTCTCAAAAAGTTCTATCCGAATCATAAAACCGTAAGGATTCGCAATGAAATCAACCAATTCTCTCAGCTTCCTTCTGAACCCTTCTGGAAGTGCTTTGACTGGTACAAAGACCTTCTTGTTCAGTGTCCTCACCATGGTATCGAGAGATGGCAACTTTGCCAAACCTTATACGAGGGCCTGAACCCAGCAACGAAGCAGTTGTTGGAAACCATCTGTCAGGGCCACTTCCTATCAAAATCTGACGAGGAAGCGTGGCAGTTCTTTGACGACCTTGCGGAGCAAACGCTATAATGGGAGAGCACCAGACCGACTTCTTCTTCTTCTTCTACCTCCATTTCTACCGGTCAGTCTAGGGTAGGAATTCACCAACTTGACGTCTCTATTGCGATGAAAGCTGAAATGGCTGCAATAACGAGAAAGCTTGAAGCGATAGAGAGCAAATTTTCTTCTCCTGCTCCTGCCCCTGTTCTCCCCCTTCGTACCATTTGCGCTTGTTGTTCCGATCCTTCTCACTTGGCCGAAGAGTGTCCTTACAATCCACCCTCGCAAGGACAGGATCAGGTTAATGCTGCATTCCAGTAAAGACCGAGGAATGATCCATACTCTTCCACCTACAATCCCGGTTGGAGGAACCACCCCAATTTCGCCTGGAATCAGAATCAGAATCAATTCCAAGGCAACAATTTCCAAAGGGCCCCTCCGCCGCAACAACAAGCGCAACAACAAACTCAGTATCAGCAGCCCTTCCAACCCCAACCTTTTCAAAATCAGACGAACAACTTTGCACCCAACAATTCTTTTCCACCAAACAACTTTGTTCCGTCAAACAACGATAAGGTTTCCTCGCTCGAACGAAGTCTGGAGGCGTTCGTCAAACAATCGACTCAATCCACCGCAAACATCCAGTCTTCCATTCAGTCCTTAGTGCAACACACTGCCGCTCACGGGCAAAGCATCAAGACCATCGAGGCCCAGATTGCACAGCTGAATGCGGCCTTAAGCGAGCGAGAAAAGGGGAAGCTCCCGTCCCAGCCACTCCCAAATCCCGGTCACCCACAGAATGTACATGTTGCTCTTGAACAACAAAACCATAATGTGAGTGCCGTGACCACACTGAGATCGGGAAGGATGCTGCAAAACAACATTGGCAAACGGATCAACGATGACACCCCGGCCGCTGCTTCTTCTTCTTCTTCTTCTTCTTCGTCTCCTGCTTCTTCGTCTTCTGAGCCTATTCTCCGTTCTTCACAAGGCTCTCCTTCCTCTTCTTCTGCTTTGAATGGACCCACTTCTCACTCCACGAAAACACCTGTTCTGGGATCCATTCCTACTCCACAATCTCCTCCACAAGCATTAGACTCAACCAATTTTAAAAACGTCCCATTTCCAAACCGGTTGAGGTCTAATAAACAAAATCCTCAAATAGAGAAGATTCTGGAGTTATTTAAGCAGGTTAACATTAACATTCCTCTTTTAGATGCTGTCCAACAAGTCCCATCCTACGCGAAAATCTTAAAGGTGAAAGAGGAAGTCTCAGGTACCCAAGAAAGTTTTCTTGGCTAGTGCTGTGAGTGATGCCCTTACCCAATCTTTACCACAAAAACGGAAGGACCCTGGCTGTCCTACGATTTCTATTACTATTGGGGATAAGAACATCAACCGCGCACTATTAGATCTTGGTGCCAGTGTTAACCTGCTTCCGTATTCAGTATACGAGCAATTAGGCGTCGGAGAGCTGAAACCCACACACTGCACTCTCCAAATGGCCGACCGATCGATCACCCATCCTAGGGGTGAGCTAGAGGATATGTTAATCAAAGTCGGGGACTTCATATTCCCCGTTGACTTCATTGTATTAGACACACAGCCTGTAGCTAACTCCCGGAATCAAATTCCGGTGATACTCGGTCGCCCATTTCTTGCAACCTCAAATGCTGTGATCAATTGTCGCAATGGTTCGATGAACCTCTCTTTTGGAAACATGACGATTGAACTCAACATTTTTAGGTTGGGGAATCAGCCCACCGAACCAAATGCTCATATACTGGACGTCTGCTCGATCCAGGAGATCATCCCAGAAGAATGTGAATTCGAGGAGTTTCTGTTTGATCACGATAATCTTGACGCCACTAGTGCGTTTCTCTTCGAACCTGCTGCTGCTTCTGCACCCGACAACGACTACGAGTGTTTCACGTTTTCAAACGATCTTAGCCGCTCACCACCCGAGTTTGAATCCTTCGAATTTCCGGATGAGTTACCTGAACCATCCAACTCGGTCGCGTACACTCGTTTTGAACCTTTGCTGGAGTCCTTTGAGTTTAAAGACCTTTGCACCAATCTTGCCTTCCATCGTTTCACCTCCAACGCTCGAACTCAAGCCTTTGCCGTCTCACCTTAAGTATGCTTACTTAGGTGAGAACGAGACCCTCCCTGTCATCATTTCGGCTTCTCTAGCTCCCGAGCAAGAGAAAGCCCTTCTCGCGGTCTTGCACAGCAACAGGCAAGCTTTTGGCTGGTCCATGGCGGACATCAAGGGGATTAGTCCCCTGATCGTTGAGCATCACATTCATCTGATGGATGATGCCAAACCAGCCCGGGATCCACAAAGACGTCTCAATCCAGTCATGAAAGAGGCTGTGAAGAAGGAGATCGTAAAATGTCTAGATAGTGGTATCATTTACCCTATCTCTGATAGCCAGTGGGTTAGCCCCATTCATGTTGTCCCCAAGAAGTCGGGCATCACGGTCATCACTAACGAGGAGAACGAGTTAATCCCTACTCGCACCCAAACTGGGTGGCGAGTTTGCATTGATTACAGAAAACTCAACGCCGCAACGCGGAAAGACCACTTTCCGCTACCTTTCATTGACCAGATGCTTGAACGATTGGCCGGACACGAGTACTACTGCTTTCTTGATGGCTACTCCGGCTATAATCAGATTCCCATCACCGAAAAAGACCAGGACAAGACCACATTCACTTGTCCTTTCGGCACGTTTGCATATCGTCGCATGCCCTTTGGGTTATGCAATGCGCCCGCTACCTTCCAGCGGTGTATGATGGGAATCTTCTCAGACATGGTGGAAAAATTTCTGGAGATTTTCATGGATGACTTCTCCATCTTCGGCGATTCCTTCAACGAGTGTTTGCTGCATCTTGACGCTGTCCTTACCCGATGTAAGGACAAGAATCTCACTTTGAATTGGGAGAAATGCCACTTCATGGTGCGCGAAGGTATTGTCTTAGGACATATCATCTCGCAAAATGGCATAAAGGTTGACAAAGCAAAGATTGAGGTCATTTCCAATCTACCTCCTCCCCGATGCGTCAGAGATATCCGAGCCTTCCTTGGCCATGCCGGTTTCTATAGACGGTTCATCAAGGACTTTAGCAAGATTGCTAGGCCCTTGACTCTTTTGCTGGCCAAGGATACGCCTTTCGACTTCAACTCGAGCTGTGTGACTGCATTCGAGTCATTGAAACGCTCACTCACTTCTGCTCCCGTTCTTTCTTCACCTGACTGGACGCACCCATTCGAGATTATGTGCGATGCATCCGACTTTGCCATTGGTGCTGTCCTTGGACAACACATCAACAAGATGCCGCACGTAATCTATTATGCGAGCCGAACCCTGAACGACGCCCAACTCAATTATACAACAACTGAGAAGGAATTCTTAGCTGTTGTATTTGCTTTAGAAAAGTTCAGGCCCTACCTCATCGGCTCTCCAGTCATTGTCTACACTGACCATTCTGCTCTGCGCCATCTTTTTGCGAAGAAAGATGCAAAATCTCGGTTAATACGTTGGATCCTCTTGCTTCAGGAGTTTGACCTTGTCATTAAGGACAAACGAGGATGTGAAAACGTAGTTGCCGACCATCTCTCACGACTTCCTTCTTCGCCTTCGCTTCCAATTCCGATCAACGACGTTTTCCCGGATGAACAGCTCTTGACAGTATCTTGCGAACCCTGGTTCGCAGATATTGTGAACTATTTGGCCACGGGATTACTACCGACTGAATGGTCAAGTCAGGACAGACTTCGCTTCTTATCCCAAGTAAAACACTTTTACTGGGACGAACCCTATTTGTTCAAGTATTGTCCCGACCAGATTATTCGTCGGTGTGTCCCTGATGAGGAATTCAAGAGTGTGCTGTCATTTTGCCACGATCAAGCGTGTGGCGGGCATTTTGGCCCCAGAAAGACAGCCGAGAAGATCTTGCAATGTGGTTTCTACTGGCCACAACTTTTCAAAGACGCTCATGACTATTGCAAGACTTGCTCCCGGTGCCAACACATGGGCCGGATATCCCGGAGGAACGAGATGCCGCTCCAACCGATCTTGGTTGTGGAGATTTTCGATGTTTGGGGGATCGATTTCATGGGGCCGTTTCCCAGCTCTTTCGGGAACTTGTACATCCTTCTCGCTGTTGATTACGTCTCTAAATGGGTCGAGGCTGTGCCCAGCCGGACTAACGACAACAAGGTTGTCGTTAGGTTCCTTAAAGAAAACATTTTCTCCCGGTTTGGGCACCCCCGAGCGATCATTAGCGACAATGGAAGTCATTTCTGCAACAAGACTTTCGAGGCCTTGATGCGAAAATACTCCATTAATCATAAGCTCTCTACGCCCTACCACCCCCAAACCTGCGGGCAGGCCGAAGTTTCAAATCGGCAAATCAAGCAGATACTGGAGAAGACGGTTTCCAAGAACCGTAAGGATTGGTCGCTGAAACTCACGGATGCCCTTTGGGCATTTCGAACCGCTTATAAGACCGACCTTGGCATGTCTCCCTATCGGCTTGTGTACGGAAAAGCCTGCCACCTACCTGTCGAAATAGAGCATCGCGCATTTTGGGCGATAAAGGAGCTGAATCTGTCTCTCGAAGATGCGGGCAGCCATCGGAAGCTGCAACTGAACGAACTGAGCGAGCTTTTGGATGAGGCTTACGATAACGCGGTTGTCGTTAAGAATCGAACGAAGGTGTTTCACGATAAACAACTTTTGCGCAAA
Organism: Agapanthus africanus; assembly: GCA_030015575.1. Taxonomy (NCBI): domain Eukaryota; kingdom Viridiplantae; phylum Streptophyta; class Magnoliopsida; order Asparagales; family Amaryllidaceae; genus Agapanthus; species Agapanthus africanus. The sequence goes on from JASDDO010000024.1 coordinate 816,431,540, forward strand.
ACTTTCGTACCTGGTCAGCAGGTACTGCTTTACGACACCCGACTTCACTTCCATCCAGGAAAGCTCAGATCTCGCTGGAAAGGGCCGTATTTTGTGCGAAATGTGTATCCGCATGGCGCTGTGGATTTGGAAAATCCAAAGGACGGTTCATTTTTCAAAGTAAACGGACACCGATGCAAACCGTATCTTAGCGCCGAACCAACAGAGGAGCTCCTGTTCTTACAGGAGCCGGTTTACCCTGCCTGATCTTCCTCTGCCTACCTCCAAACTTCGGTTATCCAGCCAAGAACAGTGGACACTGTTCCAAATAAGTTTGGGGGTATGTATAAATCATTTTGTATATATTTGTGGATATTCTTTTTCTTTTTCTTTTCTTTAAAAACAAAAACAAAAAAAAAAATTGGGTATCGCTAACCGACAATTTTGACCCTTCAAATGATCTCTTCATGCAATGACAGTGAGGGCACTGTCCAGTTTAAGTTTGGGGGTACGCTCGATACGCATTTCTTACCTTCGCATTCATATGTATATTTTGCATCTGCATATTAAAATCCATAAAATCCATAAAAATCTAAATTTTTTCTAAAAACATAAAAACTTTTCTGTCAAGTTAGCTAGTGGGAGAACTCTGATTCAACATTTCGACGGTTTTGTTTGATAAAATAAGAATAACTAAATCTTATGTTTAGATGTTGAAAACCTGAAAGATAACTCTCCTTTGAAGTTAACTATAGCTGATATACGTCTTTACATCACACTACACGTGTCGTGAGTTTTTGGAAATTAGATGACAAGTCTTTTATATTTAAAAACTTTTAAACAGATAAATGATTTTCTGAGGATCAAATAGGTTTGTTCTGAAATAAGTAATGTCAAGAATAGTTTATGAAGTAAAGAGAATATGAAGGGATGTTATTGATGCCTTAATTGGAACTAAGTCTGAAAAATAACCCATCTGGAATTTGATTGGAATGATTACACACCAAAACCCACTAAACACGTCTTTTATCCAAAAAAATAACTGAACTGCCGGTTATATCTCCGTTCGTATTAAATCATCTGATTTTCACGCCAAACTGTCTTTTGTTTTTGGACCTAGGTAACTTGAGTAATTAAGTCCGCTGGGGTGTTTCTACACCTAATGCCCTAAAACCAACTGGTTTGGGTGCATTGGCCCAAAGCTCGCTAAGAAGCCTAGAAAGTCCAGATTAAAACAAAGTCAAGCAAGTGTTCTCTCCGAGTTAAAATTCCTAACGGTTCTTTGTGTGAGAATAATCTTGATAAAAGACAGGCTTTTATAAAAAAAATTTTAACGGAGATATGAAGGTTTTATTCTATGATAAAGACTATTGCACGTTCACAGAGGTGTGTATGAAATGAAAACAAGAAAAAGGTGGAGTGAAAAATACGACTTAGTTTCCTGTTAAGGAAGATAGAAATTCTGAAGTTGAAACCTTACTGGAAAACGAAACTTGAAAAATGCTTAACTCTTTATAAAACTCATGTGATCCTTTTAAAATTGTTATCTGGGCTTTATTGTGCGACATGATGACTTTAATCGATCCTTCTGGAACTTAACGATACTATTTGCACTGCACGTAAAGACATATAAAAGCTGTAGTTAAATAAGAAGCGAGGTGTGAAAAATAAAGGTTCGATAGTCTAGACTTAGGATAATAGAATTGTTATTTTCTGAAACAAAACTTTAGGGTTTGAATCTTAGTTATTTTACAAAACTAACTTGACCGGATTTTGTGGGTAGTATCCGCTGAAAACCCTCAGGAGACAACACTCCTCCTACTAGGGACACCTAGAGGTTTTAACGGCTTGTTGCACATGCTCAGTGCAATCGCGTTCCCTGCGAAAGTGAGGTTAGGAAATTTTTTGTGAATAAATTGGCTTTGCTCGGGACGAGCAAATGATAAGTTTGGGGGTATTTGTTCATATCAGATTTTTGCATTTTTATACCGCTCAATTTTTATCACATTGCTTATCGGTAGATACTCTTGAGCCGTGTTTGCTAGTCAATTGCAGAATACAGGTTCTCGGTTCTAAAACGGTGAAATTCATGGAAAACACGACAAAATCCGGGTTCCTGCCAACCACAGATAAAACACGGGTCTCCGCTCTTTATCCGTCTGTTGCCACACACCAGTTTAGGAGACAAAATGGCAAATCGATTGTCACCTTCATGCACAAGGCTCAATGGCAACACAAGTTCCAAGAAATCTACGCGGAGCTCAAGAAAATCTTGACAAAAAGTCCACCTTTCCCTCAACAGAAATTCTGGAAAAATCGTGAAGACAAATTGAGAAAATACATATACCAGAATTAAGTACAATGAAGACCAGGGAAGCAAAAAAAAACAGAGCCTCCAACTCATCTATATGGCCGCGGAAACGCGGCCTAAGCATGCTTAGGCCGCGGATCCACGGCCGTATGGTGGCGGCAGGTTGTCAAACTTTGGGGGTATTTTGGTCATTCCATGTTAGTTCTGCTTGTTGCCCTGGGTTTTCATTTTTCAGCCTATAAATAGCCCAGAACTTTGTGAAGGGAAGGGGTCCATAATCTTGTATTTTATTTTCTAGGTTTAGTTGTGTTTCTTCTTCCTCTTCTCATCTCTTCTCCATTAAAACTTGTAGTGAGCTTTGTGAGTGAAGAATGATGAATAAAGAAGACTCTTTTGCTATTATATCTTGTCTTGTTCTTTTATAATTGCTTGTAATTTTAATTTGTTAACTAGTTGTTGTTATTTCTTGTTGTTTCTTTCTTTTCTCTTTTCCTTTATCATTAAAACAACCATGATGCTTACGCTTGATCCTTGCTAAGGTGAGGTCGCAAATAGCTAGTTGTTCTCTTCTAATCTCTTCTTTCTATCTTCCTCTTTTGTTTTGTTTTCTTTCATTATGATGTGTGAGTAGTTTCATACTTGTTAGGGTAGGATAAGGGAAGTTTGAGAGAAGGAAATCTCTCTCACTCTTTCCTTGCCCAACAACTTAATTCGACTCCCGTTAATTGAACCACAATCCGCTCCTTACGGCACCCTATCCTACATGATAGCGGTGATTCCGTAGTGAGACCGGTTGTGGTTGAATTAACCGGAGGTTATGGCTAAGAGCCAAGAACGGACGGACAAGCACCAAAAGGAAGAACTTATGCGTTGGAAAGCCTAGCTTATACTCGCAAGTTCCTTCCTAGTCGTGCTAATCCCCGTTGTTGCCGATTACCGTAACACCGATATTGAGAGGGGCAACGAAAGATGTGGGAGACTCCTAACTCAAACTAACCTAATCCTAACCCTAATAATCTCTCTTTACATATCATTTTACCACTTAATTAATCACAACAAAATCTGGAAAACTGGACTTAACTCGTTAAAGCACATAGAAAGAGATTCCCATCTCCCTGCGGACGACCCGTACTCAACCGGCTAGCTACGAGCGAAACCGTCTTGATTGCGGTATTTAACTAAACTTGAACACGCAGAATCGCTAACAATCAACCAACAACCGATTACAAGATGTGTTTGCATAATAAAGTGCAATTCTTAGTCTTGCAACACCCAAGGCTTTTAGCAGTGACTCCCAAACCAGTTGGTCTAAGGCACTAGGTGATGAAGCACCCTCGCTAAATAATTTTCTATTTTTGCAGCCTTAAGTAATCACAAAAACCAGTGTTAATTTTTTTTTTCTTTATTCACACTTGAATTTTTTTATTTTCAAACTAAGGACTTTAGACAAGAGCATTTCAAGGTCTCCTCTACTATTCCAAATTTCAAGGTGCGTGATTGTGCAAATTGTAGGGTATACATTTTCAGAATCTAGACTTAAGCTAGGAATTATTTTTCAAATTTATACTCTAATAAAAATATCAATACTCTTCCCTTGTTTTGACTTAGCCCAAGAAGTGAACTCAAAATTCGCCTATTTCTAAATAAACTACAAAGGCATATACTTTCTACCGTTAAACTTTAAGAAAGGTTATTTTTCGGGTTTTTAATTTACTAAGTCTATGATCTAGAATCCTAGCTAGTTAACCTATTTGTCAAACTCAAGTCAAATAAGGCCAAAATTGAATACATTAATTTTTATAATTTTTGAAAATTTTCAATTTTTATGGGTTTTAAAATGCAAAAATATGTACAAATGAATGCGAAGGAAATACCCCCAAACTTAAACTTGACAGTGTCCTCACTGTCATGCCACACCAAGAAGGTCAAAATTGTCGGCACTCCCCTGTTTATTTATTTACAATTTTTTTTAAATATTTTTTTTGAATTTTTTTTTATTAGAAAAGAAAACAAAAAAAGATATATACATATATACAATAAGGTCCTCCCCAAACTAAGCAAGGCCTTACATAAGCCAAAGGTTAGCACCAACCATTCAAAGATCTTATCGTGGTAATGGTATGGTTGGTGAAAGAATGGGGTGGAAAGAAAAGAAATGAGAAGCACACAAGACCATGTGGAGATAGAAACGGTATACGGTCTCGGTGAAGGAGGAGAATGGCGGAAAAGAGAAAGAAGTGGAATACGATCTTGAGGGTGGAAATCGAGTGAATAAATTAGCGCAATTTGTGATGACCGATGTGTTAAAAGCGATTGTGCTAATCTATCAATCCGTCGAGAAATGGGGTCAAATCCCTCAAGATTCGCAAGAAAACATGGGTACGTCGAACTTGGTATTGGAGATGAAAGCATGACGGTCTCTTGTAAGGTCGGAACGATAGGAAGGACGAAAGGAAGTGAATTAGGGATAGTCTCAATCTCACCGTAGTAAACTGTCTCGAACTTAAAAGATTCCTTCGATGGTTCGAAACGACTGTAAGAAACCGAGTCTGATGGTTCAACTAACTCATCTGAAAATTCAAAGGACTCAAACTCGGACGGTGAGTCTTCAACATCGTCCGAAAAGTTGAAACACTCCTAAGTGTTATCGGCTGTGAGAACTGTGTCAGATTCAAAGGAAAAAATTTCAAGCTCACAGTCTTCAAGCGTGATCTTGTGCGTGGTCGGAACGATGGAAAAGAGGGAGGGTGATATAACAGTTAAAGGTTAGGAGGATGAATTGGAAAATCCAATACATCAAACATAAATGGTTCAACCTCAATATTATCCTCAATACTCTCCTCAATACTATCCTCATAATTCTCCTCAATATTTAGCTCATCCATGCCATTATCATTAAAATCAAGACGCATATGAAGTTTGGGAGAAACATTTAATGACTCGGGATGATGAATTGGACATAAAATTTCAATCAAATCTACTGGTTCATCATCCAAAATATTCCCGGCGTCTATATCCTTAATCAAGTGAAAATCAATTTTTTCTGACACCTTATCAAAAGCATGGATATTTATCAATTTAGGTTCTAGATTGGAGGTGTACAGATCGAAAGGATTAAGTGTGGTTTCACTCGAAAGGGGTTCTTCACAATCTGGCAAATCAAGCACTACAAAATCACACAACTCGTTAGATATTTTATTTTCAACTTGTGAATCATTTGGGACAATCAATGGAAAACCGGAGTTGTGGGCTTCAATTGGGTATGGGTAGGTCTGATTTGGGAATGTGTAGAACTCACTCGCTCCTCTCAAATTCTCCCTCTGTCCAACCGCCTTCTCATACATTGAAAAATTTGAAGCTAGTTGGAAACTAGCTACCGGTTCACTAGGTTGCATAAGGGCGACAATGGACGCATCCACATTCCTAACCATTTTGTTTGTTCCTGAAATATAAGCTTCCAACGACTGTTCCAAACTAGACATGGGTTGTGAAGGGGTTTCGGTAAAATATTCGAAATTGTTTGGATAGGTGAAACTCCCAAAAGGCTGTGGGAATCAATGTCTAGTGAAGGTGGGAAAGTCGGGTAGGATTGGTAGGAATTGGATGGTTGGGCAGGAGTAGGATCAATATGTGGATAAAAAGGTGAATGGACTTGTGGATCCATAGAACTGGATGTGCGGAGAGGGGTGAAAGATCGGCTACGAGACTGAGCAATGTGCTCAGCAATAGACATCGGCTTAGGAGTTACAACACGACTCGAAAAAGTGGTATCAACGTACGAAGGTGGTAAAGGTTGACACAAAGTGGGTTGCAATGTAGAACTGTTTCTCCTAGACGCTTCTATTTGATCTTTCAAAGAAATTTTGGGCATGGAGGGATCTTCCTTAAACCGACCGAAACAATTGACGTACGGGGAAAAGTTAGGTTCGGGATACCAAAGTTCGGCAAGAGATTTGTGATGTGGGGTACCCATGATAGAAGAAAGAGAAGAGAAAGTAGGTAGGTGGTGCAAGGATTTCTTAGCGGCAAAAATTTGCAAGTTGTTTAAAAAATTTTCCCTTTTTCCTTTTTCTCTATATTTGGAAATTTTGCAAAAAGATTTTTGAAAAGAGACTTTGACACAAATGCGATCAACCACAAATGCACAATCAGGCCTAGATCTAGGGTCACCTAGGTCAGCTAGACAGCTCCTAACTGTTCCAAAGGGCTAGAAATAGGAGCTCAAACCGCCTCTTCACCGCCAATTGCGGCCAGGTAAGTGCCAGGTAAGTGGGAGGCTCCCCGCTACAAGTAGCGGTCCTAATTAAGTAACCACTTTCCTTAGACACACTTGCCTAGACACCGCAAAGTCAGCTTAGGATAAACGGTCGATACCTATAACTAGACCTCTGTCCTATTGAGCTCGAAGTCCTTAGGGATGAGTCTAGTATTTTTGTAATTAAGAATGGTCAATGCAAATGCCTTATGTGATTTCTGGGGTCCTGGGAAGGGTGATGAAATCCCCACCCAATCTGAATTGGTCAAAAGCCCCTTAAAATCCGATTAAAAATATGCAAAACAGTAAATCACTTGCAATCAAAGATTTTTTTATTGCAATTTGAGAAAAGATATCCAAAACAGAAAAGATTTCTTGCAATCAATTTTTATTTTAAACGCGCGCAAAGAATCCTGCACAAGATTTGTTATTTGGAAGGAGGAAGATTTTTTTAAGCGCACGGAATCCTGCAGGAATTATCCAGAAGATATATTGAGATTTACAGAGGAGAAAGAACAGAGGAGCTTACAGAGATTTTTCCACGAGATGACTTCACTGTGCAACTGCGGTTCCGCGGTTTGATGCGCGTTTCGGCCGCGTTTCCGCGGTCAGGGAGAAGGTACCAATTTTTTTTTTCAGGCGATGAAGTCACGAGGCGGCCGCGTTTTCGCGGTCAGATGTGGCCTAATGCGGCGGTTCCGCGATCAGGTGGGTGGATCAGATGCCAAGTTTTCTTCCGTGCTCTGTTGGGATACTCCTCTGTTGGTTCGGATTAGATGTTTTCTGTTTCTGTTTCTGGATTTTTCCAGATCCGAAGTTGTTTATAGATCCTGCAAAATTCTCACAAAAATTCCCTTTCCAAAATTAACAGATGATATATTTTTATATTTTTTTGTGATTTTTCAGATTTTTATGATTTTGTAATTTTAGATTAACCCGAAATTGCAAAAAGGAAATTTTACGCCATCCCCGGCAACGGCGCCATTTGATTTGTATGGATTTTTATCGATCAAAAATATTATTACCGCAATCAAGAACGGCGTCGCTTGGTAGCTAGCTGGTGAGTACGGGTCGGTCCACAGGGATTTTGTGTTTTCCTAATCGCGCTAACGAGTTAATTCCGATGGGTGTCAGATTGATTTATTAAATCTAAAAAACTACCAAATTAAGTTATACTAAGATTATCTAGATCTAAGTCTTGTTAGGGTTAGGTTTAGGGGAAGTTGAGAGATTAAAGGTTTTCTCACCGCTTTCAATGCCCTATTATAGATCTATTAGGTGTTATGGTAATTATCAATAAAGTGGATTAGAATCATTTGGGAAGATATTTCTTCCTCTAGGTTCTTGTCCTTCCTTTATCGATCCTTACCCTAACCTCCATAGAAAACACGCGCAACCGGTCCTTTATACTACGGTATCACCATTACCTCGAGGGGTAAGGTGCCGCAGGGAGCGGTGTGTGCGTGTATGCATGGAGTTCTAATTATTATGTGTGAAGGGGAAAGAAAGGGGTGAGAGATCTCATCTCTCAAACCTTTCCCTAAAGCTAACCCTAACAAGCGAGAAGACTACTCGCTCATTAGGGAATTTAAAGAAATTCTAAATTAAAGTAAACTAAAGCAAAGAAAATAATGGAACTTACTAATTTTTATTGATGGCTCTCTCCAAACATGAACACAGTACAGATATGAATTTATGAAGTGAAAAGAGGCATAGAGAGGCATGACCTTATACAAGCTTTAGAGTTCCTATTTATAGAGGATTGGAAACCCTAGGTTACAATTGATTCGCACGTCTGCATTTACAAGAATACCCCTAGGTTGACTAGTCAGAGCCGCAAAGATTTATGGTAAAATTTATATCTCCCAATCGCCCGACCCCGCCGCGGAACCGCGGCTCGAGGCCTGGTTTGGCCGCGGTTCCGCGGCCAAACAGGAGGATTGGAGCTTCATTTTTATTGTGCTAGCTCTTCTGTTCTTTTACTTCCTGTTTCTACAGGTCTTTTCTCAGCTTGGTTTCTCGTTCTCTTCCATATCTTTCCAGTGAATATTGTAGTGGACTTTTACTGTTTTTTCGTGTCGCTGCCTTTATACTTAGTGAACTGTTGTTCATTGTTCCTCACAATGTAGGCGCGATCGAGATTTCACAATTTATCATTTGTAGTCTCACTTTTGCATTGTCTTCTCATTACTTTCACTGTTTTAGATCCAAGAACCTGTAACCTTTAATATATAGCAGACATGCATCAAAAGCACCTGTTTATTTATAAAACGAACAAGAATGGGGAATATAATAATACAATATTATGGTGTGAACAGAAGGCGAAAGTGGTTATCGCAATGCGATAACGTAATTAACTGCAGGGATTTGCGCTTGCAGGGAAGACCGTCCCCACAATCAAAAACCTCTCACAAATGAGGGGGAATCTGATAAAGTCTGCTACAACGGTCGCATCTATCCAAACCTCCGATATATGGTGCCATAAATCAATTTAGTATTTTCGGAGAGGTGGATGGAGAAGTCCAAATAGTATCTTCCCCTAAATTCAGGCCAGACGTCCTAACGTCTCGGTCCCGGTCTTTCAACGGTGAACAGGTTCTGGCACGGCCGGTGGGACCCAACACGTGCATCTCGATCCACGATGTGAAGTAGTGCAAGAAGAGATTTACAGGCTTCAAGCCCAGCTGGGCAGTGTCGGCCGCTATACTTAGACCATAATATAAGTGGGCCAATCCTGCAACCCCAACAGCTATACATGCCCCCGCCGCAATGCGATTGGACGGATATAAAACAGACGGTCTCATGTAGCGAGGGTGCATTGGGAGTGTAAACTAGCTCAGCCACAAACCAATAAAGCCCATGAAAAACGTCTCCTCATCAATATCCGGAGCGGCGATCTCTGCAAAAGGGACGATGGGGGTATCCGGAATAAAAAAAACTGCTTTAAATTCGCCTCTGCAGTTGGCAATTTATCCAAGCCAAATCCGAACGGATCATCGAGCTTAGCAAACTTTGCAGCCTTCTTCGATAAAACCTCCGGACGAAGGAAACGGGCGACGAAGTCAGAAAAGCTAATCCCATGCCCCTTAGACTCCAGAAACAATCTCTCATAGATATTCAACACTTTGATCAAACTAAGGAACTTGTGTTGGATAGCGTTTTCCGAGGTAAAGCCCATGACTACCGACTCGGTGGCAAAAACGTACTCGTCAGGAGGAAGTATCTCTTCATAATGCTCCCCTCTGACGGGTAACCCGGAGATTTCTGCGAATTCTTCCAGTGAGATCGATACCTCACGGTCTGATAAATGAAACGTGTGAGTCGGAATGTTCCACTATTCTAAGAAGGATTTAACCTACCACACATGAGTAGTGTGATAATTGAAGAGAGACGCGTAGACTACTGGGTACAATCCGGTCTTCAGCAGTAATGTTTTTTTGGCCGATAAAATATAACGGGTCCACTGCAGATAACCAGCCGGATGTTGAGGGGTCACTCTTATTGTATAAACCTGACCCCAAGGACATGCTTCTCCTTGACATATGCGACGTCCCTGAATATCTAGGGTCATTGGCGGCTGGACTGGTATTAACGTCATAAAGGTTGGAGACAACCTTCCGCAGTCCAATTGACCTCTTCCACTGCATAAGCGACCTGCGGAGGGTCAACATAATGAATTGACGGGATCGGTTCTGATGGCACTGCACAAGTAAAGCTGTGCCGACCCCGGATAATATAACTATACCACGATCCCCATAGATGAAGAGAGTTCTGCTCTAGGTCTTAGTCCCGGATTAAAGCGAAGACTTCCCAATTCATAGGCGCGTCGGCAAAAACGCTCTTCGAACGAACATAAGGAAAAAAGGAATCGGAAGCCATAGTACCTAAAAAAACCTGTAGAGAGTCAGCGATTGGCATAATATAATTAACTGCAACTAAGGGCTTTAGCATTTCCAGTACACCTAAATCTGTACTCCACTATGGCATATTAAAATCACTACATTAAAAAAAATTAAATAATAATAGCAGGCCCCACAAAATCATGGTGATGGCTCATCAATGATGAGACATGCACCCATTGTGAGAATCCAAAAGGATTCTCATTAAATGAATAATTCCATTGAGCAGTGGAGTTAAAAACTCCAAATGTTCTCAAAAAATGAGTTCTGCAACAGATTCAAATCTGTAAAAAAGGGTATTAAAACCCTATATATAAAAAAATAAGGGAATAGAAAGGGGAATAAAATTCCCAAAAGGTTTAAAAATTTCTCAAAGCTAAGCTCATTAAGACAAAATGAAATTAAATTTCTCAGATAATAGGATCAAATCTTAGAAGCCCCCCATATTGGAAGATAGATGAGAAATATAATGGAATTAAATTCCAGAAACCCTCAAAGAACAAGATCAATGATAGGGCAAAATCCCAAGAAGAGAACTAACGATTCTTAGGGATTTGAGACCCATGATTTATTTAGAAAGAGGTGAGAAGTTCTTCTTAAGATCTCTGGGAGATCATTTAAAAAAGAGCCAAGCTTTGTTAATGAGTTAAAAATTCAAAACAAAAAGGAAGGTTTTTTTAAGAGTTGAACTTTGGTTATGATCCATACCAATTTTTTAGCAGAGTTTAACTCTGAAAAGTTCTGTGGACAGAGATCTAGTCTCTTAGATGAGAATTAAATTCTCAAGGATGAATAAGACTAAAGAAAGATGATGAGACATCAGTCATCTCAAAGGCCAAAGGCCCTATTTATAGGATGTGAAGAGACGGTTCAACTCTCTAGAAGATCAAACGGTAGAAAAAGTGACATCGTTGCACTCACGTGTGAGCCACGTGAGAACAATAGTGGGGGCATTTGTTCCCCCAAGATTTAAACATAATAAAAAGAGCTAAACTCTGTTAAATTTTAATGAGGCAGTGCCTCACGTGCTCCTCGCGAAGGCGCCAGCGCCAACCCCTTAGGATCAAATTCTATGGTAGCGCCGCACGTGAAGCTCACATGGGCGCCAGTGTGCAAAGCACAGGAGCGCCTATCATAAATAAGAATTAAATTCTTAAGTGGCATCCACGTGCACAACACGTGAGCACCGGTGCCCAAATTTATATCAGTAGAATTAAATTCTACATAAGGATATTTCCCTAAAAAAATTAGGACACTCTCTGTTAAACAGAGCCGTTGGATCAAAAATTCAATGGTGATGATAAATCATCAAACAATAAAATTAAATTCTATTCTGAGGAATATTTTTCCTCAATCTTTACAAACAAAAGAAGATAGCTCTCTGTAAACAGAGAGCCCTTAGATTAAAAATCTAACGGTGATTAAATATCACCGTTTTACAAAATAAATTATGTATATGGGAAAATATTTCCCCAATCTTGTTAAAAACAAGAAAACATATTATGTAAAACAGAAATCCTTGGATCAAAGATCTAACAGTCGGTAAAATTCCCCAAACAAATTTTGAGACCAATTAAATCAATTGGAATTTCTCAGTGAGAGGTTTTCTCAAAACTAATTAACAATTTGCCTCCATTGATTGGGCATTGATTGGGCAGCGCCTCGCGTGCTCTTCACGTGGACGTCACACAAAAAGTGCTTAGCACTTCATATATAACCAAAATGGCTGAGTGCTCAACACTGATTGGGCAGCGCCCAACGCCTAACGTGGACTCCACATAAAAAGTGCTTAGCACTTCATATATAGCCAAAACGGCTGAGTGCTTAGCACTGATTGGACAATGCTCAGTGCCTCACGTGCTCCTCACGTGGACACCACACAGAAAGTGCTTAGCACGGCTTAGTGCTTTGCACTAATTGGGCAGCGTTCAACGCCACACGTGCTCTTCACATGGATGCCATGTAAAAAAAAGAGCTTAGCACTATATATATATATATATATATATACACACACATATAACTGAGTGCTTTGTACTGATTGGGCAGCACCCATAACTGAAGGCTTCACATGATACCCATGTGAGCGTCAAACGTCAAACAAGTGCTTAGCACTTTTGCATAAAAAGGTGGGCTGAACAAACAGAGCCTAAATAAATGATTAGCACTTTTAAAAAATAAGACTGAGCAGACTAAGCCCAAATTGGCTTAGTCCCTTGCAACTGAGCCCAAATGCTCTGGATCTTAATAAAATTTAATGATCCTTAAGTTGATCTTAGTCTCAAATAGGACTAATGTAGCCTTAGTTAAAAAATAAATTGGCCCTAAATGTTTATATATTTAAGTTGATTTTAATCTCAAACTAGATTAACGATCCTTAAACTAAACAAAATATTTTTTAACTAAAGGAAAAATATAACTAAAGTTCAAAATCCCATATCTAAAATATGCGGATTTGGATTAATCCATGCCCTACGGGCAACGACATAAAATAGTCTCCGTATACAATCCACGGGAAACCAAAATAAACAAAAACACAACACGACACGAAGTGAACTGTTGTAGAAGGAGAAAGTGGTTATCGCAACATGATAATATAATTAACTGCAGGGGCTTGCGCCTGCAGGGAAGAGCATCCCCACAATCAAAAACCCCTCACAAATGAGGGGGAATCTGATAAAGTCTGCTACAACGGTCGTTTCTATCCAAACCTCCGATATATGGTGTCATAAATCAACTTGGTATTTTCGGAGAGGTGGATGGAGAAGTACAAATAGCATCTGCCCCCAAGTTCATACCAGACGTCCCAACGTCTCAGTCTTTGTCTTTCGGCGGCGATCAGGTTCTGACACACCCGGTAGGATCTTTTCCACTTTCCACTCCACACTTCGTGTGTCGTGTTTCGCAAACAAAATCACAGTTCGCTATGGTTGCCCTTAGATTCGAGGTACTAAAACTTAGTTTCTTGCTCCTGTGTAGGAAATCAATGGCTTCTCAATGCACTGCATGCAACAGCAACTCTCGCTCTACTCCAACGGGAGGAGCGACTTATGGGCCCAATGTAGCCTCTATCTTCTCAATGCTAGTGGGGCAAGTTACACAAGCTACACTAGATTGTTCTTTAGGACCATGCTCCCACATTTGAGATTTGGTGCCTCAGTGCTATAAGAGGAAGCTCCTAAAAAGTCAGACTTCGATCGACTGGCAGCCATAATGGCCCTTCTCAACAGGCTGTCCAAATCTGGCGTTTCAGTCTTCAACAGGTTGACCAAGAGCATGAACGGGCCCATAAAAAAGCTCGTGATATCTGAAGGGCCTATCCCAAAACGGATAACCCTCCCAACTCTTCCTAGAGGTGAAAACGTCAAAAGCTCTTCCCCCATCAGACGGTCGGTTTTTGAAAGGCTAACCGCTTCTCCTCAAAACTTTAACAAGGACGTCGGTCTTCAACAGGCTAACATCTATTGAAGCCCCTCAGTAAAGCTGGGGGCACGAATAAGCCGCTTCTAAAACTAAGGCGGTCTCTTCTGCGAGGCACGCTCGACGTCACCATTGGCGCCGAATGAGAAAAGCTAGGGGAAATTCCTTCTCTGAACTTACTCCACCAGCTCCAATGGTGGAAGTCGACGCAGCTGTTCCAACCGGGAACAACTTTGATCTGCATAAGAGGGTATGTAAAAACTCCCCGACGGCGGTGCTGAAGAAATCATCTCTGCCAGTAGAGGTCCCTGTGCAGGCAAAGCCGGAGCGGCCCCATCAGTGGCTCTCCTTGCAAATTCATAGGGTCTGGCAGAAAGTCCAAGACTCCGTGATTGATGAAAATCATTCACGTCGACCGAAGAAATTGAAGACTCGGCAAAAAAAAGATCACTCATCCGCCATGCAATAGAGGACTTCTCCCAAACGGGTGCGTGTCACAACGTATCCTTCAACTTTCACCAAAAGAACGAGGATGGAGAAAACTCTACCGCCGGCGACAAATTCCAAAGGCAATAGACTTAAATTCCCCAAGGCCAGGAGCATAACAATACATACGGTCTACATGGTTTCGGGAAAAGAAGAAAACCGTGCTTTGGTGAGTCACCGACCGCAAACTCGGTCGCTGACAAAGGCTCAGGAGCAACAAAAAAATCTCCAAGAAATGCTGACCAAAATCGCAGCACTTACCAGACAGAAAGAAAGTCCGGACAAAGAAGTTGAACAGCGCCAAGTGCAGGAGACCGATACAGAGTTTCTGCGAAGGGTGCTCGAAAGAAAAGATAAAGAAGCCATTGAACAAGCTACTAACATGAAGTAGATGGCTCTCTTGTTCTAGGATATGGTTGGAATGATGATCCAACCAGAACCCCCAGCTGAAGATCAGTCGATAATCGTCGAGGATGACAAAGGGGAAACATCAAACCCTTCTCCGGCCCTATCAGCAGCCAAGGAGGAAACGATCTCTAAGGCCACCTTGATGATTACATTGCTCAACAAATAAGAGCTTATCAAGATAATGAAGTCGCTGGCCAAATTATCAGAATCGGGTGACCGTACCCAGGCTGGTATGATCAAATCAAGTATCCGCCGGGATATACAATCCCCAAGTTTCATGTATATAAAGGGACATGCAACCCTCATCAATATGTCGCGCAATTTAGAGCTCTGTGCGGCAACACTGGAGGCGACGACAAATTGTTTCTTCGCCAGTTCGTTGGTAGCCTGTCAGAAACAACCTTTGAATGATATTCGGAGCTCCCAAATGACTCCGTAAAAACATTCGCAGAGATGGAACTGCTGTTCACACAGCGTTTCACCAGCGCCATTGAATGCACCCGGATCACGGCATTAATCAACGCCAGGGTAAAAATGGGAGAAACCTGGGTCCAATACGTGATCCGGTGGCGGAACCTGCAGTCTAAGTGCGAACAGCGTATTGAAGAATCTCCTGCCATATGCATGTTCATCGGGACCCATGATCCTCAAACGACTATGCACCAGTTCATGACATTCTTCAAACCAACTACCTTCCAGGCCCTGTGGCCCAGATGGGCCACGGACCTTCCTCCTCAAACAAGGACCCTCGAAATAACAAGGGTAAAGGGAAAGCTTCGTTGCCAATACTCAACAACAACCGAGTGGTCAAAAACCGGCTGCTCACTAAAACAACGCGCGTCTGTGCAGTGCTTACTCGTTTCCCTATGACAAGATGAGGAGACCGTTCGAAGTGGCAATGAGTAATAAACTCATCACGTTGCTAGATCCGCGGTGTCCACCGTAACCCGGCGACGTCAACAACCTTAACTACTGCTCCTATCACAGAATGATGAGCCACCCAATTAAAGATTGTTACATTTTCAAAAACTGGGTCGAGGGCCAGTATCAACAGGGAAAATTCACGCTGTCTGATAACTGAAGTGTAAACCTACTCCAAAAGCACACTCCCAAAAAAGTGGATCCTCAGGGGGCATCATGCTCACTCGTGGAAGAAACTCCATGGGAAGTCGTTCTTTTAGCAAAATCCAAACGAATGCTGAATGATTTACAAGCATGTCCGGCGGTCAGGTGGAAAAGTCCACTTGAACCCGAAATAATCGAAGGGATGCTGAAACCATGTCTCGCACCGAAAATTGTTGACGAGGGGAAAACCCCCAAGTCAAGCTTTCAAAGGCTTTGAAGAAAAAGAAAAAGACCAAGAAGCCTGCGTAGCCTACCGAGTATAATGACAAGCGCATAGATTTACAAAAAAACATAGATGCGCTGGAGGAGTATAACTAGAAAGCGCGGACACCAGTCACGATCGAAGAATTCCTCAAACATATTCGTGAGTACGGAGACAGTGACAATGATGAGGGAATGACTCATCAGAAGACACAGAAGATCGTGTAGAAAGTTACCACATGGTCTCCCATTCATTGTTATATGATGAAGAAGCTACCTCAGCGTCAGAAAACAACGCAGTGGAATTGGTGGCAGAATCGACGCTAAAATCCATGGAACTGCCAGAAGACCCGATCGAGAGGCTGTTAAATGAAGCCTTTCAAAAAAGCAAATTTGACCGAGAACACAAGACAACCATATATAAAAAGGCTAAGCGTCAGCGTCTGGATAAAGAAGCCGAGGCAAGGACGAGTCGTAATGTACTCCCACCAAACCAAAGCATCCCTGCTACAAATAAGAGCAGGATCAAAACAGAGAAGCGGTTCGCCAAATCCCTGTCAAGGAGGATGAAGCTGCTACCTCTCATATAGATCACTCCCGGGGTCATATGTCTCGATGGAGAAAATCACATCCAGCCTACTGCCTATATCATCGGAGGGTCACCCACCCCACCGAGGAATGCAGTGCTTTCAAGAAGTTGTGGCAAGGATACGTTTCCAGTAAAAAACACTTAAAGAGGATGAAGCATGAAGCTCGTGCCCGTCGACATTAAAATATCGAGACAAACGCGCATGAAACGCCTAGCAGCTGTCATATGGTTGGTACCAGTTCAGAAGGGGAAAAACCCCAAGTTCTTATCTTCGGGAGTGATCTGAGGACGAAATTCCCATCAGCCCCCTCTTCAAAGACTTCATCTCGAGAAAAGAAAAGGAGGAGAAGAAATGTGAAAACATTCAGCTGTATAACCATACGCTGCCTGAGAAGAACCTCGTACTTACCAACAAAGATTCGAACAAAAAAGATAAAGGGAAGAGGAAAATCCCTGATGAAATCGCCCTTGATGAAATAGCAGTCAAAGATCTCACCGCAAAGGATCCGCCTTAGAAAAATAAGGCGGATTACAATGTCCTAGCACATCTAAGGAAAATACCCTCATAACTGAGAATATTGGATGCTCTCCTCCTTTCCAAAAAGGCATGATATTCTCTCATCAAGACATTATGAGAGCCCGATCAGTTCCAAACTTTCTTCGCGGAAGAGTAGATGAAAGATGAACAAGCAGAGGTCCATACGGCTGACATTACATTCAGCGATGAAAGTCTCCTTCTCGGTACGTGTGAACATAATCGCCCGTTATACATCACCGGGTACTGCCACGACATCAAGATAAGGAAAACCCTTGTTGATAACGGATCCCCCATCAACCTTCTCAATGTGAGGGTGCTGAAGGAAATTTGTATGAACGTTCAGCACCTTACCCGAGATAAAATTACCATTTCTGGGTTCGACTCACAGTCGTCATAGACGCTTGGGTCCGTAATATTGACGTTACGCTTCGGACTGCTCATCACTGACATCAAATTTTATGTCATTGATGCCAAGACTTGCTATAACGCTTTGCTTGGCAAGCCATGGTTACACGAATACAACGTCATCCCTTCTACACAATATCAGTATATGAAGCATTTCAAAGATAGCCGGGAGTACACCATCACGGGATAGCTAAATCCGTTCTCCATAAATGAAGTCCGAAAATACGAAGACGCAAAGTACTTCCTACCAGACTTCAAGGATACTGAAAGGTGCTACAAGCCGAAGAATAAACAAAAATCTGTCGCCACTATATCGATCTTTGCGAGTGATTCTGAGGAAGACGAAGAAATAGTCTATTTGGGGCAACCAAAAAAAAAAAAATAAGCTGGGACCATCTACTCCTATCTTGGTCTTTGGCAGCGACTCTAAGGACGAGGCCAACGCAGTATTCTCCATCCGCCCATCAATGCTAACTTTTGCCGAAGCAGACCAGAGTCTACAAATTAGAATGTTTCCACCTCGGCATTACAAGGAACTTGATGCGCTTGATACATATAGCATACAAGAACTACAAATTTTCTACGTGCCTCCTAAGCGAAAGGGTGAAAAGACAATCCTCTTTTACCAATCTGCGGAGACCAAAGTAAAAAAAGAAGTCTGGCATGGTGCCGATTTTACGCTCGACAAGCTTCAACCCATCCATCTACCAAGATATTACATGGAGGGATTGAAAAGGTTGTTAAGATGCCAAGGAGTACCCCTCGAACAAACTGTTCGACAAGCCCAATTTTACAAAAGATTTGGGATATTCCCGGGACTCAGCGAAAGTTGCCCAATGGGAAGATGGAGACAACCGGGCTCGGATATGTTCGTTCCAAGAAACGGGAGCAGATCCACAATTACCGCGTCGTAAACAGCTCGAGTGAAGAAAAAAACGCTCTTCTAAATAGCCGTGACATCAAAACAGAGCGAGATCTCGCTTTAAGAATGTTAAGTCCGTCGCTTGAAGTACAAATCAATAAGCTAATAAAAGAAGCTTGTCAAATGAGCCAGGATAACCACATCCGCGAAATGGCCATTTATGAAAAGGCCAGGACGCAGTGTCTCAGTCAGTAATTTGCGGAGAAAGTAGACCATAATGCTCTTCATCCCTGGCCCAATATATGTTCTCACGGAAGGGAAAAATTCCGAAATAGAGGCAAAAATAGGGCCAAGAACGTAAACAACGTTCGAAGAGAACAAAGCGGATCCAAGACGCCGTGCAATCGAGAGAAACTCGATTGGAGCCCGTCCTTTATAAAGAAGATTGGTCGGGAATACTCTTTCCCCCAAGACAAGATAAGGAAAATATTCAAGCTTGTCATGAAGTATCAAATGATGATACTTCTGGAGTTTCAGCACCCGAACAAATAAACGAGGTTCATCACCCGGATTATTGCTCCTATTATCAAGTAATAGGCCATCCCCTTGAAAACTGCTTCACCTTCAAAAACTGGGTAGAAGACCAGTATCGACAAAGCAGGTTTATGCTATCCGACAACTGGAGGGTAATCCCGCCACAAAGGCATGAACAAAAAAATCCTACCCCGTCAAGATGGGACCGGCTCAACCCCAAAAAGGGAAGCGAACTCGTACCTGCCATATGATAACCTTCTCAAAAGAGGAAAGGCATGAGATGATGGATGACCTCCATTTGTGCTTCGCAAATAAAGACGAGGACGAGATAATCTCAGAGTTTCCACTAGCACCAAAAGAGCTGGAAGATGGGATACACACTACGACGGACAACCTAAGAAAAATTGACTTAGTGACAAAAAGCGATCCGAGGCCGACGATCGTCAGTGAGCTACTATCTGAAAAACAGGTAGCCACGTTAAAAGACGTGCTCATGGAATATAAAGACTGCTTCGCATGGAACTATTCCGAGACGCCGGGTCTAGATCTAAAGGTAGTGGTACATAAACTGGCCATATCGCCGGATATAAAGCCAATTAAATAGGCGCCAAGAAGAATGCGACTCCAATTTGAGATGGGTATCAACGCTGAAGTCAAGAAACCAATCGACTCCGGCTTCGTCCAAGAAGTTCAATATCCCGATTGGATCGCAAACATCGTTCTAGTGATGAAGAAAAATAGGACAGTTTGCATCTGCGTGGACTTTCGGGACCTTAACAAAGCCTGCCTGAAGGACGACTTCCCAGTCCCCGTTACCGAGCTAATGATCGATATCACTTCTATTCATGAGGTCTTCTCCTTCATAGATGGATCTTCAGAATACAACCAAATAAAAATGCATCCAGAAGACCAAAAGCATACCACCTTCCGGACTCCGCTGGGCATATTCTGCTATAAAGTGATGCCCTTTAGTCTGAAGAACGCTGGTGCCACCTAGCAGAGGGTCATGATAAAGATCTTCGATGACCTCATACACGAGATCGTCGAATGCTACATTGACGACCTTGTGGTGACGAGAAATTCTCACGAGGAACATTGGGAACATATGAAAATAGTACTTCGACGTCTTCAGAAGTATAATCTGAAGATGAATCCTATAAAATGCGCGTTTGGAGTCTCATCAGGAAAATTCCTAGGACTCATCATATGTCACCAGGGTATCGAAATCGATCCCTTAAAGATCAAGGTGATTATGGAAATGCCCACGCCAAGAACCCTCAAACAGTTGCGATCTCTTCAAGAAAAGCTCGCGTATATCCGGTGGTTCATAGCTAACTTTCCGGAAAATGTCGTCCCTACAGTCATTTGATGAAAAAGGGGACCCCGTTCGTTTGGGATCAAATGTGCCAAAACGCACTGGACGAAATCAAACAGTAACTACAAAATCCGATGGTATTGACCGCTCCGGTTAAGGGAAAACCCCTTATCCTATATACAACATCTCTTGAGGGTTCTCTAGGCGCATTGTGGGCACAAGAGAATGATCAGGGAAATGAGAGAGCTCTGTACTATTTGAGCCGAGTTCTCCTGGGGGTAGAAAACAACTACTCCCCTATCAAAAAGCTTTGCCTGGCACTGATCTTCGCAATAATGAAGCTCAGACATTACGCCTTGGCACATGAGATCCATCTCATATCGAAGGTGGATGCGCTCAAATATCTAATGTTAAGGGCCATACTAAAAGGAAAGCTTGCCAAATTGGCCCTCATCCTGATGGAGTTCTCGATAACGTATCGACCCTTCAAAGCAGTGAAAGGTCAGGCTATTGCCGACTTTCTCGCAGAGCATCCAATATCATCCGACTCCCCCTTAAATTGCGAGTTGCCAGATGAACATGCGTTTGATGCAATTGAAGAAGAAAATGATTCCTAATAGGAACTCTACTTCGATGGAGCATCTTCCATGAAGCAGAGAAAGAAAAATACCCCTATGATCAAAGCTGGGGTTGGCCTTATCTTCGTGACTCCACAAGGAGGGATACTGCCTTATGCTCTCC
This sequence comes from Agapanthus africanus, assembly GCA_030015575.1. NCBI lineage: Eukaryota > Viridiplantae > Streptophyta > Magnoliopsida > Asparagales > Amaryllidaceae > Agapanthus > Agapanthus africanus. The sequence continues at coordinate 816,452,605 of JASDDO010000024.1, forward strand.
CCTTAACAGAGCCAAGGACTAATAATGAGGCTGGATATGAAACTTTGATAGCAGGTCTCGAGATCGCTATCAACATTGGAAACAAAGACCTTCTCATATGTGGAGATTCCCAGTTGATCGTCAGCCAAGTAAATGATGACCATCAGACATGCAAGCCAGAGGTAATAAAGTATGGCGAAAGAGTGCAGCAACTGCTGACACATATCCTTTTCTACATCCTGAAAAGCATACCGCGTGCAGAAAACAACAAGGCGGATGCATTGGCCAAATTGGCCGATGAAAACCTGGATAACGTGAGCATTATTATGCAAAGTTGCAGGGTTCTCGCGCCAATGGAAATATCTTCGGAAGACCTGATAGAGACGTCCGAAGGAAAAGAAATGACCGAACATATTGCCCTTCAAATAGAAGATGAAGAAAAGGTCAAGGACTAGAGGGAAGTCTTCATAGATTATTTTATGTCCCAACAAACGCCCGAAAATGCGCCGTTTAGACATCGGCTCATGAAACGAGCTTTGTCTTTCGCCTTCGTCAATAATATTGTATATAAGAGATCGTTCGACTGTCTGTGGCTAAGATGCCTGGGGCCGAAGGAAGCAAAGAAAGTCTTTTAAGAAACTCACGACAAACTCTGCGGTTCTCATCAAGCCGGGCCAAAGATGAAGCTGAAGATAAAAAGAATGGGTTACTATTGGCCCACAATGATTCAGAACTACCTCGAATATGCGAAGCAGTGTCACTCATGCCAAATTCATTGGGACTTCATCCACCAACATCCAAATCCGCTACACCCAACAGTAGCTAGCTGGCCGTTCGAAATGTGGGGAACTGATATAATTGGCCCCATTGAACCGGTTTCGTCCAAAGGACATCGATTCATAATGGCAGCGACCGATTACTTCTCTAAGTGGGCAGAAGCAGTACCACTAAGGGAGGTGAAGATGGAGAATATCCACCATTTCTTCAGAACACATGTCATCTATCGGTTCTGCACTCCGCGACGAGTTATCTCAGATAATGGGCCAGCTTATAGAAGCCATAAAATAAGTCGTTTCGCACAACAACATAAAATAGATTGGAGATACTCTTCAGTCTATAATCCTCGGGCCAACGGTCTAGCTGAGGCTTTTAATAAGACCTTGATAATGATTATATAAAAAACGGCGTCTAGAAATAGAAAAGACTGGCATGAAAGGCTGCACGAAGCTCTCTCTCTGGGCATACCGAACAATGTTCAAAATGGCCACGAATACAACACCATACGCATTGGTGTTTGCAACGGAAGCAGTGCCCCCACTGGAGATAGAACTCCCTTCTCTATGAGTAGCGATTCGATACGAGCTGATAGATGAAGAAAAATCTCATCTCAGGCTTGAGGAGCTCGACGCCCTCGACGAAACTCGCCTTATAGCACAACAAAATATGGAAGCTTATAAGGTAAGGCAAACTCATGCTAGTCGTCAAAAGACCAATGATCCCCAATCATGCAAAATGGGGGAAATTCGAGCCGAACTATGAATTCCCGTACATTATAGACAAAGTCTATCAAGGTGGAGCCTACTTGCTCTTGGGTATCATAGGCGTAAGACCTTTCCGGCCAATAAATGGACGATTCCTCAAAAATACTATCTTGACGCATTACGACTTAGGTCAATGATAGATGACGACGCTTTTATCCGCTTGCTATCTTCTTGAGTCAGAAATTTGAGAGTAGTATCCAAAAGTTCCGTCACCCTAAAATGGCAATATTGGACCGGAACGTCCTTAAACTAATACCCGCCTCAAGCATGGCGATAATGAACCGAGAAGTCCTTAAACTAAAAATCCATCTCAAGCATGGCGATAATGGACCGAAAAGCCCTTAAACTAAAAATTTGCCTCAAACATGGCGATAATAGACCGGAACGTCCCCAAACTAGCGCATCGCCCTAAATATAGTGATATGCTCCCTAGAGATCTATATTTCAATTGAAGTCCTAGCAGCAAAGGTTGCAACTCAAGTCCCACTGGCCACATAGCTACTCCAGCAATGAAGCTACCTCCAAGACCCACTGGCAAACAGATGGGTCACCTGTGATGAAACTATTTTTGAGAGTTTCACCGAGTTAAAAAAAAGGTATGTCCATAAGCAAAATGGGTATGGATGAAAACCCGAAAGGGATCTGTGAGTAAAAACAGCAGGACTGCCGGCGAGTTTGTGAAAACCTGAAAGGGTGCAATCTCGTTTAAAAACAAAGAAGAAAAAAGCAGCATGTCCAGAATCAAAATGGGCATGAATGAAAACTCGAAAGGGTGTCGTGAGTAAAAACAGTAGGACTGCCGACGAGTTTATGAAAACCCAAAAAGGGCGCAAGCTCGTAAAATAAAAAAATTTGTGTGCAGTTGCAAGATCCTCTCGACCTTGTGAGGAGAAAATACCTGCATGAGATCCTTACGACTCACAAAAGGACAACACACTTAGGAATCCTCATGATTCCTAAGGAGAAATTACATTTACGAGATCCCCACGACTCGTAAGGAGAATTCCCCCTATGAGACCCTCACGGCTCGTAGGATTCAAAAGCCTTAAGCTACAGGGATCTAAACATGTTCTTAAGCCGTCATATTCCCCTAATGTTGCCCTACAGGCAGTCCTATATTTACCCTTGTATACAATCCATAGGTATAAATAAATATATCCCCTACTGAGTTGCACCTATGGTAAGAAATATCCCCATATGGTGAACAACACTTGTGAGTCATCTTGACTTACAAGGACAAAATACTCTTATAAGATCCTTACGATTTATAAGAGAAAACACACTTAGGATTCCTCACGATCCCTAAGGAGAAAATACACTTACGAGATCCTCATGACTCGTAGGGAGAAAAACCTTTATGAGACCCTCAGGGCTCATAAAGTCAAAAACCTTAGTAAACAGGATCTTAACCCTATTTACTAAGCTACCTTTGTTCAAATCAACAAGGGCAAATGATGATTCGCTCCTGGCAATATCCCAGTTATAGCGATACTGAAGCCTAAACAGGCATCAAACTTTAAGCCCTCTCACGGCAGATGATGATTCGCTCCTAGCAACATCCTTATGGCAGCAATGTTGATACCAAGATTGGTATCATATTTCAAATCCCTTAAAAATGATGACATAATTGAAATGATTGGGCATCGTGAATAAATAGCTGAAATGATTAGGCGATCGCGACTTTCACGATATGAAAAGCTGAAAAGATAGAGCATCGCGGAAATAAATTATAAAAAAAATGAAAATGAAACTTTTCTGCCTTGCAAGTAGGTCCATATTGACTCTTGTATACGATCCATGGGCACAAATGAAAGAAAGGGAACCGTATTTTCCTGCCAGGCTCCGTCAAAAGGGGAACCAGATTCGGCGGCAACATCAACATCCTAGAGATCAACTTGACATTCTTCTTATTCCAACAGAATGAAGACGCAATGTCATCAAAGACCAAAAGTTCAAATCAAAGCGGAGTAATGGAAAAATCCCAGCTCCAAGTCTTGACGGTACATATACAACCTAGAGACTACTTTGATGTTCTTCTCATTCCAACAGGATGCAGGCGCAATGTCAACAAAGCTCCAAGGAGCCAAATCAAAGCGGAGTAATGGCAAAATCCTAGCTCCAAGTCTTGACGGTACATATATGACCTAGAGACTATCCCGGTGTCCCCCCTCATTTTAGCAGGATGCGGATGCAACTATCAAATGAAATTGGAGCAATGGCATATTCCTAGCTCCAGACCTCAACTGCAATACATACAGCATGGAGGTCCCACAATGTCTACCCTAATTCAGCAAAGAAGCGGCGCGGCATCGTAAAAAGCCCGAAGTGACGATATATTCCCAGCTTCGTGTCTCGACGACAACTCATATAAAGCCTAAAGACCGTTGGAGATCATCCCACCCCAGAAGGGTGCGGTTATGACTCATCGGGGCTCCAAATTGAGGTTAACCTCAAGTAAAAAGAGTCATGGAAAATACCTAACGCTTGTTCTTCCAACGGTAATATGACCTAAGAAGTTTACTTGAAGACGTCTTGTCCAGCCCCCGAAGGGATCAGAGACAAAACAGACGCGGGGCTACTCGAACAACGGCTTAAAGACTGCATATCGAGGAATATATCAGCCAATGCGATGGTACCACGAACTAAAACCCTAGTCCCACAAACCTAACAGACCCCTGTCTTAAAGAATGGGGGTTATCTATATACAGCTTTAGGACAAGTTTGCTTGTAAACCCAAGTGAGGTAAACTAAAAATACTCCGAAATGAGTACATAAACTACAAACTCCGAAATGAGTACATAAACTAGAGACTCCGAAACAAGTGAATAAACTATAAACTCTGGAATGAGCAAATAAACTACAAACTCCGAAATGAGTACATAAACTAAAGACTCCGAAACGAGTGAATAAACTACAAACTCCGAAATGAGTACATAAACTAGAGACTCCGAAACGAGTGAATTAACTACAAACTCCATAACGAGTAAATAAACTAATTAGTGCCAAATTAAGACATCAAACACAGAGGAGCGTATGCAAAAGAATATATATTCTTTATTCATGAATCGAAATATTTGAAAGATACAATTTATATAAAAAAAAAGGGGATACAATTCTACCCTTTAAGAAGGCGGGGCTTTCAATAAAATAGCGACCCCTTCACTCTCTTGCTGTAGCTCCTCCTTACGCTCCACTATTGCGGCTGGCATTTCTTTGACTTGATCCCGTTGTTGCAAGCACGAAGAAAGTTTCTCAGAGATTTCCTATTTAGCAACTTCGCAGTCCCGCATTCCTCGCTTAGTAGAGTCAAGATTCTGCCTCAGCGCCACTCCTTCAGAAATGCATTGTTGAAGAGTTTCAAAGACAGCTTGGAGTTGTGCAGCATTTGCTTCAACCTCGGCATGCAATTGGTTTGATTCTTTGAAAACCGTCTCATGCTCCCTTTACTTCAGGACCAATTTCTGCTCGAAGTATTGAATGGAAGCGGCACTTTGCTCGATCCATGCGATATGTTGAGCCTTTGAGGATAATGCCTCAGGCGCAAGATGCTTGTGCTCGATCTCATGGAGGCAAGCCTTAATTCACTTACAGTAGTCAACCTAAATGACGAAGAAATCTTCATTGTATAAAGTCACAAGAGTCACCAGCATGGGATTGACTTCGTCTGCAAAGTTCGCGGCAGAAGTGAAAGCTTCAACATTAAGGGCTTCAATAAATTCACCTAGCATCTGCCTGCTATTTTCCGCACCCCTGGAAGACTGACGCTTAGCAAAAGGCCTCATGGGCATAGAAATGCGAGGTTCAAGAGGAGACAAAGCCGGTGTAGCTGCTATAGAGTAAGACACGCACAACGAAGGGCCAGATTTCAGCCTAAAATAAAAAATAAAAAAAATAATTTGAGAAATGAGATCTAACATACCAATAATTGAAAGAGGTAAATCAGGGAGCATAGGAGGCTCAGCTATTCCTTCGTCCTTTCCTTCGAGTCGTAAAACTATGGTCAATACAAGCAAAGCTTATCAACAGAAAGATTACTCGTAGAAAGAAGAAACAAGAAATAAAGAATATACAAACCAACGCTTGAAAGAGGGACGAATTCTGATTGGAAGGTGAAGTGCGAGTTTAACATTTGTCATAAGCGGTCGAAGAGCACTCCTACAATATATGGTAAAGAAATTAATCCAAGAAATAATATCAATACTGAGACAAGGAAATGAAAAATCTTTACCTTCCGTCATTGAAACTGAGAGAACTCAGGGGGTGAAAAAGAGATAGGTGGAGCAGCGACAGTCATGGCAACGGCTGACGGTGATTCTTCAATCACCACAGTGCCAGGGTTTACCGCACCTATATTCGGAATAAAGGAGATATCAGCGAATATTTCTAGTAGGACCGAGAACCCAAAAGTAATAACACGAGGAATACCTGATGGGGCAGAAACCATAGCGGTATCTGGAGCGTCACTAACTATGATGGTTTCCTCGATTTCCACTATCACCGGGAAGATGGATTCAACGTCTACACCTTCGTCCCCCGAATCAATAATGGCCGTCGTCATGCTCGCATCACCCTCCAATGTCGGGGATCCACAAGGGGAGGAAGTGGCAGTTGGAACAGTCCCAGATTCAAAATGAAGGCCCGACGCCCCAGACTCTTCAAACGCTGGCACTTCACCCGCCACGTTAACACCTAAACTCGGCCCTGCTGCACCATTCAAGAACAAATATGTTATAATTCAAGAAAAACTGCTGTGGGAAGAAACCTGGAAAAGTAAATAAGTCTACTAGGCTTCAATAAAGGATCATGCACAGTTTTATCTTGAAGTAATCGTTCAGCCTCTTTGCGAGCCGCACGCGAAATCTGCCTATGAGCGGTTGACAAGGCAGAAGGAATATCCTCTATGGGAACATCAGGGGGTCGTGTATCACTCGAACCCGTGCCTGTGGCCAAGTTAGCCTGACTCTCCCTTGCTGTGTGCTTTCGGCGCTTCTTCTCAGCTTTAGCTGTACGAAGAGATCTCCTCAGAACCTCCGAAGAGGAACGTCTTTATCTAAATCAGAATCGGCCTTCGGATTTGTTGCAATGTCCGTCATCGGCTGCTTTAGCGACACTTCCCATAGCAGCCCTGGGGTGACCTCAACTGTAGCTGGTAGCTCTGAAGGCTTCTCCGCACCACCACCTAAAGACGGCATCGCACTCGGAACAACACAAGTTGCAGTGGTTTTTGTAATAAAAAAAGAAAGAGAGAAGGGAGTCAGGGTGTGAACGAAATGAGCTAAACATGTGAATTCAAAGGCATTACAAAATGAACCATACCGAGGACCATAGAAGCGCGAAGCCTTTTCTCTTCCTCAAATGTTTTGAGAGACGCCAAAAGAGCATCTTCAGCGGAGATGCCCGTTAAGAAGAGAGCGTTAATAAAACATAATAAATTATAAAGTACACAAAAGAGCATAAATGAGATATACCTGATGCCGCAAGAGAAGCAAACGTTGCTTGCTCATGGGCTAGTCTCTCAGAAGCCTGAATAGCAGCTTAAAGATCAGTAGCGGCATTCTCATCAATAGAAGCTTCGAACAGACCGTTGTTGGTGCCGTATTCAGATAAGTCTTCGCTATAAGGAGCATGAGGCTCCTGACCAAATACAATATTAGCCGAAAATAAAGATTTCTTCTTCGTCTACGAGCAGGCAACAACACCCGACGATAAAAGCTTTCGCTTTACAGGCTTCTTGGGACGGAGAGTCCCGGTCTCCGAGCCAATACCCGACTCAGGAGACGCCGCAGCCACCACATTCACAGGACACATATGTCCGGTCATGGCTTAGCCGGAAAAGCTCGCGGAACTACAACCGCGCTGCTCTCTCTCAAAGAAGGACGGACAACTGCCCGTCGCTTCAGCGGAACCGCAGGATTTCTGGCCGGGACAGAATCCTTATGGTCAAGAAGCATCTGCCTTTCCACGTTGATAACGACACCCGTTGCATGCTGATACTAAGAAATGTAAGCATTCGAGGCCTTCGGGATATGACTCGGCTCAGTGATCAGGAAATGGGACCTCGTATTCAGCCGCATAAAATGGTGCGCCGTGTTGTGAACGCTCTCCTCTGTAGCAACCGGATCAATGAGAAACGCTTCAAGGGGAACACCATAGCTATAACCAGATTGCTGGGCAAAACGATGCGGGTTATATCTCATGAACAACACCAAGGCATTTTGTCTGAATATAAGGAAACCTGGCCTGATAGAATACAAATGCGCAATCTTCCTGGCCCTCAAAGAAGAAGCTCCATCCTTGAAGACATCGTCGAGCAGCTGGATCACTTTGGAGGGTTCCTTACTAATGGTCAGAACCCTATCAACAAAAGTCATGTTGTCCCCAACCATGCACGGACGTAAAAGTAACCGTCAAGCCTCTCACTATGTTGGGTCTAGAGAAGAAGTGTCGACCAATTACATGACCTGAGAGAAGTTGTACCCTTTGTAAAATCTAGGCCTTTTATGCATGCCAATGACACCCAACACGTGCATCTCGATCTATGAGGTGAAGTATTGCAAGGGGAGATTTACGGGATTCAAACCCAGCCGGACAGTGTCGGCCGCTATACTTAGGCCATGATACAAGTGGGCCAGTCCGGCAACCCCAACAGCCATACGTGTCCCCGCCGCGATGCGATGAGCTGGATAGAAGACAGACGGTCTCATCTAGCGAGGGTGCATTGGGAGCGCAAACCAGCTTAGCCACAAGCCATTAAAGCCTATAAAAAACGTCTCCTCATCAATATCCGGAGCGACAATCTCTGCAAAAGGGACGATGGGGGTATCCGAAATAAAAAAACTGCTTTAAATCTGCCTCTGCAGTTGGCAATTTGTTCGAACCAAATCCGAACGGATCATTGAGCTTGGAAAACTTTGTAGCTTTCTTTAATAGAACCTCTGGACAAAGGAAACGGGCAACAAAGTCCGAAAACCTAACTCTATGCCCCCGGACTCCAGAAACAAACTCTCATAGATATTCAGCACTTTGATCAAACTCGGGAACTTGTGTTGAATAGCATTTTCTAGGGTAAGTCCTATGACTACCGATTCAGTGGCGAAGATGTACTCGTCAGGAGGAAGTATCTCCTCGTAATGCTCCCCTCTGATGGGTAACCCAGAAAATTTTGAGAATTCTTCCAGCGAGATCGATACTTCACGGTCCGATAAAAGAAATGTGTAGTTCAGAATATTCAACTGCTCCAAGAAGGATTTAACCCACCATACATGAGGAGTGTGGTAATAAAAGAAAGACGCGTAGACCGCAGGGTACAACCCGGTCTTCAGTAGCTGCGACTTCTTGGTCGACAAAATGTAATGGGCCCAATGGAGATAACCAGCCGGATGTTGAGGGGTCATTCCTATTGTATAAACCTGATCCCAACGACGCGCTTCTCGTTGACACATGCGATGCCCCAAAATATATAGGGCCATTGGTGGCAGGACTGGTATCAACGCCATGGAAGGTTGGAGATGACCTTCCACGGTCCAATTGACCTCTTCCACTGCATAAGCGACCTGCGGAGAGTCAACATAATGAATTGACGGGATCGGTTCCGATGGCACCGCATAAGTGAAGCTGCGCCGACGCCGGATAATATAACTATACCATGACCCCCATAAATGAAGAGATTTCTGCTCTGGATCGTAGTCCCATATTAAAGTAATGACTTCATAATCTGTAGGCACGTCGGCAAAAGCGCTCTCCGAATGAACATAAGGGAAAAGGGAACCGGAAGCCATAGTATCTGAAAAGAGAAACCCGTAGAGAGTTCGTTATTGGCATAATGTAATTAGCAACAACTAAGGGCCTTATCTTTTTCAGTACACCCAAATCTTTACTCCATTATGGTATATTAAAATCACTACAGTCCAAAAAGAAAAAACAGCGGGCCCTACAAAATCAAAATGGTGGCTCATCAATGATGAGACATGCACTCATCGTGAGAATCCAAAAGAATTCTCATTAAATGAATGATCATATTGAGCAGTGGAGTTAAAAACTTTCAATGTTCTCGAGAAGCGAGTTCTACAACAGATTCAAATATGTAAGAAGGTTGTTAGAACCCTAAAAATGAATAGGAAGGGGCAATAAAATTCTTAAAAGTTCCAAAAATTTTCAGAGTTAAGCTCTATAAGACAAAATGGAATTAAATTCCTTAGATAATTGGATTAAATCCCAGAAATCCCCATGTTGGGAGACAAATGGGAAGTTTAATGGAATTGAATTCCAGAAACCCTCAAAGATCAAGATCAATGATAGGGTAAAACTCTAAGAAGAGAACTAACGATTCTCAGGAGTGCCCATTGATTTGAGACCCACGGTCTACTCAAAAAAGGTGGTGAAAATTTCTTCATAAGATCTCTGAGAGATCATTTAATAAAAAGAGCCAAGCTCTGTTAATGGATTAAAAATCCAAAACAAAAGAGTTCTTTCAAGAGTTAAACTCTATTCATGATCCTTACCAATTTTTGTGTGACAAAGTTTAACTATGATCAGAAAGAGTTCTATGAGCAGAGATCTAAGCTCTGAGATGGAAATTAAATTCTCGAGAATGAAGAAAACTTAAGAAAGATGATGGGACGGCAGTCATCTCAAGGACGAAAGGCCCTATTTATAGGATGTGAAGGGATGGTTCAACTCTCTAGAAGATCGAACGTTGGAAAAAAATGACACTGTTGCACTCATGTGTGGGCCACGTGAGAACAGCGGTGGGGGGTATTTGTTCCCCCAATATTTAAATATAATAGAAAGAGTTAAGCTCTGTTAAATTTTAACGAGACAGCGCCTCACGTGCTCCCTACGAAGGCGTCAGCACTAGCGCCGATCTTGTAGGATTAAATCCTATGGTGGTGCTGCACGTGCTCCTCACATGGGCGCCAATGTACAAAGCACAGGGGCGCTTATTATATAAGAATTAAATTCTTATATGGCGCCACACGTGCACCTCATGTGGGCGCCAATGAGCAAAGCATTGGAGTGCCTATCATGTATAAGAATTAAATTCTTAAGTGGCACCCACGTGCATGACACATGAGCACTGACGCCCAAGTTTAAATCATTAGAATTAAATTCTACATGAGAATATTTCCCTAAAAAAATTAGGATACTCTCTGTTAAACAGATCCATCGGGTCAAAAATCCAATGGTGATGATAAATCATCAAACAATAGAATTAAATTCTATTCTGAGGAATATTTTTCCTCAATCTTTATAAACAAAAAAGATTGCTCTCTGTAAAACATAGAGCCCTTGGATTAAAAATCCAATGGTGATTAAAAATCCCTGTTTTACAGAATAAATTCTGTATATGAGAAAATATTTCCCCAATCTTGTTAAAAACAAGAAAACATATTCTGTAAAACAGAAATTCTTGGATCAAAGATCCAACGGTGGGTAAAATTCCCCAAACAAATTTCGAGACCAATTAAATCAATTGGAATCTCTCTATGAGAGATTTTCTCAAAACTAATTAAAAATTTGCCTCCACTATATAAAGGACCCGAGACTTCAAGGCTCATATAGAGGGAACCCCCCATAAACTTCTGAAAAATACAGAACGCCTTCAAAACAACAGAGAATTTAATTCTCAATAAAAGAAGAAGACTTGCCTTCTCAAAACCTAGGTAAAAAAACACAGAGATCAAAATATCTCCTTTTACCTATCTAAGGGTTTAACCCTTATCAAAGAACTTAGTTCTTTCTCTGGATCAGAGATCCATAAGACAAGTCTCCCACAAATTGAGAATTTAATTATCATTGAGAAGATTTTGTTCTTGAGAATCAAATATTCAGAAAAGAACTAGGTTGAAAAGAAAGAAAAAAGAAAAAGAACATATGTTCTGCGAATTTAATTCCTCCAAAATTAGGGTTTAACCCTACGTAAAGAACTTAGTTCTTATAAAAAAAAGAAGAAGAACTTAGTTCTCCAATGAAGAAAAAACGATCCAAGGTCTTCAAAATAGAGACCTTGATGATCATTAATGGCCAAAATGGTATTAACAGAGATTCAATCTCTGGAAAAAAAAGAGCTTAGCGTCTCACATGTTTCCCACGTGGGCGCCCTCCTAATAGCGCCCAGCGCTTCACGTGAAAAACACACGGGCGCCCAAAGTAAAAGGCCACGCCTCACATGAAATACACGTGAGCACCGAATAAAAGTACTTAGCACTTTATATATAGCCAAAACGGCTGAGTGCTTAACACTGATTGGGTAGCGCCCAACGTCTCACATGCTCCTCACGTGGACGCCACACAAAAATTGCTCAGCACTTCATATAAAGCCAAAACAGCTGAGTGCTCAGCACTGATTGGGCAGCGCCTAGCGCCTTACATGGACGCCACACAAAAAGTGCTTAGCACTTCATATATAGCTAAACGGTTGAGGGCTTAGCACTGATTGGGCAGCGCCCAGTGCCTCACGTGCTCTTCATATGGACGCTACACAGAAAGTGCTTAGCACTTCATATACAGCCAAAACGGCCGAGTGCTTAGCACTAATTGGGTAGCGCCCAGCGCCGCACGAGCTCTTCACGTGGATGCCATGTAAAAAAGTGCTTAGCACTATATATATAACTGAGTGCTTAGCACTGATTGGGCAGCACCCATAACTGAAGGCTTCACATGATACCCATGTGAGCGTCAGAGTGTCGAACAAGTGCTTAGCACTTTTGCATAAAAAGGGGGGCTGAACAAACAGAGCCCAAATAATTGCTTAGCACTTTTTTTAAAAAAAAAGACCGAGCAAACTAAGCCCAAATTGGCTAAGTCTCTTGCAACTGAGCCCAATTGCTCCGGATCTTAATAAAATTTGATGATCTTTAAAATATTGCTAAGTTGATCTTAGTCTCAAATATGACTAATGTATCCTTAGTTAAAAAAATAAATTGGGCCCAAATGTTCATATATTTAAGTTGATCTTAATCTTAAACTAGATTAATGGTCCTTAAACTAAACAAAATATTTTTTAACTAAAGAAAAAATATAACTTATGTTCAAAATCCCAAATCTAAAATATACGGATTTGGACTAATCTGCGCCCTACGGGCGACGACATAAAGCAGTCTCCGTATACAATCCATGGGCAATAAAAATAAACAAAAACATAACACGATACGAAATGAACTGCTGGAGAAGGAGAAAGCGGTTGTCGCAACACGATAACGTAATTAACTGCAGGGGCTTGCGCTTGTAGGGAAGAACATCCCCACAATCAAAAACCCCTCACAAATGAGGGGGAATCTAATAAATTCTGCTACAACGGTCGCATCTATCCAAACCTCCGATATATGGTGGCATAAATAACCTTGGTATCTCTCACTGCCTCCATGTGACTCGGGACTGTACCCAAAATTCACCTGTTTGCACGACTCCTTTGAGCCGTGGTAGGGAGAAAATCAAAGCACAGTGGGAACCACATAAGGCACTATGACGATCTAGGGTCTACAGACTAACCTGTACAAGTGTCACCAGAGAACTGCTATCTGACGATAGGTATGGTATTATATAGGAGTTCTCGGTGAGTCATGTTCGGTGTACCCATTCTCTAATGAGCACCTGTGTACAATCTTTGATATCAAACACCAATGGTTATGGGATCAACCATCGTCCCATACAGGGTCAAGAAACGTACACACTAGTCTACTCTGTAATATCGATGCACTGTCTCGATACTCCCTTGACTAGGAATTGTTAAAGGATGTCCTTGTGGACTACAAAGCCCCACTAGCATGATCTGCATCATAGTCCTGGTAGTCAAGCCAACATCCTAAGGGCTTTATCAACATGTATCATAGAGATAGTATAATAATACAAGCGTACATGTTAAGATAAAGAGCAATCAGATAGCATACTATCATGTCGAGTAAGAAAGTTCTCTATATATATGTCCAAGCATCCACTATAATATACAATAATTTCCTCCAGGGCATACATATTCCTAACAATCTCCTACTTGCACTAAGGCAAGTTGCTGTAGTATCTCATACCCAACATCCCAAAAAGTCTCTCAAACCGCGTCTGGGGGATGGCCTTCGTGAGTGGATCCGCTGTGTTGTCCTTCGTATCAACTCTCCTAACCTCGATCTCTCGGCGATCAACTGTCTTCCGGATCAGGTGATACCGCCTCAGAATATGTCTGGATCGCTGATGGGACCGGGGTTCCTTGGCCAAAGCCACAACTCCATTGTTATCACAATACAAGGGTATTGGATCCTCAGTGGATGGAACCACACCAAATTAAGCAATGAACTTCTTCATCCAGACAGCCTCTTTGGCAGCATCGTTGGCAGCGATGTATTCAGCCTCCATCATCAAGTCTGCCATGGTATCTTGCTTGGAACTCTTCTAACATACCGCCCCTCCATTGAGGGTGAAGACAAAACCTGAAACCGACTTGCTATCGTCCTTATCACTCTGGAAGCTCGAATCGGTAAAGGACTCCACGTGGAGTTTACCGTTACCATACACCAAGAACAATTCTTTAGTCCTTCTCAATTACTTAAGAATGTTCTTCACAGCCATCTAATGCTTCTCCCCTGGGTCTGATTGATACCTACTTACCACACGAAGTGCGTAAGCTACATCTGGTCTTGTGCATAGAATCGCATACATGATAGATCCAACTGCAGAAGCATAGGGTATCACGGTAATGCGAGCCCTCTCCAAATCATTTTTGGGAGACATCTCTTTGGAGAGAGTGATTCCTGAACAAGCGGGTAAATTACCATACTTAGAATCTTCCATACTAAACATCTTTAGTATGGTATCTATGTACCTAGATTGGGATAATCCCAACATCCTTTTAGATCTATCTCTATAGATCTTTATCCCCGGATGTAGGAGGCATCACCCAAATCTTTCATGGAGAACTTTTGTGATAGGAAGAGTTTGACCGAGTGTAGCATAGGAACATCATTTCCTATCAAGAGTACGTCATCCACGTATAATACGAGGAAGGCAACCTTACTCTTTACAACCATTTTGTATATACAAGATTCATTTACATTTTTGATGAAGTCAAACTCTTTGACTGCCACATCAAAACGGATGTTCTAGCTTCGCGACACCTGCTTTAATCCGTATATTGATTTAAGCAGCTCGCACACCTTTCCGCTGCTCCCACTGTCTACGAAGCCCTTTAGTTATGTCATGTACACGCTCTATTCTAAATCACTATTTAGAAAAGCGGTCTTGACGTCCATCTGCCAGATTTCATAGTCATGGTATGAAGCAATGGCAAGTAGGATCCTGATGGATTTAAGTATAGCCACTGGAGAAAAGGTTTCATCATAGTCGACACCTGGTCGTTGACGAAAACCTTTTGCTACAAGTCTAGCTTTGAAGGTCTCAACCAAGTTTCTTCTAAAAGATCCACTTGCTCCCAATGGGTTTAACCCCTTCCGGAGCAACTTCCAAAGTCCATACTTTGTTGGTGTAATGGATCCTATCTCAGATCGCATAGCATCCAGCCATTTCACTGAGTCTCCACTTGTGATGGCTTGCTCGAAACTAGTTGGGTCATCATCTTCCATGATGTGATCCCCACTTTCACCGTCTATGTGAAAACCACAGTATCTCTCACATGGATGAAGAACTCTACTAGATCTACGGAGTGGTTGAGGTTCGTCGGGGTCTATCGAATCCTCCGGTTCTACTAAATCATCAGTTGTAGTTTGTGTAGCTGAAACTTCTTCCAGTTCTACCTCGTTAGTACTAATTTTTTTACAAGAAATTCCTTTTCTAAAAAGGTGGCATGTTGAGCAATAAACACCTTTTGTTTCTCACTGTGGTAAAAAAGATATCCATGTGAATTCTTTGGATATCCCACAAACTTACAATGAACTGATCGTGCCTCGAGTTTGTCCGGATTCTATTTTTTAACACAGGCCAGACAACCCCATATTTTAACTCGTTTAAGATATTGTATCTTTCCACTCCATATCTCATATGGTATTTTAGGCACTGATTTTGATGGAACTTGATTCAATAGGTATGCAGTTGTCTCAAGTGCATAACCCCAAAAGGAAATAGGTAACTCAGCAACACTCATCATAGAGAGCACCATATCTAATAGGGTGCAATTTCTCTGCTCTGAAACTCCATTGTGTTATGGTGTATACGGAGGAGTAACCTGAGAGAGAATCCCATTCTCTTTTAAATAATCTTGGAATTCCGTGCTCAGGTATTCTCCTCCTCGATCAGATCGAAGAACTTTAATACTTTTACCCATCTGATTCTCTATTTCGCACTTATATTCCTTGAATTTATCAAAAACTTCAGATTTGTGTTTCAACAAGAACATGTCCGAATCTTGAGAGATCATCGGTGAATATAATGAAGTACGAGAAACCATTCCTGGCATGTGTAGACATAGGATTGCATACATCACTATGTATCAGTCCTAAGAGTTTAGTAGCTTTTTCTCCGTGTCCCATAAACGGAGTTTTGGTCATCTTGCCGTTAAGACATGACTGACAAGTTTCATAAGATATAAATTCGAACTGATTCAAATATCCATCTTTGTGCAACTTAGCTAGTCTTGTCGTATTGATATGACCAAGTCTACAATGCCACAAGAAGGATTCTTTCATTTCTGAACTTTTCCTCTTGTGTGTGTTCTGTATATTAAGAACTGTATTTTGATTTAGAACGTATATACCGTTACATAACGTACCAAACCCAATCAATACTTGATTTAGGAAAATGTTCATAACATTTTTCTCTAGTACAAAATTATATCCTTCTTTATCTAATAAAGAAACGGATATTATATTGCACATCATCGATTGTATGTAATAACAGTCGTTCAAAATCAATGTATTACCATTTGGCAATACTAGATGATATTCGCCGACAGCTTCGGCAGCAACAATTGCTTCGTTCCCTACTCTGAGGGACATATCACCCTTTCCCAGTTCTCTACTTCTTCTTAACCTATGTAACATATTATAAATGTAGGATCCTGATCCGGTATGTAATACCCTGGACGTAGAGCAAACTGAGAAACAGTTCTCAATAACGAACACACCCGAAGAAGATTGTAACGACTCTATTTTAATGTACAGAAATTTTTTAAAGTTAATGTACAAATGGAGTATTTGTAAATCCTGAGCACAAGTTAAAAATTTGATTTGTTTTTAAACAACAAGAAATCATTTGTAGCTCATTGGTAAAGCCTTGCACTGCTGTGACGTATTCTCTGTGTTCGAATCCCATCAGCCACATATTATTTTTACTGATTTTTCTTTTAAACTTTTTGGAAGCCCAAAAGTTTACACGTGTAATACACGTAAAAATGAAAAGTAAGGTTAATCAAACACATGTAAATATCATATGAACAGATAAGGACAGGTGGCAAAAATCCAGAGACCCAACACCCCCACATGGCCAGCGAGATGCCCTCTAGAGCCGGCGCTACCGGCCCCCCGTCCTAAATGCCCTCAATTTTTGCCCTAGTACCACTTGGACCCCCAACTAACCCTAGTCTGTTTGTTTTCCCTGCACATTAACAAAGAATTAAAATGAGGCATTAATTCAAATTGTTAATGCATTTTAATTCCATTCTTCAATTCTCAAAACCCTAATTTCTCATATAAATACCACTCTACACCCTATCCCGCTCCATGCTGAAATCTGGCATAAAAACTTTCAAAATTTTCTAGTTCCAAAGAGTTGTACAGGTGGAGTTAGCACAAGGTCAAGTTCCCGCGACGTTTCGGGTCAAATCCGGCGACACCGCGACTCTATGACGCTTTCAAAATCATCCTTCATCTCTTCTCTTTACCTTAATCTAGTAAGTCCCCTCTACTATCTTCTTTTCACCTTTCAAAACTTCTTCTTTTCAATGATGTCGATAAGTGGAGTTATACCGACATCCATCTCTAAAACTTCTTAAACTAACATTTTTTCTTAAGAACTATTAATCTAAATCATTATACGTAGTTTGTTAAAAATTAAACTATAATTAGAAACAAATTTCAATTCAAAACTCCATATAAAAACACTTTTATTGCACTTTTACGGTTAAATACCACAAACTTCTATTCGACATTACTTCATCATATTATCTATATTACCTTTAGAAAACCCATGAGGTAATGACCTACCTCATCACAACACACATCATGACATAGCACGATTTCCCATTTACAATATTTTTAGGACTAATACAATTTTACGATAAAATACCTTAAACTGTTAAAAACTGTATTCTTTATGATTGTTTTAATTAAATTCCATACAATTATGTCTTTACAACCCATTTTGGGGAATCCGATTTGGTTGGTGCGGGTTATCACACATCCATCAGACTAGTAGGGCGAGATGCAGAGCTCCTCACAGAGCATACGATCTCGATGGAATTTATATTACAATTTTTAAGAAAACGTGATTTCTATTTTAATAGATAAATTCTATTTTTAATATATATATATATATATATATTATCAAAATATCTATTTTAAATATATTTAATAATTCCACTAGACTATCTCATCACTTTTAAAATTACATCTATGAAAACCCTAAAGACAATAATTAAATACTTGAGGTTTATTTTGAAAATATATCAAAACTATTTTTCATAAAACCCCCTCAAGTTATATTAATTTACAATAAGGAACCTAGTAATTATAGGTTTAAGCGGGACTAATTCTCTTGAGCCTTAGGGAGCCGGAGAATGTAGGTTCTTGCCTATTTAAGGTAGACAACTAAAACGGGGTTATCAATGGTAATTGGCTTAGAAAAAGTCACAAATCCTGCCGTCCATGTGCAGCAGTTACCGATAACTCCAAAACTAATTCAGGGCTTCAATTCTGTTTAAGTGTCTGACTCAGTCGGAGTCTTAGTCTAATATGAAATCAATCCATCCATGCATACAATTCAATATAACTCTAATGCAACATGAATCCTTTTATATCAGAATACAATCTATATCAACATGAGTTTATTTGACCGATCTATGGATATACATTTGACTTGTCTACATGACTATCCGTTTATATCCTTATCCGTTTACATGAACAATTGATATCATGGTTTTGGTAAGTCTTATATTTACAAATCACTACAAAACAATACAATAATACATTACGGAGTTTAAAGGGATAGAGTGGTACGGAATGTGTTTAAAGTGGCATGAGACAGTCACTTTAATAAACCTAACCTGATTATCCATTGCTGTTGTCCCGTGGGTTTTGACGGGGCATTGTACTCCTTATACCATAGTCCACGGAGTAAGCTAGACTCCTCTCGTATACACTGGAAAATTTTGTACTGAGCTACAAACAACTACGTTAACATAACAATCAACATTATACCAGTTATATTCTCATTACCTGTTCAGTCTATTTCCATCTCTCTTTGGGACTTACCGAGCGATTGTTCGCTGACGACATTCATTTTCTATTCTTTCTTAGGAATGTTGTCAGGAGGACCCGACTCTCTGGAGATCGAGCCCAGCTTAGAAGACTTGGAGTAGTTCGTCGACGACCCAGAGCTATAGACACTTATATATACTTTTATTTTCAGTTTCATGCCATTGTTTAGGCATTGCTTTCCAGTCTTGTATTTACTTTCCAGCATTGTATTGTAAAGAATGTTTAATAAATAAATAGTTGTTGTTCATTTACATCTCATGTTTTCTTGTGTACATTTACATTATATTGCTTATATACGCTTAGCGTGTTTACTTCTGAGTAAATACATCGCGTGACCCGTCACGTCTCCTTACTGTACTCTAAAAAGCAGGACGTGATAAAGATACATCAACATGCTCTTTCTTCGTTCGGGTTGTATGGGAATCCGTGCATTTCCCTATACCTTGCTCAGACTTATGACAGTCATAAGATAGAGTGGAACCAACGTTCCCTAGCGCAGTATAATAAGCGGGTTCAGTCAATACATCCATATTATTATCTTGATTATGGCGTGTCATGGTCGCTACCTGGAGAGAGAGAAGAAAATATTTTAGCGTGTGCTCTTGAAAGATTAGATTGGTTATTATCTTATCTAATCAGCATGGCTCCCACCATTTTTATCAAATCTTCTTTCAAACCCTAAAAGGTAAGATTAGCCAGAATTTTACACACTGCAAGTTCTCCATTCGGTCAGCCAGGCAGGTATTGGTACTCCGAGGGAGTCTCCCTAATACTTTCGCAAGGAACTAATTAAATAACCTCGCTTCCGCAGGGGCATAACCCCGTTAACACCTTTCTTCGACACCTACTGGATCAGCTAATTGTAAAGTGGAAAACTCTCTCAGGAGTAACACTTGCTTGCAGTGGGTATCGGGATCCAACTATCATGTAAAAGGTATGCAATCTAATTGCAAATTTCAACACTTGAAATTCCCAATATCTGTTTTTACCCCATGCGGTTTATGACCTTGACATGATCAACAAACCATAAGCCGCAAGTCAAGTTCAACCCGTCATTTCGTGATTGAATTAAACCCACACGCATAACCCTTGACAATGTCAACAAGGCCATACGACTACCCTAATCCAATCGCATATATATGGCAGATAAGCACTAATCAGCTGTAACATTTCAGAAAATATAAAATATTATTTTTGGAAGTTAATATTAAAATAATATATTTCGCGAAAACTACTCGATTTGCCAAATTGGGGTTTTCGTAAAATTGTATAAATATATACCAATAATTGTGAATTAATTGGAGATTAAAATGATTTATTCATTTAAAAATATATTTATCGGTTTTGGCATTTTTAAAATTTATTATATGCAATTTGGATAAAACCCGATTAGTGCACTGCTAATCGTGATTAGGCCAAATCCGTATTTCTACAGTTCTCCATGGCTAGTGCACCATGTCATGTTACGTTTTGATTACATGTTGTGTTCTTGTATTGTTTTTGGGGTATTATGTGAATTGGTTTTAAAAAAAATAAAAAGAAAAGAAAATGAAAAGGGTATAAGGGCAAATATTGAGAGAGGGTAAGAATAAGAGGAGGAGAGAGGGAGAGACGGCAGCCATGTCTAGTTCATTTCCTCCATTATTTTTCCTTCTTCATCTTCCTCAACTCACTTCCCTCCATCTCTACCCCAAGATCTATCTCCAAATATTCACCAAAACCCTATACTCCCTTCACAAAAGTTAACCCCCTCTTCATCCTCTACACAATGGACCAAGCAAGCAAAGTTAGATTTTGATGACATTGGAAAGCTAGGGTTTTTCTTGAGTGGCCTAAAAGCGGTATAAATTCTTCCATTTACTTTAGTTTTAGTTTCCTTGCATTCTACTGTAGTTAGGAATTGAACAAATGTGGATTTTGATCTTGAGATATTCCCAAGTTGCTGTTGAGGGATAAGGAGAGGTGTAGTGAGTGCTTTAGGACCTTAGGTATTGATCAAAAGACCTGGAATTGAGTATAGAAACCAAAACACGGACTTAGGAAATTTCCCGTATCGGTTTTGTGACATTTAACATGCCTACAGGAAACCTGGAGCAACCCGGGACCTTTATAAAAAAATCAAATATATAAATTAGCCTAGTTAGACCAATAGAAGACCACCACGAGAATACGAGGCCCAAACTCTAAGGTGGGGCCGGCCACGCTTGTTACTGTAGCACATTTGGCCGGTCCATGTAGCAGTTTTTGTTCTGGGGTTTTTCCAGTAGGTCACATATTTTATAACATAGCTACTGTATTTTTAGTTTTGTTCCAGATTACATGAGTCAAAATCTGGGAGCATTTTGGTGTGATTTTTGGTTATGTTTTCCGTATTTGAATGCTAGGTTTTGATATTTGGATTTGTATTTGGTTGTTGGATGTTTGTACATCAACGACAAGGGATAATTGGTTGGTTTTGCATGCGTGGGCTATAGGTTCTAATCTATGAGCGCAACATGTGCCGTATCGGTTTTCCGGATTCGATTTTAATAGCGATTGCGATTGTGTATTATTGTAGATACTTTCGCATGGATTCCGAGGCGACGGAGCATGGCGTCATCGACTTCGAAAAGCAAGGATCAAAGTGAGTAGATATATATCTAAGGGGGAAGCCGGGTGGATGGCGTATACCACCCCCGCAGTTCGTAGTGTAGCCTATGATATATTATGTCTATATATATAAAAATGTGTTATGTAAATCATGGTTAGTTAGCAAGTAAGGTCTTAGGAAGTCATGGATTTGATTCTAGTATAATTGATTGATAGTGTCGTTAGTTAGTTGTAGTCGCGAACCCTAGAATAAGGCTAACACTCACACACACACTCGCATGCATTTTACTTTCTTGTGCGTATATGGGGATATGTATATATATATACATACATAGGTATGGGACTATGTATATATACGTATACATATACATGGATAATGAGGATAGCACATGGTACTTGGAGATGAGTCGATATGTTTGGGCATGATGCCATGAGATCGGTGATGTGATTTGGTTCGTATTTTGAGATATGACATGATATTATAGCGGATCTTTAGGCGATATGTTTTCAGACACACACATATATATTATTGATGGTATCAGTATGTACTAGACGTAGATCAGTACCCAGCTCATGATATACGATGATAAGGATACCAGTTGAATAATGAGATAAATGCGATATTGACCCGTACCCTGATTTAGGATGTCGTACGATGGATTTACCATACGAGATAAAATTATGATGATAGATCCGCATTCTTGACTCGAGGATGTCGTATGATATATATATTGTATCGTACGCGATACTATTGAGGCGAGATCACCGACTATTATATATATATACACATATATATCGACTCCGATTTAGGTGGATTTCCTTACCCTTTCGACTAGTCTGTTAGTTTAGTCCTGTAATTACTTAGTAGATGTTAAACTGAGCACGAGTCATATTTATTTCCAAAACTAACGAATCATGAGTATTTTAAAGACAGGCCAAGGGATACTACGGATATTTCAAAGGATGTACTTTTTCATAAAAACACCGTAGCCCTATTTTTTGAACACCACGATTCATGCGATTTCAGATACCAAAAACTGTATGACTCGTATATAGCAACGTATACTTCATTATTGCTGCATTTACTTTCATTTGCTATTTATTCTGCTGTTCGCATTGCATTGCATGCTTATTTGTATTTTCATTAGAAATGATGAAACCTGTTGTTAGGACACCGTCACCATTACCGATGATGCGTATGCTCCACGTACACTTGCTTGCTGGCTCACACACATCTTCATCGGTAATTGCTATGTCACGTACATTTTAGAGAATATTATTCGTTGACATAATTTGCTAGCTGATAGTTCAATATGTTATTGCTTTAGTATGCTAGTTTAATTATTGCATTCCTTACTTGTTATCAGATGCATTCATATATTCATTTGTCATGGGATATTATAGGGCCAGTCCGGATTGCCGGAGCCCAATATTCACTTTTATTTACTCTTGAGATTGTTATTTTGGATTTTCATGAGATTTCTGGATTTGGAGAAACCGTAAGGATTTATAAACAGATTATCATTTTCAAAAGATAGAAAATTGAAGTTCTCTCCTGATATGATTTGAGATATGTCCACCATGAGTTTTGTCGGCTCTTGAGCGATATCATATACCCGATTCGAGGAGGAGGAGGAACCGTCTGTAGGTGCATGGTGGACCCGGTGCAGTACCCCGGGGCAAGAAGGTCGCAGATGATGGCGTTGAGCCTGAGACAGGGGAGCATTACTGACCGGTGATTTTATTATGACGCGCCGAATATCCGGAGGATACCGACGTGATCTTGAGATTTGATGATATGGGCCAGTCCGGATAGCCAGAGCCCTAGATAATGAGATTTGATGATACAGGCCAGTCCGGATAGCCGGAGCCTGAGATATTGAGATTTATATTTTGTGTCGATACTTGACACTGATTCTATGTTGATTTCATTGATGATACTACGATTTAAATATAAAGAAATCTCACTAAATTAAGAAAACAGTTTTCTCATTCATGATGTATTCTGTTTTCATTAAATTGCTTTCATACCTCATATATATGATATATTGCTACCTGAGGCACTGATACGAGCACATGGGATTACACTTATGCATAGATGTTTACCCTTGCCATTATATTATGCTTCAGGCTATATTATTATTTGAGGATATTATGATTGTATGACCTAGGATTGAGTCATACATACGATTTCCGCTCGGTGATGTTTTCTACTCACGAGTTGGCAACTCACCCCTGTTGTGCAACAGTTTCTTGCAAGTTTTGCTGTACAGGTTTTCCTTGGCGGCTTTGCTGGCACATTACTTCATTCCGGGTGATTGCTTTGGTAGGTGGGTTCACTTGCATAGTGACCACCATTATACTTTTTATTATATTTCAGTTGTATCTAGTAAACTCCATCAACCAGACTTGTATATTTATTAGACTTAGAAGACCAGTATATATTTTTTCGACCTTAGAATCGCGCATTGTATCACTATGGTTTTCTTGATGATTTTGAGTTTCCTTCTGAGTTTTGATCCTCGCCCTTCGGCGTTGTATATTATCTTGCTTGCGTGGTTGTGACCGCCAATTGGCGAAGAGCTAGCTCCCGCTTGGGGATGCCTTTAGTACCCTTTTGGGGCCAGTATTTACAAAGGAAACTCTGCCGAAATTTTCAGAATAGACTTGAGATTTTAAAAATGCATACTTCGGCTTATGTTATTAAAACCATTTGTTTTAAAACTAATTTTCTTCACTTCTTCCTTAAAAATGGTTTAGATTTCTGGGATTTTTTGGCTTACTTGAATTAGATGGGGTCCTATAGATTTCATATGATTCAAGTGCCAGTCACGCGCCATTTCGGGTCGTGACAAAGTTGGTATCAAAGAGCTAGGTTAGCCTTGGTTCGAGTCTATATTTGACTTTGCGGAGTCTGGGGCGTTTATATATATTCGGAACCTAGGCTTGACCTTACGGAACTTAGACTTAGTCGAGGGGGTATTAGACCCGAACTTTTGTCGCGTAGGTTGACCTTGGTTGATGGAGTAGGTGACTTAAGGAGAGTGACGTACCGTGTGTATGTTCCGCGGCATACTTACGATACGCTACTCCGCTTAAGAAGCCTTAGGATGTACATTTCCTTACACAGCATTATATTCATTCCTATGATCTATCCTTATCATTATCGGTGTATGGTTTTGCTGCCACGATTATACGGCAGATAGAGCTACGGCTAGAGTTGCGTCAGCATAAGCTCGTCACGGACGAGGACTGATCAGGGCGTGATTCCAGGGACATACGATTGCATAGATGTATCGTCCTATTGTGTTTTTGCACCATGTGCGTTTGATGGATCGTTTTTACAAAATTTCTCGAACGTGCAGATCAGCACCAGAGGATTGGGCCACTGCTAGAGGCCAGCCAGAATGTGATGACCGTCGATGCACTGATTATTCTTGATGATTGAGGCACTATTTAGTGTGCGGACGGATGATTCAGTTGTTGCTGCGACTGACGAGATATCGCTCCAGATGTTTGAAGTTAAATACCGCAAGAGTTATACTTAGAGATATGATAGGAGATCACTAGTCACTCAAGGAGGAATGAGTAGGACATGTGATTCGTTTCCTACCCCGATGCGAGGTCATCAGATTGATTGATTCCAGCTAGAGGAGACTTCACGCAGGTACGTTGGAAGTCGGAGGAAAACGATCGAATGTCAGAAACCCATTTTCCAAGTTTAAAGTATTCGGAAAAACATGTAAGTAATTCCGTGGACCCTCTAGAAGAATGAAACCCTAACTCGATATAATGACCATGAGAACGCTTTGAAACCTTAGGGTTTGCAGCAGTTCCGCGGTGCCATTAATGAGGCTTGGGTTTGCCCTTCTATGGTTGGTCCATAGATACTATGACATGTACTGGATATTATTAAACCGTACACAAGATGTTGAGCTCTTGGGGGATTTTGGAACTTTGATGAATCGATCGAAAAGTTCGACATCGTTCGAATATCATGTGATGGGATACATTGCTTGGGAGACTCCAGATACGAGTATAGCCATTGGAGCGCAGTCCATACAGTCGCGAAGAGACGAGTCCGAATCATTCGACATTAGAGAAAAGTGGAGTAAGAGGTTCGTGCGAGATCTTGATGAGATGATGTTCCACTCAGCTGACATCAGAGATATGATAAGTATACAGAGGCGTGAGATACGACCAGTCCCGAGGAAAAGCAGTGCTGAGAATGCAGATGTCCAGAAAATGAGAAGATGATTATGTAAGAGTACCAGCCTCCGTGTAGTTCGGTATAGGCAAGATCGGAAGAGACCCTGAGCAGGTTCCTTCTAGGACACTGCTGCAATAAGATTTGCACCGAGGATCAGATGTGTGACATGTATTCAGAGGACCAGAGGCCAACGCCAGTGACGTGCTGCCTTATGAGTGGTCATACTAATTAGTCAAGAGAAGACCAGAGAAGTGTCAGAGCGGAATCGTTCCCGTTAGCACACCGGATGGACCGATGAGCCGATGGATTGCGAGATTGGTAATCCACAAGAGAAATGAGGACCTAGAGACAGAGGATGCCAGACCGTGAGCAGGAGGCAAGCGGATGTTCTTGCTCTGCCAGTTTTAGGAGTACCGATATTTTTCGACATTGTAGGAGGTGTACCTCGATGTCATTTGTTGCAATTTGCGTTGTGATCCGAGTATCATGCTTATATCGCTTGGATTTGAGTTTTGATGATGAGTTTCATGATATTGATTTCGTTCACCATAGCTGCACCTACTGGGTATTTACATTTTCGTGCATAGTTATTGCACTTGATATATGTTTTTATACACCGTTGTGTTGAATTATGATTTGTGCATATCTATTGTACTTGATATTGATTTTGTGCCTTGGCTGCACATGGTTATGATTTCCTGGATTTCATACAGTTGATTTGATTTTGTGCATGTGGTACGCACTCGATTTGATTTTGCACTCGATATAGCTTATATGTGCTTGCAGTGCATTGATATGTGTTTTGTGCACGCAGTTGCACACGTTTATGATTTTATATACCTTGGTACATTCGGTGTTGCTTTTTACACATTTGAGTTATTGATTGGTGTCTTGTGCATTTATGCACTTGATTTGGATTTCCGCGCATGTTGGGCGCATGATATGCGATTTGATTTTATACATACCGGATGCACTCGATTGAGATTTTTGTGCACAATAGATGCATTTGATGTTATTGTCGTGCACATCCGTTGCACAGGACAGATGTTTTCGTGCACACCCGTTGCACTTAGTTTTGACTTTCATGCATATCGTAGCACTTGTATTTGGATTTGATTTCCGTACGCACCAGACGCACGTGATTGTTGGATACGTCTTTCAAGGCTGATTTTGCTTTTGAGCACTTTGTTTTCATGTTGAGCACTATATTATGTAGTAGCCAAACATGACTGATCTGAAGATAGTACCTGAGTACTTTGCATGCATTAAAAAGTTAACCCGAGCTTTCAAAAGGAGCTATAGTCTCGCTATTTCCTACGTGTCCGCGAGCGACACGAACATTTACAAAACAAAACCTTGGGGATGTGTTAAAAACGGCGGAACGTATAATTTAAGCAAAAACATATATAAGTATATTTACTACTTTACAATGAGCGTCCGCCCCTTGTTCCGTGAGTTACGCATCACACGGCAATTTAGAAAAGATTTTGCATATGTTGTATTCAGTTTTAAGAGATTTTTTTTCCAAGGATGCGCACTATATACATTTTATAGTATTTGACTGTGCATATTGGATTTCAATAGTGGATTCCGAGATCTGTATCTCCATTATAACTTTGATGATATGCGTGAAAATACGACGAATTGCGTGACGCTTGACGGAGTTCGATTTTGAGTTTCATATTCGTTTTCAGACGCACGCGATGCGCTGTGGCTTTTCTATATCTTCCATGATATCCGAACCCCGTCGATTGAGTTGATTATTAAAATGTTTTATTATTTGGGGGTTTAAATTTAAATTCGGGGACTCAATTTCTTTAAGGGGGGAAGATTTTAATATTTCAGAAAATATAAAATATTATGTTTGGAAGTTAATATTAAAATAATATATTTCGCGAAAACTACCCGATTTGCGAAATTGGGGTTTTCGTAAAATGGTATAAATATATACCAATAATTGTGAATTAATTGGAGATTAAAATGATTTATTCATTTAAAAATATATTTATCGGATTTGGCATTTTTAAAATTTATTATATACAGTTTGGATAAAACCCGATTAGTGCACCGCTAATCGTGATTAGGCCAAATCCGTGTTTCTACAGTTCTCCATGGGTAGTGCACCATGTCATGTTATGTTTTGATTACATGTTGTGTTCTTGTATTGTTTTTGGGGTATTATGTGAATTGGGGTAAAAGGGTAAATATTAAGAGAGAGGGTAAGAATAAGAGGAGGTGAGAGAGAGGGAAGCCATGTCTACTTCATTTCCGCCATTATTTTTCCTTCTTTATCTTCCTCAACTCACTTCCCTCCACCTCTACCCCAAGATCCATCTCCAAATATTCACCAAAACCCTATACTCCCTTCACAAAAGTTAAGCCCCTCTTCATCCTCTACACAATGAACCAAGCAAAATTAGATTTTGATGACATTGGAAAGTTAGGGTTTTTCTTGAGTGGCCTAAAGGAGGTATAAATTCTTCTATTTAGTTTTGTTTTAGTTTCCTTGCATTCTAGTGTAGTTTGGAATTGAACAAGTGTGGATTTTGATCTTGGGATATTTCCAAGTTGCTGTTGAGGGATAAGGAGAGGCGTAGTGAGTTCTTTAGGACCTTAGGGATTGATCACAAGACCTGAAATTGAGTATAGAAACCAAAACACGGACTTAGGAAATTTCCCGTATCAGTTTTTTGACATTTAGCATGCCTACAGGAAATCTGGAGCAACCCGAGACCTTTATAAAAAAATCAAACATA
Organism: Agapanthus africanus; assembly: GCA_030015575.1. Taxonomy (NCBI): domain Eukaryota; kingdom Viridiplantae; phylum Streptophyta; class Magnoliopsida; order Asparagales; family Amaryllidaceae; genus Agapanthus; species Agapanthus africanus. The sequence goes on from JASDDO010000024.1 coordinate 816,481,094, forward strand.
TACATTAGCCTAGTTAGACCAATATAAGACCACCACGAGAATACAAGGCCCAAACTCCAAGGTGGGGCCGGCCATGCCGGTTACTGCAGCACATTTGGCCGGTCCATGTAGCAGTTTTTGTTCTGGGGTTTTGCCAATAGCTCACATACCTTTTACATAGCTACTGTATTTTTAGTTTTGTTCCAGATTACATGAGTCAAAATCTGGGAGCATTTTGGTTTGATTTTTGGTTATGTTTTCCGTGTTTTGAATGCTAGGTTTTGATATTTGGATTTGTATTTGGTTGTTGGATGTTTGTACATCAACGAAAAGGGATAATTGGTTGGTTTTGCATGCGTGGGCTATAGGTTCTAATCTATGAGCGCACCGTTTGCCGTATCGGTTTTCCGGATTCGATTTTAATAGCGATTACGATTGTGTATTATTGTAGGTACCTTCGCGTGGATTCCGAGACGACGGAGCATGGCGTCATCGACTTCGGAATGCAAGGATCATGGTGAGTAGATATATATCTACGGGAGAAGTCGGGTGGATGGCGTATATTACCCCCGCAGTTCGTAGTGTAGCCTATGATATATTATGTCTATATATATAAAAATGTGTTATGTGAATCATGGATAGTCGTGGATTTGATTCTAGTATAATTGATTGATAGTGTCGTTAGTTAGTTGTAGTCGCGAACCCTAGAATAAGGTTTACACTCACACACACACACTCGCATGCATTTTACTTTCTTGTGCGTATATGGGGATATGTATACACATACACACATAGGTATGGGACTATGTGTGTGTGTGTGTGTACACGAATACATATACATGGATAATGAGGATAGTATATGGTACTTGGAGATGAGTCGATATGTTTGGGCACGATGCCATGAGATCGGTGATGTGATTTGGTTCGTATTTTGAGATACGACATGATATTATAGCGGATTTTTAGGCGACGTGTTTTCAGACACATGCATAAATATTATTGATGGTATCAGTATGTACTAGACGTAGATCAGTACCCAGCTCATGATATACCATGATAAGGATACCAGTTGAATAATGAGATAAATGTGATATTGACCCGTACCCTGATTTGGGATGCCGTACGATGGATTTACCGTACGAGATAAAATTATGATGATAGATCTGCACTCTTGACTCGAGGATATCATATGATATATATATATATATATATATATTGTATCGTACGGGATACTATTGAGGAGAGATCACCGACTATTATATATATATATATATATATATATATATATATCGACTCAGATTTAGGTGGATTTCCTTACCCTTTCGACTAGTCTGTTAGTTTAGTCCTGTAGTTACTTAGTAGATGTTAGACTGAGTATGAGTCATACTTATTCCAAAAACTAACGAATCGTGAGTATTTTAAAGACAGTCCAAGGGATACTACGGATATTTCAAAAGATGTACTTTTTCATAAAAACACTGTAGCCCTATTTTCTAAACACCACGATTCGTGCGATTTCAGATACCAAAAACTGTATGACTCGTATATAGAAACGTATACTTCTTTATTGCTTCATTTACTTTTCATTTGCTATTTATTCTGCTGTTCGCATTGCATTGCATGCTTATTTGTATTTTCATTAGAAACGATGAAACCTGTTGTTAGGACACCGGCACCATTACCGATGATGCGTATGCTCCACGTACACTTGCTTGCCAGCTCACACACATCTTCATCGGTAATTGCTATGTCACGTACACTTTAAAGAATATTATTCATTGACATAGCTTGCTAGCTGATAGATCAATATGTTATTGCTTTAGTATGCTAGTTTAATTATTGCATTCCTTGCTTGTTATCAGATGCATTCATATATTCATTTGTCATGCGATATTATAGGGTCAGTCCAGATTGCCGGAGCCCAGTATTCATTTTTATTTACTCTTGAGATTGTTATTTCGGATTTCCATGAGATTTCTGGATTTGGAGAAACCGTAAGGATTTATAAACTGATTATCATTTTCAAAAGATAGAAAATTTCAGTTCTCTCCTGATATGATTTGAGATATGTCCACCATGAGTTTTCTCGGCTCTTGAGCGATATCATACACCAGATTTGAGGAGGAAGAGGAACCGTCTGTGGGTGCATGATGGACCCGGTGCGGTACCCCGAGGCGAGAAAGTCGCAGATGATGGCGTTGAGCCTCAGACAGGGGAGCACTACTGACTGGTGATTTTATTGTGACGCGCCGGATATCCGGAGGATACCGACGTGGTCTTGAGATTTGAGGATATGGGCCAGTCCGGATAGCCGGAGCCCTAGATATTGAGATTTGATGATACAGGCCAGTCCGGATAGCCGGAGCCTGAGATATTGAGATATTGAGATTTATATTTTGTGTCGATGCTTAACACTGATTCTATGTTGATTTCATTGATGATACTATGATTTAAATATACAGAAATCTCACTAAATTAAGAAAACAGTTTTCTCATTCATGATGTATTCTGTTTTCATTATATTGCTTTCATACCTCATATATATGATATATTGCTACCTGAGGCATTGACACGAGCACATGAGATTACACCTATGCATAGATGTTTACCCTTGCCATTATATTATGCTTCACGCCATATTATTATCTGAGGATATTATGATTGTATGACCCAGGATTGAGTCATATATACGATTTCTACTCGGTGATGTTTTCTACTCACGAGTTGGCAACTCACCCTAGTTGTGCCACAGTTTCTTGCAGGTTTTGCCGTGCAGGTTTTCCTTGGCAGCTTTGCTGGCACATTACTTCATTCCGGGTGATTGCTTTGGTAGGTGGGTTCACTTGTATCGTGACCACTATTGTATCTTTTATTATATTTCAGTTGTATCTAGTAAACTCCATCAACCAGACTTGTATATTTATTAGACTTAGAAGATCAGTCTATATTCTTTCGACCTTAGAGTCGCGCATTGTATTACTATGGTTTTCTTGATGATTTTGAGTTTCCTTCTGAGTTTTGATCCTCGCCCTTCGGCGTTGTATATTATCTTGCTTGCGTGGTTATGACCGCCAATTGGCGAAGAGCTAGCTCCCGCTTGGGGATGGCTTTATTCATATTATGCATGTTGTACCTTTTTGGGGCCAATATTTACAAAGGAAACTCTGCCGAAATTTTCAGAAAAGACTTGAGATTTTAAAAATGCATACTTCGGCTTATGTTATTAAAGCCACTTGTTTTAAAACTATTTTCTTCACTTCTTCCTTAAAATGGTTTAGATTTCTGGGATTTTTTGGCTTACTTGAATTAGATGGGGTCCTATAGACTTCATATGATTCAAGTGCCAGTCACGTGCCATTTCGGGACGTAACATCAGCTACCGCACACTACGTCTTGACATGGTCAACAAATGCAGGACGAATACTAAATAGCACTTATCTGAAATGACGGAGGGCTATGACTGGTTTTGTAGAAAACCTTTAGCGTAATGAACTTGATATCGTCGTAGAATCTAGTGATTTGAAAAGGAGCAGTTTAAGCTTCACTTTTAAAATTGAATAGTTTTCAAAACAAACCGAGTGGGTTGTAGCATATGCCAGTTTTGCTAAAGAGGTCATTCCCGGTGAAGGGATCTAGGGTCTTTCCTCATCGAATAAGGTGCTGGATATTCATAATGGAATACCGCTATACAAAGCAAGAACTAGAGTTACCTTTTTGAAAAATTTGATTTTTCAACATCCTTTAGGTTTCTTTTCTTTTCATTAATATCATTAATGATGTCTCATCATTTATGTTTCCTAAACATCATAGAAGAAACTAAAATAAAACACACATATATGCCACCCGCATTCGCCACAGGGACCCGGGTCTTCACCGTAGGGTTACTTAACTTACGGCAGGACGGGGTGAGGACTAGCGTGGATGCAAAACATATATAGTGTTTACCAGTATATCATATATATAAGTAGCATTCATCTCACGCATTTATATGATCACATCATATCAAAATCAACTAAAGCAAACATATGAAATATAGGATATACTAGGAGGTCCGTGTTTTAAATTAAGCCAATAATGATAAACACGGATTCCATGGTCGTGATGAATAGCCAAACCCACATCCCTAGAACCCTACGAGAGCAGCAAGCAACCCTGCCAATTCTAGAGTTAGGCGACCCGGTCTCGACTCCTCGATATGGCTTCCCACTGGACTCTAGAACCCGGTTACTTGTGCTCCCCGCCTTGGGTCTATCCTAATGCGGAAAAGTAAATAATATACATCAATGGAGACATCTACCTCAACCCGGAAGTATCCCAATAAAAGAATATTACATACATATTTTTTACATGAATGAAAATTGAAAAACTCATATCACGCAAAACCCCGGCTAATCATTCACGACGATCCAATATAATATATCACAGCAACAAAATAACATCACATGTCATCAACGTAAGTAAATATGCGTATTCCTGATGTCGTTGTCGTATAGCAACGAGATCAGGGATACACCATATATTATACTTATGGTCGCATAAAGAAATGAAAACTATAATAATTAGAATCCGCATCACCCTTAGACATCATAAACCCGGAATTTCACATACTCCGGATTTCATGCTTAACCCTATAAACCTTGTATTTAAGTCTCAAATTGAAAACACTTTTCAAAATCAAGTCGGGTAATTCAACAAGATTCCCGATTCAAAGATTGAATGCTCGTTGGGAACTTTAGTATATGGCCGCACCCCCAATGCCGTCAATGAATTGCACTTGGGCGGAACACCGTGGTCGCGAGCACCCGAGTGGATGCTTTTCGCCATGGTGTTCTCCTATAGTCACTTGGTCGGGGCTATGGGGCGTGGCTGTCTGCCAGTGTTACCTGGCGACTATTCACGTACGATACGAGATTGCGACGGAGTTTTGATCCGAATCGAAACTCCGTGGCAATCCATCAAATGAGACTAAAATGCTGGATTTACAATACGCTAACTAGTTTTCACAAAACTAGTCAATGTGGATTCCAAAAATTGTATCACATATCCAAACTATCTATACGATATTAAACATTTCGATCGATATTTCAAACACCTGAAAATCACAGAAACCTCAACAACTTGAGCCTCACTAAAAATACCCAGAAAGTCCAAAATAACAAAATGGAGCAGCAGAAGAAATATGAGCCCTCAATTCCTCAAGCTTGCAGCGGAACCGCGGCCAAACCATGGGTTAGGCGGCGGTTCCGCGGCGACTTGGTGGAGATAGGGCCTCATATTTCTTGGGGCCCCATAAAATAACCTGCATGATTTTCTGAGAATTGTTAATCTGAAAAATTTCAACTCTTGAAAAATTGGACAGAAACTTATGAAATATCGCGTTTTGAACATCGATCGAACACTTTAACGTCGTCTAAAGTTCGCCTAAATCTCTAACTTGGCTCTGATACCATGAAAGTATGTCTTAGCACATCCACTAGGTTTATACAAGCATCAAGTATGCAATTTTAAAAAATCTAGAGATCTAAGCTATACTAACCTAGAATCGAACTAGTGAATTAGGGTTTGTTATCAAGAAAACAATTTATAAACTAAGTGAAGATGGTTAAATCCTTTGTAGACCAAGTACTTCACTTCTAAACCTCCAAGTAGTAGTCCGTAGAACTCTTCTTGGCTCCACTTGAAGAAAGGATTGAGCTTGCACAAAGTCTTCGATTCCGAAAATGATCCACCCTGAAGTCTCTCTAATTCAAGCTCACTCTTCACTAATCAAAGTATTAGTGAAGCAAACAACCTATACTAAAGTGCTAGGATAGTGTAGATTGATGAAGTAGTAATTTTTCTCACATTAGAAATAATTCTCTTTCTTTTTCCAACTCAAGAAAAAAAAACCTAGAGGGCTCTTGAGGAAGAAGATGAACTTGGAACTTGGAGTGTGAGAAAATGAGAGTGAACCATGAACTCTTTAACCTATCAAGAGATAAGAATGAGTATGATAAATATCTAAGGATAAAACAAGAGTTGAAGATGCGTCATGGCTTCTACAAGCTTCTCAAGCTATGACTCGTTCTTCAATTCTTTTTATTCTTAAATCTTTATCATTATCTTTCTTATGTGTGATTCTCATACTCCCATGTCTCTTTTATCATCAACCATGATACAAATTCATATATATATATATATATCACATATATAAATATATTTATAAAGAGAAGAAAAGCTTAAGTGAGCTATATTAGTTAATATATATATCAAATATATTAATATATATTAAATTATTAAATCAACACTTGATTCAATTATCCAGTTATATCATATATAACCGACTAATATCATATATATGTATATCATATTATCAAATCAACACTTGATTCAATAACCCGGTTTTATCACATATAACCGACTAATATTCAATACTAGATATTAAATCAACACTTGATTCAATAATCCGGTCATATCATATATAACCGGCCAGTTTTAAATATATATACATATCACAAATCATTGAATCAACACTTGATTCAATAATCCGGTTATATCACATATAACCTAACCGATATTAAATATCGCGAGATTAGAATACGGTATCACATACTCGTATTTAATCAATCTTCCGCACATATCTCTATATGTGCCCTACTTCATTTCGCTTGAGCTAGGAAACCTCTGTGTGGGACTCTAAAGACTCGTCATTACGCCAACAGTAGGTAATGATCACATCAAATACCCACAAGCCGTCAGCGGTACTAGCTGGACATAACAGCTATCCAGGTATTGAACGAATAGAAGATCAACAAGAAAGCTTGTCCAAACTCTCATGAAGCCTATAAGCAACACTTGCCGTACAGTCCGGTCTCTTCGTCTAATATGTCGCATATCGAGTCTAGGGGTGGAATCGTCAGACCCCAATAACTTGATAACTCATGCCGATGTGTGGCCTATAACCTTTCGAGAAACTACTGATAACACTTACCAGTAAATATCATCAGCCCTGGCTAGGGACTTGCAGTTATAGCCAATAGAGTATAGTGCAACATTAACTCCCTATATCGGGAGAGACGAAACCCCTCCTATCGCTCAATGCCTCCATGTGACTCGGGACTGTACCCAAAATCCACCTGATTACACGACTCCTTTGAGCCATGGTAGGGAGGAAATTAAAGCATAGTGGGAACCACGCAAGACACTATGATGACCTCGGGTCTACATACTAACCTATAAAAGTGTCACCAGAGAACTGCTATCTGACGATAGGTATGGTACCATCTAGGAGTTCTCGGCGAGTCCTGTTCGGTGTACCCATTCTCTAATGAGCACATGTGTACAATCTTTAATGTCAAAAACCAATGGTTATGTGATCGACCATCGCCCCATACAGGGTCAAGAAACATACACACTAGTCTACTCTAGAATATCGATGCCCTGTCTCGATACTCCCTTGACTAGGAACTGTTAAAGATGTCCTTGTGGACTACACAAGCCCCACTAGTATGATCTGCATCATAGTCCTGGTAGTCAAGCCAACATCCTAAGGGCTTTATAAACATGTATCAGAGAGACAGTATAATAATACAAGCGTACATGTTAAGATAAAGAGGAATCAGATAGCATACTATGATGTCGAGCAAGAAAGTCATATATATATATGTCCAAGTATCCAATATAATATACAGTAATGGCCTCTAGGTCATACATATTCCTATCAGGTATTGGCTCGGAAATCGGGACTCCCCGTCCCAAATAAGCCTGTAATGCCCAAGCTTGTACCATTAAGTGCTGTTGCCAGCTGTCAGAAGAAGAAAAAATCCATGTTTCCGGCTGACGTTGTATTTGGTCAGGAGCCTCATGTTCCCTGTAGAGAAGGCTTGTCCGAATACGGCACCACCGACAGTCTGTTTGAAGGTTCTACTAAGAAGAATGTTGCAACTAATTTTTAAGCTTCTATTGAGGCTTCCAAGAGATTAGCCCGTGAGCAAGCAGCGTTTGCTTCTCTTGCAGCATCAGGTATATCTCATTTATACTCTTTTGTATATTTTAGAGTTTATCGCGTTTTATTAATGCTCTTTTCTTAACAAGCATCTCTACTGAAGAAGCTCTTTTGGCGTCCCTCAAAACATTGGAGGAAGAGGAGAGGCTTCGCGCTTCTATAGGCCTCGATATGATTCGTTTTGTGACGTTTTTGAATACACATATTTAGCTCATTTTGTTCACACCCTGACTGCCCTCTTTTTTTATTACAGGAACTACCACAACTTGTGTTATTCCGAGTGCGATGACGTCTTTAGGTGGTGGTGCAGAGGATATCCTTCCCTCGATGGCAACTACGGAGCCTTCAGAGCTACCGGCTATCATTGAGGTCACCCTAGGACCGCTATGAGAAGCGTCACTAAGGCAGCCGATGACGGACATTGTAGCCGATCCGGAGGCTGAGCCTGATCCGGATAAAGACGTTCCCCTGTCTATGGTTCTGAAGTGATCTCTCCATATGGCTAAAGCCGAGAGAAAGAGTCGGAAGCACGTAGTGAGGGAGCATCAGGTTAGATTAGACATAGGTGCGGGTTCGAGTCATATAAGACCCCCTGAAGTTCCCGTGGAGGACATTCCTTCTGCCTTGTCAACCACTCATAAGCAGATTGCGCGTGCAACTCGTAAAGAGGCTGAGCGGTTACTTCAAGGTAAGACAGCGCACGATATCTCAATGAAACATAGTAGGACTTACTTACTTTTCCAAGTTTCATTCCACATCAGTTTTTCTTGAATTATAACACATTTTTCTTTAAATGGTACAGCAGGGCCGAGTTCAGGTGTCAGTGCTGCGGGTGAGGTGCCAACGTCTAGGGATTCTGGTACGCCGAGCGTTTATTTCGAATCTAAGATTGTTCTAGCTACCACTTATTTTCTTTGTGGATCCCCGATATCCGCAGGTGACGCTAGCGTAACGGCAACTCTTATTGATTCAGGAGACGAAGGTGCAGACGTTGAGTCCGTCTTCCTGGTGATGGTGGAAATTGAGGAAGCTGTCATAACTAGTGACGCTCCAGATACCGCTATGGTTTCTGCCCCGTCAGGTATTCATCGTGATATCACTTTTGGGTTCTCAGTCCTGCTAGACACAATCTCTAATATCTCCTTTATTTCGAATATAAGTGCGGTAAACCCTGGTGCTGTGCTGATTGAAGAACTCCCATCAGCCGTCACCATGACTGTCACTATTCCACTTATCTCTTTCGCACCTCCCCGAGTACTTTCGGGTTCAGCGATGGAAGGTCAAGATCTTTTATTTCCTTATTTCAGTATTGATATTATTTCTTGTATTAATTTCTTTACCGTATATTGTTGCAATCCTGTAAGAGTACTTTTCGACCGCTTATGCCAAATGTTAACCTCGCACTTTGCTTTCCAATCAGGATCCGTCCCTCTTTCTGGTGTTGGTCAGTATATCTTTCATTTCTTATTTCATCTTTCTACAAGTAACCCCTTTTTAATAGGCTTTTCCTATATTGACCACAGTCTTACTGCTCGAAGGAGAGGACGAAGAAATGGCCGAGCCCTTTATGCTCCCTGATTTGCCCGTTTCAACTATTGGTAGGTTAGATCTCATTCCTCATTTTTTTATTTTAGGCTAAAATCTGACCCATTTTTGTGCGTGTCTTATTCCGTAGTAGCTACACCGGCTATGGTTCCTTTTGAGTCTCGTATTTTTATGCCCGCAGGACCTTTCGCTAAACGTCAGTCTTCCAGAGGTGCGGCAAATTGCAGGCGAATGCTAAGTTAATTTATTGAAGATCTTAATGTCAAAGCTCTCACTTCTGTTGCGGGCTTTGTGGACGAAGTCAACCCCATGCTGGCGACTCTTGTGACTTTCCACAATGAAGATTTCGTCGGCATCTGGGTACACTACTATAAGCGAATTGAGGCTTGCCTCCATGAGATCGAGCACAAATGTCTTGCGTATGAGGCATTATCCTTAAAGGCTCAATTAGTCGCATGGATTGAAAAAAGTGCCGCTTCCATTCAATACTTCACGCAGAAGTTGGTCCTGAAGCAAAAGGAGTATGAGACGGCTTTCAGCGAATCAAGCCAATTGCGTGCCCAGGTCGAAGCGAATGCTGTGCAACTCCAAGTTATCTTTGAAAATCTTCAACAATGTATTTCTGAAGAAGTGGCGCTGAGGCAGAACCTTAACTTTACTGAGCGAGAAATACGGGACCGCGAAGTTGCTAAGCAGGAAATTTCTGAGAAGTTTTCTTCGTGCTTGCAACAACGGGCTCAATTCGAAGCAATGCTGGCCGCAATAGTGAAGCGTGAGATGGAGCTGCAGTAAGAGAGTGAACGTGTCACCACTTTATTGAAAGCCCGCCCTCTCAGAGGCTTTAATTGTATTCCCTTTTTCTCTTATATATATGTGTGTGTGTGTGTGTGTGTGTGTGTATAAATTGTATCTTTCAAACATTTTGATCCATAAATAAAGTATATACATTTTTTGCATGCACTCCTTTGTGTTGGATGTCTTGGTCTTGCGTGAAGTAGTTTATGTACTCATTTCGGAGTTTGTAGTTTATTCACTCATTTCGGAGTCTCTAGTTTATGTACTCATTTCGGAGTTTGTAGTTTATTCACTCATTTCGGAGTGTTTTTAGTTTACCACCCTTGGGTTTACTGGCAAACCCTTGTATGTAGATAACCCCTATCCTTTTATTACAGAGGTCCGTTAGGTTTGTGGTACTAGGGTTTTAGTCCGTGATACCGTCGCGTTGGCTGATGTATTCCTCGATATGCAGTCTTTAAGCCGCTGTTCGAGTAGCCTCGTGACTGTCGTGTCTCTGATCCCTTCTGAGGTTGAACAAGATGTCTTAAAGTAATCTTCTTATGTCATATAACCGTTGGAAGAACAAGCGTTAGGTATTTGCCATGACGCTTTTTACTTGAGGTTAGGCTCAATTTGGAGCCCCGATGAGTCATAACCGCACCCTTCTGGGGTGGGATGATCTCCAACGGACTTTAGGCTTTATGTGAGTTACCGTCAAGACCCAAAGCTAGGAATATGCCATCACTTCCTTTTTTGCTTTGACAATGTCGTACCAATTCTTTGCTGAAGTAGGGTAGACATCTGTAGGACCTTTGTGCTGTATGTATTGCAATTGAAGCCCGGAGCCAGGAATAAGCCGTAGCTCCAATTTCATTTGATAGTCGCGCCCGCATCCTGCTGAAATGGGGGGACGCCGGAATAGTCTCTAGGTTATATATGTACCGTCAAGACTTGGAGTTAGGATTTTTCCATTACTCCATCTTTGCTTTGACCCTTAGTACTTTCTTTTTGATGATGGCGTAGCGTCTGCATCCTGCCGGAATGAGAAAGAACGCCGGGTAGTCTCTAGGTTGTATATGAATCGTCAAGACTTGGAGCTCCTTTTAATGAAGCGTGGTGGGAAAATATGGTTCCCTCTCTTTCATTTGTGCCTATGGACCTACTTGCAGGGTAGAGAAGTTTTTTTACCGCGATGCACAATTTTTTCAGCTTTTATATCGCAAAAGTCGCGATTGCCCAATCATTTCGACTATTTATCACAGTGCCCAATCATTTCGGCTATTTCATTTTTTGAGTTTGGGATTTGAAATCTGTTACTAATCTTGGCATCATCATCGCTACCACTGGAATATTGCCAGGTGCGAATCATCATCTACCATGAGAAAACTTGAAATTTGACGCATGTTTAAGCATCAGTATCGCTACAACTGGGATATTGCCATAAGCGAATCATCATTTTCACTTATTGATTTGAACAAAGATGGCTTAGCAAACAGGGTTAAGATCCTGTTGACTAAGGCTTTTGACTTTATGATTCATAAGGGTCTCATAAAGGTGTTTCTCCCTACGAGTTGTGAGGATCTCGTAGGTGTATTTTCTCGTTAAGAGTCGTGAGGATTCTTAAGTGTTTTTTTTCTTGTAAGTCATAAGGATCTTACAAGGATTTTTTCTCCTTGTAAGTCGAGAGGACTTACAATTGTTATTCACCATACGGGGGCATTTCTCGCTATTGGTAAAATTTGGTGGGGGATATATTTATTTATGCTCAAGGATAGTATACAAGGATCAATATAGGACCGCCTGTAGAGCAACATTAGGGGAATATGAAGGTTTAATAACGGGTTTAGATTCCTGTAACTTAAGGCTTTTGAATTCTATGAGCCGTAAGGGTCTCATAGGGAGAACTCTCCTTACAAGTCATGAGGATCTTGCAACTGTAATTTCTCCATAGGAATCGTGGGGATTCCTAAGTGCGTTGCTTCTTTGTGAGTTGTAAGGATCTCATGCAGATATTTTCTCCTCACAAGATCGAGAGGACCTTGCAAGTGCACATGAATTTTTTTTATTTTACGAGTTTGCGCCCTTTTCGGGTTTTCATAAACTCGTTGGCAATCCTGCTGTTTTTACTCATGGCGCCCTTTCGAGTTTTCATTCGTGCTTATTTTGCTGGTGGATATACCGTTTTTAACGAGATTGCCCCCTTTCGGGTTTTTACAAACTCGCCCGTAGTCCTGCTGTTTTTACTCACGGCACTCTTTCGGGTTTTCATCCGTACCCATGTCGCTTGTGGACATACCTTTTTTTAACGCGATGAAACTCTCGAGAACAGTTTCATCACAGGTGACCCATCTGTTTGCCAATGGGACTTGGGGATGGCTTTATTGCTGGAGCAGCTGTGCAGCAGTGGGACTTGAGTTGCAAACTTTGCCGCTAGGACTTCGATTGTAATATAGATCTCAAGGGAGAATATCGCTATATTTAGGGCTAGTTTAGGGACTTTTCGGTCCATTATCGCCATGTTTGAGGCGAATTTTTAGTTATTTTTAGTTTAGGGACTTCTCGGTCCATTATCGCTAAGCTTGAGGCGGATTTTTAGTTTAGGGATTTCTCGGTCCATCATTGCCATATTTGAGGCAGATTTTAGTTTAGGGACTTCTCGGTCCATCATTGCCATGTTTGAGGCGAAGTTTAGTTTAAGGACTTTTCGGTCCAGTATTCCCATCTTGGGGACGAATATTAGTTTAAAGACATTTTGATCCAACATTAGTTTAGGGACGTTTCGGTCCAATATTACCATGTTTGAGGCGGATTGTTGACTCAGGAAGATAGAGAGCAGACACAAGCGTCGTCATCTATCATTGACCTAAGTCATGACTTGTTTGGCGTAGTACTTTTTGAGGAATCGGCTGTTTATCGGCTAGAAGGATCTTTCGCCATGCATGTCCATGAGCAGGTAGGCTCCATCTTGGTAGATTTTGTCTATGATGTACGGACCTTCATAGTTCGGCCCGATCAGTTTATCGTATGACCGTGTTTTTCTAGCTTTATAAGCTTCCAGATTTTGCTGTGCTATAAGGCGAGTTTCATCGAGGGCATCGAGCTCCTCAAGCCGAAGATGAGCATTTTCTTTATCTATCAGCTCGTATCAAACCGCTACTCGTAAAGAAGGGGTTCTATCTGTTAGTGATATATGCCCTAGAGGCCATTGTTGTCTCATAATGGATTGTATATTACATTTTGGAAGTTTGGTATATTTACAGTTATAGTAGCAGTCTTGCTCAAAATGGTAGTATGCTACTTGGTTTGATTTTACCTCAATATGTGCATATGTTTCATTTAGCATATCGCTTATACATATTGGTAGAGCCCTTAGGATCTTTGCTTGACTACCAGTGTTGTGATGACAATCACACTAGTGGGAGCTGGGTAGTCTATAAGCACATCCTTATACAGGTCCCTAGTCGTCAGATTATCGAGACGGGACATCGATACTCCATAGTAGACTAGTGTATACGCTTCTCAGCCCAGCAGGGAAGATGGTCTATTCCACATCCATTAGTACGTTGTACTGGAGATAGTATGCAGGTGATCATTGGGTTATGAGTTACACTGGACGGACTCACTATGAACTGCTGGTTGGTATTATACCTATCATCAGGTAGCAGTTCCCGGGTGGCACGAGTACAGGTTAGTCTTTTGACTTGACATCACTATTTATCTCGAGTGTGTTCCCACTGTACTTAGATTACTACCCTACCATGGCTCAAAAGAGTCATGCAAACAGGTAGTAGTTGGGTGCAGTCCTGAAGCACTTAGAGGCAGTAGCGATTAGATAGGATTCGTCTCTCCCGGTATTGGAGGTTGATATCGCGCTGTGTTCAGAAAGCCATTACACAAAGTCCCCGGCCAGGGCAAGCGAGATTTACTGGTAGGTACTCCAGTAGTTTCTCAAGGTGTATTGGGTTGTACTCCGGCATGACTTATTGCGCTGTTAGGGGTCTAACGTTTACAATCCCCTTAGGCCCAATATGCAAGTATCTTAGACGAATAGACCAGACTGTACGGAGATTATCACAAACAGGCTCAGTAGAAGTTTGGATGAGTTTGCTCATCGGCCTTCTTATCGACAGATACCTGGATAGCCGTTACGTGCAGCTAGTACTGCTGACGGACTTATGGTTAAACCCACTGTCAGCGTACTGTCGAGTCTTTAGAGTCCGATATAGAGGGTTTTCCTACTTCGGGCGAAACGATGTAGATGCCGTATCGTTTTACGGCAGGGTTTTGATCATATACGTTTACTAGTTGCACGGATGTTGTTCGGACGGATAATACTAGTAGGCTTTGGTTTAAGCCGGATCCTAATATTAGATTATTGGATTATTTTCGTCTCTTGGTATTCGTGGTACGAATACGGGTATGTATATACGGTGAGGGGTATTCTTGTAATTTCACAAGAGTGCTTCTAGAAGAAGACACCTCATTTGTTTTAATCCATTTATTTAAATGGATAATGAGGTAGAGGTATGAGGAGTTATTGATCATTATTGAAGCATGGCTACTTTGGTGACTCACTCTCATTTGGTGATTATGAAGCATGGTTGCATTATGTTGTTATTATTGTTGGAAATGATATGCTTGATAGTCATCAAGACTTAGCCATTCTTCACATGATTCTTATCACAACACTCTCATCTCTTCTTGGTTTTCTTCTTTTTCCTCGAACTCTAAACACTCTCATAAGTTGAGAAACCTAGGGTTATTGAGACAAATTAATCCATAATCGCTCTCTACATTTTCTAAGCTACCTAGCTTAGCAAACTAGGTAGCTTAGTTACCTCGGTTTAGAGGTTGGAGCTTAAAGTATATACTCTCGGGTGGATCGTCTTTGACGCGAGGAGGTCGACGCTTCAAGCTTGATCCGATCTTCGAGGAGGTTAAGAAGAGGAGGAGAAGAAGACCTGAAGAACTAGAAACAAGGAGGTATAAAACTCTTACCGATTATTTAAACCTCCATGTAAAATAACTAGTTAAGGTTTCCGAATAGATCCTGGAGTTAAAGTCGGTGTTGCGAAGCTTTGAAAAATCGTTTTTTGTAAATTCCGCCTCCCCGCGAACCCACAGGGTGCGCGACATCGACTTATAGTGCTATCAGAGCCTACTCAGACCTTAACTGGTTACTTAGACGATGTTTAAAGTTACGAAACTGAAATAACTCCGAAACAGATGAAGTCTGAATCCAAGTTTCTATTTTCTTTTAAAAGGTCTTCTAAATTTTTTTTAAACAAGTGCAGAATGCTACACATGATGTAACTAGAACACCATAAAAAAATAAGCCCAAACTTCCAATATTTGGCCGGTCAAATGTTGCAATTCCTGGCCTGGCCGGTCCAAGTATGAAGTTAGGTCTTTGATTTTCTATGGTTTTTGTACTCTTGGATTTAGGGTTTCAGGTGTTATTTGTTTTTGCCCAGATTTCATATTATATTATCTTTGTGTTGGGGCAATACGGAGTATTTCAAAATCGCAGTTTTAACACCGTTTACAAGTTTCAGTTTGTATATATGATGCTAAACGTCTGCTAATCTCTATACGTCGATTAGTGGGGGTGGCACAAATTTGTATCTTGATGATGATTTGTGTATATGAAGTATTGTATCTTGGGGATGTGAGAAGAGTGTTTTCTTTTCTTTCATTCATGTAAATTTATAAATTGATGTAATATTAATTTTGCGGGGCACATCCGGGTTGAGGTTGTAGCCACCATTGTATTATTTCATTTACTTTTTCCTGCACCTAGGATAGACCCAAGGTGGGGTGCACAAACTACCGGGTTCTTAAAGTGCCGAGTGGCTTACTCATTTTATTGAGGGAGGTTGCTTCACTTCGGGAATTTGGCGGGTAGTTTGCCGCACCCAAAGGGGTCTTGGGTGGGGTTTGGCTATTCATCACGACCGTGGAATCCGTCTTTTATTCTAGGCTAAAACGAAATACGGAATTCCTAGTATATCCAATATATTCATCTGTGTTACTGTGATTTAGAATGCCTATTATTGCGTAAGATGAATGGCTATATATATATGTTATATATAATAAACGTTGCTTATGTTTTGCACCCGTGCTAGTCCAGCCCCCGCTCTGCCGTTAGTTAAGTAACCTAACGGTGCATGACGAGGCCTCGTGGTGAATGCGGATGGCATAAGCGTATGTTCTATTTTTGTTTCTTTATGAAATGATAGGGTTAAATGATGGGACCACATTAATATTGATTAATGCAAGGAAAACAAACCAAAATTTAAATCGTTGGAACAATTTCAAAAACCACTCAGTTTTCTTGAAAAACAACTTTTAAATGCGGAGCCTAAACCACTCCTTTTAAAAGCTATCATGGTTCCTTCGACTATATCAAGTTCATTACATTCACGGTTTTGCCAAAAATCATTCGCAGCCCTCCGTCATTTCAGATGGGTATCCAGTAGTATTCAAGCTATGTATTTTGACCTTCGCCAAGGCATAGTGATTGGTATCTGCTGGGTATTCATCAATAGTATAGATAGATGCATTGATTTGGGACAGTCATATAGCTATTTTGTCCTTCGTCAAGGGTTTGCATGGGTGGGTTCAAATTAACCTGGACAATGATGGTTAGAACTTGACTTGCATTTATGATATGTTGGCCTTCGTCAAGGTCATAAGAGCTTGGGGCAAAAATCCATATCGGGAGTTTCTAAGGAAAATGAAACTTGCTAGTGTTGCATACCATTTAAAGTGTGATAATTTTGGTAGGATTCCTTCAAGGTTGTCACATGATGATATTTGGATTCCAATCCTACTGTGAGCATCCGCTACTCTTCGGGAGATTTTTTACTAAACAATCAATGCTATAAACCAAGTAAATGTCTAGAACAGTGTTAGTGGAGCTACGCCTCAAGGGAAAAGAGGTTATGTAATTAAGGAAGTTCGCAAAAGCATTGGAAAACCTCCCTCGAAGAACCAACACTAGCCTGGCCAAAAGGTCAAGCAAGAATTGTAGGGTCAGATTAATTCTGACTAATTCTTCTTTATGGTTTGAAGGAGGATTCGAGGAACAGTGGGAGCCATCCTATTTAGATAGATTAATAACCAATTTAAATTTACAAGAGCATCATGTTGAGTGTTTCTTCTCTCTCCCCCAATTGCAGCGACCAAAATGACCGGACTTAAGTTACTACTAGATAATAATAAATTGACTGGGCCAAACTATAAAAATTGGATAAGAAATGTCCAGATGGCCATTACCTATGACAAGCTGGGCTACCTCCTTACTACCAAAGCCTCTGCCGTCCCAGGTCTAGATTCCACCGTTGCGGATGTTGAAATCCGTAAGACATGGGAAAAAGGAAGTGGAAAGCCAAGTGCCTCGTGTTAACCTCAATGAATTATGAACACCAGAGGCGGCACGAGAAGATGGACTTAGTTTCCATCTTCCTCTATACCAAGGATTTATATGGAGAGAAATCTTGTATCGCAAGATACGAGACCTCGAAAAAATTGTTTTAGGCGAGATTAGCTGCCGGGTCATATGTAGGGGACCATGTCCTTACAATGATTAGCTATATTGAAGTGCTCGCAGACCTTGGGACCACGTTGGAGAACGAGTTATATACTAACTTGATTCTACAGTCCCTCCCCTCCACCTACGCCCAGTTTATCTTGAATTTCAACATTCAAGGGAAGGAAGTTTCACTTTCACAATACCTTAACATGTTGAGGAGCGCTGAAGGCACTCTGCAGAAATCCAGGGAGACACCCGCTCTGCTTATTGGGGAATCTTCCTTTTCTAGATCCAAGGCGAAGCCAAGAGAGAAAAGAAGAAGGCCTCCACCAAGACGATAGGCGGTGTCAGTAAGGTAGAGGGAAAGGGCAGGGAAAAAGTTTCGGGGCTAACAATAGGGAAGGAGGAATGTTTCTATTGTCACGGGAAAGGGCATTGGCAGAAGGACTGCAGGGCTTGGATAGCCAGAAACCAGGATTCAAAGCACGTTGTGGCTTCAGCTTCCAGTGTGTTTATGATTGAAAACCGTCCGTCAATTAACTCTACTTCCTGGGTACTAGATACCGGATCAGGATCTCATATTTGTAATTCATTACAGGCTCTAAGAAACCATATAGTTATCAAGGTAGGTGATATGAATCTCAGGGTTGCTAACGGAATGAGCGTGGATGCTATATCCATAGGGGAATATCGTCTAGGATTGACAAATGGGCAGATTTTGATTTTGCGTAACTTTTTGTGTGTACCTATTCCGGCTTGTAATATCAACTCTGTATTTTTACTTTCTAAAGAAGGTTATGATTTTACATTTATAAGTGATATCGTCCACATCCACCTTAATCAAAATTTGATTGGGTTAGGAACACTAGATAACGGTATATACGGATTAAATCAAGCTCGGATTTTCAACGTCCAGAACACACTTAAAAGAAAGTCTCCAGAATTAAATCAGGCTTTCTTATGGCATTGTAGACTGGGTCACATCAATGAAACACGGTTGACGAAGTTACATAAAGAGGGATATTTGGATCCGTTCGAATATCAGTCCTATGCAACTTGTCAATCATGACTCAAAGGAAAGATGACAAAGACTCCGTTCATTGGACACGGGGTAAGAGACAGCGAGCTTTTGGACTCATACACAGCGACGTGTGTAGTTCAATGTATACACATGAAAGAAGTGGTTATTCCTACTTCATTATTTTTACGGATCATTTCTTAAGGTATGGATATGTATTCTTGATGAAAAATAAATCCGAGGCCTTTAAGAAATTCCGGGAGTGGAAAAACAAACCGGAAAAAATATCAAGACACTTAGATCTGATCGAGGTGGTGAATACTTCAGTGCCGAGTTCCTGGATCACTTAAAAGAGAATAGAATTCTCTTTCGGCTTACTCCTCCATACACACCTCAACACAACGGTGTATCGGAAAGATAGAACAGAACCTTATTGGATATGGTACATTCCATGATGAGTAACGCTGAGTTGCCACGATCCTTCTGAGGTTATGCACTAGAATCAGCTGCATATCTTTTGAACAAAGTTCCTACTAAGTCAGTGCCTACCACACCATATCAGATGTGGAGTGGGAAGAAACCCTATCTTAAGTATCTTAAAATACGAGGATGTCTAACTTTTGTAAAAAAGCAGCATGCAGACAAACTCGAGGCACGCTCAGTACTGTGTAAGTTTGTGGGATACCCAAAGAACTCCAGAGGGTATCTTTTCTATTATGCAGAGGGTCTTTGTTACTCGGCATGCCCACTTTTTGGAAACTCAATTTCTTGAAAAAGAAATAAGTGGGAGCGCAATAGAATTGGAAGAAATTCCATAATCACAAGATATTACTGAAAGCATGGTGGAACCAGATATTTCGAAAGAACCGAACATCCCTACGCCACTCCGCAGGACTAGTAGGCAGTCTCATCCGCCCGAGAGATACTACGGTTTTCTCATAGACAGGGATAGAGAGGACTGCATCATCGACGATGATGAGCCAACTAGCTTCCAGCAAGCCATTCAGAGCAGAGACTCGGTAAAATGACTGGATGCAATGCGGACCGAAATGGTGTCCATGTAGACCAATAAAGTATGGGCTTTGGACATTGCTTCAGAAGGGGTAAAACCCGTAGGCTGCAAATGGATCTTCAGAAAGAAGATTGGTGTAGATGGATAGGTTGAAACCTATAAGGCTAGACATGCTGCAAAAGGTTTTCGTCAAAGACCTGGTTTGGACTATGATGAAACCTTTTCACCAATGGCTATGCTCAAATTCATTCGGATCCTACTTGCCATTGCTTCTTTCCATTATTATGAAATTGGGCAAATGTACATAAAGACCGCCTTTCTGAATGGAAATTTGGAAGAGCATGTTTATATGGATCAGCCGGAGTGTTTCATAGAGAGTGGGAGCAGTGGAAGAGTGTGCAAGTTGCTTAAATCCATTTATGGATTAAAACAGGCATCGCGGAGTTGGAACATCTGTTTTGCTGAGACGGTCAAGGAATTCGACTTTATCAAAAATCCAGATGAATCATGCATCTATAGTAAAATTAAACCGAGAACTGTGATATTCCTCGTCTTGTACGTGGATGACATTCTCTTAATAGGAAATGACATTTCTATGCTACAATCAGTCAAAGGATTCTTATCACAAAGGTTCTCCATGAAGGACCTGGGTGGTGCCTCCTACATTCCGGGGATCCAGATCTATCGTGATAGATCTAAACGGATGTTGGGACTTTCATAGTCAAGGTACATCGACACCATACCGAAAAGATTCAGTATGGAAGATTCAAAGCGCGGTAATCTACCGGCTTGTCACGGAATCACCCTCTCCAAAGAGATGTCTCCCAAGGCTGATTTGGAAAGGGATCGCATGACTATTATACCCTATGCTTCTGCGGTAGGCTCTATAATGTATGCGATGTTGTGTACCAGACCAGATGTAGCTTACGCACTAAGCGTTGTAAGCAGGTATCAGTCAAGCCCAGGGGAGAAGCACTGGACAACAGTGAAAAACATTCTCAAGTACCTATGATGGACTAAGGAGATGTTCTCGGTGTACGACAGTGAAGACCTAAAGATCGAGGTCTTCGCCGACTCCAGCTTCCAGAGTGACAAGGATGACTCCAAGTGCACATCGAGTTATATCTTTACCCTTAATGGAGGGGCGGTCTGTTGGAAGAGCTCCAAGCAGGACACCATTACTGACTCGACGATGGAAGCGGAGTATATCGCTGCATGTGACACCGCAAAAGAAGCGGTCTGGATCAGGAAGTTCATGACCAAACTTCAGGTGGTTCTGTCCATTGTTGATCCTACCTCTGTATTGTGACAACAACGGCGCTATAGCTTTAGCGAAGGAACCAATGTCCTATCAGAAGTCCATACATATCTTGAGGCGGTTCCACCTAATCAGGGAGATCATTGATCGCCGGGAAATCGAGGTGCGGATAGTAGAGGCAGAGAACAACACTGCAGATCCACTCACAAAGGCCATCACTCAGACACTGTTCGAGAGGCTAATCGAGATGATAAGTCTGCGATATGCCAATACATGGCCTTAGTGCAAGTGGGAGATTGTAAGTCATATATGCCCTAGAGGCCATCACTCATACTAGATTGTATATTATATTTTGGAAGCTTGGGATATTCACAGTTATGATAACAGTTTTGCTCAAAATGGTAATATGATATTTGGTTTGATTCTACCTCAATATGTGCATATGTTTCTTTTAGAATATCGCTTATACATATTGGTAGAGCCCTTAGGATCTTTGCTTGACTACCAGCATTGTGATAGCAGTCACACTAGTGGGGGCTGGGTAGTCTATAAGCACATCCTTATACAGGTCCCTAGTCGTAGGATTATCGAGTCGGGGCATCGATACTCCAGAGTAGACTAGTGTATAAGCTTCTCATCCCAGCAGGGAAGATGGTCTGTCCTATAGCCATTAGTACGTCGTACTGGAGATAGTATATATGTGCTCATTGGGTTATGAGTTACACTGGACAGACTCGTTATGAACTACTGGTTGGTATTATACCTATCATCAGGTAGCATTTCCTGCGTGGCATGAGAACATGTTAGTCCGTTGACTTGATATCACTATTCGTCTCGAGTGTGTTCCCACTGTACTTAGATTATTACCTTACCAAGGCTTAAAGGAGTCGTGCAAACAGGTAGTAGTTGGGTGCTGTCCCGAAGCACTTGGAGGTAGTAGCGGTTAGATAGGATCTGTCACTCCCGGTATTCGGGGTTGATATCGCGCTGTGTTCGGAAAGCCATTACACAAAGTCCCTGGGCAGGGCAAGCGAGATTTACTGGTAGATACTCTAGTAGTTTCTCAGGGTGTATTGGGCTCTACTCCGGCATGACTTATTGCGATGTTAGGGGTCTGACGTTTACCATCCCTTAGGCCCGATATACGAGTATCTTAGACGAACAGACCGAACTGTACGGAGATTGTCATAGATAGGCTCAGTAGGAGTTCGAATGAGTTTGCTCATCGGCCTTCTTATCGACAGATACCTGGGTAGTCGTTACGTGTAGCTAGTACCGCTGACGGACTTGTGGTTAAACCCACTGTCAGCGTACTGTCGAGTCTTTAGAGTCATACATAGAGGGTTTCCCTGCTTCGGGCGAAACGATGTAGAGGCCGTATGGTTTTACGGTAGGGTTTCGATCATATACGTGTACTAGTTGTATGGATATTGTTCGGATGGATAATACTAGTGGGCTTTGGTTTAAGCCGGATCCTAGTATTAGATTATTGAATTATTTTCGTCTCTTGGTATTCGTGGTACGAATACGGGTATGTATATACGGTGAGGGGTATTCTTATAATTTCACAAAAGTGCTTTTATAAGATGACACCTCATTTGTTTTTAATCCATATATTTAAATGGATAATAGGGTGGAGGTATGAGGTGTTTTTGATCATTATTGAAGCATGGCTACTTTGGTGACTCACTCTCATTTGGATGACTATGAAGCATGGTTGCATTATGTTATTATTATTGTTGGAAATGATATGCTTGATAGTCATCAAGACTTATCCATTCTTCACATGATTCTCATCACAACACTCTCATCTCTCCTTTGTTTTCTTCTTTTTCCCCAAACCCTAAATACTCTCATGAGTTAAGAAACCTAGGGTTATTGAGACAAATTAATCCATAACCACTCTCTACCTATCTTAGCAAACTAGGTAGCTTAGTTACCTCAATTTAGAGGTGGGAGCTTGAAGTACATACTCTTAGGCGGATCGTCTTTAATGTGAGGAGGCCGACGCTTCAAGCTTGATCCGATCTTCAAGGAGCTTAAGAAGAGAAAGAGGAGAAAAAGACCCGAAGGACTAGTAACAAGGAGGTATAAAACTCTTACCGAGTAGTTAAACCTCCATGTAGAATAACTAGTTAAGGTTTCCGTATAGATCATGGAGTTAAAGTCGGCGTTGCGAAGCTTTGAAAAATCGTTTTTGTAAATTCCTCCTTCCCGCGAACCTGCAAGGTGCGCGACATCGACTTACACTATCTCCAATGGGAGAATTGGTTCTGTGTCGAGCACCAATACGTACGGTGTTGTATTCGTGGCCATCTTGAACGTTGTTCGGTGCGTCCAGAGAGCTTCATATAACCTTCCATGCCAGTCCTTTTTGTTTCTGGACACCGTCTTTTTTATAATCTTTATCAAGGTCTTGTTGAAAGCTTTAACTAGACCGTTGGCCCAAGGATTATAGACTAAAGAGTATCTCCAATCTATTTTATGTTGATGTGCGAAGCGGCTGATTTTATGACTTCTATAAGCTGACCCATTATCCGAGATTATCCATCGCGGAGTGCCGAACCGATAGATGACATGGGTTCTGAAGAAATGGATGATATTCTCCGTCTTCACCTCCCTTAGTGGTACCGCTTCTGCCTACTTAGAGAAGTAATCGGTCGTTGCCAATATAAACCGATGTCCTTTGGAGGACGCTGGTTCGATAGGGCCAATTATATCTGTTCCCTACATCTCGAATGGCCAGCTGGCTACTGTTGAGTGTAGAGGATTTGGATGTTGATGGATGAAGTCCCCATGAATTTGCCATGAGTGACACTGCTTCATATATTCGAGGCAGTCCTGAATCTTTGTGGGCCAATAATAAACCATTATTTTTATCTTTAGTTTCATCTTTGGTCCAGCTTGTGAGAACCGCAGAGTTCGTCGTGTATTTCTTGGATGACTTTCTTTGCTTCCTCTGGCCCCAGGCATCTTAACCATAAATAATCAAGCAATCTCTTATATAGAGTATCATTGATGAAGGTGAAAGACAGAGCTTGTTTCATGAGCTGATGTCTAGACGATGCATCTTCGGGCGTTCGTTAGGACTTAAAGTAGTCTATAAAGACTTTCCTCCAGTCTTTGACCTTTTCTTCATCCTTTATTTAAAGGGCTACTTGTTCGGTCGGTTCTTTTCCTTTGGATGGCTCTATTAGGTCTTCCGAAGATATATCGGTTGGAGCGAGAATCCTACGGCTTTGCACAATGATCCTCACATCATTGAGGTCTTCGTCGGCCAATTCCTTAGCCAATTTGGCCAATGCATCTACCTTGCTGTTTTCTGCACGCGGTATACTCTCCAGGATGTAGGAAGGAATTTGTGTTAGCAGTTGCTGTACTCTTTCACCATACTTTATTAGTTATGGCTTTCATGTCTGATACTCGCCATTTACATGGCTAACGATCAGCTGGGAGTCTCCATATATAAAGAGGTTTTTGATTTCCATGTCGATAATGATCTCTAGACCTGCTATCAAAGCTTTGTATTCAGCCTCGTTATTAGTCCTTGGCTCTATTAAGGAGAGGGCATAACGCAATATCCCTCCTTGCGGAGTCACGAAGATAAGGCCCACCCCGGTTTTGATTATGGAGGTGTTTTTCTTTTGCCACTTCATGGAAGATGATCTATCGAAGTAGAGTTCCCATTAGGAATCATTTTCTTCTTTGGATGTATTGAACGCATGTTCGTCTGGTAATTCGCAATTTAAGGGGGAGTCAGCTGGTATCGGATGCTCCGCTAGAAAGTCAATAATGGCCTGACCTTTCACTGCTTTAAGGGGTCGATACGTTATCGAGAATTTCATCAAGAGGAGTGACCATTTGGCAAGCCTTCCTGTTAGTATGGCCCTTAACATTAGATTTTTTAGAGGATCCACCTTCGATATGAGATAGACCTCATGTTCCAAGGCGTAATGTCTGAGCTTCATTATTGCAAAGATCAGGGCCAGAAAATGCTTTTCGATAGGGGAATAGTTGTTTTTTGGCCCCAGGAGAACCCGACTCAAATAGTACAGAACTCTTTTCTTTCCCTGATCGTTCTCTTGTGCCCATAGTGCGTCTAGAGAACCTTCAAGGGCTGTTGTATATAGGATAAGGGGTTTTCCTTTAACTGTAGTGGTCAATACCGGTGGATTTTGCAGGTATTGCTTAATTTCGTCCAGGGCATTTTGGCACTTTTGATCCCAGACGAACGAGGTCCCCTTTTTCTTCAAATGACCGTATGGACGACATTTTCCTGAGAGGTTAGCTATGAACCACTGGATATATGCGAGCTTTCCTTGGAGAGACCGCAGTTGTTTGAGGGTCCTTGGCGTGGACATTCCTATAATCGCCTTGATCTTTGAGGGATCGATTTCGATACCCTGGTGACGTATGATGAATCCTAGGAATTTGCCTGAGGAGACTCCAAACGCATATTTTAAAGGATTCATCTTCAGATTATACTTCCGAAGATGTTGGAACACTATTTTTAGATATTCCTAATGTTCCTCGTGAGATTTGCTCTTCACCACAAGGTCGTTGATGTAGCATTCGACGATCTCGTATATAAGGTCATAAAAAATCTTTGTCATGGCTCTCTGGTAGGTAGCGCCAGCGTTTTTTTAGACCGAAGGGAATCACCTTATAACAGAATATGCCCAATGGGGTCCGGAAGGCGGTATGGTTTCGGTCTTCTGGATGAATTTTTATTTGGTTGTATCCTCAAGATCCATCTATGAAGGAGAAGACCTCATGGGTAAACGTGTTATCGATCATCAGCCCAATAACAGGTACCGAGAGTCATCCTTCGGGCAAGCTTTATTGAGGTCTTAAAAGTCCACGTAGATGCGGACTGTTCTATTTTTCTTCATCACCAAAACGATGTTAGCGATCCATTCGGGATATTGAACTTCTTGGATGAAACCGGAGTCGATTAGTTTCTTGACTTCAGCGTCGATACTCATCTCAAGTTCAAGTCGCATCCTTCTTGGCGCCTGTTTGACTGGCTTTATGTCCGGCGATATGGCCAGTTTATGTACCGCTATTTTTGGATCTAGACTCGCGGTCTCGGAATAGTTCCATGCGAAGCAGTCTTTATATTGCATGAGCACGTTTTTTTAACATGGCTACCTATTTTTCAGATAGTAGCTCACTGATGAACGTCGGCCTCGGATCGTTTTATGTCCCTAAGTCAATTTTTCTTAGGTTGTCCGTTGTGATGTGTATCCTATCTTCCAGCTCTTTTGGTGCTGGTGGAAACTCTGAGATCACCTCTTCCTCATCTTCATTTACAAAGCACACGTGGAAGTCGTCCATAGTCTCGTGACCTTCCTCTTTTAAGAAGGTTATCATATGGCAGGTACGAGCATGCTTCACTTTTTGTTGTCGAGCCGGTCCTAACCTGACGTTGTAGGTTCTTTTCGGCTCATGCTTTTGTGGCGGGGTTACCCTCCAGATGTCAGATAACATAAACTTACCTTGTCGATACTGGTCTTCTACACAGTCTTTGATGGTAAAGCAGTCTTCAAGGGGATGACCTATTACTCGGTGATAGGAGTAATAATCCGGGTGATGGACCTCGCTTATTTGTTCGGGATGCCGAGATTCCGGAAGTATCATCATTTGGTACTTCATGACTAAGTTGAATATTTTCCTTGTCTTGTCTTAAGGGAAAGAGTATTCCCGACTCATCTTCTTTATAAAGGATGGGCTCCAATCGAGCTTTTCTCAGTTGGACTGCATCTTGGATCTGCTTTGTTGTCTTCGAAAGTCGTTTACGTTCTTTGCCCTGTTTTTGCCTCCATTTCGGGATTTTCTCCTTTCGCAAGAACACATAGCGGGCTGGGGATGAATAGCATTACGGTCTATTTTCTCCGCAGATTGCTAGCAGAGACATTGCGTCTTGGCCTTTCATAAAGGCCATTTCACGGCTGTGATTGTCCCGGCTCGTTTGACAAGCTTCTTTTATTAACCTGTCAATTTGTTCTTCCAGCGACGGGATCTCGCTCCAATTTGACGTCACGGCTATTGGAAAAGCGTTTTCCGCTTCACCAGAGCTGTTCATGACGTGGAAATTATGGATCTGCTCCCATTTCTTGGACCGAACATATCCGAGCCCGGTTGTCTCCATCTTCCCGTTGGGCAACTTTTGCTGAGTCCCGGGAATATCCCAAATCTTTTTGTAGAATTGGGATTATCGAACAGTTTGTTCGAGGGGTACACCTTAGTATCTTAACATTCTTTTCAATCCCTCCACGTAATATCTTGGCATATGGATTGGTTGAAGCCTGTCGAGTGCAAAATCGGTACCATGCCAGACTTCTTTTTTTACTTTGTTCTCTGTAGATTGGTAGAAAAGGATCGTCTTTTCACCTCTTCACCTAGGAGGTATGTAGAAAGTGTGCAGTTCTTATATACTGTATGTATGGAGCGCATCAAGTTCCTTATAATGCCGAAGCAGAGCCGTTGTAATTTGTAGACTCTAATCTGCTTTGGCAAAAGTTTGTATTGACGAGCGGACAGAGAACACTACATTGGCCCCGTTCTTTGAGTAGCTGCTAAAGAACATAATAGGAGTAGTTGGTTCGGACTTATTGTTTTCTTTTTGGGGTTTCCTCGAGTAGACTATTTCTTTGTCTTCCTAGGTATCGCTCGCAAAGATCGGGATAGTGGCGACGGATTTTTGTTTATTCTCCGACTTGTAGCACTTTTCAGTATCCTCGAAGTCTGGTAAGAAGTACTTTGCGTCTTCGTATTTTCGGACTTCGTTTACGGAGAACAGATTTAGCTCTCCTGTGACGGTGTATTCCAAGCTGTCCTTGAAATACTTTATACACTGATGTTGTGTAGAAGTGATGATGTTGTACTCGTGTAACCAAGGCCTGCCGAGTAAAGCGTTATAGCAAGTTTTGGTGTCAATAACATGAAATTTGATGTCAGTGACGAGCAGCCCGAAGCGTAGTGTCAGTATTATGGACCCAAGCATCCGTGATGACTGTTAGTCGAACCCGGAGATGGTAATTGTATCTCGTGCAAGGTAGTGAACGTCCATGCAAATTTCCTTCAGCACTCCCACGTTGAGAAGGTTGACGGAGGATCCGTTGTCGATAAGGATTTTCACTATCATGATGCCAAGGCAGTATCCGGTGACGTATAACGGGCGATTATGTTCGCACGTACCGAGAAGGAAATCTTTATCTTTGAATGTAATGTCAGTCGTGTGGACCTCTGCCAGTTCATCTGTCATCTTCTCTTCCGCGAAGAAAGCTTGGAACTGATCGGGCTCTTGTAATGCCTTGATCAGAGAATCTCGTTCCTCTTTGGACAGGAGGAGAGCATCCAATATGCTTAATTGAAAGGATATTTTCCTTATATGTGCTAGGAAATTATAATCCACCTTATTTTTCTTAGGTGGGTCCTTTGCGGTGAGCTCTTTCACTGCTGTTTCATCAAGGGCGATTTCTTCGAGGATTTTCCCCCTCCTTTTGTCTTTTTTGTTCGAATCTTTGTTGGTAGGTCTAAGGTTCTTTTCAGGCAGTGTACGGTTACGTAGCTGAATATTTTCACATTTCTTCTCCTCTTCTTTTCCCAAGGTGAAGTTTTCGAAGAGAGGGCTGAGGGGTATTCCGTCCTCAGAATCGCTCCCGAAGGTAAGAACTTGGGGGTTTCTTCTTTCCAAACTGGTACTAACCATATGAAAGTTTTCAGTCATTTCTTCATGCGCGTTAGTCTAGATATTTTGACGTCGACGAGCATGAGCTTTGCACTTCATCCTCTTGAAGTGTTTTTGATAGGCAACGTATCCTTGCCACCACTTCTTGAAAGCACTGTATTCCTCGGTGGGATGGGTGACCCTCCGATGATATAGGCAGTAGTATGGATGTGATTCTTCTCCATCGAAGCATATCACCCCTGCAGTGTTCCATATGAGAGGTGGCAGTTTCATCCCTATTGACAGGGCTTTGGCGAACCGCTTCTCTGTTTTGATCCTGCTCTTATTTGTAGTAAGTGTTCTTTGGTTTGGTCGGAGTACTTTACGACTCGTCCGCATCGTAGCTTCTTTATCCTTACGCTGACACTTAGTCTTTTCATATATGGTTATCTTGCATTCTCAATCAGCTTTGCTTTTTTGAAAGGTTTCGTTTAACAGCCTCTCGATCGGGTCTTCTAGCAGTTCCAGGGATTTTAGCACCGATTCTGCCCTCGGTTCCTCTATGTTGTTTTCTGATGCTGAAGGAGTTTCTTTGTCATATAACGATGAATGGGAGACCATGTGGCAGCTTGCTACACGGTCTTCGGTGTCTTTTGACGAGTCATTTTCCTTAACATTGTCAATGTCTTCGTCCTCAAGAATATGCTTGAGGAATTCTTCGAACGTGACCAGTGTTCGTGCCTTATGGTTATGCTACTCCAACGCATCTATGTACTTTCGGAGGTCTGTGCACTTATCGTCATACTCGGAAGGCTACATGGGTTTCTTGGTCATCTTTTTTTCTTCGAAGACTTTGAAGGCTTGACTTGGGGGTTTTTCCCTTCGTCGGTGGTTTTCGGAGTGGGATGAGGTTTTTGCATCCCTTTGATTATTTTGGGTTCAAGTAGGCATTTCCACCTGACTGCCGGACATTCTTCCAGATCTTTCAGCATTCTTTTGGTTTTCGCTGAGAGAACGACTTCCCATGGAGTTTCTTCCATGAGTGAGCATCATGCCCCCTGTGCATCCACCTTTTTAGGAGTATGCTTTTAGGGTGGGTTTACTTTCCAGTTATCAGACAGCACGAATTTCTCTTGTTGGTAGTAGTCCACGACCCAGTTTTTGAAGAAGTAGCAATTTTCAATTGGGTGGCTCACCATTTTGTGATAGGAGCAGTAATTAGGGTTGCTGACGTCGTCGGGTTCGGGTGGACACCGCGGGTCTGGTAATGTGATAAGTTTATTACGCATTACCAATTTGAACAGTCTCCTTGTCTTGTTGCGGGGAAACAAGTAAGCGTGTCCTAGTCTTCCCTCCAAGGACGGGCGCGGACGCACGTTGTTTTGGCGAGCAGCGGGTTTTGGGCGACTCGTATATTGTTGTGTGTTAGCAACGAAGGCTGCTTTCCCTTTACCCTTGGCATTTCGAGGATCCTAATTTGAGGAGGAAGGCCCATGGCCCATCTGTTCCATTTGAGCCAATTTATCTATCAGAGCCTGAAAGGTTGTTGGTTTGAAGAATGTCATGAACTGGGACACAGTCGTTTGAGGATCAAGGGTCCCAATGAACATGCCCACAGCAGAGGTTCTTCAATGTATTGTTCATACTTAGACCACAGGTTCCTCTACCGGATCGTGTATTGGACCCATGTTTCTCCCAGCTTTACCGTGGCATTGATTAATGCGGTGATCAGAGTGCATTCGCTTGTGCTGGCAAACCGCTGTGTGAAAAGAAGCTCTATTTCTGCAAATGTTTTCACGGAGTCATTTGGGAGCTCCGAGTACCATATGAAGGCTATTTCTGACAAGCTGTCGACGAACTGGCGAAGCAACAGTTTTTCATCGCCTCCGGTGTTGCCGCATAGAGCTATGAATTGCGTGATGTGTTGATGAGGGTTGTATGTTCCTTTGTATACATGGAACTTGGGGATCATATATCCCGGCGGGTATTTGATTTGATCATACTAGCCCGGATATGGTCGTCCATGTTCACCGCCGAAAACGGAGACAAACCGCGTAGGTCGTCTTGCCTGAATTTGGGGGGCAGATACTATTTGGTTTTATCCGTCCACCTCTCCGAAGATGTCAAGTTGATTTATGGCACCGCGTATCGGATGTTTGGAAGGATGCGGCCGTTGTAGCATACTTCATCAGATTCCCCCTCGTTTGCGAAGGGTTTTTGATTGTGGGGATACTTTTCCCTACAGGCGCAAGCCCTTTCAGTTAATTACGTTACCGCATCGCGATAACCACTTTCTCCTGCTCCGGAAGGTCACTTCGTGTCGTGTGTGTTTGTTTTACTTTTTGGTTGCCCGTGGATTGTATACGGAGGCTAATTTATGTTGTCGCCCGTAAGGCGAGGATTAGTCCAAATCCGTATTTTCTTAGATTTGGGTTTTGTGGATTTAAGGCTCGTTAACCTCGTTTGAGATTAAGATCAACTTAAATGTTTGTTAAGGATACGTTAGTCTAATTTTAGATTAAGATCTACTTAACAACGTTTTAGGATCATTTAGATCTACTGAAAGAGCATTTGGGCCCTATCAATTTAGTTTAAGAACGTTACGGTCCATTGGGTTTAGGGACATCATAGCCCATGGTGTTTAAGGACATAATAGTCTGTAGAGTTTAGTTTAGGGATGTTACGGTCCATTAGGTTTAAGGACATCATAGTGCGTGGAGTTTAAAGACATCATAGTCCGTAGAGTTTAAGGACATCATAGTCTATAGAGTTTAGTTTAGGGACGTTACGGTCCAAAGGGTTTAGTTTAAAGACGTTACGGTCATGGAATTTAGTTTAAGGACATTACGGTCAACAATTTTAGTTTTAAGGACGTTGCGGTCCATTGGGTTTAGGGACATCATAGTCTGTGGAGTTTAAGAACATCATAGTCTGTAGAGTTTAGTTTAGGGACGTTACGGTCCATTGGGTTTAAGGACATCATAGTCCGTGGAATTTAAAGACATCATAGTCTATAGAGTTTAGTTTAGGGACGTTACGGTCCAAAGGGTTTAGTTTAATGACGTTACGGTCATGAAATTTAGTTTAAGGACATTACGGTCCACAATTTTAGTTTTAAGGACGTTTCGATCCAGTAGATTTATGGTTTGTTTATTTGGGGGTATACCAAGAGTTATTGGTTATTGGGACCCTCCACCTCTCTGAAGACGTTGAAGAATTACAAAGACATGTATCGGAGGTGTGGAGAGATGTACCCTTGAACCAATGTCCCGACTGAGGGGGAATGGGATAAACATTATTTTAGATGCCATCTGTTAGGAGGTCATTAGCTATCTTTGGGACTGAGATCGGTTTTGGGGATCCTGAACATGAGGGGCTCAATCGATTGTCCTCAGGAGTTTTGGTCTGAGTTTGGCTAATATTGGCCTTTCATAGTGTTAAACACTAGTATATACCCAGCGCTCGCGTGCTCCCACGTGAGGCGCTTGAAGTAGTGTTAAACACTAAAAATTTGAGACGCTCACGTGGGGTCACGTTAGGCGCTTGAAGTAGTGTTAAACACTAAAAATTTGAGGCTTTTCTTTGGGTTTACTTTCTTGTTCTTTTCTGAGCGCTAAGCGCTATTGGGTCACGTGAGATCACGTGAGGCGCCCCCAAAAATGGAAATTTCCTTTGATTTATTCCCTTTTTGCTTTATAAGATCTAGGCACTACTTGGGGGTCACGTGGGATCACGTGAGCCAATCTAGGTTTTACTCTTTTGTTCATCAAGGGTGCTCACGTGGGAGCATGTGATCGGCCGTTATCATGTTGGGTGCCAATCTTTTTACGTGCACGGAGATCCTGAGTTTTGAGACTTTCAAGCCCACTGTTTTGTAAGAATTAAATTCTTAGGACTTATTTTTCCTCTTAGGTTTGGGATCTCCATGACAGAATCTTCCCGATGAGAATTGAATTCTCAACTTTTAGGGAGATCTGCTTCTGCAGATCTTTCACTATAAGGAAGAACCAAGTTCTTATATGAAGAGTTAAACCCTTATTTTATTAGAGGAATTAAATTCCTATATATACTTTTTGTGAGAATTAAATTCTCTGAACATAGATCTTCCTCTAGGTTTTGGATCTGCATGGCAGAATCTCCCCGATGAGAATTAAATTCTTAACTTGTGGGGAGAT
Organism: Agapanthus africanus; assembly: GCA_030015575.1. Classification (NCBI taxonomy): domain Eukaryota; kingdom Viridiplantae; phylum Streptophyta; class Magnoliopsida; order Asparagales; family Amaryllidaceae; genus Agapanthus; species Agapanthus africanus. The sequence continues at coordinate 816,514,048 of JASDDO010000024.1, forward strand.
CTGCTTCTGCAGATCTCAACCAGAGGAAGAACTAAGTTCTTTTTAGAAGAGTCAAACTCTTGTGGAGACGAGTAAGAGGTAAGATGTTCTCTGTGTTTTTGTTTCTTCATACCTAGGGTTTCTTCTTTTCTTTTGAAATTTCAGTTTATGGGGGGTTTTCTCTCTCTCAGACTTGAAGTCTTGGGTCCTTTATATAGGAGAGGCTGATTTGTTGATTCAGTTAAGAAAATCTCACATTGAGAGATTTCTTAATTGATTTGAGAAATTTATCCACCGTTGGATCTTTGATCCCACGACTTCTGTTTTAAAGAAGACATTTCTCTTGTTTTTTTAACAAGATTGAGAAAATATTTTCCCATACAGAGCTTATTCTGTATCTTGGTGATTTTTAATCGCCATTGGATCTTTGATCCAACGGTGCTCTGATTTACAGAGCACAATCTTTCTTGTTTAGAAAGATTGAGAAAATATTTTCCATATATAATTTAGATTCTTGTATTTAGAATTTAATTCTATCGGCTCAGAAGGCATTTGAGATCTCTCACGTGCAACACGTGACCCTTCACAGAATTAACTTGGTTCGTTTGTATGTAGCAGTCCCAACAGAGGGAAGGCATCACGTGGTAACACGTGAGTTTTTCAGCTCTTTGTTTGTTTTATAACCGGGTCCTACACGTTTTGTGTGAAAGACGATCACGTGCTTGCACGTGAGGTTTTAATTGCTGCTTACTAAGTGGAGCCGCTTACTCTGTATACAGATGCATCACGTGCTTACACGTGATGCTCCACTAGCGGGAAGTTCTTCTTTTCCCTCTCTGAGTCTCTTTATAAGGGATCGATGCTTACACGTGATACTTCCATTAGTGGGGAATTTTCCCTTCCCCTTTTCTTTCTGAATTTTTATAAAGGAACATGCATGTAGATTTTGATCTCATATTAACGATACTGGGATCTGACTTTAAAGAATTTCAAGTCTCTTGTTTTATAAGAGTTAAATTATTTTTACAGGGTTAAACCCTAGTTTTATCAGAGGAATTAAATTCCTATATATTTTTGTAAGAATTAAATTCTTTGAACTTAGTTCTTCATCCTAAGTTTTGAATCTGCATAACAGATTCTCCCCATGAGAATTAAATTCTCAACTTGTGAGGAGATCTGCTTCTGCAGATCTCAACCAGAGAAAGAACTAAGTTCTTTTTTTTAAGGGTTAAACTCTCAGATTGAGTATTAAATTCTCTTTTGTTTTTGTGGGAGCTTTTTGGAAAGCTTATGGGGTGGTCTCCTCCTTTTAGAGAATTAAATTCTCTCTGTATTTTTCTTCCCCTCTCTCCCTGCGTGTCTCTTTCCTTCTCTCCTTGCTCTTATTTATATGAGAAGAAAAAGAATCAATTTGTTAAGAAAATCCCTCATTGAGAGATCATGATTGATTTCATAATCAATCCAATTGATCTGGTGAATTTTATTCACTATTAGATTTTTAATCCAAAGGCTCTCTGTTTTAACAAAGAAGATCTCTTATTTGTTTTTAACCAGATTAGGAAATATTTTCCTAAGATAGAATTTTATTCTATGATATGAATATCTTGTTAGTTTAACAAGATTAGAAAAATATTTTCCTACGATAGATCAGAAAAGATCTTCTAGTTTGAGGATGATCAGGAAAATATTTTCCATATAGAATTTAATTCAATCAAATAGTTTAATTGGTGATATTTCATCACTATTGGATTTTAAATCCAAGATTCTCTGTCAGAGAAAGATATTTCCATATTAGAAAGATCTGGGAGAATATTTCCCAAATAGAATTTAATCTTAATTGGAGCATTTTAAATTGGGGCGCTCACATGCTTTGCATTTGAGCAGCAAGAGAACTCACGTGTTTAACACGTGACCCCTAGTGTGGGTTTTAGCCTGTTTATTTCAATGCTTATATGCTTTACATATGAGTGCTCACGTGTTTACCATGTGAGGCATGTTTGTCCATTTTCAGCGCGCATATGCTTTACATATGAGCGCTCACGTGTTCACGTGAGGCCTGTTTGGCCATTAGTTATTTTATTTAGTTTATTTTCAGCGCTCATATGCTTTACATATGAGCGCTCACCTGTTTAGCACGTGCGGCCTGTTTGTCCATTAGTTATTTATGTTCAGCGCTCATATGCTTTGCATATGATTACTCACGTGTTTAACATATGAGGCATGTTTGGCCCTTAGCTGTTTGTTTTAAGCGCTCATATGGTTTGCATATGAACGCCCACATGTTTAACAAGTGAGGCCAAATTTTGAGGACTCTCCCCCTTTTTATAAGGGAACAAGTAGCTTTTAGCCAAAAAAATTAGCAGGAACAAATGCCCCCCACTAGTTTGCCCACGTAAGTATGTACGTGGCTGAAGTAGTGCAAATTTATGCATGACCATAGAATTGATGGCTTAAGAGACAAGTTTAGGATCCTTGTAACCTAAGGCTTTTTCATCTATATGAGCCATAAGGGTCTCAAGAAGGTTTTTCTCCCTACAAGTTGAGAGGATCTCATAGGTGCATATTCTCCCTAGAAGTCGTCAGGATTTCTAAGTATTCATCGCCTTCGTGAGTCGTAAGGATCTCACTCAGGTATTTTTTCCTTATGAATCGTGAGGACCCGTAAGTAGATTCTTCATTTCACTGGCTAACGTGGCCCGTGGATAGTGTACAAGAGTCAGTTTGGCCTTTCTTATAGGGCAGTGATGGCTTAGGAAACAAGTTTGGATCTGTCGCCTAAGACTTTTCAACTTTATGAGCCGTGAAGATCTCATAAAGGGTTTTCTCCCTACGAGTCGAGAGGATCCCGCAGGTATATTTTCTCCTTAGAAGTCGTAAGGATTTCCTAAGTGCGTTTTCTCTTGAGAGTCGTAAGGATCTCACAAGAGAATTTTCCCCCTTACAAGTCGAGAAGACTCGTAAGTGAGTTTTTTTCCTCCTTGTCGATATTCAACTTTGGAGAATATGGCCCGTGGATAGTATACAAGAGTCAGTTTGGACCTGCTTGTTGGGCCACAGTGCTTAGGAAACATGTTGATATCCCCGTTGCCTAAGGATTTTCACCTTCATGAGCCGTGAGGGTTTTATGAAGATGTTTTTCCCTACGAGTCGAGATGAGTCGAGAGGTTCTCGCAGGAACATTTTTTTCCCTACGAGTCGAGAAGTTCTCGCAAGAATATCCTAATGTTATAACCCCTGCTCTTTACGACAGAAGTCCGTTAGGTTTTGTGGTACTAGGGTTTTTGTCCGTGGTACCGTCGCGCTGGCTGATGCATTCCCCGATATGCAATCTTGCTGTTCGAGTATCCCCGCAACTGTCGTGTCTCTGATCCCTTCAGGGGCTGGACAAGACGGCTTCAAGTAATCTCCCAGGTTATATTACCGTCGAAAGAGCAAGCGTTAGGGATTTTCCATGCCGCTTTTTACTTGAGGTTAGGCTCAGTTTGGGAGCCCCGATTAGTCATAACCACTCCGCGCTGGTGTGGGATGATCTCCGATAGTCTTTCAGGTTTTATTTGAGTTACCGTCAAGACCCTGAAGTTAGGGATTTTCCTTTGCTTTGTTTGTTGACATTGTGTGTGCTGTAATAAGACGAATGTCGTGGTTGCCTCTAGGTTGTTTGTGAACCGTCGAGGCTTGAAACTAGGAACTTTGCCGTGACTCCGTTTTGTTGACGTTGCATCTGCTGTAACGAGACGAATGTCGAGGTGGTCTTTAGGTTGTCTGTGCACCGTCGAGATTTGGAACTAGCGATGTTCCCGCCAAAATTTTCGACCAAGAGCTATTTGTTCCCTTATAACTCTTATAAAAAAAAAGGGAGAGAAGAAAGAGAAAAAGAATTCACGGTTGGACATCATGTGTTAAACACGTGAGCGTTTATATGCAAAGCATATAAGCGCTGAAAGAAAATAACTAAGGGCCAAACAGGCCTCACGTGTAAAACAGGTGAGCGCTCATATGCAAAGCATATGAGTGCTCATATGCAAAGCATATGACCGCTGAACATAAATCACCAATAGCCAAACAGGCCTCACGTATAAAACACGTGAACGCTCATATGCAAAGCATATGAGCACTGAATATAAATAGGCTAAAACCCACAGCAAGGGTCACGTGTTAAACATGTGAGTTCTCTTGCTTCTCACATGTAAAGCATGTGAGCGCCCCAATTTAAAATTCTATTTGGGAAATATTTTCCCTGATATTTCTAATACGGAAAGATGTTTCTCTAACAGAGAATCCTGGATTTAAAATTTGACGGTGATAAAATATCAGCAATTAAATCATCTGATAGAATTAATTTGTATTTGGGAAATATTTTCCCGATCTTCCTCAAACTAAAAAGATCTTCTCTGTTAACCAAAGGACCTTTGGATCAAAAATCCAATGGTGATCATCTGGTAGAATAAAATTCTATCATAGGAAAATATTTTCCTAATCTTGTTAAACTAATAAGATATTCACATGACAAGAATAAAATTCTATGTTAAACTAATGAGATATCCATATGATAGAATTAAATTCTATATTAAGAAAATATATTTTTGAACTTGTTAAACTAAAAAGATATGATAGAATAAAATTCTAATCTTTTTAAAACTAACAAGATATTCATAATCTTATTAAACAAACAAGAAATCTTTTCTGTTAAACAGAGAGCCTTTGGATTAAAAAACCAATGGTGAATAAAATTCATCGATTTATCTAAAAGATCATGGAATCGATCATGATCTCTCAATGAGAGACTTTCTCAACAAAGTGATTTTTCCCCTTCTCCTATAAATAAGAGCAAGGAGATTAAATCCAACAGAGGGAAGACACCCATAAGCTTCTAAAAAAATATACAGAAGCCTCCCAAAAACTCCAACAAAACAAAAGAGAATTTAATTCTCAAACCAAGAGTTTAACTCTTATCAAAGAACTAAGTTCTTCCTCTAGTTGAGCTCTACAGATGCAGATCTCCCCATAAGTTAAGAATTTAATTCTCATCGGGGAGATTCTGTTATGCAGATTCAAAACTTAGGGGAAAGAACTAAGTACAAAGAATTTAATTCTTCCAAAAAGATATTGGAATTTAATTCCTCTGATAAAATTAGGGTTTAACCCTGTAAAAGAATTTAATTCTTATAAAATAAGAGACCTGAAATTCTTAAAACTCGGATCAGAATCTCTATGCATATAAAAGAAAAGACTGGTCACATGTCCCCACGTGAGCACCCCTAAGGAACAAAAAAGAAGGACTGAGATCAAATCACGTGTTCCCACATGACCCCAAACAGTTGCCTAACGCTTACATGGAAAAGGGGAAAATTCCAAAGAAAGCGCTCACATTTTTAGCACCTCACGTGTTTGCACGTGAGCATTACATGAGCAAAGTGCTTAGCACTTATAAAAGGAAGAGGGAATAGACCCAAAAAAGAAGTGCTCAACTCTGGGGCGCCTCACGTGTCCACACGTGATGGCTACAAGACTAAACTGTTTAACACTTGTATATATAGACGGGGATTTGAACCCAAGAGCTCAACACCAAATTTCAGGTGCCTCACGTGCCTTACGTGGGCGTCCCAAATTTCAGTGTTTAACACTGCTTTAAATACTCACGTGAGAGCAAGTGAGCACCGAGCATATATTAGTGTTTAACACTATAAGAGGCCAACTTCAGCCCCAAATTGGCTAAGTCTTTCTGAGATTAAAATATTTTGGATCTCCAAATAGACACAGTTTCTATGCTCATAATTTTTCTCAATGGATGATGACCAGAATAATGTCATCCCATATATCCTAACTCAATCTCAGTCTCCCAAAAATGACTAATGATTCTTATATGGTCCACTATGATCTCTCCCCTCAATCTGGAATTTGGTTCAAGGGTACATCTCTCCACACCTTTGTTACATGTCGTTGTAATTCTTCAACGTCTTCATAGAGGTGGCGGGTCCCATCAACCAACAACTTTTTGGTGCACTCCCAAACCGATGCACACATCCCACTACGGACCGAAACGTCCTTAAACTAACTATAGACCGAAACATCCTTAAACTAAATCCGCACCTCAAAAATGGTGAACTATGGACTGCAATGTCCTTAAACTAGCTACGGACTGCAATGTCCTTAAACTAGCTACGGACCGAAACATCCTTTAACTAAAACAATAGAGCCCAAATGGTCTTTTGTTGGATCTAAATGATCCTAAAATCCTGCTCAGAAGATCTTAGTCTAAAATTTTACTAACGTATACTCAACAAACATTTTAGTTGATCTTAATCTCAAACGAGATTAACGGTCCTTAAATCAACCCAAACCTAAATCTAAGAATATACGGATTTTGACTAATCCACGCCCAACGGGCGACAACATAAATTAGTCTCCGTATACAATCCATGGGCAACAAAAAATAAAACAAATGCACACGACACAAAGTGACCTTCTGGAGCAGGAGAAAATGTTTACCGTGATGCGGTAACGTAATTAACTGCAGAGGCTTGCGCCTGCAGGGAAGAGTGTCCCCACAATCAAAAACCCCTCAGAAACGAGGGGGAATCTGATGAAGTCTGCCACAACGGCCGCATCTGTCCAAACCTCCGATAAACGGCGCCATAAATCAACTTGGCATCTTCGGAGAAGTGGACGGATAAATCCAAATAGCATCTGCCCCTAAATTCAGGTAAAACGTTTGTCTTTCCCGTTTTCGGTGGTAAACAGACTCTGGCACGCCCGGTGGGCCCCCTTCCTCTGTCCAGTCCACACTTCGTGTGTCGTGTTTTTCCCGCGATCAGATAATCACGGTGTATATGTTTGTAGTTTCCCTTGGGTGACAAGATACTGAAGCCGGCGTTCCGTCTTTTTCGAGAATGGCGTTTGCTTTCTCTCACCGCAACGCAGGCTCTATTACATCCGGCGGAGTCAAGTATGGGTCACTTGCAGCCTCAAATCTCTGCAATCCGGCTCTTCAAGAAATCAGAGGGCTTCAATTTAGGTCGATAATCCTACCTCCCACCCTTGGTTCCTCAACGCCGAGGGAGGAAGCCTAGAAGAAGTCTATCTTCCACAGGCTGCTCCCCAAGATGCAGCTTTGCCGACGGAATCGGTCCTTAAACAGTTGGCACCTGCCAAGGACCAAGGTCGACGCAGGGGGCAGAATATTAAAAACTCTCAAAGGAAATAGGTGGAAGGCTTAGCAAAATCCTGAGGCTAATCAAATCCCGGCCGTAAGAAACGGTCGACGTCGATATCGGCGTCATACAAAACAAGCCGGGGGCAGTTCTCCATCAGCATTGACTCCACCTGCTTCAACTCTGATGATGAATGCTGTTGTTCCAACCGGGAACAGCTTCGAACTACTACAAAAGGTCAAACAAAATTCTCCCGCCGCAGTTTTGAAGAAAACTCTGCAGCCCAGGAAGATCCCACGAGAGCAGAAACCACTTCACTCCCTAAAAGAACTTTCCTCATCTATATAAGTGTAGAAGCAGATGAAGGACTCAGTCATCAACCGCGGCTCTTCCCCTAAACGTCAGCCATATTCTAACAAATCGCCTTCCAAATACAAGGGGACTTATCCCAAGATGGATCCTGATACAACGGTTCCCAAAAAACAAAAAAAAACTGTACGTCCACAAGCAAAATGGGCATGGATAAAAACCCAAAAGGGCGCCGTGAGTAAAAACAGCAGGACTGCCGGCGAGCTTGTGAAAACCCGGAAGGGTGCAACCTCGTTAAAATAAATACACTTACAAGATCCTCACGACTTGTAAGGCGAATCCCCCTGTGATACCCTCACGGCTCTTTGGATTCAAAAGCCTTAGGTTACAGGGATCTAGACCTATTCTTAAGTCGTCATATCCCCTAAATTGCCCTACAGGCGGTCCATATTGACCCTTGTATATAATCCACAGGGCACGAATAAATATTTCTTTGCCAAGTTATACAAATGGCAAGAAATGTCCCCATATGGTGAATAACACTTGTAGGTCCTTTCAACTTATAAGGAGAAAACACTCTTATGAGATCCTTACGACTTATAAGAGAAAACACCACTTAGAAGTCCTCACGACTTCTAAAGAGAACATACACCTAAGAGATCCTCACTACTCATAGGGAGAAATACCATTATCTTAAGGCTCGTAAAGTCAAAAAGCCTTAGTCGACAGGATCCTAACCCTGTCTACAAAGCCACCTTTGTCCAAATCGACAGGGGAAAATGATGATTCGCTCCTGGCACTATCCCAGTTGTAGCGATACTGATGCCTAAATAGGTGTCAAACTCCAAGTCAACCTCTCCGGCAAATGCCGTCCCTACAAACCATCTAAAAAAGAAGGGGGCCCCGTTCGTCTGGGATCAGAAATGCCAAAGTGCACGGGACGAAATCAAGCAATACCTGCAGAACCCGCCAGTACTGACCGCTCCAGTCAATGGGAAGCCCCTCATCCTGTAAACAACAACCCTTGAAGGTTCTTTAGGCGTGCTATGGGCACAGGAGAATGATCAAGGAAAAGAGAGAGCTCTCTACTATTTGAGTCGAGTTCTCCTGAGGGCAGAAAATAACTATTCCCCCATCGAAAAGCATTGACCGGCACTGATCTTCACGATAATGAAGCTCAGGCACTATGCCTTGGCACATGAGGTCTATCTCATATCAAAGGTGGATCCTCTCAAATATTTGATGTCAAGAGTCATACTAATGGGAAGGCTTGCCAAATGGGCCTTCCTCCTGATGGAGTTCTCGATAACATATCGACCCCTTAAGGCAGTAAAGGGCCAGGCCATCGCTGACTTCTTCGCCGAACATCCAATACCAGCCGACTCTCCCTTAAGTTGCGAATTGCCGAATGAACACGCGTTCGATGCAATCGACAGGGAGGAAGAAGGAAATAATGCCCGATGGGAACTCTTCTTCGACGGAGCATCTTCCATGAAAAAGCAAAAGTAAAACACCCCTGTAATTAAAGCTGGGGAGGGATAATGCGTTTCGCCCTTTCCTTAACAGAGCCGAGAACAAACAACGAAGCGGAATATGAAGCTTGGATGGCGGGTCTTGAGATCGCTATTGACATGGGAATCGAAAACCTCCTCATATATGAAGACTCCCAGCTGGTCGTTAGCCAAGAAAATGGCGACTATCTGACATGCAAGCCAGAGTTGGTAAAATATGGCGAGAGAGTGCAACAATTACTGACACAAATCCCATCCTACATCCTGGAAAGCATACCGCATGCGGAAAATAGCAAGGCGGATGCATTAGCCAAGCTAGCTAAAGAACTGGCCGACGAAAACCTCGATGATGTAAGGATCATTGTGCAAAGATGCCGGATTCTCGTGCCGGCGGTGATATCTCCGGAGACGTCTGAAGAAGAGGAAGTGACCAAACAAGCAGCCTGCTAAATAGAAGATGAAGAAAAGACTAAGGATTAGAGAGAAGTCTTCATAAACTATTTCAAATCCCATCGAACACCCGAAGACGTATCTTTAAGACATCAGCTCATGAAACGAGCTCTGTCTTTTGCCTTCGTTTGTGGTACTCTATATAAGAGATCGATAGTTTGTAGCTAGGATGCTTGGGGCCAGAAGAATCAAGAAGGGTCGTCCAAGAAACTTACAATGGACTCTGCGGTTCCCATCAGGCCAGGCCAAAGATGAAGCTGAAGATCAAGAGAATGGGATACTACTGGCCCACGATGATTCAGGACTGCCTCGAATATGCGAAGCAGTGTCACTTATGCCAAATTTATAGGGACTTCATCCACCAGCATCCAAATCCGCTACACCCGACATTGGCTAGTTGGCCATTCGAAATGTGGGGAACCGATATAATCGGACCCATTAAACCAGCATCGTCTAAGGGACATCGGTTTTTATTAGCTACAACCGATTACTTCTCTAAGTGGGCAACAATACAGCTAAGAGAAGTGAAGATGGAGAACATCCTCCATTTCTTCAGGACACACGTTATCTACCGGTTCGGCACTCCGCAACGAATCATCTCGGATAATGGGCCGGCCTACAGAAGCCATAAGATCAGCCGCTTCGCACAGCAGCAAAATCTAGATTGAAGATACTCTTCAGTCTATAATCCCCGGGCTAACGGTCTAGCTGAGGCTTTCAACAAGACCTTGACGACGATCATAAAGAAAACGGTGTCCAGAAATAAAAAAAAACTGGCATGAGAGACTGCATGAAGCTCTTTGGGCGTTTCGAACAATATTCAAAATGGCCACGAATACAACGCCATTCGCATTGGTATTCGATATGGAAGCGGTACTTCCCTTGGAGATAGAGCTACCCTCTCTACGAGTAGCAGTTCGATATAAGCTGACGGATGAAGACAATGCCCATCTTCAGCTTAAGGAGCTCGATGCCCTCGATGAAACTCGTCTCATGGCGCAGCAAAACCTGGAAGCTTGCAAAGCAAGGGTGACGCGCTCATACGAAAGACTGACTAGGCCAAGAACATTCCACCAAGGCAAAATCGTACTAGTCGTAAAAAGACCTATGATCCCTAACCGTACAAAGCGGGGGAAATTCGAGCCGAACTATGAAGGTCCGTACATCATAGACAAGGTCTACCACGGTGGGGCCTACTTTCTCATGGATATGCATGGAGAAAGACCCTTCCGGCCAATAAATGGCAGGTTCCTTAAGAAATACTACGCTTGAGAAGTCACGGCTCAGGTTAATGATCGATGACGATGCTCATGTCTGCTCACTGTCTTCCTGAGTTTAAACTCTATAAGTAGTATCCGGCAAAACTTTTCCTTAAAGCTAACAATGGACCAAGATGTCCCTAAACTAACAATGGACCAAGATGTACCTAAACTAAAAACGGACCGAGATGTACCTAAACTAACAATGGACCATAATTTCCCTAAACTAAATACCTTGCCTTAAACACAGCGAAAGTGGAATTCAAGTCCACAAGTCCTAGTGGCGAGAATTGCAACTCAAGTCCCGCTAGCTGCACAGCTATCCCGGTGGCGAAGTCCCTCCTAAGTTCCGTTGGCAAGCAGAGGGGAAAAAATGGTACGTCCACAAGCGAAATGGGTACGGATGAAAACACGATAGGGCACCATGAGTAAAAACAGCAGGGCTAACGGCGAGCTTGTGAAAACTTGAAAGGGCGCAAAATCGTTGTCAAAAAAACGGTACGTCCACAGGCGAAATGGGCACGGATGAAAACCCGAAAGGGCTCCGTGAGTAAAAACAGTGGGGCTACCGGAGAGTTTGTGAAAACCCGAAAGAGTGCAATATCGTTAAAATAAAAACACCTGCAAGGTCCTCTCAACCTTTTGAGGAGAAAACACCTGCGTGAGATCCTTACGACTCACAAGAGAGCAATACACTGAAGGATCTCCACGATTCCTAAAGAGAAATTACACTTACGAGATCCTCACGACTCGTAAGGAGAATTACCCCCTATGAGACCCTCAAGGCTCATAGGATTTAAAAGTCTTAAGATACAGGGAGCTGAACCTGTTCTTAAGCCATCACACTCCCCAAGTTGCCCAACAGGCGGTCAATAATGGCTCTTGTATACAATCTACGGGCACAAGTAAACGATTTCCCCCACCAAGTTCCACCAATGACGAGGAATGTCCTCATGTGGTGAACGACACTTATAAGTCCTCTCGACTTATAAGGAGAAAACACTCTTATAAGATCCTTACGATTTGCAAGAGAAAATATCACTTAGGAGTCCTCACTATTCCTAAGGAAAAAATACATCTGCGGGATCCTCACGACCCGTAGGGAGAAAATGTAAGTGCACGGCGGCGCTCCGGCTGTCAATCCGACGCCGGAATGCGGAAACGAAACTTTTCTAAAAACTAGAAACCGGCACCGCCGCGCACTAAAATCACGAATCGGGCCATTAACCTAACTCTAGCAAACTAGAAAAAGAGTAGAGAGCTATACCGAGCGATCCGTGTCCTTCGATCTTTGGCCTCCACTCCGATCTCCTCGCGGAATCTCCGGTCTTCATCTCGTCGTCGGAACGGGCACCACATCACCGGGTTCTTTTACAGGCTCCCACTTCTGGACCGAGGCAACTCGGGCACGAAGTTGGCGAGTCGACGTGCCCAAGGGTGCTGTAAGCTAGTGTAGAATCACTTTGTCTCTTGCTGGTAGAAGTTGCCTTTGATGGAGGTAAAGAGAGAAAAAGCAATGGAGGAAAATGGTGCTCTCATTTTTGCAAGGAATGAGATGAGAAATTTCCACACATAAAAATGAACCCCTCTCTCTCTCTCATTCCCAAGTGTGGCCGGCCTCTCTCTATGATGGGGAAAAAGAATGAAAATATCAAGAGAAGAAAAGTGAAGATAATCATGGATTAAAGTCACACCCATTTCTAATCAAAGCCCATCATAATAAATGCAGTGGAAGAGACTCAAAAAGAATCTAATGATGAAAGAACCATCATGAAGCCTCAATATACAAATGACCCCCTCCACAAATACTAATTTGCACAATTGCAAATTAGCCCCTCCATCGGAAAAGTCCGGCCGCGAAGGAACAAAGGAAAACTGGCCGAAACGGAATGCAAACTGGCAACTTCAAAAAACTGATCCCGTAATAAATTACAGGAAAACACCGCGACTGTATATACATACCCGCATTTGTATTCCCACTGAACACAAATGCAAAGAGACAAAACTACACTGTCTAATACTAGGATCCGGCTTAAAACAAAGCCCGCTAGTAAAATCCGACCGATCATGATCCGTGCAATACCGCACGTATCTGATCGAACCCTGCCATATCTCCATACGGCCTCTACAGCGTTTCGCCCGAAACTTGAGAAACTGGTCTGTGGGGGACTCTAAAGACTCGTCAATACTTTGGTTGTGGATTTAAACACTAGCACGTCAGAGGTATTAGCCTATATGTAACGGGCTACCAGGTATTGACCAAAAGGGACGTCGATGAGTGAACTCATCCTGACACCCTACTGAGCCTGTCAATGACAATATCCGTACAGTCCGGTCCGTTCATCTATGAGCATCGCATGGCGGGCCTAGGGGGTTGGTAAAAGTCAGACCCCCAAAAGCGGTACAAGTCGTGTCGGAGTGTAGCCCAGAACACCCTGAGATACTACTGGAATACCTACCAGTAAATCTCCTGCCTTGGCCAAGGACTTCGTTTAATGGCTCTCCTAGACACAGCGTGATCTCACCCCCAATACCGGGAGAGACGAACCCCTGCAGATCCGCTCACTGCCTCCATGTGGCTCGGGACTGTACCCAACTAAAACCTGTTTGCACGTCTCCTTTGAGCGTGGTAGGGTAGTAATCAAAGCACAGTGGGAACTCACACGAGACAATGATGATCTCAGGTCGATGAAGTAATCTGTACACATGTCACCAGGGAACTGCTATATGACGTCTGGTATAAAGCCACCGCCCCTCGTCGGGGTCTCGACTGTATACACTAGTCTACTCTGGAGAATCGATGCCCTGTCTCGAAATTCCTACGACTAGGGACCTTTTAAGGATTTGCTTATAGACCCCAGCTCCCACGTGTATGATCGCCCTCATACTGCTGGTAGTCAAGCAAGAATCCTTGGGGCTCTATCAACGTGTAATAGCGACCTGTAAGGTCACCTAAAACAGTACACGATGATAAAGATAAACTAGATAGCATACTATCATCTTGAGTAAGACTGTCCTACCGGTATAGGTCCTCCCTCAATCATTGCAATCACGTGCCTATGATCCAATAATTGACTCTGAGGGCACTATCTCCAACAATCTCCCACTTGCACTCACGGCTAATTATTGCGATGTCGCATACGCACAGGCCGTGTGATACCGAACACCCAACTCCTCTACTAGTCAGTCTCACAAATCTCGTTTGTGAAACTATTGCGTTCGAGGAATAGCCTCAGTGAGTGATCCGCTTTGATGTTTCTTTCTATGTCTCTCTTTATCTCATGTTCGCGGAGAATCCCATCTCCCGAAATGAGTAATACCTGTCTTAGAATATATCTGGATGTCTGATGGGACCTAGTTCATAAATGAACTCCAAATCCAAACTTCTTAGACTGTATCGTCAACTGAACTTAATTAGTATCCTGCGCCATGCCTCCCTCAGTATCTGCCTGGACCACCTGTCCAAAATACTGCCCTTCGTCAGAGGGAAAACTATAACTCTGACAGTAACTCTGTCATCCAGGCCACCTTGGAAGCCTGGAATGATAAGTGTCTCCCAAAGGAGGTGGCAGTTATCATTTCCCTAGAACATCAACTTATGTTCTAAAATTGCTTCCGATCATTTCTCCAGGATTGGATTAATATCAACTTATTGCATCTAGTGCAAAAACAACATCCATATCCTATGTGGAGAAACCACTGTGTGACAACCATAGTATAACCGATCGTAGTATAGGAATTTCACTTCCTACTCTGTGTATGTCATCCAAATACCAGGACATCACACCCTACTACCTTCTTAACAGATCCATCCCCTATTCTGATGAAGTCAAACCTATGACTGTCACATCAGAAATAGATGATCTATCTCCGCTATATCTTCTTTAGTCTATAAATAGACATAAGCCACTTGTCCACCATGCTTCCGCTGCTCCCACTGACTACGACAACCCTCGGGCAGAGTCATATAGACGTACACTTCTAAAGCTAGTTCAGAACGACGCTATACTCATCCTCCTGCCGGGTCTCATAGCCTGGAACAACAGCAATGGAAAGTCTGGGTATACAAGAACCTCCCTGTCACCGTCCTTGAGGCTACCGGAGTACCTCTCGGGTGCCTGAGGTTACCCACCATATCTACGGAGTGGCCAATGGAATGTCAAACCAGATTGAATCTTTAGGTTCTTATCAAATTTTCAGTAATCGTTTGCGGTTCTGAAATCACTTCCAGTTCTACCATACTCCCACTACTGTTTTCTGAAAAATCTATTTTTGTTAAAACTGTGGTGAGTCAAGAACAATATCACTATTGATCTTCCAAATGGAAGAATGTCAACCCTCGTCATAGCCTGGGTCAACCAACAAACAGCCATTACGGAAACGTGCCTTGAGTTATCCAGAGTCTGGTTTTAAGCATAAGCCGGACAACTCCCCGTATCTTAACAATGTCAAGATATGAACTGTTCTATATCCAATACAGATACAGAGGCATTGATTTAATTAAACCAGATTCAAATCATGCAGCTGTCTCCAGTGCATGTCAAGTAAATGGAGAGAGGCCGATCAGTGTTACTCAACTTAGGAGTGCTTTCAATTATGAGTAACCTGAAAGAGAAGCAAGTTCTATTAATCATTACTATTAACTGAATACCATACACAAGTATCTACATCTTCGATCACCTTGAAGAATCCTGATACTTGCAATACTTGGTTCTCTACTTTATCCATATACCTATAACTTCTCAAAACTTGGACCTTGCATTTTTACGATACACATGTCTAAGAACTAGAGAAGTCACAAGTAAACCGAATATAGTACGAGGACCAACCCCTCTGTCCTAATGGACACTGGACAATATACAACACTCTGTATAAGTCTCTTGAGTCTAATGACTCATTCCCTGTGTGTCGTAGGTTGAAAACTGTACTTATGCTTAAGAAGAATTACACCGTTGTTTAATGCTCCTTACCTAACCATTCACTGATATAGGTAAATGTCATGGACATAATTTCAAAAACGTATATCTCACTCTATAAAAATAGACGTACAGATACATCTATTTGAAATTGGTGCATAACAACGGATATTCAAAACCAAATATCTGCCGTCCGGCAAACTACCCAGGTGATTTCCTCAAATATCACCAATTACAACGAATTCCGATATAATGAGGATGATCACCTAATTCCCAATAACTTACTCCCACTCATCATCTGTAAAACCATACAGATGTGAGAATCATACCTGGTAAATACATACCCTAGAGCAAGGACCAATTGGGAAATCAGTTTTCTATTAACAATACACAGTGAAACTGAAACATTGAAATGTTTCGTAGGGGTATCCGAGTATTCCTAGTAATGCCTCTTCCCTTATCCAGATTTACAACTGTAACCGTATATTTCTTTGCCACCTCTCCAAATCCCTTTATATGTCTTTAGTCATTACCTTCTGTACACCCCTTTAGGCCAAATGGTTTTCTTCCTTCCCTACCGTTCGGCACCAGCCTATGGTTTGGAAGAAGACTATCCAATAAGCATAATGGGTGTACTTTCCTAATCCTAGGAACACTCGCAATGCGAGAGAAGGTGAAGATAAAAGACAACAGAATAAACCTTATTCCTATTTCTCCTGAACCAGAATCCATCCCCGAACTGGAACAAGTTCCTTTCGAGTTCGTATATAACCATACGATGGAGTATCCAAATAACTATGGATCTTCGTAGTGATACGTAGTGTCCTGGAGAAATACAAAGGTGAAGTGGGAGTGGTAATGAAATACTTAGTTTGGTCGTGAATAGCAGTCGCAGTTTACTTTGCCCTCTCACTAATCCCTTTATTTGTCTTAACTTAATACCTTCTGCACACCACACTTAGGCAAATCGACTTTCTTCATTCCTTACCGTTCGGCACCAGCCTAAGGTTTGGAAGAAGACTATCCAATAGGCGTAACGGGTGTACTGTCCTAATCCAAGGAGCACTCGCAACCTGAGAGAAGGTAAAAGGAAAAGACAACTGAATAGTCCTATTCGTTTTCTCCAGAACCAGAAACCATCCTCGAATAAATTCCTTCGAGTTCGTATATAACCATACTATGGTTTTATCCAATGGAAGTGGACGTTCGTAGTAATACGGGGTGTCCTGGAGAAAAGGGTAAAAGTAGGAGTGGCAATGATGTATGCAACTCTGACAATCCAAAAGCCAGTGTTTAAGAAGGTTCGGTTAATCTTGGTCACTGAGTCATAGTCAAGGGTCGGGTCATGGTCGCTGCCAAAGAGAGAGAGAAAAGAAACACTCAGCGTGCACTCTAACCTAAATCAGAATGGTTATCACTTTATCTAATCAGGAAACTTCCCACTGTAACGTCAAATTCTTCCCCAAACCTGAAAGAAGAATTAGTCGGGATCACCCGAGGAGTAAACCAACTCATCAGTGGGAATCGGGATCCAACTATCATCGCATGATAACGTGACGGAATCCGCTCACGTTATCACACTCCAGAAGGTATGCGGATATCTGGAAAGTTTCAGTTTCTTTAGAAACTCCCGATGTGATTTTTACCCCATGCTCTTATGACCTTGACTTTAGCCAACAAATCATAAGTCACATGTCAAGTTTTACCCGTCATTGTCCAGGTTAATTTGAACCCACCCGCACATACCCTTGACTTTGGCCAACAAGGCAGTACGACTGTCCCAAACCAACGCATCTATCTATGCTGCATATGAATACCCAATAGCTACCAATCACTGTACCTTGACTTTGGCCAACAAATATAGCTTGAATACTTATTGACTATCCATATGAAACGACGGAGGGCTACGAATGGTTTCTGGCGAAAACTTTTAACGTAATGAACTTGATATCGTTGAAGGAACTGGATAGCTTTTAAAAAATATAGTGGCGAAAACCTTTGTTAAAAAGGTCACTCCCGGTGAAGGGATCTCCGCTCTTTCCCCGTAGAATGAGGTGCAGGATATTCCAACTGAATACCACGATGCAAAGCAAAAGTAATCGGCTATAGTGAAGTTATTGCCCTGACGCAAACTTCTGTCCAAGGGGTCACTCCCGGTGAAGGGATCTCGGCCCTTGCCTCGTCGACTGAGGAGCTGGATATTCATAACCGAATACCACTGTGCAAAACAAAAGAGAACGCCCTTGCAATAACGGTTTTATGAAAAATTGTTCCAACAACATCAGAATAGGTTTGTTTAGCTTGCATTGATCCGATTCATTGCAGTCCCATCAATTGATCACACCACAAAAGAACGAAAATAATGATGTACGTATATGCCATCCGCATTCGCCACTGGGACCCGTCATCACCCGTTAAGTTACTTAACTAACGACAGAGCGGGGACTGGACTAGCGCGGATGCAAAACATATACAACATCTACTAGTATATATATCAATATATAATATTCGCTCAAGGCATGATAAAATGCAACATCACAGAGAGTAATAAGCATCACAGAACAATACAGATATCTGGGATCCCCGGGTTTCATAGAGCCGCTACTGAAACCCGACGTTCCCCTGGTCGTGTGGATAGCCTGTGCAATGAAATCCTAGACCCCTACGGGCGCGGCAAGTTACCCGCCAAAACCTGAAGCGAGGCAGCCCCTTCAGCAACGTGAATGGACCACCCAGCACTTCACGGAATCCGGTAACTTGGACACCCCTCCTGGGTCAACCTATACCCCCTACGAGTGCGGCGAATAGCCCGCCAATTCTAGAGTGAAGCCCCCTCCGTCTCAACGCCATGAGATGCGGGCCCGTTTCCCTCTAGAACCCGGCTATCCGTGCACCCCTCCGCGGGGTAATCCTAGTACAGAAAGTAAAATATACATATAACGGGTACATCGACCTCAACCCGGTCGTGCCCCTAAAGAATAATACAAACAGACAGTGACGGCAGTCCACATGTCGGACGCTCGCCCCGCAATATCAAATATACATATAAAGCAAAACTGTACTACCATTGCATCCAGGCTATCCCCCACGACCAATCCGCAACATCACAGCACAACACAGAATATCAACGTGAATGTCACGTTCGCAAATCCGTCTAAAAGGGCTATAGCAGTTAGACAGGATTACCGATCAAATGACATTCACGATCGCAGATATAATGTAAATACTGTGAACTAACATGTTTAAAATTTTCGATCGATCAAATTTACCGAAGTGGGCCCCAAGCATTACTGTAGCACTTACAGAAAATCTGGGCCCAAACAGAACATTCCAAAACCCCAATTTCCATGTAAAAAACCCTCTGTAAAATTTTGGCACAGCGTTGACTTTTTCCCACCGCGGAACCGCGGCCAAACCAGGGGTTTGGCCGCGTTTCCGCGGTCGTACTGAAGCGTCACCTCACCAAATTTTTGCAGAACGCTTACAATTCGCTACACATATTTCTGCAATGTACTGAAAAAAAATTCGAGCCAAAACAAAATCGACAGAAAGCAGTGCACTTGAAATCGGGTTTTCGGAAAATCCGTTCGATCGAACTTTAAACACGTTAGAGCAAGCTAGACTAGGTTAATGGCGTGGGTTTGATACCAATGTAAGTGCACGGCGGCGCCCCGGCCGTCAATCCGACGCCGGAATGCGGAAACGAAACTTTTCTAAAAACTAGAAACCGGCACCACCGCGCACTAAAATCCCGGATCGGGCAATTAACCTAACTCTAGCAAACTAGAAAAAGAGTAGAGAGCTATACCGAGCGATCCGTGTCTTTCGGTCTTCGGCCTCCACTCCGATCTCCTCGCGGAATCTCCGGTCTTCATCTCGTCGTTGGAACGGGCACCACATCGCCGGGTTCTTTTACGGGCTCCCACCTCTGGACCGAGGCAACTCGAGCAAGAAATTGGCGAGTCGACGTGCCCAAGGGTGCTGTAAGCTAGTGTAGAATCACTTTGTATCTTGCGGGTAGAAGTTGTCTTTGATGGAGGTAAAGAGAGAAAAAGCTATGGAGGAAAATGGTGCTCTCATTTTTGCAAGGAATGAGATGAGAAATTTCCACACATAAAAATGAACCCCTCTCTCTCTCTCATTCCCAAGTGTGGTCGGCCTCTCTCTATGATGGGGAAAAAGAATGAAAATATCAAGAGAAGAAAAGTGAAGATAATCATGGATTAAAGTCATACCCATTTCTAATCAAAGCCCATCATAATAAATGCAATGGAAGAGACTCAAAAAGAATCTAATGATGAAAGAACCATCATGAAGCCTCAATATACAAATGACCCCCTCCACAAATACTAATTTGCACAATTGCAAATTAGCCCCTCCATCGGAAAAGTCCGGCTGCGAAGGAACAAAGGAAAACTGGCCGAAACGGAATGCAAACTGGCAACTTCAGAAAACTGATCCCGTAATAAATTACAGGAAAACCCCGCGACTGTATAAACATACCCGCATTTGTATTCCCACTGAACACAAATGCAAAGAGACAAAACTACACTGTCTAATACTAGGATCCGGCTTAAAACAAAGCCCGCTAGTAAAATCCGTCCGATCATGATCCGTGCAATACCGCACGTATCTGATCGAACCCTGCCATATCTCCATACGGCCTCATCGGCGTTTCGCCCAAAGTTTGAGAAACTGGTCTGTGGGGGACTCTAAAGACTCATCAATACTTTGGTTGTGGATTTAACCACTAGCACGTCAGAGGTATTAGCCTATACGTAACGGGCTACCAGGTATTGACCAAAAGGGACGTCGATGAGCGAATTCATCCTGGCACCCTACTGAGCCTGTCAGTGAAAATATCCGTACAGTCCGGTCCGTTCGTCTATGAGCATCGCATGGCGGGCCTAGGGGGTTGGTAAAAGTCAGACCCCCAAAAGCGGTACAAGTCGTGTCGGAGTGTAGCCCAGAACACCCTGAGATACTACTGGAATACCTACCAGTAAATCTCCTGCCTTGGCCAAGAACTTCGTGTAATGGCTCTCCTAGACACAGCGCGATCTCACCCCCAATACCGGGAGAGACGAACCCCTGCTGATCCGCTCACTGCCTCCATGTGGCTCGGGACTGTACCCAACTAAAACCTGTTTGCACGTCTCCTTTGAGCGTGGTAGGGTAGTAATCAAAGCACAGTGGGAACTCACACGAGACAAATAACGATCTCAGGTCGATGAACTAACCTGTACACATGTCACCAGGGAACTGCTATCTGACGTCTGGTATAATCCCAACTAGCAGGTTCCCGGCGAGTCCTGTCCGGTGTACTCATAACCCAATGAGCACCTGTATACATCTAAGGTGAACCAACTGACACCAGTGGCTTGTGAGATCGGCCACCGCCCCTCGTCAGGGTCTCGACTGTATACACTAGTCTACTCTGGAGAATCGATGCCATGTCTCGAAACTCCCACGACTAGGGACCTTTTAAGGATTTGCTTATAGACCCTAGCTCCCCCTTATATGATCGCCCTCATACTACTGGTAGTCAAGCAAGAATCATAGGGGCTCTATCAACGTGTAATAGCGACCTGTAAGGTCACCTAAAACAGTACACGATGATAAAGATAAACCAGATAGCATACTATCATCTTGAGTAAGACTGTCCTACCGGTATAGGTCCTCCCTCAATCATTGCAATCACGTGCCTGTGATCCAATAATTGACTCTGAGGGCACTATCTCCAACAGAAAATACCTTTATGAGACCCATACGGCTCATAAAGTAAAAAAGCCTTAGTCAACAGGATCCTAACCCTGTTTGCTAAGCCACCTTTATTCAAATCGACAAAGGAAAATGATGATTCGCTCCTGGCAATATCCCAGTTGTAGCGATGCTGATGCCTAAATCGGTATCAAATTCCAAGTCCTTTCACGGCAAATGATAATTCGCTCATGGCAATATTCCAGTGGTAGTGATTCTGATGCCTGAACAGGTGTCAATTTTTAAGTCCTTTCACGGCAAATGATGATTTGCTCCTGGCAATATTCCAGTCGCAGCGGTGCTGATGCAAAGATTGGTATCGGATCTCAAGTTCTATACTTGCAACAAAAATCAGCGAGCCAAACAAAAATGCATATGAAATAGTCGAAATGATGGGGAAACTCACAATAAAAATCAGCGAGCAAAATATATATATATATATATATATATATATAAACAGCCGAAATTTTTGGGCAACTCGCAATAAAAAGCAGCGAGTAAAAAGAAAAAATAGCCGAAATGATTAGGCACTGCGATAAAACAGCCGAAATGATTGGGCAATCGCAATTTTCACGATATAAAAAGCTGAAATGATAGAGCATCGCGGAAAGAAATAAAATGAAATGAAAATTCTACCCTGCAGGTGAGTCCACATCGACCCCTGTATACAATCTATGGGCACAAACAAAAAGGGAAAACCACATTTTCCCACCAAGCTCCATCAGAAAGAGAGCCAGGTCTTGACGGCAGCATCTACAGCCTAGAGATCAACAACGACGTTTCTTCTCACTCTAGCAGGATGCAGACGCGATGTCAAGAAAACGGAGCCATGGCAAAGTCCCTAGTTCAAAATCTCGACGGTTCACAGACATCCTAGAGATCAACAACGGCGTTCTTCTCACTCCAGCAGGATGCAGACACGACGTCAACAAAACGGAGCCATGGAAAAGTCCCTAGTTCCAAATCTAGATGGTTCATCGACAGCCTAGATATCAACAATAGTGTTTCTTCTCACTCCAACAGGATGCAGACGCAACGTCAACAAAACGGAGCCATAGCAAAGTCCCTAGTTCCTAATCTTGACAGTTCACAGACATCTTAGAGATCAACAACGACGTTTCTTCCCACTCCAGCAGGATGCAGACGCGACGTCAGCAAACAAAGCTATGGCAAAGTCCCTAGTTCCATGTCTCGATGGTTCATCGATAGCCTAGAGATCAACAACGGCGTTTCTTCTCACTCCAACCGGATGAAGACGCGACGTCAAAAAGGCAGAGCCATGGCAGAATCCCTAGTTCCAAGTCTCGACTGTCCATCGATAGCCTAGAGATCAACAACGGTATTTCTTCTCACTCCAACCGGATGCAGACGCAACGTCAACAAAGCGGAGCCATGGCAAAGTCACTAGTTCCAAGTCTCGACGGTTCATCCACTGCCTAGAGATCAACAACGACGTTTCTTCTCACTCCAACAGGATGTAGACAGGACGTCCACAAAATGGAGCCATGACAAAGTCCCTAGTTCCAAGACTCGACGGTTCACAGACAACCTAGAGACAACCTCAACATTCGTCATAATATTGCAAGACACAATATCAACAAATGAACAAAAGGAAGGTCCCTAGTTTCAGGGTCTCGACAGAGACATCTACAGTCTAGAGATCACCACGGCGTTCCTTCTCACTCCAGCAGGATGCAGACGTGATGTCAAAAAGCGACCCTAGGGTCAAAACAAAACAAAATGGAACCATGACAATGTACCTAGTTCCAAGACTCGACGGTTCATAGAAAACCTAGAGACAACCTCGACATTCATCAAAATATAGCAGACACAATGTAAACAAACGAAGCGAAGGAAGATCCTTAGCTTCAGGGTCTCGACGGCAACATCTACAGCCTAGAGATCACAACGGCGTTCCTTCTCACTCCAGCAGGATGCAGACACAACGTCAACAACTGACCCCAGGGTCAAAACAATGGAGCCATGGAAAAGTCCCTAGTTCTGACTCTCAATGGTTCACAGGCAACCTAGAGACAACCTCGATATTCGTCGCAATATAGCAGACACAACGTCAACAACCGACCCCAGGGTCAAAATAATGGAGCCATGGAAAAGTCCCTAGTTCCGACTCTCGACGGTTCACAGACAACCTAGAGACAATCTCGACATTCGTCGCAATATAGCAGACACAATGTCAACAAACGAAGCAACGGAAGATCTCTAGCTTCAGGGTCTTAATGGAAACTCAAATAAAACCTGAAAGACTATCGGAGATCATCCCACTTCAGCACGGAGTGGTCATGACTCATCGGGGCTCCCAAATTGAGCCTAACCTCAAGTAAAAAACGTCATGGAAAATCGCTAATGCTTGCTCTTCCGACGGTAATATGAACTGGGAAATTACTTGAAGACGTCTTTTCCAGCCCACGAAGGAATCAGAGACAGTCGTGGGGCTACTCGAATAGTAAGATTGCATATCGGGGAATACATCGGCCAACGCGACGGTACGACGGACAAAAACCCTAGTACCACAGACCCGAACGGACTTCTATCATCAGAGGTTAACTGTGACGTTAGGACATTCTTGCGAGAACTTCTCAATTTATCTCGACTCGTAGGGAAAACAATGTTCCAGCGAGAACTTCTCGACTTGTCTCGACTCATAGGGAAAAACATCTTCACGAAATCTTCATGAAGGTGAAAAGCCTTAGGTAGCGGGGATATCAACCTGTTTCCTAAGAACTGGGGCCCTAAAAGTAGGTCCAAGATCGACTATTGCATATTATCCACAGACCACACTCTCCCAAGTCAAATATTGACAAGGAGGGAAAAACCACTTACGAGTTCTCTCGACTTGTAAAGGGGAAAATTCTTTTGTGATATCCTTACGACTCTCAAGAGAAAACACACTTAGGAATCTTCACGACTCCTAAGGAGAAAATACACATACGGGATCCTCTCGACTCGTAGGGAGGAAAGTCTTTATGAGACCCTCACGGCTCATAAAGTTGAAAAGTCTTAGGCGGCAGATTCAAACCTGTTTCCTAAGCCATCGCTGCCCTACAAGGAGGTCAAGAGGGACTATCTACGGGCCGCATTTGCCAAAGTTACATGCTAATGAAATAAAGAAGCTATTTATGGGTCCTCACGATGCGAATGAGATCTTTACAGCTCATGAACGCGATGAACACTTAGAAATCCTCATGATTTCTGGGGAGAATATGCTCTCCCGACGATAATATAACCTAGGAGATTATCTGAGGACGTCTTCCCCAGCCCCAGAATGGATCAGAGACATGACAGTCGCAGGGCTACTCGAATAGCAAGAGTGAGTATCAGGGAATATCATCGATCACGAACAAGAAGACCATCTGGAGCCAAATGGAGCCGATGGGGATAGGAGATCCTCTACGAGTCGAGAGCTTGTGCAGCACCGTATCACATTGGTCATCTGTAAGAGTAGGGTTCACCAAGCTTGCAGCAAAATGAGGAACAATTTCCTTAATAGGCACTTCCCATGGCTGCTGGCGAGCACGTGGATGATTACAAGCCACAACTCTTCTATGTTAAAATGATTCTCTGAAAGTGAGAGAGAAGAGAAGCATTGCTTCAAATTATGAAGGGAGACATTTAAGTTTAGGAACAGAAAAGGTTGTGCATGATGGACTATTTCCAAGCTCTGTTAAAAGAAGGCATTGGGAAAGAGAAGTTTGACTTAGGAAAAGCAGAGAAAAAAGGTGAAAAGACACCTTCAATAATGAGGCAGCAACTCACGTGCCTCGCACATATAACATGGGGACCCCAGCATTATATATATATATATATATATATATGTATGTATGTATGTATGTATGTATATATGAGTAACTAATACTTCACATGAGGCACCTATAAGCAGTGGTATAAAAGAAAGGGAAGTTTTGCCATTCATACTTGGGAAAATTTATACATCGGTGATAACAACAAACAAAATATTATCAAAATGTTTACAATGGCAAGACACTAAATCCCGGACATGGATTTAGGAAGTCAGAAGCAAGGCTGAGTAAAATGCTTCTGGCTTCTCTGACCATTTTCTTATGCATTTTCTCACGAATGCAAGCGTCGGGATTCCCGCTGATATCGTCCGTCCTCTGGTAGGCAGAGATTATCGTCGTCTGTTGGAAAACCTGATGCAAAATATCGACAAGATCATTTCACCGCCTCTTCAAGATCAAGCCCATCAGATATACTGAGTGCACCTTTTCTTCGGTATCATCAAGTGCCTCAAGCGTCATAGCCTCGTTAAATTCAGGAAGTGCTTCCAAAATCGCCCCCACGATAATTTTCAAAAGAGAGAAACGACGGGGGAGTAGTCAGCCGTTGTATTCATCGAAGCGACGCATTACCTCAGCGCATTGGGTATTCATAAACTCCTGGCCTTGACAGCGACCTTGGACGCGAATCTCTTCATAGGAGATAATCTCGTGAAGATCATACAGAAAAACGGCTATAGTATCTGGAAAGAAAATTCAGTAAAAGACTAGCAATTAAATATCAAGATTCTTAGAGTCTAAAATAAAAACAGTGGTGATGTTCCATCATTGATGAGGCATTCGCCCATTAAGGAGGGAATCCTAAAAAGATTCTCATTTAATGAGAAACCTCATTGGGCTAAGGTGTTAAACTCGCTCGAGGACTGTGCTCTACAAACAGAATTCACATCTGCCAACTTTATTAAGAGGGGAATGAAATTCCCGAAGGTCCCTCTTGATCTTTCAGAGCTAAGTTCTTTGGTGAGGAATTAAATTCTTTTTAAGCGGTGGAATTAAATTACAGAAACCCCATGATGGGGAAACGAAAGATAGAATTAAAATGCCATAGATCCTCAAAGATCAGAGGAGAAATGCCAAATCTTTGAAGACATTAGGGTTTACTACTCAAAAATTACGTCTTTGGATCTTAAAAGATGGGTTTCAGAAGAGAGCAAAGCCCTTATGGTGGATTTAAAATCCATAGGAAAAAAAGAATTAAAGAAAATGGTTTCTTTATCGTTCAAGATCTTTACCTAAAGAGCTTCTTTCTGACAGAGTTTAACTCTGAAATTTCAACGGGCAGAGAACTAAGCTCTGAGGAAGAGAATTAAATTCTCAAAGAAGACAAAGAAAGAAGAAGATGAAAGAACAGAGGCTTCCTAAAGACAAGACCCGTGCATTTATAAGACATGATAGGGAGCAGTTCATCTTCCCATTCCTTAGGCAATCCAACCACTATAAGTGTGACAGCGTTGTACTCACGAGCAAGCCACGTGAGAACAACGTTGTGGGGGCATTTGTTCCCTTACAAAAGAGAGAGAGAGAAGAAAAGAGAGAGAGAGAGAGAAAAAGCAATGGGAAAATTTCCCACTAATAGTGCACCACGTGCCCACACATGAGCGCCTATGAACAAAGATTATAGGCGCTGCGCTTAACACTTGACAGGCTGAAATTGAGCCTCACGTGCAAGCACGCGAGCATCTATATACAAAATATATAGACGCCATATTAAAATAAATAGCGGACCAGAGAAGATCACATCTTAGCACGTGATGCCCTATTAGGCTGTTGCGTATAAGAAAACAAGTTTAACTCAGTGAGTTGTCCTAAATGCCTTCTGAGCTGGTAGATTTAAATTCTAAATAAAGATATCAAAACCCTATTTGGAAAATATTTCCTTAAATCATTCTAAACAAGAAAGATTACGCTCTGTAAAACAAAGTACCGTTGGATTAAAAAATCCAATGATGGTTAAAAATTACCTATCTACAAAAAAAATTCTGTGTGGGAAAATATTTCCCTAATCTTGTTAAAAACAAGAAAAATATCTTCTGTAAAATAGAAGTCTTTGGATCAAAGATCCAACGGTGAATAAAATCCCCAAATAAATTAAGATCTCTCAATGAGGGATTTTTTAACTAAATCAACAAACTTGCTTCTACTATATAAAGGACCAAAGACTTCAAGTCTTGTAT